>CM048640.1:27500-1227500 GCA_026413565.1 Aythya baeri
CTTCTAACCTTCTTCTTCTTCTTCTTCCTTCTTCTTCTTCTTCTTCTTCTTCTTCTTACAACCCTAACCCTTCTTCTTACCTAACTTCTTCTTCTAACCTAGCCTAACCCTCTAACCCTAACCCTCTAACCCTAACCCTAACCCTAACCCTAACCCTAACATGGCCTCCCGGATGTCCAGAGTCCGAGAACTACATCTCCCGGCATGCTCTGGGCACCCATCATGGCCTCCCGGAAGTCCAGAGTCTTAGAACTACATCTCCCGGCATGCTCTGGGCATTCAACATGGCCTCCCGGAAGTCCAGAGTCCGAGAACTTCATCTTCCGGCATGCTCTTGGCACTCAACATGGCTTCCCGGAAGTCTAGAGTCCGGGAACTACATATCCCGGCATGCTCTGGGCATTCAACATGGCCTCCCGGAAGTTTAGAGTCCGAGAACTTCATCTCCCGGCATGCTCTTGGCACTCTACATGGCCTCCCGGAAGTCCAGAGTCCGAGAACTACCTCTCCCGGCACGCTCTGGGCACCCAAATGGCCTCCCCGTGTTCCATTTTTTCCTTATCGTTACTATGCCGTTGCTAGGGGCCGCACTTCCGTCTCCCTCCGTCCAGTCACCGCCCCTCCTGCGTCACGTGCCGCGACGCTGTCGTATTTAATGCCCGCCCCACTTCCGACCTTCACAAAATGGCGGCATGGCGGCCACCGCGGAGAGGTACAGAAGCTTCAAGTGGGCGCTGGAGCTTGGGACGTTCCCGGGGGCTCGGTGACGGCCTGGGCGTGCTTTTTGGGGGGGATTTTGAGGGAATTTCGGGGTAGTTGGGGGGTTTGAGCAGGTCTTCGGGAGTCCTGCGTTGGTCTGGGGGGGTTGGGGCGTCCTGAGGGGTTTTCACAGAATCACAGGGGGCTGAGGGGGTCGTGAGGTGTTTTTGGGGGGGGTTCTGAGGGGTTTTAGGGGCGATTTGGGAGGCTTGTGGAGGTCCTGGGAGGTCGTGAGGGGGGCTGGGGGAGTTGGGGGTGTCCTGATGTGGTTTGGGGGGTCCAGAGGGGATTTGCGGGGTCTTGTGGGGGTTTGGGGGAGTCCTGAGGTGTTTCAGGGGGGCTGGGGGGAATTGGGGACATCCTGAGGGGTCTTGGGGGTGTTTTGGGGGGGGTCCTGAGGGGTCACCTGGGGATCCCGTCCCCCCCCAGCCCCCGCGGAACCCCCGAGAGCCGCGGCCCCGTGGGATTCTCGGAGCGGCAGCTGGGGGAGAGCGGCATGCACGAGAGCGACCGCATCCTGGTGGAGAAGGTGGGGCCCTGCCCCCCGCTTTTCCTCTTTTCCACCCTTTTCCCCCCAGTTTTCCTCCCCTTTCATCCCCTTTTCCCCCATTTGCCTCCCTTTTTTCCCTTTTCCCCCATTTTCCTCCTCGTTCTTCCCCTTTGTTGTAAGCTTCCTTTTTGTACTGCAAATGGAGCAAAGAAGATTTGGTTTGTGTTATTTTGTTTTTTGCAGATTCGACAAGATGATCCAAGTGCATCTATCAACCTCCTGACACGAGTTACTGGCATTGGGTAAAGCTTAGTTATTTTGGTGGTGTTTTGTTGTTGCTTGTTTGTTCATGTTTGTTTTATTTGGTGGAGTTATAAACAGAAGTTGTGTGATTATAAATTCTGAAAAGAATGAGTTTGGGCTGATGCTGTAGTACCCACACCAAGACCTCAGAGTTGCAGAGACAATTGCACGAGAAGAAAAGGCAGTTGTCAATTACAGACTTTGCAGTAGAGGAATAGAAGTTGGAAAGCTCCTGTGTGCAAGCTGAAAAGGGAAGGAGAAAATAGGTGATCAAAAAACCATGAAAAATAGAGAAGAGTAGAATTGTTTAGGTGAAGACTTGTAACAGGCCAGCAGCTTTGTATTTTCTGTGAAGCACCAGGTACAGTATGAACCTGGATTGCACAGTTAATGGGGAAACAGGGGAGGGTCCTGGTGCCGGAAAACTGTACCTACCAGCATTCCTTGGACAGCCAGCACAGCCAGTCACAGGCCGAGTGTTCGAGAATTACATTTACCAGCACTCACTGTAACCCTAGCCCTTACCGCCCTTACAAAAAAGCCTCAAGCCCTAAGCCTAAAAAACCTCGAAACCCCTACAGACATAACCCAAACTATTTACCACACTAAACCCCTGAAGACCTATGCCTAAAACTCCTAACCCAATAAATTAAGACCTTCTCTCTGTTTTTTGGGATGCTGGGATACTCGTCTGTTTTTGAGCTATATTTTAATCTCTAGATGGATCAACCCACTTGTGTAACTCTCCAGAGGACTAAAACCAGCTTGATTGCATGGTACATGTGGCTTAACAGCATAGATGCAGCATTACCAAGAGACTGAGCAGGGTTGTATCAGAGTCTCCTCTTTCATCTGCAAAGGGTGAGTCTGTGATTACCCCTGCCAGGGCTGCTGTGTGTGCATGTATTTTTGGCATTTGTAGAGCTCAGTTGTTTTTTTTGTGTGTGTGTATGTTCTAACTTTTTGTTTTTTTGAGGGGCGCATAGTGTGTGTGCTGAGTGTGGTTGGCAGGAGGAGGTGGGGAGCTGCTCAGGACTGGTGGGTTTTGTTTCTGGAAGTGTGCAGCATCCTTCCTGTGCGATGTGACCAATTGTTGGGCAGGAACGTTTCAGCTCCTGTGTTTTGAGCAATGTAGCTTGTGTAGTGTGTGTTGTGTGGCCCGGGCAGAGTTTGCCGTGGTGCTGTGAGCGAAGAATCTCAGTTAGAGCTGGTGAGCAGCTGAAGTACCGGAGCTGGGAAGAGAGAGGTGTTGCAGCAGGTACGCTGTGGCTGTGAGGTGCCTCAGAATGTTCTTTTCTCTTGTCTTTGCAGGTGCTTTGTGCAGTCGTGGACAGGGAAGGGAAACACTCATGTCACGAAGCACTGAGGGAAGGTTAGTATTGTCAGCCTGGTCTTCCCTTATCCGAAGCAAAGGGAAGACGCTCAGGTGTTTCTCTCGGAGGGTCCGAGGTGAGGCTGTTTGGGATAGAGGAGCAGTGTGGCAGGTGGGTGCTTGCAAGCACAGTGGTCATTTTGTCCTTTTGTGTTCCCAGGTGGCGTGGGTGATGCTGGCCGCTCCTTTTGAGCTTGGACCTAATTTGCAGGTACAGAGGCAAGTGGCCTGCTGTTTTGAAAGGACAAAACTAAAGATGGGGTCCCTTATGTTGTTGAGGGATGGGTGCTACTGCTGCCAGCTGAATGCTGATCTTCTGCCTGTGTTTTTCCTTTGTTCAGGCTGAAATGCAGTGTGCAGTGCGCAGTGCAGGATGTCTTGACCCGAGCTGCCTCTGGAGTGACTGATGGGTGATGAGCAGAGGTAGCTGTTACTTTTGGAGTGCGGTTGTCACTGCAGTGATTTTCACAGATTATTTTTTCACAGATTATTTCACAGATTTCACAGATGCAGTTTTTTTCCTACATCCAATAGAGTGAAATTTCGGTGAAATTTCCCCAAGAGGGTACCCCCCCTTAACGGGTGGGGGCACAGCCTCGAGGAGGGGGCCAGCCTCAATGGGGGGGGGCGTCACAGCGTGGGGGGGGGGGGGCAGCCCCGGGGGGAGGGGCACAGCCCGGGGGAGGTCACAGGGCCCAAAGGGGGGGGTCAGAGGACACAGCCGGGTCCCAACGGCCTCGGGGGGGTCCCGGGGGGGTCCCGGCCCCGCCCCCCTTACCACCCCCGCCGCCATTTAATTAGCCCCGCCCCCCTCAAGGCCCAGCCCCTTGACGCCCACCGGGGGCACCAAGCTGCCACCAAGCAGCTGCATCTGCAGGCCCCGCCCCCTTCACACCACGCCCCCCTTAGCACCTCCCACTCGTTGAGGCCACGCCCCCTGGCTGTCCTGTGCCCCTGTAGGCCAAGCCCCTGTCCGGCCCGTCCCCTTGCAGACCACGCCCCTTTGCGGTGACCTCCAAGACCACCGAGACGAGGAGCAGAGCGACCCCGCTCCACCGCCATCTTGAGGCGGTCGGGCCTGGGAGGGGTTGGGGGTCGGGTAGGCCTTCCCCGAGTCTCCTCCCCACCCGCCCGGTACCGGCGGGTTCTCCCCCCCCCCCCAGCCCCTGACTCAGCTCCGTGTCACCGCCTGGCCCCCCCCGGCCGCCCCCGCCCCACGCCGGCCGCACCCGCCAGGTGCGGCCGGGCCGAGCCCGCCCCGTCGGGGATGTGGGGAGAGGGGGAGGGGGAAGGGGGCGGGGCCTTCCGGGTTCCCGGGCCGGGATTGGCTGCTCCGCCCCGCTGACGTTAGCAGCGAACTCGGCGACTCGGTTTGCGTCATCAGCGGGGGGGGGGGACGGGACCTGAGGGGACCCCGGCGAGGGGGGGTGTCGCTATGGCAACGCCGACCCCCCCCAGCGGCACTTCCGGTTCCGGGGCATGGGGGCATGAAGCCCCCTTCCCCTCCCTCCCAGTGGGATCCTGGAAACCCCCCCAGTGCTCCCAGTACAGCCCTGGGGACTCCTCCTGTGCTCCCAGTACAGCCCTACTCCCCCACCAGTGCTCCCAGTACAGCCCTGCCCCCCCCCCCAGCATGCCCAGTACATCCCTGGGACATTCCCAGTCAGGTTCCAGGGTTCCAGTGCTCCCAGCACCCCCACCCACCCTCCCCCCCCGTTATTGCTCTGCCTGCTCCAGGGCATGCTGGCACCCCCAGTCAGTCCCAGTTCCCCCAGTATGGCCCAGTCTCCCCCCCCACCCCCCCGCACCGAAAGCCCGGTGACGGTTGGGGCCGTTGGGGCCCCCCCGGAGGGGGGATGATGCAAAGTGAGAGATGCTGGGGGGGGAGAACCCTGAAACCCCCTTCCCCCCCGCAGGGACCACCCCGGCCTCCAACAAGAACCCCCCCCTTCATTGTGCCCCCCAGCGCCCCCTAATTTCCTTACCCCCCGGCGAGGGGGAAGGGTGCAGGGGGGCAGTGGTCACACCCCCCCAGTTCCCAGTGGAGTGGAAAAGGGGGGGCAGTGGGGAGGGGCACGGGGGGCTTATGAAGGGGGTTAAGTGAGGGGGGTCCGGGAGGGGGTTATGAAGGGGGGAGTAAGTGTGGGGGGGTCACTGCTGGCGCCGGACTCCGGGCCTATTTATAGGGAACGAGAAGTGAGGAGGGAAAATATCAGAAAGGCCCAAAATCCCCTAAAATCCAGGGCCTCTTGCGCCCCCCTCCCCCCCCCCCAGGGAAAGCCCCAGCCCTGTCTGGTGTGGGCGTTTGGGGGGGGCTGCGTGCACACCCATGTGGGTGCGTGTGCCCCGCGTGGGGTGGTGCCACCCAGCAGGCCGGGGCACGCCGCGCGCTGCCTCGTTAAGCGGCTCGTTAACGACGGCCGCACGCAGGGGCCCTGGGATGGGGAGGGGGCCAGGGGGGGTCCCAGGGGGGTCCTGTGGGGGTTCCGCGTGGATCCCATGTGGATCCCATGTATTTGCCACGTGGGGCCAGTTTGGTTCCCGTGTGGATCCCGTGTTTGTCCCGCGTGTGTCCTGCGTGGGCTCCGTGTTTGTCCTGTGAGTGCCCCCTGGGGGTCCCCTGGGGGTCCCACGCGTGCCCCGTGGGGGTCCCACGTATGCCCTGCGTTTGCCCCGTGTACGTCCCGTGTGGGTCCCGTCTTTGTCCCACGCGTGCCTCACGCATGCCCCGTGGGGGTCCCGTGGGGGTCCCGTTCCCGCCCCACTCCTGGCCCCTTCCCGCACGGGGGCGCGGCCAGACGCTGAGGGGGGGGGGGTGGCCCGGCGGGGGAGGGCGTGGCCGGCGGGCGCCGCAGCCAATGGGGGCGCGCTTCCGCCCCCCGCGCGGGTATAAAGCGGGCGGGCGGCGGGGCGCGGGTTCGAGTCCTGCCGCCGCCTCCCCGCGCCTCGGTGCCCGGTGCCCCCGGTGCGGCCGCCGCATGTGCGCGCGGATGGAGCCGCCGTTCTTCCGTTCGCCGCCCTTCCCGGGCGCCTTCTGCCGCCCCGAGCCCGACTACGGGGCGCTGCAGGGGGGAGGGCTGCCTCCCGGAGCCCCCCCGGAGCCTTTCCGCGGCCTCAAACCGGCGCCGTGCCCCGACGGCGGATTTTTCGGCGGCGCTACCGGTACCGGCGGCTTCTTCTACCCCCCTCCCGCCGACAGGGACGGCTTCGTCGGCAGCTTCGCGCAGGCTCTGGACGAGCTGCACCAACCGGGCCCCCCCAACGTGACCCTCCCGGAGCCTCCGCCGGGGCTGGCGGCACCGGGGGGCCCCTTCCAGGCCGTGCCCGCCGCGGCCCCGCCGCCGGTGGAGGCTCCGAGCGAGCCCAGCGGAGCGGCCCCGGATTCCCCGGAGCGGCTGCAAGCGGAGAGGCGGCGGCTGCGGAACCGGCTGGCGGCGAGCCGGTGCCGGCGGCGGAAGCTGGAGCGCATCGCCCGCTTGGAGCAGCGCGTCCGGGGGCTCCGAGCCCAGAACGCGGCGTTGGCGGCGGCGGCGGCGGGGCTGCGAGCCCAGGTGCGGCGGCTGCGAGGCTCCGTGCGCGACCACGCCGGGTCCGGCTGCCCCCTGCCCCCCGGAGCCGCCCTCGGATTTTAGGAATGCGAGCCCGGGACCACCGGAGACCCCCGGAGACCCTCGGGACCCCCCCGGCTCCGGGTGCTGCTGGGTGAGAGCCGCGGCTTGGGGGGGGGCTCCCCACGGGGGTACCGCGGAGGGGGCCCCCTGGACACAGAGCTGGGACCGCCGGCGTGGACGGGGGGGGGCACGCCCCGTGTGGGATGTTGGACTGGGACCTCGTCGGCTTCACACACACACACCCCCCCCCCACCCGTGGACACGTCGATGGAGCCCCCCCAGGAACCTCATGGACGCTGGGGGTGGGCACCCATCAGCTCCAGCTGCTGCGGCACCCAAGGGCCCCCCTCGATGTGGACCTGGAGGATGTGGGGACCCTCGTGGAGAAGCCCAGCAAGGACCTGTAAGGATGGGGGGGTTCGACCTCCTCCTCCCCGCCGGGGGGGGGGGTGCAGTGCCCCCTCCCCAATGGACCAGCCTAAAGGGACCTTCAGGACCAGGGACCCACACCCCGGGGTGTTGGGACCCCCGGGGCCCGCAGGAACGGGCCCAGCTGGGACCTGCAGGACCAACCTGGGACCCCCCCAGCAGGGCCTGAGGACCCCTCTGGGGGTGGGGGGGGACCCTGCAGGGTCTGGGTCCCCCCCCCAAACTGGGGATGCGCCTGTAGGGGGGGGGCTCCCCCCGGACAGACTTGTTACAGACTAGGGGGGGGGTCCTGCCCTCCCCATTGCTGCACACCCCAGAAGTGGGGGGCCCCATACGGGTTGGGGGGGGAGCGCTCACCCCCCTCTTACAAAGTTTACAACCCCCCCACCAAATGGGAACCCCCTCCGGGGAGGGGGGGGGAGGGGTGTTCTCTATGGTGCCCCCCATGTCCCCCCCGGGGGGGGACGCACGTTTTATTGTCGCCGGTTTTCGTTTTTTTTTTTTGTTTTTTTTTTGTACGTTTGTACGGGCTATTTAATAATTATGGTAATTGGCTTAATTGGGCTGTGCTGAGTCTGTGCTCGGGGGGGGGGTTGGTGGGTGTCCCCCCCTTGTCCCCCCCCCAGTCCCCTTCCCGGAGCCCTCACCCCCATGGGAACCCCCCTCCTCCCGCGTCCCCTGGCGCCCTCGGGCGCTGACGTCAGCGGAAGGGGGCTGACCCGGGGCTTTCCCCGCTGACGCAGCCATGCCCATATATGGGCTGGCGGGGCCGTTCCGGGAACTCCCCCCCCCCCTTCCCCCCCCACCCGTCCCGCTCGGCTCGGGGCGGCACTGCCCGGCCGGGGTGGGGGGGCGGAAAACGGTAGGCGGGGCTTCCGCTGCCCCCTGTCCGGTGGGGGGGGGCACGGGAAGGGTCCACCCCACCACCACACACCCACCGGGGGGGGGGGGTGGTGGCAGCGCCCCGGTTTAAGGCTGGAGCCCAGCCGGACTACATTTCCCAGAGAGCCTCGCGCGGTCCCGCCCCCTTTCCGTTGAAGCCCCGCCCCCCCGGCATGGCGCTGGCGCGCCTGGAGCAGGACCCGGCGGGCGCGGGCCGCTTCGGTTCCGCCGTGCCCCCCCCCTGCCGCCAGCGGCCCTGCGCGCTCGGCGTGGACGAGGCCGGGAGGGGCCCGGTGCTGGGTGCGGGGGGGGCACCGGGACCCGGGGGGGGGGGGGGCAACCGAAACCCGAGGGGGGGAACAGGGTCCTGGGGGGCGGTACCGGGACCCGGGGGGCGGGGGTGGTCCCGTTGTACCGGGTTTGGTGTGGGGGGTTCCGTTATCCCGTTTTTTGGGGGCGGGAGTCCCGTTATAATGTTTTTATCTTGGGGGTGGGGGTCCCGTTATACCGGCTATCGTACGGGGGGGCTGTTTTATGGGGTTGGGGGGGGTCCCGTTGTAGCAGGCTGTGCCTGGGGGCAGGGGGTCCCGGGCTCTGCAGCGGAGGGACCTCCCTCCTCTCCCCCTCCCCTTTCCAACCCCCGTGTGTGTCCCCCGCAGGACCGATGGTTTACGGCATCTGCTACTGCCCCCTGGACAAGCTGCCGGAGCTGGAGGCGCTGGGGGTGGCAGGTGGGGGGCGCGGGGGGGCACTGGGGGGTTGAGGGGTTGGGGGGCTCAGGATGGGCTGGGAAGTGTGGAGGGGGGGGGGCACCCGGGGGTCCCAGGGTGGGTTTTGGGGGTCCTGGGGGTGGTTGTATCATTTGGGGAGGGGGTTGTTGAGTTTTTTGTTTTTTTTTGGGGGGGGGGTGTAATACATACACCATAAATGTTTGTTCATTGTCTTTTGTATTATAAAAACAAAGGGGTTCTGTTGTTTCTTGCTAAAGTAAGGAGATGTATAATGCTTAGCCAGACACTATGAAAATTCCTTTGCTTAATGTAACAAAAAGAGAACCTACTCCCCTTCTCTCCTTCTGCATCTCAGTAGCCTCTTTTGTTTAGAAAACACTGCTGCAAAGTTCATGTAACCATTTCCTGATAAGTTGTTAAACTAGTGTATCAACATTTCGCCTTCGTGTCCTACGCTGGGCCAACATGACCAAATAAAGAAAGAAGTTGAACCACAACGCTGAGGAAGACTACGGCCTTCATCTTTACGACCACCAGAGGGACAGAGACGACCCCCTAGCAACAGTGCGCGCAGTCGCAGAATACACCAAGATGTGCTGCGTAATAAGATATAAAAAGGGACACTGGGGGGGGTTGAGGTGCGCGCCGTTGGCGGAGTCGAGACTCCCCGGCCGCCCAGCGCTGTTTTGCTTGTTGTTGCTTACTCAATAAATTCCTTTCTATTAGTAATGCAATGCTCTCTGAAAATTAATTAAGGGGGCAACTTATAACAAATTTGGTGCCGTGACTCGGATGAAGGCAATCTGATTGAAAGACCTTCGGAGGGGGCGCCCCGCTGATTTCAGCGGCCTTCGTTTGGACTACTTTCAATCAAACCCTTCACCGACGAACCCTAAATTCGGCAGCAAGCAAATAAAAGCCGGCAACCCCTAGTAATCTTTGTGCACGAAGACCGAACGAAGACTCAGGAGTGAGTAAGTATAGGCCGGTGATCCGTTCGGTTGGGGTTGGGTATCCTGGAGCGTAGCGTTGTGAGACGTCCAATTGCGGACGAAGCGAGTGCGGACCCCTCGGTAGTGCGGTTCCCATATCCCGCGAGGGACTGGGCCACGAAAAGGGGGAAGCGATTTGTGTGTGTGTGTGTGAAGGCGCTCCAGAAGATGGGACAGAAGAAGAGTAAGCCTTCTGGTCCCATGGGTGGGGTAACGACAGACGTTAGGTTACCCCCTATTCCTCCAGACAGTCCTTTAGGATTAATGATCAAAAATTGGGATGATTCCCCTTTTAGGCGGGGAAGAAATAAAGTAAAAATGATACATTATTGCATTGAAGTTTGGGGTGGTAAACAGATTCGAGACCACCTTTACTGGCCTGTATTTGGGTCCTTTGATGATTGGGTTTGCCAGGCCCTAAATATTTATGTGAACTCAAAGGAACCCTTTAATTTAGAAGAAAGTGAGTATGCACAGTTGTGGATCAGTTCGGAAACCCAGACCAAATTATACCCTCTAAAAGAAAAAGGAGGGGAGGGGAGGCGTAAAAAAAATCGGGAATTAGAGATCCCAGCCTCACCGCCTCCCTATGTTTCACCAACCCCACCTGCAGCTCCCCGGCTCCCGGGCCTCTTAATCCGCAGCCCCAGGGAGATGCCGACAGCGACTCTGACTCTAGTGTTCAGGGACCAATAACTAGGAGTCAGGCCAGAGGACAGCAGCTTAAAAACAAAGAGGGATTGTATCCACTAAGGGAAATAGCAATGGGAGGACCACAACCCGGTATGGGATATGTGGCCATCCCTATGAACTCCGGAGATGTCCGAGATTTTAAGAAAGAAATGGGAAACCTATTGGAGGACCCCTTAGGGGTGGCAGAACGAGTAGATCAGTTCTTAGGGCCCAATATCTACACCTGGGAAGAGATGCAATCTATTTTAGGGATATTATTTACATCAGAAGAGAGAGGAATGATTAGAAAAGCTGGAATGCGAATTTGGGATCAGCAGCACCAGCAAGGTCCTGCAGCAGACGTTAAATGGCCATTACAGAGACCCAATTGGGATAATCAAGATCCTGTACATCGTGGCCACATGCAGGACCTTAGAACCATTATCATTCAGGGAATTAGGGAATCAGTCCCGAGAGGGCAAAACATTAATAAGGCCTTTAATGAGCAACAAAAGAAAGATGAAACACCAACGGAATGGTTGGAGAGATTACGCAAAAGTTTGCAACTATACTCGGGACTAGATCCAGGAACCCCTGTGGGAGAGGCTTTGCTAAAAACTCAGTTTGTAGCAAAGTCTTGGATAGACATTAGAAAAAAATTAGAGAAAATAGAGGATTGGCAAGACCGAGGTCTAGACGAATTGCTAAGGGAGGCACAGAAAGTGTATGTAAGGAGGGAGGATGAAAAGGAGAAGAAGCAGGCACGAATAATGATGGCCGTGATGCGAGAGGGGCAGAGAAGAGGCGAATACAGAAAAGATTTAAAGGTGGTTCGCCAAAAATTAGAGGGAGAAGGGAAAGTGACAGAAGGATTGAGGAATGTGACTTGTTTTTACTGCAATAAGAAAGGTCATAAGAAGAAGCAGTGTCGACTGAGAATGGAGGATGAGAAGATGTTTAAGGAAGACTAGGGGTGTCAGGGGCTCTATCTGCTGGGGACCCAAAAGAAAACTGAGCCCTTGATAAAGTTAAAAGTAGGTCCCCAGCGTGAGGAAATTGAGTTTCTCATAGATACAGGGGCTGAAAGATCTACAGTCCAAAATCTACCTTTAGGATGTAAAATCTCAACAGAAAAAGTTCAAGTAATTGGAGCAAAAGGGGAACCCTTTGGGGTCCCTGTTATCAAAGAGGTGTTAATTGAATCGGATTCTAAATTAGGGTGGGATCCTTACTCTTAGTGCCTGAAGCAGAATATAACTTGTTAGGGAGAGACTTAATAGTAGAATTAGGCATAAGTTTAGAGGTAGTAGATAAAGAGCTCAAAATTAGGTTGTGTCCTCTGAGAGCGGAGGACGAGCAAAGTATAAATCCTGAAGTCTGGTACACTCCAGAAAGTGTAGGAAGATTAAAAATTAAACCTTTCAAGGTAACCATAACCAACCCAGATGTACCAACGAGAATTAAACAATACCCCCTGTCTGAGGAAGGCAGACAAGGGTTAAAACCTGAAATTCAAAGGTTATTGCAACAAGGGTTGCTAGAACCTTGTATGTCTCCGTTTAATACTCCAATATTACCAGTAAAAAAGAAAGATGGCAATTATAGGTTGGTACATGATCTAAGAGAAATTAATAAGAGAACCGTGACCAGATTTCCTGTTGTGGCAAATCCCCATACCCTATTAGGTCAATTGCACCCAGATGATCAGTGGTATAGTGTAGTGGATTTAAAGGATGCATTTTGGGCATGTCCTCTGGAGGAAGGCAGTAGAGATTATTTTGCTTTTGAATGGGAAGACCCAGATACCCACCGAAAGCAGCAATTGCGGTGGACTGTGCTTCCTCAAGGATTCACTGAATCACCTAATTTATTTGGACAAGCCCTGGAACAAATTTTACAAAACTACGACAAGCCACCAGGAGTAACATTAGTACAGTATGTAGATGATTTGTTATTAGCAGGGAGAGATGAAGATACTGTTAGGCAGGCCAGCATACAGCTGCTGAATTTTCTTAGCTTGCAGGGACTGAAAGTCTCGAAATCGAAGCTGCAGTTTGTAGAACGAGAGGTAAAATACTTGGGCCACCGACTAAGCGAGGGAACTAAGAAATTAGACCCAGACAGAATCAGTGGGATATTGGCTTTAACGACCCCACGAACTAAGAGGCAGGTACGACAATTATTAGGGTTGATTGGCTATTGTAAGCAATGGATTGAAGATTACAGCGGCAAAGTTAAATTTCTTTATAAAAAATTGACTAAGGATGGGTTGCTAAAATGGACCAAAGATGATGAAAAACAATTAGAAAAATTAAAAGAAGAATTAGTATGCCCTCCAGTGCTGAGTCTTCCGGATCTGAGGAGACCGTTTTTCTTATTTGTTAACAGCAATGAGGGCACTGCACATGGAGTATTAGCCCAAGAATGGGCAGGGAGTAAAAAACCCGTGGCTTACCTATCCAAATTGCTGGACCCGGTTAGTCGGGGCTGGCCAAGTTGTTTACAGGTAGTAGTAGCAGCTGCCTTATTAGTAGAAGAAGCACAGAAAATTACCTTCGGAGGAGAAATCAAGGTGATATCCCCACACAATATCCGGGGAGTACTACAGCAAAAAGCAGAAAAATGGATCACAGATGCTAGGTTACTAAAATATGAAGGAATTTTAATTTCCTCCCCAAAACTAACATTAACAACTACTTCCCTGCAAAATCCTGCTCAGTTTCTTTATGGGGAACCGAGTGAGCCCTTAGAACATGATTGCCTCCAACATATAGAAGAGCAAACAAAACTGAGACCTGATTTGGAGGAAGAAGAGTTACTTATAGGGGAACAGATATATGTGGATGGTTCTTCACGAATAGTGGAAGGGAAGCGGAAATCGGGGTACGCATTGGTGAATGGGAAAACTTTTGAAATAATTGAATCTGGACCTTTAAGTCCAAGTTGGTCTGCCCAGGCTTGCGAATTATATGCTGTACTGCGAGCCTTAAGACTGTTAAAGGGCAAAAGTGGCACAATATATACAGATTCAAAATATGCATACGGGGTAGTACATACATTTGGTAAAATATGGGAAGAGCGAGGGCTCATTAATTCACAGGGAAAGGGATTAGTACACCAAGAACTGATTACCCAAGTCTTACAGGCTATCAGAGAACCTAAAGAAATTGCTGTAGTACACATTAAAGGACACCAGAGGGGCCTCACCCCTCAAATCAGAGGAAATAATTTGGCAGACCAAGAGGCTAAAAGAGCGGCACTAATGACCATGCGAATTACAAAAACAAGGGAAGACTGCTCAGACTGCGGGAATAATTTAATGGAATTTCCATACTATGATTATGAATGGGGGAACGGGAGGAAACATACACATTGTTACCATCATAGGCCAATTTATACTCTATTTAGCTTCACATTACAAGAAAAGAGCAAAATGATTCAAATGGGGATAAAAGAAACGGATAAAGGCAAATGGGTGCTGCCCGATGGACGGGAAATGCTTTCAAAATCCGCAGCTCTGAGGGTATTACAAAGGTTTCACGAAAACACCCACTGGGGAACTCAAGCATTGGTGGATCAATTCGCAATAAAGTATATGTGTATTGGAATTTATAATATAGCAAAACGAATTGTAAATGATTGTTTAACTTGCAGAAAGGTAAACGTCCAACACTTGAGAAAAAAGGTATCGGGAGGTCGGGAATTGGCTCACCGACCTTTTGCTAAAATTCAATTGGACTTTACAGACCTTCCAAAAACAGGGAGGTACAAGTATCTATTAGTGATTGTAGATCATCTTACACATTTTGTTGAAGCCTTTCCGACGGCACGGGCCACAGCTCAAACCGTGGTAAAAATACTACTTGAGAATATTATTCCTAGATATGGAATTGTAGAAACAATTGACTCTGACCGAGGTCCTCATTTTGTCTCCAAAGTATCTCGAGAGACCATGAAAGCTCTAGGAACAAATTGGGAATACCACACTCCGTGGCATCCCCAAAGTTCTGGAAAGGTAGAGCGAATGAATGGAGAAATTAAAAAACAACTAACTAAACTAATGCTAGAAACAAAAGCCTCTTGGGTAAAATGTTTACCTCTTGCGCTGTTAAACATACGGACACAACCCAGGACAGATGTAGGAATTTCTCCTTTTGAAATGTTATATGGTATGCCCTATGACTTGGAAGTGCCACTTGATCACCCTCAGTTACAGGATGCCCAGTTGAGACCTTATTTAATACAACTCATGAACCGACGGAGTGAGCTCCGAGCGAAAGGTTTGGTAGCACAACGCCCTCCATTAGACATAGCAATTCATAAGATACAACCCGGGGACAAGGTTTTAATTAAGACTTGGAAAGAGACTTCTTTAACACCACGATGGGAAGGTCCCTATGTTGTTCTGCTTACCACAGAGACGGCTGTCCGGACAGCGGAGAAGGGGTGGACTCATGCCAGCCGCGTGAGAGGACCAGTCTGCGAGGATAAGTGGGAGATAGTGCCAAGACCTGAGGACCTGAAACTGACACTAAAACGGACTCGATAAGTATTGTGTACTGGCTGTGTATTGTGGGAGTGGGTGGAAACCCTATTTATCATCTCTTTGAAACAGGTGCGGACAATTTCTCAGATTCCCTGAAGAATACTGCTGCTGCCGAGAAGAATCGATACCTCGTAGTTCGCTGCAACCGAACTGACGAGCGAGGCAGAGGAGTAAAATGGTGGGGAAGCACTAAAGAGACTGAGCAAGGTCTGGTTAAAAGCACCTTGAGAGATGGGTTTTAATCACCTCCTACAATACATGGGGGTCATTATTACCACCCTGATAACCCATGGATCTTCCCACCCCCATCAGCCTTACAAGTGGAATTTAATAAGGTGGGAAGATCAAACCATTCTCGGAACTGTCATTACAGCTGGCGCACCGAGTTTCCAAACTACTCTATGTGAAATAATAACTACTGATGGTTTGTGCTGGAATGTATCAAGTTACTATTTTTGCCCAAGTTCTAACCCAGGAAGGAGCTACTGCAATTTTCCAAATGCTTATTTCTGTGCTTATTGGGGATGTGAAACCATTGCTTCAGATTGGATTCCCGGGGCTGGTCGAGACAAATTTTTGCAAGTGGAATATGGACCCTACGGGTGTAAAAGGCTTAGGAATTGTAACTTTTTGTATCTTAATGTAACTAATCCAAACAATCAGGCCTGGCTACTTGGGAAAACATGGGGTGTAAGATATTACCAAAATGGGCCTGACAGGGGAGGGCTTATACTAATAAAGAAGGAGGCTGCTGATAAGCCCCAGGCGGTAGGACCAAACGAGGTATTATCAAGAAATGTTCAAAGAATCCAGCTTGCAGAAAATGTTACAGTGCCAACCCTCAGCAGCCTCTCGAGCTCAGATGTAGCTGAAAATGATGACATAGCTGAGAGTAATATATGGGGGGTCATGAATGCCAGCTACCAACTACTAAACAAAACAAATCCAAATATGACAGGGCATTGCTGGTTATGTTTTAGTATAAGGCCCCCATATTATGATGCTATAGGGGACCTTGGGGAGTTCACCCGCACAAACGAGAGCAACCCTCTACAATGCAACTGGGGAAAGGATATAGGGGTAACACTAACACAAGTCACTGGGGGTGGTAGATGTGTGGGCACGGTTCCTGAGGGGAAGCGCCACCTATGTAATATCACGGAGAATGGAAAACAATCAGCTGAATGGTTAATCCCGGCTAACAACGCTAGGTGGGTTTGCTCATCAGTAGGTGTGACTCCTTGTCTATCGTTAAAAGTCTTTAATGCGTCTCATGATTTCTGTGTACAGGTAATAATTATACCAAGGATTTTATACCATTCTGAGGATTACATGTATACTCAGCACACGGCAGCAAATTATTATTTGGAAAAAAGGGAACCAATCACAGCTTTAACTCTGGCCACTTTAATAATCTTGGGAGGAGCAGGGGTCAGTACTGGGGTTGCTTCGTTGGTCAAACAAAATCAAGAGTTCACTTCTTTACGCATTGCTGTGGACGAGGACCTGACCCGGATTGAACAATCTATCTCAGCCCTGGAAAAATCTGTCAGGTCACTCTCAGAGGTAGTGCTACAAAATCGTAGAGGATTAGATTTGGTATTTCTACAACAGGGCGGGTTGTGTGTAACCCTGAAAGAAGAATGTTGCATGTATGCTGACCATACTGGAGTGGTAAGGGATACCATGGCCAAGCTCAGGGAAGGATTGGAGAAGAGAAAACGGGAATATGAAGACCGGCAGAATTGGTATGAATCTTGGTTTAATTATTCACCTTGGCTTACTACCCTACTATCGACTATAGCAGGACCTTTATTGTTATTAATAGTAGCACTAACTTTCGGGCCATGTATTTTTAATAAACTGATTGCAATTGTAAAGGGTCGTTTAGAAGCGGCACATCTGATGCTCATACGTGCCAAATATGAGCCAGTAAGCACTAACGAAGAAATCGAGGAAACATTAGTTCTTAGTAGCCAAGCATTGCAGAGATTCAATGAACAAAATGAGTAACTAAAAGAAAAAGGAGGGATTGTAATACATACACCATAAATGTTTGTTCATTGTCTTTTGTATTATAAAAACAAAGGGGTTCTGTTGTTTCTTGCTAAAGTAAGGAGATGTATAATGCTTAGCCAGACACTATGAAAATTCCTTTGCTTAATGTAACAAAAAGAGAACCTACTCCCCTTCTCTCCTTCTGCATCTCAGTAGCCTCTTTTGTTTAGAAAACACTGCTGCAAAGTTCATGTAACCATTTCCTGATAAGTTGTTAAACTAGTGTATCAACATTTCGCCTTCGTGTCCTACGCTGGGCCAACATGACCAAATAAAGAAAGAAGTTGAACCACAACGCTGAGGAAGACTACGGCCTTCATCTTTACGACCACCAGAGGGACCGAGACGACCCCCTCGCAACAGTGGGCGCAGTCGCTGAATCCACCAAGATGTGCTGCGTAATAAGATATAAAAAGGGACACTGGGGGGGGTTGAGGTGCGCGCCGTTGGCGGAGTCGAGACTCCCCGGCCGCCCAGCGCTGTTTTGCTTGTTGTTGCTTACTCAATAAATTCCTTTCTATTAGTAATGCAATGCTCTCTGAACATTAATTAAGGGGGCAACTTATAACAGGGGGGATATTTTTTGGGGCGGGGGCCCTCACCCTGTGCTCCCCCCAGACTCGAAGACGCTGTCGGAGCCGGAGCGCGAGCGGCGCTTTGGGCTGCTGGAGGGGGCAGGCGAGCTGCTGGGGTGGGCGCTGCACGTGCTGCCCCCCCAGCACAACTCCGCCTGCATGCAGCAGCGGTCAGCCCCCCCCGACCCCCCCGGACCCCCCCTGAACCCCCGAAACCCCCGGACCCATTGCCCCCCCCCAACCTCCCCCGAACCCCCCGGACCCATTGCCCCCCCAACCCCCCTGGACCCTTCCAGACCCCCTGGACCCATTAACCCCCCCCGCCCCCCCCAAATGCCCCCGGACCCATTGCCCTCCCCCGAGCCTCCCCTTGAGCCCATTGACTCCCCCCCGTGCCCCCCCCAATACCCATTGCCCCCCCAACACCCCTGAATCCATCCCACCCCCATTAACCCCCCACCCCTTCCCGCATCTCTCTGGGGTCCCACCCCTTCCCCCTCCAATTATTGGGGTCCTGGGGTGACCCCCCCATTGATGCCCCCCATTGATGCCCCCCCAGGGCCAAGTACAACCTGAACGAGCTGTCGCACGACACGGCCGTGGGCCTCATCCAGTACGCAATGGATCAGGGGGTGCAGGTGGCCGAGGTGAGGGAGGGGGCCCGGGGGCACCTTTGGGATGGGGGGGCCGGGGGGGCACCTAGGGGGCTCAGCCCCGCTTTCCTTCCCTCGTTCCTCAGTTTCCCCTCTGGGGCTGGGCAGGTTGGGGGGTGTCTGGGGGGGTCAGGGGTGGAGTTGGGGGGTTTGGGGGAGGGGGACCTGGGGCAGTTTTTTTTTTTTGGGGGGGGGCCGGGCTGATCTGGAGGGGGTGAGTTTTGGGGAAAGGGTTGCTTTGAGTGCGCCAGGGCAGGAGTTGGGAGGCGATTGGGGAGGGGGGTCGAAGGGAATCTGGGGGGAGTCATAGGGCGGTTTTGGGGGGGGGGGACTTGAGGGGGGGGATTCGGGACCGTGCCCCCCCCCCTCCCCCTCAAGGTGTTCGTGGACACGGTGGGGCCAGCGGAGAAGTACGAGGCCAAACTGCGGCGCCGCTTCCCGGGGGTGGGGGTCACCGTGCGCCCCAAGGCCGACGCGCTCTTCCCCGTCGTCAGCGCCGCCAGCATCTGCGCCAAGGTCTGATGGCCCCCCCGGGACCCCCTCACCCGGGACCCCCCCCATCACAAACAACCCCCCCCCTTCCGCTGTGACCCCCCCACCCCATGACCCCTCACATCTGCTCCCTGACTCCACCCAATGCAGCAAACGGGGGGGGTTTATGGGGGGGGGGGGCACATTTCCCCTTGGCCCCCCCCCCTTCCAAATTTACCATGCCCCCCCCAGGTTGCCCGGGACCGGGCGGTGAAGCACTGGAAGTTCACTGAGGACGTGCAGGACCGCGACTACGGCTCGGGGTACCCCAACGGTAAAAACGGGGGGGGCAATAAAAAAAAAAAAAAAAGGGGGGTCTCTGGTGACCCCCCCGGCACCCCCCCCTCAGATCCCAAGACCAAGGAGTGGCTGCGGCGGAACCTGGAGCCCGTTTTTGGCTTCCCGGGGCTGGTGCGATTCAGCTGGGGCACGGCCCAGGAGCTGCTGCGCAGGGGGGGGGCGCCCGTCACCTGGTAGGGGGGGGCAAAAATTGGGGGGGGGGGGGGGGGGGCAATAAGTGTGTGTGGGGAAATAAGTTGGGGAGAGGGGGCAATAAGTGTGTGGGGGGGCAATAAGTTGGAGAGGGGATATTTGGGGGGGTTAATGTTATGGGGGGAGCATGGGGAGGTTCTGTCCTGGGGGTGGGAGGATTTGGGGGGCATCCCTGGGTAAGGGGGGACGACGGGGGGGAATTGGTGTGAAAGGGTGTAATTGGGGGGCAATATTATGGGGGGGGACGGGGGAGTTTCTGCTTGGGGGGGGCTGGGGGGCAGGGTGGCAGCAGGGTGTCGTGGAATTGGGGGGGGGCAGGGTATGGGGGGGGGCAACAGCAGCGGTAGGGGGTGGGGCAGCCCCCCGACCCCCTCAACCCCCCAGGGCTGACGAGGACCCAGCAGAGGACCCCGCGGCCCCCCCTCGGTGCTCTCCTACTTCACCCGCCCCCGCCGCCGCCCGGCGCCCCCCACCGCTTCTTCCAGGAGCGCAGCCTGAGGCCCTTGGCCGAGCTGTAACCCCCGCGCCCCCCCAAAATAAAATAAAAATAAAATAAAGCTTTTTTTTTAACAAAAAGAGTCAAATAGCTGAAAAATGTTTTTGTTGTTGGTTTTTTTGTGGGGGTGGGGGCAGCACCAAGCAGGTCGCTGGGGGCGCTGGGGCTCAAGGGGGGTTGGGAGGAACTTGGGGGGCCTCCCCTTGTGTCCCCGTTAATCGGTGCTGGCCGCCCGCCGTGGCCTCAATCCCGGGGGATTAGAGCTGTAATCCGGGGGGGGGCAGCGGGGGGGGAGCACCGCGGGTGTAGGGGTGTCACTGGCGGGGGAGGGGGAGCAAAAGAAACCTTTTTCCCCATTTATTTTATTGGGGGCAGTCCAGTGAAGTCACTAATGAGGCGGGGGGTGTAATTTCGGGGGTTGTAATTTGGGGGGGCATTCCGGGGGGGCATTGGGGGGGGTCTTGACCCCCACACTGTTAAATTTGGGGAGGGCGCTGGGTAGCTGCGGTTCAGCACCGCGGCCAGCGCCGGGTTTTATGGGGGGGGCCGGGGAGGGGGGCAATAATGGATGAGGGCAATAACGGGGGGGCAATAATGGGGGGGCAATAATGGGGGGGGGGGTCAGGACGATGTAAGGGAGGGGTTGTGGGGGCGGGGGGTGGAGGCGCCGGCAGTGAACGGGTTAACCCCCCCGGGTGGGGCTGCCCCCCTCGGGTAAGGGCCCCCCGCCGCCTGCCCCCCCAAAAAAGGGGGCGTGTCCGGGGGCCGGGGCCAGGGGCGGGGCCTAACGGGGGTCGGCGGAGGATGGCGGCGGGCGGCTGAAGGGGGGCGTGGGGGGGCGCCGGGGGGAGCAGGAGAAGGAGGAGGGGGAGGGGGGGCCGGGACCCCCCGCAGCGGCAGCGCCATGGACGACTCGGGCGTGATCCGGAGGCGGCGGCTGCAGGTACCGGGGGCGGGGGCACGATACGGGGGGGTCGGTACCGGGGGCTCGGTCCGGGGGGGGTTCGGTCCGGACGGTGTCTGCCCTGCGGGGGAGTCGCTGCAGGGCTTGGTGGGGGAAGGGGGCACTGCGGCCCCCCCCCCCGCCGCAGTGCAGGGGCTGGGGGGCTCTGGCTGTGCCCCCCCACCCCACGAACCCCCCTGTACCCCCCGGCGTTTTGCAGAAGGAGCTGCCGCTGCCGCGGAAGAGCAGCAGGTGAGGGCCCCCCCAAATACCCCCAAATAACCCCCAAGTCCCCCCCCCAAAATGAGCCTCCCAAATACCACCCCCCAAAAAAAAAATCCCCCCCAAGGGCAGGGTGGGGCCGCACACGCGTGGATCGCGCCCCCCCATTTAAAGCCCCCTCCGGCCCCGCCCCAGCCCCGCCCGCCGCAGCCTCTGCCGCGGCCCGGCCCCCGCCCCCCATTAAACCCCCCCACACACCCCCTCTCCCCCGCGGCCCCCCCCCGCGATGCCACTCCCGGTGGGCAGCAGCAGCCGCAGCATGTTCCGCCGCACCAAGAGGTACCCCCGCCCCCGGCCTTCGGCCTCATCCTCAGCATCTTTCTTATCCTCATCCTACCCCCCCGGCCGTCATCCCCGTCCTCATCATCCTCATCCCCCTCCCCGTCCTCATCCTCCCCGGCTCAGCCTTCCTCTCATTGCCGCCATCCTCCGGCCTTCATCCTCCCATCCTCACCCTCATCCTCCCCCCCAGCCTTCATCCTCATCATCCTCATCATCCTCATCTCCATCCCCATCCTCCCCCCAGCCTTCATCTTCATCCCCATCCTTATCATCCTCATCCCCATCCTCATCCTTCCCCTCAGCCTTCATCCTCCTCCTCATCCTCCCCAGCTCAGCCTTCATCCCGCCGCAGCCGCCATCCTCCGGCCTTCGTCCCTCCTTCATCCTCGCCCCCCCCCTCCAGCCTTCATCCCCACCCTCAGCCCTCCTCATCCTCCTCACCCTCATCCTTCCCCCCCTTCCTCCTCCATCCTCATCCTCACCTTCATCCTCCCCCCCTCCTCCATCCCCATCCCCCCCATCCCCTGCCCCCCATCCTTCATCCCCCGTCCTCCCTCCCTCCTCTTCCTCACCCTCCATCTTCACCCCCCCCCCCATCCGTGCCCCCCCCCATGCTGTCGGGTTGGGGATGGGGGACTGTGTGTGTGTTTCCAGCGGCTTTCCTGGGTGCAAGGTGTGTGTGTGGGGGGGGGGCAGTGGTGTGGGAGGGGTCTCCCCACCCCCCACAAAAAAAAAACCTGCTCCCCCCCAGCTGCCGCACGAGCAATCGGAAGAGCCTGATCCTGACCAGCACCTCGCCCACGCTCCCGCGCCCCCACTCGCCGCTGCCCAGCCACATCGGTGAGAGCCGGGCCCCCCCCGGCCCCCCCCGGGTCCCCTCTGTCCCTGAGCCCCCCCATTTCATGCCCCCCTCCCCGAACCCATGGGGACCCTCCAGGACCTCCCCCTCAGTGCCCATAGGGACCCCCTCAGCCTGCTGTCCCCCCCAAAGGGCCCCATAACCCCCCATCCCCAATAATCCCCCCAGCCCCCTCCCAAAAAAACCACTCATTGCCTCCCCCCCCAAGACCCTCCCCATCCCTTGGGGTCAACCCCCTCCCTCTGCCCCTGGGTGGGAGGGGGCGCCTTAGCCCCGCCTCTTCTGCTGTGGGCGGGGCCTGGCAGGGCGGGGCAGCAGTGACGTCACCCCCATGCCCCCCCCAAAAAAAAAAAACAAAATTTGCCCCCCCCTCCCCCCGCAGGCAGCAGCCCCCTGGACAGCCCCCGAAACTTCTCGCCCAGCAACCCCGCACACTTCTCCTTCGCCTCCTCCCGCCGGTAAGGGGGGAGGGCCATGGGGGGGGGGGTCTCAGGGTTTGGGGGGGGGGTCCCACGATGGGGGGGTTCTAGGATGAGGGGGTGGTCCTAGGATGGGGGAGGGGGGTCCAAGGATGGGGAGTCCCAGGATAGGTGGGGGGTCTCAGGATTAGTGGGGGGGTCCCACGATGGGGGGTCCCAAGATTGGGGTTCCAGCTGGGGGCAAACCAGGTTACCCAGGCTGGTTTGGGGGGGGGGGGGATAGTGGGGTGGGGGGGTCAGGGTGTTGGGGTCACTGATGCCCCCCGTGCCCCCCACCCCAGAGCCGACGGGCGCCGCTGGTCCCTGGCCTCGCTGCCCTCCTCGGGCTATGGCACCAACACACCCAGCTCCACCGTCTCGGTGTGTGTGGGGGGGGCAAACCTCGGTGCCCCCCCCCCCCCAAACACCAAGGGGACCCTTGGGGGTGTCCCCCCCCTCCCCTCCCTCCCCTCCCCCCATAACCCTGGGGTTCCCCCTGTGGGTGCTGCCTGTGACCACCCACGGTGGGGGGGGGTCCGAGGAGAGTCTGGGAGGGGGTCAAGGGGGGTCAAGGGGGGGGGGTCCGTGGGGGTCCGTGGGTGACGCGGGCGCGCAGTCCTCGTGCTCGTCGCAGGAGCGCCTGCACCAGCTGCCGGCGCAGCCGACGCCGGAGGAGCTGCGCTTCCTCTCCCGGCACTTCGGCAGCTCCGAGAGCCTGGCCGAGGAGGATGGGGGGGCCCGGGGGGGGGCAGCCCCCCGCCCCCGCTCCCGCAGCCTCAGGTAGGGCCTGGGGTGGTTTGGGGGTGGGGGGGGAGTTAAATGAGGGGGGGTCGGGGACAGCAGCGGGATGGGGGTGATGGGTTGGGGACGCTGTGGGGTTGGGGGTTGGGGGGGGAAGGGTGGGGCGGTGTTGGGGGCCATGTGGGAGAGGGGACACTGGGGGGGCAGCATGGGGTCACCAGGGGGAGGGGGCGCAGTGGTGGGGGGTGGGCACTGCGAGTGATGGGGGCACCGAGGTGATGGGGAGGGGGGTGCTGGAGGGGGAGGGGGATGCTGCAGCGGGGGCGTGATGGGGGTCCCGTGGGTGCCAGCGGTGTTCCCCCCCCCCCTCCCCAGCCCCGGGCGCTCGCCCTCATCCCACGACAACGAGATCGTGATGATGAACCACGTCTACAAGGAGCGGTTCCCCACGGTGGGGGGCACGGGGAGCTGGGGGGGGCGTGGTGGGGGTACAGGCTCCTTGGGGGGGTTGGAAGGGATATGGGGGGATTTGGGTGGTTCAGGGGGTCTACAGGGCACCGGGGGAGCGTAGGGGGTCCTGGGGAGGTGATGGGGTGGTTATGGGGGGGGCACCACGGGGTGGATGCAGGAGGGGGACTTGGGAGTGTGAGGGTCGGGGAGTTATGGGGCAGCTTGGGCAGGTCTGGGTGGGCATTGGGGGATGTGGGAGGGGTTTTGGGGGTGTTAGGGTTGGGGAGGTTATGGGGCAGCTCTGGGGGGTCCAGGTGGGCAATAGGAGGGGTGATGCGGGGTCCTGGGGGGGGGGGTGGTGAGGGCAACCCCGGGGGCGTTCCCCGCAGGCGACGGCGCAGATGGAGGAGCGGCTGGAGGAGTTTGTGCGGGGCTGCGGCCCCGGGGGGACACCGCTGGCCGACGGCGCGCTCAGCTTCATCCAGCACCAGCTGGCCGAGCTGGCCCGCGACTGCCTGGCCAAGGCGCGCCACGGCCTCATCACCGCCGGCTACTTCTACGAGCTGCAGGAGAACATGGAGCGGCTGCTGCAGGACGTGAGCGGGGGGGCTGCCAGGGTGGGGGGCGCCCAACGGCACCCAACGGGACCCAACGGGACTCAATGGGCACCCAACGGGATTCAATGGCACCCAACAGCCACCCAATGGGCCCAGTGGGCACCCAACGGCACCCAATGGGACCCAACGGCACTCAGCGGGTACCCAGTGGCACCCAGTGGGCACCCAACAGGACCCATTGGGTACCCAGCGGGACTCAACGGGCCGAATGGGCACCCAGCAGGACCCAACAGGACCCAATGGCACCCAGTGGGCACCCAGCAGGACCCAATGGTGTCCAACGGGACCCAATAGGCACCCAATGCGATCCAATGGGCACCCAACGGTGTCCAGCAGGACCCAACAGTGTCCAACAGGACCCAACTGCATCCAAGGGGCACTCACTGGGACCCAACAGGACCCAAAGGCACCTTATGGGCACCCAACAGCACCCAACAGCATCCAACGGGACCCAACGGTGGCCAATGGGCACCCAAGAGGCACCCAAGGGGGCCCAGCAGGGGCCAATGGCACCTCATGGGGATGCCCCAGTGCCCCCAAGCCCCCCCTGGTGCCATCGGGACCCCCCACCCCTAACCCCCCTCTGTTCTCCCCAGGCCTACGAGCGCTCGGAGTCAGAGGAGGTGGCCTTCATCACCCAGCTGGTGAAGAGGCTCCTCATCATCATCTCCCGCCCCGCCCGGCTGCTCGAGTGCCTGGTGAGACCCCCGGGACCCCCAGCCCCGACCTTCCCCCCCCCACGGCCATGGGGGGGGCCCTGTGCCCCCCACACACACCCTCCCCACCCTGCCTTGCACCATCCCAACCGCCCAATCGCCGCCATCCTTCCCCGTCGCCCTGACAACGCCCTGGCCAATCCCTGAGCACCGCTGATGAGGAGGCGGGGCTTCCGTTGCCACGACAACAGCCGTGTTGCCGGGGCATCGCCACAGCCACCGGGGACCACGGGGCGCACACGCGTGTGCGGCGCCTTGCACGTGGGCACGCTCGTGCGGCACCATGGGCAGAGCAACGCGCACGTGTGAGCCCGCACACGCGTGTTGTCGCACACACGTGTGCCCGGCGTGCTCGTGCTGCCACGCACGCATCCCCACGTGCTGGGCGTGCGTTGCACACGCGCGTGCCCCCCCCCCGTGTGCGTGCAGGAGTTCGACCCGGCGGAGTTCTACCAGCTGCTGACGGCGGCTGAGGGTCAGGCGCGCGAGGGGCTGCTGAAGGCCGACATCCCGCGCTACATCATCGGGCAGCTGGGGCTGGCACGCGACCCCTTCCCCGGTACACACGCGTGTGCAAGCGGCCGCCGGGCGTGCGCGGGGTTTGCACGCCAGTGGAGGTGTGCATGGGGGCTGGAAGGGGTGCGCGTGGGGTTTGCACGCCCGTAGGGGTGTTCGGGGGGTGCAAGGGGGGGTGGCAGACAGTGGGGGGGGGCGTTGCACAGCGTTTTGCACACCACGGGCACATGTGACTGCGTGCCCTGCGCCCCCCCCCAAAGACGTGGTGCATCAGGAGGGGCCGGTCCGCGGCGGGAGCAACACACCAGAGCCGGGGGAGGGGGCTGAGGTGGGTCCTGGCTCAGGGTCCCCCATGCGTGCAAGGCCCCCCCCTCCCCAAAGCCCCCCTCCAGTCACCCCGTGACCCCCCCAGGGCCGCAGCAGCGCCCCCAGGACCAAGAAGCCGCCAGGGGAAGGCGACTTTGAGACCATCAAACTGATCAGCAACGGCGCCTACGGGTGAGTGGCCGGAGAGGGGGTCTTGGGGGGGTGGGGGGGGTTGTGTGGGGCCGGGGGGGCCCGGCATGACGCCGCCTGTGCGCAGGGCGGTGTACCTGGTGCGGCACCGGGCCACGCGGCAGCGCTTCGCCATGAAGAAGATCAACAAGCAGAACCTGCTGCTGCGCAACCAGGTGCAGCAGGCCTTCGTCGAGCGCGACATCCTCACCTTCGCCGAGAACCCCTTCGTCGTCAGCATGTTCTGCTCCTTCCAGACCCGCCGCCACCTCTGCATGGTCATGGAGTACGTCGAAGGTGTGATACGGGGCCGGGCGGCACGATATGGGGGCTGGGCGTCGCGATATGGGGGCCGGGCATCGTGATATGGGGACCAGGTGTCGTGATATGGGGGCTGGGTGTCGCGATATGGGGGCTAGGTGTAGTGATATGGGGGCCAAGCGTCGCGACACAGGACTGGGCGTCACAATATGGGGGCCATCTGTCATGATACTGGGGCCAAGCATTGCGATATGGGGCCAGATGTCATGATATGGGGCCAGACATCGCAATATGGGGGTCAGGTGTTGTGATGCAGGGCTGGGTGTTGCAGTATGGGGCTGGACATCACGATACAGGGATTGGTGGTGTGATATGGGACCAGGCAGCGTGATATCATACTACTGGGTGTCACGACTCGGGGCGGTGTGCCCTGATATAGAGGGCTGTGAGATGCAGCATGGGGCTGGAGGGCAGGACAGAAGGCTGGGCGTCGCGATACACAGTTGGGCATCACGATACGCAGTTGGGTATCGTAATATGCAGCTGGGCATCATGATATATGCAATTGAGGGTCACAATATGCAGTTGATGGTCTTGACATGCAGCTGGGTGTCGCGGTATGCAGTTGGGCGTCGCGATATGCAGCTGGGCGTCGCGATACAGAGCAGTTGTCATCCCGCCCGGGCTGTTACCATCCCCCCACGGGCCTCTGGTGTCGCGACATGTCGCCATCCCGCAGGCGGGGACTGCGCCACGCTGCTGAAGCACATCGGGGCGCTGCCGCTGGAGCTGGCGCGCCTCTACTTCGCCGAGACTGTGCTGGCCCTCGAGTACCTGCACAACTACGGCATCGTGCACCGCGACCTCAAGCCCGACAAGTACGGCCGCAATGGGGAGGGGGGTCCTGGGGCTGGGGGTCCCGGGGGGGGTCCCGGGGGGGGTCCCAGCCGCCGGGCTCCCCGCAGCCTGCTGATCACCTCGCTGGGCCACGTGAAGCTGACGGACTTCGGGCTCTCCAAGATGGGGCTGATGAGCCTCACCACCAACCTCTACGAGGGCCACATGGAGAAGGACGCCCGCGAGTTCCGGGACAAGCAGGTGGGCGTGGCCTCCGGGGGAGGGGCATGGCCTCTTGGGGCGTGGCTTTTAGGGCGTGGCCTCTTGGGGCGTGGCCTCTTGGGGCGTGGCCATTAGGGTGTGCCCCCCCCAGGTGTGCGGCACCCCCGAGTACATCGCCCCCGAGGTGATCCTGCGGCAGGGCTACGGGAAGCCCGTGGACTGGTGGGCCATGGGCATCGTGCTCTACGAGTTCCTGGTGGGCTGCGTGCCCTTCTTCGGGGACACCCCCGAGGAGCTCTTCGGGCAGGTCATCTCGGGTACGGGGCTGGGGGGGGGCACGGGGACAGCGGGGACGTGGGCAAGGGGTGGATGTTGTCTGTTATAGGGGGATGGGGAAATGGGGACAGGGGATATGGGGACAGGGGATATGGGGACACAGGGATAGGGATGTGGGGACGTGGGGTTGGGGATGATAGGATGGAGCGGGTCATCCCAGGGACATGGGGTCACAGGGACACGGGGGAACACGGACACAGGGATATGGGGACGTGGGGATGGGGACGTGGGGCTGGAGCCGGTCATCCTGGGGATACTGGGAAATGGGGACACGGGGACACAGCCACAGGGCACCTCCACTATAGGGACAGACGTGGGGCCGTGGGGCTGGCGGTCCCCGGTGTGGCGCTGGGCCCACAGCAGGCAGCTGCAGCCCTGCATTCACGTGTCCCCATGTCGTGTCCCCCCCGTGTCCCCCCCGTGGCAGACGAGATCCTGTGGCCAGAGGGGGACGAGGCGCTGCCCCCCGACGCTCAGCACCTCATCTCCCGCCTGCTGCAGCCCGACCCCCTGCGGCGCCTCGGGGCCGGTGAGACCCTGACCCCTGCCCCCCCGATCCCCGTGTCCCCCCCTGCACCCCTGAGCCCCGTGTCCCCCCCCCGGTGTCCCCACCCAGGCGGCGCGCAGGAGGTGAAGGCTCACGGCTTCTTCGCGGCGCTCGACTGGACAGGGCTCCTGCGGCAGAAAGCCGAATTCGTGCCCCACCTGGAGTCCGAGGAGGACACCAGCTACTTCGACAGTGAGAGACCCCCCCGGGACCCCCCCCCTGCAAGGGGACACCCCCATGGGACCCCCTCAGCACCCACAGACCCCTCCCTGTTCTCCTTCCACCCCCCCAGGAACCCCCTGAGGTTCTCCCCCACCGTATAGAGCCCCCTGGGCCCCCCTCCCTGGGTGCCGTGTCCCTGCTGCCTTTGGGGACACCTCCCCTGTCCCCTGCCACCCCTCCCAGCCCTCCCTCCCTCCCCCCAGCACGCTCGGACCGCTACACCCACGTCGCCTCCTACGAGGATGAGGACACAACGGAGGACGAGCCCGTGGAGATCCGGCAGTTCTCGTCCTGCTCCCCCGCTTCAGCAAGGTGGGCACGGGGGCACGGGGGGGGCACGGGGGGGCACAGGGGGGGCACGGGGGCACAGGAACACCTGGGAGGGCTCTGGGGGACGTGCAGAGCAGGTCACTCATGCACAGCCCCGTGCAAAGCCCCGAGTGATGTCATGTCGGAGCCCTCGTGCAAACCCTCGTGCAAACCCTTGTGTGAATCCTCGTGCAAGCCCTCGTGCAGCCCCTGGTGCAGCTCGTGCCTTGGTCCCCGGTGCCAATCCTTGTGCACGCCCTTGTGTGATTCCCTCGCACGCTTGCACAACCCTCGTGCAGCGCCGCACCACGGCCCTGCTGCCGACGCGTGGGGGAGTCCCGCAAGACCTCGGGAAAACCCTGGGCACGATCCCGGGGTGATCCCGGGGTGATCCTGAGCATAAATCCTGGGGTGATTCCAATTTTATTCTGGCCATGATCCCGATGTGATCCCGGTGCAATCCCGGTGTGATCCCAATGCCATTCCGGCCACAATCCCGGTGTGATCCCGGTGCAGGTGTACAGCAGCCTGGAGCAGCTCTCGCAGCAGCCGGAGCCGAAGGCGGCCAAGGGGCGCCCGCGGGACGAGGGCCGGCGCGAGGGCTTCACCCGCGACCGCAGCTGGCGCACGGCATCCCCCGAGCTGTGAGCATCCGGGGGGGGCGCCTGGGACCCGGGGGGGGGGAACAACAGGGTCACTGGGGGGCCACAACAACACCTGGGTGCCCCTGGGCACAACTGGGGGGGCGCCTGGGGACAGCTGGGTGGGTGCCCAAAGCATGATTGGAGGGTGGGGGGGCAGATTTTGCCTCCCCCCCCCCCTCCAGCACCTGGGTCCCTGCAGGAAGCGGCCCCCGGCTGCTGAGCCCCCCCCCGCC
The DNA here is from genome assembly GCA_026413565.1 of Aythya baeri. NCBI lineage: Eukaryota > Metazoa > Chordata > Aves > Anseriformes > Anatidae > Aythya > Aythya baeri. The sequence goes on from CM048640.1 coordinate 57,063, forward strand.
GAAGGGGAGGGCAGCCCCCCCCTGGGAGCCCGCCGCCGCTTCTCAGCGCTGCTGGAGCCGGGCCCCCCCCGCAACGGGGTCCCCCCCCGCGACAGCCCCGCCGAGGGCACCAGCGAGGAGCCAGGTGGGTGCCGGCGGAGGGTTGTGGTGGGGAGGGGTCCCTGTGACCCCCCCCTTGCCCCCACAACGCCCCCATCTTTCCCTTCCCATCCCCGCAGGTGAACGGGCGCTGCCCCCCCCCCGGGCCGAGCTGGGGCTGCGGCGGCCGCGGCACCCAGGGGTGGCCCCCCCCGAGGGGGGGGGTGACAAGCGCAGCCCCCGCGGCCCTGGCAAGGTCACCAAGTCGGCGTCGGCCACCGCACTCTCTGTCATCATCCCCAGCGGTGCGTGTCCCCCCCCAGCAGCACCGAAAGGTGGGGTGGGGGGGGGCTGGCAGGGTCCCCTGGGTCCCCAAGGGTGGGGAGGGCTGGTGGGGTCCCTAAGGGTGGCAGGCTCCCCCAGGGGGTCCCCCAGGTCCCTGAGGGTGGTGGGTGCTGGCGGTGTCTCCGGGGGTGGCAGCGTCCCTTGGTCCCCAAGTGGGGGGGGGGGCTGGGGGAGTCCCCAGGGCTGGCAGGGGCTGGGGGTGTCCCTTGGGGGTGGTAGGGTCCCCCAGGTCCCCCCAGCTCCCCAGGGGTGTCGGGTGCTGTCGGTGTCCCCGGGGAGGGTGGGGGGGTCCCCGTGTCCCCGTCTCTGGGCACGGTGCCAGCGGGGGCGCAGGGGAGGCGCCCGGCTCCTCGCCCCTGGGCAGCCCCATGTCCCCGCGCTCGCTGTCCTCGGACCCCTCGTCGCGGGACTCGTCCCCGGGCCGCGAGCTGGCCCCCGCCGTGGCCGCCCCCCGCTCGCCCATCGCCATCCCCCGGCCCGGCAAGAAATTCGGCTTTACCCTGCGGGCCATCCGCGTCTACTTGGGGGACAGCGACGTCTACAGCGTGCACCACGTCGTCTGGGTCAGCGGGGGACGGGGGGGGGAAAGGGGCACGGGGGGGATGTGGGGACACGGAGGGGACATGGGGGGATATGGGGATGTAAGGGGATGTGGGGGGATGTGGGGGGAAAAGGGGACTTGGGGACAAGGAGGGGACATGGGGATATAAAGGGACATGGGGACAAGGAGAGGAAAAAGGGGGCATGGGGACAGGGAGGGGAATAAAGGGACATGGGGACACGGGGATCTAAGGGGACACAGGGACAAGGAGGGGATATGGGGACATGAGGGCACTGGGGACTGCTCGGTGCGGGTGGGGGCGGTGGGGCCGTGCCAGGGCCATACCGGGGCCGTGCCGGGGCTGTACCGGGGCCGTGCCGGGGCCGTAACGTTGCTGTGGGTGCAGCACGTGGAGGAGGGGGGCCCGGCGCAGGAGGCCGGGCTGTGTGCCGGGGACCTCATCACCCACGTCAACGGGGAGCCCGTGCACGGGCTGGTGCACACCGAGGTCGTGGAGCTCATCCTCAAGGTCAGAGGTCACGGGGTCATGGAGGGGGGGAGGGGGGTCACGAGGCCACGGGGTTGAGAGGTCGGGGTGGGGCTGTGGGTCACGGGCAGGGTTGTGGGTCACCGTGGTGGGGTGGGGGGGCAGAGGTTGGGGTGGGGGCAGAGGTCGGGGTTGGAGGTCATTCTGGGGTCAGAGGTCATGGTGTCAGGGGGTCACGGTGGGGTGAGAGGTAGTGGTGAGGTCAGAGGTCACATCAAAGGCAGAGGTCATGGTGTCAGGGGGTCACAAAGGTGTCAGGGGTCACGAGGGGGTCTGAGGTCACGGTGGGGTCAGAGGTTGTGGCAGGGTGATGGTGGGGTTGGGGTCACGGCAGGGTCGGAGGTCATGGTGGGGTCAGGGGGTGTGGCGGGGTCAGAGGTCACAGCGGTCCCATGACCCGGGCGGGGCCGGCAGAGCGGCACCAAGGTGCTGGTGACCACGACGCCGCTGGAGAACACCTCCATCCGCCTGGGGCCCGCGCGGCGCCGCAGCGCCCGCACCAAGATGGCCAGGAGGAACCGCCGCGGCGGCACCGGGGGCGGCCACGAGAGGTGGGAGGGGGCCCAGGGTCCGGGGGGAGGTCCCGGTGCCTGGGGTCCCAGTGCCCGGGGGGTTCCCGGTGCCCGGAGGGGGGGGCCCCAGTGCCCGAGGGGGGGTCCCGGTGCCCGGGGGGCTTCGCGGTGCCCGGGGGGGTTCCCGGTGCCCAGAGGGAGGGGGGGTCCTAGTGCCCGAGGGTGGTCCCGGTGCCCGGGGGTCCTGGTGCCCAGGTAGGATCCCGGGGGGTCTCGTTCCCGGGGGGGTTCCCGTTCCGGGGGGGGTTCCCGGGGGGATGCCTGCAGTGACCCCTCCCCGCCGGCAGGCGGCGCAGCGCGCTGTTCCGCCACCTGGCCCGCCAGGCCTCGCTGCTGCACACGAGCCGCTCGCTGACGTCACTGAGCCGCTCGCTCTCCTCCTCCGACAGCCTCCCCGCCTCCCCCACGCACGCGCGCGCGCGGGACCCCGCCCACCCGCCGCGCGCCGCCGAGACAGGTGCGCGTCGCCCGGGGCAACGGGGGCGGGGCCGCGAGGTGGGGCGGGGCGGGGTTGAAGGGGCGGAGCGGGGCTATGGGGAGGGCAAGGGGGCGGGGCTCCAGGGGCGGGGCTGCAGGGTGGTGAGGAGGGGCTACAGGGAAGGGCAGGGGGCGGGGCTACGGGGGCGGGGCTACGGAAAAGGCAAGGGGGCGGGGCCACAAGGAGCGAGGCTAGAGGTGGGTGAGGAGGGGCTGTGGGGCAAGGGGGCGGGGCTAAAGGGTGGGGCGGGGCTCCAGGGGGCGGGGCTCCAGGGGGCTGGGTGGAGCTGCAGGAGGCAGGGTGGGGCTACCTGGAGGGCGAGGGGGCGGGGTTCTAGGGGGGCGGGACTATATGGGGCGGGGCTCCAGGGGCGGGGCTGCAGGGTGGTGAGAAGGGGCTACATGGAAGGAGAGGGGGCGGGGCTCCAGGGGGCGGGGCTCCAGGTGCGGGGCGGGGCTCCACGGGGCGGGGCTCCAGCGGCCGGTCCCGCTGCCCGGGTGCCGGTGCCGGGGCCGCGCGGTGACTCCGGGCCGGGGCAGGGCCGTCCCCTCCCAGCAGCTCCCCGGGCTCCAGCGCTCCCCCGTCGCCGGCCCCGGGCCCGCACCTGCGGCCCAGCTCCCTGCAGGGGCTGTCCCCGAAGCTGCAGCGGCAGTACCGGGCGGCTCGCTGCAAGTCTGCCGGCAGCATCCCGCTGTCGCCCCTGGCCCACACGCCCTCGCCCCCCGCCGCCTCGCCGCCCGCCTTCCCCGCCAAGCTGCACCCCAAGGCCGCCGACTCGCCTCGCCTGGCCCGCCGCGGCCCCCCCGACAAGGCGCTGCCCCCCCCCCGCAAGCTGGGCCTGGAGGCCCGCAAGGACTTCCCGGCCGAGCCCCCCCTGCAGAGCCTGGCGGAGTGGGACGGGGAGAGCCCCGGGGACGGGGCGCCCCCCCCGGCCCCCGCCCGCCGCCTGGGCCGCCAGGAGCCGCCGCTGCTGCTTGGGGCCACCCACGGGGCCGAGGGGGTCCCCGCCGCCGCCCCCGCCCCCAAGGCGCTGAGCCCGGTGCAGGAGCACGAGCAGGGCCGCCGGGGGGGGGCGCCGGGGGTGCCCCCGGTGCCCATCGTGGTGGTGGGGGCAGGGTCGGGACCCCCGGGGAGGGGGAGAGGGTGGGGAAGGGGGCACCCGCTGGGCGCTGACCCCCCCGCTGGGCGCTGACCCCCTCACCAGGCCCTGGCCCCCCCCCGCCAGGTGCTGACCCCAGCCTCTGCTGTAAATAAGGGTGGGGCCAGGCATGCGGGCGCCCCCTCACCCGCCGGCACCTCCCCCCGTGTACACAAAGGGTTAATACTGTGACACCCCCGCCCCCCCAGGTGTGATGTCATCGGCCCCCACAAACCGCCCCCTCCCCTCGTCCAGGTGTCACCCCCCCGTTTGCCCCTTGGTTCTTGGCCCGGTGATGTCATGGCGGTGATGTCATAGCGGTGACGTCACACGCGGTGGGGTGAGGGCGCAGCTCTGACGTCATCACAGAGGGGAACTGGTGACGTCACAGCCCTCAGGGCCTGCGAGTGATGTCACTGCCGGTGACGTCACAGTGCCGACGCAGAGTGGAGGTGCTGACATCACAGTTGTGATGTCACCGATGACGTAAGCCAGACGATGTCACAGCCCTGGTGTAACTGGCGGAGCGGGCCCGATGATGTCATAGCCACTGCATAACCGATGGTGTGGCAACGGTGATGTCATGGCCACAATGGCGCCGATGACATCACAGCCGTGACGACGTCAGGACGGGAGGCGTGACCCGGGCGGTGACGTCATCGCCGTGATGTCACCGCACGGGGCTCGGGCGAGCCATGACGTCACACCGCAGCAGCCCCCACCGCTCCCAGGGCCGGCCCGGCGGATGACATCACCACCGCCCTGTGACGTCATCACCCCCTCCCCCCCATTCTTGCTATGCAAACGGCCCCCCCCCCCCCGGGCACAGGGGGCGATGGGGGCGCCCGGGGGGGCCCCGGGGACCAATAAAGGCTGCACAGCACCGCCCGGCCCCGCTGCTCTGTCCTGTGGGGGAGTAGGAGGGGGGGGGGGGGCTTCGGCTCGTGAAAAACCCTCAAATACCCCCAAAATCCCGCTCGCCCACCCCACCAGGGCCCGGGGGGGCTGGGAGGGGGGGGACGGTAAGGCGCGCCGGGCTGGAAAGGGTTAACGCCCCCCATGTCACACACCCCCGCCACACCCCCCACGTGTCCCCCCCCCGTGACGTCACGGCCCAGGGCTCCTCGGGGCCCGTTCGCCGCCGCCGAGATCGCAGGGTGCGGGGGGCGCAGCCGAGGGTCCTGGGGGGCCGGGGGGCACCGGGATCCCTGGGGGCCCCCGAGGTCCTTTGGGACCCCAGAATTCAGTCCCCCCCCCGTCCACAGCCCCCCCATGGCGCTCCGCTTCGCCTCCCGGTTCCGGCGCCCGGCCCTGAGCGGCGTCCGCTGGGGGGCTCGGCCCCCCCACGCGTGGTGAGTGGGGCTGGGGGGGGGCACCACGCGTGGGGCTGGGCTGAGGGGGCCGTCTTGGATGGGGGCGGCAGCGCTCGGCCCACGTGCGGGGCTCCCGGGGGGTGCGGGGGTGGGGGGAGCACCCACGCGAGTGGGGGTCACGCGTGGGGGGCTGGGGGGAAAGGAGGCGGGGGGGAGACGACCATGTGGGTGGGTGGGTGAGGGGGGGATCGGGGGGGCTGCACACACGTGGGGGGGTCAATCGGGGAGGGGTGGTCACGCGTGGGGTGCCCCCCGCAGCCGCCTTTGAGTGGCGGGACCCGCTGGGGCTGGAGGAGCTGCTGGGCCCCGAGGAGCGGCTGCTGCGCGACGCCGCCCGCCGCTACAGCCGGGAGCGCCTGGCCCCCGCGTGCTGCTCGCCAACCGCAACGAGGGTAACGGGACCCCCAACACACACCCCGGGACCCCCCCAACACACCCCCCCGGGGACGATGTTCCCTCCATGACGCCCCCTGAGCGTTAATACGTAGCCTGGTGTGCTGCCTCGGCACCCCCAAATGACCCCCCAACCCCAGACCCCCCCCCAAATACATCCCAGCACCCTCGAGACCCCCTCCAAATGCCCTCCAGTACCCTCAGACCCCCCAAATATCCCTCAGCACCCCCAGGCCCCCCAATGCCCCCCAATAATCCCCAAGACCACCCCCAAAATGCCCCCAAATACCCCCGACACCCCCCAGCACCTCCTGATACCCCCCCATCCAACCGGGGGCACATGGGGGAGCCCCCAGCCAAGGGGTCCCCACTGCCTGCCCCCCCATCCAATTCAGCCCCCCCTCTGCTTCCCCCCCCTCAAAAAAAAACAAACAAAAAGTTTTTGACCGGGAGATCGTGACTGAGATGGGAGCCCTGGGGCTGCTGGGCCCCACCATCCAAGGTGAGGTGGGGCACGGGGGGGCCTGCGGTCCCCCCCAGGAGGGCAGGGGTCCAGGAGTTTTTTGGTGGGGTTGGAGGGTGGCATTTGGGGGGGGGTCTGGGTCCTGGGAGGCTTTGGAGGGAGCTGGGGTGGCCCCAGAACAAATGGGGGGGCTGGGGGGGGGGGCTGGTGTCTTTGAGGGGCTTTGGGGGGATATAGGGGGACTGGGGGCTTCAGGGGGTTGGGGGGCATCTCCATGTGGGAGGGAGACACGTTGGGACCCCCCTCGGGGTCCTGGGAGGCTTTGGAGGGAGCTGGGGTGGCCCCAGGGGACATGGAGAGGGGGGCTGGGGAGGGGATGTGAGGGGCTGGGGTCACTTGGGGGCATCGGGGTTATTTGGGGGAGGGTCTCCAAGTGGGAGGGGGACACGTTGGGACCCCCCCGGAGTCCTGGGAGGGATGGGAACAGGGGGGTCAGGGACAGGGATGGGATCAAGGACGGGGTCAGGGACGGGGTTTGTGGTCTCTGGGGTGGGTCTGGGGGGGGCGCGAGCGGGGTCCTGGTGAAAAGGGGGGGGTCCTTCAGCGCCGTTGCCCCCCCCCCCAGGTTACGGCTGCGCCGGGACCACGTCGGTGGGCTACGGGCTGGTGGCACGCGAGCTGGAGCGGGTGGACAGCGCGTACCGCTCGGTGTTCAGCGTGCAGTCCTCCCTCGTCATGCACCCCATCCTCACCTACGGCACCCCCGCGCAGCGAGACCGCTTCCTGCCCCCCCTGGGTGAGTTTTGGGGACGGGGGGGACCCCACCCCACCCGACCCCCGACCCCCTCGCTGACCCCCCCCCGGCTCCGTTGGCAGCGCGGGGGGAGCTGCTGGGCTGCTTCGGGCTGACCGAGCCCAACCACGGCAGCGACCCCGGGGCCATGGAGACGCGGGCACGCTACGACGCCGCCACCAAGAGCTACCGCCTGCGAGGCTCCAAGACCTGGTGAGCCCCCAAAAACCCACCCCGGGGAGGGGCAGCCCCCAGCCCCTTTGGTCCCCCCCCAACCCCTTTTTCCCTCCAGAACCCTTTTTTCCAACCCTTTTTCCCTCCACGACCCCATTTTCCAACCCCTTCACCCTCCCCCTGACCCTGTTTTCCAACCACTTTTCCCACCCCAACCGCTTTTTTCCAACCCTTTCCCCCCAGCGTGACCCATTTTTCCTACCTGTGACCCCCCTTTTTCCCCCGTTCAATTCCCTTTTTTCTTCCCAGAACCCCTTCCACCCCCCAAACCCCATTTTCCAACCGCTTTTTCCCCCAAACCCTTTTTTTCCAACCCTTTTTCCCCTCAAACCCTGTTTATCCCCCTCCTCAACCCCCTTTTTTCCCCCCACAACCCCTTTCCCCCCCCCCTCCAGGATCACCAATGCGCCAGCGGCCGACGTCTTTGTGGTGTGGGCGGTGTGCGAGGAGGACAGGCAGATCCGGGGCTTTGTGCTGGAGCGGGGCATGGGGGGGCTCAGCACCCCCAAAATCGACGGCAAGTTCTCGCTGCGCGCCTCCGCCACCGGCATGATCCTGATGGACGACGTGGAGGTGCCCGAGGACAACCTCCTGCCCCATGCCACCGGCCTGGCCGTAAGCTTTTGGGGGGCTACCCGGGGGGTGGGGGGGGGTGCTGAGCGGGTTCTGAGCCCCCCCCGCTGATTGTTCCCCCCCCCCCCCTACCCAAGGGTCCCTTCGGGTGCCTGACCCACGCTCGCTACGGCATCGCGTGGGGCGCGCTGGGCGCCGCCGAGGCGTGCCTGGAGACGGCGCGGCAGTACGTCCTCGACAGGTAATGCACTGCTGACCCCCCCCCGGCGCCCCCGACCCCCTTAAATCCCACGGGACCCCCCCCAGGTGTGCATGTCCCCCCCCGTTGTGTCCCGCGGGACGCAGTTTGGGGCGCCCCTGGCCCGGAACCAGCTGGTGCAGAAGAAGCTGGCGGACATGGTGACCGAGATCGCGCTGGGGCTGCAGGCCTGCCTGCGCCTCGGCCGCCTCAAGGACGAGGGCAGGTGGGGGCCGAGGGGCTCACGGCCCCCAAATCGGGGCGGGGGGGGGTCTTGCGGGGGGGGCAGGGTGTGAAATTGGGCGTCCTGCCCCCCCCAGGGCGCCCCCCGAGGCGGTGTCGATGCTGAAGCGCAACTCGTGCGGGAAGGCGCTGGACATCGCCCGGCAGGCACGCGACATGCTGGGGGGCAACGGGGTGTGCGACGAGTACCACGTCATCCGCCACCTCCTCAACCTCGAGGCCGTCAACACCTACGAAGGTAGCGTCAAGGGGGGGCGCGGGGACCCCCCCTTGGTCCTCGGTCACTGCTGGGGGCCCAAAAACCTTCCTTGTCCTCCTCCTCGTCCTCCCTGCCCGCAGGCACGCACGACATCCACGCGCTGATCCTGGGCAGAGCCATCACTGGGCTCCAGGCCTTCACCGCCGGCAAGGCAGAGGAGAAGCGGGGCTAGGAACCGGGCTGCCAGCACCGAATTTGGGGTGGCCGGCACCAGAGACTCAGACTTGAAGCGTGGAGGGCTCAGGGTGCTGCTCAGGGTGCTGCACCGCTCGGAGCCGGTGGCACCGACAGGACTTGGTGGCACCAAGCGGCCCCGGTGGCACCGAGTGGCCCCAGCAGCCCAATTCTACCTCGGTGACCCCCCCAGTGCCTTCCCCCTCCGCGCATCACCTTCGGCCGCCCCAATAAAGGCTGGAGAAGCTGCCCCGCGCCAGCCTCTTCATCAGCGCTGCGGTCATCAGCGGTAATTAAGACTCCCGGGTGCAGCCCAAGTGCCAGGACGGGCCCCGTGTGGGCGCAAGGCCGGCTTTGCCAATGCAAAGCCCTTGGGAGGAATCTTCTAGAGCCCCCTGGGGGTCTTTTGGTGTTTTATTTTGAATTGTGTTAAAAACTGAACACTGACAGCCTGCGGAAAAGGCGATTTGGGGCTGCTAGTCCTCATTTCTCTGCTCGCGAAGGAGCAGCTGGCCCGCTGCAGCCGGAACGCCCGTGGCAGGGAGGGGCTGCTGCCGGGGCCGGGCGCTGCCTGGGGGGGGTCTGGGGGCTTTTGGGGGGCTCAGGGGCCCCGCTCACGCCTCGGGCTGCAGGCACAGGTCCTTGTAGGCGGCCTCCACGGTGCGGCAGACGTGCTGCAGCTCGTCCTCAGCCTGCCGCACGCGCTCCATCACCTCGGCCAGCTCATGCAGCCGCTGCTGGATCTGCTCGTTGTGCAGGCTGTAGAGCTGGAAGAGGCGCTCCTCCAGCTGCTCGGCCAGGTCGGACACCTGCCAGGAAACAAAACGGGGGGGAGCCGGGAGGGGGGGGAGGAAAGAAAAAGAAAAATCGGGCCACTGGGGACAGGGGGCGGAGGCGCTGGCAGCGCCGCAGGCACAGCCGGTCCCGTCCCCCCTGGGGGGGGGGGCGCAGCTGCGGCCGCGGTGCTGGCGCAGCTCCCGGCCCCGCTTGGCCGCCGCCAGCTGCACCCACGGTAGCCCGAGCACCGGCCGTGGTAGCCACCGAGCGCCGCAGCCCCCCAGCCGCAGCTGCCGGGGCCTGGCTGCCATCTGCGCGTGAGGTGGGGGGACGCAGGAGGGCCGCAGCCCCCCCTCTGTTCCCCCCCCAGCCCGCGGGGATGGCAGAGGGAGCGAAGTCCAGCGCGGCACGCGGCCAAGCGAGGACGCTGAGGCCGGGCAGCAGCAGCACAGGGACGGGGACAGGGGGCGGGCGGCGGCCCCCCCGCCCCCTAAAGCAGAGCCAGAGGCAGCTGCAGCCGCCCCGGGGGGGGCCAGAGCCGCCCCCCCGCCACCGCAGCCGGTGCACACCAGGCTCTGCAGCTGGCGCCGGCGCCTCGCGGGACGCCGCGTGCCCACAGCACCTCCCCACGACATTAATTCGGGCGGAATAACGCGATTAAACGCAGCCCCCCCACACACACGCACCTTCAGCAGCAGGCTGTCGCGGAAGCCGCTCAGCACGCTGTGGTCCTCCTTGCGGCTCTCGTTCACCCTGTCGATGAGGCGCTGCGCTCGCTGCCGCAGGTCGCCCACACTGGAGTCCAGCGCCGCAAAGTAGCGGGATGCCTGGCCGGCCAGAGCCCCCGAGCCCAGCGGCTCCATCCTCGGCCCAAACACAGCACCCACGGGTCAGGGGGTGAAGAAAGCAGCCCCATGGCCAAAGGCAGCCTTGGCGGGGCCGTTTGGGGAAGCAGAGCTCGAGGAAAGCCCGGCCGCATGGCCAACGCTAAGTGAGTTTATCTGCCGGGGAGCTCATTCCTCCCAGCAGCCGCCATGATGGCAGTGAGGGGCTTTGCACAGGTTTTGGGACACTCGTTGTGTTTGCCAGGATGGTGACGGGCGCACCACAACCCGTGCTGGCAAGCAGGGGGCACAGGGAGCGTGCACACAGTCGCTTTGCCCAGTCCCGCCCTGCAAACGGCGAGTTGGGCACTGGGGCTGGGCTTCCCCAAACCGTTTCCCCCTTTGAGGCGTTCGTCCACGCCACAGCACAACGGCCCCGCTATCAGCAGCAAGCTGGCCGGCCCGTTGTGTTAATTAGGAAACACGTTATTAAAGGGAGAAACCTCACTAACGGACACGGTGCCCTGTGAGTAATCAGATTTGGGCCCCGCAGTGTCACCGAGCTCAGCCTGCCCCTGCTGCTCTGCCTGAAGGGTTGTTGTTCCTGACACACAGCACCTTTTTTTTTCCCTGATTTGGGTTCAAATCAGGAGCCCCCTGGCAGGTGCAAACTTCCTACCTTGAGGGTTCCTCGCCGGGGTTTTCATCTCCGCCCAAACCAGTGAAGAAGGAGCTGGTGTTTTGCATCTCCTCCGGCTCCAGCTCCGGGTCCTCGTGCTCCTGATGTGCCATGGTGGCCTGGTGGGGAGATATCAGCCTGCTGTGGGCATGGGGTGATGTCCCCAGGTCCCCATCCTGTCCCTGTGTCCCCATATTCCCATGTCCACATGTCCCCATCCCGTCCCCATCCTGTCCATACGTCCTTATGTCCCCATCCCGTCCCCATCCCATCCCCACGTCCCCATGCCCCCACCCCATCCCCATGTCCCCATCCCATCTGTATGTCCTTATGTCCCCATCCTGTCCCTATATCCCCATCCCATCCCGATGTCCCCATGTCCCCATCCCGTCCCACCTTGGTCCAAACCCGCAGCTCCACAGCCAAGCTCCTCAGCAGCCTGCAGGGAATGCATTTGGGAACACCCAGTTAGCCGTAATATTAGGGGTTATTAATAATAATAACCAAACTGGGGGATGGGTGGAGGTGAGCCCCTGGCCCAGACACCCCCCCTCAATAAAAATGGGGGGGGGGGGGGCCCGCCACCCAGCAGAGACCCCAATTTTACACTTTTCCAATGGGTTAAAGCATTGAAGGAGACATTTGAAGCACGGAGCCCAAAATTAAGCAGCAGTGGGCAAACAAAGAGGTGTTTTGGGGAACTTCTGCTGGGTTTTAGCCAACGTGGCGGTGTTTTTTTTTTGCACATCCTCACAGACGCCACGCTCCACACCCCACGGAGCCTGACGACCACGGACCCCAGTGGGGCCCAGTCAAGCACTGGGACAGCCCCGGGGGCACGGCCCCGGCACGGCAGCCGGGATGGGGGCAGGGGCTGTGGGGGAGCCATGAGGCGAGTGGGGTGCCCCCCAAAAGGGGCCTAGGCCAGGGGCCTTCGTGGCCAGCCCAGCGTTGGGCTCACAGAAACAGGCTCCCGGGTGGAAAATGGAGGCCCCAGGGTGGCGACCCCACACGGGGCCCCACCAGGGCCCGGTTCTACCCCGCTTCCTCACCCCGCGCCGCCGCCATTTCCCCCCCGCGGCCTCGCTGAGGAGAGCACGGTGGGCGGGCCGGCGGTGGGCGGCTGGTGACGGGCACCCTCGCCGACCAGTCAGTGCTCGCCTCCGCCGCCGGCTGGCCAATGGGCGGCCGAGAGGAAAAAAGGCGGGAAGGGGCGCACTGTGAGGAGAGGGAGCGGCCGCCATGATGGCGTGAGGCGAGGCGAGGCGCGGCTGCCCCCGGGCGGTGTTTTTGGGGTGGGGATCGTGGCCGAGGGGCTCGGGAGGGCTGCTGCCGCTCTCCTCAGGGCATTTCCAGGCTCCTCTGTTGACTCGGGGCGTTGTTTTGCAGGTGGGTGCTGTTGGTGCCCTGCCGAAAGCGGGGACAGATGCAGCGTGATGTGCTGAGGGAGCCTGAGGCACCCACACCCCTCCGTGCTGCTGCCACCACCACAATGCCAGTGCCCAGCGCCCACCCGGTAAGCCCCAGCACAGCCCCCGGGACGTGAATGCAGCCTGCTCACAAGGAACCCCAGCTCCTGGGCTGCCCCAAGGCCCCCATCCCTCCCCTGGGCTCACCACGAGCCGGGCCCTGCACCACCACGAGTACCTCATGGGTTCAGTCATCTCATGTCGGGCTGTGGAGAGGTGAGGAGGGCTCCTTCCCCCCCAAAAAACCCTCCCAACCCTTCTGTCACAATAAAACCTTCCCTCAGCCCTCACCCCACGCGTGGTCGCTGCTCCCCCCCAGCACACTCAGAGGCGCCTGGCTGGGCAAAGGAGGTTTATTGGGGCCAGGTTTTAGGGTTTCAACTATAAATAGGGCTCTAGGTGTCGAGGCGGCACAGGGGGCTGTCGTAGACCATCTGCAGGTTGACGCGGTGCCCCACCAGCTCGCGAATGTTGTTGATGCCGTACTTGATCATGGTGGGGCTGCAGCAGGAGAGAAATGAGGGGGGGTCAGATGGGGCTGGGCCCTGCCTGCCCCGGGGAGGGGGGGCTGTGGCTGCCCCTCCACTCACCGCTCCAGCGAGAGCCCCCAGGCGATGACGGAGACGTTCTCGGGCAGCCCCATGGGCAGCAGCAGCTCGGGGCGGAAGACCCCCGAGTTCCCCACCTCCACCCACTTCTTCAGGCCTACAGAACGAGACGGGGGGGCCCCCACCCCACAGGGTGTGAGATGGGCAGCCTGCAGACCACCCCCCTCCACGCTTTGCAAAGGGTCACAGGCTCCTCAGGGGTGCCCCCCAGGAGAGGAAGAGATTAAGCCAATCCCCAAATTCCACAGAGAACGAGGCTGAGGTGACGCCCCCACCTAAAAAAAAAAATACACACAGGGAGCCCCCCCACGCCTTGCAGGTCCCCCTCACCCTCGTGGTAGCTGAACACCTCCATGCTGGGCTCCGTGTAGGGGTTATAGGCGGGCTTGAAACGCAGCTTGGTGATGCCTGGGGGGGGAAGAGGGGTGTCAGGGGGGTGCCCCAGCCCGCTCCCCTTGCCTCGGTGCCCCCCCCCCCAGTACCCAGCTTGGTGAAGAACTCCCGGAGGGTGCCCATGAGGTGGCCCAGGGTGAGCCCGCGGTCAGCCACCACCCCCTCCACCTGGTGGAACTCGGCCAGGTGGGTGGCATCCAGGCTCTCGTTGCGGAACACGCGGTCAATGGAGAAATACTTCACGGGGGTGAACTTCTCCTGGAAAAACATTGCGGGGGGGGGGGGTCAGGCAATGCCCCCCCATGTTCCTTTTCCTTTTCTCCCCCCCCCACCTCCCTAAATCCTGGCCCACCTGGCAGGCCAAGTGATAGAGTGCGCGGGCGCTGGCGGATGTGGTGTGGGTGCGCAGCAGGTTCTTCCGCGCCTCTTCCACCTTCCACTCGTATTTGTACCTGGGGGGGGGCTTATCAGTCCCAACGCTACAAGGGAGTGTGTGGGGGGGCGGCAGAGCCCCCCCAAACTCAACCCCACCCCGCTCACCCCTGCGAGCCGTAGCCTCCCTGTGAGTGCACCTTCTTCACCTTGGCCATGTAGCTGGCAGGCAGCTCGGGGGCTTCAGCGGGGTCTGGGGGTGGAAAGGGGGGGATCAGCGGGGATTTGGGAAACATGGGGAGGGGGGGCAGCGGGGATTTGCCCCCCCCCCACGCACCCTGCAGGAAGAAGGTGTCGTGCTGGTCCCGCGCCGGGTGCTGCTGGGGCTGGAAGAGGGCGTCGAAGTTCCAGAAGGAGCTCTCCACAAAATTGTCAGTGGGCATCTCCGTGAACCTGTTGGGGGGCCACGGCATCACCGGGAGGGGGGGGCTGCGCCGTCGTAGCCCCCCCCTTTTTGTGTGTGCACCCCCCCCAACTCACCCCATCTCCAGGAAGATCTGGCGGAGCTGGGAGCGCACCTTGAGCAGGGGGTGGAGGTGGCCGCAGGCGGGCGGCAGCCCCAGCGCCGAGAAGTTGTAGGGCTTGAAGGGGAGCTGGCGCCACGAGCCCCTACACGGGGGGGTTATGGGGTCATTTTGGGGAGGGGGGGGCACGGTTGGGGCCCCCCCTGCGCCCCCAGACTCACGTCGCAATCATCTCCGGCGTCAGGTCGGTCTCCTGCCGCGCCACCGCCGTGCTGAAGGCGCGGCCCTTGCGGATCCAGTAGGACTTGAGGGTGCTGGGGGGAGGATGAGGGTTTTTTTTGGGGGGTATGTGGGGTTTGGGGGGGAGATATGTTTTTTTTGGGGGGGGAGAATAGTTTTTATGGGGGGGAAATAGGGGTTTTTGGGGGGAAATAGGTTTTGGGGGAGAATAGGGGGTCTTTGGGGGGAATATGAGGGTTTGGGGGGAATAGTTTTTTTAGGGGGGGAGAATAGGGGATTTTTGGGAGGGAATAGTTCTTTTTGGGGGGAACAGGCTTTTGGGGGGATTTTTTTTGGGGGGGGAGGAGAGATAGGGGGTTTGGGGGAGAATATTTTTTGGGGGGGAGGAAATACAGGGTTTTGGGGAGGGAATACGAGGTTTTCAGGGGGGATATTTTCTTTTTGGGGGGAATGTTTTTTAGGGGGAGGAATATGTGGTTTTGGGGGGAAATACAGGGTCATTTGGGGGGAATACATGTGATTTTGGGGAAATACATGTTTTTGGGGGGGAATGCAGAGCTTTTGGGGGAGAATGCAGGGGTTTTGAGGCAGAATATGGGGTTTGTGGGCGGAATAGGGGGTCCATACGGGGTTGGGGGGATGTTTTTTTTTGGGGGGGGGGGGGATGGGGCTCACACTTCGAGCAGCAGCTTCCTCCTCTTGAGCTCGTTGCGCTCGCGCTCGGGCAGCCCGGCGGCGTCACCCTCCTGCACCCTGCGCAGGCCGTCCTGCACCGCGTCCTGCACCGCCTCCACCTGCGGGACGGACGGACGGGTGGGCGGACGGACGGACGGACGGACAGGTGGGTGGCCCCCGCGGGGGTGTTTGGGGGGTGGGGGGGGCACTCACGGCACGGAAGATGCGGGGGCCGCCGGGCGCCGCCTTGTCGAGGCGCAGCCACTTGTTGGCCATGGCCTTGCTGAAGCCCACCTGGGCACCGGGCAGCTTCAGGGGGGGGGAAGGAACCGGAGGGGGGCGGTGAGGACCCCCCCGGTGCCCCCTCCCTCGCCCTCCCGGTAACCCCCCCTCACCATGGCGTCGCTCTGGGGCAGCCCCTCGGGCGGGAGGCTGTGGAAGAGCCGCACCTCGGGGCTGCCGGCCCGCAGCACCTCCGCGCCCTCCTCGCTCAGCTCCCAGCGCGTGGCCGCCCGCGCCTCCGCCTCGATCACCTGCGGGGGGCACCGGGAGAGCCGGGATTGGAACCGGGGCCGAGAATGGGACGGGAACGGCACCGGGACTGGAAATAGGACCGGGAATGGCACCGGGATCACCGGGATGGGCACCGGGACCGAGAATGGGACCGGGATCAGCACCAGGGGCAGCGTGGTCAGTACCGGGACCGGCACCGGAAAGGGGACCGGCAGCAGCACCGGCCCCGCGAAGGGGCCGGGGCGATGACACCAGGGCTGTCACCGGCGCCAGCACCGGCCCCGGGATCCCCGGGCCCGGGCCCCGAACCCGCGTGGGCCGCGGCGCCCCCACCTCTCCGAGCGCCTGCAGGCTCTTGACGGCGCCCACGAGCGTCTGGTGGTCGAGGCCGAGCGCGGCGGCCGCCTCCAGGCTGCAGAGGCCGCCCCCGGGCCCCGGCGGCTCCCGCTCCAGCCGCTGCAGCAGCAGCTCCGCCACGCTCGGCGACATCGCGGCGGCCGGAAGCGCTCCCGCCGCCACCCGGAAGTGTTCCTCCCCCGCCCCGTCCCCGTGCCGCGCGTGGGCGCCGCCATCTTGAGTGTGGCGGGAGGGAGGCGCCATCTTGGGAGTGGCGGGGCAGCCCCGGGGGGCCCCGCGGGGAGGGGGAGGCCGCGAGGCGCGACGGGGGGCGCTGTGACGTCATGAGGGCGGAGAATGACGTCATGGGGAGCTAGGTGATGTCACAGCCCGCGCCCCGCGGGGCTCCAGGGCCGTCGCCATGACGACAGCCCCCCCTTTACAGGCTGTTGCCATGGCAACGCCCCCCAGGGCCCCACCACCGCCCCCACCCGGGGGGGGGCTCCCTCGACACGCGATATGACGTCATTACTGCTTGCGTCACAGCCCCAAATCGGGCTCTAATCCCCCCCAGGCCGACTGGGGGCACCCCACGGGTCCCCCCCCCGCGCACCGTCGCGGTGCTATTATGGGATGGCGCCCCCCCCCCCCCACGTGGTCCGCAGGTGGCCCGGCCCTGCCCCCAACCACGTGACCGCCGTGACGCGCCCCGCGGAGGGAGGGGGGAGGAGCGCGGGTGGGGGGGGGGCGTCTCCCTCCGAACGCGTGGTCGCTCCTCATTGGCCGCCCGGCTCAGCCAATAGGAAGCGGCCATCTGGGACGCCAACGTTCGGGGGCTCCGCCGCCGCCGGCCAGCGGGCGGGCGGCCAATGGGAGCGGGCGCCGCGCGGGCGCCGGCCAATGGGCAGCGTCCGGGGGCGGGCCGAGGGGCGGCGGGCGTATAAAAGGCGCCGTCGCCGTCGCCCCCCTCCGCAGTGCCGGGCGCCGCCGGGCCGGGAGGGAGGGTGCGCCCCGACTGGGCCGTGTGGGACCGCGCCGCCGCCGCCATGAGCCGCCTCGGCCTCCCCCTGCTGCTCGCCGCCCTCCTCCTGGCACTGGCGGCGGCTGGGCCCTCGGAGTTCTTCCGGGAGGAGTTCTTGGATGGAGGTGAGGGGGGGGGCAAGGGAGGGGCTAGAGGGGAGGGGGCCAGAGGGGGGGGGGAGAAAGGGGAGGGGGCTCTGAGGGGGGTGAAAGGGGAGGGGGCCCAAGGGGGGGGACAGGGAGGGGGCTGGGAGGTTTCTGAGGGGGTCCCCGAGGGAAAGGGGAAGGGGCTGGGGGGGGGGCTTGAGAGGAAAATGGGGGACTTGGGGAGAAAAGGGGGGGCTTGAGGAGGAGCAGGGGGACCTGGAGGAGGAACGGGGGGGCCTGAAGGCCACCCCTAGGCTGGCAGTTGGGGGCTGCGGGGGGGGGACAGCCTGGGGAAGGGGTCTCTGTGGGCAGGGGCTGAAGGAGATCAGGGTCACAGGAAAGGTGTCGAGACACGGAGGAGATGGGGCTGGGGAGAGGCAGGTGATGGGGGGGGTGAGGGGGTGAAGGCCTCGGGGTGCCCCTGGTTGGGGTGTACTGGGGGGGGTGTGAGCCAGGCAGCCCCCACTGGGCTGGGGAGCGGGGCCCTGGGAGGGCTGTGGGTTCAAAGTGGCCCCCACTCAGCTGCAGGGGACAAAGGGCTGGGGACGAGGAGTGGCCCTGTAGGGGAAGGAGGCTGCTCAGTGGGGGCAGAACCACCCTGAGCAGGGTGTTCCCCCATGGGGGTGGTGTGGGATGGGGCCTGGCACATGTTGTGGGGTTGTTCTTCTCCGGGACCCTAAATCCTGCTGCAGCCAGGGAGCCCTCTGAAGCCTTATTTTTGCCTCCCCGGAGCTTGCAGCAAGGCGGGGGCATGGGGACGGCCCCCTTAGATAAAGCTGCGGGTGCAGGGGGAGCAGGCAGCAATCCCCGCAGGCTCCTCCTGAGCGTGAGGAGCCAGCGCAGGGCTGTGCAGGTGGCCGGGAGCCGCCCCGCTTCCGGCCCTGCGGGGAGGGGCAGAGCCCGTTTCCTTCTGGGGGAGGCCCGCGGGGAGGACCGGGGGTTCTCACCTGCTCCCCTCCCGCAGATGCCTGGACCCAGCGGTGGGTGGAATCCAAGCACAAGCCGGACTACGGCCGCTTCGTGCTGACCGCCGGCAAGTTCTATGGCGACGCTGAGAAGGACAAAGGTGAGGCAGAGACTCCTGGGGACAATTAATTAGTGAATTAGCCACTTGTGCTCGTTACAGCCCGGGCTGGGGGTGGTGGTGCTGCTCGGGGCTGAACCACGGGGGGGGGTTTTGGTGCCCCGACAGGGATCCAGACAAGCCAGGACGCCCGTTTCTATGCCCTCTCCTCGCGCTTCGAGCCCTTCAGCAACCGCGACAAGACGCTGGTGGTGCAGTTCACGGTGAAGCACGAGCAGAACATCGACTGCGGCGGGGGCTATGTCAAGCTCTTCCCGGCCGGCCTGAGCCAGGAGGACATGCACGGCGACTCCGAGTACAACATCATGTTTGGTGGGTGGCCACCCTCCCCCCTTGCCATACCCCCCTAGGCAGCAGCAGGCTCAGTTCCCCCCCCGTAACCTCTCTGTCCCCCCCAGGCCCTGATATCTGCGGGCCCGGCACCAAGAAGGTGCACGTTATCTTCAACTACAAGGGCAAGAACGTTCTCATCAACAAGGACATCCGCTGCAAGGTGCATGGGGGGGCGCGGGGGGGCTCAGCCCCTCCTGGCGGTGCTGTGGGGATGAGCCCGGCCCCGCTGAGCGCCCCCTCCCCCCGCAGGACGACGAGTTCACCCACCTCTACACCCTGATCGTGCGCCCCGACAACACCTACGAGGTGAAGATTGACAACAGCAAGGTGGAGTCGGGGAGCCTGGAGGACGATTGGGACTTCCTGCCCCCCAAAAAGATCAAGGACCCTGAGGCCAAGAAGCCGGACGACTGGGACGAGCGGGCCAAGATTGACGACCCCGAGGACTCCAAGCCTGAGGTGGGGGGCACCCAAGGGGCTGGGGAGGGGTTGGGGGGGGTTGTGGGCAGAGCCCTGACCCCTCTTCTTTTTTTTTTTTGCCCCCCTCCCCAGGACTGGGACAAGCCTGAGCACATCCCAGACCCTGACGCTAAGAAGCCGGAGGACTGGGATGAGGAGATGGACGGGGAGTGGGAGCCCCCCGTCATCCAGAACCCCGAGTACAAGGTGAAGCCTGGTGCCCCACACCCCCCTGGGGGGCCAATTTGGGGCCATTTTCCCCCCCCCTCTGAACCCTGCCTCTGCCCCTTCAGGGCGAGTGGAGGCCGCGGCAGATCGACAACCCCAACTACAAGGGGAAGTGGGTGCACCCCGAGATCGACAACCCCGAGTACACGCCCGACCCCAGCATCTACGCCTACGACAGCTTTGGCGTCATCGGCCTTGACCTGTGGCAGGTGGGAGGAGGGGGCGGTGCTGTGGGTGCACCCCCCCTGGGTTTTTGGGCGTCCCCACACCCCCCCAGGGGTCCCGCTGAGCCCCCCCTGCTCTGCCCTAGGTGAAGTCGGGCACCATTTTCGACAATTTCCTCATCACCGACGATGAGAAGTTCGCCGAGGAGTTCGGCAACGACACCTGGGGGGCCACCAAGGTACGGGGGGGGGGGACACACAACCAGAGCCGGGTTCCCCCCGCAGCCCTGGGGTGTTGGGGGCACTGCTGTGACCCCCCCGTGTCCGCCCTTGGGGCATGGCCGTGACCCCCCCGTGCCCCGCAGGAGGCGGAGAGGAAGATGAAGGAGGCGCAGGACGAGGAGCAGCGCAAGAAGCAGGAGGAGGAGGACAAACAGCGCAAGGAGGAGGAGGGGGACGAGGAGGGGGACGCGGATGACGACGAGGAGGAAGACGACGAAGATGAGGAGGCGGAGAAGGAGGAGGACGCGGGGGCGGCCCCCAAGGATGAGCTGTGAGGGGGGGGGAGGCCCCGGTCCCGCCGCACCGGGCCCCGCCGGGGCAGCGCCCCGACCCCGCGGGGAGCGAGCGTAATGTCTCTGTGAGACCTGGACTTCGGATTTTTTTTTTTTTTTTTTAACGGGCGGCCCCTCCCGGCCTGGGGGGGGGGAATGGGACGGCGCCGGGGCTCGCCCGGGGAGGGGGAGGGGAGGAGGGGGAGGGGCGCGGGGCGAGGACTCAGGAACGGCACCGGGCCCGGTACCGGGGAGGGGAGGGGGAAGCGGCGGGCCCCGGTGCCGGGGTGGGGTTGGAGGGGGTAGGGGGTGGGGTGAGGGCGCCCCTCGCGCCCGTCGGTGGCCGCGCCGCGGTTTGTGTTTAAATTAAAGCTCGTCCCGGCCCCGCCCGCCTCGCCTCAGCTCTGTCCGCCCGCGCCATCTTCTCTGCGCGCCGCCATTTTGTGCGCGCCGCGCCTCACGTGACCCCGCGGGGCGGCATCACCCCCATCACGTGACCGCGGTGCCGCATCACCGCCCACCATCGCGTGACCCCGTCGTGTGCGGCACCGCCCCCTCCTCCGTCACGTGACGACGGCGGGAACGGAAGGGAGGGTGGAATGGGGAGGAGGAGAGGGGGGAGCGGGGACTGACGCCAGTTCCGGTCCGGCGCGGTCACGTGTGGCGGAAGCGGCGGGGCGCCTAAGATGGCGGCGGCGTGAGTTGCATGTTGTGGGGCCGCCGGGAGGAGCCGGAGCCGCCGCCGCCGCCATGGCGGTGACCGTGACGCTGAAGACGCTGCAGCAGCAAACCTTCAAGATCCGCATGGAGCCGCACGAGACGGTGCCGGGGGGGGGGGGGGGGCAGCAGGGCCGGGGGGGGGGTTGGGGGCTGTTGGGGAGGCGTTCGGGGCGCCCCTCCCCCCGGCGTTGGGGGGGCGGGTTCGGCTTTGGGGGGGTTGGGGGGGGTTCGGGGGGCAGGGGGCGGTTGGGGGGGTGCTGCCCTCTCCCCTCTTTTCCGTTCCCCCCATGGTGCGGCCCCCGCATCCTGCGCCCCCCCGCCACCCAAAATGGGGCAGTCCCAGCCTCCCCCGAACCCCCCCAACTACCCCTCCTACCCCACCCCCTTCCTTCCCCATCCCAATGGTGCAGTCCCAGCCCCCCAAATCGGACGCCCCCCGTACCCCCCCATAATGGTGCAGTCCAAGCTCCCCTTCCCCCTCCCCATCTCCAAATGGGGCAGCCCCGGGGGTTTTTGGGGCCGGGGGTCCCCACCAAGCCCTGTGGGGCCGGGGGAGCTCAGGCAGCCCCCCCAGGGGATGTAGCCCAAGAGAACGCCCCCCCCTCGCTTTTGGGGTGAGCTACTGCTTTTGGGGACAGTCTCCTGTTTTTTGGGGTGTCCCTTGCTTTTGGGGTGATTTTCCCCTTTTGGGTGCC
This sequence comes from Aythya baeri, assembly GCA_026413565.1. Classification (NCBI taxonomy): domain Eukaryota; kingdom Metazoa; phylum Chordata; class Aves; order Anseriformes; family Anatidae; genus Aythya; species Aythya baeri. The sequence goes on from CM048640.1 coordinate 78,319, forward strand.
CCTGCTTTTGGGGTGATTCTCTTCTGTTTGGGGGGCTTTTTCCTTGTCGGGTGCCTCCACTTTTGGAGTGATCTCAGCCTTTTAGGATACCCCTGCTTTTGGGGCGCTGTTCCTCTATTTAGGACAATTTTCTGCTTTTGGAGCATCCCTGTTTTTGGGGCAATTTTTCTTATTTGGGGCGTTTTTCCCCTTTTGGGGTACTGTTGCTGTTTGAGGGTGATTCTTCCTTTTTGGGGGCGATCATCTCTTTAAGGTTCCCTCTCCTTTTGGGGTTCTCCCCTCTTTTTGGGATACCCCTACTCCTGGTGCCATTTCCCCCTTTCCTGTTGCCCCCCCCGTTTTGGGGTCCTTCCCCGTTTTGGGGTGACCCCCCCCGTGCCCCCCCCCAGGTGCGGGCGCTGAAGGAGAAGATCGAGGCGGAGAAGGGCAGCGATGCCTTCCCCGTGGCGGGCCAGAAGCTGATCTACGCCGGCAAGATCCTGAGCGACGAGGTGCCCATCCGCGAGTACCGCATCGACGAGAAGAACTTCGTCGTTGTCATGGTCACCAAGGTGCCCCCCCCCGCCAAAAAAACCCCACACAGACCCCCCACCCTCAAATCCCCCCTCACCTCACCCCCTCCTCCCGCAGGCCAAAGCCGCCGCGCTGGGCACTGCCGCCCCCGAAGCCGCCGCAGCAGCCGCCGCCTCAGACCCCCCCCCAGCACCGGGGCCCCCCCGGGCCGCGGCTGCTGTCCCCCCACCGCCGGCCGCCCCCAGCGATGCGCCACCCTCCCCGGACCGCCCCCCGCTCCCGGCGGCAGAGCCCGCGGCCAGGTGTTGTGGATTGGGGCCGCTTGTTGTGGGGGGGGGGGTCGGAGGGGAGGGTTAAATTTATTTATATGCTGCCACCCGTAATTAGCTGGGGGCGGTCGGGGCTGAGCACAAAGGGCGTTTTGGGTGAGATTCAGGGGTTTTGGGGGGGGTGGGGGCAATGGAGGAGGTTTTGTGGTGCGGTAGGGAAAGGGGGATGGGGTGGGTTTTTTTTTGGGGGGGGGGGGGGCGTCCAGGGGAGGGCTGGTTAAATCTGTCGGAAGAGCCCCGCTGCCACGTCTCTCTCTTGAATTCGCAGCTCTGTTCCCCCCCAGGTGGTGCGGGGCGCTCGGCCGACGCTGCCTCCACCCTTGGTGGGTGCTGGGGGGAGGGGGAGCGTGGGGGGGGAGGGGTCACAAGGGGGGAGGGCTGCAGGGGAGTGGGGGGCGGGGGGAGGCCCAGGAGCATGTGGAGGAGTTTGGTAAGTGGGGGATGGGGGGTGGAGGGGGGGCATGGAAAGGTTGGGGGGTTGGGAGGGATAATGTGGGGGAACACGATATAGGGGGTGCAAAATAAAAAAATTGGGGGACTGGGGGGAAGATGGGGCGGGGGTGGGATTTTGGGTAGGGGCGGGACAGGGCAGACCCTGCCCAGGGTTTTTAGGGGTGGGGGTGGGGAATGTTTTTTTTGGGAGGGGGTCCAGGGTGGCGCTGACCCCTTCCTGCAGTGACGGGTTCGGAGTACGAGACGATGCTGACCGAGATCATGTCCATGGGCTACGAGCGCGAGCGGGTGGTGGCCGCGCTGCGGGCCAGCTACAACAACCCCCACCGCGCCGTCGAGTACCTGCTGACGGTGAGCGGGGGCGGGGGGTGCCGGGGGCTGGGGAGGGGGCTGCGACCCCCCCGACTCCCCCTCACCCTCTGTGCACCCCCCCCAGGGCATCCCCGGCAGCCCCGAGCCCGAGCGGCCGCCGGTGCAGGAGAGCCGCCCCCCGGAGCAGCCCCCGCCTGAAGGTCGGTGGGGGCGGGGCCTCGGCGTGGACATGCCCACAGTGGGAGGGGTCGGGAGTGGCCACGCCCCCTCGGTTTGGGTGGGCAGGGCCTGTGGTGGGGGCGGGACTTGGGGTTAATGTCTTTATTGGGTGGGGATAGAGGGGGAGTGGGGGTGTGGCCTGATTAGAAGCACCGCCCACCTCTGGAGAGCCCCACCCCCTTGAGGGAAGCCCCGCCCACCTCTGGGGAAGCCCCGCCTCCCCCCCAGTCCCACTCCCTCCTTTAGGCTCCCTGGGCAGGGGTGGGGCTTACCCCCGGCTCCACCCCTTTGTGGGCGTGTCCCAGTTCAACACGAGGGGCGTGGTCGATGCCGGGGTGGGCGTGGCTTAGCTAGGCCCCGCCCTCCCTCCCCCCTCTACACCCCCCAGGGGAGAACCCGCTGGAGTTCCTGCGGGAGCAGCCGCAGTTCCAGAACATGCGGCAGGTGATCCAGCAGAACCCGGCGCTGCTGCCCGCCCTGCTCCAGCAGCTGGGCCAGGAGAACCCCCAGCTCCTGCAGGTACCGTGCCCCCGGGACCCCCACAACCCCCCCGGGACCCCCACCCCCCCCTTCATCCTCGTCCTCCTCCTCCTCTCCCCAGCAAATCAGCCAGCACCAGGAGCAGTTCATCCAGATGCTGAACGAGCCGCTGGGCGAGCTGGGCGAGCTGGAGGGCGAGATGGGGGCCATCGGGGACGAGTCCCCGCAGATGAACTACATCCAAGTGACGCCTCAGGAAAAAGAAGCCATAGAAAGGGTGAGGGGGGGCGCCAGGGGTCGGCCGTCAGTAGGGGGCGGGGGGGCCTCCTGGGGTTTTGTTTTTTGGAGCCAGGCTCAGGTGAGGTGATGGAGTGCAGCAGAGCACCAGTTGGAGTAATAAGCGATAAAATAATTAGCAGTAGGAGGAATAACTGATTAGGAATCTGACTTAAATTGGGGTAACTGCTCCCCAGCCGTCAGTAGGGAGCAGAGTTAACAACCCAAAGCACGACTGCAGGGTCGCTGCCCCCTGGGGGGGCTCATCCTGTGGGAGGCTGTGGGGGGGTCACGGAGGTGTTGGTACGGCCCAGAGTGAACGCCAACGCCCCCCCCCAATTTCTCCCCCCCCCCGCAGTTGAAGGCGCTGGGCTTCCCCGAGAGCCTGGTGATCCAGGCCTACTTCGCCTGTGAGAAGAACGAGAACCTGGCGGCCAACTTCCTGCTCAGCCAGAACTTCGACGACGACTGAGACCCACACAGGGGGGCCGGGAACCCCCCACGGCCCCCCCCGGGGCTACACGGCCTCGCCCCCCCCCCCGGGGAGGGGAGGGGTGCGGGGAGGGGCAAGGCTGGGACCCCCCCCCGAGTCCCAGTCAGGGTTGGGGGGAGCAGCAATGGGTGCTGCCCCCCCCCCCGGGCCCGCTCCGGACAAAGGCTTCCTCTCTGTGTCCCCCCCCACCCCAAATTCCTCCTCCCTCCCCCTCCCCAAATTTCCCCTCCACTGTTTGGCCCTGGAAGGGGGGGGGGTGGGCAGCCCCCATGGGAGATTTAAAAAAAAAATAAAATAAAAATAAACAAAACAGAAAGAAAACAGCCCCGGGGGCAGAGATTAAATACAGAATTTTAAACCCGCCCCCGCGTGTGAGCACCCGGATTTTGGGGGAAGAAGGCGAGATTTTGGGGAAAGAACGAGGCTTCTGGGGGAAGAACAACGTGTTTTGGGGGAAGAATGAGGCCTTTTGAGGAAGGAGGAACTCCTCCAGGTCTTTTGGGGGTGCTTCATTCTGGGGGGGGGCAGTCAGCCCAGCACCCCCCCGCACAGGGATTTTAGGGGAAACAACCCAATCCCGCTCCTGTTTTCTTGGGGGGGGAGGGGGTTGGGGGTCTTCATTTGGGAGCACTATGGGGGGATGGGGGGTCTCTCCCACCCTGGTACCTCCGGGGGGGGGGCTTTTAGAGAAAAAAGGGGCTCTTTTGGGAAAGGAACAACACCTTTTGGGGCAAAGACAAGGTCTTTTGGGCAGGGGGGGCAGTCAGCCTAGCACCCTCACAGCGATTTTGGGGAAACAACTCCTCTTTTTGGAAAAACACTCCTGTTTTTTGTTGGTTTTTCTTTTGGGGGGGGTGTCTCCATTCATGAGCTCTCCGGGGGGGCCTCCCCCACCCCGCTCCCACCGGGGGGGGGGACGCTGGGAGGCGGCGGCGGCCTCGGCGGCGGCCAGGGCACTGCGGGCAGCCTCTTCCCGTTCCTGCCGCCGCCGCCGCTTCTCTCGGCGCCGCTCGTCCCGCTCCAGCTCCTGCAGCAGCGCCTGGGCCCGGGGGTCTCCGGCACGGGGGGGGCCCCCCAGGCGCGCCCCCGCCTCCGCCAGCAGCCGCTGCCTCCGGGCGGCCTCCCGCAGGCTCCGCTCCCGAGCCTCCGCCCGCTCCTGCCTCCAGGCTGCCACCGCCGCCGGCATCGCCGCCAGGCTCCGCGCCACCAACTGCTGCCTGCGGGGACGGGAACGGAACGGGGGGGTCGGGGGGGGGGGGCAACTTCCCCCCACACACACACACAGACACCGGGAGCTGCCCCGGTGCTCCCTGACTGAACCCGAGGGGGTTCCCGGTTTCCTCCCCCCCTTCTCCCCCCGCTCCCGGTCCCCATCTCCCCTCCCGTCTGGCCCCGGAGTCGCCTCCCCGCCGGTCCCAGCCCCCTCCGGTTCCCCCGGTGCCCCCCCGCCCCCCGCCCCCTCCTCCACCCCCAGCCCCGTCCCCACCTCTCCTCCCTCCGCGCCGCCTCCTCCCTCTCCCGCCGGTCCAGCTCCGCCTCCCGGTCCCGCAGCGCCGGTTCCCACTCCCGCTCCTCCGCCTCCCGCTCCCGCAGCTCCTCGGGGCTGGGCCACAGCCGCTCCACCGCTACCCCCGCCGCCTCCCCCAGCCTCCCGAAGCGCCGCGCCGCCGCCCGCCGCTCCTCGGCCCCCGGGAGAGGCCGCGACACCGCGCGGGGCCGCAGCGGGGCCGCCCGGTACGGCCGCACCGGGACCGCGGCCCGGGCCAGGCCCAGCGCCAGGCCCCGCAGAGTGGGCGCCGCCATCTTGTGCGGCCGGGCGGAAGTGGCGGCGGGCGGGAGGGAGAAGGGCGGAAGCGAGTGAAGGTGAGGGCGGAAGTGGGGCGGGGAGGCGAAGTTGGAGGGGGGGAAAACGGGGGGAGGAGGAGACGGAGGGGAGGGGTAGAGGCAAGGGGGGGCACCGGGGAGGGGGAGGGGGGCCCCGATATTTGGGGTGACCCCGGGGGACCACTATTTGGGGGGGCGCGATATTTGGGGTGATGGGGGGGCGATTTTTGGGGTGACCCCTGAGGTGGGGTCCCAATATTGTGGGTGCTGGGGGGGGGCCGATATTTGGGGTCACCGGGGGGAGGGGCGAAATTTGGGGTCACCCCGGGGGGCGTGAACATTATTTGGGATGACCCGGGGAGGGGCTTCGATATTTGGGGTGACCCGGGGGGGGTCCCAATATTTTGGGGTGCCCCGGGGGGGCCCCGATATTTAGGATGAGCCGGGGGGGGGCCTCCCACACCGCCCCCAGCGCTGGGCCCCCCCCGGGAGTTGGGCTCGGGCTCCCCTCCCCCCCCTTTGGCTCGAGCCGCGGGGCTGGGGGGGGCCGGGGGGGCCCTAATGGCTTCCAGGCCTCGGCAGCCGGTGAAAAACCGCCGCGAACCGGAGCCAAAATCCCCCGAATTCGCCCCAGAACCTCCCCAGGGCCTCCCCCGCCGTGGGGACCCGGTCCCCCCTCGCCCCTCCCCGCGGCACCAGGTGTCCGGGGGGGGGCTGTGGGAGGGGCTGGAAGGCGGCCGGGTTTTGGGGCAGTTTTGCCCGATTTTGGGACCTCCACGGTTCCCGTGCTGCTGCCTTTGTCCTTCCTGCAGCTCTGCCCCGGGGGGGCGGTGTTTGTGGCTCCCCCCCCCGCCCCCAGGTCCTTCCTGCCCAGCCGTGTGTGTCCTGGAACTGGCAGGTGGCATATGACGACATATCGTGGCGTGTCGCGACGTATCGCCATGCGTCGCTACATATCATGGTGTGTCTCGATGTATCGCGGTGTGTCAGGACGTGTCGCAGTATGTCACAACATACTGCAGTGTGTCCCGGCACCTTGCAGAGTGTCATGACATCATGGTGTGTCCCGCCATATCGCTCGTGTGTCACGACATATCGTGGTGTGTCTTGATATATCATGACATGTCTCGACCTCGCGGTGTGTCCAGACATTGTGGCATGTCACGACACCTATCGCCGTGTCACCGTGTGCTCTGGCTGCAGCCGGGTGTCCCCATGCCCCTCCTTGGGGGGGGGCACCCAATTTTGGGCCTCTTTCCCCCTTCCCTGTGCTCAGCCCCCCCCCAGCACTGTTGGGGCTTTGTTCAGAACCCCCCCCCATGGGACCCCGTGACGTCACGTCCCTGACGTCACCCCCGATGTCCCCCTCCCCGGTGCCCCCCCCCCGGCAGGGAAGGGGTGCCGGTGGCAGTGCCAGCGCTGGCAGCGGGTGGTGACAGATGGCGGCGGCCGAGGGACAGATGGGGGGGCACCGGCACTGGCACTGGCACGGCACTGTCACGACACGGCACTGCCATGGGCACTGCCACTGTCACGACATGTCACCGTCACGGCCCCACCGCTGTCACCGTCACCGGGCTGCTGCTGTCACCACCATGCCCGTGTCCCGGCCCCGCCCCTGTCGCGACATGTCGCTGCCCCCCCCCCATCCTGTCCCGTGCCCGAGGGGTCTCGGTCCCCCGAGGCACCCCATCCGAGGGGGCGTGGCCAAGCGCCGAGGGGGCGTGTCCCCAATCCGGGGGCGTGTCCATCCCGGGGGAGGGCGTGGCCGTACCGCGGGGTGGGCTCGGTGGGGGGCGTGGCCGAGGCGGTGGAGGCGGGCGGGGCCTGGCGGTGGGCGGGGCCGGTGGGCGGGGCCTCGGCGGCGCTTCCCGCCGGCAAAAGTGCGGCGGGCGCCCAACTTCGGCCAAACTTTCCCCGCGCCGCTGCCGCCGCCCGGTCCCGGTCCCGGTTCCCCGGTCCCGGTGTCCCGGTCCCGGTCGCGGCCCCCCCCGGCCATGCCCCGCCGCGGCTGACACCGCCGCCATGTACTCCCCGTACTGCCTCACCCAGGTACGGGCCGGGAGCGGGGGGCCGGTACCGGGGGCGGGACGGGGCCGGGAGTACCGGGGGAAGCCGCCCGGTACCGGGGGGGGGGCGTCCGGTCCCGGGGGGGGGCGTCCGGTACCGGGGGGGGCCCTGGAGCCGCCCTCCGGAGGGTTTGGGGTTTACTTCGCGTCTGCACCTCCCTGAAAATGCCGGGGGGGGCACGGAGCCCCCCCCACAGCCCCCCCCCAACTCCCCGGTGCCCGGTACCGGGGAGGCAGCGCTCCCGCTGGAAGCGCCCGGTAGCGGTGGGGGACCCCCGGGGGGGCTGTGCCAGGTCCCGGGACTGGGGAAAAAAGCGGCGGGAAGTCCCGGGGGGGGGGGGCCCGTCTGGGAACGGTCCCGGTGCCGGCTGGGGGCTGCTCCCGGTCCCGGAGGGTCGGGGGGGCCCCGGGACCCCGCGCTGCGGCTCCCCCCGGGGCGGGGTGAGCGGGGGGGCTGCTGCCCGCTGCCGCCGTCCCTGCCGCATCCCCGGTCGCCCTCCCCCGGTCCCGGTCGCCCCCCTCCCCCCGGTCCCGCTTGGAGCGGGACAAGCGGCCGCTCCCGGGGCATTCCCGCGCCAAGGAGCGGTCCCGGCCCCGGTGTTGCCCGGTGCGGGGCGCAGCGCTCCCGGTGCCGCCGCGGTCCCCCCGGTTCCTGCACCTGGAGGGGGGAGAATCGGGACCGGGACCGGGGGTCCCTGTGCGGGGCGAGGGTGTCACGGCGCGGGGCCGCCGCTTCTCGCCCCGGGCGGGGGGCGAAGGGAATGGGGGGGGATTGGCTTCGGAGGGGGGCTTCTAAGGGGAGGGGCAGGGCAAAGGGGGGGAGGACGACGTCGGGGATCGGTGCCGTTGCCCCCCCCCCCGAAGGTTTCAGTCCTGGAGCTGCGTCCCTATAGTGGGGGGGCTCCCCCCGGGCCCCCCTCCTTATTCTGGGGGCTGCATCGGAGGCGGTGGTGGCTCAGGCAGCCCCCCCCCCCGCGCGCAGCCGGGGCTTGGCTGGGTTTCGCCACCCCCCCCTCCCTTTGCCCTTTTCTCCCGCTTTTCGGGGCGGTTTTGGCGGCCGGTTGCGTCTGGGCGGGCGGCCAGCGGCGCTTCTCGCAGCTTCGGCGCCCGCCCCGCACACGCGTGTGCACGCGCCAGCAGCCCAGCCTTGCACATGCGTGTGTGCCTCTGCCCGCGCACGCCAGCGACATGCGTGTGCTGGCACAAGTGTGTGCGTGTGTGTGTGCGCGGGCACGCTGCCTGGCGGGCGCTCACCTGGCGTGTGCCCATGGCTGCACACGCGCGTGCACGTGCACGACGGCCTCGCGGGAGCGGCTGTGCTGCGCGCGTGCCCGCTGCTGCAGCACGCTCCCATGCATGTGCACGTCGGCCTTGTGTGCCTCTTGCACGCGTGTGTTTGCACGCCTGCGTGCTCACGGACACGTGCACACCTGCGCCCCGTTCTCCCGCCCCACTTCCCTTTTTTTTTAGCCCAATTCAGAGCGGTTTTGGGCCGCTGCCACCATCCCCTATAGCTCCGGCATCGGGCGCGCGCCAGGAGCTGGCCGTGGCTGCTGCAGCACGGATAACGGCACGGGGAGCGGCACGTATAGCGGCACCTATAGCAGCACCTATAGCAGCAGCTCCTGTCACCGGGCCCCGTGGCTGTGCAGGCGGCGCGGTGCTTATAGGGGCTGGCGGCACCGATCCCCGTCCCCTATAGCGGCCGCGCCGTGTGGCAGCCCCCTGGTGAGCCCTGGTGGGGCTGCGCGCATCACCGCCACTATAGCGGGGTGAGAGCGCCCGGCACGCTCCTTCCTATAGGAAACCCCCCTGCGAGGCGCGCGACGCCCACGGGCGGCGGTGGCACGAGGCGCTGGCGGTGCCGGCAGCTCCGCGGCGGCTCTGGGGGGCGGGGGGGGGGTGCGGGGTGGCCCCGTTGTGAGCTGCTCCCTGCCCCGGCACTCGGCACGGGGTGGCACGGTGCCACCGCGCGTGGCCGTCCCTATAGGGCGTTCTGGCCGCGGTACAGCCCGGTGCGGGGCGCGCGCATGGACCGGAGCCGGCGGCAGCGAGTGCCGTGGCCATTTTCTCTCGAAAACGCAGGAAGAAATTCAGAGTGGGGCCCCCCCGGATCCGGCCGTCCACGCCCCCTGACACCAGCCCCCGTGGAGGGGCGCAACGTGGGGACCCCAATGCGTGGGGTGGGGGCCGCAGCCGCTATAGTGGCATGCCGGGGGGGGGCTGTGGAGTGCAGCACCCATAGCACGGCGCCTGCCGCCCTATGGGGCTGTGTGGTGCGTGGCCCCGTGGGGCGTGGGTGGAACGCACAGGACGCGTGGCACGGCCGTGGGGATAACGCACGGGGTGGGTAGGGGAATAACCACGGGCTCTGTAGGGGAATAACGCACGGCTCGGCTGCGGGAGCGGTGCCTGGAGCACACGCAGGGCACACGCCGGGTGCGGGCGGCGGCACCGTGGCACCGGCTGCGCCCTAACGCCTGCGTGTGCCGGGGACGCGCGTGGAACCTGCCCTTGCTTCGCTCTGCGTGCGTGCAAGGCGCGTGCTTCGGCCCTCGTGCACACGCGTGTGTGGTGCCTGCAGGGATGTGCCCCCCCCCCCCCCCAAATCTGTGGGGCGTGCGGCACACGCGCGTGGCAGGCGCAGTGCAGCCACGCAACCGCCTCGGGCCCCGCGCACGGCTGCGGTGCGGCTGATGCAATCGGTGCGGGATGGGGATGGGCCCCCCCCTAAAATCTTCCCCCCCCCGCCACGTGCGAGGCCGTGCGAGGTGCCCGGGGCGGGGTGGGGGCGGCGACACGCGTGGGCGCCGCGCGGTGCCGGGGAGGGGGGGGGACACACGGGGCCAGGCCGTGCGTGTGCCGCGTGTCCGTGCCGCGTGTGCCGAGCCGTGCGCGCCCCCACCCCACATCCCGGCCCCTTGGCCCCCCCCGCACCCCCCCCAACAAGCAGCGGGGCCCATGGTGGCATCAATAATGGAGGAGCCCTGGGCTGGGCTGGGGGGGTCGGGGAGGGCCCTGAATTATTGATGGGCCACAAAAAGCTTTCTTGGCCGCCGCAGCACCGCGGGGCCCCCCCGGCCCGGGGCTGGCAGGAGGCCACGGGGATAACGGGCGAGGAGGGGGGCTCGGGGATGGGGAGGGAGGGCAGCTGCCGGGGTCCTGCGGTACCAAACCTCACCGGCCCCGTGCCGCAGCCCCGGCCTCGCCCCGCGCCCCCCAGCCCCGCGGTGCCGTCACCGGGCCCTCCACGTGGCCGCGGGCAGGCGATGTCCCCGCAGCCCTTCCCGGACGCCCCCCACCCGCCACCTGCGTCCCCCCGCCATGTGTCCCCCCCCCCCAGCCCGACGCCTTCCCTCGAGGCCGCCGGCAGCTCCCGGCCTTGGAGCGGGGTCCCCTCGTGTCCCCCCCCCGGCCCCCAGGCAGGGAGCGCCGGGGAAGGGTCTTGGCAGCCCCGGAGGAAGGGGCCGCGGGCGGGGGGGGATTTTTGGCGGCAAGTCTGGCTGTTGTGGGTTATTTTCTCTCGCGGCGAAGCCGAGGGGCCGTGGGGGGAGGCTGCTGGCAGCAGCGCGGGAGGGCGGGCGCTGCCGGGGCTCCAGAGAAGAGGGGGTGTTGAGGGGAGAAAAGGGGGGGGTGAAGAAGGCTGCAAATTTTTTTTTTTTTTTTTTTTGCTTTACTTGATGATCCCCCCCCTTTTTAATTTTTTTTCTCCCCCCTTTTTTTTTTTTTTTTTTTTTTTTCGGCGGCGTCTCCTCCCCCTCCGCCGCAGCCGGGCGCTGGCGCTTTGCCGGGTGCTTACAGCTGCGGACGCGGCAACGTGGCTTCGCCCAAGACTGCAGCTCAATGCGGGGCCGCGCAGCCAATTGCAGCCCGGCAGCGCGGGGCCGGACCCCTCCGGGGGGACCCCGACCCACCGGGGGGACCCCAACCCACCGGGGGACCCCGACCCTCCGGGGCGCCCCGCTACCGTCGCCGCCGGGCGCGAGGGCGCGGGCATGCGGGCGGACCCGGCCGGGAGCCTCCAGATCCTTCCGTGGCCACCTGGCACGGCCCCGGGATGCAGGGGGATGGCGAGGGGCGAGGGGGGGTCCCGACGCCCCCCCCACACACACACACACACGATGGGGGTCCCGTGGCTGAGGGTCTCCCCCCCAGGATCCCTCGGTGCCCCCCCGACGGCCGCCGGGGGGTGGCTGGGAGGGGAGCGAGGATCCCCAAGCAGCCGGGGGTCTTTGTCCTCGGGGGGGTGGTTTTTTGTTTTTTTTTTGGGGGGTGGGCGTCTCGCACCTCCCTCAGCGCCCCCAGGGCTGCCCCGAGGTGGGGAGGGGACTTCGGGGACCCCCCGGGTGCCCCCTCCTCGACGCTCTCCCCCCCCGGCACAGCCGAGCTGCTGCGGCTCAGTTTGGGCTTTTTGGAAGGGAAAAAAAATACGGAAAAAATAAAATGAATAAAAGTGGGGGGGGACAGAATGGGCTAGGGAGCGCCCCCCAAGCCTGTGCTGCTGCTTTGGGGTGAAATTCGAGGGTTTTGGTGCTGGAGGAGGGCGAGGGCGCAGCCCCTGGGAGCCTCCCCCTGGCCTCGCTCCCGAAACTCCCCAATTTTTTTCTTTTTTTCCTCTTTCTTTTTCTTTTTTTCCTTTTTTTTTTTTTTTTTTTTTTTTTTTATCCTTCGCACAGAGGGAATTAATTACGGGGGGCGGGGGTGGAGAGGGGGGCATTGGCTCCGAGCTCCGCGTCGGGGATTTGGGGGCAGAAACGGAGGTTTTGGGCCGTGCCGCGCCGCCGCGCGCAGGGGCCGCTCCGGGGCTGGGGAAAGCAGCCAAAATCCGGGGCTTTTCCCCCAAAAAAAGGGCGTGCCGAGGGGAGCGGGGCCCCTGGGGCGGGGGGGTCGCGCGAGGACGCGGGGCCAAGCCCCCCACCCCCCCAAATTCTCTGCCCGGGGGTCGCGGCCGGCACCGCCCCCTCTCCCCTCCCCACTCCCACGCGTGTTTTGGGATCCGAGCCCCCCAAATCGCCCCCCCAACCCCCCCACCCCGACCCCCGGCACGTGCAGCCCACGCGTGGCCCCCTCGGAACCCACGGGGTGTTTGTGGGGGCGCGCGGGGATCACGCGTGGAGCCCACCCCAGCCCCCCCCCCCCGTGTCCCGTCCCCGAACTCCCCGGTCCTCCCCCCTCTCCGTTCCCCCCGGCCGGTCCCGGCCGGTCCCGCCCGTCCCGGCCAATGGGGTGGGCGCTCCCCCCGCGCGCTGCGCTGCCATTGGCCGCCGCCGCTCCGGTCCCGGTGCCCGAAGGGGCCGCGGCGGCTCCGCGCGCGCCGCGCCCGGCGGCGGCGGCGGGGCTGGGGCTGGAGCTGGGGCGCTCCGGCTGCGAGACGGCTCCGGTCCCCCCGGTCCCCCCTCCCTTCCTCCCGGTGCCCGGGACCCCCTCCGGTAACCGGGACCCCCTCCGGTAGCCGGCATCCCCCTCCGATAACCGGGACCCCCTCCCGTAACCGGGACCCCCGCGGTAACCGGGACACCCCCACCCCCCCCGGTGCCCGACCCCTCCCTGCCCGGTGCTGTCGGGAATCGGGACCCCGCCGCTCGCCGCTCCGGTAGCCGCTCCGGTGCCCGCCCCTCGCCCCCCCGTTAACTTCTTCTCGCCGGTAGTGCCCCCCTGCCCCTTCCCGTCCCGTTATTGCCCCCCCCCGCCCCGGTTTTGCCCCGCCGGGGCCCGACTGGCAGCTGCCCACGGCAGGGATGAGCCGCCGCAATGGTACGGACGGGGACGGGGACCGGCGGCACCGGGGACGGGGACTGGGCACCGGCAGCACCGGGGACTGGCGGCGTCAGGGACGGGGACCGGGCACCGGTGGCACCGGGACGGGGACAGGGACGTGAGCGGAGGGTGGTGACCGGGCTACGGGGATGGCACCGGGGCTGGGAAGCGACGGGGACGGGGCTGCGGAGCACCGGGAACTGGGGCTGGGGACGGCTGGCACCGGCAACGAGGACGGACGGACGGCACCGGGGCTGGGGACCGGGGCCAGGAGCAGGGCTGGCGGCAAGGACCGGTCGTGGCGATGGGGATGGGGACCGGAACCGGCTGCTCGCGGCCATCCCCGGGGGATGAGGCTGCACCGGTGGCACTGGGGCTGGGCACCGGGGCTGCAGTGGCATGGGGCTGGGCGGGCACCGGCGCTGGGCAGGGACCAGGGCTGGGCACCGGGGCTGAGCGGGCAGCGGTGCTGAGCCGTCCCGGTGCCTGTGCCGGGGCTGCGCTGCTCCCGGGGCCGTTCCCGAGCCCTGACGGCGGCCGTAGCGGGCGGCGGGCACCGGGCAGCACCGGGAGCGGGGCCGGGAGCGCTGGCCGTGGGCCCGCTGACGCCGTTGCCGCCCCGCAGGATGAGTTCCACCCGTTCATCGAGGCGCTGCTGCCCCACGTCCGGGCCTTCTCCTACACCTGGTTCAACCTGCAGGCCCGCAAGCGCAAGTACTTCAAGAAGCACGAGAAGCGGATGTCGAAGGAGGAGGAGCGCGCCGTCAAGGACGAGCTGCTGGGCGAGAAGCCCGAGGTCAAGCAGAAGTGGGCCTCGCGCCTCCTGGCCAAGCTGCGCAAGGACATCCGGCCCGAGTGCCGCGAGGACTTCGTGCTCTCCGTCACCGGCAAGAAGGCGCCGTGCTGCGTCCTCTCCAACCCCGACCAGAAGGGCAAGATCCGCCGCATCGACTGCCTGCGCCAGGCGGACAAGGTGTGGCGGCTCGACCTGGTGATGGTCATCCTCTTCAAGGGCGTCCCGCTGGAGAGCACCGACGGCGAGCGGCTGGCCAAGGCGCCGCAGTGCGCCAGCCCCGGCCTCTGCGTGCAGCCGCACCACATCGGCGTCACCATCAAGGAGCTCGACCTCTACCTGGCTTTCTTTGTGCAGGCGCCCGGTGAGTGCGGGGCGCCGGCGAAGCGCCGGGACCGTGTCCGTGTCTGTGTGCGTGCGCCGTGGGCAGCCGGCCCCGCGGCCGCCCTGCGCCTCTCCGTCCCCCCCCCAGCAGCCTCCTAAAATTTGGGGTCCCCCTTAACCCCCCCCTCAGGCCGGTGGTGATGCCGGCAGCGAGTGCGCGGCCACGGCACCGAGCGCGCGGCGCCGGCTGGAGCGGTGCCGCGGCTCCGGGGCAGTGCCGCAGCTGGGGCCGGCGACAGCCCCCGGGGTGGGGGGGGTGAAGCAAGGAGGAGGAGGAGGAGGTGTGGGGGGGGTCCCGTCCCCACAGCCCCCTCCCCGTGCCCACAGCCCCCTCCCCGTGCCCGCGCAGGGCAGCCCCGGGCGGGGGGTGCGGCCCCCGCGCGCCTCGCACAAAGCGGCGCCGAGTGCCAAAGCGCGCGCCGCGTGCCGAGCCGGGTGCCGCGCGCCGTGCCAGAGCCTGCACCGGGGGCCGTGCGCGGGGCTGGGCCCTGCTCCGGGCACCGGGGGCCTCACCGGGGGCCGGGGGCCGTGCAGCGGGGGCCGTGCCGTGCCCCGGGGGCCGTTCCCCGTGCGCCGAGCACCGCGCTCGGTGCCGTGCCCCGTCCCGTGCCGCCCTCCTGCAGCGGTGCCGTGCCCGTGCCGGGCACCCAGCGGGCGCCTTTGTCTCTGCCGGGGTCCGGGTGGGTGACACGGGGACACGCACACATTTGGGGGGGGGCACACAAAATGCAGCCCCCCCCCCCACACACACACAGGTGTGTGCGCGCACTCCCTGCCTGGGCGAAGGGGGCCTGCTGCCAGGGAGGGGGGATTTTGGGGCTGGAGCGAGCAATTTTGGGTGGTTTTCGGGGGCTCCTCGATGTCCCCGGGGGGCTTTCGGGGTGGGGGGGCAGCGTCAGCACCACTTTGTGGGGGGCCACGCGCGCCATGGGCAAGGCGAATCCCCCCCACTGCGCCCAGGCCTGCGTGCCAAACCGGGGCACGTCCCCGGGGGGGGGGCACGGGGGGGCCCTGCAGCTTCCCCCCCCCATATCCCTAACCCTCCATGCCCCCCCCAGCCCGGCCGGGGAGGGCTCCGCCAGCCCCAGCCCGGCTCCCGCCCAGCGCCGCCAAAATGGCCCCGGTTGGCACCGTGCCCCCATGCGCCGCACGAGGCCCCGTGCGCAGCCCTGCCCCCCGACCCCCCCAGAGCGTCTGTGTGGCCCCCACACCCTTTCCAAGCCCCCAACCCCCCTTTTTGCCGGGGGCCCTTTTGGCTCCCGCGGGCCCGGGGGGGGCGCGGTGCCAACCCCCTCTGTGCGTAAGATGGCGGCGCCTGTTGGCACCCGAACCGCGCTGCGGCACCGCCGCCGGGACCCCCCCCGTGTGCCCAGGACCACCCCCGCCACCACGGAGGGGCCCCCCTGCATTTACACGACCCCCCCACCCCCCCAAAAAAAAAAAAACGGAGCCAAAGTGCCCCCCCCCAATACACCGCCCCCCCTCCCATTGCTGGCCTGCCCACTGCCAGGGCTGCCAGGTCCCAGCAGCCCCCCCCAAAAAAAATCTGGTCTATGGAGGTGGGGGGCAGGTGCTTGGGTCCCTCCCCACCAAATTTGTTCCACGGGAGGGGTCCCCCAAAAATTTGTTCCGTGGGGGGGTCCAGGTGCTTGGGTGCCCCCCCCCAAATTTGTTCCATGGGGGGGGGTCCAGGTGCTTGGGACGCCCCCCCCAAGGTGCTCCGACTTCACTCTGAGTGGGTCCGGACCCTTTTCGGGGGGGTCCTTGTGGGGGTCCCGGTGCCCCCCCCAGCTCCATGGTCTGTAGGCACCTGGGGGAACCCCGGGGGGGGCACGGTCACTGCTGTGCTGCCCCCCCCCCAGCACAGCTGGGTCTGAGGGACGCAGGTGTGGGTGGGGGGGGCAGGGACCCGTGGGGAGGGGGGTGGCTGCAGCTGCCCCCCCAGCACCTGGACCCTCTACTGGGGAGCTCCGGGGGGGCTGTGGACACCGAGGGGGGCACGGGGATGGGTGTGAGCAGCTCCCCCCCCAGGGGTCACGACCTGGCTGACCTCTGACTCCTAACTGGGGTGAGGGAGGGGGATTTGAGGGGGGACCTGGGTGGGGGCTGGGGTGTGAGGGGGGATCCATCCTCCTGCCCCCAATACGGTGGGTATTTTTTTTAGGGGGGACACGACCCCGTGGTGAGGGCAAGGTGCTTGGGGGGGCGGTGAGGGGGTGGGGGTGTATCGGGGGGGGGGCCAGGACCCCCCAGCCCGGCACAGACAATGGCCGCTTTGTTGGCGCTGCCCGCTGGCGGGGGCCAGCACATTCCTGGCCCCCAGCCCGGCCCCATGGCGGCCCCCGGCCCCCCTCCTTGGCCCCCCCTCGGCCCCCCCGGGCATGGCCCAGCCCCCCGGCCCCCCTCAGCTCCCTGAGCCACCCCCCCATGGCTGCTGGGTTCCCCCATCACTGGGCCCCCCTGGATGGGGGGGCACCTATGGGGGGTGTCTGAGGGCGGGGGGGCTCGGGGGGGACGGGGGGACGAAGTCGCAGCAGGCGTTCACCTCGGGTGACCCCGTGGGAACGAGGGGGGGCACTGATAAGGGATGGGGGGAATGGAATTAAGGGGGGCTGCAGGGGGCTGGGGGTGCAGGGGGCTGGGGAGGGGGTGAGGGGGGGCAGGGGTCTCGGGGGGGGCGGGGGCGGGGGCTGACCCCTTTCCCCCAGACTCGGGACAATCGGACAGCTCCAACCCCCAGGGGACGCGGACATCAAACCACTGCCCAACGGTGAGTGCCCCCCCCCCGCACCCCCACCCCCAACCCCCTCCCGTCCCCACGGGACCCCCCAGCGGTGTGTCGTCCCCCCACTTTTCCCCCCCCCCCAGGGCACCTGACCTTCCAGGACTGCTTCGTGACCTCGGGCGTCTGGAACGTGACGGAGCTGGTGCGGGTGTCCCAGAGTGAGTGGGGGGAGCACGGGGGGGCACAACGGGGGGGTTGCGGGGCTGGGGGGGCATGGAAACATCCTGGGGGGCACGGAAGCATCCGGGGGCGCCATGGGATTGGAGGGGGATGTTGGGAATGGAGCGATGGGGGGGATGGAACAAGGGGGGGCAGCAGGGAGGTCCCACGTGTGACCTGTGCCCCCCCCACGCGTGTGACCCCCGTGCCACCCCCAGCCCCCGTGGCAACGGCGTCGGGCCCCAACTTCTCGCTGGCCGACCTGGAGAGCCCGGGGGGGTACTACAACATCAGCCCCGTCGCCCTCGGCCGGCGGCCCCTGGGCCCCCCACCGCCAGGTACCCCCTCTTGCCCCCCGCCCCCGCCGCCCCCCCGGCACCCCAACGCCCCCCCCCAACCCCTGCGACCCCCACAACCAACCTCAGACTCCCCCGGGATCCCCATAACCCCCCAGCCCCTCAAAGTGCCCCCCCCGTATATCTGCACCTCCCCCAACCCCCCACATCCCCCCACTTCACCCCTGACCCCCCCAAAAAAAAAACCCCCCTGCATCCCCGTGTCCCTTTTGCCCCCCACACATCCCCCGTCATGTCCCCAGGGGCAGGGTGGGACCCCGCATAACCTCCCTATAGCCCCCATAGCCCCCCAGCCCCTCAAACCGCCCCCCATATATCTGCCCCCCACTTCACCCCTGACCCCCTCCGAAAAAGCCCCCTTCAACCCCCGTGTCCCTTTTGCCCCCCATCGCGTCCCCGGGTGGCGAGCTGGGTGACCCCGCCGTGCATGGGGGGGATTTTTTTGGGGGGGGGGGGGGCGGGGGTGACAGCGGTGTCCCCGCAGCGGCCCCAAGCGCCCCAAGGCCCTGGACGAGGGGGACCTGGAGGGGCCCGGGGACGACGTCTTCTACCCGGGGCCCGGGCGGTCGCCAGCCCCGGGAGCAGCCAGGGGCCGTGGGGGGGGACGTGGACACCGGTGGGTGGCGCTCGGGGGGGGGTGCGGGTAAATTGGGGAGGGGGCAGATAAATTGGGGGGGGATGGGGGAGGAATGGGGGGACTGGGGGAGGGGAACGGGGGCGTGGGGGCGGGCTGGGAGGCATGGGGGGCTGGGGAGGGGGTTTGGGGGAGGGAGTCTGTGCGGGGGGGCAGGTGGGGGGAAATGGGATGGGGGGCCTGGGGGGAGGAATGGGGGGCTTGGGGGCTGCAGGAGGAGGTTTGGGGGGCTGTGCTGGGGGGCATGGTTTGGTTGGGAATCTGGGGGGGGGGCAGATGGGGTGGGGGGTCTGGGAGGAGGGATGGGGGCACCTGGGGGGCGATGAGGGACTGGGGGGGGGGGGAACAGGGGTCTTGGCAGGGGGCTGCGGGAGGAGGAGGAGAAAGTTGGGGGGTCTGGGCTGGGGGGCACAGAGGGGTGCGGGGGTAGTTTTGAGGGGGGTGTCCTTTAGGGGGGGCACGGAGGGGTGCCGGGGAGCTCTGGGGGATTTCTGCTGGGGGATCCCCCTGGGGGTGGGGGGTTGTTCCCTGCGGTCCAGGTGCCCCCTCACCCTCCCCATTTCCCCCGCCCCCCGTGCCCCCCGTGCCCCCCAGGCCCGGCAGCGCTGAAGAAGTCGGGGAAGTTGGATTTCTGCAGCGCGCTCTCGGGGCACGGCGCCAGCCCCCGCATGGCCTTCGGCCACCACCCGCTGCCCGTCCTGGCCGGCGTCCGCCCCGGTGAGCCCCCCCCCGGGACCCTCCCCCTGGGACCCCCCTTTGGGACCCTTCCTTTGGACCCCTCCTTGGGACCCCCCCTTCCCTCCGGGACCCCCCACCTTGACCCCCCCCCAGGACCTCTCTTTGGGACCCCCCAGACTCTTCCTTGGGACCCCCCCCCCCGGAATCCCCCCCTCCTTTGGGCCCCCCTTCTCCTTCCAGACCCCTGGGCTGGGGGTTGGGGGTGAAGGGGAGGGGGTGAAAGGGGGTTAAAAGGGGGGTAAATGGGAGGGGGCTAAAGAAGGGGGTAAAGGGGGGTAAAGGGGAGGGGACTAAAGGGGACTTGAAGGGGGGAGAAGGGGGGGGGATTAAAGGGAGCTCAGAGGGAGGGGCTGCAGGGGGGAGCCCCGGGACCCCCCCCCGTTGCCCCCCCGCGCTGAGGCTCGCTGCAGGCAGCCCCCGGGCCACGGCCTCGGCGCTGCACTTCCCGTCGGGGTCGCTGCTGCCGCAGTCGGGGCCGTACTTCGCGCACCCCACCATCCGCTACCACCACGGCCAGGACTCGCTCAAGGACTTCGTGCAGTTCGTCTGCGCCGACGGCGCCGCGCAGGGCCCCCAGGTGGGGGGCGGGGCCTCGCGCCGGGGGCGGGGCCTAGCGGCGGGCGGGGCGGTGGGGTGGGCAGGGGGTGGGGTTGGGTGGGGCCTGCGGGAGGGGTGGGGTCTGGGAGGTGGGAGGGGCCTCGGGGGTGGGTGGAGCCTGGGGTGGGGTCAGGGAGGGTCCTCGCTGCGAAAAAGGGGGCGTGGCCCCGTATGCAAATTGGATCCTCGTTGATGTGGGGGGTGGGCGGGGCTGGGGAGGGTGGGGGCAGTGGAGTGGGTGGGGCTTGGGGGTGGGTGGAGCCAGGGGTGGGGTCAGGGGTGGTTGTCACAGCAAGTGAGGGGCGTGGCCTGTATGCAAATTGGACCCTCCCCATTGCCATGTGGGTGGGGCCTCGGGGTGGGCGGTGTCTGTGATGTGGGTGTGGCCTGTATGCAAATCAGCCCCTCCCTGCCACCTTCAGGTGCTGCGCGTTCAGTGGGGGGTTGGGGGGTTGAGGTGTGGGGCGGGGCTTGTATGCAAATGAGGTTTAGGACAGGTGTGGGGAGGCGGTGCCTCCATGCAAATGAGGTGGAGGTGGCGGAGCCATCAGGCAGAGAGGTGGGGCCACGTGGGCGGGGTCTCAATGCCAGCGCTGTCTTGTGGGGTGGAGCCTGTATGCAAATGAGGTAGCGGGGGCGGGGCCAGTGGACAGGTGGGGCCGTGTGGGCGGGGTCTCCGTGCCAGGACCGCCCCGGGGGCGGAGCCTGTATGCAAATGAGGCCGTGCAGCTGCCCTGCCTGCAGCAGAGGGGCCAGGACAGGGGGGGTCACCCGGACGCCCCCACCCCAAAAAAAAGTTGCCCCTCCCCCTCCCCCCGCTGCCACCCCGTGCCTCCCCGGTGCCGCCCTGCCTCCTGCCGCCGCCCCCCACAGCCCCCCCGGGTGCCCGTCACCGTCTTCTCGTTGCAGCCGTGCGGGGCGCAGGGTCGGTCCGGGGGCTGCGGGGGCCCCCTGGCCCGGCCCCTGCCCCTGCCCCCGCCGGAGCCCAAAGCCCCCAGCGCCCCCCAGGGCGGAGCCCCCGCGGCACCCCGTAAGTCCCGGCCCCGGCGCCCCCACTGCGCCCCACTGCACCCCACTGCACCCCACTGCACCCGCAGCCGGGACCTGGGCCATGGGGGGGCAAAGGGAGGTGGGGGGGGCAAGGGGGGGCGTAGGGTGAAGGGGCGCAGCTATCGGGGGGGCAGGGGGAGGGGGGAGTCACAGGGTGAGTGAGGGGCGAGGAGGGGATGGGGGGTGCGGTTATGGGGTGCGGGGGGAAAAAGAGGGCACCAGGATGGGGTGTGGGGGGGTGGGAGGGGTCCTGATGTTGGGGGGGGTGGGAATGGGGTGCGGCTATGGGGTGCGTGTATGGGGCTGGGGGTGCAGGAATGGGGTGGGGGTGTGGGTTTGGGGTGTAGGTATGGGGTGGGGGTGGGGGTGTGGGTTTGGGGTGGGGGTGCAGGGCTTGGGGTGCAGGCGTGGGGCTGGGGGTGCTGGTGTGGGGTCGGGGTGCGGAAATGGGGTCGGAGGTGCTGGTATGGGGTCGGGGGTGCTGATATGGGGCGAGGGGGGTGGGTGTGGGGTGGGGGTGCAGGCATGGGGCTGGGGATGCGTCTATAGGGTAGGGGTGGGGATAGGGGGCGGGGGGGGCGGGTCTGGGGTGGGGGTGTGGATATGGGGCCGGGGGTGCGGGGCCGGGGGTGTGGGGCGGGTCCCCGGGGTGCAGTGGGGCGCAGCGGGGCGCAGGAGCCGGGCAGGGACGTCCGGGTGCCGGTGACAGCAGCGGCAGCGGTGGCCCCGGGGTGAGGCGGCGCTGGCGCAGGCAGGCGGCACCGGTGACACGGGTGGCACCGAGGTGACCCCGGGCTGGGGGGCACTGGGGGTTGGGGGGCCGGGGGTGACACGAGGTGACAGGGTGGCCCAGGCCGGCCCGGCTGCCCGTGCTTCATCACCTCCTCCGCATCCTCATCGCCGTCCCCGTGTCCCCCCCACACACCCCCTCCCCCAGGCACGTCCCCGCCGGCCTCATTCCCACCATCGCCACTTTTTCTGGAGAGAATTCTGTTGGTTTTGGGGGTCTTTTTTTATTATTATTTTATTTGTGTAGTCTTTTTATTATTTTTTATTTTTCCCTTCTCCATTTTTGCTCCCCCCACCCCGTTTTGGCCCCCACGTATTTCTGAATGGGGGGAGGGGAGGGGAGGGGGCTCACAAGGTAAGTGCTGGTGGGGGGAGCAGGGAGGGGGGTCCAGGCCCCCCGCCCCCCTCCACCCCGGCCCCCTGACCCTGCCGCCCCTGCAGCATTCGCAGCGTCAGGCGCCGCCGCTGCCCCCGCTTTGTCGGCCTCGGACCCCGCGACGGCAACTTTCTGACCCTGCCCCAGCAGCAGGTACTGGGACCCCCAGAACCCCCCCCGGGACCCCCTCAACACCAGGACCCCCGAGACCCCCGACACTGAGAACCCTGCCCCAAAATGCCACAACAACACCAGGACCCCCTCCCAGAACCCCCTTCCCCTCTTTGCCCCCCCAACACCAGGATCCCCCAAACCCCCATCCCTTTCCCCCGGCATTAATTACCCTTCCCCAGGCATTAATTACCCCCCCGCATTAATTACCCCCCCCGACAGTAACAACCCCCCCCAGCCAAACTGGGAGTTGCCGTGGGAGAGGGGAACCTGCCCCCCCCCGCCCCGCCCCGTCTGGTTGCCCGGGGCAACGAGACGTGACGTCACAATGGGGGAACAATGGGGGGGCGTGGCGTTGCCGTGGCAACCGCCCGGGGGTTCGCGCCCCTCTCACAGGCTCCCCATTGGCCCCCCCGGCGCCGTGGCACGACGCCCGATTGGCTGGCTGCCCCGCGGCTCCGATTGGCTGGGCGCGGGGAGGAGGGGGAGGAGCCGGCTGCTGATTGGCTGGCAGGCGGCGGGCTCTGCGGCGGGCCGGGGACGCGCCCTGATTGGTCGGCCCTGGTGGTGCGGTGGCCGGGCGACCAATGAGGGGCAAAGGGGGGGGGCGGAGGGGCGGGGCCAAGGGACGGTGGGCGTGGTCAATAGAAGTGGGTAGGTGGGGGCCAGGAGGGGGTGGGCGGAGCCAAGGGGTTGTGGGCGGGGCCAAGGGGTTGTGGGCGGGGCCCAGAGTGGGCACGTGGTGGGCGGGGCCGGGACCTGGAGGACCCTGGGGGGGAGGTCGAGGGGCTCGGGGGGTCGTGGGGGCAGGCGCTGACCCCCCTTCCCCCCCAGTCGTGGTTCCTCTGACGGCGCCTCCGGAAGAGGAGAACCCGGGAGAAAAACAGAAAAAGAAGGACAAAAAAAGACAAAAAAAGACAAAAAAGACAAAAAAGACAAAAAAAAAAAAAGCTACTCCCCCCCCCCCCCAACCCCCCCTCAAAAAAAACCCCTCCCCGCCCCCCTTCCCCCTCCGGGTCCCCCCCAAAACCCGCTGCCGCCGTCCGCCCCTGGGGGCCCCCTGCCCCCGACGTGGATGAGGCCTCGGCCTCTCTGATGCGCCCCCCCGGGCCCCCCCTAAAATCCCCCTCCCTTCCCCCCACCCCCTCGTGCCCCCGGCAATGACAGGGTTAACCCGGGGCCAACCCCTTTCCCCCCCAGGGGGCTTTGGGCCCCCCCACGCTACGGGGGGAGGAGGAGCCCCCCCCTACTCCCCTCGCCCCCCCAGGTCATGGGTGCGCCCCCGCCCCCGCACACGCGTGTGCCCCGGCACCAGCACTCGCACACGCACCGCACACGCGTGTGCCGGGGCCCCCCGCTGCAGGCCAGCGAGCGGGGCCGGGGGGCCCAAAATCCCCCCCCTCCCCCAAAACACCCCCTCCCACACCCTGTCCCCTCCCCCCTTCATTTTTTTAATTAAGTGCAATTACCCCCCCCCGTTTTGGGGTCAAACTCCCACGTTTTGGGGTCCAACCCCCTCCCCCGTCCCCCCTCACCCACCGGGTTTGGGGTCAAACCCCCGGTTTGGGTCCGTCCCCCTCCCCATCCGTTTGGGGCCTCCCCCCTTTTTGGGTGCCCCCTTGTTGGGTGCCCCCTTTTTGGTCCCACGCTCCGTTTTGGGGATGAACCCCCCTGTTTTGGCTCAGCCCCCCGTTTGAGACACCCCCCACTTTTAGGGTCAACCCCCCCAGCTCCAGCCCCCCCATTTTGGGGTCAAACTCCCCATATTTGGGTCAAACCTACTTTGGGGTCAAACCCCCCATTTTTGGGTCAAACCCTGCTTTTTGGGGTCAAATCCCTCCATTTTGGGTCAAACCTCCCGACTTTGGGGTCAAACCCTCTAGTTTTGGGTCAAACCTCCTATTTTGGGGTCAAACCTCCTATTTTGGGGGGTCACAGCCCCCCCATTTTGGGGTCAACCCCCCCCTTTTTGGGGCCAAGCCCCCTATTTTGAGGTCAAACCTATTTCGGGGTCAACCCCCCCGATTTTGGGGTCAAACCCCCCAATTCAGGGGTTTGCCCCCCCCATTTCCCCTCCCCCCGCCGTTTTCGGCTTCATCCCCACTTTGGGGGGGGGGGGCAGGAATTTGGGGGTATTTTGCCCAGTTTTGGGACTTCCGAGGATTTCTGTAGCGGGGGGGGGAGAGAAGAGGAGGGGGGCGGGCAGTTTTGGGGGGGGGGTCCGGCCCCCCCAGACTTTTGGGGGACAGCGAGGGACCAAAACTGCATTTGCCTTAGCCCCCCCCCCCATGTGCCTTCCCCCCGCCCCCCGCGTTTTTGGGCCCCTCCCCCCAGTCTCCTCCCCCACCGGGACACCCACCAGCAGTGCCCCCCCCCCCAAGTTTTGGGGCCCCCCCATTTTGGGGTCCCCCCCCCTGGGGGCCCCCCCCCACCAGCAAAGGGGCCCCCGACATTTGGGGCCCCCCCCCCACCAGCAATGGGCCCCCCCCAATTTTGGGACCCCCCCAAATTTTGGGGACCCCCCCCTTGGGGGGGGGCTGTGATTTGGGGGACCTGTGATTTTGGGGGGGCTGTGATTTTGGGGGAGGGCGTCGCTTTTGGGGGCTCCCCCACACCAGCGTTGCACATTTGGGGACCCCCGAATCGCCCCCCCCTCACTCCCCCCCGCACGTGGCAAATGACGTCATCTCCCTTTTGGGTTGGTTCGGCCCGTTTTCCCCAGCCCCCTCCACCCCCCACACCCCCCAGGAAGAACCGGGAAAAAAGGAACCCCCATCCCCACATTACGACCCCCCCCCCCCAAAAAAAGGCGCCGCCCCCCCCTCCCCGCCCCCTGGAGAGCGAAAAGGAGGCAAAAATCCGCGGAAATGGGGCAAAAAGACAAAAAAAGGAAATAAAAAGTGTCGTACCCGCAGCGCCTGGCTCGGGGGGGGGCACATGGGGGGGGGCCACATAATGGGGGGTGATCATATAATGGGGGGCCCATCATGGGGAGGGAGTCAGATATTGGGGGATCCCATAATGGGGGTCCCATAATGGGGGGACCGGGCTGCGCAGCTCCCCCCGCCCCCAACCCCTGCCCCCCGCCCCCTCCCCCATGCCCTGAAGGGCAAAGGGCGGCGCCCCCCCCCCCCTCAATCCCAGTGTTCCCAGTCCTCCCAGTGCCCGCCCCCCCGTGGCCATCAGGTGACGGCGGGGCCGGGGGGCAGCCCCACTTCCCCTTTCGGGCCCATAAAGGCCCGGCGGGGCCACGCCGGGGGGGGACGCGAGGGGGACGCGATGGTGAGTGGGAGGGGGGCACAGCTATGGGGGACTTGGGGGGGGGGGGGGGCACGGGCACACACGTGGGGGACACGAGGATGAGTTGGGGTGGGGGCAGGGAACGGTGGGGGGGACACATGAGGATGAGTGATCCCGGCCACATGAGGGGGCAGGGAACGGGGGGGGACACAGACATGGGGGGCTCAGCCGGGGAGGGGGTGGGGGGCACGGACACGGGGGGGACACGAGGGTGAGTAACCCTGGAGTGACAGCTGGGGGGGGGGCAGATATATGGGGGGGCATGGCCATGGCGGGGAGGGGGCAAAAACACTGGGGGGCCCGGTGCCCCCCCCCCCACCCATGGGTGCCCCCGGCAGATGCTGACCCTGCTGTGGGTGGCGGCGGTGGCGGCAACGGCAGCTTCGGCCCGGGGGGGGGCGCTGCAGTTCCTGGCCGTGGGTGACTGGGGGGGGGTCCCGGACCCCCCCTTCGCCACCCCCCGCGAGGTGGCCACGGCGGTGGCCATGGGGCGAGCGGCCGAGGAGCCCGGCGCCGACTTCGTGCTGGCCCTGGGGGACAACTTCTACTACCGGGGGGTGCGCGACGAGTGGGACCCCCGCTTCCAGGTGTGTGTGTGGGGGGGCAAAATTAGGGGGTGGGGGTAAAGGGGGGCAAGAGGGGGTGGGTGGCTGGGGGTGGGGGTCCCCGAGTGGTCCTAAGTGGCTGGGAGGGGTGCTGGGGGGAAGGGGCTTGGGGGTGGAGGTGGGGGCCCCCCCCATGGCTGTGTGGTGCCCCCCGTGTCTGTGCCCCTGTGCCCCCCCACAATGTCTTTGTGCCCCCCATGACCATACACCACCTGTGCCCCCCATTCCCTGTCCCCCCCAACTCACCCTTGTGACCCCCCCATGGCTGTAACCCCCCCCCCAGGACACCTTCGAGCGGGTGTTCGCGGGGGGGGGGCTGCGGGGGCTGCCCTGGTTCGTGCTGGCCGGGAACCACGACCACGCCGGGAACGTCACCGCGCAGCTGGCATACAGCCACCGCTCCCCCCGCTGGTACGGCCCCCCCGCGGCCCCAAGGGTCTCCAGGGTGTCCCCCGGGTATCCCAACGTGTCCCCAGGGTGTCTTCAGGGTGTGCCTGGGTGTCCCCGGGGTCCCCAAGGGTCCCCAGGGTATCCTCCGGGTGTCCCCAGGGGTCCCTGGTTGTCCCCAGGGTATCCCCAAGGGTCCCCTGGTGTCCCCAGGGTGTCCCCGAGTGTCCCCAGGGTGTCCCAAGGGTCCCCAGGGTGTCCACGGGTATCCCCAAGCGCCCTCAGGTTGTGCCCAGGTATCCCAAAGTGTCCCCAGGCTGTCCCCGTGTCCCTGCCACATCCCGCAGCACCGCTCCGGGTACTGGGATGTCCCCAAGGTGTCCCCAAGTGCTCCTGGGTATCCCAAATTGTCCCCAGGGTGATCCTGGGCATCCCCGGGGTGTCCCCAAGGTGTCCCAGGCCATCCCCAGGTGTCCCAGTCCTTCCCCAGTCCCTCCCTGGGTGTCCCCAGTCCATCCCCAAGGAGTCTCCAGGCTGTCCCCGGGTGACCCCAGTCCCCAGTCTGTCCCCAGTCCGTCCCCAGTCCATCCCTGGCTGTCCCCATTCCATCCGCGGTCTGTCCCCAAGGTGTCCCAGTCCCTCCCCGCGTGTCCCAGTCTGTCCCCACGATATCCCCCCGTGTCCCCCTGTGTCCCCACGTGTCCCCCCCGTCCCGCAGGCACTTCCCGCACCCCTACTACAGCCTCCGCCTGCGGGTGCCGGGCAGCAACGCCACGGCGCGCCTGCTGCTGCTGGACACGGTGCTGCTGTGCGGCGGCACCGAGGATTTCGGGGCCGGGAGCCCACCGGCGGGCCCGGCGGACGCGGCGGCGGCGGCGGCGCAGTTGGCCTGGCTCCGGGCCCGTTTGGCCGCCGCCGCCCGCGACCGCTTCGTGCTGGTGGCCGGCCACTACCCGGTGTGGTCGGTGGCCGAGCACGGCCCCACCGCCTGCCTGCTGCGCCTGCTGCGCCCGCTGCTGCGGCGCCACCGCGTCACCGCGTACCTCTGCGGGCACGACCACAACCTGCAGGTCGGGGCACCCCCCCGGGCCCCCCCCCGGGTTTGGCTGGGGAGGGATTCGTGGGAATCTGACCCCCCCCCCGGGTTTGGTTTGGGGGGGGGCTCGTGGGAATATGAACACCCCCCCCCCTCTAATTTGACTGCCCCATCTTTGGTTTGGGGAGCCCTGGTGGGAATCTGACCCCCCCCCGGATTTGGTTTGGGGGCCCTTTGTGGGAATCTGACCCCCGCCTCTAATCTGGGGGGGATCCTCATGGTAACCTAACCCCCCCCTCTAATCCTGGGATTAGATCCCTCCTGCTAATCTCCCTCCCCCCTTTTTTTGCCCCCCCCAGTACCTGGAGGAGGATGGCGTGGGCTACGTGGTGAGCGGGGCCGGGAACTTCATGGAGCCCACGCAGCGCCACGGGGGGGCCGTGCCCCCCGGCTCCCTGCGCTTCTTCTACGGGGCCCCCGAATCCCCCGGGGGCTTCGCCCACCTGCGCCTCGAGCCCCACGCCGCCACCGTCACCTTCCTCGAGGCCACCGGCCGCGTCCTCTACCGCGTGGCGCTGCCCCCCAGGGACCTCTGAGCCCCCCCCCGTGACGATGGGACCCCCCCCATCACGGTGGGCCCCCACCCCCAGAAGGTTTGGGGTTTGGGACCCCCCCCATACTGATGGTACCTCCCCCACCCGTCATGGTGGGACCCCTACCGTGTGGTGCTGCTCCCTGGGGACCTCTGAGGACCCCCCATCACGGTGGGACCCCCCCATAACTGTGGGACCCCCTCATCATGATCTGACCCCCCCCATAAGGATGGGACCCCCCCATTATAGTGGGACTCCCCAATCACGGTGGGACCCCCCCATCAATTTTTTTTTGGGGTGGGGGCGATCGAGGACCCCCCAGACGCCCCTTGCCCCCCTCCCCCCCCCCAGCCTTCCCATTGGGGTCTCGTGCTTGTGGGCAACGGCTGCGTCCCCCCCCATAAATAAAGACCTGCGATGGCCCCAAAATGGCCTCGTTTCGCCCCAAATGGGACTTTTTTTTTTTTTTCGGGGAGGGGGGGGGGGTGGGGGCGTGCGGGCTTCCCCCTGTGGCTCCTGGGCCCTGCCCGGCTTCAGGCTCGCGGGCGCGGGGAGTCGCAGCCAATCAGCGCTAAGCGCCGGCCCCCTGGCCCCACCCTCCCGCCGCCGGTTGGCTGGGGCCGCGCGGCCGCCCAATGGGCGCGGGGCCGGGGCGGGAACCGGGCGGAAGCGGCGACAAGGGGGAGGAGGGGCTAGGCGGTGGCTTCCGGCGGAAGTGCCGGTATCCAAGGGGGAGCGCGGCCGGAGCGGCGCGGCCAGGTTGGAGCCGGGGGGCCCGGGGGGGCCGGGGGTCCTCGGCGGGGAGGGGGCGGCCCCGGGGTCCCGCAGCGAGGCCCCGGCCCCGGCCCCGGCCTCTTGAGGCGGCCCCGGCCCCCCCCGAGCTCTGTGACCGCAGCGGGGCCTGCCCCGGCGCTGCCCCCGGTGCCCCCGGTGCCCCCTCCCCGGGTGCCTCCTCCTCCCCCCGATACCCCCAGGCCCCCTCCCCTTGGCGCCCCCTCCTTGGGTGCCGCCCCCGGATACCTCCCCCCGAGTGCCCTCCCCCTTCCCGGGCCCCCCCCCGTGCTGACCCCCCTGTGCCCCTTTTTGCCCTGGGACCCCCTTCCCCCACGTACCCCCCTCCAGTTTCCCTCTCTTCCCTCGGGTCCCACCCCCACTCCAGTGTCCCCCCGGGTGCCCCCCTTATTGACCTCCCCCCCCGTGCCCCCCAGCCATGGGCCGCCGCAAGTCGAAGCGGAAGCCCCCCCAAGAAGAAGGTGACGGGGACGCTGGAGACGCAGTTCACCTGCCCCTTCTGCAACCACGAGAAGTCCTGCGACGTCAAGATGTGAGCGGGGGCATTTATGGGCGGGGGGGCACAGCTGCGCCCCCGCACCCAACTGAGCCCCCCCGTTTTGCAGGTACCGTGCCCGAAACACGGGCGTCATCTCGTGAACCGTTTGCCTGGAGGAGTTCCAGACCCCCATCACCTGTATCCTTACCCCCTATGCCCCCCGTGGGCCCCCCGGCCCGCTGACCCCCCACGGTTCCCCCCCGTTAAAACCTTAACGCCCCCCCAGACCTGTCGGAGCCCGTGGACGTCTACAGCGACTGGATCGACGCCTGCGAGGCCGCCAACCAGTAGCACCGCGGCCCCCCCGAGTTGTTTTTTTTTTTTTTGGGGGGGGACACGGCGACATCCCTGCCCCCCCAGCCCTTTTTTTTTTTCTCTTTTTTTTTCTATTTTCTTTCCATTTTTTACTTTTTGACCCCTGGCTGGGGAGGGCAGGCAGCACCTTGGGATGCCTCCCAACATTTTGGGAGCCCTCCCCAGCACCTCGGGACCCCCCCAGCATTTTGGGACCCCCCCCAGCAGGGGATGCCCCCCCTCGGGCTGGGTGCTGGCTCCGGGGGGCCGTGGGGTGGGTGGGAGGCGTGGGGGGGGGGGCTGCAAATAAATGCCCTGGTGGGGCCACAGCACTGTCTGGGCGGCTTTGTCACCGCGGGGGGGGGGGACGGGCGCTGTCGGGGGGGTCCCCATCCTCGTCCCTGCTCTGTGTCCCCATCTCACCAGCCCTTTGATGTCACGCTGCCCCCCCAGTCCCCCAGTGGCCCCCCATGCCCCCCGGCCCCCCCATCCCTCACTGCCCCCCCCGCTCCCCCTCCCTGCCCCCCCATCCCTCAATGTCCCCCTATCCCCTTGTCTGTCCCCCCCATGGGCCCCCCATTCCTCAGTGCCCCCCCCGTGCCCCCCCACCTCCCCGTCCCTTTGACATCCCTCTGCCCCCCGCTATCCCTCACTGTCCCCCTGCCCCCCGGTCCCTCAGTGCCCCCCCATCCCCCAACCCCCCAAAGAAAAACAACCCCCGCGCCCCCCCAGCGGAGCCGCCTGCGTTGCGTGTGCCGTTTATTGCTGCCTCCGTGGCTTCACAGGTGTGGGGCAACAGCGGGGGGGGGGAGCCACTCCTAACGCCCCCCCCCACCCCGAACAAGGGGCTCCCCCTCCCCAGAGCGGGGCGGGGTGGGCGGGGGGGGGTCCCCTGCTCCGAAATCCCCCCCCCCAGCGGCGCGGTGAGGCCGGTGCGTGCGGCGTCCCCCCCGCGGGGACGTGCGGTGGCGGCGAGGGGAAAAAAACAGGGGATGGAGAGGGGGTCCCTGGGTATGGGGGGGTCTCTGGGTATGGGGGGTCCCGGGGGGGTCACGGTCCGGGGGGGCTATTGGGAGTTGTAGAAGCTGTGGTCGAGGCCGTCGAGGCCCAGCAGGCCGGCGTCGCAGTACTTGGGGTCGTAGACCTGGCGCGGCAGCCCGTACACCGTCATGCCCTGCTGCGAGGCGCCCTTGTTGCTGCCCATCTGCAGCCCGATGGTGTGCGTGTCGCACCGCTCCATGCCCAGCGCCGGCTCGAAGATCTGACGCTTGGTGCCCGGCGCCGTCATCCCCGCCTGAAGGGGGGGGGCACAGCACCCGTAGGGACCCCCCCCCGGACCCGGGTTCCACCCCCGGGACCCCCACCTGGACCCGTTTCCCCCCTGCGGGGCAATGATCTACCCCCCTCGCAGCACTCTGTGCCCAAAACCCACTGAAGGATTTGCCTTTCACCCCCAGCGCCATCATCCCTGCCTGGGGGGGGGCGCAACACCCCTAAGGACCCCCCCCGGACCCGGTTTCCACCCCCGGGACCCCCACCTGGACCCCTTTCCAGCCCCCTCACGGCACTCCCTGCCCAAAACCCACTCCAAGATCCACCTTTCACCCCCAGCATCATCATCCCTGCCTGGGGGGGGCACAGCACCCATAGGGCCCCCCCCCAGGATTAATTCCGGCCCCCCCCCGGGTTAATTGCCCCCCCGGAGCTCCAGGTACCTGGCTGGCGCCCTTGTTGGTGCCCATCTGCAGGCTGATGGTGGCCTGGTCCAGGGGCTGGTCCGTGCCCAGTTTGGGGTCGTAGAGGTGCCGCCGCGTGCCGTAAGCCGTCATGCCCTGCTGGCTGGCGAACTTGTTGGTGCCCATCTGGGGGGGGGGACACACTCATATGTCACTCGGGGGGGCTCTTCGCGTGCCCCCCCACCCCAAAAAACCGTCCTTTCCCCCCCCTCCCCGTCACCTGGAGGCCGATGATGTTCCTGCCCTCGCGCAGCTTCTCGGGGTGGAAGCGCCGCTGCTGCTTCTCGGCGTACTTCACCCCCAGCCCCCCCACGTTGTTCCCCTTCGTCTTGGCCTGCAGGACCCCGGCACATCAGCGCGACCCCCCCGCGGCCCCCCCATTTTCCTCAGCCCCCCCGAACCCCTCATTTCCCTCTTTCCCCCCTTAACCCCCACCGGTGGGGACGGGGCACTCCCCGCAGCGTCTTGTAGGGATTTTGGGGACACCAAACCCCCTGGGGACCCCCAGACCCCCAAATCCCTCTCAGGCCCCCCAAAGCCCTTTCCCCCCCCCCGGTGTTCCCCCCCCATTACCTGGCTGGCAAGGCATATACATGCCCCCCAGCCACCCCCTTCCCTCTTTTTTCCCTCCTTATCCCCCACTGGTGAGGACAGGTCCCCTGGGGACCCCCAGACCCCCTCAGGACCCCCTCAGGACCCCCAAAGCCTTTTCCCACCCCCCCGTGTCCCCCCCCGGTACCAGACTGGCGAGGGCGATGAGGGTGGACTGCACCTGCGTGTGGTTGGTGTTCTCGAACAGGTCGTTGGCCTCGAAGATGTCGTGGGGCTTCACCCCGTAGCGCGTGATGGCCCGCAGGAAGTTCCCGATGTTCTCCAGCTGCCGCAGACACCGACCCCGGGCTTTTTAGGACCCCCCCCTGGGTTTTTATGCCCCCCCCAGGGCTTTTTTTACCCCCCCCTCACCTTATGCCAGTTCTGCACGGGGTCGTTCACCTTCTGCACCGAGCCGGGCTGCAGCTTGTTGATGAGCCTGGGACGGGGTCACCATGGGGGGGTCACGGGGGGGGCCGTGACCCCTCAGATAGGGTCGGGGGGTGTTTTTATTGGGGGGGGGGGGTCGTACTCGCAGAGGATGACGCCGTCCTTGAGGCCGTCCATGAAATTGTCCCCGATGCGGCGCCCGGTGGCCCCCTCGATCCAGGCGCGCAGCTCGCGTTCCCGCTGCGGGTCGTACTTCTGTGCCAGCTGGGGGGCAAGAGGGGGGATTATTTAGGGGAGGGGGCACGGGGGATGTCCGCGGGGTCGGGAGGGTGTCAGTGGGGTCAGGGGGGCGTCAGCAGGCATCAGATGGAGGCATGGGGGGCGTTATTGGGGTCGGGGGGAGCATCAGTTTGGTCGGGGGAAGCACAGGGGGCATTATTTGGGGGTGGCGTCATTGGGGGCGTCAGCAGGGTCGGGGGGTCATCAAAAGGCATCTGTGGGAGGCATGGGGGCGTTATTGGAGTCGGGGGACGTCAGCGGGAGGCATGGGGGGCGTTATTGGGGTCAGGGGGTGTCAGTAGGGTCGGGGGGCACAGGGGGCATCAGTGGGGTCGGGGGGTGTCATTGGGGGGCGTCATTGGGGTCAGAGGTACACAGGGGGCGTCATTGGGGTCTGGGGGACATCAGTGGGGGCATTATTTCGGGGGATATGGGGCATTATTTCGGGGGGGCACGGGGGGCATCACTGGGGTCAGGGGGGCATGGGGAGTGTCAGTGGAGTCGGCGGGGGGCACGGGGCTCAGGGACATCACTTGGGGGGGAGAAGGGACGTGGGGGACACCCCCGGGATGGGGGGTGCAGTCAGAGGCTGTGCCCAGCCCCCTCCTGGGGGGGGGGCGGGTTGGATCCCTCCGGGTGCCCCACGGGGGGAGGGCGCACCGAGGGGGGGGCCCGGCGACGGGCCCGGTGCTGCCGCCCCCCGGCCCTCCGAGCCCTTGCCCATATATAGCCCCGGGGCCGCCGCCGCGCTCCGACGCCTTATAAGGGCTCGCGGCGGGGCCGGGGGGGCCCGCCGCCCCCGGGCCACCCAGCCCCCCCCCCCGCCGCTTAACCCTTCCCGACCCCCGCGGAAGCGGCGGGGAGGAAACGGCGCGGATCCCCCTTCCCCTCCCCCCCCCATTGCCCGTGGGGAAACTGAGGCACGGCTGGGGGGAGGGGGCACGGGGGGAGTCGTTGGGGTCGGGGGGGCGTTATTGGGCTCGGGGGGGCACAGGGAGCATCATTGGGGTGGGGTGGGGCGTTATTGGGGTCGGGGGGGCACGGGGGCGTTATTTGGGGTCGGGGACCTGATTGGGGTCGGGGGGACACGGGGGGGTTATTTGGGGTCGGGGGGGCGTCACTGGGGTCGGGCCGGGGGTCACGGGGGGCGTCACTCGAGTCCCCCCCCCCGCCCCCTGGCCCCCACCCGCGGCCCCGGCAGCACCAGGGACAGCGCCAGCCCCGGAGCAGCCCCGGGAATCCCGGTTCCCCGCCCCCCCGGGGCCCCCCCAGACCCCCCCCGGCCCGGTTGGGCCCGGTTGGGCCCGGTTCGATTCCGCCCACCTTGTTCTTGACCTCGGCCGACAGCCCGTAGGCCGGCCCGCGGTTGAAGTTGGCGTTGGACATCGCCTCGGTTTGCCCGGTTCGGCCCGGTTTAAGCCCGGTTCTGTCCCGGTTCGGCCCGGTTTAAGCCCGGTTCGGTGCCGGTTTAGCCCGGTTTAAGCCCGGTTCAGCCCCGATTCGGTCCGGTTTAAGCCCGGTTCGGTCCCGGTTTCGCTCTGGGCTGTCCCGGTTTGGCCCGGTTCGGCTCGCTTCGGGTCTGCTTGGGTCCCGGTTGGGCTCGCTACGATTCGGATCGGCTCCGCTTTGGCCCGGTTCGCTCCGGTTCGGCTCCGGTTCGGCCCTGGCTCGGTTCGGCCCGGTTCGGCCCCGCTCGGCTCGGCTCGGCTCGGCTCGGTTCGCCCCGGTCCCGGTCCCGGTCCCGGTCCCGGCGCCGCCGCCGCCACTTTTAAAAGTCGGTGGCGGGCGCGGGGCCCCCCCCGGCGCGGGGCCGGGCCAGCCAATGGGCGCCTCCCGCCGCGCTGACGTCACTGCGGGGGGGGGCGATGGCGTCATTTTTTCCACATTTAGCGGGGGGATCCCGGGGGGGGGTCCGGGTCTCCCCCCACGCCCCCTCCCACCCCCACCTACCCCCGTCTGTCCGTCCGTCCGTCCGTCAGTCCGTGCCCGCCCCCGGGCATTGCCCTGGCCCCCCGTCCATCCGTCCGTCCTCCCCCCGTCCTGTCCGTCTGTCTGTCCGTCTGTCCATCCCCCGTCCTGTCTGTCCGTCCGTCCGTCCCCTTGTCCTGTCCATCCATCTGTCTGTCCATCCCCCTGTCCTGTCTGTCCGTCCATCCCTCCCCCTGCCCTGTCCATGTCTGTCCGTCCCTCTGTCCGTCCGTCTGTCCGTCCGTCCATCCATCCCCGTCTCCTGTCCTGTCTGTCCGTCCCTCCCCTTGTCCCGTCCGTCCCTCTGTCCATCCATCCCTCTGTCCGTCCGTCTGTCCGTCCCCCTGTCCGTCTGTCCATCCGCCTAGGCCCTCTCTGTCCGTCCGTCCGTCTGTCCCTGTATCCCTCCCCCTGTCCATCCCCGTGGCCGTCCCTCTGTCCCTCCATCTGTCCGTCCGTCTGTCCGTCCGTCCATCCCTCGCTGTCCCTGTGTCAGTTCCTCTGTCCGTCCGTCCGTCCATCCATCTCTGTCCCCCCCCATGTCCATTCCCCCCATCCCCGTGTCCATCCCTGCCCCCCCATCCCGGTGTCCCCCCCCCCCCCCCCCCCCGGTGCCGTCACCGGATCGGACTCCGCGGGTGGGGGCGGGGCGGGCGCCTCGTCACGGGCGGGGAATGCGCCCCCTCCCCGGGACCCCCCCGGGACCCCCTCCCTGTCCCATCCCCCCCCCCCCCGGGGGTCCCGGTGGGGAGGGGGGGGTCCCATGGGTGGGGAGGGGCGGCCGTGGGGGATCCCGGGGGGTGGGGGCCGGGGGGGGAGCCCGGTCCGTGCCCCCCCCGCTCCCGGAGCCGCCGCTTCCATTTATAGCAGCGGCCGCCGCTCTGACGTCACCCTGCTCCCCCTCGTGACGTCACCGCCAGCCTCGGGCCCTGACGTCACGCGGCGGGCCCGCGGCCGTGACGTCACCGCGGCTCCCCGGCCCCTGCCATCCCCGCCGGGGCGCGCGCTGTGACGTCACGGGGGAATCCTCCGGAGCCCCGCGCGGGGATTGGCTGCTCTAGGCCACGCCCCCCCGGATCGCCCCGCGGCTGGCCCCGCCCCCCGGGTTCCCCAAGGCTGGCCCCGCCCCTCCCCGCCGATTGGCCGCGCCTGGCCCCGCCCCGCGGCGGGATTGGCCGCGCCTCGCCCCGCCCCCTGCCCCGGAAGCGGTTCCCGGTGCCGGGCCCGGGGCGGGCGCCATGAGAATGAGCGGGGCGCGGGGCCTGGCCCGGATCTGGGGGGGCGGCCTCCAGGTGGGGGCGGGGCACGCAGGGGGCACGGAGGGGGGAAGGGGTCACGAGGGGGTCACGGGGAGGTCACTGGGGGTTACGGGGGGCCACGGGGGAGCCACCGGGGGGTCACGGAAGGTCACGGGGACACGGGGGTTACGGTGGGGTCACGGGAGATCACGGGGTCACGGGGGGTCACCAGGGAGGGACACGGAGGGGGAGGGGCCCGGGGGCATTGGGGGAGGGGACACGGGGGGACACGGGGTCGGGGGGGGGGCACAAGGGGGGACACGACCCTGGAGGAGTTGGGGGGGCGTGGGGATGGGGGAGGGAGGGGCTGAGCTCCCCCGCCCCCATTAACTCTCTCTGTGTCCCCCCCCTTTCCCTGTCTCCCCCCACCTTGTCCCATCCCCCCTTCCCCTTGCCCCCCATCCTCCCCCACCCCCTACCCCCCCAGCCCCTCCGCCCCCTCTCCCACCGCCCCAACCCCCCCCAACCCCCATCCCACACCCCCCGTGATGAAGACCACCACCACCACGACCACCACGAGGACACCCCCCCACCCCCCAGGGGGGGCCCCGCCGCCTTCGATGCTGCCCTGGCCGCCCTGGAACGGGCCCCGGGGGGGCGGCGGGGGCAGCTGGAGCTGGTGGGGGCGGCGCTGGCAGCGATGGCGGCGCTGGGGGCGGCGGGGCAGCGGGAACCCTACCACCGCCTGCTGCGCCTCCTGCCCCGCGGGCCATGGATCCCGCGGGGGGGGCTCCAGCGCATGCTGCACCCCTTCCCCCGGCAGCAGGAGTGCGGCCTGCAGGTGCTGGAGCAGATGGAGCGATACGGTACGGCTGGGGGGGGCATCAAGTAACCCAAAATGGCATTGTTTTCCCCCAAAACCTCATAATTTTGCACAAAACCTCATCGTTTCCCGCCAAAACCTCATCGTTTTCCCCAAAATGTCATTGTTTCCCCCCAAACCTCATCGTTTCTCCCCCAGATCTCCTGATTTTCCCCCAAACCTTGTTGCAGGCGTGATGCCGGACGCGGAGACGCGCTTCCTGCTGCTGGGGATTTTCGGCCCCCGCAGCCGGCCGGTGCGGAAGTGCCAGCGGATGCTGTACTGGCTGCCCCGGCTGCGCCACGCCGACCCCCACCCGCTGCCCCCACCTGCCCCCCCGGCCTCGCTGCCGCCCGCCTGGGGCTGCGCCGCATCGCCAACGACCCCGACGCCCAGCTCACCGTCTACCAGGTGGGGGGGGCACCAAGGGGGGGGGGGCACCGTGACCCCCCCCCCCCTTCAGGGGTCCCCATTTGCCCCCAGGGCACATGGGGGGGGCACCAGTGGCAGCGTGGCCCCCCCAAATTTGTGTTTTGGTGCCACCCCCCGCGCTGACCCCAATTTTGCCCCTGCAGCCCCCCTACCCAGCCAGTGGCGCGGACGAGGGCTCACAGCAGCCCTACATCATCGGTGAGCACGGGGCAGGGGATGAGAATTAAGACACGAGGGGGGCTAATTAAGCCGGGGGGGGGTCACAACCTCTCTCACCCCCTCCCCCGTGCCCTCCCAGGCAGTCAGAGCGAGGAGCAGCGCGAGCTGCTAGCCCGGCACGGCCCCGAGCACCCGGTGTTCGTGGAGGGCCCCTTCCCCCTGTGGCTTCGCAGCACCCGCCTGGAGTACTACGTGCTGCGGGGAGACCCCCTGCCCCCCCACCTGCGGGTGAGCCCCCTGCTCTTTTCTCTGACCTCCCCCCAGCAGCTGAGCCCCCCCCATAGGTTTAATCCCCCCCATACGTCTGAGCCTTTTGAGTACCCCCTCCCCAGACCCACAGCGCAGCCCCTGGGTGGGCAGGGATGGGGCTGGGCCCTTCCCCATGGCCCCAGTTAGGACTCGGTGACCCCCCCCATGTCGCTCGCTGCCCCCATGTCCCCCCCACCCCACAGGACCCCCCCGGACCCCGAACGCAGCCTCTATTACCCCCTCTACCTCGACCTGGACCTGGAGCGCGGCCCCTGGGACGACGACAACTTCGACGTGGACGAAGGTGAGCTGCCGGGGGGGGGCACACCACACCTCTACCCCCCCCATAAAAAAAAAGCCCCCCCCCGACCCGTTTCGCCCCCCCGCAGTGGAAGAAGGCCCCATCTTCGCCCTCTGCATGGCGGGGGCTGGCGACCAGCGCACCCTGGCCAAGTGGCTGGCGGGGCTGCAGGAGACGAACCCGGTCCTGGGGCGCACCCCGGTGCTGTTCCGCCTGGGGGGGGGCACCGCCGCCGCCCCCCCAGCCTCCAGAGCCCCCGCCCCCGCCTGGCCGAGCCCCAGCCCCCCAGCTCGACCCCCTGAGCTGGAAGCCCCCCAGGCGCTGCGGGGCGAGGGCTGAGGGGGCCGGAGGGGGGTTCTGGGGGGGGCACCCCCTTCCTGCAGCCCCCGGTTAATAAACGGAGGCGGTGTGGACTGAGAGGTGCCTGATTATTTTGGGGGGGGGGGTCGCTGTTTTGGGTGTGGGCTCTTTTGGGGGGGGTCCCTGTTTTTTTGGGGGGGGGGCTGTCTGATTTTGGCGTGGGTCCCGGGGCCGGGGGCGGTCGGATAGGGGCATGGAGAGAAGCCGGAGGTACTGGCAGCGCCTCCCGCATGCGCAGTGACCGCTCTGACGGCGGCCAAGCAAAGCCGGGCGGAAGCGAGGCCGCGCATGCGCGCTACAGGGCAGGGAAGTCAGTCCGGGTGTGTGTATGGGCATCCTGCGCCGCGCGTGCGCGCTAGAGCGCCGCGAAGCCAGGCGGCGGGGAGGTGTGGGCACTGCGGGCGGAAGCGGCGCGCGCCTGATGGCGTCATCAGCACGCGCCGCTGCTCGGGGCGGCGGCGTCGGGCCCGGCATGAGCGCGGCCGAGCGGGGCCCGGAACCGGGCCCGGAAACGGAGCCGGGAGCGGAACCGGAACCGGAGCTGGGACCGGAAGCGGAGCTGGAACCGGAGCCGGGAGCGGAACCGGGCGGCCCCGGGCGGGCCCCGGCGGTGGCGGCGGGGGGGGGGCGGAAGGCTCGGGGCCGGCCGCGGCTCACGGAGTCGGACCGGGCCCGGCGCCGCCTGGAGTCCCGCAAGAAGTACGACGTGCGGCGCGTGTACCTGGGCGAGGCGCACGGGCCCTGGGTCGACCTCCGGCGCCGCAGCGGCTGGAGCGACGCCAAGCTGGCGGCCTACCTGCTGGGGCTGGAGCGGGGGCAGCGCAACGGCAGGAGGGGGTGAGCGGGGGGTGCAGGGGGGCTCCGGGGACTTGGGGGGCACCGGGGGGCGGCGGGGGCTGGGGCGAGGGGTTGGAGGGGGCCGGGAGGAGGGGGTGAGAGCTGGGGGCCAGGGAGGGGGCTGGGGGGGCACCGGGGGTCACCGAGGGGCTTGGGGGGGGCACCTGTCTCCTTCCCAGTTGGAGTCGGGGGGGCGGAGGGATCGGCCCCCTTCACTTCCCCGGCTGGATCGAGGGGGTGTCCAGCTGGGGGGGGGGAGCTGCTCCCTATAATTCCCCCCCCCAATCCATTTTTTTCCCTTCTCCCCAGCAAGCCGTGGGAGCAGATCCCAAAAAAACCCAAACGCAAGAAAAGTGAGTACAGAGGGGGGGGGGCTATCCACCCGGGGGGGGTCAGGCAGCTTCCTAACCCCCCCCCTGGTGCCTGTGGCCCCCCCCAGGGCGGCGGCGCAACGTGAACTGCCTGCGGCACGCGGTGATCTGGTACGAGGACCACCGGCAGCGCTGCCCCTACGAGCCGCGCCTGGCGGAGCTGGAGCCGGCGGTGGGGCTGTCCACCACGGCCGTGTGGCAGTGCGAGCGCGGCCACCGCTACTTCCAGGACCTGCACTGCCCCCTGCCCCCCCCCCGGCCCTCCGACGACGACGCCTCCGAGGCAGACAGCGACGGCGGGGGTGGGTGTGGGGGGGATGGGGGTGTTTGGGGGCTGGGGGAGGGAATGGGGTCAGCAGGGGAGATGGTGGGGCAGGGATTTGGGGCTGGGGGTGCTGGGGGCTGGGGGGCAGCAGTGGGATGCCCATTTATGTTGTTATTTTTTGGGGGGGGATTCAGGCATGCCATTATTTGGGGGGGGTGTTGGGGGGTCAGTTTTGGTGGGGGGGCACTCAGTGCACCCCTCTGCCCCCCCTCTCACCTTTTTTCTCCCCCCCCCCAGCAGCTCCCGGCAGCTCTTCCTCCACGTCCTCCTCCTCCTCCCCCCCCCCCTCCAGGGGCTGCAGCTCGGGCTCGGAGGCACCCCCGAGGGGGCCCCATCAGCACGGGGGGGGGCACGGCGGGCGGGGCCCCCCCCGCCGGCCCTGGCCCCCCCGGGGGGGCTGCGGAGGGGCAGGGGGGGGCGGTGGAGGCGGTGGTCTGCGTCCCCCTGCCCCTCCCCCTGCGCCTGGGGGGGGGCCGGGGGGCTCTGGCTGAGGGGGGCGCCTGCCCTGCTTCAGGGGGGGCCCCTGCGCTGCTCCAAGCCCCCCCTCCTCCAGGCCCCCCTTTGCTCCAGGCCCCCCCTGCTCCAAGCCCCCCTCCTCATCCTGGCTGGCCCCGGCTACGAGGCGCTGGAGGGGCTGCAGCTGGGCGTGGGGGGGGGCCAGGAGCTGCCCTGCGCCCTGCTGGAGGGGGGCCCTTCCCCGCGCCCCCGGGACCCCCCCCTCACCAAAACAGGTACGGGAAGAGGCTTTAGGGTGATATTTTTGGAGGGGGGCACTCTGTGTCCCCCCCTCACCCCCTCTTTGTGGCGCCGCAGAGGAGGACGAGGCAGGGGGGGTGAAGCAGGAGGACGCGTCCCCCCCCCCAGCAGCAGCTGAGCCCCCCCGCGGCCCCCTGCGCCCCCCCCCCGCCAGCCTCCCATCCCCCCCCCGGCAGACTACCCCGAGGGCAGCGACATCTCGGCCTTGATCTTCGCGATCCCCAGGGAGCCCGCGAGGTGGGGGGGGGCGGTTTGGGGGGGTTTTGGGGGTTTTTGGGGGATTTTCTGGGGTTTGGGTGGTTGGGGAGTTTCTTGGGGTTTGGGTCTTCTTCTTGGCTTTGTTGTCTTTCCTTGGGGTTTGGGGGTATTTCTTGAGTTTTTGGGGCTTTTCTTGTTTTTTCTTGGGGGCTTTTGTTTATTTTCGGGGTTTTGGGAGCTTCTTGGGGAGCTTTTGAGTTTTTTGGGGGGCGATTTCTGTTCCCCATGGCCATGGGGTGGGGGTGGGGGGCTCAGATCCTTTGCAGGACCGCCGTGTCTTTGCGTGCTCCCCCCGATTCCCACCCCCCCCAGCATCTCCGTGCCCCCCCCCAGGCGGCGACGAAGCCGGCGCGGCCGCACCCCGGACCCCGAGGGGCTCCCGGACCCCATCCCCTGCCCCTACGCGGGCTGCGGGCCGGTCTACGTCGGCCTCAGCAGCTTCCAGGTACCCCCCCGCACCCCGTAGCCCCCCCGTTTTTATTCCCCGTGCCCCCCCTCGTTATTTTGCCCCCCCAGAACCACGTCCGGCTGGCTCACCGCCGGGGCCGCGCGCAGCAGTGCCCCCAGCCCGGCTGCGGGAAGCGCTTCCAGCTGGCCGCCCGCCTGCGCCGCCACATGCTCAGCCACAACGGTGAGCCCCCCGGTCCCCCCCGGCCCCCCCCCGACACCGAGGGGACCCTAAATTCCTTCCCCCCCCCCCCAAAAATAAAACCAGGCGTGCGGGATTTCACCTGCGAGAGCTGCGGCAAGGCCTTCAAGCGCAAGAACCACCTGGAGGTGCACCGGCGGACGCACACGGGGGAGACCCCCTTGCAGTGAGTAACGTGTTGGGGGGGGGCTTGGGGGCTTTTTTTTTAATGGGGGGGCCCGCAGCCCCCCCCTGACGCCCCCCCCTCGCTCTCAGGTGCGAGGTGTGCGGGTACCGCTGCCGCCAGCGCGCCTCCCTCACCTGGCACATGCGGCGCCACGCGCTCAAGAGCCGCCCCGAGCCCCGGGGGACGTAGTTTTTTTTTGAGGGGGGGGCCACAAGGCGGGGGGGGCACCCCAAGAGGCCCCCCCTCACCCCCCAGCCTGGCCTCAGCTCCCTCGAGTACAAAACCCCCGTTTTTGTACAAAACAACGGCGGGGGGGGGATTTTTCCTCCCCACTGGGGAGCGGGGGGCATGCGCACCCTGTGCTCCCCCCCCAAAAAATATGCAGGGGGCCCCCCCTCAAAAAAAAAATACACGGGGGGGGCTCACCCCGCCCCCCGCACAGCTCCAAGCACTGGCTTGGTGCCCCCCCCCTCACCCCCCCCACGTTCTCTTTATTTATTTCCCCAATGTTTATGTGTGCCCCACCCCCGCGGGGTAATGGGGGGGGGGGGCGGGAGGTTGTGCCTGGCCCCCCCCCCAAAAAAAACCCCACCCCATTCAATTAAAGCGATCACTTTTAATTAGCTCCTCGTGCCCTTGATTTCTTTTAGGGGGGGTGATGAAAGCAGAGGGGGGGGTTGTTGGGCCTGGGGGGGGTTGTTAGGTGAGGGGGGCGTTTTGAGGCGGGGGCGGCAGCGTTGTTCCCCCCCCCCCTTTCCATGGCCCTGTCCCGGTGCTGGCGCTGTCCCCGGTGCTGAAGGCGGCGGCTCCGCCCCGGCCCCCCCCCGGCTCCTTGGGAGCCCCCGGCTGGGGGGGAATGGGGGGAAGGGGGGGCCCCTCCCCTCTCGGCGGCCAATGGGCTTCGTGGGGGGGGGGGCTGGGAGGGGCTGGGGGGAGGGAGCTGATGGGGGGGTCCGATGGGGTGGGGGGCTCATGGGGGGAGGCACACGTGGGGGGGTCGGGGCTGAACCATTTATTGGAGGGGGGAGGCGCGGCCCGAACCATCACCGGGGGTCGGGGCCGCGCCCACCGCCGCCTTCGTTTTGGGGCCCCGGGGGGCCCCGCCCCCGCCCCGCCCCGCGGCCGCCCAAGGACGTTTTAAGAACGCCGGGGCCGCTCCGAAGCCGCCGCGCCCCGAGCCCCCCCCCGTGCCCCCCCGGTACCCCCCTCCCCCTTTCATCTCCCCCCTCGCCGGGCAGCGCGGGGGTCCGGCCCGCCCCCGCCCGGAGCCCCCGGAGCCCCGCGACAATGGTGACGGTAGGAAAATGGGGGGGCGAGGGGGGCACGGCCGGGACCCCCGCCATCATCCTTCACCCCCCGTCCCCCAGCATCCCCAGCCCCCCATCCCGGTCCCCGGACCCCACCCCGTGCCCCCTCACGCCCCCTCCTCACCCCCCCCGGAGGCGACACGCATGGGGGGGGGCTGTCGGGGGGCACGCGTGTGACACATACGGGGGGTTCGGGGGGGACACGTGGAGCCGCTGCGGTTTGCACACGCGTGGGCGGGGGCCGCGTGGGGCCTGTTCCTGGGGGCGCACGTTGCTGCCCCCCCCCCCGGCCGTGCAAACCCCGTTTTTTTTTGAGCTCCTTTCCTCCTTTTTGCCTTTTCTGCTCCCGATTTTCTCCCTCCCCCTTTCATCCCCTGCCCCCCCGTGCCCCCCAGCCGGTGTCTGGCAGCCCCGGGTGCCCCGTCCCCGGCCACAAAGCGCCATTGTCCCCTGCCGGGGGCGGGCGGGGGGCTGTGCACAAAGGGGTTTTATCCCGGGGGGGGGGCAGCCCCCGGCATCCCCATGCCCCCTGTGCTCCGTGTCACCCCCCCACGTCCCTGTCCCCGCGTCCCGGTGGTGGCGGTGGTGGTGTCCCGGTGACACCGGTGCTGTCGGTGGCATCCCGGTGACGCCCGTCCCTGCATCCCAGTGCCACCGGTGGCGTCCTGGTGGTGTGGTGATGGTGGTGGCATCCTGGTGATACTGGTGACACTGGTGGTGGTGTCGGTGGCGTCCTGGTGACACTGGTGGTGGTGGTGGCATCCCGGTGACACCAGTGGCGTCCCGGTGGTGGTGGTGGTGTTGTCCTGGTGACACCGCTGGTGGCGGTGGTGGCACCCCGGTGACACCCGTCCCCGTCCCGCTCAGATCCTGAGCACGGTGGAGGCGCAGGCTCCGGGTGCGGCGGGGCCGTCGGGCTGCAGCCCCGTTCCCGTGGCCTTGCCGGCGGCGGCGGTGGCGCTGCCCAACGGGGGGGTCCCCGGGGGCCCCCCCGCAGCCGACGACAGCAAAACCAACCTGATCGTCAACTACCTGCCCCAGAGCATGAGCCAGGACGAGCTGCGCAGCCTCTTCGGCAGCCTCGGGGACATCGAGTCCTGCAAGCTCGTCCGCGACAAGGTCACCGGTACGGGACACCGGGGGACGGGGACAGGGGTGGGACACCGGGGGGACAGGGGATGGGGCGGACGTCCCCTGGGGGTCTCAGGGTGCGTGGATGGGGTCATGGGGGCGGCACTGGGACCCTCTGGGTTGGGGTGATGGGATGTGGGACGGGGTGGACGTCCCCGGGGACCTTGACGAGGATGGGAACGTG
This sequence comes from Aythya baeri, assembly GCA_026413565.1. Taxonomy (NCBI): domain Eukaryota; kingdom Metazoa; phylum Chordata; class Aves; order Anseriformes; family Anatidae; genus Aythya; species Aythya baeri. Next base: position 122,030 of record CM048640.1, read on the forward strand.
GATGGGGTCGCGGGGACAGGACCCCGTTCGTTGGGCGCACTCTGCGGGGGAGGGACACAGGGGCTGGGGGACAGGGACGGGGCCGTCCCCAGTGCTGGGGGTGCCCCCCCCGGTCCCTGATCCCCCCAAAACCCAAAGGGCAGAGCCTGGGGTACGGTTTTGTCAACTACGTGGAGGCCGGCGACGCCGACAAGGCCATCAGCACCCTCAACGGCCTCAAGCTGCAGACCAAGACCATCAAGGTGCCATGGGGGGGGTGGGTGGGGGTAGGGGCGTTTGTTTTTTTTTTTTGGGGGGGGTCCCCAGGTCCCTGGGGGCTGACGCCCGCCCTAGGTGTCCTACGCGCGGCCCAGCTCGGCCTCGATCCGCGACGCCAACCTGTACGTGAGCGGGCTGCCCCGCGCCGTGGGGCAGAGGGAGCTGGAGCAGCTCTTCGGGCGCTTCGGCCGCATCATCACCTCCCGAATCCTCGTGGACCAGGGCACCGGTGCGCACAGGGACGGGGACGGGGACGGGGGGCATTGTCGAGGGGGGACACGGGACAAATGCCTGGGTTCCCGTGGGGTGCGGGGGGCAGGCACCTGGGGCCCCAAAAACCTGGGTCCCAATGGGGTGGGGTCCCTAAAAACCTGGGTCCCCAAATGCCTGGGTCCCCATGGGGTAGCATTGGGGGGACGGGGGTCACCCTCCTTGTGTGCCTGAGCCCCCGGGGGGTGTCAGCAGGGTCCATGGGGGGCGGCTGGGGTCCCACGGCTGGGTCTTGGGGGGGGGGGGTCACTGCTGGGGGGAGGTCCCTGCTGTCGGGGGTGGTCCCTGATGTTGCGGGGGTCCCTGCTGTTGGGGGGGGGTCCCAGGTGTTGGGGGGGGGTCCCTGATGTTGGGGGGGGTCACTGCTGCTGGGAGGGAGGTGGTCCCTGCTGTCGGAGGGGGGTGTCTCTGGGTGGGGGGTGTCTCTCCTTTTGGACGGGGGGGTCTCAGGGCTCCTGCCCCCCCCCACAGGCGTCTCGCGGGGGGTGGGCTTCATCCGCTTCGACAAGCGGGCGGAGGCGGAGGAGGCCGTGCGGGGGCTGCACGGGCAGAAGCCCCTGGGGGGCTCCGAGCCCCTGACAGTCAAGTTCGCCACCAGCCCCGGCCACAAGCTGGGGGGGGCGGGGGGGGCCCTGCTCGGCCTCTGCCCCGGCGCCCGCCGCTACAGCGCTCTGCACCACCCCCCCCAGCGCTTCCGGTGAGCCCCGGGGGGGGCAATGGGGTGGGGGGGCACCTACGGGATATGGGGGGCACCCCTTGGGGCTTGTGGGGGGCGGCATGGGGCATGGGGTGGGGAAGGTTGGGGAGCGGGTGGCATGGGGGGGGGGCACCCCCGGGGTTTGGGGGCACCCCCGGGATTTGGGGGGTGCCGCTGGGACGTGGGGGGGCACCCTTGGGACGTGGGGGGGCACCCCTGGGATGTGGGGGCACCCCCGGGCCCCCTCCCCAACAATTTCACCCCTTGCAGGCTTGACAACTTGCTGAACGTCGCCTACAGTGTGAAGAGGTAACACCCCCCCCCCGCCCCCCCTCTGCCCCCCTACCCCCAAAAAACCCTCCTGCCCCCCCCCCCCATATTCAGCTCTGCACCCCCAAGGGCTTGGGACCCCCGTGGGATCTCAGTACGTGGGAGCCTCGTACTGGGGGTCCCTGATACTGGGGAGGTTCCCTGCTACAGGGGGGGGGGCCCTGGCTCCGTGTGTGTGTTGGGGGGTGTCCACACCCCATACCAGCCCCCCTTTTATCCCCCCCCCCCCCCCCATCACCACCACCCCCCCCCCAGGTTCTCCCCGCTGGCCATCGAGGCGGTGCCGGGCTTTTCGGGGGGGGTGGGCGGCCTGTCCCCCCCCGTGCCCCCCCCCCCCAGCTGTGGGGGGGGCGGGTGGTGCATCTTCGTCTACAACCTGGCCCCCGAGGCGGACGAGAGCGTCCTGTGGCAGCTCTTCGGGCCCTTCGGCGCCGTCACGGCCGTGCGCGTGGTGCGGGACCCGGCCACCGCCAAGGGCCGCGGCTTCGGCTTCGTCACCATGCCGGCCTACCAGGAGGCCGCCGTGGCCATCGCCAGCCTCAACGGCTACCGGCTGGGCGAGCGCGTGCTGCAGGTCTCCTTCAAGACCAGCAAGCAGCACAAGGCCTGAGGGGACCCCCCGAGCCCCCCCCGAGCCCACCCGATCCACTGGGACCCCCCCCCCAGCTGGAGGAGTGCACCCTGGCCCCGAGGACAGCACCCATGGGTGGCCCTGGAGGGTGTGGGGACGTTGGGGGCACCCTAAAGACTGGAGCCCCCCCTCATGAGCCCCCCCCCAGCTGGAGGAGCCCCCGACCCCCCCAGAAGCTGGAGGAGCCCCCCTCGAGGGCAGCACCCCTGGGTGCCAGTGCAGGGACACTGGGGGGGGGGGCGGCATCCCCCACCCCCTCGACACCCAGAGACCCCCCAGGACCAAAGAAGAGCCACCCACCCCCCCCCCCCGGCTCCCCCCTTTTGGCACTCCCGGGGGCTGCACGTGTTGGGGGCGTCTCCCCTTGGCGCACGAGGCCACGGCCCCTCTCTTAAGCCACGCCCCGCGCCCCTAAGCCACGCCCCCACACCTCAACTCCGCCTGGGTTTGCCTTCGCCCCCAAGGGCTGGAGGCCACGCCCCCATATCTGGAGACCACACCCCCAGGTCTGGAGGCCACGCCCCCAGGACCGAGCGGCGCCGGGGGCCGCGGGTTCGAGTCCCGGCTCCGTCCATCGACTCCGGGGTGGGGGGGGGGGGCCGGGGGCGAACCCCCCCAACTGGGGCAAACCCCCCCCAATTCGGCTCCTCCCGTCTCCAAACGGGTGCGAAGGGGGGGGGGGTGCCCCAGATTGCCCCCCTCCCGCTTAGGTCGGGGGGGGGACGTGGTGTCTGCGCTCTCGTCTCTTCAGAGCCCTTTTTTGTCCCTTTTTTGATCGGGGGGGGGGGAGCGGGGAGGGGCCTCGTTTTTTATTGATAAGGCGAAAGAACAAATATTAACGAATCGCTGCAGTGACGGGAGCGGTTAAAGGTCGAGAAGAGGCTGGGGCAGCGACCGGGGCCGTCCCCGGTGTGACAGACACAAAACCATCTATTTTTGTAAGAGAAGAAAAAAAAAAAAGACTAAAAAAAAAAAAGAAAAACAAACAAAACAAAACAAAACAAAAAAATCCCCAACCTTCCCCCAGATCCATCCCTCTGTCGGGGTGGGGGGGGTCTGGCCCTCACGGGGCCTCGCATGGGCCCCGCTGCCCCTGAGCCCCTGCACCCCCAGGAGGCGGGGGGGGGGGCTGGGAATTTCCCTTTTTCCCCCCCAAAAAACCCCTCTCCATGCACAGGGATTTTGTTGCTCGCCCTCCCCGGATCCCTGGGGCTTTTGCCCGGCTGGTTCTGGCGTCCTGGGCGATGACCGGGGCAGAACCGACCCCCCCCGTCCCCCCCCGCTATTATTATTGTCGTTCTCATTACGGTTACCCTTAATTACTGCCGTTGCGCTAACTCTCAGTTATTTCCCCTCCTCCGTCGGGACCCTTTTCGCTTTTTGCTGCTTTCCGTTCCTATTCTGTTCCTATTTATTTCCCGTTCTGCGCCCCCCCCCCATGTCCCCCCCCGCTCCCCTTTGCGTTGCGTCGCGCTCCTCCGCAGCTCCCTGTTGCTTTTTGCCCCCCCCCGTCCCAGGATGTTTTACCCGTGTCCCCCCCAAAAAAAATTGCTGTGGGGTCGAGCCCGGTGACCCCCCACACACACCCCAAGGGTGGGGCAGGGAAGGGGGGGGGGGGGCAGGGGGCCGGGGGCCCCCCCGCCACCGTAGCAATAAGACCTGCAGCCCCCCCGGGGGGGCTCTGCGCGGGGCTGGGGGCTGCGTTTGTGTTATTAGGATATTTATTGCGTTAATATTAATGTTATTACGATATTTATTGCGTTTGGGGGGGGGGGGGCACAAAATGAGGAGAAAACACGCGGGTTGGGGGAAAAACCCCTCCCTGAGCAAGCCCCCCCCCCTCCCTGGCCTGCCCCGTTCCCCCATATTGGACTCTTTGTACTTTTCATGGCAGAAATAATAAAAATATGGAAAAAAAAAAGTGAATAATTGGGAAAGTGGCCGTTATGGGGGGGGGGGGCACTGCGGGCCCTGTGGCGCTGCTGCCACCTGCCGGCCGGAAGCCGGAAGTGCAGCGCCCGGCTCCGCGCGTGCGCAGAGGCGCCGCTGGGCTGCCCGTGCACAGCTCCCGCCAAAAGCCACGAGCCGGGGGCGCGCCGTCTCCGGACGCGGTGCGCTACTCAGTGGCGCCCTCGTGTGGACATGAGGGGAAGTGCAGGGGGGCGCCGGGGAATCCCAGGGGACTGCACCCAGTGGGGGGCGCACTGGGGGGGGACGAGACACTGGGGACACTGGGGGGCATTAGGGACATGGGGGACGTTGGGGTAAGAGGGACAGGAGCTGGTGGGACATGAGGGGGACACTGGGGGCACCAGCCACAGGCACTGGGACATGGGGGACACTCAGGGGGGGCACTGGGGGCACTGGAGGCACTTGGGGCATGGGGGGGACATTAGGATTTGGGAACAGTGGGGACCCGTGGGTGTCATCGTGAGGGGGCACTTGGCGATGGGGGGGCCTTGGGGACACTGGAGGGGGGCACTGGTGCCACCCGCCCCCGCAGTGACGTCCCCGGCCTTGGTGTCACCGGGGAGACGGCGGCCTTGGGGCCACCCACGCGGGGGGGGGACACCCCTGGGAACAGCCCTGGTGTCCCCTTTTGTCCCCGTCACCCCCCCATGGCGCCGCTCCGGACCCCCCCGCTGCTGCTGCTGCTGCTGCTGCTCCCCGGGGGGGGGCCCGCAGGTGGGGAGGGGGCCAATGGGGGGGCAGGGAGGGGACCGGGGGTTCGTGGCCGGGGGGGGGGGGACACGGAGGGGACCCCCCTCAGGTGTCACCTCCCGCAGGACCCCCCCCGGGCTGGCCCTGGGGAGGCGCCGAGGATCCAGGGGGGGCCCCGAGCCCCCCGAGGCTGCGCTGCAATGGGGAGAGAGCGGGGGTGAGTGGGGGGGCACTGGGGGGTAATTGGGAGGCACTGGGGGGAGAAATGGGGGGGAACTGGGAGCACTGGGGGGCACTGGTGGGGAACTGGGGCACTGGGGTGCACTGGGTGGTAACTGGGAGCACTGGGGGGGCACTGAGGTGGAACTGGGAGCACTAGGGGGCACTGGTGGGGAACTGGGGGCACTGGGGTGCACTGGGTGGTAACTGGGAGCACTGGGGTGCACTGGGTGGTAACTGGGAGCACTGGGGGGGGGGCACTGAGGCGGAACTGGGAGCACTGTGGGGCACTGGGGGGTAACTGGGAGGCACCGGGGGGGACATGGTGGTAACTGGGAGGAACTGGGGGGCACTGGGAGGGCACGGGGCTCACTGGGGGGACACTGAGGGGGAACTGGTCGCACTGGGGGGCACTGGCCAGTAACTGGTGGCACTGGGGGCCCAGCCCCGCTGCCCCCCCCGGCTCCGCCTGGACGTTTCGGCCTCCCCCGAGTTCCCGCCCGCCCCGGGGCCGCGCGCGGTGCCCGCGGGAGCGCGCGTCTTCGTGCAGGTGGGGGGAGCTGGGGGGGCGGGGGGGCGTGCCCCTGGGTTCTGACCCCTCCCCGATCCCCCCAAGTGACCCCCCCCCACCCCCAAGTGCCCCCCAGTGCCCCCCCCAAAGACCCCTCCCCGGTAACCCCCCCAGTGACCCACCCTCCATTGACCCCCGGTAACCCCCCCATTGACGCCCCCCATTGACCCCCCCATTGACGCCCCCATTGACCCCCGGCCCCCCCAGATCTCCCTGTCCCGCGCCCCCCGGGCTCGGCTTCTCGCTCCGCCGCTGTTCGGTGTCTCCGCGCTCAGCCCCCGGGGGGGTCCCGGGGCCGCCCCTCGGCCGCTCGTGGTGCTGCGGGGGCTGCGGGGGCGGCCGGGGGGCCCGGTGGCGGGGGGGGTCCCGGCGGCGGCTGCTGCTCTCGTTCCGCCTCCCCCGCTTCGCCGAGCCCCTGCAGTTCCTCCACTGCCGCCTCCGCCTCTGCCGCACCGGGGCCGCCGGGGCCGCCGGGACCGGGCTGCCCGCGGTAAGGGGGGAACGGGAATGGGGGGGGCACCGGGAATGGGGGGGCACAGGGAATGGGGGGGCAGAGGGGACTGGGGGGGCACCGGGAATGGGGGGGGGCACCGGGAATGGGGGGGCACCGGGAATGGGGGGGCACAGGGAATGGGGGGCAGAGGGGACTGGGGGGGGGGCACCGGGAATGGGGGGGCAGAGGGGCACGGGGGGCATTGGGAGTTGGGATGGGATTTAAATGGACTGGGGGTGTTACTGGGACCGGGGGGCACCGGGAATGGGGGGGGGGCACCGGGAATTGGGGGGGCACCGGGAATTGGGGGGCAGAGGGGCATGGGGGTGGGCAGAGGGGCACGGAGGGGAGCACCGGGACCGGGGGGGCAGCAGAGGGACACGGGGGGCTACCGGGACTGGGGGGGGCAGCGGGAGTTGGGATGGGATTTAAAAGGACTGGGGGGGTGTTACTGGGACCGGGGGGGCACCGGGAATGGGGGGGGCACTGGAAGTTGGGATGGGATTTAAATGGGACCGGGGAGGGGGTCCCGCTGCGGGGGGGCGGTGCCGGCAGCCCCCGCCCCCCGCCGTGTCCCGGCAGGGCCGCGCGGAGCCGTGTCCCCGCCGAGGGGGCGGAGCCTCGGGGTCAGGCCCCGCCCCCCGCCCCCGCCCCGGCCCCGCCCCCTCGCGCGCGCTGCGCACCGTGAGCCGCCCCATCGTGGTGACGCTCGGAGCCGCCGGCACCGCCCCCCGGTGCGACCCCCCCAGTGACCCCCAGTGACCCTCCCCAGTTGGGACCCCCCCGGAATCCCCCAGCGACCTCCCAGTGACCCCCGGGACTCCCCCCAATTGGGACCCCCCAGGAACCCCTCCCACAATGGGACCCCCCCAATAACCCCCAACAACGGGACCCCCGGGACCCCCTCACAATAACCTCCCCAGTGACCCCCCCCCAATGGGACCCCCCCCAATGGGACCCCCCCATAACAGGACCCCCCCCCCCAGTAACCCCCCCCCTGAGGATGCCCCCCCCCGAATGGACCCCTCCCCAATAACCCCCTCCCGGGATCCCCCCCGCCCCCCCCCCACTAACCCCCTTCCCCCCAGGTGCCCCCCGGGGCCGTTCCCGCCCCCCTCTCCTGCGCCGCCCCCAGCCCCCCCCTGCGGCTCAGCCCAGGCCCCCCCCCGCGGGTGAGTGCTTTTTTTTTTTTGGGGGGGGGAAGGTTTTTTTTTGGGGGGGGGGGTTCTCAGGTCCCCCCCATTAACGCTGCCCCCCCCAGCCCCCCCCGTGCCCCCCGGGGCCGTGGCCGCCGTCTCCTTCGGTGCCTTCGTGGTGGGGGCGGCGCTGGCGGGGGCTCTGGCTCGTCCACGGCCGCACAGGTGAGGCCCCCCCAAAATCCGACCCCCCCCCCCCCCAAAAAAATCCTCCCTCCCCAATCTGCCCCCCCCCCATTTCTGCCCTCAGCTGCCCGCCGCCCCCTCCCGGCCCCCCGGCTCCAGCACGGCCCCCCAGCGTGGGGGGGGCAGGTACTGGGGCGACTGGGAGCACTGGGAAGGATGGGGGGCTGGGAGGGAAGTGGGAGAGCCGGGGGGGCACGCTGGGGGGGTAACTGGTACTGGGGATACTGGGGGGGGCACTGGGAGGGAACTGGGAGCACTGGGAAGGAGCTGGGGGGGTAACTGGTAATACTGGGGGCACTGGGAGCACTGGGGGGGTTGACTGGGCACTGGAAACATTGGGGGGGGCACGGTGTACTGGGAGTACTGGGAAGAGATTGGGGGGGGGCCCAACCAGTAAATGGGGGCACTGGGGGGGCACTGGGAGCACACTGGTGTCCCCCCCCCGCAGCTCAGGACCGATCCGAAGCTGCCTCCAGTTGGGGCCCCCCCAGGAGCCCCCTGAGCCTGGGACCCCCCCAAAATGTGTCCCTCCCCCCCCCCCCGCAGCCCCCCCAAATAAAGGCGCTGCCCCCCCCCCACGTGTGGTTCCTTGGGAGGGGGTGGGTAACATTTTGGGGAGAAACTCGAGGGTTTTGGGACCCCAGACCTTTTTTTTATGGGGGGGAGGGCACCTCGAGGTGTTTGGAGTCCTGGGGGGGGGGGGCATTTTGGGGGCCCAAACCATTTTTTTTTTTGAGGGGGGGGGAATCCAGGGGGGTTGGGCATTTTGGGGCAAATCTCCGCGCTTTTGGGATCCAAGAACACTCCTGAGGCAGCCCAAAAGGTGTTTTTTTTGTTTCCTTTTTTTTTTTCCTTTTTTTCTGGGGGGGGGGGCACAACATTTTGGGGCGACTCCGCAGGGTTTTGGGGCCCCCAGCACCTCTTGGTTCTTTTTCCATGGGGTCCAAATGGGAGGGGGACAAGAGGGGGTGGGCAGGATCGGGGCCACGCGGGGGGGGTCCTTGGTGTCCCCAAGAGTCCCCTGGGTGCTGTGGGTGTCCCCAAGCACCCCCCCACGTCCCCTGGGTGCCCCCGATGTCCCCAAGTGACCCCAAGCGTCCCCTGGGTGCCATTGGTGTCCCCTCATGTCCCCTGGGCCCGTGGGAGTCCCGAAGTGTCCCCTGGGTGCTGCGGGTCCCCAGGGTGTCCCCCCACGTCCCCTGGGTGCCCCCTGGGTGCCCCAGTGCTGGCAGTCCCCCTCTGTCCCCTCGTCCCCAAGGGTCGGGGGTGCCCGCGGTGTCCCCGAAGCCCCCCCCCAGCGTCCCCAGCGGGTCCCCGAGGTCCCGGGCGCGGCTCAGGGCGCCGGGGGGGCCCCCTCGGCGTCGCTGTCGCTGCTGTCCCCCATGTCCCCGAGGTCCCCGAGGTCCCCGCGGGGCAGCGCGAAGGGGGGGGGCAGCTCCTCGTCCGAGGAGCCCAGCGAGTCCTCGTCCCCCAGCCGCCGGCACAGCCCCACCGCCCCGAACGCCAGCGGGCCCCGCAGCAGCCGGATCTGCGGGGACACAGGGACGGGGACGGGGACAGGGACAGGGGGATAAGGGGACAGGGACAAAGGAACAAGGAAACAAGGAGACACGGGGACACAGGGACAAGGGGACGGGGACAGGGGGACAAGGGGATGGGGACAAAGGGGACAGGGGGACAAGGGACAAGGCAGGGGCCAGCAGAGAAGGGGGGGGTGGCACAGGGAGGGCCATTGTCACCAGCTGTCCCTGCGGGGACGTCGCCGACGGCAGCACCCGCATGGGGACCGGGAGAGGCCGGGGGGGCGGGAGGGGGGCCCTGAGACACCCGAGGGTGACAGCCCCGGGACGTGGGGCACACAGCACCCGTGGGTGCGGGGCAGGGCAATCCCAGCACCCATGGGTGCTGCACATACATCTCCCAGCACCCATAGGTGCAGGGTATGGGTCACCCAGCACCCATGGGTGCAGTGTTTACACCTCCCAGCACCCCTGGGTGCAGGTGACGGGTCTCCCAGCACCCACGGGTGCCTTACCTCGGCCTTGAGCTCGTCGATGTGGTCCTTGAGCTGCCGGATGTACTGCGCCGCGTCCGAGTGGTTGAGCTGCCCCTGGAGCATCCCCTCCTCCCTCTGCGGGTGCGCGCGGGTCAGCGGGTGCCCCCCTGTCCCCGTGTCCCCCCGGTGTCCCCAAGGTGTCCCCAAGGCGTCCCCCCAGTGCCACCCACCTGGATCTCCAGCTCGGCCACGCGCTGCCGCATCTCGGCCAGGGCGGCCATGCTGTCGGCCTCACGCAGCCGCACGGCCATCACCTCCTCCTTGCTCTGGGGACACACGTGCCACTGTGTCACCGTGTCACCATGGCACTGTGGCACTGTGTCACCCTGTCTCTGTGTCATTGTGTCACCGTGTCACTACGTCACCATGGCACTGTGTCACCATGGCACTGTGTCACCATGGCACTGTGTCACCATGGCACTGTGGCACTGTGTCATTGTGTCACCATGTCACCGCATCACCACATCACCGTGTCACCATGTCACTGTGTCACCCTGTCACCCCATCGTGTCACCCCAGCACCGCGTCACCGTGTCATTGTGTCACCATGTCACTGCATCATCCTGTCACCCCATCATCCTGTCACCCCAGCACCGTGTCACCGTGTCATTGTGTCACCACACCATCGTGTCACCCCATGGCTGATGGAGATGGGACCCCAGGGCAGGGGACGTGTGGGTGCCCCTGAGCGTCCCCAAGTGTCCCTGAGCATCCCCAAGTGTCCCCAAGCATCCCCAATTGTCCCCAAGTCCCCCCGGTTGTCCCACCTTGCACTGTGCCTCGGCGTGCTTGCGGTGGCTCTCGCTGAGCTGCGCCTGCAGCCCCTTGCTCTGCGCGGCCGCCAGCCGCAGCTGCTCCCGCAGCCCCGCGCACGTCTGCTCCGCGCGGCCCAGCACCGTGCGCTGGATCTGGCCCTGCCAAGGAGGGGGGGGGACGGCTCTGTCACCCTGTCACCTCCCCTCCTCGGCCACGGCACCCCCGGGCGGCCCGGCACCCCCACGTGGCCCGGCGCCGTGCCCACGGCTCCCAGTGACACCAGCTCAGCACCCATGGGACCGGTGTCTCCGGGTCAGCACCCGTGGCACCAGCACCCAAGGTCCCAGCAACCCCAGCACCCCCAGTACAGCACCCATGGCCCCAGCAATCCCAGTTCAGCACCCATAGCCCCAGTATCCCCAGTTCAGCACCCACAGCCCCAGCACCCATGGCCCCAGCAATCCCAGTTCAGCACCCATAGCCCCAGTATCCCCAGTTCAGCACCCAGCACCCAGCACCCACGGCCCCAGTACGCCCAGTTCAGCACCAGTGGCCCCAGTATGCCCAGTTCACACCCACCTGTGTCTCCAGCTGCAGCACCCGCTGCCGCAGCGCCCGCAGCTCAGCCTGGGCCTGTGCCTCGCGCAGGCGTGCGGCCAGCACCGCGTCCTGCAGCGCGTTGGCGTTGCTGCGCCGCGGGGACTCCTTCCAGCGCCCCCCCGCACGGCCCGCCTGCACCACAGGGGACGCGGTGTTGGGAACGGGGGGGTCGGGTGGCCGGGAGGGGACACGGGTGGCCGGGAGGGGACACGGGTGGCCGGGGTGTTGCGACAAGGGGTCCAGGTGGTGGGAGAAGGGGATTGGGGTGGCCAGGAGGGGACAAGGGGTTGGGAAAAGGGGCCCAGGTGATGGGACAAGGGAATTTGGGTGCTTGGGAGGGGACCCAGCTAGCCAGGAGGGGACAAGGGACTGGGACAAGGGACCCAGGCGTTGGGACAAGGGACCCAGGTGGCCAAAAGGGGACCCAGGCATCAGGATGAGGGCCCCAGGTGGCCACAAAGGGGCTGCAGGTGGCCAGGAGGGCCCCAGGCACTGGGACAAGGGACACAGGGTGGCCGGGGGGGACACGGGGGTGGCCAGGAAGGGTCCCCAGGGGTCAGGATAAGGGACAGGGGTGGCCGGGGGGGGACACACGGGGTGGCCTCACCTGCCAGCTGTCACTGAGGTCCTTCACCTGCTGCTGCAGCTCCGTCAGGGACTTGACGGCCTCGGCCTCGCGCAGCGCCAGCGCCTGCAGCTCCTCCTGCAGCCTCACCACGTTGTCCTCGTCCGGCAGGAGGCTGCTCCTCTGCGGGGACACGGGGACATCGGGGGGGACGCCCCGGGGGCGGGGGCACCCTGGGGGGCTCGGTCCCCTCCGCCCAGGGGAGGTGGGGGCACCCCAGGGTGCTCAGGGGGAGGTGGGGATGGATGCTCGTGGGGTGCTGGTGGGAGCTGATGTGGGGATGGGGACATGGGGGACACCTGGGGACACTCGTGTGGCACCGGGACAGCAGGTCCAGGAGCCCCCATAGCCGCTTGTGTCTTTGTCCCCGTCCCTGAGGCCACTCGTGGGACAATCCCTGTCCCCAGAGCCACCCGTGTGACACTGCCCGTCCTCAGGGCCACTCAGGGATTGTCCCCAGCCCAGGGACCATCCTGGGACAGTCCCCAAGGACCTTCACGGGGCTGTCCCCAACCCCAGGGTCCCTCGTGTGTGTTTGTCCCCCGCCCCGAGCCCCCCCCCACCTTCTCCATGTCGAGCACTTTGTCCTGCATCTCCTTCAGGGCGCCGAGCGTCTCGCTCTCCCGCAGCCGCGACTGCTCCAGCTCCGTCTCCAGGTGGGTGACAAACTCCTCGCTGAACCGCGGGTTCCCCTGCCACCGGCCCCGAGGTGTCACCCGTGGGTGCCCCCCGCCCGGTGACACCGCTGGGACGGGGGCTGGGGACGAAGGGGGACACCCGAGGAGGCTCAGGGACACCCGGGGACGTTTAGGGATGCTTGGGGACACCCGGGGAGGCTCAGGGACGTTTGGGGACGCTTGGGGACACCCGGGGAGGCTTGGGGACACCCGGGGAGGCTCGGGGACATTTGGGGACATTTGGGGACACCGACCTGCTGGTCCTGCAGCTGGCGGATGGTGCTCTGGGCGCGCTGCAGGTTCTCGGTGGCGGAGGAGCAGCGCTGCTTCACCACCGCCAGCTCCCTCTTGATGATGTAGTTCTCCTCCGCCTCCTGCGCCCGCGTCACCTGGCCCTTGGGGACACCACGGGGGGGGGACGGGTCACCTCCTGGGGGTGTGGGGGCACCGAGCCCCGTCCCCGTCCCCCCATCGGGTCAGTGGCGCCCGTGGGGGGGAGATGAGGGGGGTGGGGGGGGACAAGGGGGGGACGGTCCTGAGGCTGGGGACAAGAGCAGGGCATGGGGGATGAGGTGACACCCAATTCTAGGGACATCAGCCCCGTTTTGGGGACACCAGCCCCATTCTGGGGACACCGGCCCTGTTTTGGGGACATCAGCCCCGTTTTGGGGACACCAGCCCCCAAACGGGTGGCACTGGGGATGAGAGGGTGGTGTTAGCCCCACGGTGGGTGACACCAGCCCCTCCGTGGGTGACGCTGGGGACAAGGAGGTGGCACTGAGGTGACAGCAGCCCCACGAGGACCTCCAGGGGTCATCCTGCCCCCTACCACCTGCACCCAGCACTGACCTCGTGCTCCAGACCCACCGGTTTTCTTCAAACTCACCAAAACAGAGGAATTTTACCCCAAACCCTCTCCCCAAGCACCGCCGCGCTGCCCCCCGCTTTATGTTGAGCCCCCAAACGGGCCCAAAACCCCAAATTTGCCCACCCCAAACCCCACCGCTCCTCCTTCCCCCCCCTTCCAAAGCGGGGAAGGTGCGCGGGAGCCTCCGGAAAAGCAGGCAAACCTCCCCGACCGAGCGAGCCGGAGGCTGGGAAGCAAAGAGGCGGGGAGAAAAGGGTTAAAACGCAGCGGAAAAGGGGCAAAAAGAGCCATTTTTGGGGACGCTACCTGGATGAGCCTGTCGGCGAGAGCCGCGCTCTCCTGCGGCCGCCGGCGGAGGAAGAGAGAGAAAGGAGACAGGTAACGAGATAAACGCAGACAGAGGCAGCGAGAGAAGCCGTGCAGCAGAGACACCCAGCACCTTCCCGTTTTGGGGCGCTTTCCGAGGATTTTAGCTCTTTTGGGTGCGGGGTGGGGGTGGGGAAATAGGGCAACCGCCGGGTTTTGCCCTAAACTGGAGTGTTTTCCACCTCCTGGAGGGAGAACCCGCTTGGAACATCGAGGAGGAAGGCGCCTGCTGGATGTGGTTTGCCTTTTTTTTGTTCTTTTTTCCCAAAAACGATGCTGAGAGGGGGAGATTTTGGGGGTGCAGCCCCGTAAGGGTCTGCTGGAGGTCATGGGGTTGCACCCAAGGGTGCTGGGTATCTGGATAGCAGCCTAAGTGTGGGTTTTGGGTGCTCCAGGGTGTTTTGGGGTGCTCCAGGGTGTTTTTTGGGGGGTTCCAGGTTGGTATTGGGTACCCCCAGCAGGTTCTGGGGGCCCCCAGGAGATTTTGGGGGCCTCCTGGAGATTTTGGGTGCCCCCAGGAGGTGCTGGGTGCCCCCAGGAGGTTTCGGGGTGCCAGCTGTGGGGCTCACCTTCTCCAGGGTTTCGATGCGCTGCTTCAGCAGGCGGTTCTCGGTGCGGAGGCGCTGGGGAAGAAATTGGGGAAGAAATCAGGGAAAAATCAGTCCTGGGGGGGTGCTGATGTCCCCAGGGGGGTGCTGATGTCCCCAGGGCTCACGCGGCCCCAGGCCGCTGCTGCATGACCCCAGCTCACCTTGATCTCGATCTGCTCCTCCATCTCCTTGTTCTTGATGGCAGCGTACTCCTTCTCCAGCCTGCGGGGGACACGGGGCCGGGCTGGGACACGGGGAGGGGGCCAGGCACCCGCCCGTGCGTCTCGGGGGGGCGTCCCAGGGGGCAGGAGCCCATCCTCACCTCTTCATCTTCTTGGGGTTGTACTTGACCTGGAAGGCCCTGAGGATGAGCTTGTCGGGGCAGCTGTCGAACTGGTGCGGGATCACCTTCTGGAAGTACTGCGGGCACAGCCTGGGCTGAAGCCACGGCCCCAAAACACAGCCCGTGGGATAAACCTGCCCCAAAAGCAGCAGCACGTACCTGGGACATGCCCTCCATGTCCAGCTGGACGAGCTCGGCCTGGTTGAACTGCAGCAGAGCCATCCCCACGCGGAAGACGATCTCCAGCCCCTGCGGGGATGGCCGTCACCTTTCCCACCCCCCTGCTCCTGAAGGGTTTGGGGTTTCTCCCCAAAACGCCCCGCAGGGAGAGCATTTCCCCCCCTCTTCGTGCTGCAGGCGTTTGCCGCGGCCCCGTTACCTCGTACATGAAGATGTCGAAGACGCGCGTGGCCACGGGCAGGGGGAAGGTGGTGAGGAAGAGGGTGAGGAACCAGGACGAGGCGTACATGGAGGTGAGGAAGCTCTGCGACCGAAAGTGGATGTTCAGCTCCGGCAGCTGCTCCTGCGGGGGGGAAACGGGAATGAAAACAGGGCCCAGGGGCCGATTTCAGGGGTCCTTTGTGGCATTTTGGCATGGACGGGCCCTCGGGGAGGTCCCCGGGGATGCTTCCCCTGAGGAATCGTGGAGGGTCCCTGGGGTGCCCCCAGGATCTCTGGGTGGCCTCCAGGGGAGGATTTCATTTCTTTCCAGCATCTCCCAAGCCTCTCACCTCTCTCCCACCTCTCCCAGTCCTCGTCTCCCCGATCCACCCTCAGGCTCCTGCCACCCCCAGCATTTCGGGGGCCGTGCTTACCTGCAGCATGTACTCGAACTGGTAGATGCAGAGCCCCAGCTCGGCCATGCTGGGCTTGAAGAGCTCCCGCAAGCGGTACTCCTGCATCAGCCTGACGAACACGCAGAAGGCCTCCTCCTCGGGCATCTGGAGACCCGTGGGGACACAAATCCCCCCTTAAACATCCGCCAGCAGCTCCAGAACGGAGCCTCCTGCCCTCAGGGGATGGGATGGGACGCGTTGGGAGCCAGCCCCGGCTGAATGGGAACGTGAACGGGGGGATTTTAAACCCAGGGGGAGCAGGGGGTAGGGGGAACGAGCCCATTTGGCTCCTGAAGACGAAGAAGAAGGCTCCCGTTTCTCATCCCCCTCCTGCCACCCCCCAAAGGGTGTTAAAAACCCCAGGGGCCGCCACAAACCTGCATGAGCAGCAGTCCCACGATGAAGGCGCTGCCTTGGCAGTATCCGACCTCCCGGTCCACCAGCGAATAAGCCTGGAAAGGTCCCAAAATCGAAAGAAACAGAGGTGTGAGCTGGGGGATGGGCTGGGGCACTGTCCCTGCTCGCTGCAGGCGTGTGGCGGCGGAGGGAGGGCTTGGCCATGGTGTAGGAAATAGCTTTTTATTCAGCTTGTGCGCATGACATCGCTGCAAAGCTCAGTTTTGACCCCAAAAAACTCAACTATCCCTTTCCTGATTGACTCAGAACTCCAGGAGTAAGCAGGTCTGGGGCTGCAGATTCGGTTACGCCGCGCCAAGCAGCGGTGCCGGGAGCTGGTGGTGGGAACCAAAGCCCAGCACAACTCCTCGCCACCAAAACCAGCTCCCCAAGCCCAAAACGCGGCGGTGCCGGAGGAGACGTTACCTTCATGACGTTGAAGAGCACCTCCTGGCCCAGGCTGTCCTGGCCCTTGAAGAACTCGTGCTCGGGGTAGGTGCGGGCGATGTCGCGGCGGATCAGCTTCTCGCAGGGCGAGGACATCTTGAGCAGCTCCGAGTACTGGTTTTTGACGGGCATGTCGGTGGCACTGCACAGCAGCTGCCAGACGATGGCGCGGAAGTGGTGGGGGATCCCTTTGCGGATGAGCTCCTGGGGAGAAACGGGGTGAAAAACCTGAGAAAACGGCTTTCCGTCGGCTCGGAATCGAGCGAAAGCCAGGCGCTGCCCCCCGCACCTTGAGCAGCTTCTCCTTCTTCTTCCGCCACTCGTCCCACTCGTTGACGATGCGGCCCCAGAGGATCCAGGTGTCCTCCTCCAGGTGGCTGAGGTTGGAGGAGGCCGAGGAGCTGGAGACCAAGGAGGAGCCGCTGTTCCTTCGCGAGCCGTTCATGGAGCGCATCGACTTGGAGTCGGCCTCCAGCAGCCTGCCAGAGACGGAGTTAGCCCCCAAAAAAAGCCCCGAAGGAGGAGAGAGCCCCCAAACAGGAGATATTCCCCCCAAAAGAGGAAATACTCCCCTCAGAAACACCCTAAAGGAGGAGATATTCCCCCCCCAAACACCCCAAAAGAGGCCATATTCCCTCCCAAACACCCTAAAGGAGGAGATATTCCCCCCAAACACCCCAAAAGAAAACATATTCTCCCCAAAACCGCTCTAAAGGTGGACCTGTCTCCCCACAATACCCCAAAAGAGGAGCTACTCCCCCCAAACTGTCCCAGGGGAAGAGACATTCCCCCAAACCCCTCCCAGATGGCACCCAGATGGGCGATTTTCCCCAGCCAGCTGCTGACAGCTGCCCAGGGCTGGTTTCTGTAACGCCTTTTGCTCGATAATGGGATCGCAGCGGGGTTTTTTTGTGGGAAATGTTGCCTAGAAATGGCTTTGCAAGGGAATTTGCATTTCAGAGCTGGCATTTTGGGGCACAACGCTGCTTTACTGCACAGCTTTTCGCCTCGTCCTTCCGCTAAGGGAGCCTCGGGGCTCGCTTCCCATCAATCGGGTGAAAAAACGAACAAAGTGGGTGCATTTCTTATTGATGAGTTCCAAACAGCCACCTCCTGCCAGGGGACCCACCTGAGCGATCAAACCCTGCTGCTGTCAAAGAAAATACCGAACGTGGACCACAAAAAAAAAACCCAACTGGAGCATTTTCACCTTGCTTCGACTGAGGCTTGGGAGAAGGGCGTCGCCGTTTGATTTTGGGGGAAATCCTTGCCCCCAAAAAGGCCGTTTTAAACCGGGGCTCACCGGTTCTGCTCCTCCAGCTTGGCCAGCAGCTCCAGCTCGTCGGGGCTGAGGTTCTCCGAGTCGGAGGTGGGCGAGCACGCCGGGGCCGAGTTGACGGAGGAGAGGGCTTCGTGCGACGACGAGTCGGGGCTGACGGCCGGCGAGGCCATCGCGGCGGGGCTCCGAACCCCCCGGGGGCTTTGGGGTCTCACCTGGAAGCCAAACGACAACGTCAGCGGGACGGGGACCCCCCCCTCCGGCTCCGTGAGCTTTTCTCCTTCAAACCTCCAGGTGCTGCTGCAAATTTCCTCCAAAAAGCCTGGATTTAGCTAAGCTGTGGCATGGGCACGGTTCGGTTTGCAGCCCGCGGAGAGATTTGGTGAATTCCCTGCCAAAGGAGCCTGGTTTCACGTCGAGCCAGGTCCAAGCACATTGTCCCGTGGTTGCTGTAAATTAGCTACATGAAATGAGGCTAAAAACTGGAATTTTGCCCACCGTACCCTCATTTTGGGCCAACGGACCCTCGTTTTGGCCCAAAGTACCCCCATTTTGGCCCAAAGTACCCCATTTGGGGCTTATTGTGAGAAGAGAGGATTTCCAGAGCACTGCCCCCGCTGGGGATTTGCTCTGGGTGCTGACGCTGCACGGTTTGCCCGTTCCGGCAGGATTTTAGGGAAAAAAAACCCTCCCTGGAGAGGAAAAAGTCCCCGTTTGGGCACGGCGAGGACTGGTGGAAACAGGGTGGGAAGCGGCAGGTTGGTTTTTTGGGGCTGAAAACATGCTTTTTGGTGAAAACTGCTGCTGAAGATCAGCAGAGTGAACCTGCGTTTGGAGGGGATCAAGAAAGCAGGGAGAAAAGGAAGCGCCGTGGATAGGAAACGCCCAGTTTACCTGATCTGGCCTCAATTTGCTCTGTGCAGCTCAAGTTATAAAATCACGAGGGGTTTAACCAAAAAGCTGCGTTTCCTTCCCATTTTTTGGGGGGGGAAAAAAATGGCCCAAAATGAGCTTGGAGGAGAGCAGCGTGGAGGCGCAGCCGTACCGCGACTGAGGCAAATCCTGCACCGTTTGGTTAATGGTTTCCGAAAAGCAGCAAAATTTAACAGAGGCGCTTCGGGGCGAGAGCAGGGTCAATGGTTAACGGGCTCGGGCAGATTTGCTCAATAAGCAGGAAATTTTCCCATTTTTTTAAGGGCTGCGGGGAGGAAAAAGCCTCAATTGTGCCTAATTCAGCTGCACGTGGCAGGGCAGGGCGCATCCAGCCCCGTTAATTCGTTTTGGGGAATTAATATTTCCGAGGTCTCGGCTGCAAAACTCCACGTTAACGACCAAGCCGGGGTCTGACGGGCTGCAAAAACGTCCTGAAATGGCTTTTTAGGGAAAAAAAATAGCTCCGCTCTGGCGAGGGGATTAAAAAAAATAAAGAAGAAAACACGCAAAATGCACGAGATCAGCTCAAAAGCCAGGCACGAGGACGGCAGCGGAGGTTATGCGACCAAAGTGGGTGGAAAAGGGGAGATCCCCCTCTTCAACCTGATTTTTTGGGTGAAATCCTGGCGGTTTTGGGTAGTTTTGTGGTGTGGAGGGAAGGAGCTGGCAGACCCCAGTCTTTGGGGCGTTCCGGGGTGCCTGTTGGCAGCGGGAGCAGCCTCTGGGATGAGAAACCACTTGTTCCGGGATGACGGGGACCCAAATTTGCTGAAAATGCTTGAATTTGGAGAAAAAAGGCACACCACTCTGCGGATGGAGGCGCCGTGGGGCAGCTTTTCGAAGCATCCACCCCAAATTCCCCTCGGGCTGGGGGACGAGGACCTCAGCAGCGATGTGGCCAAGGGGTTACCAAAGGCCCTAAGAAAACTGGGGGGAAAACAGTGAAAACGGCCCCAGAAACACCACGGGGGCGACCAGGCACCAATTTGAGGAAACCAGTCCCAAAAAGGGCTTGGATGACCCCAAAACGCTGCAGAAACGCCCATTTTCAGCACGACGTCGAGGCACTGACCTTGAGCCCGGGCCACTTCCGAAGGAAAACGTGAAAATTTCCACCCTTTCACTCAAAATCTGCCAAATTTGCAGCTTTTTGGGGCCCTTTTCGCAGCTTTGTACCTTTTCTGCGCCGTTTTGGGCCTTTTCTGCCCCGTTTTGGGCCTTTTCCACGCCGCTTTTGTGCCTTTTCTGCCTGTTTTTATTTGCAGCATCTCTCAGTGCTGATTTGCACCTTTTTCACCCCATTTTCGCCGTGTTTTTGCAGCGTCTCCGATGGTTTTTTCAGCTCCAAAGTTCCCCAAAGCAGCGTTTTCGTCGCGGCCAATCACAAAACTATCCAAAATTCGCTCGTTTGCCAGAAAAAAACGGTTTTTAACTCATAAAAGGAGCCAGGTGAGGAAAAAGAATCGATTCCACCCCAAATATTTCAGCAGGACGTTCACAAGCATCACCAGCAGCCACGGGTGGAGGGAAAAGGAGGAAAACGGGCAAAATGGGTTTAAAAACCATGTTTTTTGCCACCGGCACGGACCAAGCAGAACATTTTTTTCAGCTAAAATCCCCCCAAGACGCCGCCAATGTCAAAACCGACCCAAACCCACCCAAAATCAGGTGGAAATTGAGTTGAACACCAAATGAGAGCAACCCCCCCGCAGCCTCCTGGGGCATTTTGGGGGGAAAACCTCCCAAAACCCCACTCAGGCGGCGATTTTGGTGCTTTTTGCACTTCCAAATTGGCTGAAACGAGCCCCAGACCGCGTGGGTTTGGTGTCTTTTGGGGATTTTTCACCAAAATCGTGGTTTTTTTTCCCCCCCATGGTGGCAGCAGGCATTAAACGCTGCTGGCGAAGCCCCCGACCGAGTGAAAAGCAGTGAAAAAAGGGAAAAAAAAGAAAAAAGAAAAAAGAGAGGTGGGATTTTGGGGCAGAACCCTGCGGTTTGGAGCCCGAGCCACCCCGGCGTGGCTAAAATCGCTGGGTTTGAACCCAAAAGGAGAGGCGGGGACGGCACAAAGCCGCCGATGCTCCATCTTCATCACCGGGGGAGGGGGGGGCACACAGGGACCCCCACCCATGGGTGCTGGGGGGGGTGGGGGGTTTGGAGGGGGGTGACAACAGCCCCCCGCCCCCCCAGCGCCATTTGGGGGCTCACAACAATGCCTGAGGGGGGGCACCGCTTGCTGCACCCCCCCTCCCTTTTTTTTATTGTTCTTTTTTTTTTTTTATTGTTCTGCTTTTTACCGATTTTACCCGATTTTTTACCAATTCACCTGATTTCAGGGAAGGGCCAACACCCACAGCAGTGAGGGGGGGCGCAGATTGGAGCCCCCCCCCCAAAAAAAAAAAAAAAAGAAATCAAACAGGGGGAGCCCCATGAGGGGGGGGCAGCCCCCCAAAACCAATTAACCCCCAAATTAACCCCAATTAACCCCAAAAGCGGAGTGGGGGGGCGACTCCAATCACCTCCCCCCAGCCGGGGGGGGCCCTTTATGCCCCCCCCCCCCGTCACCTTGAGGGGGTTTTAGGCCCAACCCCGCCCCCCTCAGGGGGTGCTCACTGCCCCCTCCCCCCCCTCCAGCCCCTGAGGGGGCGCCCCCCCGAGGGGGAGCCCCTCCCTCCCAGAAAGGGGCGGGGCTTCCCCGTGGCCACGCCCACCTGCGCCGCGCTGCCATGGCGACCGCCGGCTGCCTCCGAGGGGGGGGCCCGCGGCTCCCCCCCGCCGCCGCCGCCGCCGCCGCCGCCGCCGCCTGGAGCCGAGCGGGAGCCGCGGCCGCCGCGGGCCCCGCCGCTGCCATGGGGGAGCCGCCGCCGCCGCCGCCGCCGCCCTGACACCGAGTGACAGGCGGCCCCGCCCCCCAGCCAATCAGCGCGCCGCCTTCGCGCCTCTGCCCGCCCACTCCCGGGCCGGCAGCCAATCGCTGAGGGCGGTCCGGGAATCAGCTTCGGAGGGGGGGGCTAGGCTAAAAAGCCCCGCCTCCTGGCCGCTGAGCCAATGGGAAGGCCGGAGGGGTGTTGATGGATGGGTGTTCCGCCAATGAGGTTCAAGGAGATGATCCTCCCTCCCCCCGCCGTGGGCCTTTTTGGGAGACGAATGGCAGGCACAAATGGAGGGTGATGGATGGGCGGAATGACCAATGGGATGCAGCCTCTCGCCTGGAGTGGCACCTCGGTTGACAGGAGAGGACAATAAGCCCCGCCCCTTTGGCTGAAGCCAATAGCGATGGTTGATTTGATTGATCGGAGGCGAGACAGCCAATGAGAAGCACGGACACAGGGCGGTGTTCCCTCCCCTCAGCACAGGTGCTTGATCCCGCCTCAGCGGCTGGATCGGCTACGTTGATTGGCCGAAGAGGTTTATGGACAGAAGCTCCCACCAATGGGGCGTCGAGTAGCGAGTGGCAGCTCTGAGGCGAAGGGATCCGCCCCCTCCCGTTACCTCAGCGGCCTTGGGGGGCCCTCGGAGGGGCACCGGGGCCGGGGGAAGGGGGGGGGCTCGGGGCAATGGCTGCCCGGGGGTCTTGGTGTGATCGGAGCCCCCCTGTAGGGATCCCAGGGTGGGGACATTGGGGGGTGCTGAAATCCCCAGGGATGGGGACAAAATGGCTGCCGGGGGGGGGACAAAATGGCTGCCAGCGGTGTGGGACAGCCTGAGGCCTGAAGGTGCTGCGAAGGAGAGGAGATGGCCCTGGGGACAGTTTAATGGTGCTAAAATGTTTGTTTGGGCAGCGTAAAGGGTTTTTCAGCCACTCTGGCTTCAGTAGTTAAAGTATTTTCCTTGCGGAAACCACTTTGCCAAGTGGTTGTAAATCCACCTAGGATAAAACCCCTGAAGATAAAGATATCCCTTTAAAGATAAAAACCCTAAAAAAGGTTAAAGAGTGAAGGATGGTTGAGCGTTTAGGTGTGGGAGCTGATTTTTTTTGGTCCACTCCTGACTTCTGGCTCTGTTTTTGATTCTTTCTGATTATTTCTGGTTTCGATTCTTTCTTCTTAGAAAGTGCTGTCCTGGAATTTTTTTTTTTCCTTTTTTTTTTTTTTTTTCTTTTATAATCTTCTCCCATGTCACTGAAACAAATCACACGCTTGGGGGGGGGATATATCCACCCTGAGAACATGTGAGCCAAATTCACAGCATTTGGGCCCGAAACCAATCCTGTCGCTTCTCATGAAGTGCTGGGGCCCTGCGGGTAATGAGTGGCCACCCTGGGGGGAAGTTCGGCCTCAACTTCCCCTAAATTCGGGATGAAAAAAGGGGAAATCGGACAAAAGGAGGAAGCTGTTTGCCCTGAGCAAGAGAGCTGGGGTGAAGGCCATTCACTTTTTGGCCGTGTTTGCTCTTCCCCCGTGCCTCAGTCCTCTGTGAAATTTGGCCAAAATCAGTCAACAGCGAAGTTACTCATAAATTCAAACTTTCATTTTCTGCAATAGCCCCGGGGCTGCCTGGCTCAAAGCCCTGCGGGCAATGAAAGAAGTTTCAGGAGGAGGAACGAGGGAGTCGCCGTCAAAACAAAACGAGGATTTTCACAGCACCAGATTAAAAACAGTTGAAAGTCCCACAAAAACACCGAGCAAAACCCGCAAGTAGAATTCCCACCGAAACCCAAACCAAACCAGGGAGAGATTTGGGCACGATCTGCAGCGTTTTGGCACGAGCCCTTCAATGCCAGCACCTCCCTGGAGAGGAGCAGCGTGACGCTGAACTCCTCAACACCAGCGGGGAAGTGGCGAGAGGCCACACGAGCACCGCGGCTGCTCCAAAAGCTCCTGAGTGTGCACATTTTTGGAAATCCGAATTATGAAATATGAACATTCGCTTCCCCCGGAAAAGCTGACGTGTCTTCACGATGCCATAAAAATTGGGGTGATATCAAAGGGAAAAAGGACCCGAGATGGCACAGAATGATGGCACCGAGAGCACCGGTGAGAACTGGGAGCTCACCAAGAACATGCTGTTGGAGGAAGAAGAGCAGAAGAAAGCACCCAAAGGAGGTAGCGCGGCCACACCAGGGTTGAGGGAGTGGCTCTGGAGTTAGAACACAAGCAAACGGAGGTTTTCAGGTCTCGACACGGGTCTCTTCCCAAAATTAGAGCTGAATTTTCCTTCAGAATTCTTCCGTTGGGTTGCGATCAAAAAGAAAAAGAGATTTGGGTGTGGAGAAGGGAGCGGCGGAGCTTCTCAGGAGGGAGCTCGGGGGAATCTCTGCTCTTCGCACTCTCCTCCAAAAGGTTTGCTGGGGAGGGAGTGTTTTGGGGCTGCCTCATCTTTTTTATTTTGCCCCCCACAGCGCTGTCCCTCCTGCCCTCGCAGAGAGCCCTGGTGCTGCTGTACTTGCTGCTGGCCCTCGGCTTCGTGATCTTCGTGGCTCTCGCCATCACCAACACCCAGAGAGGTGAGAGCAACATGAGCGACCGGATCGCCCCCGCCAAGCGCGAGGCGGGCACGATTTTGGGGGGAAAAGACCAGCAAACGGAACAAAACCTGCGGCTCCTTTCCCCAGTGTCGTCGGTGGAGGAGGCACTGGCCCAAGCCCAGCTGCAGGACGAGAGGAGCCACACGACAGCCTGGCACAACCTCTCGCAGGTCCAGCACGCCCTCGGTACGAAACCCGCTGCTTCTGGGGGTGGCTTTTCCCTTCAAGCCGACCAGAATCATCCCTTCTGGCGGGATGGAGATGGCCACGGGCTTGTTTTGAGGCTTCTCCTCTTGTTTTCCTCTTAGATAAGCAGCTCTCAGGCGAGCTCCAGGTGATTCAGAGCCAGCTTCTAAACGGTACGCAGAGGGCGAGGTGGTTTGGGGGGAAATTCAGGCAGAATCCCAGCGTTTAACACCGGGGGTGGGCAGTGGGGGTGGGCAGTGGGGGCAAAAGCAACGTTTTTCCTCCCTCCAGTGTCCCAAGAAATGGAGAACGTGCGGTGGAAGATGGCACAGTGCAAAACGGAGTGCGGGAAGGAGCTGTCAGAGCGCATCCGCGTCCTGGGTGAGAGCCTGATTTGGGTGAAAAATTGTTAAATTCAGTTCTTTGAGCCCAAAGCACTGGGCAGACACTCTAAAGGTGCCTAAGATGCGTCGGGAGCTCACGGAGCCGATCTCAAGGAGGTCGAGCTCTCATGAAGCATGATGCTAATGGAAAAAACTCGGTCTCAGCCTGTTGATAAACACACACAAAAAAAAACCCCGGCGTTCAGTGAAAGGGCTTTGAGGTTTCGATGGGCAAAGCTGAAAGAGCAGCCGCTCACCCAGGAAAAATACCCAGCAAAAGCCACAGTGCAAATCAGGGCGGAAAGGAAAAGGGGAAGGGCCCTAACCAGGGTTTCTTGGGGTTTCTTCTGGCAAAACCTGGACAGAAACTGGGTTTCTTGGGGTTTCTTCTGGCAAAACCTGAATTACCTTTTTCTCTCATTTTCCACCCCGGCAGAGGGAAGGGAGGCACCGGAGCAGGCGCTGCAGCAGCTGGAGGAGCTGCAGCAGGAGCAGAGCCGCATGGAGACGCTCCTCAGCACGGCGCTGGAGGAGCTGAGAAACCTCTCGGGTGAGGGGGAGAGGCTGAGCCGAGCCCGCAGGCGTCCCCCCGCGCTCACCCACCTCAGCTTCTCTTTGTTTTTGTTTCATTTTCCATTTTCTCTCAGAAATTATCTGCACGAGGTGTCCTGCCGACTGGCTGCAGTTCGCCAGGACCTGCTACCTTTTCTCCACCGACCCCAAACCCTGGATGGAGGCTAAAGCCTCCTGCGCCGGGCTCGGCGGGCAGCTGGCCATCGTCAACAGCGAGCTGGAAAACGTAAGCCGAGGATTTTCACAAAAAAAGCACCAAAAAGCACCAAAATAGCCCCCCCCCCCCCATTTAACACGTTTAGAATATTAGGCTTATACAAAGCAAGTGGAAAGCAGGAGGTTCAGCGCGGGCTGTTGGAGCCTTCACAGCTGGGAAAAAGCCTCCGAGTCTCCCAGCCCTGAGGTTCCCCTGTGGTTCTGAAGCAGCTTGGCCAAATCCGTTGGGTTTGTCCCCAAAACGACTGGCGTGATTTTGTGCCAGGCTGGTGGCACCTCGCGCTTGTCCCCTGCCAGGGCTGGGATCCCCACCGTCACCGACTGCTGCCGACAGCCAAAGGGCAGCTCCCCGTTGGTGCCCCCTTCCCATCCTGAAGCCTTTTTTTCCCCATTTACAGAAATTTCTGGCAAATTACATCATGGAGACGCGGGTGTTCTGGCTGGGCCTGAGCGACATGCACAAGGAAGGCGACTGGCAGTGGGTGGACGGCCGCTCCCTCTCTCTCTCGTATGTTTTCCAGCAGCATCAGAGGGCAAACTGCCCCCCCTTTTTTTTAAAAAAAAAAAGCTTTTTAATGCTTTTTTGGCCCCCAAAAACCGAGCGCTGCACCCTTACTAACCCACCCCCGTGCTCTGCTCTGGCGGAGCGTGAAAATGGCACAGGAAAAAGTTTTCTGGCCAAGGGGTTGTTTCTGACAACTCTCCTCGCTCTCAGGATTTGGGGGAAAAGCCCCGAAATGGAGGCGGGGTTGGGCGATGCTAAACGGGGGGGAAAAGGGAAAATCACTGAGCTGGAGGCAGAGCTGCTTCGAGGCGGTAAAAGGAGAGGAGGGGACGCTGCAGGGAGGGGGTGAGCTCTGCCTGGCTGCTCCTTCCGTAGAACCTTTAAAAAAAAAAAAAAACACAACACAAAAACCATCAAAATCAGCCGGTTTCCAAATGGAGAGCTTCCTACCCAAACCGGCCTGCCCCCCCCCAGGTTTTGGAATAGCGGCGAGCCCAACAACGTGGGGCAGCACGGCGAGGACTGCGCCACTGTCTCCTCCCGCGGCCTCTGGAACGACGCCACCTGCAGCGGTGCCGAGGCCTGGATCTGCGAGCGCAGCTGCTAGCGGGCTTCAAAAAAAAAAAAACAAAAATGGGGGAAAACCAGCAAAAAAAAGGGCATGGGATGGAAAGGCGGTGCTGCGGGGCGAGGGACGACTTGCGATTACCCACCGCGGAGGAAGCGAGACGGAAAAAATGCTTAAAAGATGAGAAAAAAACCAACAAGAGCAAGGGGGTGTGGGGTCGGGAGGCATCGCCGCGCCGTGGGTTTTGCTGCGGGTTCTGCTCCTTCCTCCTCCTCAGGCTCTCGGTGAAGCCACGCGGCTGCGGACCCCAAAACAGCAGCAGGAGCCGGGATTCGCTCTGCGGGGGAAGGAGCTGGCGTGGAAAGAGGTGGCCGAAAAGGGGAGCGTCCTCCCGGGGCCCAGCGCCGCCACGGGGTTCGAGCTAGAGGAGGGTTTGGGCAATTTTGGGAGGGTTCCTTAACATTTTGTGAGCCGCTTCCCTGCCGCGCACTCAACCTATCGCTTGCCGCTTAATCGGGACAAAAAAAATAAATAAAAACTGATTGCAACTTGAAACTAAACCAGCGGGAGCAGAGCGGCCCCGAGGGGGGTCACGGCGCACCTTATTCCCAGAGTTTAGGTGAAAAAAAAAGCAAAAAACGGAAGAGAGAGCGGCAAAGCCGAGGTGTGAACGTGTTTTTGGGCTGCGCATGCAAATACCCAGCTCGTGGGCGGCGAAGCGCGACGGTTGTTTTGCCGAAAAGCCTCGCTGCTGGATTCCCCTTCCCGGGGTGGGCACGGGCCCCGCTGGAAGATTTGGGATTTCACCCACACGGCCTCCAATGCCCCCGACCATCACCGCGTTGTGTGCGGGGTGGTTTTATTCACCCCCCCTAAAAAAAAAACAACAAAAACCCACAGCTTTTTAGGAGCTGCTTCCAGCCCCCCACAGCCGACGGAGCTCCGGTGGTGTCACCGTCCCGCTGCAGCCCCAGCGCCCCCTGAGACACCGATCCTATTACTCCCCTCGTAAAAAAAAAAAAAAAAAAACAAACAAAAACAAACAAAAAAACCTTTTATTTGGGGTGGGGAGGGCGCAGCTTCGTCCCCCATTTGCATGCCACCGCCGGCCCGGCGCGGAGAGGAACCGAAACCTTGGGGCCGAGCCGCTGGCCAAAATGGGGTGCTGGAGGCGGCGAGGGGTGTGCCGGGCTGCGTGCCGGGGGCTTTAGCTCCCCCCTGGGCGCCTGCGCGGCCGCTCGCCCCGGCCAAGCATGGCCCAGCAAGAGACCTACGGCAACTGGCTGGGCCCCCCGCCGCTCCCTGCCAAGCGGCTGGTGAGACAAGCAGGTAAAAATTGGGGTGAAAACACCTTTATTCCGGGCGGTTTTGGGGGCGGCGGGGGTCTCGGCGAGGCGGGGAGGCGTCGGGTCGCGCAGGAGAGCAGCGCCAGTGGAGGGAGCGGGGTGAAAGGCGTCGGGATGCACAGGGTCACACGGGTTCCTCTCTCAACTGAAAAAGCCCCTAAATCTCCAGGTTCTCACCTAATTTCACACACGCAAACTCCGCGCCGGATGCTCAAAAAGCATCAGCGGCATCCTCGCCAGCGGTGATGGCGTTAGAAGAGTTTTTGGGTATCCTCCTGTTATCCCAACCACCTTTTCCTTCCCTTTTTTTTGGCAGGAATTTACTCCGTTGCTGGGAAGATGACACCCCTGGGTGACTTCAGGCCGGGTAAGTCGGCACATTCACCTTTTCAGGCTTTTTTCTGTAGCACGGGTGGAAAGCAGAACTCCCTGAGGTGCCTCCCCAAGGCTGAACCGGGCTTTATTTTCAGCTCACTCGGTGAAATGCACCTCTATATGTGGTGTATCTCTCTGAATTTGTTTCCTTCCATAAGATGAGACCACATTGCCTAAAAAAAAAAAACAAAATTTGAAAATCTTCCCTGGAGAAAGCGAGAGGGGATTTATCGCTCCACCCGCTCAAAGCCAGGGTTTGCGAGTTTGCAGCTGAAATTTGTCCCCTCCTGGCACGGAGGAGTTCAGATTTCAGCAGAATCGCTTAGATTTGTGAGCAGGGGGAGGACCCAGCTCCGGAAGAGTGCAGCGACATCATAAAACTCCATAAAAATGATTAAATTACACACCTAGTGAGAAAAATCTTGCCGGAGCTCCTGTGGATTTACTGAAACTGCAGCTATCTCTGCGAGGGGAATTGCATTTTTTGATGCTTCCCGAAGGACTGAGCAGATTGTTAACAGCTGGGATTCCTGCCCAGAAAAAAAACACACAAATTTCACCCATTTTTCTCTCCCGCAGCGTCCCCAGACAGCTTCGCCGATGAGGACGACTACGATGACGTGTCTGTGTCGGAGTCAGATCGCAAGCCACCACCATCCGATGAAGACCTGCGGAGCCAGAGGAGCAAAGGAGGCACAGGTAGCACCCTCCTCCTCTCCCTGCATCCCCCGTGTGGTTGAGGGCCTCAGCGGGGCAGGATTTGACCCTAAAATGCCTTAAAAAAAAAAAAAAAAAAAAAAGCCCTCCAGTGATGCTTTCCTACCTCTCCACAGGGGTTTACATCCTGGCGGGGAAACCGGCGTCTCCAAATCCTTCCCGGACAGGTGAGTCGCTTCGTTTTGTCTCACCTAGGCTGACGCCAGAGGGCTCGAGTGGGTTTTTCTCCTGATTCCTCCCTGTTTTCCCCTCACCGCTCTCTGCAGCCGACCCGGAGCCTGGCCGGGGCCCCAGGCAGACGTCGGTGGCCGTCCTCTACGTCTTGATGGCTCTGAGCTTCGTCGCGTGGGTGCTGCTCCTCACGCTGGTCTTGGTGAAACGTAAGTGGCCCCACAAGTGGCCCCGAGGGGCTGGGAGGCAGCTGGTTTGGTGAAACACCCTAAAAAAAGCTTTTTCACCATGAAAGATAACATTTTCAGCACAAGGTGGAAATCCACAATAAATCCCTCACTCAGCCCACAGAAATCTTAAACTGGGTGAATTTAGAGGTCACCACACATACCTTGATGTGATCCAATCACATTTTTTTCCCATCCTTTCCATTCCAGAAGTGGAAATCATGGCGGAGCTGGAGCTCTTGAAGTCGAACCAGTCCGAGACCCAAGTTAACAGTAGGTCCTTGGATGCACAGCCCCACGGTGACATGCTCCCAGCTCAGCAGGACTTGGGAGACCCTGATTTTGGGGTGTTTGTGTCCTTTCTGGCACCACGTTTCATTACTTGGTGTAAATTGAATAAAAAATGACTTCTGGGGGGGAGGGTGGCTCCTGGTTCTGCTCCAGCTCTTCGTGGAACACCACCAGCTTCGGTTTGGTTCCGATTCCCACTGATCCACGGGAAACTGCAGTGGGGTAACAGCATAAATTGGGCACTGACCAAGCTCTGGCCTCAATCCCAATGGAATTAGCCCCAAAAGGGGTGCAAACAGGAGCAAATCAGCCCTCTGGGTGTCGTGGGGGTTACCCTGGCTGTGGATTAGGAGCTTGCCGAGGGGGAAATCCACCCTGTTACCTCTGTTACAGGACGGGAAGGGTGTAAATCCTATTGAAAATTCTGCAAAAGTCAAATATAATTGGCCAACTCCTTAACTGCTGCCAAATGAGTGATTAATTAAATGTTATTACGAGTGATATTGCGGCAAAATGTCACCCAAAAAGAAAACCGTGCAGCAAAACAGGCAGCTGGTGGTGCAGGAGCTTTGACAGCCCATTTCTGCATGCGGAAATGAACTAAATCCCAGGAGAAAAAGCCAAAGATTTGGGAAATCCAAAGTGGGGAGGGGGAAAAAGGGTGGGTGGGTAGAGGGGGCTCACCCTGCTGTGCTCCCCAGTGCTGCAGGAGATGTCGGAGTCACGGCAGGAGCAGATGAGGGTGCGGAGCGGGATGCGCAGGTACTACAAGGAGCTGCAGGGCATCGCAGGTAAAGCTACGGGAGTATTGCTGTCGTGACAGTGCCCCAGGAGAAAAACCTGGGTTTAGCCCAAAAAGGCTGGAAAATTAGGGTGAGCCGTGCTGATTTTGAGACGTTTTGGGGGTTTCTCGTCCTTCCAGCGTTGATCTGCCATAACCTCCCGAACAAAGAGTGCTTGGCTGGCTGGAAGACCTTCAAGAGGAGCTGCTACTACTTCTCGACGGAGGTGATGAGCTGGTCGGATGCGAAGGAGACCTGCATCGACCAAGATGCTCACCTGGTCATTGTCGAAACGGAGCAGGAGCAGGTCAGCCAGATGCTTTCAAGTGAAAAATCGCCATTTTTTCAGCTTGCACGGTGCCCAACCCCCCTATTTTTAGGGGAATTCCTACTCTGGCAAGCAGGGGACATCTAAAACCTTTTTTTTTTTTTTTTTTTTGGCTTAAATTGGCCATTTGCTCAGTTATTTGAAGTAGAGACAAGTGCTTGGTGGCTAAGCCACTTTGGGTAAAGTCATATTTCTTTTTAGGAGTAAGTGCTAAAAATGGGTCAAAAAGGGTCAAAATATCCTTTCCAGAGCACCGTGGTTGCATTTTGCTTTAAGGCACCAAATCTGTTTGCTATTTACCAAAAAATTCTGCTCAGTTGTGGTGATGATATCACCGATTACCAAAAGCTTTGAGATTCCCCATATTACTTGTGTGCTGCCCAGAATTATTGTGTTTTTTGGGGGGTTGCTGTAACCAGTTCTGCCTTTTTAGGAGTTCCTGAAGGACAACATGAACAACAGCAACGTCTACTGGATGGGAGTGACGTATAAGCCGGAGGAAGGCGACTGGTTCTGGACAAATGGCAAACCTTTAAGTGTGAGGTAAAAAATCCATACGGGGATTCCCTAAAATTGGAAACTGTCCCAAGAGGAGAAAAAGCTGAGTTTGAGCCACTGAAATAGGGTTGTTTAGGTAATTTTACACAAACCAAAGGGCTTATATTGGAAAAATGCTGTTATGGGAACATTTTTTCTTGCTGGTGGCACAACAACACAAAACAAAAACAGTTTTCTGGGGTGCAGGATGGAGCTTTTTAGCAGACTCCTTCCCTTGAAATAAAAATTTCCCCTGTTCCTGGGAGAGCTCTGCCACTGTGGCACTCTTTTTATTTTTTCTCTTTCTCCCTTTCCCTCTTTTTGTTCTTTTTTTTTTTTCCCTTTCTTTCTTCTTTTCTCCTCTCTCCAGCTACTGGGACACTTGGAGCAAGAACAGCAACAGGGACAAGGACAGCTGTGGCACTATGCGGCCCAGCGGCATCTGGTTCAACGAGCACTGCTCCCACTCCAACCACTGGATTTGTGAAAAGTCCTGGAAATGCTGACTTTAGCCATGTTTTTTTCCCCATTTTCAGACAATTTCCAATACGCAAGTAGAAAAACACATTTTAAACTTCCCTCTCAGGAGCTGGACAAAATCCCAAAGCTCTGGGGGGATCTGGCTCACCCTGATGGCTCCAGGCTCCTGTTTCTTGCCTGCACAAATCCCTAAATCCAGTGAAATCTCTGAAACCATGAGCCTTGCGAGTCTGACCCGCGAAACACCAAAAAGAAAAGGGTGGGTTTGGTTAAAAAAAAGCCACTGTGGAGAGGTAAAAACCCACTCACCGGCACAAAACCAGTCCCGTTTCTCCACATGGCTGAATTTCTCCTTTTTCACCCTAGCTCCAGTACTGCATCGTGGTTTCTGCTTAACTCTCAGAAAAGAAAATTTCTGGAAAAATCCTTCCTCCCCCTGAACTTTTAAATCCTTTTTCCTGCATTTATCCTTCCCTTCCTGCAGCCCCCAGCCCCCACCTCTGCCCTGCTGTAGCCCCACATACAACCCTCCCCAACCCGAATTCTTCTCAAAACCCTAATTTCACTCACTTGCACATTTCTTAACTCAGCACATTATCACCCAATAAATATATATATATTTTGTAAAGAAACAGCACCACTCAGTCCTTTACCCCCCTAAACAAATACAGCGGCTGCATCAGACCACCCCGGTGGCTGAAAATTTCAGGTTAAATCCAAGGAAACCCATTCAAAGCGTGGTTTGATTTTAATGATAGTTTTTAAAGGATTGTAAGCTAAAATTTGAGAGAGAGAGGATGATTTATATGTTATTGATCAGTCGAAACACAACGATTCATTACAGGTAACAAAATGCCTTCTCTGGGTTGAAAATTAACCTTGGGATCTCCCTCTCCGCCTGTGAAAATTAGGAAATTTGAGCCAGGCTTGAGAAATTTGCTGAAAAATCAATAAGAAGGGGACCTGTGGCTGAAAATGAAACTGGTTTTTAGCCATTTCAGACTGTTTTCAGAGAAAAGTCCACCAGTGGTAGCACTGGCACAAATATATGCTTCTGCTTTCAATAAAAACTTGTTAATCTAACAAGTTTCTTGGGAGAAAATGGTAAAAATTGCTTGTTTCTTGGAAGAAAATGCTAGAAAAGGGGGAAAAACGCTAAAAATGATTTGTTTCTTTGGGAAAGTGCTAAAAATGAGAGACAAAATGCTAAAAATGGCTTGTTTCTTGGGAGGAAACGCTGAAAATTGGGGAGAAAAATGCTAGAAATGGCTTGTTTCTTGGGGAAAGTGCTGAAAATTGGTTGGATTTAGGGGGAGAACTCCAAGAAACACTGTTCAGAGGGAAAAAACATTGGAAATGGGTGAGATGATCAGGAATCTGGTAAAACCGGGCTGGATGTGCCGAAAAACACAGGTTATGAGCCGGTCCGGCACATCCCCACCGTCACTTCTCCCACGTGCAGCCCTCGGCGCTGTGGCTCTGCGATCTTTCCCCTTCCTGGGGGAGAAAGGACCCGAGTTGGGGTGAAAGGAGGCAGAAACGGGTCCGAAAGGGAGCGGGGACCCCATTAGTTCCTCACCAGCCCCCCCGAACGCCCCGGGGAAGGGTGCGCGAGGGGGTCCGGGCGCCCTTACCGTGACGTAGGTGATCCGCATCTCGGTGGTGGGCATCTCCTGGGGCTTCCACGACCTCCCCAGCACCCGAAACCAGCGCCGGTACTGCTCCATCACCTGCAGACAGCACCCGTGGCCGTGTCCCCGGCGTCCCCCGTCCCCCCCGGCTCGCCGCCTGTCCCCCCCCGTACCTGCCGGTTGAGGACGCAGTGCACGAGGAAGATGAAGGCTCCCTGCAGGCTGTTGATGATGGTGAAGATGAAGTCCACCACCTCCCCCCCCTGTGCCTGCAGCAGGCCCAGACCCCACGTGCAGCCCAGGATGCAGACGTGCGCCAGCGCCTTGAACGTCATCAGCCTGCCGGGACACCCGTTTTCCTCGTTTTTCTCCCCAAAACCATCCCAAATGCTCTTCCTCTACAAGCAATGCTTTCCACCGGCGCAAAAACCCACCGGGTGTTTTTTATGGCCGTGACGTCGGCATTGAGGGAGGCGAGTCGCTTCTGCAGCGTCCAGAGGGTGATGAGAAAAAACGTCAGATTAATCTGTGCAGAAAGCCAAAAATTATGTATAGAAATTCCACAAGATAGGCCTGGAAATTTGGGATGGAAAAGGGTCAACCGTAGGGAAAAAATAAAGCACCAGTGCTACGTGGTGTGACCTCCACCAAGCACACGCAGCCCATGGGACGTAATGTCACCCTTAAACACGTGTGAACTTGCTCTTTTTAGGCAAATCTCTAAAAGTTGCTCAGTTTAGAGTCTGTGGGGGAGGACCCATGGGCACGATCATGAATTTGGGTTGGAAAAGGGGCCAAAAGATACAAAACCCCATCATTAACACACCACAGTGCCACCTCCACCAGGTTCACTGGACATTGCCTTAACGCTGTCCTTAAAGATGGCTAAATTTTCTCTTCTCCCCCCAATTTTTCCCCCTTTTCTGCAGCAAAACACCCACCAGGATGATGACGCAGACGGGGCCGACGAAACTCCAACTGAAGCCTCCCTTCGTGTTCAGCCAGCAGCTAAATGGGCAGAAAATGGGGAAAAACAAAAACAAAAACACCCCGGCCGCCCCGGGGCGGTTTCGGTGGCGTTGAAAACACCCGCAGCCAGACGCTGGGGCGTCCTTTTTGGGGGAGAATCCTGCAAAACGCACAGCGTTCTGTGCCGATCCCACCCCTTTGGCTGACCCCAGGGGGGACTCACTGCTCCTTGGCGCCGTAGCCGTCGGGGTACGTGGCGGCGGAGGCGGCCACCACGATGGCCGGGAGGCCGTAGCCCACGGGGTAGATGTATCTGCGCTTGAAGCGGTTGGCACTGAGGTAGTTGAGGACTCGCAGGTTCCTGATGGTGAGGAAGAGGTGCAAACCCTCCAGGAGCATCCAGGAGAAGGAGGCGAGGAAGAAGTAGTGGAGGAAGCCGGCGACGATCTTGCACAGCAGCTGGGTGGGGGGGACACCGAGGCCGCGGTTGGCTCCGGGTTGGCTTTGGTGTCACCACGGGAGGTGGTGGCGTCTCCAGCCCTCGGAGATGTTCCAAACGCCCCGTTGTGGCCTCGAACCTCGAGGGCTTTGAGTTCAGGGTGGACCAGAGACTTCCAAAGGTCTTCTCCGTCCTAAGCTCGGCTGTAATTCGAGCGGCTGCACCCTCCCAGAGGAGGAAGGGACCCAACAGCCTCAAGGAACCCCGAGTGGGTGGACCTGCCTTGAGTTCAGGGGTGATCTGGAGGCTTCCAGACATCCTGCTCAGCCTCGGTTATCCTAATTCAGGTGCTCTCACAGCAAGAAGGGAACCAAGGACCGAGGGGAGCCTCAACTAGTGGGACCTGCTTTGAGACGGGGTTGGACTGCAGGTCTCCAGACCTTCTTCAAACCTTTCCTACACCATAACTTGAGATGCTCAAGGAGATCCTGGGGAGACCCCAAGATGCTCAAGGAGACATCAAGGAACCCTCAAATACCCCAAGATGCTCAAGGAGATCTTGAGGAGCCCGTGGAGAACCCAGGATGCTCAAGGAGACCCCCAAGATGCTCTAGGAGACCCTAAGAAGACCCCCAGATGCTTGAGGAGACCCCAAGGAGCCATTACCTTCTTGGTGGTGAGGTGCTCGGCCACGAGGAAGAGGAGGTCAGCGATGAAGAGGCAGATGCTGAGCTGCAGGTGGAGGGAGATGCTGACGCTCCAGAGCGAGCGGCACAGGACGAAGGTGACGATGGTGAGGAAGAGGCAGAGCAGCGACACCGACAGCCCCACGCAGCTCACCACCCGCAGCGCGTAGCTCTCGTTCCCCTGCAATGACATCACCCGTGACGTCACACGTGTGACATCACGCCTGTCCCATCCAAGCTCAACTGCTGGGCGAGGAGAGAATGTGAAATGGCGCGGGCGGAATACGCGGGGCCTCACTTTGTCTTGGGTGGCCATGATGATGGCGAAGCTGGAGAAGTGGTTGCAGGCGCAGATGGAGCTCCTGTTGTCCCCGCCGATGCGACCGCAGCCCTCCTGTGTCCACTGCCCATTCGGCTTCCAGGACACACAGAACGCCTCCTTGCCTTCCTGCAGCGACTGCGGAGCACGGCCCCCCTCGAGGTTTCAGCCCCGTGTAGGGTCGGTGTTGCCCCTTCCTACCTTCGGGTGCCAACGGGGACAGGGACGTGCCGAGCCTCGGCTTGGGGAGGCGCTGACCCTGAATTTTCACGAGATCTGAATCTGGGGACGCACCAAGTCTGAATTTACACTGGGGCAGGGCTGCACCAGATCAGGATTTGCACCACATGCCAATTTGCACCAGGAAAGAGACCCACCAAATCCGAATTAGCGCCAGGGCAGGAA
Source organism: Aythya baeri (assembly GCA_026413565.1). Lineage (NCBI taxonomy): Eukaryota > Metazoa > Chordata > Aves > Anseriformes > Anatidae > Aythya > Aythya baeri. Next base: position 157,915 of record CM048640.1, read on the forward strand.
TGCACCGGTTCTGAATTTGCGCTGGATCTGGGTTTGCAGCAGGGCGGTGTTTACTGAAGTGAGTTGCATGAAATGCAAATTTGCATCAGGGTGGGGATGCACAGACCCAAAATTGCAGAGGATCCAGATTTGCATAGAGGACGGGCATGCACTGAGGCTGAGTTTGCACCAGGAGGGGCATGCACCAGCCTGAAATTTGCACCAGGATGGGGGTGCATCGCCCCGAATTTGCATGGAATCCAGATTTGCAGCAGAAGGGGGATGCACCGGGTCTGGGTTTGTGCTGGATCCAGATTTGCATCGTGACAGGGATGCACAGAGTCCAAATTCACACCGGGCTGGGGATTTGCACCAACCCCAGATCTGTGCTGGATCTGAATTTGCACCAGGACGGGGCTGCACCGACCCTGAATTCACCTCAAACTGCACCAAAGCCGCGCTCCGAACTTGCACCACTGCAACGCCCCTGCTGCAACAGGTCCTGCCGTGCTATCCCTGGGAAAATCCCCACCCGGCGCCCCCCCAGCAGCACCCCGGGGCCCCCCAGCGCCCACCTGGTTGTGCTGCAGGGTGATAGTGAAGTTGTTGGAGAAGGTGATGGAGGAGATGATTTCGTTGTCTTTCCCCACGGTGCCGCCGACTACGCGGGAGTTGAGATCCCTCTGGGACGGCTCTGGGACGACCTCCAAACCCTTGTAGACGATGAAGGCCACCGCAACCGTGCCTGCGCAGAGAGATGGGTCAAAACCACCCCAAAATGGCAAATGTAGGCTTCTTGAGCTTCCATTCCCGCCATGCAATGGCCCTACCTTTTGGCATTATGCTGCAGTTGATGTTCAGCTTCTCCTTCTCCACCTTCAGCTCCAGTTCCGTCCCCCCAATTAGGCAGTCATCATTCACTGGCGCTGTCTTGGCCTCTGATTTGGGGAAAAAAAAAAAAAAAAAAAAAAAAAAAAGGCATTTTGGGTCTTTTGCCTGCCCTGAGCACCACCGTGCTCTTGCAGACTCCAGGGAACGGGTACGAGCGAAACGCCAACCCGGCCCTCAGGGCATTGCGATGCCCCAAAACCTTTTGGGGGTGCTGTGGGGGGGTTTGGGGGAGCATCGTGGGCACCCGTGGGTGCTGGGGAGGGGGGAGGCATACGCATGATGCTGGTGCTCAGCTCCCGAAAGCCGCCGCGGGCAGCCTGCAGCACGATGGCTTCTGTGCTCTGCATCAGCAGCGTGGCCAACCTGGCTCTGTGCTGGGTGCACTGCTCCTTCCTCACCACGCTCTGCAGCTCGCTCAGCACGTCCTGGGGGGCACGGGGGGGGACACGGGGGGAAAGATGTGTGTAGGGGACGGAGGGGTGCAGGGGTCGGACGCCCTGCTGCCCCCCCGTGTCACCTGCAGCGTTTTCTCTGTCATGTTGGCACAGGTTTCATTCGGGCCCTTGGTGCCGTTCAGCAGCTTGGTGCAAATCGGGAAGCCCTGGGGGGGGGGCACACACACACAGGGGGGGCAGTGACATGGACCTGCACCCCACAGGCACGTCTGTCCGTCTGTCCGTCCATCCCTGCCTCACCACCCACCCCAGGACCCTCTGTCTCTGTCCATCCGTCCCTCCCTTCATCCACACCCCCCTCTTTTGCCCCAAACCCCTCTTTTTCCCCCCAAACCCCTCTTTTTCCCCACCCCCCAACCCCACCTTCTTCCCCTCGCAGAGTTTCTTGACCGGCTCCAGGTTGCTGACGTCGCAGGCCTCTGTAGGGCAAGGGGGGGGGGGTCATGTTTTGGGGAAAAAAAGAGGTTAAAGGGTTATGGGGTGGGGAAAGGATGGGGGTCTGGTTTTGGGGGGGGGGTGGAGGGGCTGCTCTCAGGAATCCCCCAAATGGGGTAAAAAAAAAAAAAAAAAAGAGAGGTTATGGGGAGGGAAAAGGGTGAAAAAAGGGGAAATGGAATATAAAAATGGGGGGGGGGAATGGTGAAAGTGTTGGCCCTGTTACCTTGGCAGACGATGGAGGAGTTTTGGATGGTGCGGATCATTTTGGGGGGGCATTCACAGACGATGGAGGAGTTTTGGATGGAGCGGGTCATGCCAGGGGGGCACCCACAGACGACGGAGGAATTTTGGATGGAGCGGATGGTGCCGGGGGGGCACTCGCAGACGATGGAGGAGTTTTGAGTGGAGCGGATGGTGCCGGGGGGGCAATCACAGACGACGGAGGAGTTTTGGATGGAGAAGATCGTGCCAGGGGGGCACCCGCAGATGATGGGGGATTTTTGGGTGATGCGGATGGTGCCGGGGGGGCACTCGCAGACGATGGAGGAGTTTTGGATGGTGCGGATCAAGCCGGGGGGGCACCCACAGTCAACGGAGGAGTTTTGGGTGGAGCGAATGGTGCCGGGGGGGCACTCGCAGACAATGGAGGAGTTTTGGATGGTGCGTATCATGCCGGGGGGGCACCCGCAGACGATGGGGGATTTTTGGGTGATGCGGATGGTGCCGGGGGGGCACTCGCAGACAACGGAGGACTTTTGGATGGTGCGGATCAAGCCGGGGGGGCACCCACAGACCCAGGGCTCCCGCCCCGGCTGCCCCCTCCTCGCCGCAGGGAGCCCCAGGCAGCAGCTGCTGGCGGAGCAGGACTGGGTGTCACACTGCACTGCGGGGGACATCGGGGGGGGGCATTGAGAGGGGTCCCAAGCCTCCCCCCCCTCCCCAAAAGGATGAGGAGAAGACCCGGGACTGAGCCCCCCCCCATCCCCATAACTCACGGGTGAGCATTGTGCCGGCAGCAGCGTGGAGGAGGCTCAGGAGGCAGCACAGTGCTGGAGGGGGGAAGATTGGGGGGGTGTCAGTGCTCTGTGACCCCCCCCCATAGGGTTCCCAACTCATTTGGGAGACTCCAAATCCCCCTTTTCCTAAGCACGCCCCCTTCCCGCTTTTTGGGTTCAGCCCCCCTGCACCAGAGCTCCGAATTCCCTTTTGAGGCTCAAACCTTTCTTTTTGGGGCTCTCCCCACCCCTCCTTTTTTTGGGGGGAGGAGCTAAATGACCCCCTTCTGGGGGCTAAATACCCCCTCAAGTCTCAACCCCCCTTTTGGGGTCTCAAACCCTTCTTTTTGTGTCTCAACTCCCCCATTTGGGGAGTCCAAACACCTCATCAGGGCTCAAACCCCACATTTTGGGACTCACCCCCCCCCCCTTCAAAAACAAAAACCTCCTTTTTGGGGCTCAACACTTCCTATCATGGCTCAAAACCTCCTTCCTGGGGCTCAAAGCCTCCTATCACAAACCAAAATCTCCTTTTTGGGGCTGAACACTCCCCTTTTGGGGCTCAACCCTTCCCATACGAGCTCTGCCCTACCCATTTTGGGGCTAAACATCCCCTTTTCTGGGCTCACATTCTCCCCCGCCTATCTCACCCCCCTCTTTTGGGTCTCAATCCCTTCTTTTGGGGGCGTCAAACCCTACTTTTGGGGCCAAATACCCCCTCTCTGGGCCCAAATGCCCCCCTCATCATGGCTCAAAACCCCCTTTTTGCCTCATTCTTCCCCATCCCAACTCAGCCTTCACCTTTGGGGTTAAAAACACCCTTTCTGGGCTTGATTCCCCCCCCACCTCCCCAATCAGGTCTCAAAATCCCCTTTTGGGTCTCAAACCTTTCTTTTGGGGGATGAAAGCCTCCTTTTGGGGCTCATCCCTCCCCATCGGAGCTCCAATCCCCCCACTGGGGCTAAAAACCTTACTTTTGGGGGCTAAAATCCTTCCTTTTTAAGGTCATCCCACCTGCATCAGATCTCACCACCCCCTTTCTCAGGGCTCAAAACCCCCCTTTTTGGGTTCAACCACATCCCTTCCCAGGCTCGAAGCCACCCTTTTGGGGACAAACCCCTCCATTTGGTACCCGATGCCCCCCCCCCCCCCCCCAGCCTCCTCACAGGATTCAAAAATCCCCATTTTGCAGCGATTTCAATTTGGGCCGTTCCCTGCTACAGCCCTGACCGGCTTCCGCCCCTGCCTCAGTTTCCCCTTTTCCCATTCCCCTCCGTTTCAACCCAAATCCGTGCCCGGGTGGGGGGGCGGGCATGACTCACCCCGGAGGCAGGCGGCGAGGTGGGGGGACCCCATGACAAGTGTTGGGGACGCGGTGGCACCGCGGCACCGGTGGCAGAGAGGAAGCAGCACTGGACGGCCCTAAAACCACCGTTCGGCCCCAAAACCGCTTCCCACCCCCTTCCATCCCCCCGCCTCGCTGTGGGCTGAGGCCTGAGGCCGCTCGTGACACCTCGGGGCAGTGACGAGGCTCCCCCCCACGGACACTTGGGGTCCTGGTTCCCACTGGGACACTCGGGTCCCCTCCCAGTGCCCGTGACCCCATAACCTTGCCCTCGTCTGGATGCCCGAGGCTCTTTCTAGTGACAGCGACCCCATAACCACATCCTCCTGACCCCATAACAATGTCCTTGTCCCCTGCCCCAACCCCTGGGTCCCTTCCTAGTGACCGTGACCCCATAACCTCGTCCTTTCTGGACATGCAGTTCCCTCCCTAGTCACTGACTCCATAACCACATCCTCCTGACCCCATAACCACATCCTTGTCCCCTACCCAGACGCCTGGGTCCCTTCCTAGTGACAAGGACCCCGTAACTTCATCCTTGCCATAAATACCTGGGTCCCTCCCCAGTGACTGTGACCCCATAAGCACATCCTCATGACCCCACAACCACATCCTTGTCCCCTCCCAGATGCCTGGGTCCCTTCCCAGTGACAATGGCCCCACAAACTCATCCTTGCCATGACACCTGGGTCCGTTCCTAGTGACGACCCCATAACCACATCCTCGTGACCCCATAACCACATCCTCATCCTCGTTTATTGCCCCTCCTGGGTTGGAGGAGGCATAAATTAATCGGGGTGGGGTGGGAGGGGGTGGCGGGGGGATACAGGGACCTCCGGGGGGTGGGGGTGGGGGGAAGACAGGACATGGGATCGGGGTGGGGGACCGGAGGGTGGGGACAGGACTGGGGGATCCCGCGGTCAGCAGTACTCCGAGTAATCCTCCTCCACGTAGTTCGCGGGGAACCAGCCGACCTGGGGGAGCAAGGACACAAAGAGGGGGGGTGTGAGGACCTCGGAGGGGTCCCGGGGGGGTCCTGGGGGGCTCAAGGGGCCGTACCCGCCCGTAGATCTCCCCTTTCCACCAGCCCGGGTGGCCTTTCTTGCTGAGGACGCGGATCACGTCGCCCTCGCGCAGCGTCAGCTCCGTCCGGTCGCGGGCGCAGAAGTCGTAGCGAGCCTTGGCCGAGCCGAAACTGCGCACGGCCCCTGGGGGGGGGGGACGGGGACGACGGTGAGACCCCCCCCCCGGGCCACCTCCCGTCCCCGGCACCTGTCTCCACCACCACCATCACGTCCATCTCACCACCATGAGCCCACCACCTCCATCCCACCACCACCCATCCCATCCCACCACCATGGGGGACCTCACCCCACCCATCCCACCGCCACCCCCTCCGCCCCAACCCACCCCCCCAGGCCCTACCGGGCGGCCGGGGCCCAGCCCGGCTCTCGGGTTCCTTGAAGGGCACCAGCAGGGCCGTGTCGAGCGCCTTGAAGCAGTCTTTGAGCGAGTTGCGCTGGTAGAACTCCACCAGCTCCTGCAGACGACACGGGCCAAAGGGGTCACCATGAGCCCCCCCAGCCCCAACGGGGGTCCCCCAGGCAGCGGGGTTGGGGTTTGGGGGGCTCCAACACCCACCACCAGCCCCTTGAAGGCCTTCTTCTCGGTGAGGCGGTAGAGCCCCTCCGCCGTCATCACCTTGATGTGCTTCACCTCCGTGCGGTACCTGGGTGTAGGGACATCAGGGGGGGCTGAGCTGGTGACCCCCTTGTCCCACCCCCCCCCAAACCCCAGGGGTGGTCCCCGGGGGTGTCCCCGGCCCCTACTTGATGCTGATGGCGAATTCACCGGCGTCCTTCACCCGCTGCCGCACCAGGAAGGCGCCGTCCGAGCGGGGCGTCAGGATCTGCTCGGCTTCCCCCCGCTCCATGGGGCCCGCGTACCTGGGGTGGGACGGGGTGGGGGTCCTGAGCCCCCCCAAACCAGCACCCCCCGCTTTCTGGGGTGAGCTGGGGGCTACGGGACAGCCCTGGGGATCTGGGGGCTCCCGGGAAGGATGGAGGCATCAAGGGGGGGGTTGGGGGTGATGGGATTTGTGGGGCCTCCAGAGGAGGATTTAGGGGACCCCAACACTGACCAGAGGTAGACGGAGAGATCCGGCAGTGGTGTCTGTGGGAAAGAGGCAGAGATTGGGGTCAAAGAGGGGGACAGAGGGTGACTCCCCTGAGACCCCCCCCCCATATCCCACAGACCCCTCCCTCTCCCTCCAAATCCCAAGACACCCCAAAAATTTTGGGGACGTCCTCACAGTGCCCAGCCCTTGGGGCTCCTTGGAGCCATTTTGGGGTCTCTCAGGGGGTTTTGGGGTCCCTGTACTCACGCAGATGAAGGGTCTGACGGCGGCACAGGGGAACCAGCCCACGTCGCCATTGACCACGTTCCTGCCCTGGGGACAAAGGATCACGGTGCTGGGGGGGCCCACGGGGGTCCCCTGGCCCCATAACGGGGTCTGTCCCCCTTGGGGGGGGTCTGGGGTGGCTGCAGGAGCCTGGGGTATCTACATCACAGGGGTCCACCATGGCCATGAGGGTCCAACCCCATGGTGGGGGGGTTCAGCAGAGCTGTGGGGGGGGGGGCATCCTAGCAGTGGGGGGGTCGTGCCCAACCCCATAAGCATCCAGTCTAACCACAGCTCCCCTCCTCATCAGTGGGATCTCGTCTGGCCCACGGTGGACGCAGGAGGCTCTGGATTCACCACGTGGGTCCAGCACGGATTTGGGGGGCTGCCCCTCCCCACTATTGCCCACGGCGGGGTCTGTCCCCACCTTTGGGGTCAGCCCTGCCATGGCCATTGGGGTCCCGCCATGGCCTTTGGGGTCCCGCCGTGGTGGCCCCGTCCCCAGAGGGTCCCCACCTGCCACCAGAGCTGCTCGGCCTCGGCCACGGTGACCTCCACGATGTCCCCAGGGCTGAGCCGCAGGGCAGGACCCACGGCCCCCGGTGGCGGGGGCACCCCCCCATAGTGCTGGGTCGCCTCCATCTTGGGCAGTCCTGGGGGAATGACAGCACACGGTGACTTTGGGGAGGGACAGGGACACCCCCTCGACCCCCAAACACGAGGACCCAGTCATCCAAGGCACCCCCCAGCTCGGACTCACCCAGGTCTCCCCGTTTCTTCTCGGGGCCCGGCCGCTGTGACTTGTTCTGGGGACCAGCGAGACCCCGATGAGCTCCAGGGGGTGACGGCACCACCAGGACCTCCCCGCTCCCACATCTGGGGCGTTTCAGCCCCTTTTCCCCCATTTCACTGTTACCTTTCTAGTTCCAGAGCTCGAATCTGGGACAGGAGAAGAGGAATTGCTCATTAGTGGGGAATAGTTAACGCTTGCCCCGATTAACGCTTGGTGCTAATTATGTTCCTGGGGGTGGTGGTCCTCATTAGGGTACTCCACAACGTCTACCTCCGCCTGGGCTCCCGTAACGCCCTCCTCCACCCATTTATCCCACCAAGTCCTGCTCCGCCTTGGCCGTGTTGTATCCCGCAGTGCCCCCCTCTCCATCCCGTGATGTCCTGCTCCCTCACCCCACAGCATCCCGCATCCCCCATCCCATAACGTCCCAGTCCCCTGTCCTATAACATCCCACTCCCCATCCCATAACATGCCACTCCCCGTCCCATAACGCCCCCCTCCCCGTCCCACGAAGCCCCCACTGCCCCATTTCCCCTCTCACCAGCGCCGGCCCTGCCGCAGGTCCCCAGCCGCCCCAGACACTCCTTGTGCGCGGGGGCCCGGCACCGGCTGCAGCGGTACCCCTGGTAGAACGTGCCCCTGCGGGGCCACCAGGACACGGGGGAGGACACAGTCAGCTCATGGGGACGCCCCTTGGCCCACCAACCTCACCCACCCGGGCTTGGCCCAGTCCTGGGCCCACCTTGGCCTTGGAGGCTGCCAATCCTTGACCCATCGGGTCCTTGGCCAACGTTGGCGTTGACCCAACCAGAAGCGACCCGCCGTGGTCTCAGCCCGCCGTGGTCTTCACCCACCGTGGCCTCAGCTCAACCAGGATTTGACCCCCCCAGGCCTTGACTCACCCCGGTCTTGCCCCACCTGGGACCCGACCCAGTCCTTGACCCTCCTTGGCCTTGACCCATGAAGACCTCGCCACCTCCAACTGCCTCCCCGGGGCCTCCCTCCTTCCTCCGAGCCCCCCACCCGCCCCATTTCCCACCCCGTGGGGGGATGTGGGGTCGCGATTCTGGTCGCCCACCTCAGCAGCATCTGGCAGGCCTTGCAGGACGTGGTGTCCTCGAAGGAGAACATCTGGAAGTCGTGCCCGTCCGCCAGCGCGTGCTCGGGGAAGATGTTGGAGCTGGAGAGAGACGGGGAGGGGGAGGATATGGGTCTAGTGGGGCAAATCCGTGCCCCTCGAGGCCACCCGACCCCCCCCAGGGGTGCAGGTCGCCCCCGTCCCGAGGTGTGGGGGCACCTACAGGGCCATCTCGAACTGCTCCAGCCACTTCTTCTTCAGCTCGCGCGTCTTGAAGAAGAGCTCGTAGCCCTGCAGCCCGGCCGTGTCGATGAGCAGGAAGGTGTGGGTCCACTGCGGGCACGGGGGGAGGCCGTTGGTGCCCGGGACCACCAGACCGGGGCATTTGGGGCCACCAGAGCTGGGTGTTTGGGGCCACCGAGGCCCTGGGCGCTTGGGTTCTCTGGGAGGACACCGAGGTTCCTTGGGGATTTGGGCCCACCAAGGACCTGAACTCTTGGGTCCACCAGACACGGACACCCTGTAGGGTCCCAGATTTTGGGGTTCACCGGACCCGGACACCTTGGCAAGAAGACATCTGGGGCCACCAAGCACCCGGCCACCCGTTTTTTTGGGGGACACCCAGGTCTCATGGTACCTTCTTGCCGTCACGGGGGCCAAGGCCACCGTCCCGCAGTTGGTGGCTCTGCAGGTCCACGACTTCTTTGGCCTCGTAGGAGTCCCCCCGGCGCTTGCAGATGATCAGGGCCTTGTCCAGGAGGAAGCCGTACCTGGGGACGGGGACAGGGGTGGCACCGGGTCCCCCCAGAGCCCCTCGTGCCCCAGGATGTCCCCACACTGCCCTGGAGTGGCTCCCGTTCTGTGCCCTGCTCTGGGGACAAGGGTATCCCCAGGGTGTCCCTGTTAGTGTCCCTGTTTTCCGATGTCCCCATTGTGTCCCTGTGCTGTCCTGGTGTCCCCATGGTGTCCCCGTGATATCCCAGTGGTGTCCCTGCAGTGATCTCGCAGAGTTCCCAAACCCTCATGGGTGTCCCCAAGGTGTCCTGGTGGTGTCCCCATGCCCCTGTGGTGTCCCCAGGGGTGTCCCCATGCTCCTGTTTCCACCAATGATGTCCCTCTTGATGTCCCCATGGTGTCCCCATGTTCTCGTGGTGTCCCCATGGTGTCCCCACAGTGTCCCCGCGCCCAGTCCCACCTGTCCACCTTGGAGCGCCGCTCAGTGCTGGACACCTTCAGCTCCCCGTCGATCTTGGGGCGCCCAAACTGCGCCAGGGACTGCGGCTGGGGGGGGGGACACCGGAGGGGACATCACTGGGGGGCACTGGGGGGGTCCCAGGTGGGCCCCACCACATCGTGGAGGCAAAGCTGAACACTCAGAGGGACCAGGAGGGGCTGGGGGTGCCGGGGGGGGGTGCCAGGGGAATTTGGGGTGCCATAGAGGGGTCAGGGGGTGCTGGGGGTCAGGGGGTGCTGGGGGGGTCCCCACCATGTTGTGGAGGCAGAGCTGGACGCTGGTGAGCTGCTTCAGGGTCTCGTTGTCCCGTTTGACCTCGTTCACGCACTGCGCCAGGTCCTGGGGGGGCACCAGTCAGACACCCCTGCGCCCCCGGGACCTCCAAGACCCCCTCCGAGATCCCCAAAATCCCCCAGGAGCCCCTCACACCCCAAGACCCCCCCCCAGAACCTCTCCAAGAGCCCCCAGAACTCCTTTGAGACCCCCCTCTGGACCTCCCAGCATCGCCCAGACCCTCCAGGACCCCCCCAGACCCCTCAGAACCCCTCAATGCCCCCCCAGGACCCCCCCAGAACCCCCGGCCCCCACCCTCATGGCATCCAGGGCCGCCCGCAGCCTCTCCCTCTCGGCAGGCTCCGGCGTCAGCTTCACCAGCTCCTAAAGGGATGGGGGGGGGGACGGACAGGGCTGGGTCATGGGTGTGTCCCCCCTCCCAAGGGACTCGGCTGTGCCCCCAGGGGACCCAGGCGTCCCCTTGGATGGGACCCAGGTGTCCAGGTGTCCGTCCCCCCCCCCTCAAGTTATCCAGATGTACCCCAAGGGACCCCGGTGTCCCCAGTGTCCCCAGTTGTCCCCCACCCCAAGAGATCCTTTGATCCCAAGGGACCCTGGTGTCCCCCACCCCAAGGGACCCAGGTGTCCCCCAAAGGACCCGGTGTCCCCGGGGGTGTCCCTGGCGAGCAGACCTGCAGCAGGAGGTGGTACTTGAGCACCCGCTGCATCGGCACCATCAGCAGGTCCCGCAGCGAGAAGCGCCCGTTGTTGGCTCGCTGGGAGCACTCCTGGGGGGGGCACGGGGGGGGCACGGGGTCACGAGGGGTCACAGAAGGTCAGGGGGTGGCCAGGAGGTCATGGGGGGTCAAGGGAGGGGTTAGAGGGGTCATGGGGTTTAGAGTTGGGTGGGGTTATGGTGTAATGGGGGGAAGGTGGCCAAGGGGGGCTGGGGGTGTCCCATGGGGTTATCGGGGGTCACAAGGGATGGGGGTGCCTGGGGGTCACAGGGGGCCTGGGGGAGTCCGAGGGGGGATGGGGGGGTCAGAGAGACCGGGGGGCTCCAAAGGGATTGGAGGGGGGTCACAGGGGTTTTGAGGGACTGGGGGGTCCCAAGGGGAGGGGATCCTGGTGCCATGGGGGGACAGGGGGCTGTGTGGAGATAGAGGGGGTTCTGGGGGGGTCAGGGGGTCCTGGAGGGGGTCAGGGGTCCTGGGGGGTCAGGGGGTGCAGGGGGGATTTGGGGGGGGGTCTCGCACCCACCTGCAGCTTCATGCGGAGGTCGGTGCCGGTTGCCAACTGGTCCAGGCGCCGGGCGGCCGCCTCCACCTGGCTGCAGTAGCGGCCGTAGAGCAGGAACCTGCCGGGCCCAAAAGCGGCCAAATTCACCCCAAAACCCACCCAAAATGTAGCCAGAACCCAGCCAACGCCCCGAGTTGGAACCAAAATGGATGAAGTTGGACCCAAACTGTGGGGAATTGTGTCCAAGGTGGAACCCTGATGGAGATGAAATTGGGCTCGAAAATCAGACCCCAAATGGGCAGAACTGGACCCAAAATGGACCTGAAATTGGACCCTAAATGGGTGGAATTAGACCCAAAATGGGCCTGATGCTGGACCTGAAATCAGACCCAAAACGGGCAGGAATGGACCCAAAGTGGATGGGATGGGACCCAAGGTGGGCTCCCTGTTCCCCAAGGATCCCCCCTTTGTCCCCTAGGACCCCCAGATGCCCTCCAGGATCCCCCAGGACCCACCCAGGACCCCCCACATGCCCCCCAGACCCCCCATAGCCCCCCAGGACCCCCCCAGGACCCCCTAATGCCCTCAGAACCCCCCCCCCCCATTACCCCCCAGGCCCCTCTCAGACACCCCAAACCCCCCAGGACCCCCCCCCCCCCAGCCCCCTCACCTCTCCTTGTAGGCGAGGAAGAGGGGGCAGCCCGCGCCCCCGGGCCCCCCCACTGCCCCCCGCAGCTCCCCCAGGAAGAGCCGGTGCAGCTGCAGCAGCTCCTGCGCAGATGGGGGGGGTCAGTGCCAAAATGGGGACCCCCTTTGGGACCCCCCTACTGGGGTTCCTGGGGGGAGGGGGAGTTACTGGGAGCACTGGGAGGGGTAACTGGGAGTCGCTGCGCCTAATAGGAGCACCGGGAGGTCTGCTGGGAGTACTGGGAGGGGTTGCTGGGGGTTAATGCAGTTACTGGGAGCGTGGGGAAGGGTAACTGGGAGGACTGGGAAGGGCTACTGGGGGTCACTGCAATTTCTGGGAGCACCGGAGGGTGACTGGGAGGACTGGGAAGGGTTACTGGGAGGACTGGGAAGGGTGACTGGGAGCACCTCGATGTTGATGAAGATGCTCTCCAGGTCTTGGGGCTGCAGGAAGTGCTTCAGGGGCCGCAGGAAGTGCTGTGGGCACTGGGCTTACTGGGAGCACTGGGAGGGGGGACTGGGGGCGCTGGGGAAACCTGTCCTTGCGCCCCCTTGTCCCCGTGTCCCATCCCCTGCGTAACCGCCTCCATCCATGCCCCCCCATAGTCTGTACCCCCCTGTCCCCCCCCAAATGTCCCCAAACCCCCCCATTTTCCTCCCCATCCCCCTATTCCCCCGTGTCCCCCCCAAATGTCCCCACGTCCCCCCACCCTTTTACGTCCCCATATTTGCTCCCGCGTCCCCACATCCTCCATCCCCCCAAATTGTCCCATACTGCCCTGTGTCCCCCCACACCCCCCATGTCCCCCACCCCCCTGAGCCCCCCACGCCCCCGTGCCCCCCGTGCCCCCCCCACCTGGCAGATGGACTCCAGGGTCTCCGTGTACCTCTCCTCCGTCTGCCGCAGCTCCTGGAGGCAGCACAGCCTCCGGTCCACCTCCACCTTCTGCAGGGGGCAGCGGGACACGATGACACCCAGCAATTGGGGGCGGGGGTCCCAGGCACCCATGGGTGGGGGGACGCTCACGGTGGCCGGGGGGCTCCACCCGCATCAGGTCCTCGTAGATCTCGTCGCCGTCGTCCCTCTCGGCCTCCACGCAGTCGTAGAGGTCGTCGTCCTCCTCCGCCGTGTCGCTGCGTGGGGACAGCCCGCTACCCCCGCACCCCAAAACCCCCCCCCAGGACCCCCACCCCACCCGAATAACCCTAGAAACTACCCCAAAATACCTCTGGGTGCGCACTGAGCGTGCCACCAGTCTCTATCCAAGTAACCCCGGAGCCCCCAGTGTAGCCCCCCCCAAGGTCCCCCAGGAATCTCTGGGTCCCAATCACAAACCCCCGGGTACTCTGGAGGCCCCCAAATAACCCCTAAATTGCCCCAATAATTCCTGAAGGACACCAGAGCACCCCCTGAGCCCCCAAGGACACCCCAAAACCCTCCCAAACACACCTCGAATACACCCCAAAGCCCCCAGGACCTCCCAGCGCCACTTAAGACCCCCCTGGTGCCCCTAAAAGCCCCTAAGACCCCTTAACATTCCCCATTCTCCCTTAATACCCCCCGAATGCCCCCGACACCCCCCCAGTGACCCCCAAAGCCCCCCCAGACCCCCCAACCTGCCCCACACACTCAATGAGGTCCGAGAGGCCGCTGTAGATGTCATCGTCCCCAACGCAGTCCTCGGTGGGGAAGGGTCTGGGGGGGGGATGGGACACAACGTGGGTCCCATGGGGACCACCTGGGGTTGGGGGTCCTGGGGGGGGTCTCCTGCACTCACGTGAAGCCTTTGCTCTGGGCGATGGGGGTCCAGGACAGCGTGGACAGCGTGTCGATCACCTGGGGACAAGGACGGGTCACCGGGGGGGTGGTGGCCGGGTCATTGTAGGGGGGGGGTAGGGGGGTGGCCGGGCACCTGGGGGTCCCCAGATGTGTCCCCAACGCCCCCACCTTGCCGAAGTCCTGGACGTCGAAGAGGTCGAAGGCGCCGAAGAGGCGATGCTTGGGGAGCCCGAACTTGTCGGCGCAGGCGGTCAGGAAGGTGCGGATGTTCCTCAGGCACAGGAACTGCGGGGCCACGCGTCACCGTCACCCCCATTGTCACCCCCATGGTCACCTCCCCCCCCACGGCCACTGCCACCCCCCCCCCAGAACTTTTTCGACAGCGTTTTGTCACTGCCACGCCATTGTCACCAGTGTCACCCCCGTTGGCCCCATGGCCGTGACCATCAACCTTGTTGTTGTGGCCATGGTCATTGTCACCCCGATGGTCGCTGTCACCATCAGTGTCACCCCCATTGTCACCATCACCCCATTGTCACCATCACCCAATTGTCATCCTATTGTCACCGTCACCCCCACTGTTCCCATCACACCCCCCACCATCACTCCCCCTCACACCACCCCTGTCATTGTCACTGTCCCCATCTCCCCCATTGGCCCCAGCACCCCAAAGCCCCCTCCCTGGGGCAATTCTTTCCCCGCTCCCTATTCCCCCCCCCCACCTCCCGGTGGTTTCTCGCCCCCGGTCCCACCTGTGACATCTGAGGGCGGGGACAGATGTCCCGGGGGGGCACGGCACGGGGCAGGAGGGCGTTGAGGAGGTGGCAGAGCAGGACCCCATCCCGCAGGGCCTGCGCCAGGTCCCACACCTGCCCCCCGGGGCTGCTGGCCCGGTGACCCGCGGGGAGCACCCGCGCCGCCACCAGCCAGCGGGCGCACTGCCGCCACGCCTCCATGGCCCTGGGGGGGCACCGCGGGGTGGGGGGGGCGGTGGGGTCACGTCTGGGGTGGAGGAGATGGAGGTGGGTCCCAGTGGGGTCACGGCTGGGGTGGAGGTAGATCCAGGAGGGGTCACGTCTGGGTTAGAGGTGGGTCCTGGTGGGGTCACGTCTGGGTTAGAGGTGGGTCCTGGTGGGGTCACGTCTGGGTTAGAGGTGGGTCCTGGTGGGGTCACGTCTGGGGTGGAGGTAGATCCAGGAGGGGTCACGTCTGGGGAGGAGCTACTATGGTCGAGGTCCAGGTGTGATCGCTTCTAGGGAGGAGCTGGTGGAGACGGGGTCCTGCTGGGACCAGTCCTGGGGAGGAGGCGATGAAGGTGAGGTCCTGCTGGGACCTCTTTTGGGCAGCAGCAGCAGCAAGGACGAGGTTCTGGGGCGCGACCCCTTGCAGAGAGCAGCCGGCGGCGACGGGATCCTGGTGGGACCGATTCTGGAGAGGAGCCCACGGCGCTTGGGGGGTCCTTGCCCCCCCAGAACGCCCACGTCTGGGGAGGAGATGATGGCGCCGGGGCCCCGCGGCGCGGCCGTGGGGAGGAGCAGGAGGCGACCTTCGTCTTCCTACCGCCGCCACCACGTCCGGGGGGGAAATGCCTTCCTTCCCCCTCCACTCCCACGTCTCGGGGTGGTGGTGGTGATGGGTGGGGGTCCGGTGGTCTCAGGGACCCCCCGCCCGGGGGGAAGAGGGGTGGTGGGGCCCAACCGAGGCCTTGGGATGGCGGGGGGCCGGAAGGCGTCGGAGCGGGGTGCTGCGCCTGCGCCCCAGTGGGGCCGCGGGGGGTGACGGGAGCAGGCGCCCGGATGTCGGGCTGGGGAGGAACTGGCACCCTTGGGTCCCCGTGGGGCCCCACCGGCACGGCTGGAGGTTGAGGGACCCGACGGGGGCCCAGATGGATGGGGTGGTGGCCTGGTCCTGGTCCTGGTCCATGGGGACCCAGGTGTGGGACACGGTGACCTGTCCTGGTCCATGGGGACCCCCACAGGGGTGAGCGGTGACCCAGGTCCCCCAGGGACTCCAGCGCCCAGGGGATGGTGACCTGGGACCCCCAGGTGTCTGGGGATGGTGACCCAAGACCCCCAGCTCCCCAGGCGTCCCAGGATGGTGACCCAGGCCCCCTAGGGACTCAGGTGCCCAGGGGATGGTGACCTGGGACCCCCAGGGCCCCAAGTGGCTGGGGACAGTGACCCAAGATCCCAAGAACTCCCAGGTGCCCAGGGACAGTGACCCAGGACCCCCCACTCCCCGTCGTGCCCCGTATCTCCCCCGTGTCCCCCCCTCGCTGTCCCTCCCCTTGGCGGTGTCGCAAGGGCCGTGGCCCCCCGCCAGCCGCCTTCCCCGAAATGAGGAAGGACCTGGGCCTCCCGGCAGCCCCTCCTCTTTTTTTTTTTGGGGGGGGCACACACATGGGTGACCGGCTGTCCTTCCCCACCCTTATGCCCCCCACGGGGGTGACCCCCACATCTCAGCCTCAACCCCCCCCCCAGCTCCAGCCCCCCACCCAGGTGGACCCTCCCCCACCCTGCTGTGCGTGGGGTGACCCCCCCCATGTCCACGGGGTGCTGGCGTGGGTGGCCCCAGGGTGGTGACGTGGGTGGCCCCGGGCATGTGGGTGTGGGTTACCCATTAACCAGTGGCGCGGACATAAAGGGACCCCCCCGGCCCCCCGTCCCCGTCGCTGACCCCCGCAGCCATGGGGCCTCGGGTGCTGCCCCTCATCCTCCTGCTGCTGCATGCGGCCCCCGCCCCCGCACAGATGTGAGTCGCCCCCTCCCCACCCATGGGACACCCCCCCCCCATTAGGAACCCCTTTTCTGGGGACCCCACCACCCATGGGACACCTCCACCCATAGGGCCCCCACCCTGGGATCCTGCAAGACGACCCCCCCCAGGGACCCCAATATCTGTCAGTCCCCCTGACCTAGACCCCCCCCCACCCCAGATGGGACCCCCATAGTGGAGACCCCCATGGCAGAGAGCCCCCACCCCCAGATCACCCCTCCCCGTGGCCAGGACCCCCCTGTCCCAAATGAGACCCCCACGTACAGGATCCCCAGAGCCACGACCCCCACCTCAAGTAGTGACCCCCCCTGCTCAGGACCCCCACCCCACGTGGACTCCCCCCCACCTTTCTGGGACTCCCCTGGGAGTGGATGCTGGAGGGCAATGGGGGGATTTGGGGGTGCAGTGGGGGATATAGGTGTATGATGGGGGATTTGGGGGTGTGATGGGGGATTTGGGGGTGCCCCAGGCCCATGGGGCGGATCAGGGGTTCCCAGGGTGCTGAGGGGGCACCAGTCGGGATCTCCCCAGGGACCTGGGTGCCGTGGGGTCCCCAGGGTGGTTTCGGGGACAGAGCGGGGGTGCTGCAGTGGGGCAGACTGGGAGAAGCTGGGGCCATGGCGCAGCCCCCCCCCCTCATGATGGATGTCCCCAAGGGTGACAATGGTGACACCAGCGCTGCTGCGGCTGGAGACGGAGGAGCAGGTGGTGCTGGAGGCGCCGGGGCTGTCGGCGCCCACCGAGGCCACCATCCTGGTGCAGGACTTTCCTCAGAAGCGCCAGGTCCTCCACCAGGTCCGCAGTCAGCTGAACGCCACCCACGGCATGATGACCACTGCCACCATCAAGGTCTGCCACCTCCCCGCGTGTCACCTCCCTGCCGGTCACGACCCCTCCTTGCTCAACCCCGGGGAGGGCTCAACCCTATACGAGACAGTGGAGAATCTCCACAGGGCTGGTGGGGCCTGGGGGAGGATGGCTACCAAAGGGACCACGAAGGGGCTGTCACCCTGGGGTCCTTGGGGACGGTCGCCCCGGGGTCCTTGGGGACGGTCACCTCAGGGTGCTCAAGGGTGCATCCCCGTCCCCTGGGTGCCACCCCGTGTCCCCTGTCCCCCAGGTGCCTGCCAAGCTGCTGCCGTCGGTGGCGGGGAAGCAGTACGTGGCGGTGACGGCACGCGTGGGCGCGGTGACCGTGGAGAAGGTGCTGCTGGTGTCCCTGCAGAGCGGCCACATCTTCCTGCAGACCGACAAGCCCATCTACACCCCCGGCTCCACCGGTCCGTCCCGGGGCGCTGGGTCCCGTCGGGGGGTCCTTAGGGGGCTGGGTCCCCGCCACGGCACTTTGGGGTGCCGGTGGGACCTCGGGGTGCTGGGCTCCAGCACCCATTTGGGGCCGTTCTCTTTATGGCCCCTCTTGGGGTCCAGGACCCACGTGGGGACCTCCCCGTGATGTCCTCGCTGCATCCACTCGGGGACATCTCCAGAGGGCCCCAGCACCCGTTCTGGGGTCCAACACTCGTGTGTGGATGTCCCCACGATGTCCCCCTCACCCTGTCCCCCGTGTCCCCTCCCCAGTGCTCTGCCGTTTCTTTGCCCTGAGCCACTTCATGGAGCCGGTGCTCAAGACGGTGATCGTGGAGATCAAGGTGGGTGGCTGCTGGTGGCACGGGGACATGGTGACACAGGGACGTGGTGACACGGGGACGTGGTGACAGGGGGACATGGCCACCCATCTCACCATCCCCAACCCCACGTCCCCACAGACGCCCGACAACGTCATCATCAAGCAAGTGCCCGTGTCCTCCCCCAAGAAGAACGGGATCTTCTCCCTCAACCACAACCTGCCCGAGGTGGTCAGGTGGGTGCCCCCCCTCCCAAAATGTCCCAGGCACACCCCCGGCCCTGTCCTTGTCCCCTCACCCTGTCCCCCCCCCTCTTCCAGCCTGGGGACATGGACCATCATAGCCAAATTCGAGGACTCACAGGAACAGGTCTTCAGCACCCAATTCGAAGTCAAGGAGTACGGTACGGCGGGGTAGGGGGGGCTCCAGATTTGGGGGGTCCACTGGGTGTCCCCACACCAGTCCCCTCGGTCCCTCGTGCCCCGGTGGACATCGGGTGTCCCTTCCGCAGTGCTGCCGAGCTTTGAGGTGACCCTGGAGCCCGAGGAGAAGTTCCTCTACATCGACAGGAAGGAGAATTTCCGCGTGTCCATCACAGCCAAGTGTGTGTGTGGGGGGTGGGGACACCCCAAAATGGCGTGGTGACATCGGGTGGCCGTGAGGAGGACGGACGGTGACGGTGACAGAGGCGGCTTTTCCCCAGGTACCTGTACGGGAAGCGCCTGACGGGGACGGCCTTCGCCCTCTTCGGCGTCATGGTTGGCGAGGAGAAGAAGAGCATCCCCCAGTCCCTGCAGCGCATCCAGGTGGCCCTGTCCCCGTCCCTGTGCCCTGTCCCTATCCCTGTCCCTGCTGAGCCCCCTGTCCCCATCCCGGTCCCCGTCCCACTGACCCCGTGCTGCAGGTGGTGGACGGGGACGGGGAGGCCTCGCTCTCCATGGACACGCTGCGGCAGCGATTTGCCAACGTGAATGAGCTGGAGGGACACTCACTCTACGTCACCGTCACCGTGCTCACCGAGTCGGGTACGCAGGGGGGACGCGTGGGGACAGCTGGCACGTGTCGAGCCACGTCCTGTGTGTGTCTGTCACGGTCCTCGGTGACGCGGATGGGTTTGGGGACATATGAGGATGTGTGGGGTCATAGGAGGATGGGGCCAGTAGGGACGGGGGGTTGGGGACAGAAAGGAGAAGGATGCGTGGGGACAGGAGCACATGGGGCTGGGGACAGCAAGGATGAGGACACATGGGGTTGGGGACAAGGAGGATGAGGACAGTGTGGATGAGAACAACCAGAGCCATCTGAGGTCGGACAGGGCTGTCCCCTGGGGGACGGGGAGCCCTGGCCCGTCCCCAGGTGACATTGCCATCCCCGTGGGCACCGCAGGCAGTGACATGGTGGAGGCGCAGCGCACTGGCATCCACATCGTGAAGTCCCCGTACACCATCCACTTCACCCACACCCCCAAGTACTTCAAGCCAGGGATGCCCTTCGACCTGACGGTAAGGGCACCGGGGGACAGGGACGGGGACCCCAGTGGCACCAGCGTCTTCTGCATGGGGACAGGGGAAGCCCAGGGGTCTGTGGGTGAGGGGACCTGGGACCAGGGTCTGTCCCTATGCCATGTCCCTGTGCCACCTGGATGCCACCTGGGGGTTGGGGTCTGTCCCTGTGCCACACTGTGTCCCCATGTCACCTCCCTGTGCTGCACCCCCCTGCTGGGTCGTGTCCCGGTGCCACGTGTCCCATGCCCATACCGCATCCTCTGCAGGTCTATGTCACCAATCCCGACAATTCCCCAGCTCCGCGCGTCCGCGTCAAAGCCCAAGATTTCCAGGGCCTCGTCTCCACCCAGCGCGATGGCACCGCCAAGCTGGTCCTCAACATGCCAGCCAACAAGGACTCCGTCACCATCATCGTGAGTGGGGACGGGGACAAGGACCTTGGGGGTTCAATTCAAGATGTCCAGGGTGACAAAGGACCGTGGGCAGCGTGGGCAGCACTGAGCAGGGTCCAGGACAGTAGGGTTGGGGGACCAGGATGGAGTAGACATCCACGGTGGGGCCACGTGTCTGAACTACTCCAGGTACCGTTGACAAAGGACCAAGATGGCCATAGCTATGGGGACATGCATGGCAGAGATGGCTGTGGTGGTCAAAATGTCCAGAACGACCCAGGACCAGGGAATGGTGTTCTTGGTCACCGTTGACAAGGAGCAGGGTGGCTGGCGTCAGGGGGACTGTGATGGTTGGGGTTGACCAATTGGGTTGACCAAGTCCTCCAGGGTGACCCAGGGCCAGAATGGTCAGAGACCAGCATGGCAAAGCCACCCAAGGGGACCGAAAACCAAGATGGCCAGCATCAAGGGAATCAGGGTGTCCAAAACATCCAGGGTGGCTGAGATGACCAGGGAAGACAAGGACCAGAGCAGTGAGGTCAAGGGGACCAGGATGGCCAAGACCTCCGTGATGGCCAAGTCGTCTGTGGCAGCCAAGATTTCCACGGTGGTCGAGACCTCCATGGTGACCCCTGCCCAGGTTCCCTGTTGACCAAGGGCTGCCGTGTCCTCCGTGCTGCAGGTCACTACGGACCAGGCAGACCTGCCGCCCGACCGCCAGGCCAAGCAGAAGATGACTGCCGAGGCGTACAAGAGCCAAGGTAACTCCGGCAACTTCCTCCACCTGGCTGTAGGGGCCAGCGAGGTGCAGCCCGGTGACAACCTCCCCGTGAACTTCCACCTCAAGAGCAACAGCGATGCTGTCCGCAAATCCGTTTCCTACTTCACCTACCTGGTAGGCACGGCTGGCTTCTGCCACCCATCCGACCCCGTCCCAGGGCTCTGGGTGTCCGGGCACCCACCCACCCTGGGCACCCACCCACACGGCCTTCTCTCGCCCACCGCAGATCCTGAACAAGGGGCACATCGTCCACGCGGGGAGGCAGCCACGCGACGGTGACCAAAGCCTGGTCACCATGTCGCTGCCGGTGACGGCCAACCTCATCCCTTCCTTCCGCATTGTGGCCTACTACTTCGTGACGCCCAACGAGATCGTTGCTGACTCTGTCTGGGTTGACGTCAAGGACACCTGCATGGGCAGTGTGAGCGTCTCCACCACCCCAGGGGTTGGGGGGAGGCCATGGGGGCATTGGTTGGCCATTGGAAGGGGTTTAGGTGGCCCTTGAGAGGGCGGGGTGGTCCGTGATGGTTTTGGGTGGCATTAGGTGATTTGGATAGCCCATGGGGGAATCGGGTGGCCCATGAGGGGGTCGGCGGTTCTAGGGGATCTTAAAAGTCCTTGGGAATCTTGGGTGTCCCATGAGGGCCTTGGACATCCTATGGGCATCCCATGAAGGCTTTAGGTGGTCAATGGGTGGCCCAGGGAGTCCACTGGTGGTCCAGATGTCACCTCTGGAGGACTCCAGCAACTTGTGGGGGCACCCAAGGGGCAGCTCTTGGGGCTGTCAAAGGCTTTTTGGGTGCCCCACGACCTCAAACCTGCTGTGTCCCCCCACAGCTGGTAGTGAAGGGAGCGACAGAGGCTGACAACCGGGTGCACGAGCCTGGGACACCCATGCGGCTGCGCATTGAGGGTGACCACAAGGCCCACGTGGGGCTGGTGGCAGTGGACAAGGCCGTCTTCGTCCTCAGCAAGAAGAACAAGTTCACCCAGACCAAGGTGGGCGCCGGGGTTCCCCTCCCCGCTGTCCCCACCACCCCTGGGTGACAGCAGTCGCTGTCACGGCCGTCCCTTGTCGGCTCCAGGTCTGGGACACGGTGGAGAAGAGCGACATCGGCTGCACCGCCGGCAGCGGCAGGGATCACATCGGGGTCTTCGCGGACGCCGGCCTCAGCCTGGCCTCCAACGTGAACATCAACACGCCGCAGAGATCTGGTAGGGGACACGCGGGGAATGGGGACAGCCTGGGGTGATGCCAAGGTTGGGGATGTGACATCCTTAGCCTTGGGTTGTGTCACCCTGGGGGTGGGAGAGGTGACTCCTTGGGGAGGGGGATGTAGCCCTCAGGGTTTGGGGCTGTGGCACCCTGACCCGAGTCCCCTCTGTCCCCAGAAGTCCAATGCAAAAAGCCTGCGAAACGCAAGCGCCGCAGCCTGCAGCTCATCGAGTACAAAGGCCAGAAGGGTAGGTGGCCCTGGGGACACCAGGTCATCCCGTGGCCCCGGGGACACCAGGTCGTCCCGCGGCCCTGGGGACACCAGGCTGTCCTGCCCTCGCTGCGGGTGCTGGAGGGTCCCGGGTCCTGAGGGTGCCATCTGGGTGCTGGCAGCGGCCGAGTACACCGACAAGAACCTGCGCAAGTGCTGCGAGGACGGCATGAAGGAGAACCTCATGGGCTACAGCTGCGAGAAACGGGCCACCTACATCCTGGACGGCAACGCCTGCACCCAGGCCTTCCTCAGCTGCTGCACCTACATCAAGGGCATCCGCGACCAGAAGCAGCGCGAGTCCTACCTCGAGCTGGCTCGAAGCAAGTGCCGGGCAGTGGTGGGGTGGTGGCAAGGCGTGACGGTTGGGCAAAGCCGGAGAAATGCTGGGGTGAAGGCTGGGGGAAGCTTCACCGAAGCTTGGGCAAGGGTTGGGCGATAGAAGGATGGTGCTGGAGTGGTGCTGGGGGTGATGCCACCCCCACCCAGGGCTGGGGTCCCACAGCCCTGGTTGAGGGGGCTGCTGCTACCCCCAGGCGAGATGGACGGTGGCTTCCTGGACGATGAAGACATCACCTCTCGGAGCCTCTTCCCAGAGAGCTGGCTGTGGCAGGTGGAGGAGCTGACAGAGCCACCCAATGAACTGGGGTGAGCCCCACAACCTCGCCCCAGCACCATTGGCACCCCGGCCTGGCTTGGGGCCATCACCACCCCGCGTCCCAACCTGGTGATCCATCACCTCTGATCCATCACCTCCACTCCATCACCTCTGATCCATTTACCTCTGACCCATTTACCTCCGAACCCCCACTTACCCAGCCTGGGGACCAGATGTGACCCCCTCAGTAGACTAGGGCCCCGTATGCCCCCCTCCTGCTGCTTTGGGACCAACTATGACCCCTTGATCCAGCTCAGTGGTCACCTACATCCCCCTGGTCCAGCTCGGTGGCTCTTTACACCCCTCTGGCCCAGCGTGGGGCCAGCTGTGACCCCCCCCCTTGGTGGTTTGCATCCCCTCCAGCATCTCCACGAAAACACTGCCTGTGTACCTGAAGGACTCCATCACCACCTGGGAGGTCCTGGCCGTCAGCCTCTCCAAGAAAAAGGGTATGTGGAGGGATTTCAGAGGACCCACGGGGTTCCCCAAACCTTAGGGGTGGTCTCTGGGACTTGAGGAATCCCCAGAATTTGGAGGGGTTACTTGGGCTTTGAGGGGTGGGGGGGGTGTCTCCAAAATCGTGGAGGGATGTGTAACTCTGGAGAGAGATCCAAACTGTGGGGAGATCCGTGGGACTTGAGGGGTTCCTCACACCCGGAGGGAACTCTGTGAGGTTTGGGAGATGTCCCAAAGCCCTGAGGATATCCCTGGGACACAAAGGGCCAAGTGGGCTCGTGAGCTTGAACCCCACCTCCCCGGGGACCGCCGTGCAGGGCTGTGCGTCGCTGACCCCTATGAGATCACGGTGATGAAGGAGTTCTTCATCGACCTGCGCCTGCCCTACTCGGTGGTACGGAACGAGCAGGTGGAGATCCGCGCCATCCTCTACAACTACTGGAAGAACAAGATCAAGGTCGGTGGGTGGCCCACCCCTGGGCTTTGGGGGTCGGGGGGTGTCTGTGGCCACCAGACCCTCACGGACAACATCTTTCTGTGCCCGCAGGTGCGCGTGGAGCTGATGTACAACCCGGCCCTGTGCAGCGCCTCCACCTCCAAGGCTCGCTACCAGCAGATCTTCGATCTGGAAGCCCAGTCGTCGCGCGCTGTGCCCTTCGTCATCGTGCCCTTGCAGCTGGGGCAGCATGACGTGGAGGTGAAGGCGGCCGTCTGGGGCAGCTTTGTGTCCGATGGTGTCAAGAAGAAGCTCAAAGTCGTGGTGAGTGGGTCATCGCCGCTCACGGTGCATCTACCGTGCGGTGCCACCTCGGTCCCCAGCTCTTCCCGGTCCTCTTGATATCCCCACGGTATCCCCATCAGCACTTCATCCTGGTGTTGGTACCCGGGGATGAAGGATTCCCCATTCAGGATGCCCAAGGGTGGTCTCCTGGGGGCTCTCCCAGTTTGTCCCATGACCTTCACGTGCTGGTTTGCACTGGAACACCTTTCCTCACCAACCTGGGGAGGCTGGGAAGGGGTAGCTCAAAACCAGCCCAGCCTTGAGCATTGGCCTCTCACCTCTGCAGCCTGAAGGGATGAGGCTGGAGAAGACAGTGCAGATAGTTGAGCTGGACCCAAAGACGAGGGGACACGGTGAGTGGCCCCTGGCCGGTCGTGGGGACGTCTAATCCTCATGGGGACGCTGAGCGGGGGACAAGGGAAATTGGGAAATCCTACTGTGTGTTTGGGGCATGATGGATGGACCACCAAGAGCAGGACTTGAGCATCTTGGGGGACAGGGGACTTTCTGCTATGGAGCCGGGGAATCCTGAGGGACCAGGGACATCCAACTGTGGAGCAGGGGCATCTCGAGGGAGGAAGGACACCCTGATATGGGTCTGGAGCAGGGCCGGGTCACCTCAGGGAAGGGGGAGATGAAGCGTTTGGGGCCACCCACCTCCATCCTGGCCTCCCTGCCCCGCAGATGGTGTCCAAGAAGTGAAGGTGACGGCAGCAAATCTCACCGACATCGTCCCCAACACTGAGTCCGAGACAAAAGTCAGCATCCAAGGTGACAGCAGGGGAGAGGGAACGCCTAGGGGTGGGCTGGGAGGGGGCAGGACGCTCCCGGCCTGACACCATCCCTTCCCCGGGCCCAGGCAACCCCGTGTCCATCATGGTGGAGAAAGCCATCAATGGGGAGAAGCTGAAGCACCTCATCGTGACACCGTCGGGCTGCGGGGAGCAGAACATGATCGGGATGACACCCACCGTCATTGCCGTCCACTACCTGGACAGCACGAACCAGTGGGAGAGCCTGGGGGTCGACCGCCGCGCCGAGTCCATTGCCTTGATTAGAAAGGGTAGGAGCATCCCCAAACGGATACGAGCATCCCCTCAGTCCCCTCCTTTGGGGTGCAAAAAGTCACCGTCACCCAAGGGGGTAAAGCAACTTGCATCTGTGGGGAGGACATGGCTGGAGCGCTGCCAGTTTGGGGATTTCTAGAGCTACTGGTTTGCACTGGGATGTGCACCAGAGCGGGGGCTGGTGGTCTGAAGCTACCCCTGGGTGTTCCTTGCTTTGGCCAACTGCCCTCTCCTCACCAGGTTACACCCAACAACTCGCTTTCCGGAAAGAAGACAGCTCCTATGCTGCCTTCACCAACCGGCAATCCAGCACCTGGTGAGGGTCCCATTTCCAGCTCATCCCTGGGGGGCCCAGGTGATGGGACTGGACGTGACGGTGAGGTCCCCCTGCCCCCAGGTTGACAGCCTACGTGGCCAAGGTCTTTGCCATGGCCATCAAGATCGTGGACATCGAGCCAGAGGTGGTTTGCGGGGCCGTCAAGTGGCTCATCCTGGAGAAGCAGAAACCAGATGGGATCTTCCAAGAAGATGCTCCTGTCATCCATAAGGAGATGGTGGTATGGTGGGACCCAAACCCTACTCATGGCCAAGCTCTTTGGCTCAAGGATGCGCTTTTGGGATGAGCTGGGGGGGAAACTGCACCGGGAAATGGGAACGAGTGTTGTGTGGACATAGATCTGAGGTTTTTTCCCCGTTTCTTTATGCAGGGAGGCTACGAGGGTGCCGAGCCGGAGGTGTCACTGACAGCGTTTGTCCTCATCGCGCTGCAGGAAGCCCGGCAGATCTGCAAGGACCACGTCAAAGTGAGTAGCCCAGCGCGGGGCGAGGGGAGGCAGCGGGCACCCCATGCACAGGAGGGCAGCGCTTCGAGGCGCGGTGCCCAACCCTTATAGCAGCTGCCTGAGAATCCAAAGCGCCATCCTTTCTGCTCAGAGCTTGGAAGGGAGCATCGCCAAAGCCTCCGACTACCTTTCCCGGAGGTACCAATCGCTGGCCCGACCCTACACGGTGGCCCTGACCTCCTACGCCCTGGCCCTGTCTGGGAAACTCGACAGCGAGAAATTCCTCATGAAGAAATCCAAAGGTGATGTCCCAACGGGGTGGGGGGGACGCACCCAGGGCAGGGGGGAGGGGAGTTATGGGTCACCCGCTGGGTGCTGGTGGGGGGTGGGGACGACAAATTGCCACCAAGGGTGGGTTTTGAGGGCTCGGTGTCGCCCCAGAGGGAAACCGCTGGGTGGAACGCGACGCCCACACCTACAACATCGAGGGGACGTCCTACGCCCTGCTGGCCCTGCTGCAGATGGAGAAGATGGAGCTGACGGGAGCGGTGGTCCAGTGGCTGTCCCAGCAGAACTACTTTGGTGGTGGCTACGGGTCCACCCAGGTGGGCTACAAACCTCCCTGGCACCCTTGGGTGCTGCTCTGGCCCCCACGGCCATGCGGGAGTGGAGGTTGGTGGGGGGAAGAGGAGGGGTTGAGGGCTTTGTTGGGGGGCTGGGGGGTCACTGGGGACCCCCAGGGACATGGGGTTCCCCTGGGGACCCCTCCGGACCCTGGGGGTCTCCAGGGATGTCTCTCAGGGTCCACCTCTGGTCTTTAGGACCCCCCGAGAGTCTTCAAGTGACACGAGGTGGCTCCAGAACTTGGGGTGACCTCGGCTTCGGGGCCATCCAGGAGGCTCCGGGGACGCCCCAGGCGGTGTCCCCAAGCCGTGGTGACACGGGCGGTGTTCCCGCAGGCCACCATCATGGTGTTCCAGGCGCTGGCCCAGTACCAGGTGTCGATGCCGCGGCAGCTGAAGCTCAACCTCGACGTGTCGGTGCTGCTGCCGCGCCGCGCCAACGCCATCACCTACCGCATCGAGAACAGCAACGCCCTGGTGGCGCGCTCCGCCGAGGTACCGGCACCCTCAGCACCCTGCTCAGCACCTCAGCGCCCTGTCCCCTCCATGTCCCGGTGTCCCTCCGTGGCCCAGGATGCCACATCCCCTCCACATCCCTCCCGGAGTATGTCCCTGTCCCCCTCCAACGTCCCTGTCCCCACAGACCAAGCTGAACGAGGACTTCACGGTGAAAGCTTCGGGCACGGGCAAGGGGACGATGACGGTGGTGACCGTCTACAATGCCAAGGTCCCCGAGAAGGAGAACAAGTGTGACAACTTTGACCTGCGGGTGGACGTGGAGGACGTGAAGATGGGTGAGTCCCCAAGTGTCCCCCACGTGTCCTCTTCTTGCTCCCACCGGCCACTTCCCACGTCTCCTCCGTGTCCCCTCATGTCCCCTTCCACGTCTCTCATGTCACCCGTATTCCCATGTCCCCCTTCTATCCTTCTCCACATACCCCTGTCCCTCCAGATCCCCATGTCCCCTCCAGGTCCCTCTGGGTGTCTTCACCCCTCTTCTTCCTCCCAGTCCCTCATTGTCCCCCCGGGTTCCTCCCGTGTCCCCCACGGGTGGCAGCAGTGTCCTTATGTCCCCTCACAGGCAAGGAGCCGGAGGGCATCATCCGCTCTGTCAAGATCACCATCTGCACCAGGTGGGACGCGATGGGGACATCCGAGATGTTGGGGACATCTGAGATGTTGGGGACAGCAGGGACATCGGAGACAGGGAGGGGAACGGGGCTGCCGGGAACAGGGACACCAGGAACGAGGGACAGGGAGGTGGCCTCATCCCGGTCCCCCGCAGGTACCTGGACACTGTGGATGCCACCATGTCCATCATCGACATCTCCATGCTCACGGGCTTCTCCCCGGACATGCAGGACCTGAAGAGAGTGAGTGCAGGGACATGGGGACACGTCTGGGGACACCTGGGAGACATGGGGCCTGTCCTCCTGTCCCTGTGCGTGCCCCCGTGTCCCCTGTGCCCTTGTGTTCCCATGTCCCCGTGTGTCACCGCGTCCCCGTGTCGCTCTGTGCCCACGTGTCCTGGTGTGGCCGCGTGTCCTCGCGTGTCCCTTCATGTCCTGTGTGCCTGCTGTCACCGTGTCCCCATCCCCAGCTCTCGGAGGGCGTGGAGCGGTACATTTCCAAGTTCGAGATCAACCAAGTGCTGTCGGACCGCAGCAACCTCATCATCTACCTCGATAAGGTGGGGACGTGGGGATGGGGATGGGGATGAGGTGGGACCGTATGGAGATGGGGACGGGGACAAGGACGGGATCACATGGAGATGGGGACAGCAGAGGGACGGGGACAAGGAAGGGCACAGGCTGGATTTGGGGACATGTGCAGGGACAGGAAGGGGACAGGGATGGGGATGAAGCTGGGGACAGGAACAGGGATGGGTCACACGGTGACAAGACAGGGACGTGGGTGGGCATGGGGACGGGGCCAGGGCCAGGCTGGGGGCTGGGGCGCTGCCTCCCCGTCCGGCTGACTGCTGTCCCTGTCCCCGTGCCCCCCCAGGTGTCCCACCAGGCCGACGAGTGCATTGCCTTCAGGGCCCACCAGCAGTTCCAGGTGGGCCTGATCCAGCCCGCGTCCGTCACCGTCTACAGCTACTACAAGATCGGTGCGTCCCCGTGTCCCCTCGTGTCCCCTCGTGTCCCCTCGTGTCCCCTTGTGTCATCCCTGGGTCCCCTCATGTCCCCGTGTCCCCGCAGACGACCGCTGCACCCGCTTCTACCACCCGGACAAGGACGGTGGGCAGCTGAAGAAGATCTGCTACGGGGACGTGTGCCGCTGCGCTGAAGGTGACAAAAGGGACACGGGGACGTGGGGGCAGAGCCCGGGTCACACCCCCACCGTGATGGGGGCACATCGTTGGGGCAGTGGGACGTGTCGTGGCACATCGTTGGGGCCACGATGGGACACATCATGGCCCTGATGGGACAGGTCATGGCCACATTGAGACATCGTGGCCATGGTGGGACACGTCGTGGCCATGAAGGGACGCGTCACCACCCTGTCCCCGTGTCCCTGCAGAAAACTGCTTCGTGCGGCAGCAGCAGGACAGCCCCATCACGGTCAACCAGCGCATTGAGCGTGCCTGCGAGCCCGGGGTTGACTACGGTGAGACACGGGGGACATGGGGACAGGGGGACGTGGGGTGAAACTGGGGGATGGTGGGGCACAAGGGGGGAACGTAAGGGACAGTGTGGGTGTGCGAAGGGGGACGTGGGGTGACACGGAGACAGGAGGGGACGTGGAGGGACATGGGGAGGAGAAGAAGGGGCGGAGGGGCCTGCTGCCAGGGGGAGGGTGACGTGGAGGTGTCCCCGTCCCCAGTGTACAAGGTGAAGCTGCTGGAAATGGAGCAGACGGCATCGCACGACAACTACATCATGACCATCCTCTCCGTCATCAAGATGGGTACGAGCACCCCGGGGCCCAGGGGACGAAGCCACCCTGAGGGACGCGGGAGGGGTCACCGAGGGCTGGGGACGCCCAAGGGTGCTGGGGACACCCATGGCTGGTCCCTGAGATGGGGCCACCCACGGCTGGTAACTGGGTGATGCCACCAAGGATGCCATAGCCCCCTGGGGAAGGGGTCCCCACGGGGGGACAATTCAGAGCGGGTGTCCCTGGGGGGCTTGGGATGGGGGTGACGTGTCACCTGCGTGTCACCCCTCCCTGGGACAGGCACTGACGAAGACCCAAGTGGAAGCAACCGGACCTTCGTGAGCCACCAGCAGTGCCGGGACGCTCTGAAGCTCCAGCCTGGCCAGGACTATTTGGTCTGGGGGCTGGCCTCCGACCTCTGGGTCACTGGCACCCGGTAGGGACACGGGGACACGCGTGGGGATGGGGAACGTGCGTGGGGACGGGGAAACGTGCGTGGGGACAAGGGACACGGGGATGAGCCCAGCCAGGTCTGTGTGCTCTTGGTAGCCACCAAAGGGTGTGCTGCCAGTCCCGGGACATGCATGGGGACATGGGGAGATAGGGAGGGACATGGGGACATGGGGACATGGGGACACTGACCCCTGGGCACCCCCCACGGCACCCTGAGCTTCTCCGGTGTCTCGTACAGGGTTGTGCACCCTATGGCACCCCTCACGAGCGTGCCAACCCCCTTCTGCCCCGTGACCCCTCTTGTCCCCCCGCTGTCCCCAGCTTCTCCTACCTCATCGGCAAGGACACGTGGCTGGAGACGTGGCCGTCGGAGGTGGCCTGCCAGGACCCCGAGCTGCAGTCCCTCTGCCAGGACTTTGTGGAATTCTCCGAGGCCATGACCATCTTCGGGTGCCCCTCCTGAGCGGGTGCCCCCCACCCATGGGTGCCCCCACCCTCCTGTCCCCTGTTACTCTCTTTTTTTGGGGGGAGTTAAAAATGTCCTTTCTCACAGCCCGGCTCTGGGGGTGTCACGGGGGACGTGGGAGCACCGTAGGGGACAATGGGGACACCGCAGAGGACAACGGGGCTGTGGGGACTTCATGGGTGTCATGGGGACATCACAGGGGACGGTGGGGTTGGGATGATTCCAGAGGGGATGACGGAGTCATGGGGACACTGCGGGGGACATGGGGGCTCTTTAGAGCACGACAGGGTCATGGGGCCACCACAGGGGACACAGGACTCCAAAGGGGATGGCAGAGCCACGGGGCCATCATAGAGGACAGGGGCACTCCGTAGAGGTTGGCACATTCATGGGGACCCTGTAGGGGACAGGGGGAGCCCTTGGGGTCGTAGGGGCCACAGAGGGGGCTGGGAGAGGCACTGGGGGATCAGCTCAGGGCATTTAGGGCACGGTGCTGCTCCATCCTCAGCCCGTGGTGCTGCACGGTGCACGGTGCTGCACAGCCCTGCAGGGTGCTCATCCCGTGCTGCACCCCCCTGGGTGCTCATCTCCGCATGCTGCTCAGCTCCCGGCGCTGCGTGGCGTTGCTGCACGGCGCTGCACACCTCCCCCTGCCCGTCCTCAGCACCCGGCCGGTGCGCACAGGTTGCTGCAGCCGCACGCTGGTGGTTTCCTGCCTTCCCAGCAAGGCCCCGCGCCGGCGGCGCTTTCCGGTGGCTTTGTCAGCACCCACGGCTGCTGCTGGAGCACGGCCGGGGTACAGCCATGCACACGCGTGGGGGGTGCATGTGGGTGCATGCACAAGCAGGGTGCAATGCACCGATGGGTGCATACGCAAGTGTGGGCGCAACGCGTCCCTGAGGCTGCAAATATGGGTGCAAACACACGAGTGGGTGCTTGCACAAGTGGGTGCAGGCGTGGTGCAAGCATGCAGCAGCGTGTGCATGTTGCAGCCGGGCAGCTCCCCGTGTTCGTGCACCGGCACAAGCGTGTGCACAGTGCAAGCACGTACCGTGAGCGTGTGACCGCGTGCGCCATGGGGACGTGGGAACAGGGGGACATTATGGGGACATGGGGGGGGCTGCGGAAGGTGATGGAGTCGCTGCAGGTGAGAGGGGACATGGGTGACACAGGGGGGATGTGCGGGGGTGTCAGCACCCAGGTGTATGGGTGCTGAAGGGGGAGTGGGGGGGCTCGTATAGGGTTGTGCATGGGGTGGTGATGACCCTTGGGACCCCGCCCCTCACCCAGCTGGGACCCATTTTTGGAAGCCTGCTGGGACCCCACTTCGAATTAAGCCACTTGGGAGCACCGGGAACCATAAATAAATTTACTTAATCAATAAATAAAGTGGCTTCGAGTACCAGACAATAACTTAAGGGGGGAGGGCCCCCCCCCAGGCCAGCTGGGGGGGGAAAAGGGGGAACAGCAGGGACCCCCCACGCCTCTGGGCATGGGGTGGGGATCCGCAGTCCCTGCTGTCCCCAAAATGGGAGTCTGTGAGGTCCCTCGATGTCCCCAAATGTCCAGCATGAGGGTCGGGCCCGCAAGGTTCCTTGATGTCCCCAAGGAGGGAGCTTCAGCACCCCAAATCTCCAGGCAGGGGGGGTCTGCAAGGTCCCTTGGTGTCCCCCATGTACAGGCACAAAGGTCTGCGAGGTCACTTGATGGCCCCAGATCTCCAGTCTGGGGGTCTCCAGCACCAAATATTCAAAGGGGGATGGGGGTGGGGGGGTGTGCAATGTCCCATAATATCCCAAATCTTCAAGGGTGGAGGTCTTCGATGTCCCCTGATGTCCCCAGCCTCCGAGCGGGGGCGGCACCAGCCCCAGATCTCCGTGCCTGGAGGTCAGCAGTGTCCCTTGGTGTCCCCGAATCTCTGGGCGTGGGGGTTTGGAACCCAAATCTCAGGGCGCGGGGTCACCGACGTCCCCAAATCTCCAGGCATGGAAGTCAGCAACGTCCCTCGACGTCCCCCAACCTCCAACCGGGGGGTGGTATGGATGGGGGGTGACCGTCCCCAAACCCCTCCGGGTCCCCTTTTCCACGCCAGCAGCGGCCGCGTCCCCGCCGTCACCCCCCGGCGATGCGCAGCAGCCCCACGAAATTCCCCTCCCGCTGGTCCTGCGCCATCTGCCACTCGTCCCCGCCGATGTCCCCGACCAGCTCCACGTCCAGGACGTCCCCGGGCTGCAGCAGCCCCACGGCCTGGGCCAAACCCGAGCGGGCAGGGCCGGGGTCGGTGGCACCGGGCAGTGCCAGGGGCACGGAGAGCAGCGGGGGCGCGGAGCCGGCGCGGCGCAGCTGGAGGGTGACGTTGCCGGGGGGGCAATTTTCGGCCGTGCAGGTGAGGGCGAATTGCCCGTAGAGGAGGTAGAGCCCCCCCGCCGCCACCTGCAGCCCCGCGGCCGTCACCTCCAGGTCGCTGCTGAGGAAGACTCCGCTGATGCCTTCCTCGTAGCGCCACAAGGGTCTGGAGGACACCGCCAGCGAGCCTGGGGGGGGACACAAAATGGGAATGGGGTTAATATGGGGGGGCCACGTGGGTGGTGGTAGTAGGGAGTGGGTGTCCCCGGTGGGAAATGGGGTGGCCCCAATGGGAAAAGGGTGGCCCCGGGGAGAATGGGGGGGAGCCCCTTGGGGAATGGGGTGGCCCCGAGGGGAAATGGGGTGACCCCAATGGGAAATGGGGGTGGCCCCAAGGGGAAACGGGTATTGCGATGGGGGAGAGGTGCCCCCGTTGGGAAAAGGGTGTCCCCAAAGAGAAATGGGGTTTCCCCGTGAGGACATGGGGTTGCCTGATGGCAACGGGGTGCTCCCCAATGAGAGCTGGGTGCCCCCGATGGGTGCTACAGGTGCCAGAAATTGGGTGAGGGGGCTGCGGGGAGGCGGAACTGGATGGGGAATGGGGTGGCCCCTATGGGATTGGGGCGGCCCCTATGGGGTTGGGGCCCTGCAGCCACCCCCAGGGGATGACACCACGGAGCCTGCAGGGCCGGAGGCTGCTCCGTGACACCTTGGGGACAGGCGGTGACACCGCAGGGACCACAGGGACGGAGGCTGCTCCGTGACGCCCTGGGCACCTCGGGGTGCTCCGTGACACCCCAGGGACACTCCGTGACGCCCCGGGGCCCGCGGCCGCTCCGTGCCACCCCCAGATGCTCCGGGCCTGGGACACCGTTTCCTTTCTGAGGTCGGAAGGGGGAACCCGCGCAGCGCTTTCGAGATGACGGGGCGAGCTGCTGGGGGGGGGGACCGCTGCATCCCGGTGTGTGCCCCCCCCAGTGACCCCAAAGCACCCCAAAGCCCCTCACCGGGACCCCAGGACTTACCGGTGCTCAGCAGCAGGTGGGCGGCCGTGGCACCCTGCAGGAGAGGAAAAAGGGGGGGGTGTCAGTGGGACCCACACATCCCCAGCCCTGTGTCCCCCCCCATACACAGCGCACCCCCCCACCGGTGAAGGGGAAGTTGGGATTTGGGGACTTTCCAGCTCCAGAGGGTGTTTTGGGGGGGGGTCCTGGGGAAGGGGGAGACCCCCGGGTTAAGGGGGAGATGGGGGGATTGGTCCTTGGGGGGGGGGATGGGGTTGAGGCCTGATGTCCGTCTGTCCGTCCCCATCTGGTGGGCGTGGAGACCCCCCCGGATCTCAGGGACACGCGGACAGACAGACGGACAGATGGGGGACACCTGGAAGGAGGGGGGGGGACGGACAGACAACCGGACAGACAGATGGATGGACAGACGGATGGAAGGAGGGGGGCGGATGGAGAACTGGATGGACAGACAGACGGATGGACATGCACAAGGGACAGGCCCCAGGCGGACAGACGGACACCTGGGTGGGTGGATGCACACCAGGACAGACGGACAGCCGGGGGGGCGCCTGGATGGATGGCTGGACAGACAGACAGGCAGACAGACACCTGGATGGACGGACAGACAACCGGACACTTGGACGGACACCTGGACAGACGGACAGGCAGCCAGACACCTTGACGGATGGACACCCAGACAGACGGACACCCGGACAGACAGACAGGCAACCGGGCACTTGGACAGACGGACGGACACACCCAGACAGACAGACACCCGGACAGACGGACAGACAACCAGGCACTTGGACAGACGGACGGACACACCCGGACAGACAGACACCCGGACAGACGGACACCCCATCACCCAGCCTGATGGAAAAGGGGACGGACACACGGACAGGACAGGACGGACGGACAGGACAGGACAGGACAGACGGACAGACAGACAGACGCCCCCCTCCCACCACCACCTCCACCCGGTGCCCACCTGCGGGGGGGGGCCGTGTGCGGGGCTCTGCCCCCGGAGCACCCCCAGCAAAGCGGCGGCGGCGGCGGCGGCCCCGAGGGCGACGGCCCCGAGGGTGGCGAGGACCGGGAGGAGGCGGCGGAGGCTGCGCCCCCCCCCCCCCGGGGAGCACGGAGCCGCCCGGTCCCGGCAGCGGCAGCAGCGGGGGGGGGCGGGGGGGGGCACTCGGGGTCTGCGGGCGGCGGCATCGCGGCGGGGAGCGGCGGAGGAGCCCCGCTTATAACGGGACCGGGCTGGGGGGGGACGGGGGAGGTGGTGACGGGGAGGGGGTGGAGCTTGTGTCCCCCCACACACACACACAACCCCCCGGCCCCCCCGGGGGGGGGGGACAGACCGGCACCGGGGAGCCCCCACCGGGGAGGAACCGGAGGCACCGGGGGCGGGGGAGCCCGGGAGAGCCGTGGATGTAAAGGGGGTGGGAGGGGGAGGGGGGGGGCACTTCCTCCGAGGGTGTGTCCCCGTCCCCGTCCACCCCCCCGGGGATTTCCTGCCCCCCCCTGCCGTGACGGAGTACCGGAGTTTCCTATGGGGTTGGAATTTCTGCCCCCCCCCCCAAAAAAAAAAAAAAAAAAAAAAAAAAAAAAATCCTCTCCCGGCACTCCGGGGGAACGGGAAGGGGGGCGGATTCCCGGCTGCCCGGGGGGCACGCGCATCCCCCCCGTATGAGACCCTGTGTGAGACCCCCATGTGAGACCCCCACATGTAAGCCCCCCCATGAGACCCCCCCCCATGAGACACCCATGGGAGACCCGCCCTATTTTGAGACACCCCCGCCATGTAGACCCCCCCATATAAGACCCTACGGGACCCCCCCCATGTAAGGCCACCCATATGAGACCCCATGGCAGACACCCCTCCGTGAGCCCCCCCACGTAAGACCCCCTATGAGACCCCCCAATGAACCCCCCGGAATAACCCTATGTGAGACCCCCCCCCATAGAATAACCCCCATAGAAGACCCCATGGGAGACCACCCCATGGGAGACCCCCGATGAGACCCCCTAAAGTGACCCCCTCCAAGTGACCCCCCAATGACCCCCCCAGTGACCCCCCCATGAGTGACTCCCCCAGGTGACCCCCCAATAACCCCCTCACGTGACCCCCCCCATGACGCCCCCTATGGGAGGAGACTCCCTGGGAGCCCCCACTCCCAAGCCCCGCCCCTCCCCTTCCCACGCCCCTCCCCTTCCCACGCCCCTCCCTGGCCCCGCCCCTTCCCGCCTGACCCCGCCCCTCTCCTCCCGCGCCCGGCCCCGGCCGTTGCCCCAGCCCCGCCCCGCCCCTCCCGGGCCCGCCCACGCTCCTCGAGCAGCCAATCAGCAGCCACAAGCCCCACGTGACACCCCCCCCCGGGAGGAGCAAGCGGCGCCGGAAAGTCACGTGGTGCGGGCGGATCCGCGCGGGGGCCGCGGGCAAGGGTGAGGGGGCGGGGCCACGGGGGCGGGGGCGGGGCCTGCAGGTGTGGGCGGGGCCTCGTTGGGGGGCGGCGCTTCCGGAGCGGGCAGGTGGCGGCGGGGCTGCGGGGGTCCGGGGGACACGGGGGTAATGGGACGGGGGGGCATGGGGGGACGTGGGACTGGGGGGCGGGGGGTGATATGGGACTGGGGGGTCATGGGGGTGACTTGGGACTGGGGGGGGCAATGGGGGGACATGGGACTGCATGGGACTGGGGGGGACATGGGGGGACAGAGGACTGGGGGGGCAATGGGGCTGGGGGGTTATAGGGGGTGATATGGGACTGGGGGCCATGGGGGCCATGGGACTTCATGGGACTGGGGGGATTTGGGGCTGAGGGGGCGTGACATGGGGGGGACATGGGGGGGGGTGACATGGGGCTGGGGAGGGGCGGTGTCCCCAGCATGGAGGGTGGACAGCATGGGGACGGGGGGCTTTGGGGACATGGGGACAGGACAGGGTGGCTTGGGGGGAGGGGGGACAGCCAGGATGGGGTGGCCACGGGCCCAGGGTGACCAAGAGGGGGGGTGGCCAAAGGCCAGGGTGGCCGCGGGGACAGCGGGGACACACGGACTTGGGGACATGGGGACACAGGGACACGGGGACGTTTGTCCCTGTCCCCAAAACCCCAGGGCTGAGCTCGTCCCCGACCCCGCAGGGACCCGGTCACCTCCGGTCACCTCCAGTCACCCAGCAGGTACGGTGCCCTGGGGGGGGGGGGCGACACCGACCCGAAAAGCTCGCCGGGTCGGCTGCACCCACATATTTCCGCACCCCAAAATTAGGACTCCCGGCCCCTCGGGGGGGGACGCGCCAATTCCCTACGGGACGCGGAGCCCCCCCCCGGGGGTTGTCACCGGGGTTTTGTCCCAGCCTGCGGTGTTTTTGGTGCTGTTTTGCCCGATTTGGGTGTTTTTTTTTTTTCCCCCTGCCTGTTTCGCCCGTATGGCAAGTGGCAATACTCACCCGCCTTTTTAAGGTGAAAATGGGGGAAATCGGGGTTGAGGAGGAAAATCTGGCCTCTGACCTGCTTCCAGGTGCTAAAAGGGGTTGTGTTTTGGGGGAAATTGGGCCGGGTTTGGTGCTCGCCGGCTCTGCCTCCTCCCCGGGGGTCTTTGCACCAGCATGGCCTAAGCAACCGGGAATGCCTTCGTTAGGCTGTAATTATGCAAATGAGCAGACTTCGGGCTCCGGCCGGGGCGCCTGTGGCACTGGGATGGGTTCAATTAACCGCCTTTAATTAACCGTCACCATCCTGGCGCCGAAATTCCTCTCTGTCCCCGGCGCCGGGGGAGTTCCCGTTTGGTGTCCCCCCGTTTGGTGGTGCCGGGGCTTCTCCGCCGCACCGGGGACAATTTTGGGACTTCGCGGGGACAATTTGGGGACATCGCCGTCACCGTCACCTCCCGTCCCTTCCCCAGTGTCCCCATGGCTCTGCTCGCCCTCCTCGGCTGTGTCGGCGCCGTGCTGCTGGCGGCCACGGCCACGGCGCTGCTGGTGGCGGCGTATCGCCTGGGGCTCCTCTACCGCCTCCTCTACAAGGTAAGGGCGAAACGTGGGTAAAAACACCCCGTTTTGGGTTAAATCCGCCCGGTTTTCTAAGCGGGCATCCTCCTGGGCTCGCAGGCGGACCCCAGGAGCCCCCGCTACGGGGGCGAGCTGGTGGCGGAGGTGCTGAAGGCTCACGGCGTCCGCTTCGTCTTCGCCCTGGCCGGCGGCCACATCTCGCCCATCCTGGTGGCCAGCGAGAAGCTGGGGATCCGCGTGGTGGACACCCGGCACGAGGCCACCGCCGTCTTCGCCGCCGACGCCGTCTCCAGGCTCTCGGGTACCCGGCAGGGTGATGGAGGTGGACCTCCTGCTCAAAGGGAGGAGGGGTTTGGGGTGTCCCCGCTCTTTGGGGTCCCCGTTGAGTGGAGGCTTCCAACCCTCTTTGTCTCTCTCCCCCGTGCGTTTTCTCCCCATTTATCCCCCCCCACAACCAATCCAATCCCAAACAAGGATCCCGCAGCCGGGCCCCCTGCGCCCCAAACCCCAAAACCGGAGTCCCCAGGGGGTCACCTCCCACCCCCCCATCTCCCTCCCCAACAGGCCGCATCGGTGTCGCCGCTGTCACCGCCGGCCCCGGCGTCACCAACGCGGTGACAGCCATCAAGAACGCGCAGATGGCCGAGTCACCGCTGCTGCTCATCGGGGGGGCGGCCGCCTCGCTGCAGAAGGTCCGGTGGGCTCACGGAGGGAGGGAGGGGATTTAAGGGACCAAACCTAGCTTTTTTTTTGAGGGAGATTTCCCCCATTTTGGGTTTTTCGCCGCAGGGCCGGGGCGCGCTGCAGGACATCGACCAGCTCTCGCTCTTCAGGACGCTCTGCAAGGCGTGCGTCTCGGTGCGCACCGTCCGCGCCATCGTCCCCACGCTCCGCCAAGCCATCGCCACCGCGCAGTCAGGGACCCCCGGTAAAGATTTGGGACACCCCAACACCCCTTGGGGAAGCTTTGGGGTGATTTCAACCCCCCCCAGGTCTCGTTGTGGGCGCTGCTTTTGGCGCGGCGCTTTTGGTGGTGCTGGTGTCACCTCCCTGAAACGCGTTTTTTTTGTTGTTGTTTTTTTTTGGTTCCTTTTTTTTTGGGGTCCCTTCACCCCCGTCCCACAGGTCCCGTGTTCGTGGAGCTCCCCATCGACGTCCTCTACCCCTTCCACGTGGTGGAGAAGGAGGTCGGCGGTGCCAAGAGCGCCCGTGGGTTCCGTGGAAAGCTGGTGCAGTGGTGAGCAGCCACCCCCCCCGCCACCCATGGGTGCTGCCAGCACCCCAGGGGGGCTGCAGCACCCCAAAACGCCCCCTTCTTGACAGGTACCTCCAAAACTACGTCCATAACCTCTTTGCGGGTGCCTGGGTGCCCCGGGATGTCACCCCGCTGCCGGTGAAGGTGCCGCTAGC
Organism: Aythya baeri; assembly: GCA_026413565.1. Taxonomy (NCBI): domain Eukaryota; kingdom Metazoa; phylum Chordata; class Aves; order Anseriformes; family Anatidae; genus Aythya; species Aythya baeri. The sequence continues at coordinate 197,009 of CM048640.1, forward strand.
CACCGAGGACGAGGTTGGCTTTGTCCCCTGACCTGCTTCTGAGTTTTTGGGGTCTGATGGAGCTGTTTTGGGGGTCTCATGGAGCTGTTTTTGGGATGGCAGATACAGCGCTGTGCCGAGCTGGTGAGCCGGGCCACGAAGCCGCTGGTGCTGGTGGGCAGCCAGGCTCTGCTGCCACCCACGCCGGCCGAGGAGCTCCGGTGAGCGGGCCTGGGGACAGAGGGTATGGTTTGGGGACAGAAGGTATGGTTTGGGGACAGCTGAGCACGTCCGGGGACGAGCGAGCTGGTTTGGGGATGGATCAGCTGGTTTGGGGACAACTAAGCCTCTTTGGGGATGGATCATCCAGTTTTGGGGTTGGATGAGCGGACCTGGGGATGGCTGAGCCGCTCTGGGGCCAGCTGAGCTTATTTGGGGAAAACGAGGTGGTTTAGGGAAAGATGAGCAGGTTTGGGGCTGGATCAGCCACTCTGGAGACTGCTGGTTGAGTTTTGGGGTTCAGCCGAGCTGGTTTTGGGTCCAACCAAACCAGTTTTGGGGCCCCCAACTGAGCCTGTTCTGAGGCCCGACCGAGCCATTTTTGGGGCTGATCGAGCCGCTTTTGGGGCATGCAGGGAAGCGCTGGAGGCCTTGGGCATCCCCTGCTACCTGGGGGGGGCTGCGCGGGGGCTGCTGCCCCCCGAGAGCCCCCTGCTCCTGCGCCAGAACCGCCGCGACGCCCTCCGCGAGGCCGACCTGGTGCTGCTGGCAGGTGGGTGCCGGGGCTGGGGAGGGGACGGGGACACCCCACAGTGACCCCCATCCCCAAATTGTACCCCCCACCTTCCCCCAAAGGCGCCGTCTGCGATTTCCGTCTCTCCTACGGGCGTCTTTTTGGCCGCCAAACCGCGGTGGTGGCCGTCAACCGGGACCGGGCGCAGCTCCTCCGCAACGCCGACGTCTTCTGGCGGCCGCGGCTCGCCGTGCAAGGTGACAGCCCCGTCCCCCCCCCCGCCGTCCCCACGGCCCCAGCAGGGTGGTGGCACCGCGGGAGATGGGGTTGGGGTCAGATGAAATGGTTTTGGGGGACAACAGGGATCTGGGGAGAGCTAAGCTCTGTTTGGGGCCAGTTCAGCCACGTTTGGGGCTCAGCTGAGCTGGGTTCTGGGGGTCCAACCAAGCCAGGTTTGGTGTCCAGCAGGCCTGGGTTTTAGGGCCAATTCAGCCTGGTTTGGGGTCCCGCTGAATGTGTTTTGGGGCTCAGCTGAGCCAGATTTGGGGGGGGTCTTTAAGGTCCCTCCCAGGCCAAAATATTTTTATGATAACTGAGCTGGTTTTGGGGCCAATTCAGGCAGGTTTAGGGTCTGACATAGACAGCTGGGGTGGTTTTTTTTTCGGAGGGGGTGTGATGAGCTTGGCGTTCTCTGCAGGCGATGCCGCCTCCTTCGTGGTGGGGCTGGCGCGGCGGCTGGGGGGCTACTCCTGCCCCAGGGACTGGCTGGGGGGGCTGCGCGAGGCCGAGCAGCGCAAGGAGAAGGCGAACCGGTGAGCACGGGGATGGGGGGGCAGCTTCCAGAGCCTGGGGGGGGTCCCGTGTCCGTTTTGGGGGGAGATGACCCCATTTTGGGTACAAGGGGGAGGTGGCTTGGTTGATTTTGGGGTGAGAAGTTCCAGCCCCTTGCTACCTCTTTGGGGTTCCCATATGTGTGGGGGGGGCCATACCTGTTTTGGGGAGACCCCAGCCAACCTCTTCTTTTTTTTTGGGGGGGGTGGGGGGTCCTCTCTAACAGGGAGAAGGCAGCGACCCCCACCCCGCAGCACCTGAACCCCCTGGACCTGCTGTACCGCCTGGACGCGCTGCTGCCCCCCGAGAGCCTCTTGGTGGCCGACGGGGGGGACTTCGTGGGCACCGCCGCCTACATCGTGCGCCCCCGCCGCCCCCTCTCCTGGCTGGACCCCGGTGAGGACCCCCCCCCACCCTGGGCACGGTGTCACCGCTGGGGACACGCGGGTGACACCGGCCGTTGTCCTCGCAGGCGCCTTCGGCACGCTGGGAGTTGGCGGCGGCTTCGCGCTCGGTGCCAAGCTCTGCCGCCCCGAGGCCGAGGTATGGAGGGGGGGGGGGACACACAGGCATGTGGTGGCCCATGGGGACAGCGGTGCCACCTGCTTGGCCTCGTGTCACTTGTCCCTTCCCCTGCCAGGTTTGGGTCCTGTACGGTGACGGCTCGCTGGGCTACAGCCTGATAGAGTTCGACACCTTTGTGCGGCACAAGGTGAGACGGCACCGAAACGGGGGGTGGGGGGGTGGAATTGGGGTCTTGTCCCCGCTCTGGGTTGTCACCGGGGCGCGGTGGCCCCGTGCTTTGTCCCCTTTAGACACCCATCATCGCCTTGGTCGGCAACGACGCGTGCTGGAGCCAGATCTCCCGGGAGCAGGTGGCCATGCTGGGCAGCAACGTGGCCTGTGGCCTCGAGTACCTGGGTGAGTGCTGTCCCCACCGTCCCCTACACACTGGGGGGGGGACTGAGCCCCTTGATCTGGGGACGCTTGGTGGCCCTGGGTCACCCTGGAGTGGGCTGAGCTGTGCCCGGTGGCCCCACATCGCCCTGATGGTGCCGCGCTCGGTGGCCACGGCGCAGCGGGGAGGCTCGGGCCGTGCCCCGTGGCCCCGTTGTCACCCCCCGCTGTCACGCTGGTGCCACAGCCGTGTCCCTGTCCCCTCCCCGCAGATTACCACGCGGTGGCCGAAGCGCTGGGGGGCAAAGGCTTCGTGGTGGGGCGCCCGGACAGCGAGCGGCTGGACGCCGTCCTCCGCGCCGCGCAGGATGCGTGCCGCCACGGCCACCCCGTCCTCATCAACGCCCTCATCGGCAAGACCGATTTCCGCGAGGGCTCCATCTCTGTCTAGGGACTGTCCCCTCTCTCCCCCGACGCCCCCCTGGTGCCTGGCAGCAGGGATGAGGGGGGCTGAAGGATGCCTCTGGGTGCCACCGAGGTGTCCCCAACCGGGGATGGGCGAAAAGAGGTGTTAGGGCGGTGGCATCGGTGCTGTGCCCCCTAACGTGGGGCTGGGGGGGGGGACAGTGGTGTCCCCTGGCAATAAAGCAGCACCGTGTGCCCCCATCTGCCATCCTGCGCCATCGATTCGGGTGCCACGGGGCATTTTGGGGACTGCCACCCCCCCCCAAGGGGACACCACCACACGCACACAGCCCGGCAGCGAGTGCAGCTTGTGTCCTTTATTGCTGGTGACAGTGACAAGGCGGTGGGCAGGGCAGGGTGGGCGTCAGGCCATCCGGGGGGGACACGACTGGGGACAGCGTTGTCACCGAGCCCCCCCCGGCCTGGTGGCACCCCCTGCCCGGGTGATTTAACACTGCTGGCTCAGCCCGGCCGGGCCGGTGCGTTCACATTCAGCTGGTTCCTGTAAGGCTAATACTGAGCAAGGCTGGTTTTTTTGTTTGTTTTTTGTTTTTTTAGGGGGGGGAGAGGAATTCATTTGGCTCCCTCCCTCCCCGCCCCCGTAACACTGGTGCTGGGTTCATTTTGGGGGTGAAAAGGGCTTTTTCTGCAGGCTGCGGTGAAGGCAACCGCCACGGGCCATCCGTCCACGCGCACGCACACGAAGCTGGAGTAATAAATAAAAGCTCAGCGCTCCCGTACCGGCAGCACCCCCCCGGGGGGGGGCAGAAAAAAAAGTGGAGTGGGCTGGGGGGTCCTTGCTGCCCCCCCGAGGGAGAGCCGTCACCCTCCTCAGGGGGCCAGCAACAGGGAGGGGATTTTGGGGAGCCCTCATGAGCTGGGGGGGGGGTGGGTGGTTGGTGGGGAAGGGGAGAGGTTGCCCCCCCCCGTAGCCTGAGCGATGGAGGTCATGGACCCTTGTCAATACTGATTTTGGAGGGGGGGCACCCATGGGGGGGGACTTGGAAGGGGAAAAGGGGCGAACAGGCACTTGAGGGCAAAATTTGGCCATAAAAAGCCGAGCAAGAGGCACCGAACCTCCACCATCCCCCCCAAAACGGTGCGTGGATGCGTGGTGGGGGGGGTGTGCAGCCAGTTTTGGGGGGCACGGGGCTGCTCAGGTGTCCCCCGATGGGGCCGGGCCCCCCCCCCAAAGATGGCATCACCTTTTTCTTGGGGGTCCCTCCTGCTCGGCGCTGTGCAAATCGAAGGCAACAAGAGGCAAGTGCTGCTTTTTGGGTCGCTCCCCCCCGGCGGCGCCGTCACAGGCAGACGTTGATCTGCTTGGCCAGCTCCCGCTCCAGGTCGAGGATGAGCGCGTCAAAGTCCTTGAGGTTGAGCCGGGGGCCGAAGGGCGCCTCGGGCTCATCGCCGAGGCCGAAATCGGCCACGAAGAGGGTCCGCCGGTGGGCAGCCCGGCTCTCGCCGTCACCGGCCGCTGCTGCCGCCACCACCTCGTCGTAGCCCCCGAACTGGTGGCCGCAGACGCTCCAGTCGCCGGCGTAGCGGTTGCTGGGGGGGCTCTCGGGTCCCCGGGGGCGATGGCGAGCCACCACCGCCGTGTCCAGCAGCTCCAAGCGCAGCGCTGGCTGCCGCGGGCGGCCGGGTGGCGCCTCCTCCTCGCAGATTTGGGGGGCCGGGGATGAGCGGGGGGCTGCGGAGAGAGCACGGGGGGGGCGGTCAGGATAAAAGGGGGAAGCCTCGGGGTGGTTTGGTGACGTTGGAGGGGGCAGGAAAGGCCCTGGGGGCAACTACTGGGGTCAGAGGCGCATGGCACAGCCCCAGGGTGTCACCGACCCCCCCAGAGGGTGGCCTGGGAGGTGGCCAAGCACAAATTTCCCCCAGGGTGGGGGCCACGGGTGTCCCCCCCAGCCCCCCCTGAAGCCTGCTCACCCGGCCAGGCCTGCAGCAGGTAGTGCAGCACCTCGATGTGCCTCTTGAAATCGACGGCGCTGGCGATGTCCTCACTGTGGGCGTAGCTGCGGGCGCTGCCGGTGCCGCCGCCGCCACGCCGAGGCTCCTGGCTCTGGGTGAGCAGGACGGGCCCGAAGCAGACGGCGATGTTCTGCGGGTTCATGCGGTTGAAGTCGTGGAAGGAGGCCACCAGGCTGAGGTGGTCCAGGAGCCGCGTCAGCGTGGCCTGGGGGACAGGGTGGCGTCAGCGGGGACACCCCCCGGGGTGACGTTCCCCGGCCGCACTGGGCCACCGAGGGGAAATGTTTTGCTCCCCGATGTCACTGGGGCTGAACCACGCAGCTAATAACGATGTGGAGATAAATGCTTGGCTACTAGGGATGGAGAGACCCCCCCAAAAAAATGCTCAGGGGGGGTGGTGACACCAGGAGGTGCCACTCATCCAGAAACCAGGACACCGCAGTGGTGACGCGCGACGGAGAGCCCCAGACCGAAAGGGGTGCCCCGGCAATCCCCCAGTTTTAGTCCTGAACCCCCCAGTTTTAGGGCTGGCCACCCACCTTCTCGACGTCCGGCAGGCAGTCGAGCAGGGTGACGGCGTCCCGCTCGCCTGGAGGGGTTCGGGGGGGCCGCTTGGCCATGGCCTCCAGCACAACGTGGTAGAGCGTGGGGGTGATGAGCGGCGTGGGCAGCTCCCGCAGGTAGTCCTTGAGGATCCCTGCGGGCGAGGAGCCAGAGGGGGGGGACATCAGCGTGGCCACCCCCCTGTGGGTGCCGTGGGGGGGCCTGTGGGGTGGGCACTGACCCGTGATGACGTTGATGTCAGGGTAGAGCTGCTCGGACAGCGTCACGGCCGCGCTGTCCCTCTCGAAGGCGTCGCGCAGCTCCTTCTTGACGGCGGCCGAGCCGCAGAGCCGGTACAGCCCCACCACCTTCAGCCCCCGTTTCTCTATCTCGGCCACGCACTTCTGGATCAGCAGGGGCACCTTGGTGGCCGTCTTCTCCCTCTCCACCAGCTGGCCCAGCTCCACGCCGAAGACGCGGGGCTCGCACTCGCCGGGGCCGTCCCACTGCTCCACCAGGGTGAATTTGGAGAAGAGGACGCCGCGAGGCTGCAGCCGCACCGCCAGCTGCTGGGCCCGGCAGCCTGGGGAACAGAGGGGGGCTGTCGGTGGGGAGCCGTGCCGTGAACCCCCCCCTACCCAAATCCATCCCCTCCCGTCCCCGCCGCGCACCTCGGAAGATGTGGGGCAGGACGACGGTGCCGTGGCAGCAGAGGCGGTTGCGGCAGGAGGAGGGGTCCCAGGAGAAGACGATCACCTTGAGGAGCTGGGCGCCCTCCAGCTCCAGGTTGAAGGTGTGGTTGAGGCCGAGGAAAGCCGCCTTGCAGGGCAGCAGAGCCGTGCGAGCCCGGTTGGCCGCGTCCACCTGCAGCACGCAGAAAACCTCCCGGGCTTCGGCTCGCGGCGGCTTCAGGTCCCGCACGCCGTAGAGGTGGACGCTGACCAGCCCGGAGATGTGCTGCCCGCCTCGGGGCAGCTCCCCGCAGCTGTAGGGCCGGAAAGCGCCCACGTCCAGCCCGCTCTCCCCATCCTCCGGCTCCGCGTGCGCCCCGGTTTTGGCCGGCAGCTCCGGGGAGTCGCCGTCGCTCAAGTAGCCGCCCTTGCTGGCCGCTTTGGCGCGGGGCAGCGAGGCCACGCTGGTGTCGAGGTGGTAGCGGCTGATGACGTTGCTGGACTCCTTGCGGGCGTCGGAGGGCGAGGAGCCCCCCTCCTGGCCCCGCGGCCGGGGGCTGCGCAGGCTCAGCTTCCTCCGCAGCTCCGGCAGCTTCTTCATCTTCATGGAGAGGCGGCGCACGGTCCCCGGGGACTTCACTTTGCTGAGGGAGCGGCCTTTCTTGGTGGCTCGGGGGCTGGCGGGGGGGGACGGGGGGGAGAGCCCCGTCCCCAGGCTCACGCAGGGGATGGGCATCTTTGCTGGGGGGGAGAGAAAGGGTGAGCGGGTACCGGGGGGGTACCGGGAGCCTGGCCAGGACTGGGGTGGCTCCCTGGAAACCCTGGTGGGGTCTGGGGGACAATGTCCTGTTTTGGGGGATGGGGAAGGGGCAGGGGTTATGGGGAAGGGGCAGGGGTTATGGGATGTGTCTGGGGGATGGCGAAGATCATGGGGACCATGGGGTCCAGATGTCCCTGAGGACAGGGTGGGGACAGGGACCATCAGGTCTCGAGGACATCATCCCGGGGGGGTGGGCAGAAAGGGACAGGGATTGTGGACTCTGGGGGATGTCAGCCTGGGGGACAAGGAAGGGACAGGGTCTGGGAGACCCTGGGGACAAGGGACCACGGCCTCTGAGGACCTCGGGGTCCAGGGAGCCTCAGAGGCACCAGAGAAAGGACAAAGACCGTAAGGCACCGCAGATGGAGACTGTGGGGCCCAGGGGACACTCTCCTGCGTGGTGACAAGGGCTGTGGGGAACCAGGGGCCCCCACTGTCCCCCCTCTCCCCTTTCCCAGCCCCTCACCACAGGCCTGCGTCCTGCCAGCCGCCGGCTCCTCCGCGCCGCGGGCTCCGGGGCTCTCCGCCGCCCCTCTGCCCCCCCAGGGGACGTCCTCCCCGCTCGCCTTCGGAGGGTCCTCGTCCTCGGGGATGGGGTTGTACCAGATCTCGCCCTCGCTGCCGGATGCTCCAGCCTCGGCCTCGGCACCGCCGCCACCAGCCTCGTCCAGCCCCAGTGCCTTCGCCGAGGACAGCACCCAGTGCCGGCTGCTCCGCTCCAGGCTCTGCAGGTAGGCGCCGTGCCCCGGGCTCCTGCCGGGACCACCGAGCTCCACGGAGCCGTTGGCTGCTTCGGCCTCCTCCGCCGGCTCGGGGGGCTCCTCGCCGGGGGGCTCCAGGCCTGGCCAGGGGCTGCTGGAGGCCGGATCTGGCTCGCCGGCCTCCCCCGGCTCCGGGGAAGCTTTGGGAGCCGGCACCCTCCTCCCGCTGGGCTCATCGCGGCCGCCGCAGGAGAAACGGGCCCAGTTCTGCTTGCGGGGCGCTGCCGGCTCCGGTGACACCGGGGCCGCCTCGGGGTCCGCCGGCGACTCGGGGCTTGGCGGAGGATGCTCTGTGGAAAGGGAGAAAGGCCGGGGCTCGGCGGGGGTCCCCACCAGCGTCCCGTGGGACCACCCCCCCACTCCGAGCCCCGAATCCGCTGCCGGGGCCGCGGAGGCAGCTGCGCGCAGCCCCTTGCCAAGAGGGATTTCCGGCTGTTTACGGCCGGACGGCCCCGCTGCCGCGCTCCCACCATCCCGGGGGGGCTCGCCGGAGGATTGGGGGGGGGCTCGGCCGGGCCCTGCTGCACCCCATGGATGGGGGACACGGCCGCATCCCGGTGGGCACGGCTCTGCCTCCATCCCCGTGGCCTGCACCCCCTGCTCGCACGCATGCAGGCTGGGGGGGGGGCTCAGCAGTGCGCCCCCAATTCTCGCCCCCGTCCCACCGGAGCCCCCTTGCCCCCATGGGGCTCATCCCCAGGTGCTGTCACAGCCACCCCCACCCCCCACATGTGAACAGGGGGTGCTGGACCCCAGGGATCCCTTTTTTGGGGGGGGGGCAGGACCCCAAGGATCCCTTTTTGGGAGGGGACAGCAGGGACCCGGGGGGGGCAGCAGGGACCCAGGGGGTGATGCGGAGCCCTCGGGGGCTGCACCAGGGACTCGGGGGGGGGGCTCCAAAGGGACTGAGGTGGGGTCTCCATCCCGGGGGGGGGGGTGTTGAGCTCCTCGCCCCCTCCCCAGCTCCGTACCTCGCTCTTTGCCATCCGATTTCTTCCTGCGCGGGCGGTCCCGGCCCCGCAGCCGGGAGAAGGTCCTCCGCAGCAGCGGCTCCGCCATCGGCCCTGCCCGGACCCCCCCCACCCCCCCCACCCCGACGGGGGTCCCCTCGGCACCCCAGGGACCCCTCAGCCGGGTCCGGTCCCGTTCAGCCCAGTCCGTTCCCGTTCCGCCCAGTCCGGTCCCGTTCAGCCCGGTCCGGTTCCCTTTAACCCGTTTCTCCCCAATTAGCCCGCTCCGCCCCCCCCGCCCCCAGCCCGGTGGGGTGGGGGTCTCCCGTTCCTCCCGGTGGTCCCGGGACCCCCCCCCCCGGTCAGCACGGCGGGGCCTGGAGCGGCGGCGGCGCCATCCGCGGAGCGAATTCCTGGGATGCCGCCGGGAGCGCTGCCGGGAGCTGTAGTCCGGAACCCCCCCGAGCCGGACCCCCCAAAACCCCACGGGGCTCCCGGTAACTACAGGCCAGGACCCCCGCCCCGGTTCGAGCACCCCCCGGCCCCGTTCTCTGCCCCCCCCGGCTGGGGGAGTCCTCGGGGGAGTTTGGGGAAGACATGGGAGGATCTAAGGTGGGGGTGGGGGAATTTGGGGAGGCTGTGGGGGTGTTTGGGGGGCTGGGGGGTGTTTGGGGAGTCCGGGGGGTATTTGGGGGGGCTGGAAGGTGTTTGGGGAGCCTTGGGGGGTGTTTGGGGGCGCTGGAGGGGGTATTTAGGGGATCTGGGGGTATTTGGGGGGAGCTGGAGGGGGTATTTAGGGGGTCTCGAGGGGTATTTGGGGAGCCTGGGGGGTGTTTGGGGAGCCTGGGGGGGGTATTTGGTGGGGCTGGGGGGATATTTGGGTGCCTGGGGATGATTTGGGGAACCTGGGAGTGGGGCAAGCCCCCCCCACCCCATGTCTGCAGAGGGCTCCAATGTGGCATCACCCACGAAATCACCGCTGCTCCCCTCAGGGGACGCCAACACCCCGGGGCAGCCCGCACCCACCCCCCCCACACCGTCGTGGGGCGCTCATCAGATCAGGGACCTCACTCTGTGCACCCATTTATTATCCCACGGGGACCCCCCCCCCGGTGCGCCCCCAACACCGAATCTCGCCCAGAGGGAGCGGAGGTGCTGGAGGCCGAAGCGGCGAGCGGCGGTGCTGCGGTGCTGCGGGGCTGCAGGGCAGACGTGGCGATGGGCTCTGGGGCAGTGACGGGGACTTGGGGAGGGGACACAGACCCTCGAGGTGCCCCCCCCTGCACGCTCAGGGCTGCCCCTCGCACACCCAGGGGAGCTGACTCGTGCAGGGGTAGTCGAACCACGTGCCGTCCACGCGCACCACGGCGCAATTCTCCTGCTGCCCCCCGTTGGGCTCGTCCCTGTGCCAGGAGCTGTGTCGGGAGAAGGGGGGAAGCGACACGGTTTAGGGGGTGGCCCCCTCCGCACCCCCAAGCCCCCCTCGCCCTGTCCCCAGCGCCCATCGGGCTGTACCTGCGCTCCTTGGGCAGGACGGAGCCGTCTGCCCGCTTCCAGGTGCCCTCGACCTCTTTATCCGTGATGCCCAGCCAGGAGGAGGCTCGCAGAAAGGTCTTGATGTAATTCTGGGGGCAGAGGCAGGGTCACCCCGCTGCAGAGCCCCCCCCAGGACCCCCCCAGGACCCCTGCACATCCTTGGGGACAGCTGGGGACAGCGGGGCTTGGTGCCACCAGCACCGCCTCTGCCCAGGAGTGAGGAGATGTAGGGGAAATTTGGTGTTATTTTTGTGCTGGGGGCCAGTTAGAGGATGGATGGGGTCAGGGGTGGCAGGATCAGGGCCTCGGGACACTGGAGCAAATTCAGGGTTGAAAGGACAGAATTTGGGTAAAAAAGCAGAGCATCTGAGTGTTTAGCGAATAAAAGTAAGAGCTGGATGCTCAGCAGGAAAAGGTGGCGTGGGGTGACCTCAGAGCAGGCCCTGAAGTCCAGGACAGGATTTTGGGGTCCACGAGAGGCTCGTGGGGGCCGGGCTCTGCCCCCCTCACCCTCTCCTCGGGGCTGTCCACCTCCAGCAGCCGCGTGCCCAGGGCCGAGCAGAAGCCCCGCGCCGTCTCCCAGGTGCTCGGCGTCGCGGAGCGGAAATAGCACGAGCCCTCGAAATAGGTCCAGCCTCTGGAGCAAGGGGGGCAACCTGGGGAGGGGACACAGAAAGGGGGTCACCTCCCCCCGGTAGGGCTGCAGGAGCTGCCAGGATCCCCGCTGGGTTAGGGGTAGGGTTAGAGCCCTGTTGGGGTTTAGGCTAGGTTAGGATTAGGATATAGAGAAAGGATTAGGATATATAGGTTAGGATGTATGGAATCCTGTATAATTAGAGCTGTAACTGGGTTCGGGTCCCTTTGGGGTTTGGGTTTAGCTCGAGTCCTCAAAATTTAGGTTTCCAAGTGGGTTGGGGTTGGCTGGGCTAGGACTCCACTAGGGTTCGGACTCCTTTAGGGTTAGCTTAACTCAAATCATTTAGGATTAGGCCTGAGTTAGGGCCCCGTTGCCGTCTGGGCTTCTCTTGAGCCATATCCCTGCCAGGCTGGGGCTGCGTTTCCACCCCTTTAGGGTCGGGCAAGGCCCTAAATATCAGCAGCCGGGGACTGACTGGAGCGCGAGCAGACGTTGTCCTTGCTCCCGTGGGCGACCCAGCGGCTCCACTCGCGGTCCCCGATGTAGAGCATCACGGTCTGGTGCAGGTTGTTGCCGTAATTGAAATAGAGGTCGTGGCCGGCCAGCGCCAGCAGCGTGCCGTTGCGGCACTCCCAGCGCTGCAGCCTGCCGTCCTCCCGGCACGGCTGCAGCCACACCGTGGACAGGTTTCTCTCCTTGGCCGCCGTCATGCAGGAGCGGGACCCCGCCGCGCTCCGCAGCCGGTCCCCGGGGAGCCACTGGAAGCGTTGCCCCTCGGCCTCGGGCCGGCACGGCGCCGCCGTCAGCTGCTGCCCGCGCGCTTCCACGCACTTGTCGTGCGCTTCGTTGTACAGCAGGAAGGGCGCGGAGGCTGCGGAGAGGGGGACGGTGGAGAAATGGGGCCCGGGGAGACGGTGACACCGTGGAAATGGGGGGGGGGACAGGGACAGGGACGCGGCGCGGGCACGCACCCACGTTGGGCGGCTGCTTCACCGTCTCCGCTTTGTCCAGGGCCACCGTCAGGGCTGCGACTGGAGGGGGGCAAAGGGTCACCGTGCTGGGGGGGGTCCCCCGGTCACCTTAACGCTGCCCCCAGCAGCCCCAGCATCGTCTCTCAGGGTGGGGGAGCCGCTGTGGCCCCCCGGTACTCACTGCGCCGTGAGCCGAGGGCGAGGAGGAGGACGTTGAGCAGCACCGAGACCCCCAGGGCCACGGCGCCCACCAGCACCAGCCTCTCCTGGGAGCAGCACGGGCGCGCTGGGGAGGGTCAGGGGGTGACGGCCGGTCCCGACGGGGCTGCAGGGCCCCGATTCGGGCTGCATGGCCTCATCCCCACAGGGGTGGGCTCACCTGGGGGGTCAGGAAGGTGCTTGCGGCTCGGCATGGCAATGGGGGGGTCGAGGGGCTCGTAGGGGTTCTCCTCCGCAGGGCAAGGGTCGCTGCAGGCTGGAGAGGGGGCAGCAGGGATGGTGCCTGTGGGGGATCCCCTCCCCTCTGGTGCCACCACCAGCCCTGGGGACCCCCGTCAAGCACCACGATGGGGGCTTCCCCCCCATGTCACCACCCTGGGGACCCCCCCATTGGGTACCAGAGTCCCAGGGTTTGCCTGTGGGCAGCAGGGATGGAAACGGGGATCCCCTTTGGTGCCGCCATCTGCCCTCCTCAGATCCCAAAAGGGACAGGCTTGGGGCATGAACTGGGGACCGCTGGGCTCGCCCCCACCCCAGCCAGCACCCCGGGGTGCTCCCTACCTTCCTTGCCGCCAGGCCCCAGCACCCATTTCTGCCCTTCCCTGGGCTGGCTGGGCTCGATGTTGCCGTACATCGTCCCCACGGCACTGCTGAGCTCTCCCCACGGGTGTCCCCGCTGATAATGCCTCAGGAAGGGGGGGTCCGGATGTGCCCCTGCCTTGGGGATGGGCCTCGGAGGGGCCCGCGAGCACCCACAGCTTCCTCCCCACATCCCGGGGCTCGGCCGGAGGTGACACCGCCTGTGACAGTCCCCAGCGATGTCCCTGGGGGGGTCTTGGCACAAGGAGGGTCATGGAGCCTGCAGGCTGCACCCATGGGTGCCACACTGGGGACCTGGGCGCACCCATGACAGCATCCAGGGTGTCCCCACGCCTTGGGTGCACCACGGGGTGTCCCCAAGCCTGCTGCGTGCCCGTGGCCAGGGTGTCCCCATACCGAACACGTCCCTGGTGTCGACCCACACCCAGCTGCACCCACACCCGGCCCAGCACCCATGGGTGATCTGGGTGTCCCCAAGGGGGGGGAGGGACACGGACACCCAGCCCCATGTCATCTCCGGGGGTGCAGGAAGAGCTGGGTGCTATCAGCACCCACCAGCCTCGGCCACAGCTCCCCAGCCACGGCCAGCACCCAGCTTATCGAGCCCAGTGGCAGTGGGTACCCGCTGCGGTGATGACGGGTGACCCGTGGTGGCACTGGGTGTCCCGTGGTGCTGTCGGGTGCCCCACAGTGCTGGCTGTCCCATGGGCTACCCCACCACCGTGACAAGCGTGCCGTGGCAGTGCCGGGTGTCCCCATCCCCTTGCCTGTCCCTGTCCTCCCCCCCCATGCATGTCCCCACGAGGCCCCCCCACGTCCCCTCTCCCCTCCCCAGCCCCATGCTGGAGCACCAGGACGGGGCAGGCACCAGCAGCCCCCGCTGTGGGGATTATTTGGGGATTATTGCTCCCGGCTGGTTTTTGTCTTGCACCGTGCTGCGGCCACCGGCACCACGGGGGCAGTCGGTGGTGTCACCTGGCAGTGGTTGTCTGCTGGCCACCGCCAGCCCCCACTCTTGAAGCTTTATTCCCGCAGGAGAAACAGGGCCAGGTTTGTTTTAAATAATAATAATTAAAAAAAAAAAAAAAAGAAAATATACAGCAGTCACTTCTCCCCCCACCACGAGGTCAGTCCTGCGGCAAAGCAGGGCAGGGCCAGGCCACGGAGGGGGGATTTGGGCCAGTGCAACAGTGCAGGATGGGGGAAAAGGAGGGGAGGGGTCCCTGGAGCCCCCGTTGTCACCCCAGCTTGGGGACAGTAGCGGGGACAAGCCTGGGGCGAGTGGGAAAGTGCCACGGGGCTGAGCCCTGGCCGGGGAAGCGGCCATGGAAGAGGGGATCGGGGGGGCCCTGGGGCACGGAGGCAGTGCCGGGGCATCACCCGGGGGGGGCTCCTGGGCTCCTTCAGTGCCATCTGGGCTCACGTGTGGGACGTGGAGGAGGCTCGGGCTGGGCTCGGGCGGTGCCGCAGGCTCTTCTCATCCTCCTGGGGAGAGAGGGGACACGTGGGGGACACCGGGATGGGGACACGGCGCAGCACCCATCAGCTCCCAGCTGGGGAGCTCTGCCCCCTGTAACCCCCTCCACGCACACCTTTGGGGGCCTCCGGACCGCAGGACACCCCATTCTGGGGGTGCTCCAGAACTGAGGCCAGGGTCTGCCCCATGCTACTCCCTCCGTGCAGGGGGTTGGGGCACCCCTGGGAGCCCCCAGGCTCTGAGGGGCCTCATTTTGGAGGGTCCCTGTGGTCGGGGAGCACTCACAGCCTCCAAAGCGCCAGCTCCAGGCCACTCGGTCGGGGCAAACGCTTCCTCCTCGCCCCGCGTCAGCTCCGGCCCCTCGTCCTCGTACTCGGTGAGGTAGTCGGACTCCTCTGGGGAGGGAAAAAGAGGGGAGGGGGCTCAGGGTCAGGCCCTGAGCCCGGATCAGACCCCCAGCCCTGCAGCCTGTCCCCCGCTCACCGTCCGCGTAGCCGTCCGATGGGTAGGGCTTGGCGGGCTCGATGCGCGAGATGATCTCTGCCAGGTCCGTGAAGCCGGCGCTGGGGCACGTGAGCACCTACGGGGCAGGGGGGGAAGGTGTCCGAGATGCGCCCCCAACCACGAGAGGGACGAGGATGGGGGACGTGGGATGGGTAAGGCAGTGGAAGGGCAGGTCCCGTGCAGCCCCTGCCACCTGCGGACCCCGCGGCCACCCCCTGCTCACGTCCATGCGTTTGCTCTCGTAGAAGTCGGCCGAGCGCCGGTCCTTCACCATCTTCTCGATGATGTCGCCCCGGCTCCAACCGTCGAAGACCACCTTGCCGTGCTGGTACCCCACGTCCTGCAGGGAGAGTGACCGCAGCCCGTTCGTGGCCTGGGCACCCCGAATGATGGCATGGGGCGCCCCAAAGGATGGCCCAGGATCCCAGCTGATGGCTAGGACATCCCAACCGATGGCACGGGACACTCAATTGATGGCTGGGGCACCCAACCGATGGTCAGGGCATCCCAAATGGTAGCCAAGAAACCCTAAACATTGACCTGGGGACCCTGAATGATGAGCCTGGTACCTCAAATGATGGCCAGGATGCTGCAATTGATGGCCCAGGCACCCTGAATGATAGCTTGGGCAACCCCAGATGATGGTCCAGTGACCCCATTAATGGCCAGGGCACCCAACTAATGGCTCGGACACTCAACTGAAGGCAAAGACATCCCAACCAGTTGCTGGGGAACCCCAGAAATAACCGAGATGTCTCAAATGATGGCCTGGGGTATGCTGTTAATGACTAGGAGACCCAATCAATGACCAGGACACCCCAACTGATGGGCCAAAGCACCCCTAAATGGTGGCTGGGATGCACCGCAGAGGATGGCTGAAGAACCCCAACCGATGACTTTGAGGCACCCTGTTGATAGCCCAGGCCACCCCCTCAGGCTCTCCATCCCTGACTCACGTAGATCTCGTCGAACTTGCCGAAATCCATGGTCTTGAAGCGGTCGATGGGGGGGCGGATGTACTCACAGTACGAGCTGGACTTCACCACCTCCAGCTGCCGCACGCACGACACGTAGGCCAACCGCGACTGGATCTCGGCCATGTCGGGCACCTGCGAGGGCAGGGAGCTCAGCACCCCGCCTGCACCGTCCCCACTGCTGTCCCCACATCCCTCACGCTGCTCCTCACCTTGACTTTCTCAGCCCAGGGGTTGAGGCGTTTCCAGAGCAGCCACCAGCCCGACAGGCTGTCCCCGTAGTTGCACAGGTCCGTCTCGTCCTGGCTGCCCACGTCGATGGCGATCACCGTCTTGGCACCCATGTTGCGGGCGATGTCAGCTGCAGGGTGGGAAAAGACAAAGCTGGGTCGGCAGCACCCTGGTTTTCCCCGGTCCGAGCCCACCACGAGAGGCGGTGGCACAAGCGGAGCAGGGCGAGGGATCGGTCCCGACCACGGGCTGGATGGCAAAGCCATGCTGAGGGCTCGTGGGGGGGATGAGGAACATCCCGTGGGTGCTGGATTTGGGGGTAGGAGCCCCGTGGCATGATGTGCCAGTGGGGAGCAGAGCAGCGTTGTGACCTGCTGCATGTGTAAAGGCGACAGGATGCTGCAGGCAAGTTGTGGCATCCACAGAGGGATGAGAAGCGTGGAGGGACCCCCAGGAGGGCACCCGGTGCCAAGGACACCAGGATATGATGCAGGGCAGATGGAGACAGCTGGAATATGGAGGGAGATGGAGATGTCCCAGGAGGACACCTGGTACTGTGGACATCAAGAAATGAGGTTACAACAGGGAGGAAGGTGACTTGCATGTCAAGGAGGACGGAGATGCTCCAGGAGGGCAAAAAACATCCAGAAACAATGACTCAGGGTGGCTGAAGTTGGTTTGTGCATGAAGGAGCACAAAGATGTCCCAGGAGGGCAGCCAGTACCAAAGACACCAAAAGGTGTAGGATGGAGGGAGGTGGCTCGCAGAGTATGTCGGTGTCCTGGGAGGGCACCTGGTGCCAAAGACACCGAGAGATGGTAACAGATAGATCGAGCTGTCCTGCATGGGAAGGACGACGGAGATGCCCAGGGAGGGCATCTAGTGCTGAGAACACAAGGATGAGAGGCTGATGTGAGATGGATGGAGGTGGTTGGCAGGTGAAGGAGCATGCAGATGCTCTGGGAGGGCACCACGTGCCAAGGATGCCAAGAGATGACACACGATGAAGGGAGACGGCTTGCAAGTGAAGAAGGACGGAGATGCCCTGGGAAGGCACGCGGTGCCGAGGACATCAGGAGAGGAGGACGCAGGTTGGATGAAAGGGGTTGGCAGGAGAAGGAGCGTGAAGATGCTCTGGGAAGGCACCCAGTGCTGAGGACACCCAGAGGTGATGCAAGACAGAGGGACATTTTTTGTGCATGAAGAGTGAAGATGACCTGGGATCACCTTGGTGCTGAGGACACCAAGAGCTGACAACACTGCGCGAATTTTTGTACGTGAAGGAGGATGAAGATGCCCCAAGAGGACACCCAACACCAAGAATGATGCAAGACAAAGGGACACGTCTGGGATTTGAAGAAACACGAAGATGCCCTTGGAAGCCACCTGGTGCTGAGGACACCAAGAGACGACACAAGACAGATGGACGGCTTTTTATGGGAAGTAGGATGAAGATGCCGAGAGGGCGCCCGATGCCGAAGACACCAAGAATCAACGCAAAACCATGCGAGACGGCCCAGATCCAGCCTCAACGGTGGATCGAAGACCCCTGAAGACCCATCCCTTGGTGGGCACACGGCTCCCACCCAACCGCCCGCCACCGGGACCGGACCTGCAGCCGCGTCGGCTGTGGCGGGCGGTGGCGGTGATGCTGGTGGGGCGCTACTTGCCTGGCAGGTTGTTGATGTAACCACCGTCCATCAGCAAGTTGCCGTCCTTGGGGTCGCAGAGTGGCGGTAGGTACCCAGAAAGGGTCATGCTGGCTCGCACGTACCGCCAGAGCGAGCCTGCGCCGGCGGGGAACAAACGCAGTGAGCACGGCCCGCCCCACGCCTGCCTGAGCCCCCCGGGGGGCTGCCCCTCGCCCCTGCCCTTGCCCGGGGACGTCTGCACCCCATGGGGGTCCGGTGGGCACCCATGGGTGGCAGAGGCACCCACCGGGGCGGCACGCACCCTGACTGGCCGTTTACAAAGCCTAGAATGGCTCCACCTGGGATGGGATGTGGGGTTGTTTTGTGTTTTTTTTTTTTTATTTTTGGGTGGGGAAAGGGGGTGTTTTTGGGGGGCCGGTAGCCCCGGCGAGGGAGATGCTGACCTGGGACATTGTTAACATAGCAGCCGTCCACGAGCCAGTGGCTGTCCTTGGGGTCGCAGAGCGGAGGCAGGTAGGGGGTATAGGATGCACTGGCTCGGACGTAGCGCCAAACGCTGCCTGCCGGAGGGAGAGGACACGGTCATGGTCCTGGGGGCACGGGACAAGCACGAGCCCCCGGCAGCAGGTGACCGAGGCTGCTGGCACCGGTGGGGTGTTTTTAGTCCCAAGAGCGAGCCACGCTGGGAAAAACACCTCGGCCACACTGGGATGGGGAAGGACAGAGGGTTAGGGGTGGTGAGTGGGAATTAGTTGGCGTTAGAGGCCAGAGGAGCAGGTGGAGCAAGAGCCAGGCTGTCTACAAACCACCGCGTGCGCCCCATGGACGGCTCAATGTCCCAGGTGAGCTCCAGCACCAGGCAAGGATGAGGGGCAGCCACCACGTTATCCCCACCACCGCCACCGCGTGGTCCCCATCACCACCACAGCATCGTCCCCATCACAACGTCCCCATCACCACCACCACCACCACGACCCCACCAGCAGGTTGTCCTCACCATCACCTTGTCCCCACCACCACCACCACATCCCCAGAACATCACGTTGTCCCGCCACCATCGCGTTGTCCCCACCATCGTCACATTGTCCCCACCACCACCACCACCTCGTTGTCCCCAGCGGGACAGCCCCACACCCCCATGCTGTGAGTGAGGGTTACTGGGGTTAGTGGTGAGCAGATACGTTAGAGGGGACGTGCACACTCAGGGGGGGCAGCTCCACACCCCAATTCTGCTGCCAACCCCATCAAGGACGTGGCGCATAGCTCAGGGGAGCTGAGTTTTGCTGGTTACCAGCATTGTGTGGCCTTGGGACACCACCACTGCCCGGGCTCTGAGCCCTTTGCTTGCCAGGTGGCACCGTTTTTGGGGTGCTGGTAAGGAGGGTGCCCACACGGGGAGACACGGTGGTGCCAGAGAGCATCCCCAGTTCCCTGGGGAGCTCTTACCGTCCGTGTGCACCCGCATGGCCGAGGCCGTGATGTCAGTCGTGACGTTGAAGTAGGGAAGCCAAAGGTCCTGTGGGGATAAGACGAGGTGGGTGACATCGTGGGGACGGTGGCGGTGGGGCGGGGACCCAGCTGGGACCCCCTGTGGGTGGGTGCAGCCCTTGGAAGGGCCGCGGGGCGCACCTCGATCTGCTTGTCCTGGAAAACCTTGTTGATGCTGGCGTTGAAGGCTGAGCCCGAAAACATGGAGGTGATGGGGTAGGTGAGATCCAGGACGGTCTCGAACACCGAATTCATGCACTGGAGGCGGAGGTAGGGGAGGAAGGAGGAGGAGGAGAAAGAGGAGGAAAAGAAAGGAGAAAAAAAGGAAAGGAGAAGGGAAAAAGAGGAGAAGGAGGAGGAGAGAAGGAGAAATAAAAGAAAGGAGAAAATAAAAGAAAGGAGAAAATATAAGGAGGGCGAAAAAAAGGAAGAAGAAAAGGAAGAGGAACAGGAAGAGGACAGGAAGGTGCTTTAGAAACACCCTGGCCATGGCTGGCCCCAGGCAGGCAGGGCGCTGCGCTGCTGTCCACCCAAAACGGTGATGGGGAGGGCTGGGTGCGTGCCCCCACCCCGCTTCGCCAGGCTCCCACCTTGGCCCACTCGCGCGCCCGCTGCTTGGTGCGCACGGCGCTGCGCTCCTCGGCGTACAGCGCCCCGATGAAGGAGCCGATGGAGGTGCCTCCAACCATGTCGATGGGGATCCCCGCCTCCTCCATCGACTTGATCACCCCGATGTGGGAGCAGCCCCTGGCCGAGGGGAAGCAGACGGAGGAGAGGAGGTGGGGAACAATAAGGAGGGGGAATGGGAGCGGTCTCCGGAGCGGGACACCCCTCCCTGCCCCAGCGCAGCACCCACCTGGCTCCGCCGCCCCCCAGGACAAGGGCAATGGTGTTACCGGTGAGCACCCGCGCCAGGCGGGAGAAGTCGCTGTGCCGATCGGCGCTCTTCTCAAACACCTTCTCGTACATCTCCCGCTGGGGACAGGGAACAAGGGGTGACGATGGCAGCAGAGCGCAGGGGACACCCGGGGCTGAGGGGCGCGCGGCGGTGGCTCCTTACCAGCTTGGCGGGGCTGCGACGGGAGAAGACGCGTCGGGGACACTTGATGTGCAGGTGGCCCGAGCACCAGCTCCGCATGTTGAGCCACTCGACGGTGCGGGACGGGCTGGGGCCGTCCTCGCGGTGCAGGAGGATGAGCTGCTTCAGCGCGCGCACCGCCGTGTTCTCCAGCATCTGCTCCAGCTGCAGAGGACGTCAGCGGCACGGCGCTGCGTTGTCCCTGCCGGGCACCCCCTGCCACCCACCCCTCACCTCTCCCAGCGCCGGCTCCTGGTCGCCCAAGCCTACGATGAGGATGCAGTCGGCCTGGCGGATGCAGCGCACGGTCCACGGCGTCAGGGTGCAGTCGGTTTGGTAGAGCACGATGCGGTGGATGTCTTCCTGCTGCGCCAGCCAGCCCGACAGGCGGTACTCCTGGATGCTGCCGGGACGGAGGGGTCAGACGCGGCACGGCGCTGGGTCACCGGCGATGTCCCTCCTGCCGGGAGTTACCTGTCGAGCGCCGAGGAGCCGAGTCGAGCGCGGATGATGTCGCTGGTGAGGAGCAGCGTGGGACCTGGGAGAGGTAGGACCGTGGTCACTGCGATGTCGTGTGGCCACGGTCGTCACCAAGACGCAGTCACCAGCACTGCATGGTCAACACCGTGCCGTGGGGTCCCAATCACCACCAAGCCACGGCCACCACCACACCACGGGCTTCCAGCACCCTCCCATGGCCATTGGCATGCCACGGAGCTGTGGTCACCACCATGCCATGGTCACTGCTACACCATGGGGCTGCTGTCAATGTCATATCGTGGCCTGGGGCCACCAGCACACCATGGTCACCTCCATGCCATGGCCACCACTGTGCCACGACTGCAGCACTCACCGATGGCGTTAAGCGCATGCTTGAGCTCCAGCGTGAAGGCGGCCGTGGGCACGTCGTCGCACACCGGCAGCACCGCCACCGTTGACAGGTTGCTGGTAGGGTTGGTGGGCTCCGAGCTGGAGGCCATGCCCAAACCAGAGCCTGCATGACGAGGAGATGCGGTGGCAGCAGGAGGACAGCGTGACAGGGCAGGGGACACTTTCTGGACTCTGCCCCGATGACAGCCACCGGCTCCAGAAAGGTGCACCCCTCGTCACCTTGTCCCCGCTGCCCTTCATCCCTTTGGGACTCACCTGCAAAGGGGCCGCGGAGCTGCTGGAGGTTTCCCAAGATCTTCTGGCTCAGGAGGTGGATGAGACGGGTGACAACCTGTGGTACAAGGGGACAACCATCAGAGCTGGTGGAGCTCCCTGAGCCAGAGACACATCAACATCCCGGAGCAGGACCAGAACCAGCAGCCCACGTGCTTTTTTGGGTGCTACCACCACCAAGACCCATCCTTGGGGACCTCAGTGAAGAACACCCCTTTAGGACACCAGCCTTTTTCCCCTGCCAGCTCTCATCACTGCCTTAATTCTTTAATTGAAGATGGTTTTAGTGGGTGTCAGAACCACCAGTTGGGATACTGGGACGTGCTCCTTCCCCTGGAAGGACCAGCAGATCCTGGCATAGGGGTCTCCCCATGGACACCAGCACCAGCATCTCTCCAACCTCTCAAATCCCACAAAATGTTGAGGTTGGTGAGGTTTCAAGGCTTCTCCTGAGGCACTCCTCTGCCATACTCGTGCTGATCCCTTCTCCACTTTGGGTTTGGACAGAGAGGATCCATCCCATCTGATCCATCTTCCCATGGGGGTATGGTTGGGACCCCCCCCAGCATAACCCACTTTGCTCCCCCAGCAGGGCAGGATTTTGGGGATACCTGGGGGTACCGACGCTTGATGTTGTTCAAGGTGCCCTCGGGCAGCTTAGCCAGCTCCGTGTCCCGGACCGCGTGGACCGTGGTGGCACGGGGCTGCCGGGTGAGGGCTTCCACCTGGAGAAGACGACGTGTAGCTGAGACGGGGAGCCGCGAGGTACCGCGCGTCCCGGCGCCAGCACGGGTCTCACCACGCCGATGAGGTCCCCGCGGCCGTACTCCCCGATCAGCTCCTTCTTGCCGCTGCCCTTCTGGATGACGGAGCGGAGGCGCCCGTTGAGCGCGATGTAGGTGCAGTCCGACTTGTCGCCCTGCCTGGGGACGCCACCAAAGGGACGTCACCCCCGTGCCAAGGGGGTCCCCACCGAGCCGAGGTGGGGGGCACCCACCTGTAGAGCGCCCGGCCGGCCTCCACCGCCATCCAGTCGATGGCGAAGTCCATCTGGCGCACGAAGGGCGACATGCGGGCGGCCACGGTGTGGGCCACGCTCAGCACCACGCTGGGCTGCTCCCGCATGATCCTACGGACCGACAGCAGCTGGGGGACACGGTGGCGGCCCCAAGAGATGCCACCACCGTAGATACTGAGCTGTGCTCGGCCCAGAACCCCCCCTCCAGCACCAAAACGCCTTCGTTGGTGCTCGGGACTCACTCGTAGAAGTCCGATTTGGAGATCTTGAGGAAGGTGCAGTCGCGGTTGGCCTTGATGGTGAAGATGAGGGGCTCGCCGGTGAGCACGGCCAGCTGCCCCACCATCTCACCGGGCTGCGTCAGGAAGAGGCAGACGTCCTCCGCCTTGTCGATCATCCTCTGGTACACGTGCAGGCAGCCCCACAGCACGAAGTGAAGGCTCACGTCCTGCCGAAACGCTGCCCCGTCACCGGGACCCTGCCTCGATCACCCCCCAGGGACCACGGGGACCCCACCAGCAACGCTTGGGGTTTCTTCTGCTCCTCTTCACTAAGGGGTTTTGCACCCTCGGCAGCTCTGGGGATGGTTCCTGTCCCCCCCCCCAAACCCATAGGGCAGGCACCCCATGCAAATATGCGGTAGGGAGAGCAAGGTGTCACGTCAGCCCCGCAAAACCCAGACCTACCTGGTCCCCTTGACGGGCAATGACCGTCCCGGCTTTCGCATGATGGAGCAGAACGCGATTGTTGAGCAGAGATGGGTCCTGGGTGGAAGAAGGATTTCACCTGAAGTGATAGGGACCACCAGAAAGCCAAAGGAAAACTACCACAAAGTGATTGGGACCGCCACGAGACTGCAGGGGCCCGCCACGAGGTGAAGGGAGCCCATCAGGAGGAAACAGAACCCTCCAAGAGGCCATGGAGAACCAGCATGAGACAATGGGACCCACCGGGAGGTGATGGGAGCCCACCAGGAGGTGATGGGGACCCACCACGAGGCCACGCAGCCCCAAAACCCGCTGACGGGGAGCACCACGAGGCGACGGGGAACCACCAGGAGGCCAAGATCTCCCTCTGCGCCCTCACCTCCACCTTCATCAGCTTGACCAGCTCCCGCTTGGCAGCCTCGAAGATGGCGCCGGTCTGGCGGCCCTGGTAGGGCCCGAAGGGCCAGTCCCCGCCGGCCGCGTCGTCCTCGCAGGAGTGGTAGCGGTAGACGCCCGACGGCTGCTCCTCCACCGTCACCGACTTGCGCTCCTTGGGCTCGTGCGAGACGGACTGAGGGGGGCGAGGGACGGGTCCGGCACCGCTCTGCGTCGAGGGTGAAGCGGGTTTTGGGGTGGGGGGGGGGGACGTGGCGGGCCACGGCCTTACCCGGGAGAAGGCGGCCATGGCGCCGGTGCTGTCCTCCTGCAGCGACACCGAGATGCGGCCGCGCTCGTAGGCCATGTCGAAGTCGGAGCGGGGACACTTCTGGATGCCTGCGCCCCGCCGGGGGGGGACAGGGTGGTCACTTGGGGGGGGGGCACCGGGACACCGAGCTGGGAGCACTGGGGGGGATTGTGAGGCTGGAGCAGGGTGTGCTGGGGGCTGGGAAGGGGGGGATGATACACGGCCAGGGGGGCTGCAACAACACTGGGGGGGCTGCATGAGCCCAGAGGGGGACATAGGACCCGTGGGGGGGGCTTCAGGACCCGTGCAGGAGGTGCATAATCCTCAGGGGGGAGCTGTATGATCCTTGGGGGGGTTGCATGACCCTTGGGGAGGTTGCGTGACCCTTAGGGGGGTTGTGTGACCCCTGGGATGGTTGCAGGAACCCAGAGCGGGATGCACGACCCCAAGGAGGTGACTCACAACCCCAAGGGCCCCCCCCCCTTTCTTTCCTCCAGCCCCCAACCCACCGGAGATATCCACTGGCATGGAGATGCAGCGGCTCAGCAGCGGTGGTGCAGGGGCATCCAGGGCTCCGGCTTTCAGCGGCTCGACTGCGGGACGAGACGGCCGTGAGCGGCCTCCTGCTGGGGCTTGGGGGGCCGGGAGGGTTAGGGGGGGGTCTGTTCGCCCCATCCCGGCCCCTACCCAGCTCCGTTTGCCTTTCCCTGCCCTCTTCGGCGGCGCTGAGCCCCCGCTTGCTGTGGCGCACGGGGCTGGTGCGGGTGGCGTGGCCGGGCTGCGGGAAGAGGCGCAGCGGCTGCATCTCCTGCAAGGGGGACATGTCAGCAGCACAAGGACGAGGGGGCGTCCCCCTTTTTTGGGGGGGGATCCAGAGAACAAAAACATTTTCCAGGAGGCTCCCCCCCCCACACATGCTCACGTGGCTGAAAAGCTCGTTGGTCAGTCCCAAGTAATTGTGCAGTGCCAGGAAGGTGACGCGCTGCAAGCGCACCATGATGATCTGCGGGGACCAGAAGGCGTCAGCGCCCCTCGCCCACCCCTGGGGACACCCCCCCCAAGTGTCCCCTCCACGGGCACAGGCTCACCTGCACCACCCGCACCAAGCTTTCGGGGTATTTCTCGAAGACGGCTGAGAAGGCTTCGACCGGCAGCCGCAGCACCGTGGAGTCCTCCGCCGCCCGCGCACACACCGTCCGGTACGGCCGCTGGTGGCCCTAGGGGACAGCCAGCGGTGGCAGTGTCACTGCCAGGACGGCGAGACGCCCCCCTCCCTGGCTCGGGGAAGGGCATGGAGGGACAGCTTGCAGCCACGGTCGGGGTGGTGGGGTTGGGGGATGGCCACACTTGGTCCGGGAGAGGTTTGGGGACAGCCACAGTCGGGCTTGGCGAGGTTGGGGACAGCCACCATCAAGTTGAGGGGACCTGGGGACAGCCCCGATTGAGGGGGAAGGTCTGGGGCCAGCTTTAGGGCCGGTACCGTGATGACATCGAGGATGCTGAGCAGGCTGTGCACGCTGTCTCCGGGGAACACCTCCTTCATCACCGTCTCCTTTCCGTCCTACACAGCACAACACCCCCCTGCTCATTACAGCCCTGTCCCCGCAGCGTCCCCATCCTGTCCCCATCCTGTCCCCAGCCTGTCCCCAGCCCCGTCCCCGCACCGGCTCGGTCAGGAGCAGCTCCAGCTTGCCATCCTGCAGCACGTAGATGCTGGTGTCGGGCTGACCGGGTCGGAAGACGTAATCCCCCTGCTGACACTGCTGGAAAACCATGTGCTTGCAGAGCTCCAGGAACAGCGGCTTCTCAAAGTGTCCCAGCACCCTGCGAGGACGGGGACCAGCAGGTGACACCGAGCCCGACGGGCACCACACCAAAAGGCCCCCCCGGCCCCCCATCAGCTCCTCTCCACATCCCCTGGTGCTGAGAGCATCCTCCGAACGCCCCCAGGCCATAAAAAGGCTTTGGGGTGGGGGTGGTGGGGTCGGATCCCGAACCCCGAGGCGGATCCCGAGCCTCACCGGACGTTTTTGAGCATGTAGAGCACCTCGGAGGGGAGGTGGGAATTGGCCACGTCGAATTCGGTCAGGTCGGCTTCCAGCACGGAGGGGGGGGGCTCCTTCAGCTGCAGCGTGGGCAGCTCCTTCTGGATGCGCAGGAACCTGCGGGGACAGCGAGGGGACAGCGAGGTGACACTGGGCTCCGCCACCCACCCGCCCGCCCCTGGTGGCACCTCACTTTTTGGCGATGTTGAGCATTTTGAGCTTCTTCTTCATGCGGGGCCGCGAGGTGCTGGAGATGGTGGTGTCCACCAGGGAGGAGGTGGACTGGGAGACCTGGCGGGGACCCAGAGGGGATGTCACCCCCGCCGGTGACACCGGGGAGATGCCACCCCCCCCGCTGCCACCCCCCGAGCGTCACCTTGCGCATGATCTTGCGCCCGTAGAACAGCACCTTGTCCCTCTTTCGGAAGCGGTATTTGGGTGTCCCCTGCGCCGGGACCTCTGGGCAGCAGGAAGGGGACAGGTTAAAGGGGGCACGGCCCTGTCACCCCGCCACCGTCACCTCCCCTCTGCGCTTTGTGGAGGAAACTGAGGCACGGGGGCCCCAGGTGTTGTCACCCGGTGTCACTCACTCTTAAGGCGCAGCCTCCGGACCAGCACCACGATGGCAGCGGCCACCAGGACGGCGAAGAGGCTGAGGCCGAGCATCACCCCCAGAACCTGCGGGGGGACACGGGGTCCCCGTGAGGCCCCCGGACCTCCCCATTGCACGGGGACAAGGGCGTGGGGTGACCGATGGCACTGCCACCCCGGTGACACGCATGGGGTGGGGGAGAGGCGCTTGGTGGTGGTGGGGACCAGGACGGGGCCCCAAGGGGTGTGGGGACAAGAATTTGTCCTCCAAGGGGCTGAGCAGCGTCGGGGGCCAGGATGGCATCCCTAAAGGCATGGGGACAAGTTTGTGTCCCCTTGGGGGTGTCCTTGGGCCAGGACACTGTCCCTTGTGACACGGGGACAAGTTTGTGGCCCTTCAGATGAGCTCAGCAGTTCTGGGGACCGGGATGCTGTCCCTAGGGCACACGGGGACAATTCCTCTCCCCTGGGGCACGGGGACAAGTTTGTGCCCCCCCAGGGGTGCTCAGCAGCACCAGGGCCCAACCGCTTGGTGTCCCCTGGGGCACAGGGACAGGTTTGTCACCTTCATTTCCCTTAACGTGGAATGCCGCCCCTTGGGGCACAGGGACGGGGACGTTGGGGATGTCGGGGCGCTGGGGGGCAGGATTTGGGGACCGGGACGTTGTCCCCAAGGGCGCGGGGACGAGTTGGTGGCACTCACCGCCCCGGTGGAGAGCTGCTCGTCGGCGAACAGCCTGGGCAGCACGGCCGTCAGGGACGCGTCCTGCGGGGACAGGAGGCTGAGCCCCATGGGGGGGACACCCCAGGGGTGGAGGGGACACCCCGGGGGATGGGGGGGGACACGGACACCGTCACCCCATCCAGCGGCGGTGGCGTTCCCTACCTCCGCCTCCTCCTGCGGCTCCGACTCGCCCTGCCCCATGGCTGCCGCGGGGCTCTGCCCATGCAGGAAGCTGCCGAAAAAGGGGGGAAAACGGGACAAAATAATTCAGGGACGGGTAAGCGGGGGCAACGTCCCCAAATGGGGTAATTCTGCCCCGATTAAACGCACGGGGAGGGTCTGGGGTGTCCCCAGGGTGTCCCCTTGGTGCTGGGTGGCACGGAGGGGCCGGGTGAGGACTTCTGTGTCCCTTTGGGGTCTTTGGCTTCCCTTTTGGGGTCTTTGTCATCCCTTTGGGGACTTTGATGTCCCTTCTCCCCCCGGGGAGAGGAAGCTGTGGCAGGAAGCGTGGGGTGTTGCGACAGCCCCCGACGCCATGCCGAGGCCACCGCTGGTCCCTGCTGTCACCCGTCGGCCCGGGTGCCACCCCAAGGGGACAGTGCCCCCCCCCCCCCACAGCGTCCCCCGTCCTTCCCAAGGACGCCAGGGAGGTGGTGGTGGCCTCGGCAGCCACGGGGACGTCACCGGGGGCTGGCACCGGCCACCCCCTGCCACCGCCGCCACGGGTGGGGACAGCGGGGGCCAGGGCCCCCCCTTGGGGTGACAACTGCCCCCCCCATGGCTTCTGCCCCCCACCCCAAGGCCATTGTTGCCCCCCCGGCTGGTTCTGCCCCCCCACCGAAGACAAAACGCTCCCAGCATGGCCCCCCCCAGGCCAGCATTGCCCCACACCCCCCCCCGGGCTGATATTACCCCCCCCGGGCTGATCTTACCCCCACACACCCTTTAACACCCCCAAGGTGAAAATCCCCCCAGCTAACACCACCCCCACCCCCAGCCCCCATATAGACACCGTTGCCCCCCACACCCGTATTTCCCCCCCCAGGGACCTAACATTACCTCCCCCCCCCATGCATTATTGCCCCCTCCCCAGGCCAATATTGCCCCCCCGGGTTATTGCCCCCCCCCCCGGGGGGGTATTGCCTCCTCCCAACCCCCCCGGCCGGCACCACCTCCTCCCCTCCCCTCCCCAGCGATAAATCCCCCCGGCCGTACCGGGGGAGCCCCCTCCATCCCCCCGCCCCCGTTACCGCCCCCCTCCCCCCCGGGGGGGCTCCGCGCTCACCGCCCGCCGGTCGCCGCCTCCCGCCCCGCTCCGGCCTCGGCGGCGGCCCCCGCGGGGTCATGGCTCCTTTAAGGCCGCCCGCCCTCCCCGCCTGACGTCACGGAGGGGGCGGGGAGCGTCCCGGCGGCGGCGCCATCTTGGGAAGGTCCGCGGGGAGACAGCGGGGAGCCCATTGGTGGGGAGTGCGGGCGCCATCTTGGGTGTGGCACGAGAGTGGCAGTGTTATCGCGGGGCGCCATCTTGGGAGTGGCAGGAGGGGCGCGATGCTATCGCGGGGCGGTCGGGCCCCGGCGCCATCTTGGGAGTGGCGCCCCCAGGGAGGGCGGGGGCACCTCGGGCCTCGTCCCCAGCAGCACCCCAGGGTGGGGGCACCCCAGGGTGGGGGCACCCAGCCCCAGCCCCCAGGGCTGCCCTGGGGTTCCAGCACCCCCCCAGGTCCCAGCTGCCCCCCCCAGCCCCCCCAGGTGCCAACTGCCCCCCCAGCCCCAGCAGCCCCCCCACTGCCCCCCCCCTCCCCCAAGCAAAGGGCACCCATGGGTGCTGGGGCAGGGTCCCACAGAGCACAGAGGCGCCGCTGTCCCCGGGTGCTTTATTCACCCCCTACAGCACCCAGAAGCCGCCCCGAGCGCCGCCATCGCCACCGGGTCACGATTTGGGATGAATTCAGCCTTTTTTCGGGCCGTGCCTGGAGCCGGCAGGCCCCTGGCCCTGCTCCAGCGGGGAGCAGCTGCTGGGCCGCTTACAAAACCTGCCCTTGACCCGGCCGGCGCCGCGTAAACAAGCTGCGGGTGCCAAAAACGCAGCCCCGGGGACACGAGGAGGCCGTGAGCTGGGGCACGGGGACACGGCGTGGCTCCTGGCCCTCTGCTCGGAGCTGGGAAGGGGGCTCCTGGGGCCCTCTGGGCCTGAACGGTGCCCCAAAACGGTTAACGGGGAGGTGAGGTCAGGGATAAGTCCCCAAGGGGTGCTGGGCTCCAGGATGTGGCCCCAAACAGGAGCTTGATGGTGCTGAGGGGCTGCAGGGCTCAGGGACAAATGCCTCACCGTGAGGCTTAGGGACAAACCCCCAGAAATGTCCTTTACGCAGCCACAGGGAAGCTGGGATGAGAACAAAGCCCCCAGGGCAGCCAAAGGGCTGCGAGGTTTTGGGATAAAGCCCAAGGACTTGTCCCAAAACGTGGCCAAGGGGCAGCTGGGCTTGGTGCCAAGAGCAGGGAAAAGTCCACGACACAGCCCAGGAGCTGCAGGGCTCCAGGCTGAGCCCCCACATTACAGCTGAGGGGCTGCAAGTGAGCCCCTGAGTTGCTGCTGGCCTCCAGTTGGGGACTGGGAGCGCAGAGGCACGGCCTCTGCCAAAAATAAAATGGGATGAGCATCCATCTGGTCTCCCCGTCACCTGTAGGGTGTCCGTGGGCACGCGGGCGCCGTCGATCCCTGCTCCTTTGGGGGCTGCTGTTGAGCCCCCAGTCGGTAAAAGCAGACGGTAAAATAAATAAAAGGGCTCGTGGCCGCTGGGAGCACAAAGTGCTGCGAGTCCCTGGGAGCCGCCCTCAGTTCACCAGCATTGTGTTGTCCTGCAGAGGAGCCCTGTGGGTGAACGGGGGGAAAATTGGGTTAATCGGGAGGAGAAAGCTTCAAATAGAGACAGCTGCAGCAAAAGCAATGCCCCAACACCCCAGAAACAAGTGGCAAACGCAGCCACGAGGTTAACGATGGGCACTGGGGAAGGAACACGGACCATAAACCCACCGAGGGGCCCCCTGAGGACATTTTGGGGCACCAAAAGCCAGAGGTTGGCACCGAGACACAGCTCGAAGCAACCCAACGAGGCTGGAACTCACAACCCTTGCGCCACCGGGCACGGAACCAGCAAAATGCAAACTCTAAATCCTCCTCCCCCAGCACGGCAGAGGGCTGGGGGTGGAGAGGGGGGTGCTGCAGAGCCCTCCCCGTGCTCACCGTTCGCAGCAGCAGAAGACGGAGCAGGACGGGGCGCTGCCGCGGCGGTACTTGCCCGACTTGGGGCTGTCCTTGCACTCGGCGATGTAGGCGTGCAGCTGGGACACGGGCGTTTCGCCCTCGCACTGGTGCTGCAGGGGTGGGAGAGGGGAGATGAAGCCCTCCGGCCTCGGGTGTTGGCTCCCAGCCCCAGCACTGCCCCCCCGGGAAAAGGGAAAAAAGCCTGGAAGCTTCGCTGGGATTTGGCCTCACCTTTATGGTCTCGTAGGAGCCGGTGATGAGGGCGATGAAGAGGCTGAGGACCATGTAGATGAAGAGGCTGATGAAGGTGTAGAGGTAGATCTGGCTGAAGAGCCACACCAGGTAGCTGTTCTGCTGCATCTCGGCGAAGGTGACGAACATGTCGTCCCCGTTGATGAGGGAGAAGAGGCACTCGGACACCATGGAGAGGGAGCGGAACTGGGGCGGGAAGGGACAAGGAGCTGCCGGACACGTCGAGCCACCTCCTCACCCCATCCCCTCCGCTATCAGCCTGGAATCTCCCAAAAAAAAAACCACAGCCACGCAGCTCAACGCCCCAATGCTGCTGCTCCATCAGGTGCCTCGTCTAACCCAGCCCCACGCCCTTCTCTCCGGAAATCAGGGCGGGGAATCGCCCCCGGAGGCGGGTGAAGCCCACCCGAGCCCATCTCGGGGGAGCCTGGAGCAGCACCTTGACGTGGTAGGGTCCCAGCACGATCCAGCCGCAGAAGCAGTAGCCCAGGTAGATGACAGCCACGCAGCAGCAGAAGCGGATGACGTTGGGGAGGGCCACCCGCAGCGTCACGATGAGAATCTGGGGGTGGAAAAAACCCCACGGGGATCAAACTCCGTCCTCTGGAGGACGTCAGACGTCTGCCAGGAGGGGAAGGGGACCCACGAGGTGGGCGAACGGGGACAATTCCCACAAGAGTAGCAGCGAGGGATGGAGTTCAGGCACCCGATGTGACTCCAAGGCGTCCGGCAGAGCAGGACAAGGAGCCCGGGGCCACACGCAGCAGGTACAGGATGGGCCCAGCCCCACCGAGTGCCTCAGTGCTCAGGGTCAGCCCCGAAAATCGCCCCCTCGGGTCACGGGCCATCTCTCCGGAGCCACTCACGTTGTACTTCTGGAAGAAGGTGAGGTAGCGAATGACTCCGACCCAGACCAGCAGCGTGGAGGTGCCCAGGAGGATGCTGCAGACGTCGTAGCCAGCAAAGTTCTGCAGGGACGGAGGTGAGACCGAGCCTAACGGGCCCCCAGCACCGGCCACGAGCTGGGACAGCGGCAGGACAGGACCCTGCCTGTCCCTTTGCCCCCCGGTGCCCCCCTACCTTGGACTCGATGCCGATCTTCATGATGGTTCCCAGCACGGTGAGGACGTCGCTGATGACGAGCAGGATGTACCAGCCGTTGAGGAACTCCATGCGGTCCGACAGGCACACGCTCTGGCCGTAGCGGCGCTGGAAGAACCGGCTGAATTCCTGCGTGGGGAGGAGAAACCGGGTCCTCAGGGCGCAGCGCCGCGCTTCTGCCCGCTCCTCAGCACCCAGGCGGGAGCTGGGGCTTTGTTTGAGCATTGCCATGCAAGCAGGCTGTCTTTAAGACGCCACGTTTTTGAGAAAACATCCTTTTTTTGTTGAGAAAACATCTTGGAGGCAGCTCCAGCCACCCGCACAGCTTACACGGGGGATGATGGCCACGCTTAGCGCTGCTTCCCGGCGCCCCGGCACTCACGTGCTGCAGCAGCAGGCCCCGGATGATGGAGCGAGCGCAGAGGATGAAGGAGAGGGAGCAGACCAGGATCACCACCACGTCGAAGAAGAGCCGAAACGAGTTGTCACCTGCAGGACACGCAGGGGATCTCATCAGCGAGGAGTGGGGGGGACACCGGGATCGCGGCGTGCCGGGGGGCCGCTGCCACCGCCCCTACCCCTGCCGAAAATGCTGGGATCTTTGCACTCCTTGATGTCAGCCCGGTTGTCGAGGCGGATTTTCACCCGGCCGCTGTGCGCCTTGTTGTCAAACGTGATCTGGGAACAGGGGGGGGGGAACAGACGGGGACTGCTGGAACCGGCAGCCCCCCGTGCCCACCCCCAGCCCCCTCGCCGAGCACTCACGGTGATGGTGAAGGTGTAGCAGTCCGGGATCTCGTTGTTGATGATGGTCTGGATGTTGATGGCCTTCAGCTTGAACTGGATGGTGACGTTGATGAGCCTAAGGGAGGGGACGGGCTGTAACGGCCCCGTACCGACCCCAAAAACCCAGCTCCGAGGCAAGGAGCTGTCCCGCTGGGGGTGTAACCTCTTTGGGAGCACCAAAAGGGCTGTGCAGGACCAAACCACAGCCCCAGCATCGGGGAATTTGACTTCCAGAGCGCCACATCTCCCAGCACCAGCCCTGGGATCCCTCTGCCTGGCACCAACCCCGGCACAGAACGGGGGAACAGGGTCAGGGCCAGGACCTGGTGGTGCCAAAAAGCTGCCCAGGGGCCACCAAAACAGCACCGAAGGCTGGGGGAGTTTCGGGGAGGGAAAGCAACCCTCGCTGCCTGCGTTGCAGGACCGAAGAGGTGCCTCAGGGCCAACAGAGCCGGAAAGCAGCTGCCTCTTGTGCAACCACCCCGGTTTCACATCTCCCTCAGCTCAAGGGCTGAGTTTCTGTCCGTCTCGTGACTGTTTTTAAAACCACCGGGTGCTTTTCCATCCCGGCAGCGAGCCCGGAACCCGTGAGGCAGGAGGAATTGCCTGCACTGGGGATGATGCCCCCGGCACGCGGCGGGGAAGGTGACAGCGATTACTTGTGGAATTTGAGGGTGAAGTTCTTGTAGCTGCGGTCCAGCTCCGGGGGCAGCGGATGCGTGTCCTCGGGGTCCACTCCCAGGCAGTCTGCAGGGAGGGAGGAGCGCCTTCAGGGAAGCCCGAAGACCCCTGCAGACCCCTCGGTCCCTCTCAAATCCAGCGCACGGAGCCAAAAAAAACAACAAAATCCACCCCCAGCAGTCCCCAGACCCCTCCCTGGGACCCAGAGGTCCCAGCTGTCCCCACCACGCACCGGTGACGATCTTGGGGTCGATGTTGAAGGTGTCGTTGGCGGGGTCGATGCGCCCTTTGCGGTAGTACTGCTGGCACAGCATGAGGGCCGACTGGTTCCCCCCGCTCTCCCCTCGCACGTAGGCGTAGCGGCCGATGGTCTCGTTGGGGATGGCCAGGTACTGGTGAGGGAGATGCCCTCAGGGGCTGCCCATGGCCCTGAGCACCTCCGTGGCCCCCCCTGGACACGGTTCTCACCTTCTCCACGGTGTAAAACACGTGGTCGTAGAGGTCGCGCTGGGTGTAGACGGCGTAGGAGTCGCCGGCGCCGTCCACGTAGTCCTTGAGGAAGAGGTGCTTGAAGGTGACGGTGTTCTCCTCCTTGAACGTCACCACCATCTGGTTGCTGAGCCCGAAGAGGATGAGCTGAGGGACACAGGGGACCGGGATCAACCCCCCACCCCCGGCAGCTCCGTGAAATGGATCCGAAACGCAGCCCGGAGCGCTCAGGGGAAGGAAAACGCCATCACCCCGAGCTCGGGGACCCCAGGGAGCCAAGGGCCAGCTCCCTGCGCCCCATCTCCCCCTTATTTCCCCAAAACCAGTGCTCTATGGGGACCCACGCGTGCCAAAAACCCTAAAAAACCCGCGCTGGCAGAGGGGACGGAGATCTCCCATTGGTGTTTTCCCTGCCTGCACACTCCAAACCTTGCCCCGCCCCGGTAATTGCCTCGCGTTCATCAAGACGAGCTAATTACAGCCGTGTTTACCACTGCACGAGGAGCAGGGGGAGGCCTGGGCTGGCCCTGGGTGACCCCGGGGGTCACACGGTGGCTGCTTCCTCCCAGCCTTGTGACCGCAGCCCGGTGCCTTCGGCCCTTTCTGTGCCCGTGCCACCGCTCTTCCCTTTCTCTTCCCCTTTTGTGGGGAACCCCGGGTGTCCCCAAACGTGTCACCCCCCCCTCCAAGCCCCGAGCTCCCCCAGGTGTATCCACCCCCCAGAACCCCCTATGATGTCCCTACACCCCCCAGCCACCCCCTCCATCCCCACCCCCACCACCCACCTTTTGGGGTCCCCTCCATGCCCAGAGCCCCCCACACGTCCCCACGGTGCCACCGTGTCCCCTACGGCCCCCTCCCTGCTGTCCCCCTGGCCTTGATCCCCCCCCCGGGGGGCCCCCCCACCTGCACCGTGACCAGCAGGATCTTGGCCAGCTGCAGCCCCAGCTTCACGGGCCGCCTGCCCCGTGCCCGGTACTTGTCGCAGGGGCTCATGAAGAAGTACTTCAGGCGGCGCCGCAGCTCTTCCTCCTCCTCCTCCTCCTCCTCCTCCTCCGCCGCCGCCACCGGGGCCTCCGTCGCGCCGTAACCGGGCCCGCGGCTCAGCAGCCGCTCGGTCTCTGCGGGAAACGGGCCGGTAACGGTAAGGGGCCGGTAACGGTGACGGGAGGGCCCCACCGGGCCCACCGCCCAGGCCCAGGCCCAGGTCCCGGTCCCGGTCCCCGCTCACCGGACGCTGCCGCCATGGCACCGCCTCACCGCGGCTTCAGCCGCCCGCCTCACGTGACCGGAAGCCGGCGGCCCCGCCCCGCCGCCGCTCTGCGTTCATTGGTCCCGCCCACCCGTTGCTACGCGCCCCGTGGCCCCGCCCTCCCGTTGCTATGCGCCCCGTGGCACCGCCCACCTGTTGCCACGCGCTCATTGGTCCCGCCCACCCGTTGCTACGCGCCCCGTAGCCCCGCCCACCCGTTGCCAAGCACGCCGCATCCGCCTCGCCGTTGCTATGGACGCCGTGGCCCCGCCCACCCGTTGCTACGCCCGCCGGTGGCGCGGGGCATTGTGGGAAGGACGGGCTGCCTCCGCCCCGCCCCCTGAGCCGTGCCCGCTGGGTGACCCCTGGGGTGACCCCTGACCTGGCCTTGACCCCGGCGTCCTGCACGTGTCCGTGCTGGGGACACGATGGGGACACGATGGGGACACGATGGGGTCATGATGGGGTCATGATGGGGTCACACTGGGGACACAATGGGGAAATGCTGGGGACATACTGGGAATGTGATGGGGAGATGTTGGGGACACATTGGGGACATGCTGGGGACATGCTGGGGACACCTGGCACAGGGTGGCGTCCCCACGGAGGGTGGCACCCCGAGCCCCAGGGGACCTCCCCGTCACCCCCACGTCCCTCACCCCGACCTCGTGCCGCCACCACCACGCCGCCGTCCCCGCCGTGCCACCGTTTATTCCCTGCTGGTGGAGCGGGGGGGACACGGCCACCGCCTGGGGTGTCCCCGTGTCCCCCTGTCCCCCCGTCCCCTCTCCTCAGGCCTCCTCCGGCAGCGGCTCCAGCCTCAGCCAGAGCCCGTCCTCGGCGCGGAGGATCAGCTCGGTCTTGCGGCGCACCGGCCTCGCCGGGTCCGGCCTCACGGCGAAGCGAGCCAGCGTCAGCGCCGCCACCACGCGCAGCTCGGCCATGGCGAAGCTCTGCCCGATGCAGTTCCTGCCACCGCGTCCCCCCCGGGGGGGTGTCACCGTCAGGCTTGGTGCTCCGGGGCTGGCGGGAGGTGCTTGGGGACAGCCGTGTCCCCACCGTGACTTACCTGGGCCCGGCGGAGAAGGGGATGAAGGCCAATGGGGACCGTCCCTGGCTGTTCTCCGGGCTGAAGCGCAGCGGGTTGTAGACCTGGGGTGACGAGGGACGCTGGCACGCCGTGGGGACACTGGTGACGGGGACATCCCGCAGCCCCACAGCCCTGCCAGCGGTGGCTCTACCTGGGGCTCGGGCCAGATTTCGGGGTTGTGGTGGGTCCCGTAGATGCTCATCAGGCAGATGACCCCTGGTGGGACGGACACGGGGCCGCCTTACGGACCGGGGAGCGGAGGGACGGGGACGTTGGGGACGTTGGGGACACCTTGGGTCTTACCCTTGGGGATGACGCGCCCGTCACGCATGGCAATGTCCTCGGTGCAGCGCCGGGACACGGCGGTGACCGGGGGGTGCAGGCGGAGGCTCTCCTTGATGCACATGGTGGTGAAGGGCAGGCGGGACAGGTCGTCCCTGGGGGGTGGGGGGATGCAGGACAGTGACACCGGGGGTCCCCGGGCCGGGTGGCCGAGGGGACAATGGCACCGCGGGGGGGGGTCTCTCACCACTCGATCTCTGCCACGTCCCTGCCCTTGAGGAGCTCGCGGGCCTCCTGGCGGCACCGCTCCTGGTAGTGGGGGTGGTGGGCCAGGTTGTAGAGCAGCCAGGCCAGGCCGCTGGCCGTCGTGTCGTGCCCTGTCGGGGACGAGGAGGGGGTGAGGGGACATCCAAGTGTCCCCCCCCGATGGCACCCTGTGGCCTCCCTCACCCTCGAACATGAAGGTGTCAGCCTCAGCCGAGATGTCCTCGTCCGACAGGGTGTTGCCGTCCTCGTCCTGCAAGGGTGAGCGTGGAGGCTGAGGGTCTCCCCGTGCCCACCATGGCCACCGGTGACATCCCGTGGCCACAAGAAGGTGGCCATGGCCACCACCATCCCCTTATAGTGGCCAACCCTTCCCAGGGCCACCACGATCCCCTTGGCCACCGTCGTCCCGCTATGGCCACCACCGCATGGCCAGTCCTCCCCGTGGCTACCACCATCCTACCGGGCACCACGGCTCCTTGGCCGTCTCCCCGTGGCCACCATCCTACCCCCAACCCTCCCCACGACCCCAGCGCCCCCGTCCCCGTCCCAAACCTTCGTCAGCAGCAGGAGGTCGATGAAGTCCATGCTCCTTCCCTGGTGGCTCTCCAGCCAGGCCTGGTGGCCGAGGCGGTTGAGGGCTCGGCGCCGGCGCTGCACCACGTCGGCGGTGAAGTCGTGCACCGTGGCGCAGGCGCGGGCGAAGCGGCGCCCGTCGGCCGAGAGGCGGTAGAGCCACGAGGGGTGATGGAGCAGCCGGTGGTGGCGCCGCACCACCAGGGTGCTGAGCTCCAGGATGGCCTCGATGTACTCACTGGGCTGCCTGTGGGATGATGGTGGGGACCGCTGGGGACGCGGCCACCAGCGTTTTGGGGGGGAAACACCAAAGGGACGGTGCCGGGGAGGAGGCACCTCGCTGGGGACAGGGCTGATGGGTGTCCAGCGAGGGATGTGAGGGGGTCGGGGGGGGTCCTTGGCGTGGGGACGGGGCCGCACTCACTCCTGGCAGCGGCTGTCGTGGCTGAAGATGCATTTCTGGAGGCTGTCGAGGGTGAGGAGGCTGAGGTGCTCCAGCACGTTCAGCTCCGCCGCGCCCCCCGCCGCCTCCGCCGCCGCCCGCCACTTGGCCTGAGGGCAGGGGGTGACGGTCAGGGGGCTGGGGGGGGTGGGATGGGGACAGGAGGCAGGGGTTGGGTGAGGGGAAGGGTCAGGGACCGGAGTCTGGGTGTGGATTTGGGTCAGGAACCAGGGTCTGGGTGCGGATTTGGGTGAGGATCCAGGGTCTGGGTGAGGATTTGGGTGAGAACCTAGGGTCTGGGTTAGGATTTTGGTCAGGAGCAGGGGTCCGGGTGCAGGTCGGGGTGCCGGGGGTCCGTGCTCACGTGCATGATGTGGGTGCTGCTGTTGAAGATGCTGACGTAGGACTTGAGGATGTCGAAGTGGAAGGCGGGCGTCAGCAGGCGCCGGTGCCGGGCCCATTTGTCCCCGTGGCTCAGCAGCAGCCCGTCCCCTGCGCGAGGCTCCCTGTGCCATCTGTGGGGCACCCATGGGTGCTGCCCTCCCCACCCCCACCCAGGGACCCCACTCACCCAGCCAGGGCTTGAGGAAGCCGTAGAAGAGTTTGTCCTTGGGAGCAACGAAGGCTGCAAGAGAGGGGAACGAGGACATCCAGCGGGGAGGGGTGGCACTGGGGGTGGCACCAGGTCCCCTTGGGGGCTTGAAAGGGGCTTGGGGTTCCTGAGGAGTGGGGATCCCCCCCTCTTGTGCACCCACAGGGGGGTGTCACCACCACGGGGTGGGTATTTGGGCACAACCAGGCCAATTTTGCCAATTTGGAATGGGGACCCTTGGGGACGGGTTGGTGGCCACCATTGGGTGCTGGGCACAGCTGGGTCACTGGATCAGCCCCGGGTGACACTTTTGGGTGACTCCGAGGACCCTCCAGGACAGGTCGGTGGCCACCACGGGATGAGCATTTTGGGTTGCCCGTGGCTCACAACTTCGGGCAGCCCCCAGGGTTGGGTTGGTGGCCACCAAGGGACGGCACGGCCGGGCCACCTGCAGGTGACACCTCTGGGTGGCCCTGGGGACCCTCCGGGACAGCTCGGTGACCCCCGTGTCCCCCCCACCACCACCTCCAGCGTCCCCCATCGTGGGCTACCTGAGGCCATGAGCACGGGGCGCAGGGTGTCGGGGTGGAAGAGGCGGAGGACGGGCAGCCACGGGGACACCCACCAGAGGCAGCCGCGGCGGTAGCGTGCCACCAGCTGGTCCACGTCCTGCAGGCCTTCCTCCGTGTTCTTCCCCTGCGCCACGGGGCACCGCGGGCTCACCGACGGCTCTCTCCCTGCCGTCACCCCCCAAATGCCACCGTCCTGTCCCTCCCCCGTGGGTGTCACCACCCGGGACTTGCTGTCACCCCCAGGTGCAACCTCTCCGTCCCTCCTGCCCCTGCCGTCACCCCAAGTGCCACCACCCTGCCCTGCTTCCCCCCCAAAAGCCACCCCCCTGTCCCCACTGTCCCCGTCCAGTTCCGCCGCCCTGTCCCTGCTGTCCCCACCGGGTGCCACCACCTCCTTCCTGCTCCCCCCCCCACCCCAAAAGCCACCACCCTGTCCCTGCAGCCCCTCCTGCCATCCCCGTGTCCCCTCACCATCCCGGTGTGCCCCAGCAGCCAGTTGCGCCAGGGTGGCCGGGGGAAGCGGTGCAACTGGTGACAAGTGGCTCGGAAGCGGGTGACAGCGGCCACCGCGCCCGGCAGCCACCCCAGCAGCAGGGCGAGCAGCAGGGCGCCCAGGGGACCCAGCACCCAGGCGGCCACCATGGTCCCCCCCTGGCTGGGGACGCACTTTGTCACCCGGAACGGGGACGGGGCGAAGGTTGGGCCAGGGGTGGGGACACAGCACGGCGTTGTCACGTGTCCTGGTGTGTCCTGGTGTGTCCTGGTGTCACTGTGCCACCGTGTGTGTGCTGGTGGCATTGTCCCCTGACACGTCCTGGTGGCGTTGTCCCCTTCATGTGTGTCCTGGTGGCTTCATGCAGTGACACATGTGCTGGTGTCATTGTCCCCTGACGTGTCCTGGTGTCCTTGTCCCCCCCATGCGTGTCCTGGTGGCATCACGCCCCGACACGTCCCGGTGGCACCTCCATGCCCTGGCACGTCTGCTGGCAGCGTGTCCTGGCTGTTGGGCCACCCCTAGCACGCTGCAACCCTGCCACCGCACCCATGGGTGCTCTGGCCACCCACAGCATGGCGCAACGCTCCCACCGCACCCATGGGTGCTGGGGCAGCCTCAGCGTGGCACCCGTGGGTGCTGGGGCTGCTGGGCATGGGGAGCGGGGGCTCCCTGGCTGGGACCCAGTTTAACCAGTAGTGCAGGAGGTGGGGGAACTGGGCGGGGGTGGAAGGGGGCTGCAGAGTCGGTGCAGACACGCGTGCACATATGTGCGCACACACACACATGCACACGCGTGCCATCACGTGTGCAAACACCTCTGTGCACGCATGCATGTGGACACACGTGGACGCACGGTGCGTGTGCGCACTCCATGTGCACTCACATGTGAGCACGCACACGTATGTGCACACACTCATGTGTGCACCCCCCCAGGGACACTTTCATGCACACGCACACACGTGTGCACACGCACACACACGCAGGTCCCCTTCCCAGGCTCCACCACGCGCACACCACCTTGCACACGTGAGCCACCCACACAGCACACACGTGCCACATGCGGGTGCCACCCCCCGGTGCCCGTGTGTCCCCCCCCCGGCCCCCAGCGGCCCCCGTGCCCTGGTGACACCCCCAGGCCTTGGGGACAAAGTCCGTGCCATGCATCGACCGGGGGCCGCGTCCTGCCCTGCGCCATGCTCCCCTGGCTCGTCGTGGCGCTCGGCCTCTGCGCCCGGCTTGGCACAGGTAGGGGGAGGCCCCGTGGCCGCGTGTCACCACGGGCCACGGCACGTCGCGACATGTCACGACGCGCTGCGGCCCCGCAAGCCCCGGTTCTGGCCCAAACGGCTCCAGCCACGCTTCTCTTTTCCCTAATTAGTGAGGTTTTAGCCCGAAATCGAGGCAGGTTGAGCGTCTGAGAGGGAGAGGGGGGAGGTGTTTGGGGGGTGCCCCCACTTTTGGGTGCGTTTTGCTTCCATTGGGCTCCGGGTGCTC
The DNA here is from genome assembly GCA_026413565.1 of Aythya baeri. Lineage (NCBI taxonomy): Eukaryota > Metazoa > Chordata > Aves > Anseriformes > Anatidae > Aythya > Aythya baeri. Next base: position 237,568 of record CM048640.1, read on the forward strand.
ATACCGGGAGCTGTCACCTTGTTTTGGGGGTGCTTTTGCCCTTTTCTGGGTGTTTTTGCCCTTTTCTGGCACGCATCCATGCTGCTGTGGGTGCATTTTTCCCCGCTTTCGGTGTTTTTGACCTTTTCCGCGTGCCTTGGCCCTGCTCCAGGTGCTTTCACGTTGCTCTCTGGATGCATTTGCCTGATTTTGGGGTGCATTTGCTCAATTTTTAGTGAATTTGCCCTTTTTGGGCTGCATTTACCCTGTTCTGTCCACTTTTGCCCACCTCTGGGTACATTTGCTCTGCTTTGAGGGCTTTTCCCCATTTTTTGGGGTGCTTTTGCTCTTTTCTGGGTGCCTTCGCCCTGTTCTGGGTGCATTCACCTTTCTCCGGGTGCATTTACCCTTTTCTGGGTGCATTTTGCTGGGTGTTTTCCGTCTGTTTTGGGTGCTTTCCCTCTGCTTTGGGTGCTTTCCCCCTGTTTTTAGGTGCTTTCCCTCTGGTTTGGGTGCCTGCATCCTGCTCTGTGTGCATTTGCTCATTTCTGCGTTCATTTGCCCCATTTTGGGTCCGTTTGCCCTTCTCCGGCCCCTTTTCACCCACCTCCTCGTGCCTTCCCCCCATTTCCCACGCACCGTGGGTGCGCCTGCCTCCTTTTGGGTTCAGACCCTCCGTTCCGGGGGCTTTCCCTTCCCAGTTTCGGGTGCGCCCCCCCCCACCTGCCTCCATCCCCCCCTCCCAGCTCTCCCCCCGCGCTCCATGGACACGGTGGTGCAGATGGTGGAAGCCCTGGAGGCCGCCGAGGAGCTCAGCCTGCCGGAGCTGGCGTGGGTGCTGGGGAGCTGCAGCACCCCTGGGTGCCTCGCCGTGCTGGGGGACCCCCCCGATGCCCCCCTGGACGTGCCGGCGCTCAGCCCCGAGCAGTGGGCGCTGCTCACCCACCTCCTGCGCCCCGACCCCACGGCACCCGAGCGCGGCGCGGTGCTGGCCCCCGACGGCTCCACCGTGGCCCTCGCGCCGCTGCTCGCAGGCATGGAAGTGGGGCTGAGGATGGCGGGGGGGTGGCCCGGCCCCATTCCCGAGCCCCCCACTGCCCTCGATGCCCTCTACGCCGTCACCATCACCGAGGCGCTGGGGATGGCTTTCCTCTTGGCTCGTGCCCGCAACCAGAGCAGGGCCACCCTGGGACCCGCCGGGTGCTGGGACGACGTGGAGAACCCCCAAAACTTCACCCTGCTGGGTCCCCCTTCGCCCGTCCCCGAGGCCGTCGCCAACGGGGCGCTGGATGGGGTGCTGCTGGGTGCCCGCTTGGCCGAGGCACCCGTCCCGCTCGCCCCCCTGCTCCGGAGCTACTACGGGACGGACAACGGCACCGCGAGCGGGCGGCCCCCCAGCAGCTACCGGCGCCAGGATTTCGGGGCGCTGACGGGGCTGAAGAAGCTGGAGGAGGAGGTGGTGGCGATGCTGCACCTGCTCCGGGTGCTGCCGCCCACCCGAGGGCTCTTGGAGGACGTGGATGAGGAGGAGGATGTGGCCATCGCCCGCCGGGCGGCACGGGACTTCATGGAGACCTTTGTCGGTAGGGAGGTGGCACACCCCCAGGATGAAAAGATGGGTGGGAGGGAGGGTGATGGGTGCCGGGATGGGTGCTGGGTGCCAGGATGGGTGCTGGGTGCCAGGATGGGTGTCATTGTCAAGGTCTGAGGGTACAAGTGGTGACACACGGACTGGCGTGGCCGGACAGCACCGTGTCCCCCGGAGCGGGTCCCCCGGGACAAAGCCACGTCCCCAGCCAAGGGCAGAAGCCCCCCGCTGCCACCCGCTGCCTTCCCTCGCAGAGTGCCCGGCCATCGTCCCCCGCTGCATGTGGGGCGCCCGTCCCTACCGGGGCACCCCCAAACCCTTGTCCCTGCCCCTGGGCTCTGTCTACATCCACCACACCTTCGTGCCCAGCGCCCCGTGCCGCACCTTCGCCGCCTGCGCCCGCGCCATGCGCTCCATGCAGCGCTTCCACCAGGACACCCGGGGCTGGGACGACATCGGCTACAGGTGAGCCCGACGGCACCGGCACCCCGCTGCCAGCCCCGCCACCCCGCCGCGGCCCCCGTCACCCCGTTGCCATCCTCACCGCCCAACACCCTTGGGTGCCCGCAGCTTCGTGGTGGGCTCGGACGGGTACCTGTACCAAGGCCGGGGGTGGCACTGGGTGGGTGCCCACACCAGAGGCCACAACACCAAAGGCTACGGCGTGGGCTACGTGGGCAACTTCTCGGCCACCCTGCCCGACCCCGACACCATCGCCCTGGTGCGCGACGGCCTCCTGCCCTGCGCCGTCAGGGCCGGCCGGCTCCGCCACGACTACACCCTGCGGGGCCACCGGCAGGTGGTGAACACCAGCTGCCCCGGAGACTCCCTCTTCCAGGAGATCAGGACCTGGCGCGGCTTCGAGGTGGGCACCGGCTTCAACGGCATCCGCCGGGGGTGGGGGTTTGGGTGGTCCGAGCCCACCGAGGTGGGAGCGGGTTCGGTGCCGGGACTGCCCGTGGGTTCTGCTCTCCTTGGCAGTGAGGACCGGCCTCCGAGGGCGCTGCGCTGGGGGGGTGCTGGTCCGGATGGGTGCTGCCAAGGTCGGATCCTGGTCGGGGCGGATGGAGGCCGGATGGGGGACCACGGACACCAGCCGGACCCCGGTCCAGACAGACAGACGGACAGCAGCCCGGATGGACGCTGGTGCGGGTGGGCAGCCAGGGGATGCCAGCCCAGCAGGACCCTGACCCCAAATGTCCGCAGCCCTGAAGGGACACCGGCCCGCACGGGTCCTGCTGGGGTCCCACTGGCCCAGCGCACCGTGCCCATAGCCACCAGCACCCCCCTAATAAAATCAGTGCCAGGACAGCAGCTCGGCCCCTGGGGAGCGAGGGGGAAACTGAGGCACGGGGCGGTGGGCAGCCGGGGGGTCCCGCACCCTGTGCATGGGTGCGCACGTGCACACGCAGGACCCGTGCCCATCGGGACAGCCCGAGCTGAGCCCACCTTGGAGACCCCCCGAGCCCCCAGCTGGGGTCGCCCACCCTCCCCACCCAGCCCCCGGAGGCGTCCCCGCACTGCCCCGTGCCGTGATGCTCCAGCGCCTCCGTCTCTGCCTCCCGTTCACTCTGAAACCTAACGATGGCCACTGAGCTGGACGAACACCGCTGGCCTCCGGCGCTTCCTGAGCGCCTGGCGGAGGGCCCGGCGCGGCTCTCCCGGCTCGGTGCCCCCCGGGGCCGTGGCCGAGCGTGATCCGGCCGGGCTGGGCGCCCCGATAACATCAGCGGGGCAGAGGCGGAGGTGAGGGTGTGACTGAAACTCCTGCCTGGTCACATGGGGAAGCCACGGCAGGAACCGGGGCGGCCAAGCCCGGGTGCCGAGGAGGCAGCAGGCGGCCGAGGTACGGCGGGGATGGGGGGGATCCGCGGGGAGGTGGCACCCTGGGGTGATGCTCCAGCCTCGGGAGCAGGTGGGGGTGGGAGGGAGCCAAAGGGGGGGGCGTGGGGTGCCAGCATGGGGTGAGGCAGCTCCCTGCTGAGCAAAGGGTGCTCTGTGGGTGCTGGGGGTGCTGGAGGTGCTGCTAGCTGGGGAGGGGGGAGAGTGGACCCCAAAAGCACCGGCACCACCCCCAGCTCTGGGGCACCCTCCCCAGCTCAGCGCCGGGGTGCTGCCACCCCAAAATTGGCGGGCGCCTGCAGCTCGCTTCCACCCTGCGGGTGACCCCCAAGGAAGCTGCGGGGTGCAACCAGCACCATGGGAGCAGCCCCCCCGCCTTGGCCTGCACCCACCCTGGGGTGTGGGCTGGGGATGGGGGGAGTTGGGGGGGGTCACCCATCCCTGGAGCCCCCCCCGGCAGGCGTGGGGCACGCGCAGGGTGCAGGTGCCGGGAGGAAATGCCGCGGCAGCGCGGCCGCGATGGCGACGGAAACATCTCCGGCACCCGCCTGCGCCTGGGGCCGGGGTGGCTGCGGGGCCACCCACCCCGGGTGTCACCCCAACACGGTGTCACCGCGCCCCAATGGCACCGTATCCTGCCGCCCCTGCGCCCCGGCACGGAGGGGTGCCGCGGGGAGGGCCCCCAGGGGAGCTGTCTGGCCCCAGGGGAGCTGTAACGGCCCCAGGGCAGCTGTCTGGATACAGGCACCCAAATTGGGGTGCGCAAATTGGGGAGCAATATAGGGGTGCCCCGATAGGGGGACATGGAAGGGGGTGTCCTGATAGAGCCCCCCCCTAGGTGAGGGCACCCAGGTAACGGTGCCTGGATGGGGGTGCCCCAGAAGGGATGCTTGGAGAGGGGTACCCAAATAGGGGTGCCCACATAAGGGTGCCCACCCCGGTCCCCACCCCAGCCCGTGGCCGTGGCTCATGGGGCTCTCCCCATCCCGCAGATGGAGGTGGAGAAACCCCCAGCGGCAGCCGAGACGCCGACGCTGCTGAAGACCTACAAATGGAGAACGGCAGCACCCATGGGTGACCGGGAACCCGAGCGGGGCACGGGGTCCCCGGGCAGCCGGCGCTGGACCCGGCTGCAGGGCTGGAAGCGTTCCTACAGCCAACCTGAATCCGACGGCCCCGACGATGGGGCTGGGAAGGGGGCACCCAAAGCCAGCACCCGCCGGTCCCTGTTCCAGCGGGCTTTCTCGGCCCCCTCCAAGGTGGCCAAGGAGCCACGGAGCCCCGAAGGTGGCAAGGCCACCCTGCAGAAGTATTTGCGCTCCATGTCCAAGAGAAAGGGCCACGGGGAGAGCGGTGCCAGGGCTGAGCGGGCGCACCGTGACGCTCTGCCAAGTACGGGGGTGCTGGGGGGGTTCGGGTGTGGGTGCTGGGGAGGGGGCGACGGTGGTGGGCGATGGGTGGCGGGCAGGGGACGTGGGAGATGGTCTGGGAGGAGGTGGGTGGTGGGTTGGGGGCAACGGGTGGGTTGTGGGTGAGGGGTGGTGGAGACCGCGGGGGTCTGGGGGGTGATGAGTGGGTGCTGGTGAGGGGCGCGGGGGCTGTGAGTGGGGCAGGATGTGGGGCAGGCTCTGCCGGTGATGGGTAGGGGGGCACCCATGGGGGCAGGACGGCTGGGTCCCTGCGTGTGACCTGTAGAGGGTTTGGTCGTGGCCACGTGCGAGCCGGCATTGCCACGCTGATGGTGGCACCTCCACGGCCACGCGTCCTCCAGCACCGCTGCCCCCCTGGTGGCACGGCCACGGCCGCATGGCTCCCGGCATCGCAGCACCCACGGTGGCACAGCACCCTGTGGCCCCTTAGCACCATCACCCCAACCACGCTGTGGCCCTGACTTGATCACACCTTGGTGGCACGGCCACAGCCACGTCCCCTGGTGCCACCACGCTGACCATACGAGCACCCACCGGGGGGTCCTGACACCCTGCTCTGCACCCCCAGCCCCGGAGAGCACCCACAGCACCCCGACGGCCCCGCTGGCTCCGGCACCCGATGTGCCAGTGTGGGACGTCTCCAACTTCTCGCTGGTGGACGGACAGCTGATCCACGTGGGCAGGGACGAGGAGGTGAGGACACGGGGACCCCGGGGCACCCTGGGGTGCACGGGGTGCTGGAGGTGGCGGTGCCTGACCCCGCTGCGCCCTCAGGCTTCGTGCAGGAGCAGGAACCGGACCGGGAGCTCCATCTCCGAGAGCACCAACCTGCACCCAGCGGGTGGCAGGAGGGACACCGGTGAGCTGCTGACACGGGGCGCTGCCAGCTGCTGCTGCGAGCTCTGGTGCAGCTCCTGTGCGTGGAGCCTTTGGGCCATGCGCCACGCACCGTGCCCCACGCCCCACGCCGTGCATCGTGGCCATGCCCCGTGCGATGCCTCGTGCCATGTTCCATGTTCCACCCCGTGCCCTCTGCACCGTGCCACGCACCCCACGCTGCACCATGCCCCACGCCGTGCCCCACTCTGTGCCCCGTGCCGTGCCCCACGCCGTGCGTCGTGCATTGCGCCCCGTGCCATGCCCCGTGCCATGCCCCTCACCTTGCCCCACGCTCTGTGCACCACACCGAGCGCTGGGGCCTGGAGGAAGTCCTCCGTGCAAGGGTGCCGGGTGCCGTCACTGCTTCCTCCACGCTGCTGCGTGTGCTGATCCGGCCGATAAGCGCTTTCGGCTTCCTCCCCGCGCCCCCCATCAGCGCGGGCAGGCGCCACCGCCAACCAGCCATGGGCCCCCGCCGCTGGCTGCTCTGCGCCGCGCAGGGAGGTGAGTTCCCCCTCCCCGGACCCCCCCCTACCCCCAGCCCCTCTGCACCCTTCTCCCTCGCGCCCACGAACGGGCTGCACCCGAGGCTTGGCTGAATTTTGGGGCTACAGGTGGGCAGGATTTGGCACCCAGAACCTCCGGGGGCAGGAGGGCTCCGTCCTCCCTCCCGCTTTGGTTGATGTTTCCCAGGGTGGTGGTGGGGGTGGATTGGGCTGTATCCTGCCCCCCCGCACCCTCCCGTGGTGTTGGGGGGCTGGGGGTGCACCTGAGGGGGGGACTGATGTGGGTGGCTCCAGCAGACCCGGCCACAGAGGAGAGAAACACACGGGCAGCAGGGAAAGGCACCGACAGCGACGCTTCGGTCACCTCCCAGTTCAGCAATGTCAAGGTGGGCATCCCGGGCCCGGCGCCACCCTTGGGTGCCACGCCGCACCCAGGAAGTGGCGTGGCATCCATCCCCTTGTCCCTAAACCAGGGTCTGCTGTGGAAGCGGCTCCGGGATCGGAAAGGGCGCGCGGTGCCCAAAACCGAGACGACGGCGGTGGCTGACGGCGAGAGGTACGGCCCCGTGGGAGGCGGCGGGGACGGTGGTGGGGACACCGGGGAGGGCCCCTGGTGGCAGCCGTGTCCCCTCAGGACCCCGAGCCAGAGCGGTTCGCGCGAGTCCCTGCTGCCCCCGCCGAGCGCCGCCGAGCTGGACCTCACCGGGGACAACGTCATCATCCGGCCCGTGCACGGCAGCATCGTGGGGGAGAAGTTCTGCTTCCAGGTAACGGCCCCGGCCACGCACCTGGGACACCCTTGGGAGGTGGCCGGGGCACCCAGGGCACCCTGCACAGGTGTCTGAGGCACCCAGGGCACCCAGAAATCATGGCCATGCGCCCAGGACACCCTGGAGGAGCACCCAGAGCACCCCAACGTAATTCCTTGCCTGGCTCCTGGGGCACCCAGAGCACCAAGGGCACCCTGCCCAAGCCCCCAGGGGATCCCCACTGGGCACCCAGAGCACCCTGGCACAGCCATAAGCACCCAGACGACCCTGAGGCAGGTCCCAAGCCAGGACCATCCCCTGGGCACCCCGGGGTGCCTTCCTGACACCTCCCCTGCACCCAGATCATCACCGCTGAGGGCAGCCGGTCCTTTGGCTGCACGTCCTTGGCCGAGCGCGACCGCTGGATCGAGAACCTGCGCCGAACCGTGCAGCCCAACAAGGTGGGACGGGCACCCATGGGACACCCCCGCCACCCCCAGGGACACCCTCTGGCACCCTGAGTATGGGTCCTGTCCCCACCCATGCCCCCTTTTGTCCCGAGGGCTTGGCTGTCCCCCATGTCCCGCTCCTGTCCCCTGTGTTCCATACTGGCCCTGGCCCTCCACGGATTTCCCTGTCCCCTCCTGTCCCCTCCTGTCCCCTCCTGTCCCCACGACCCCTCCAGTCCCTTGTCCCCTCCTGCCCCAGTGACCCCTCCAGTCCCTCCATGCCCCCTCTTGTCCCCACGTCCCCTCCTGTCCCCCTCTCCACCCACAAACCCCCATACCGCATCTCCCCAACGCCCCCACTGACTTCTACACCCCCTCCCTTTACCCCTGACCCCACACTTCCCCCCCTTTCACCCTCCCCAGGACAACTGCGAGCGGCTGGAGCTGGCGCTGAGCCTGTGGGTGTACGAGGCGCGGGACCTGCCACCCCGGCGCCACCTCCGCTGCCACCTCCTCCTGGACGGCGCGCTCTTCGCCCGCACCACCGCCAAGGTGGCCGGTGCCGACGGCGAGCTCTTCTGGGGCGAGCTCTTCCAGCTGGCCGCCCTGCCGCCCGCCCGCGCCCTCACCCTCGCCCTGTGCCGCGATGACCAGGGCCACCCCTGCCAGACAGTGGCTTCTGTCACCGTCCCCTTGGCAGAGCTGGCGGCCGCCCGGCAGCCCCTGGAGCGCTGGTACCCGCTGGGCGGCCACGGCAGCGGTGAGCGGGCGCCGGCGGTGCGGGTGCGCGGGCGGTACCGGGAGGTGCGGGTGCTGCCCATCGTGCGCTACAAGGAGCTGGCCGAATTCATCACCTTCCACTACCGGGAGCTGTGCGCCCACCTGGAGCCCACCATCGCCGTGCGGCACAAGGAGGAGCTGGCCAGCACCTTGGTCCACGTCCTGCAGAGCACCGGGAAAGCCAAGGTGGGGCACACCGTGAGAGAGGTGTGGTGGACGTGGTGGGGGGGGGTGGGATGGGTTGGGTTGGGTTGGGGTGGGTTGGGGTGGGTTGAATTGGGTTGGGTTGGGATGGGATGAGTTGGGTTAGGTTGGGTTGGGTTGGGTTGGGGTGGGTTGGGTTGGGTTGGGTTGGGATGGGATGGGATGGGATGGGATGGGTTGGGTTGGGTTGGGATGGGATGGGATGGGATGGCTTGGGTTGGGATGCGTTGGGTTGGGTTGGGATGCGTTGGGATGGTTTGGGATGGGTTGGGTTGGGTTGGGTTGGGTTGGGTTGGGTTGGGATGGCATGGCATGGCATGGTACTGTGAGTGGGATGGGATGGGATAGGATGGGAAATTCAGTTCGAGGGGATTCCAGGAGACCCAGGCACTGCCCGGGCTGGGGTTGCCAAGTCCCACTGGGCCCACGGGTTGAGCCCCTCGACGTGGCCACCCCGCAGGCGTTCCTCATTGACCTCGGCGTGGCCGAGCTGGACCGCTTCGACGACCGGGAGGCGCTGATCTTCCGCGAGAACACGCTGGCCACCAAGGCCATCGATGAATACATGAAACTGGTGGGGGGCAAATACCTCCAGGACACGCTGGGTACGGCCGGGCATTAAAAGGCTTTGGGGGCATTACAGGGTGCAGGGCGTGGGCGGGACGTTATGGGGCATTTTGGGCTGCGGGACACCCCCAGCACATCCCTGGGGGCTCGTCACAGCCGTGCCCGTGGTGGGGGCCGGCCAGTCCCTCACCAGTTGCCCCCCGGTGCCCAGGTGAGGCCCTGGCCCAGCTCTGCACCTCGGACGATAGCTGCGAGGTCGATCCCAGTAAATGCGCCGGCCCCGACCTCTCCGACAACCAGAACAACCTGCGGCAGGTCTGCGAGGAGACCTTCCAGCGCATCGCCACGTCCTGCGAGTGAGGGGCAGGGACAGGAAAGGGCTCGGGCAACGGGACGGGCACGGGAGAGGGCACGGGGACAGCCACCAGCAGGAAGACCCAGGGACGGGCTTGGGGACGGGCACGGGAACGGGTCCTGGCACCGGGATGGACATGGGGAAGGACACGGGGACGAGTCTGGGGACAGATGTGGGGGACGGGAACAGAGAAAGGCGCCACGCCTGGGATGGACACGGCGGTGGGCACCGGGAGGGACGTGGGGACAGGTCTGGGACAGACACGGGACCATCGCGGGGGGACTTTGGGGTCACCCACCCCCCCGTCCGTCCCCGCAGAGCCTTCCCGGCGGAGCTGGGCGAGATTTTTGCGGCGTGGCAGGAGGAGTGCGCGGCGCGGGGCAAGGCGGCCATCGGGCAGCGCCTGGTCTCGGCCTCCCTCTTCCTGCGGTTCCTCTGCCCGGCCATCATGTCCCCCAGCCTCTTCGGCCTCGTCCAGGAGTACCCGAGCGAGGCCACCGCCCGCACCCTCACCCTGGTGGCCAAGGTCATCCAGAACCTGGCCAACTTCACCACGTAGGTCGCGGCGCACCGGCGGTGCTGGTGGGGAGGGGGGTCCCTGTGGGGTGGCGGCGATGTCCCCTACAGCCCCTACAGCCCCTACAGCCCCTGCAGCCCCTACAGCCCCTACAGCCTGTGGCACATGCCCTAAAACGGCCGTGGGGCAGTAGGGATGTCCCCAAGGTGCCCTGAGGCCACGTGAAATGGGGCGGCTCTCCTCCGTGGCATGGGGCTGCAGAGAGGGATCCCACATCCCACGGGGCACCGGGGACGTCCCCCGCACGCCACGGGGACACGGCAGTGCCCTCACCCGTGGTGGCTGGGTTTGGGGACGCAGCGGTGACGCCGGTGACAGGCCACCACGGTGCCCAGGTTCGGCGAGAAGGAGGCCTACATGGGCTTCATGAACGAGTTCCTGGAGCACAACTGGGGCCCGATGACGGCCTTCCTGCAGAGCGTGGCCAACCCCGAGAGCAGCGTCCACATGGCCACCTACGACGGCTACGTGGACCTGGCCCTGGAGCTCGCCACCCTCCACCTCCTGCTCTGCGACATCTTCTCCAGCCTGGACCAGGTGCCACCACCCGTGTGTGTGTCCCCACGTGGGGCCGGTGACCCCGGTCTCCTTCTTGTCCCCGTGCGCTGAGCCGGGTTCTCACCGCCACGTGTGTGTCACCCACCCTAGGGCCACCCGACGTCCCCGTAACGTCCCCATTTTGTCCTGGCAGGCCACGCAGGAGGAGCTGGAGCCCCTGCCCACCATCCTCAATGCCATCAGGGAGGGCACCCCCGTCCCCGTCTCCGTCCGGCTCAGCTCCACCACGGAGCGAAGGTACCGGGGGGTGGGCGGGGGACACACGCGTGGGGCCAGCAGGGTGACACCGGGAGCTTTTCGGGGTGGTTCTGCTCCTGGTTGGGTCCGGGGTGACTTTGGGTTTGGGGTGACTGAGCCCAGCCGGGTCCCGGGTGGTTTCGGGATGACTCTGCTCCAAGCTGGCTTCCAGGGGTGGCCCAAGGGTTCCAGGTCCTGCTGTCAGCGGGGTTTGGGGGAGACTTCTGGTCCAGGCTGGGTCCAGGGGCTGTTTCTGGCCCCAGGTGGGTTTAGGGGCTGCTCCTGCTCTTGGCTGGGTCCCCCAAATGCTCACAGACAGCCTCAGGACAGCGCTGGCCCTAGCGGGACTCGGGGTGGTCCCGGTGGACCCCTCGGGGGTCCAACACCTCCCCGGTGCCCAACCCGTGCCACCTCCCCCTCTCCTCGCCCAGCCCGGCAGAGAGCCACAAGCCGGGCTTCGTGCCCCCGCGGGACCTGAGCAAGCACAGCCCCCTCATCAAGAGCCAGTCCCTCGTCAGCATCCGCCGCGTCCGCAGCCGCGAGGACGGGACGGACGCGGAGCCGGGGCGGGCGCCGTCCCCGTCCCCGTCCCCTCGCCCCGGCCGGGAGCGGAGGAACGTGCAGCGCACCCAGAGCGTCCCGGCGCAGAACAAAGCCGCCCGCCGCCTGCGCAAGCAGAGCAGCGCCGAGCAGGTGGCGGGGACGCAAGGCGAGGACCCCCCGGGGGTCTCCGGCCCTCGAGATGCCACGGTGAGACAACCCCGGGACGGGATGGGGGGGGGACGCCTCGAGGGTGGCAGCGCCACGGGGAGGTTTTGGAGAGGGATCACGGGGGAGTTTTGGGGGTGGTGGGGCCAGGACAAGGCTGTGGGGACCCTTTGGGGACAATGGAACCATGGGGACCCTTTGGGGACGATGGAGCCGTGGGGACCCTTTGGGGACAATGGAGCTGTGGGATCCCTTAGGGGACAATTGGGGTCCCTTTGGGGACAATTGGGGTCCCTTTGGGGACAGTGGAGCCGTGGGGTCCCTTTGGGGACAATTGGGGTCCCTTTGGGGGTGGCAAGGCCATGGGGAACATTTGTGGTAGGATCACAGGGACCCTTTTGGGGAGGACGGGGCCATGGAGACCCCTTGGGGATCACAGGGGCTCGGGGACCCCTCGAGAAAAGACCGCGGAGACCCTTTGGGGGGTGGCAGGCCCCCGCCCTGCCGCGCACCCCAGGGTGCCCACGCTGACGGGTGCCCCGGGTGCCACAGGGACGCTCGAAGCTGCGCTCGTCGGTGTCGCTGCCGCGCAAATCCACGGTGCCGTGGCAGCGCTACGCCGAGGAGGCGGCGGCGGCCCAGGGCGAGCTCTACGCCATCCGTCCCCTCGAAAAGGTAACCCTGGGGGGGGGCAGCACCCGGCCCGCCACCCACGGGGCCTCCCTCCTGACCTCTGCCCTCGTGTGTGTGTCCCCCCAAAAAATAAAACCAGCACGGGAGGCTGATCGAGGCGCTGGGGAAGGAGGTGGCGGAGAGCCGGGAGAAGCTGCGGCGGGCGGAGGCGCGGGCGGGCGAGCTGGAGGCGCAGCACCGGGGGCTGCGGCAGGAGCAGGGCCAGCACCGCCAGCAGCTCGAGAGGCTCCGCCAGCAGCTGGACGAGGCCAACGCGCGCGTGGCCAACCTGGGAGCCAGGTGGGTGGCCCCAAAGCCTGGGGGGGCCCAAAACCTGGAGGACCCCAAAGCCTGGGGGGCCCCAAAGCCTGGGAGACCCCAAAGCCTGGGTGACCCCAAAGCCTGGGTGACCCCAAAGCGGTGCCCAGCGCCCAGCTCTGCACCCCCCAAACCACTTCCAGCTCCTGCTGGGGGTCCGGGCTCATCCCCGACCCGAAATTTTAGGTTGACGGCGGCTGAAGGCACGCGGAAGAAGGACCTGGAGAGGCTGAAGGCCAGCGAGGAGAAGGGCCGAGCGCTGGTAAGAGCCCCGGGAGCCCCGGGAGCGGGGTGTGGGGGCCGGGCGGTGGGCACTGACGCCGTCCCCTCGCAGGAGAGCCGAATTTCGGCGCTGGAGCGGGACCACACCGAGCTGCGCGCTGCCATCGCCCAGCTCCGGGGCCACCCGGGCAGGACGGGACACCGGGCCCCAGGGACACCGAGCTGGGACGAGGGCGGTGAAGACGCCCAGGCCACCAGCGTGTGACCCGCGGCGCCGTTCCCAAAAGCTGTTTGACCCCGGTCCCAGCGGGATTCCCGTCCCCAAGGAATAAACGGCGTTGGTGTCACTCGGAGCGGTGCCTGTCAGCACCCCGCATCCTGGCCCCAGCGCCCTGGGGGGCCGCATCCATCCCCATGGGGCACCAGGCTTTAGGGCAGGGCCGCGGGGGCCCTTTGGGGGTCTCAAATTCAAGTCCATGGGGACTTTTGGGGGTGACAGGACCATGGGGGCCCTTTTTGGGTGTCAAGTTCAAATCCATGGGGACCCCTTGGGGCAGGGCCATGAGGGATCTTTGGGGACAGGACCATGGGAGCCCTTTGAGGGTGTCAAGTCCAAGTCCATGGGGGCTTTTAGGGCCAGGGCCATGGGGGCCCTTTGGGGGTTTCATGTCCATGGGGACCTCTTGGGACAGGGCCATGGGGACTTTTGGGGCAGGACCTTGGGGCTTTTTGGGGGTGTCACGTCCATGGGGGTTTTAGGACCAGGGCCACGGGGACCCTTTGTGGGTGTCAGCCCCACGGGGACCTTTTAGGACAGGTCCCTGGGAGCCCTCTGGGGCTGACCGGACCTCGGGGACCCCCGGGGGGGGGCTCCCGAGCCCCAGCGCGGCCACCTCGGGGCCGCCCCCTCCCCTCCCCTCTCAGCGCCCTCCCCAAGATGGCGGCGCGGCGCGGCCGTCGCGCGGCGATGACGTAGCAACCGCGCCACCTCCCCCTCTCCCCCTCCCTCCCTCCCCCTTCCCCCCCTCGACCCCCTTCCTCCGCCACTCCCAACATGGCGGCGCCGCCGCGCCGCCGACGTCATCACGGCGGCGCCGCGCGGGGCCAATGGGCGGGGTGGGGGCGGCGGCGGCGGCGGCGGCCGCTCCGGCGGGGCGGGGGCAGGGGGCGGGGGCCGGGGGCGGCGCGGCCCCAAGATGGCGGCGGCGGCGGCGGCGGTGGCGGCGCTGGGCCCCCCCTCGCCGCCCCCAAGATGTCGGCGGCGGCCCGGTCGCGCTCGGCGTGACGTAGTCAGGCCCCGCCGCCGGGAGGGGGGCGGGGGAGCGGCCGGAGCGGCGCAGGAGGAGGCGGCGGCGGCACCGGGAGGGGCACCGGGAGAGGAGCCCCCGGGGGGGGCCTTAACGGGACCATGGCCTCGGCCCCGCGCTTGCTGCGGGGCCCGGAGCCCGGGGGGAGGCCCCGGGGGCGGCGGAGGCGCTGAGGAGCCCGCGGGGCCCGGCCCCGGGGGGGCGGAGGGGTGAGTACCGGGGAGGGGGGAAACGGGCCCCGGGGGGGGGTTAAGGGGGTTTGGGGAGGGGAGGGGGAAGTGGGGTTGTGTGTGCCCCCCCGGTACCGGGGAGGGGGAAGGGGCGAGGAGCCCCCGGTGGCGGCACCGTCCGGGGTGCTGAAACGGGGACGGGGAGCGGGGGTGGTGGGGGACGGGGGGCTGGGGGGGGCAGGGAGGAAGGTGACAGCGGGGGGGTGATAACGGGGGGAGGTGATAAGAGGGGGTGAAAAGGGGGGGGGGGGGGGCTGCAGGTGACAAGGGGGGTGGGGAGGGAGTGGGGGGGCGAGGGGGGAGATTGGGACTGCCTGGGGACGCAGGGGGTTTTGGGGGGTTTTGGGGGGCACCCAGGGGGCGAGGGGGTGCAGGTGAGTTTTGGGGGGGCACGGGGGGTTTGGAGGGGGGGGACACCTGTGAGAGTGTTGGGGACGTGGGGGGTGTGCCTGGGGGGGGGGGGCAGGCGTTATGGGGGGGCTGTGGCTGTTTGGGGGGGGGGGTCAAGGGGACAATATCGTGGCCTCAGGGCCGTGTCAGGGTGGGCTTCACCCCCCTGACCCCCCCACCCGGGACAGGGTGACCTGGGTGACACAGGACTGGGGGGGGGGGGAACACGGTGACATCTGGGGGGGGGATGGTGTTTGGACCCGTGCTCCCCCCGTGGCTGGCTCAACATCAGGGTGCGGGGGGGGGACACTACCCCCCCCAACGGCCTTCGTGGAGCTCGTTAACGAACTTCGCTTCAACGAGCCTCCGGTAACGAGTGGGCAGGAGCCCCCCCTGCCCCTGTGACCCCCCCGGCAGCCTCAGGTGGGGTCGGTGGCAATGCTGGGGGGCACTGGGGGGGTATTTTGGGGACCCCTTGGAGCAGTTTTCGTCCTGGCGTGGCTCGCCGGGGGCTTTGCGTGGAGGTCTGTCCGTCCGGCTGTCTGTCCATCCGTCTGTCTGTGTCCGAAATGGGCGCTGGGTTTGGCAGCAGTCGTGGAAGAAGAAGAAGAGGAGGAGGAGGAGGAGGAAGAGCAGCCCCCCCCCCCCGGGGGACGCCGGTTCCAGCTCCGGGCGGGCGGCGAGCCCCCCTCTGCAGCACCGCGGCTTCGGAGGAGGTTTCGGGAGCTCGGGAGGAAGGGTGGGGGGCGCTGCCGGGAAGGGACCCGGCTGGGATCCCTCAGTTTGGGGCTCCCCCGGTTTGGGGCTCCCCAAATTTTGGGCTCCCGGCACGGCCTCGCTGTTGCTGGGAAGATGCTGGTGGGGGCTTCGTCGGAGCCTCCCCAAATTCCTCATGGAGCGAATTCCCTGCACAATCGCTCCCTTTTGGGGTTCTGCCCCAGAAGAGGCTCCGAGCGAGACCGAAACCCTCAAAACCGAGCCCGGTTTGGCGAAACGACCCCTTTGGGGGGGGGGGGAGAGGCTCCGAAGCCCACCGGGAGCCGCTTTGGCCCCGCGCAGCCACCCCTGGGCCGGGCGGTGCTGGGCCAGAGCCCCCTGAGCCCGGCTGGCAGGGAAGGAAGCGATTGTCCCCGATCGTCCCCGATTGTCCCCATTTAAAGCGTTTTAGCATTTAAATTGGGGCCGTCCTGCTCCGCCTCCCCATGGCTGCGGGGCGAGGGGCTGGGGGAAGGGGCCGGCCACAGTCTGGCCCCGGCCCTTGGCACGAGCGGGCGGCGGGGAGCTGGGTAAGGACTCGGAAACTGTGCGAAATTGGGGCATAATCTTGGGTTTTTGCTTTTTTTTTTTTTTTTTTTTTTTTTTTAAAGTCTCCCCCCAAAAAAAAGCAGCGAGCGGGTCACCCGGCGGAGCCAGCCCCTGCTGGTTTGGTTATTTTTTTGGGGGGGGTTGTGGGTGCTGGCGTGAAGAATTGGGGGGAGAAAGGCGAAAATCTCAAATTTTTGGTGAGCTTCAAAACCCAGCCGGGTGTGAGGGGAGGAAGAAGAGGATGAAGGAAGGGGCAGGCGGCTTCTGTGCTCCTATGGGGAGCTGCTGGCGTGGCACATCGGAGAGGGGGGGATGCCGCCACAGCTCAAAAAGGGGGAAAAAAGGGGAAAAAGGGAAAAAAAGCCCCTTCCTGGAGGCTGGGCGGCTGCAGGTCTTCAAAAAATAGGGTTGAAAATTTGTGTATTTGAGGGTGTTGTGGTATTGCCCCCCCGACGGTGTGTTTTAACCCAAATCCTGGTTTCTTCACCCCGTTGGGATCTGTGGGGATCCCAACGTCTTTGGGCTGGCAGAGCCCAACGGAGCCGCTGCTTTCTGCTTAAACAAGGAAAAAAAACCCAAACCCCCAGTTATTTAGCTCAGTTTTGATGGGTCCCTTCGCAGGGAGGGCGACGCGCTGCCCCGCCACGTGCCCACACCGCGTTGTCGTGTGGCTCCTTGCTGCTTTCCCTTTTATTCCACTAACGGGCGATGCGTTTTGGGGTGATTTCTCTCCCTTTTGGCTGCACGCCTGCCTCTTGCCGCTTGCCAGCGAGCTTGGGATCAGCCTCCATGCGCCGAGGGTGGCGGGGACCCCTCCTGCTCGCTTTTGGGGGTCCCCTGTCCCCGTGTCCCCCCTGTCCGTGCCGGGGGGGTGGCAGCGGGGTGGGCTCTCGGTGGCCGTCCCCACGTGCGGGCTGGCCCGGAGCAGGTGGCCGGTGGGCTCGCTCCTCCGCCGCTTCCCTCTGCGCTTGGCAAAGGGGCACCGGGCAAAATCTATGGCCCATTGTTTTCCCCTTGGCTCCCGAGAGGAAATTTAAGCCCGCTCTTGAAATCGGGGTGGGTTTCTTTTTTATTTTTATTTATTATTTTATTTATTTTTTTTTCGGTTTCCTCGGACTCGGTGCTGAGGTTTGAGGAACCTGCGGGCAGCCGAGCCGCTGCCTCCCGGGACAACGTGATGGGAGATGCGGGGAGAGGGGAGACCCTCGGCCCCTCCTGGCAGAGCCGGGGGGAGGCAGAAGCTTTCCCCAGGCTCTGCCCCAGCCCTTGGGCCCCAGCAGCTTTCGGGAACCCCCCGAACGGGGGAAGGCGCCGAAGGGATTTGGGACGCTTCGAGCTGGGGCTGCTCCCAAGCCCCAGGTGGAAGAGCCCTCGCCCGGCAGCATCCCCGGCCCCCAAATCGAGGGCAGCTGCGGGAGCTGACCCCTTGCTGATGAAGAAAGGCGGCTTTATTTTAGTTTAGTTCACTTTTAGGTCTTTAGTGCTATTATTTTTTTTAAATGGATGGGAAGAAACCAACCCAAGCAAGAGCCGGTTGGGTGCGTGCAGCCGGGCCCCGGAGAGGAAGGCGGCGAGGTGGCTTTTTGGGGGGACGAGGTGGCTTTTTAATGGGCAGGGTGGCTTTTTGGGGGGCGAGGTGGCTTTTTTGGGGATTTTCAGGGTCATCCCGGTGCCGTGCGCTGGGCTGGGCTCTGCCACTCTCCTCCCGTGGCCCGGGGCTACGTCGGGTGGTGATGGCATCTCGCGGAGCGCCAACGATTCCCTGTCTTCATTTGCATTGTTACCTTGAAGGTATTTATAGTCTCGCTGCCTTCTCCTTCCCCGGCTGGGTAAATTTAGCTCCTCGGCGCTCCCTCGGTGCCTTTATCCTCCGGCTGGCTGATAAGCCGGCCTTTTTAGCGCCCGGTTCCTCCTTTTTTTTTCTTTTTTTCCTCCCCCGCCCCGATCCAGGATTCGGCCCCTGGGTCAAAGCAGGGGCGCTGGAGATCTCCCCCCCTCCCTCCAGGTGGTGGAAAGGGTTTGGGGGAGATGGGTGATTTTTTTTGGGGGGGGGGGGACACAAACGCAACGGGTTTGCCCCCAGCAGCACCCAGACCCTCGGAGGACCCCCGGGCGCTGTTTTTGGTGAGGGCGATGCTTCGAGCCCCGTGGCTGAACTCATCCAAAAGGCCGCGGGGTCGCAGGGATGGAGGATTTCTCCCCTTTTGGGGTGATTTTGGCCTTGGCGATGGGGTCAGTGCACGAGGCTGAGGCACCGCTCCCGCTTCAGCCCCGCTCGGTGGCGGCAGCGGGCCAAAATCCCGTGGTTTTGGGGAGCCAGGAGGCTTTGGGGGCACAGAGACACCCCTGCAGCTGCGTGGTGGTTAATTCTGGGGGGAAATAACGGGCTTGTGGGGGGAAAAGCTTCGTGCTGGGGACATTTGGGGTGTTTTAGGGTATGGCACCGTGTCGGCTACCGGCAGCATCGGTGCTGCCAAGGGGGTGAGCGATGGGACCCGACGCCTTGCCCCAGAGCCTGGCTGGGCTCGGGGAGCAGCAAAAACGGGGCGAGCAGGGGGGCACTGAGGCGATTTTTGGGGAATTCCAGCGTCGGGAACAGCGGCGAGGCCCCGTGCTGGGAAGCTTCAGGGTTTTCAGGAGCCGCTCACGGCCTCCTCCGCGTGGGAGAAACCCGGGCTCCTCTCTCATTTTCCCCTCTTTTATCCCTTTTTTTCGTAGGTTTTTCCGGCAGTCCCTGGCCGCCGACCCTCCCGAGCCCCGCTGCGGGGTTTTTTCGCGAGCGCCGCAGCGCGATCGGCGAGGGATGGAGAAAGCTGTCCCCGCTTTATCGGAGCGCCAGGGAGATGGAGGCAGAGCCCTGCTAATGACACTGGAGCCAAACAAAGAGAATTTTGCTGCCCTTGAGTGCCCCCAAGGTGAGGAGAGAAGAGCTGCTTTTGTGAAAGATGCGAAAGCGCCTCTGGAGAGCCCGGCTCTATCTGGGACATCGGTGGAAGCGGGGACGGAGCTCAAGGAAGCCGCCTTCTACGCCGCGGACAACCTGGCGATGATGAGCAGGGACGGGAAGGGGCCCCCCGGCACCGAGCTCTGTCCCCTGCAAGAGGACCCCGACTTCTTCTCGCCCCTGTCCCGCCAGGAGCCCGACATCGCCCTGGAAGCCCGCGACGTGGCCGGTAAGACCCCGGGAAGCCCCCGTTGGGTTCCTCCCGCGGGCCGGTGGCAGCTCCCGGTGCTTGGGGTTGGGTTGAGCCAAGTTTGGGCGTCGTGCCCGCGGCCTGTCGGTGGTGCCCCTGCTCTGGTTCGTGTTGGATGTCTTGGTTTGGAGGCGTTTTGCTGCAAGATGCCGGGAATCTGGGCAAAAGGGGGCTCAGCGTGGTGAAAACCCGGCGGGTTTGGGGCTCGGGGTCATGACAGCGAGCCCGTGCCTGGGTTCGGCACCAGAGGCAGGGATGTTGTGGGTCAGGCCCCAAAACTGGGCTCTTGGAGAGCTTCCAGCCACCCTGCCCTGCCCCTGGCAGCAGGGCTGGCGTTGTTGGGCTCTGCCCCACCTCCCAAAAACGCTGAGGAGCAGCGAGCCGAGGCTGGGACCGCTCGTGCCGAGCTCAGGGTGCAGCTGGGGAAGGCAGAGACCCCTCGCTGCAGCCCCCGCGGCCGAGAGCTTTCAGGCGAGTCAAATCTTCCGGCCGTGGATGCTTTTTTTGGGGCCGCGGGAGCGAAAGCAGCACCACCTGCACCTCGCGCAGCTCCCCTTGGCGCTTCCTCTTCTCGGAGAGGCTCTGCCGAGCGTGGTCGCGTGCACAAAAACCTCATCCCCCGAGCTGTGGGACGCGCGGGGACCCGTCTGCCACCGGTGCCGTTAGCCCCGTGATACCGATCGCTCCTGCCTTATGGGATGGGATGAGCGTTTTGTTACCCGTGGGAGTCCCTCCCCTGGATAAAATCCCTCCTCTGAGGGCTCGGAGCGATGCTGCTGCGCTCCCGGGGACGTTTCCGCAGCTCTCCTCTCACGGGGGAACCCCGCACGGCTGCTGCCCGTGCTCTGCTCCTCCCCAACCCCCCGATTTCCCAATTTCCCAGCGTCTGTCCCCTGCCTGCTTGGAGGATTCGCCTTCTCCCGTGCCAGCCCCAAAGCTTTGGCACCCTCGGGGCCCTCCTCTCCTTCCTTCCCCGTTTCCTCCAGGCGTCCTGGCGGGTGATTTGCCTTGTTAATTAGCCTGCCCCCCAGGCAGGAGGTGGTTTTTGGAGCAGCTGGAAGCACAACCAGCTGCGGAGCTGCTTGCAGGCGATCCTCCAAAGCCAATTTCCCCGGACCAGCTCGTAGGGGTGAGCTGGTCCCGCTGGGATTCGGGTGGCACCGCGCGGCCTCGAAGCTCCAGGTGGAAAATTAACCCGAGGAGGGAAGGAGAATGCAAAGACTGAGCTCTGCAGCCCGGCGTGGGGCAGCTGGGCGTGAGGTTTAGCTCAGGGTGTTTGTGTTGGAGGGCAAATCCCGCTCGAGTTTGGTGTTTTTTGTTATTTTTTTTATCTTCCCCCTGTAGGAATCCCACGTGCGAGGCGGGTTTGCCCGAGCACAATGGGCTAACGCCGTGCAGAGTGGCAAAATGGGGGAAAAGGGGGGGGAAATGGGGAAATGGTGTCCCCAAAATCACGAGGATGAAGCTGGAGATGGAGAATATCCCCGTGGGGGGGGGTCTGCGGGGGTCTTGGGATGGTTCGGGTGGCCTCAGCCCTGCTGAGGGGGCTGCAGGCGTGCGAGTCCCTTGGGCTGCTTCCCAGCTCCGAAAACGCGGTGAAACGGCCCCCAAAGGTGGGATTTAAGGCTGCTGTGTGGGATTTAAGGAGCTGCAGAATGGTGAAAACCACCCCAAACGCTCAGCACTGCCCCCCCCAGCCCTTGGGGGGCTGTTTCGGTACCGCCGAGGCTGCCAGGAGGCACGGGGCGAGGTGTGAGGCTGTGCCTGCTGCTGGCAACACCCCAAATTACCCCAAATTACCCCAAATTACCCCCAGGGCTCCTTGGAGGGGAGCCGGGCTTGGAGGAGCGCGGTGCTGCTCCATCACAGCTTATTTTTTTATTTTTTTTTTAATTTTCCCCCCTCGGGTCTGGGGTTTCCTGAGGAAAGCGTTGCCCGCGGCCGCGTGGAGCAGGGCGCAGGGCACGGAGCCAGCTCTGGCGGCCGCTTTTTGGAACCAGGCAAAGTCCACGCCGCCACCGCGGGGAGGTCAGCGAGCAGCCACCGAGGGAGGATTTTTTTTTTTGGGGGGGGCTTCCAAGCCGGAGCGGTGAGAATTCGGCTTTGGAGGACGGCACCTGAGGGGTTTTTGGCACCCAGAGGCTGCTCCTGGGTTATTTGCATCGAGCTCCCCGCGGGGAAAGGGTTTCTGCCTGCGGAGAGGATTGCGGCGTGGGAAGGATGGAAGGGACCCCGCGGCGGTGCCGTGGCCGGTGGAGACCCTTCCCCTGCCTTCTTGGCGGCCTCGTCTCCCCTCCTTCTTCCCCGGGAGGCTGTTTTGGGCTCTGCCCGTGCTGGGAAGGGGCTCTCCTAAAGGCAATTTGGGTAATTAACCGTTGCAAGGCGGCGTTTCCTGTGCTTGGCTGGAAATGCCGGGGATGGCGAGTTCCCCCGGTTCCTCCTTTGGGGCCGAGCAAGCAGCGTGCCCTCGGGTCCGAATCCCAAAGCCTTTATCTCCGGGCTGCATTTCGAACGGGCTGCAGCTCCTCGCATCGCCGCGGCCCTTATCAGCCCCGAGCCGGGGGGTTTCCTGCCCTTATCAGCTCGAATTGGGGCCGGGCAGTTGGAGCCGCGGGCAGGGCGAGCCGCACCGCGCCGCGGCCCCTCCGGTGACCGCCTGCTCCGTCCCCGCAGGTGAGCGATCCCAACGGGGCAGGGAAAGGGTTTGGGGGGGGGATTTGGGGCTGCTGGGGGCCACCTGGGGTCGTGATTTGGGTTTTTCAGCAGCTGGGGGGGCTCGGTGACATCGCGCATGCTGCAGCCACCTCCCCGTGCCCGGGGCTGGTGGCACGAGGTCCCCAACACGGGGACCTGGGGGATGCCACCAAGACCCCGTTGATTTAATGCCAGCAAGTCGGAGGGGAAACGACGCTTCCTGTCCTCCGTGGCTGCCTCCTGCTGTGGCCAATTTGTCTCTTTTCCACCTTTTAATGCGTTTAATCGCTGGCACGGCCGGCCGAGCTCCCGAGGAGGGGCCAGCACCGGGCTCTGCTGCTCCCGGCTGCATCCGCGGCGTGATCCGAGCCCTTCTCGGTGTCGTGGTGTCCCCGGGGCTGGCACAGGACGGGGTTTTGTCCATCGGGACACCTCACACCGCTCTGGGAAGCCCGAGGTTTGGTTCCCAACCAGCATCCTGTGCCAAACTGGCTCAACTGGGAAGGGGTTGTATATAGCTCAGCGGGCTAAAAAGGGGCATTTTCGTCCCAAATCCTCTGAAACCGGGAGGAGCAACCCAAGATTTGAGGTGATTTGAGGAAATCCGCCCAGCCTTTTTGGGAGGGGGTACAAAAAAGGGTGGCCAAAAAGCGGAGCCGACAGGCCCACGGCGTGGGCACCCGATCCCTGGGGGAGCGAGCTGCCAGCACCCCGATGTTTTTACTAATTATTTATTTATTTTACGTTTTTTTTTTAATTTTTCTTCCTTTCCTTGCTGGAATGAAACTCGAGAGCCCACTTGAGCAGCTCCAAGGAGGCGTCATTGGGATGAAATTTCCCTGGTTTGAGTCATTTCTAGAGGGGAACGGTGGCACCAAACCTTTCGGACGGGGTTTTAGCGGGGAGATGAGAGGGCAAAGGTGTTTTTTTCCGCTCGGAAGAGCGAAGTCGGCGCTTAAATAACCCCGGGGCAGGTGAAGATAAGGAGGAAACGGCTGGGAAAGCGGCGGCGCTGAGGATCGCAGCTCGCCTGTACAGTAAAAAAAAATCAATGAATGGGATTTTTGGGGAGGAATTTGAGACCTGCAGGCGCCTCTCTTGCTTGTGCCGGATTGGGTCCGTCGGGTGCAAAGCAACGGGATTTGGGTGGAAAAGCTGCTTTCTAGGTGGTTTGGGGGAAGGGGCGATAAATAAGGTGATTTACTGTTGCGCTTACCCTGACATTGAGTCCATCTTCTTGTATCGGAGTGAATTTTAGGGGCGTTTTGGGGGGAAAACATGGCCTTCTTGCAAGGTGGGTCCCCGTACGAAGTTCTCCAGCGTAGGAAATGTTTTGGGGTCAATTTTGTGGTTTTCAGGGAGCTCCAGTGGCCTCCAAACCCTGCCCTGCGCGCAGCAGCTTACGCCCAGCGTCCCCAAGGTGTGTTTGCCAACTGCTGGGCCGATTTCTTTTATGTTTTTATTTCTTTTTTTCCCCTTT
Source organism: Aythya baeri (assembly GCA_026413565.1). NCBI lineage: Eukaryota > Metazoa > Chordata > Aves > Anseriformes > Anatidae > Aythya > Aythya baeri. The sequence continues at coordinate 260,788 of CM048640.1, forward strand.
ATGGCCCGCCTTTGATCTCCGTCCAGAAAAGATAGGCGAGTCACGGGACGGGACACCCGAGCGCGGCGCAGCTCCTGCCAATCCCTCGCCGTGCGCCCACCGGTGACCAACCCCATTTTTTTGGTGTTTTTTATTTTTTTTGGGGTGTTTCTCGCGTGGCAAATCCCCGCGGCGTTCCCCACGCTCATGGGCGTTGGGCTGAAGTTGAGCGTTTTGGCTTTCCAACCCTCTCCCTTCGCCGCGGAGGCTGAGCTCGCGGTCCCAGGAACCTTCCTCGCTAATTAGCGCTCCGTCAGCCTCGCGGCCTGCGAGCGGTGCCAGGAAAGATGTCATGTTGTTGCCTAGCAAATAAATAATTGAACGCTCGAGTCCAAGACAACAGACAGAGCTCGGCTGGAGCCGGGACGTGGAGTACACTTGGTAACCCTAAGGTTGCATGGAAAAAAAAACAAAAAAAAAAAAACAAAAAAAGCCCATCCTCCATGTCCCCTAACGCAGGGGTCGCGAGCCTCGAGGAGGGGAAACTCTTCCCAAAGAGTTTTGGGGTTTGGGGCTATCAGGACACACACAGAAAAAAAAGGATTTTTGGGCAAGGTGATGGCTGGGTTGAGCGGTTGCTTGCAAGCACGGCGATGTCCCTGCGGGGCAGAGGATGTGCCAAGCGTCGTGGGGGGCGTTTTGGTGGCCTGGGGCGACCCAAAACGGGAGCCGTGAAGGCGTGAGGAGGGGGTGGGCTGTGCTCCCGTCCTGCCTCCCGCTTCTCCTCCTCCTCCTCCTCCTCCTCCTCGGGGTTGCCCGAGGTGCAGGGCAGCTGCCGTGCCACTCTTTTTGGGGCTATAAATAACGTCCCGAGGCAGCCCGCGCTAACCGGGCCACGGAGTAAAAATAAGCCGGGGGCACGGCCGTGGGCTCTCCCGCTGCCATCCCAAGTAGGACACGGCCCCCATCCCTGGTTTTTTTAGGGCCGGGCTGGGTTTTTGCTGTGCAGAGCCAGGCTCTTGGTTAGGGCAAGCTTGTAGCAAGGATGCAAACGTGCGTTTTGGTTTTATTTTTTATTTTTCTGGGGGAGTGCTTGCTTTTGTCCCGCAGCCCAGGCTGTTCTCCAGGCTGCCGGATGTACAGAAAACCCCGGTAAGTGGCCCAAAACTCACTTCTCGGGGACAAAATCCATCCAGGAGAGCCTAAAGGAGAAGCGGCTCTGCAGCAACGACCCCTTCTGGAAGAGCGACCGGCTGCTGGGTCAAGCTGGGGCTGGCTTTGCCGTCCCCTCGTCCCAGCCCCAGCAGAAATGAGCTCATGCTGCGGCACGGGGCCACGTCCATCCTCCTCCAGCCCTTCGCTGCCGTGGAGAAACCCAAATTCCTGCTCGCAGCACCACGTCCTCGTGGCAGCGGGATCTGGGGGAGCTTCTCCTGTGCGGGGCCGTGGAGCTGAGCAGCTGCTTCCCGTCCTCTGCCTCTGGCTCGTCCCCCTCGGAGCCGCGTTAATCCGAGGCGTTGTTACAGCTTTGGGCTGTTCCCGCGGTCAAAATCTTCCTTTTTTTTTTTTTTCTTTTTTTTTTGCTGGCTCCCAAAAATCACGACTTGTGTGCGTCTTCTGGGAGCTTGGCCTTGAAGGATTCCCAGATGTAGAGGGGAGAAAAAACAAAAAAGACTAATTTAAGACCCGAGGAGCTGGGAAAGCAGCTCTGCCTGGGTTGTGCCCGATGGACCCCGCAGAGACCTCGCAGACAAAGCCCTGACCCCGAGCCCTGCTGCGAATATCCTCAATTTATCCTCATTTTCCACCCAGCACCTCCAGTGGCCGGTCCCTTCCTGCTCTGCCTCGGGTCAGTCCCATTTTTTCCTCCCTGGGGCGTTTGGGGCCCACCTCCCCGTAGGACGCTCAGGTGGGAGACGAATCTCGGCAGCTTTTTGGGTCCCCTCTCTGTTCATCCTCCACCTCGCCGGAGCCTGGGGCGAGGTGGTGCTGGGAGAAGCAGCCCAGGGATTTCCACCACGGTTTTTCCCCAATTTTGGGCATCTCCAGAAAGCCCAGAAGCCGCAGCTCTCCTCGGTGGGTTTCTGTGATCGGGGAGGACGGCTCGGTAACGGCAGCAACCAGCGAGATGATCCCAATGAGAGTTTTTCCCATATAGCATCCCCAAAACCCTTCGGGGACCATCTCCCCGGCTAACACTTGCAGGTAGAAGAGCGTGAGCACCACGCTGGCTTTCCCGGGGCTCCCCAGATGCTTTTTTAGGTGCTTCCAACCCCGTTTTAGCGACGGCGAAGCCACCGTGTGCCGGGAGGAGCGAGCGAGCGGGGCGAAAAGATGCAATTTGGAGGGGAGAAGGGGGTGGCGACGTGAATCGGCTGCATTCATCGCCGGTAAAACACTGCCACTTTCATGGGAGCAGCCCGTGCGCAGAGAGATCTGCTGGAAAGTTTTTTTTTTTTGAGGAGGGATGGATCCGAACAAGACGAGCTTGCGACAGAGCCTGGATGGCGTTCAGGCAGCTTGGAGAGAAGCCGCTCTTTCATGAGCTGCTGGACGCGTCCTCTGCTGACGAGGAAAGTTTCTGCCGCCCGGCACATAAATCTTGCTTAAAGCTGGAGCCGCAGGATGGAGAGGATGGGGTTGCTCAGAGCCCTGATAACTCCTTAATGGGAGGAGGGAAAGGAAAAAAAGGGTTTCGACAGCCTCTGAAAAGGCTCCTTTTGGGCACCCATCAGGTAAAAGACCTGAAAGGAAGGCTTGGCACCCGCAGGCAGCGCTCATTCTCACTTGCCCTTTGTTTTTAGAACAAAGCCACGGGATGGGAGAATGCAGGCTTGGAAACGCCTCGGGGAGAAGAGCCCCAAGGGTTTGAAGGGGCAAAGGAATTGGGGTTTTACATGGCGCCCACCTGGGCTCTGCTGCAAACTGGGAGATGCAGGGAGGTGGCTGGGAGCTGCACGAGGCAGGGGTGGCAAAGGGGAGCTCACCCCAAACCCTTTTCCAAGGGTTTTGAACTCTTTTAGGGGGTGGATATCGATGGAGGGCAAGCACCTGCCCTGCCCCAAGCAGGCAGAGCGCGGTTATCTAGGCTGGATCTTTTTGGACCTGCATCAGGTTGTGTTTAGGAGCTGAAATCGCGCCTCGAAGCCTTCAGACCTTGGCACAGGAAGGTTTCCCCGGGCTCGAAGCAGGTCTGGGGGCTTGGGGTCGCCGTCACTGGGCTAAACGGGCCCAGCACGGTCCCAAAAGCTGCGTCGGGCCGAGCATCCTTGGCTGCAGCTCAACGAGAGGCAGCAGCCGTGGTCCGAGCGGCGTCCCCCTCCCCGACCTGGTGCAGCTCTGCTCAGGGATGGGGGCACCGGCTGCAAGAGCCCCAAAACCACCTCCAGACCCCGAGATGGTGCAGGCTTTCCACCTCTGGAAGCAACCAAGGAAATGAGCCCTCAGCTGCAGCGCCAGGGGTGGCACCGGTGGGGTCGGTACCCCCAGCTTTGCCCTTGCCAAATCCCCCCGGGGCTGAGCGCTGGGGAGCAGAGAGAAAAACCCAAAGCCTCTGGCTGGGAGCGCGGGTAGGCTGGGAAGGAGAGCGCAGCTCCTCGCTGGGAAAGTGTCGGGTTCCCTCGCGGCCGTGCCAAGCTAAACAAGCCACGCTGCTCGGGCTGCGAGCAGCAAAAAAAAAACCCAAAAAGCTGCTTCCCCCCCCTCCCGTGCTGAGCCCTTCCTCACACCTGTTTCGGTTTCGGTTAACCTCGCTCACACGCGAGCGGCAGAACCCCCCGCAGGGTCTTGGGTGGTGACGGGGGCTCCCTGCCCCGTCGTGCGAGGCGTTGTGGGGAGGAACGGGGGGGTTTCCGCTTTTTTTTTAAGGCTTGCTGAAGGTTTTCCAGCAGGGAGCGGATGCCTGCTGCCAGCGGGCTGGCTCCTCTCCGCTGCCTTTCGCAGGCAGTTCTCGAAGTCATCCACGCGCTGCAGGTTGCAAACCACAGTTAAATGTTGATTTTTTTTTTCTTCTTCTTTATTTTTTTTTCCCTCTAACCACACCGTGAGTGACTCACAGCTCCCGTGTGCTTGCCAAAGGCTGCAGGTCCTCCATCGTCCAGCTAATGAGCTTCCCATCCGCTGCGGCTTTTCTCCCTTTGGCTCATCCCCGTTTCTCTTCCGATTCCCTGGCTCTTTTGGGCACGGTTTCTCGTCCCTTTCCATCGGGGCGCTGCTGCCCCTCTCCCCTCTGCGCGGGGACATCAGGGGACGTTTCTCAGGCACCCTTCGGGGTCAGGAGCAGCTGCGGAACATCGCCGGTAGCTTTTTAATGCAGTCCCTCGATCCGTTCTTCATCGAGTCTTTGCACTTGTACCTGCTTTTTGCACTGGATCTTCTCTAGATCTTGCCCTCCCTCGTGGGTCCCGATGGATTTTGTGCCGCTTCTCCTCCTCTGCCTCCAGTGAGCTGCTCCCTCGGTCTCCAAACCCTCGCTGCAGGGTGGCCAAAACCTCCCTGGAGACCCCGAGGCTTCTGTGGGCTCCGTGCCTGGATTCATCAGGCCCAGCGCCGTGGCAGCAGCCTGTCCTCCTCCTCCTCCTCCTCCTCCTCCTCCTCTGGCTCGGCTCCTTGGCTCGCAGACCCGCAGGTTGGCCTCTTTTCTTGGAACAGAAAGCCCGTGCCGCTGCGCAGCCGTTTCTCAGAAGACGACAGCGCCCAGATGGTCCAGGCTGGAATGTGGGAGAGCTGCGTCTCGCCTCCTCCTCCGGCCGCTTTTGGGTGGCCCTGGTGAGTCCCACCGAGGCCGGAGGCAGCTGGGACAGCCGAGGGAATGCCTCCGAGGCCGTGGCGTGTCTGCAGGAGCCACGAACATCCCCTCTCCTCCCTGGTGGGCCTTCTCCAGCCTTCGGTGGAATAAAGCATCGCCTTCCTGCCTCCATCCTCTCCCCCCTTGCTGGATTTGAGCTCAGCAGGGCGACGGGATCCCCGACAGCCTCCCCGTGACGGGACGGGGACCTGGGGGATGTCACCGTGCCACCACCACCACCCCGCGGCGCTCCCCGGCCTCGCCGCGTGGCACCGGGGCAGCTCCAGATGTTTGCTCGAGGGCCGCGGAGTCGCGGCGGATCTCGCCGACCAGAAACATCCCGGGGAGCGCAGCCAACAGCCCGAGATGTGTCACGCTTCCTACGGCTCCGTCTTCCAGAAGCACGCGGGGTTTCCTGAGCTCTGCTGACTCGGGCAGCTTGAACGCGAGCCGGCGCACCCGAGCCAGCAGGCCCTGGTTTATTTTAGTTTAGCTCAATCGGTGGTGTTTTGTTTTGTTTTGTTTTTTTTTCTCTCTTCATTTCAGCTCCAGCTCGCAGAAACTTGGGTGAGAATTGAGCAGCGCAGCATGGGTGACTTTTCTTGCTCCAGAGTCCCACCACGAGCTCCTCTTGGAGGGCGATCAGCTCGCGCGTGGCGAGCGGTGCAGTTCTGCAGGTCGCCTCTTCAAAGGGTCGATGCTCTTCCTGCCCATGGCCAGCACTGGATGAGCCTAAATCGGTGCCAAACCTCCCAGCTTTGCGAGAAACACGTCTGCTGAGCCTGTGGTGGCACCACAGCTCGCTCCAGACCCTTTCCAGAAAGGTTGGAGCAGGGTTTTGGTGCTGATACAACACGCACCGATCTGTCCGGACCAGCCGGGACGAACTCCGGAGCCGCTGGAGGGAGCGTGCCCAGGCACAGCCGAGCCCGAACGCAGCCAGCACGCGGGGCCCACGTTTCAATGGGAAGTTTTAAGCCTGGGCGTGACAGCGGTGGCAGAGAATCCTGCACGGCGAGAGCCGGGGAGCCCACGGCACGCGGCGAGACGCGACCGACCCCTGTGGGAAACGGGGAGCTTGGAGGGGCCGAGCTCCACGCAGATCCACAGCGCTTCGCTTGGCGTCGGGGGCCAAGCAGGATGGGAAAAGGGAACGGGGGCAAATTTGTGGCACTGAGAGTGGCCGGGCCGACCGAGCTGAGCGTGCAAAGCGTCCCGGAGCCGGGACGAGCTTGCGCTCGCTCGGGTGCTGAGTAAGCACCTCCGATCCCCACCTCCTGCAGCCTCTGCTGCGGAGACCACTTCCTGAGCAGGCGTTGCCTCTGTAACCGCTCGAGGGAGAGCCCGTTGCGGTAGCAGGGACAGGATAACCCCGGGCCCGTGGAGGCGAGAGGGACCCGCTCGCCCCCGCGCACGTGGCAGGAGGCGGTGTGGGGTGCTGGGGTGCGTGGTCCAGGTACGGTGCGAGCAAATCTTTGGGGTGCAGTGAGCGTGAAGCCTTCATGGAGCCGGGGAGCTTTAGCCCTGCTGTTTTTTTGGGTAGGGAGGTTTGGGTTGAAGCAGGACGGGTTGCTTGCCCGGTCCCATTGGGGGAAAATCTCCAAGGGTGGAGGTGCCGCAGCTTCCCTGGGGGCCCGGGAATCATTTGGGTTGGAGAAGAGCTCTGCGATCATCGAGTCCAACTGTTATCCATTCAGGGCCTTCCCCCTGCTCTGGCTCTGCTCCAGCCCCACGGAGCAGCTCGAGGAGCCCGAGGGACCCAGCGTGGACGGCTCTGCTCCTGTGCCAGCTCCGTGGAGCCTCAGTGAGCGGACTGGGAGCAGTTGGATGCGTGGTGGCACTCCTGCGATGAAAGATTTGGGATCCTTTGGCGAGCGAGCACCGAGCTGCATCCCTTCAGGATGCCCTCACCCCTGCGTTGGTTTTTTTTTGCCCCGTTTGGGATGTTATTTCCTCCGTGGAGTCCTCTTCGCCCCCTGCTCGGGAGGATTCGGAGTTCTCCAAGCTCCCAAGCTGAGCGAAGTCCAGCTCCTCCCAGCCTGGAGCGTGGGGACGGAGCCGAATCCCAGCGGTGGGTTATTCATCCCGAGCTGATCCCCTTCGCGTGCCAGCCCGCAGCGTTCCCCTCCCGAGACGAGAGCAGGCGTGTCGGGACCTCGGTGTTTGTATCCCCCCCGAGCTGCGTGGTCTGCAGTCGCTCGGCCCCTTTGCGGTGCCTTTTCCTGCCCGTGCAAAGTCCAGCAGCAGCAAACTGCAGCACCTGGGTGCTGCTTGCACAACCCTGGGGCTTTCCAGCCCTGCCATGCGTGGATTTCCAGCACCCTGCATCTGCCGAGGGCGAGGGGAACGTGACGGCGCCGTCCCCGGCTCTGTCAGCAGCCCGAGTCAGATGGGACGCGGTGTGCTGCCAGCACGCCGGGCTTTGAAGAGCTCTCCTCAAGGTCACCTGCCCGGGGGCTAAGGAGCGTCCTTTAACGCTGCCCTGATCTGCCACGGAGCGAAGGAGAAAGAAAAGCATCTCGTTTCCAGCTGCAAACAGTCGAGAGCTTTCACCCGCGCCGCGTGCGGGAAATTTGACCCGAAACACGACCGTTTTCAGGAGGAAACGTGAAATTCACGCCTCGGTCCAAGCCCTCCCGCAGCAGCCTCCCGTTCTCTCGCCAGCTCATCTGTATTCAGGAGAAGGAGCAAAATCTCCAGCTTGCCTCTGGCAAGCCACAGCAAAGGGACGGAGAGCGCCATGGTCTTGTCGGGCTCCAGGCAGGGTTTGGACGCTTGCGTGAGGCATCGAGTGGGATGATTCCCGCTGGAGAGCGGCTGTTGTGAGCGCGGCGTGATGCCGCGAGCTTGGGACGGGGCAGAATTCGCTCTGCTTGGGGATTTGGGGCAGGAATGCCATCAAAGAGCTCGTGGAGTGATGCCGTGCTCTTGACGTGGAGAGCAGTCCACCCTGCTTGGGGACTCGGGGCAGGAATACCAACAAAGAGCTTCGGGAGCAATGGCATCCTTTTGGGGTGGAGGCGTAATCTGCCCTACCCGAAGCTTTGGGGCAGGAATACCTTCAAAAGAGCTGGAATTGGGCTTGGGTGGCCACCCAGCTGTCTACAGGAGCCCAGGCTGCTCTTGGAGCTGGTGACGGGGGGTGTGAGCGGTTGGCTTCTCTTGCCCAAGGGGAAAGCTCTGTGCTCGTGCAGGGGCTGCAGCTCCAATTTAGAGTTGGTTGGAAAGGGAAGAGCTGCTGGCCATGGCCTCATGGCCTTTTTTTTTTATTATTATTTTTTTAGTGGAGTCGCTGTCTTGCTTCTGCCACACCAATCTCTTGGCTCCCTTAGAGCCCTGCTCCTGGAGAACATTCCTAGCGTGGGAATCCTCATCGCACTGGCTTAAAAACAGGAATACAGACCTGTGCCACCCGATGCAGCAGAAATCCCACACAGTTGGGGTGGTAACGTGGGGCTGCAGGGTTTTCTCCCCGCCATCGAGCGGCGATCCGCGCTGTGCCAACTCGTCTGCTGCTTTTTCAGCCCCGTGGGTCACTGTTGGGTGTTTGGACCACGCATCGAGCCAAAGCTTTGGGTTTTTCTTTTCCAGGTTATTTACAATACGTAGAAGCTAACACCAATGAGCAAGTCTTCAGGTACTTTCTGCTCTCAAATTAAAACACCCAAGATGAAAGCGTTACCCTGAGCAGAAGCTAGTCTGTAATTCTGGAGCTCACTCACGCCCTTGCAACATCTTTGCGTTACTCGGAAGGTGATGCAATAACTCACCCCTTGCCTCATGCTGTTGCTCAAATGGCAGGGGCGCACATTCTGGCCGTAAAGGAGCTAAAATCCATCTTTTTGCTCCATTTAGATAAGCGGAGGAGGGGAAAAAGCCTGGGAGAGCACGTGTTGTTTCGGTGCAGGGCTTTTGGAGATGATCCGCTGGTTTGGGGAGGCTCTTGGAAACCTTTGGTTTGGTCCAAAAGTTGGTATTGTAAATTCCAGTCTAATTTGCCTGTTTTTTTTCTTTAAATCTTCACTCTTTGACGCTCTTTTAGATTGTTACACAGCTCCCAAAGGGGAATCTAGTGTGATTCTCCCAGGAGAATACCGTTTTTTGGGTTGAACTCTTCAGAAGGAAGGATCTCTCCCTGCTTCTAGCTGGTCTAATAGAGTCCTGATGGAAACCACCACCCAGAAGACCTTCTTGCTTTCAGCCCGTGCCTGTACCCAGAGCATGGCCAACTTCAAAGTCATTTGACTCACTTGAACCCCGTCCAGTTGAGTCTGGAGCATCTCCGGGGTGGAACTCATCCACGTCTCGATCTCAGTCTCACAAGGGAGACTTTCCCACGTTGTGACTTTCTTCCCCTTTCTTCACGTCCAAGAGGAGTTTGGCTCCGTGTTCTCTACGCCCTCCCATCAGGAGCCGTAGGCAGCACCTTCCTGCTCTCATCTCGAAGCTGAACGAGCCCAACTTTCCCCGTCTTTGCACATCAGGTCCTCCAGTCCGTGCTGGTTGGGAGCCTTCCTTGGGTTCTCGTCATCGGACGTTGGATCTACCAACATCACTGCGAGCTACCCATGGGCAACACAGGTTAAAAAAAAAACACAAAAAATCAGATGTCACAACACGATGGTCATTAGTCTTAAAGTAAGTGTTGAGTTGCTCCTGGAGGAAAGGAATTTTGGAGACGCTTTCCGTGGGAAGGATCTGGTAGAAAACAACCTTTGGAGATGCTTTCTGGGGGAAGGATCTGGTAGAAAACAACCTTTGGAGAGGCTTTCCATGGGAAGGATCTGCCATTTGGAAGGACGGCGGTGTGTAAAAGCACCTCGTGGTGCCTCCTGGTGTGTTCCTGGCTGGTGGTGAAGCTCTAGGCAAAAACGTGCCTCCCCAGCGTGCCGCTGACCTCCGCTTATCAGCCCTGACCGCGGCGGCCTCGACGAGCCGGGGCTCTTTTGGCTCTTCAGGAGCTGTCGGTGTTTCTCAACCCACGACCTTTGAAACGTGTTCTGTAAGGAACCAGCGCCAGCAACGTCTAGAACCCGGCACGCCGCGTCTAGGAGAGCTTGCCCTTATCTCTGGCCTTTCTGTGTGTTTTGGCCACCGGCGTTGCTGCGAGCTGACGCGGTGGCTTGGTGTTTGAAAAGCCTCTCGGTGTCCTGGCCGGGCTGCTTTAACTCTTGGGGGAGAGGAAAAAAACAGGGAGGGGAGACCCACGGGCACGGGACGGGGGTGTTGGACCTGCCATGAGCTTGGAGCTGAGCTGAGCTTCGCCGCGCTGCTCTCCTGGGAGAAGCTGCAGCCACGCTCCTGTGGTCAGAGGAGCAGCTCCGGCTGGATTACCATAGAGGGTAAATCTGAGCCTGCTAAGTCCAAGACATTAAACTCCCTCATCTCTCGCTGTTTCCAAGGAACCGGGATTTGCAGGGAGCGCAGTTACGTGCTCATCAGGAGAAAGATAAATCACTGCATGTTTTCCTCCAAAGGAGACAGTTTCTAAAAATAGGAGCCGTGCTGGAGCTCGGGAGAACAAAAGAGCCCCAGGAAGGCTTCTGCCACCATCCTCTCCTCTCGTGGCAGTCGGCCCCTCCATCCTCAGCTGCCCCTCTCCTCCTCATGGCTTTTGATTGACTGTTGATTTTTTTTTTTGGAAGCGTTTTAAAATCTGCCGGTTTGGGAGGGTTGGGTTTTCCCGTCCCTTCCCCCTGGCGTGCCCAACGGGGCCGGTTGGTGACTCAGGCTTTCCTGAATGAGCGCTGCTCATCCCCTGTGACCTCGGCAGCTTGGCCCTGGATCCCGACGGTCTTTTCCAAAATGACTACGAAGCCAAAAAAAAAACAAACAAAAAAAACAACCCTGATCTCCCAGGGGCCGGGCAGGGATGCTGTCCTGCTGCAGGCTGGCCGCTGAGGACGCTCCTGGATAGCCCCGGTGACGCGCGCGGCCCTAACTGCAGCCAGATGAAAGACCTCAAAACTCATCATCTTCGCTGGACGAGGCCTCCAAATTAGAGATTCTCAGCCTCAAAGGTCTCACCTCTGATGTGCCTCACCTGGAATGTCAGGAGGATGGGAAACCAGCCCCGGCTTTTCGCATTCCTCCTCCGCTTTCGGGGCAGGTCCTGCCTTGCCTCCTCCATCTCCATAAGCAGCGCGGTGGCCTGAATCCCGCGCTCCCTGGGCCATCGCGCTCGGCTCGTGGCCTGCCGGCAGCAATCTGTGGAATAAATCCACTCTGCACGTGGTTGCATCAGTCAAGGAGGGGATGGAGGGCGGCTGGGGCTGGTGAGGCTCTCGCAGGCTGAGCCTGCAGACCTCTGCAGCAAAAAAAAAACACAAACATCTCTTTGGCCTGGCGTTTCCAAAGCATGCCCCGTGCCAGGACTTGCAGCTCTCTTCCTTCTCCCTCTCCTCTTTTTGCATTCAGCTTTCAAAGCTTTCCAGGCTGTTGGTTGGTGCGTGGTGGCTCGGAGCTGGGTGCCTTGGCTCTCCCCTCTCTCTGAGCGTGGTGTTTTGGGGCTGTGGAGCCCTCGCTCTCCTTCCCCGTGGCTCTCCCGGCTTTTTCCCCGGGGCAGCCCGTGACCCGAGATGCCGCTGAGGGTTTCCTCGTCCCGGGAGCAAGCTGCCTTGCTTGGGGCCAGACTGGGAGGAAGCGCTGGGGATTCACCCAGCTACACCTCGGCTTCTCCAAGCTCCCCACGCAATAACGAGTGAGTCCCTGCTTTCCATACGGCCAGGACGGGCAACGACACGTGGCTGGAGCAGGACAGGGGGAAAAACCAGCACCTGGGCTGTGCACAGCACTAAAACAACGAGCAGCGAGACCCTGGCACGCTGCCCTGAGCTCCACGGAGCCCGTGGCTGCTCCAGGAGTAACCCTGAAGTCGGGGACAGCTGCCACCCTCTCCTGGGCATCGCGTGGCAGGGCAGGTCCCGGTGGCAGGGGGACAACTTCGGCTCTGTAGCCACAACGTGCCGGCGAGTCTCGCTTGTGCCCGCTCCCCTCACTGCTCACGATGGCTGGGCCAGGTAGGTTGGAACCGTGCGTCTTCCTTGGACGTCGCCGAAGGCTTTTCCCCCCCTTCTGTGGGGCTGAGCTGGGTGCATCTGAGGTTGGAGGGGTGTGATTTAGCACAGGAGCCAGCCCCGGGGTTCGAGCTCCTCCAAGCCCCAGGTGATGCTCGGCAGCGTCCTGGGCACCCGGAGGACCCAGGCTCGCCAGCCCCATGCGTGTAGAGCTGGTGGGTCGAGGTTTCTTTTGCAGGGAGGACAAAACCAACCCTGCCAGGCATCGCTCTGCTGGGCCGGGATGGCAGGAGCGCGGCCAGAGGCGTGCACATCTTCCCTGTAAAGTGCTTAGCTGCAGGACCGATTATACATCAAATGGTCGCGCGTGGGATTAAACCCTCTTAAGTGTGGCTTGGAAATCCTCCCGTAATCCGGACCCGGCCGTAGGAGGGAAGGATGGGCAGCAGGAGCAGCGGGGGGTTTATCTGCTGGGAAAGCTTTGCTTTTTCTCGACGCAAAAAAAAAAAAAAAACACATTTATTGCAAATCATGCTGGAGAAGCCTCGCTTGGGCACTGACCTTGGAGCTTTCCTCTCTGTTGCAGATGAGCCTGATCCTGCCCTCTCCGGTGCTGTCCCAGCCCCAGCTCACAGGACCGAACTCGGGTAAGTGCCCAGGGGATGTTGCAGAGCACCCAGCAGCCCGTCTCCCCTTGCTGACAGCACTCAAAAAGCCCCGAAATGTCCACCTGGCTGTCCCCAGAGAGGCTCGTCCCACCACCAAGGGTGTCACCAGGTCCCTCTAGAGCCAGCCAGCACCTTCCCATCACTGCAGAGCGATGCCACCCCTCCGATGAGCCTCATTTCTCCACGTCCCACCACCCCACCGGGCTTCTGCCCACCCTGCGTCACCCCTCGGAGCACCTCAGTTCCTCTTCGGGCTGTCCCCGGTGCGAGGGGACGAGGTGCTGGGAGGTGGGTGCTGGAATGAGGGTCCCCAAACTACTTAAGGGGTGTCCCAAACACCTCTGAGCACGCAGGAGCAAGCAGATCTCGAGGTGACAGCCCAAGGCTCGTGCAGAGCAAAGGGCTGGGTCCCTCCTCGTGAGAACCACTCTCTCTTAGGCTGTTTGGCAATCCGGCCAATGCCCGGCACGTTTTAATGGGCTTATTTTAGTATCTGCTGTTGACTGATCCTTCCTGGGCCAGTGGTTTCCTTCGTGAGTTATTTTTAATACCGTTTGCAGGGTTTACAGTGCATATGGGAATCACATTTCCCTGATAGCACACCATGGACAATAGAGAGCCCGTCCTCCCGTCCACAGCAATTTCTCTCAAGTTCAAAAAAAATAAAAATAAATAAAAATAGGGAAAGATTGGAGCTGGAAGGGCGAGCGCAGTGTTGTGGGAGAGTCGGTTAGCCACTAAACTTTGCTTTCTTGGAAATAAAGAGGTTTGCAAAAAGATAGAGAGAGGGAAGCAGCACGGGAGGCGAGCGGAGCTGGCAGCGCTGCCGTGTCCAACAAAGGCGCTTTGTTCTCCCGGCGGCACAGCCTGACCCAGGAGGTGGTGTTTTAGAGCAGCTCCTCGCACGAGGGCTCGAGTCACTGGGCTCCTCCGGGTGCCGGGCTCCGCGGTCCAGCAGCTTTCTTCCCGGGGGATGGTTTGGCAGGGGGCAGGCACCGGGACGTGGCCTCGGGGGTTCTGCCGGCATCGGGCTTCTCGCTCCGGTCACGGTTTGAAGTCGTGGCTGCTCCTCAGGGAGGCTGGGGCGGCTGGGTTGTTTGGACCCCGGTTCAGAAGCCGAAATGCGGTGATTTGGTGCCGTTCGAGGCTCTTGGCTTCCCCAGCGAGCCTGCCACCACCCTGGGGCTCCTGGAGGTCCCATCTCATCGCTGCTGGCCCCATACAGACGTCCCCAGTCCCTTGGAGCATCTTGGAGAACATCAGGCGCCTTCGTTGCAGCCTCTTGGCCCTGAGCGTGTCCCTTTTTCCTTCTGGAAGGAGCCTCCAAACCCCACGGAGGACTTTCAGGACTGCCCACGGGCACGCTTGGCCCCTTGGACCCAACGCATCCTTGGTGCTGTGGTGGTGTCCGCAGCGCTCTGGTGGGTGCCGTGGGGCCACCCCGTGCCCCCGTTGAGGCTCTTGTTCTCCAGATGTTGGGGGTCTTGCTAGCTAGGGGGTCCTTGACGAGGGTTTGGGGAAGAACCACCTCAAATTAGTGTGGCTTTGGGGCATCTGCAACGGGGAGGATGGACAGATGGTGGTTGGCACTTCCCACTCGTGCTGCAGAGAGAGGGACTTGCATTTAACCATGGAAACAAATCGCCTTTTGGTCCCAGAGACCTTTGGTATGGTCCGTGTTGGCGTTTAGCTCTGGTTTTATGCAAGCTCGGTGGCCTGCTCTTTGGCTTGTTGGTACCAAATGTCAGCGCTAAGAGCAAAGATCCCCGGTGAGCTGGGTGGAAAGGCAAAAAGCTGCCCGAGCACGCGGCATCCCGAGGCGTTAGCAAGGGGGAAAGGGAAGGAGCAGCAGAAAGTGGGATGGAGCAAGGGAGAGGTGAGCTCTGGCCCCGTGTTGTGCCATAACGCCCCGGTTCCACGAGGGGCCCTTTGGAGGTTCCACGTTCCCGCTGTCCCGTTCACCAGCTAACGACTGTCAAAACTTATTTTGCAGCTCCACGGACGAAGAGCATTTAGAGTTCCAGAAGGCTTTGTACAGAACGGACGCCAGGAGCTCCTTGGACCTGCGAAACATGACCGTGTCCGGCAGCGTGGCCTGGGACACCTCTGCCCTGGAGGCGAGAGCGGGCGACGGCAGAGAAGAAAGCACTTTAGAGAGACTCTCTGGCTTGAAGGACTCGAAGGACGCGCGGTGCGGGAAGGAGTCGGCGTTCGCAGTGGATCCCCAGGGTGTAAACACTGTGCAGGTGGATCCCGAGGAGCTGGAGAGCGACCCCGAGGAGCTGGACGCCGGCAAGGTGGCGGCGGAGATGCCCAGCCCTTGCGCGGGGGCACCCGTCGGTGGTGGGGAGGAGAAATACCTTACAAATGAACCAAAGCAACTTGAAGGCCTCAGCAAAGAGCACTTAGAGAAAAGCAAGAGGGGAATCCAGAGGGTCGACTGGATTTCCAGACCCAACAAAAGCCCGAGTCCTCACTACAAAGACGTGAGCAAGCCCACAGATGTAGCAACCAACATGCCCTTTCGGGGACAGGCTGTGCGTGAAGTGCCTCCTCCGCTGACTCCGACGGTGTTCCGAAAAACGCTCAACCCTGTCCTCGGCAAGTCCAAACCCCTGGAGAGCTCCTCGGCCCACAGGAAGGGGCTGGTGGTCGACTCGGATCTGGGCGAGATCGGCCCGCTCGGCGCGGCCGAGTGGACGATACAGAAGCCGGGCCTGCAGCTGGGCGCGGAGCTCGCCGTCGGCAAACAGTCCTGGACGGTGAATTCGGAGGACTCGGTGGAGAGGATCCCGCTGATGTCCCTGGAGCCCGCTCCCTGCAGCTCCTATGACGTTGAGATGCGGCCCTACGTGTGCAGCGTCTTGGTGGAGGAGCAGGGGAAGGAGGAGCTGGGCCCGGAGGAGGACCCGACGGTGTACACGTGCATCGAGTGCAGCATCTACTTCAAGAAGAAGGAACATTTGATGGATCACATGCTCCAGCATAACCGTGGACCAGGGAGGGACCAAGACAGGGATGCTTTGGGAGGGCAGTGTCAGTTCTGCTGCAACGAGTGCGGGTGGGCCTTCGGAGACCCCGCGTCCCTGGAGCAGCACAAGAGGCTCCACCAGGAATCCAGGGAAAAGATCATCGAGGAGATCCAGAAGCTGAACGAGTTCCCGGACGAGGGCCGGGAGGCCCGGCTGCAGTGCCCCAAGTGCGTCTTCGGCACAAACTCCTCCAAGATCTTTGTCCAGCACGCCAAGATGCACGTCAAGGAGAGGAAGGACCAAGGGGCGAAGAGCCTGAACCTCTTCGGGAGCACGGGCGGCGGAGAAATGCGGGACAGCCCCGTGCACGGCCTCTACAAACACTTCAAACCAAACGAGCACGTGCCCCTGCAGGTGCAGGTACCCCCTCACGGCAGCGGCAAAGGGCTCAGCACCTGCGTGCTCTGCAGCTTCCCGGCCCCCAACGAGAACATTCTCAAGGAGCACATGAAATACGCCCACTCCCACCTCTCCTGGGACGCGGAGCCCTACGAGGAAGACCCCAATCAGCCAGGAACGAGCCGAGACGCCTACAGCCCCGCCAGGCCGGGCCGCTTTGCGGAGACTGATTATTTCGGCAAAGCTGACCGGCTCTTCCCCCCGCCCCACCAGGAAGGCGCGTCCCAGTACGAAGCTGGTCACGGTTTTTCTCTAACTCACCCCAGACTCGAGAAGAGCAACGGGGCTAGCAAAAAGGACTACCAGTCGTCGGGGTTTCACGCCAGGAAGGCGGCTCCGTACGCCGCCCCCCATAAAAACCTGGGGCTGCCTGGCCTCTCCTCCGCCAAGTTCTATTCGCAGTTTGCTCTGCAGCAGCTGAAAAAAAAAGCGGCAGCTCGGCACCTCGAGGCTGAAGGCGACGGTCTCAGGAGCCACTCGACGGGGCTGGAGGACGTTAGGCACAAGTGGATGCTGATCAACGACATGGGGAGCGTGGAAGAGGAGATCTCCGTCACCCCGGACGCCGACTTGGCTGAGAGCAGAGGCATCAAACCCGTCACCATCCCTCAAGCCGCCTTGGACCTCAAGAGGACGTTCAGAGACACCCTGAAAGCCACGGACTCTTCGATAGCCTCGGAGGAGCAGCAGCACCAGCTGCGGATGATGGTGCCCCTCGTCCTGCTGGAGGAGGTGAACCCGCACCCCAAGGCAGCGAAGCGGCCCCGGGGGAAGCCCTTGAAGAAGAAAGCGGCGCTCCCGGCCCGGGATTTCGTGATGGAAGAGCCCCTTCCCTTGGATATGCTCCTGCTGGACTCTCCTCTGGAGGGTCCTCTGGAGCTCGACGACCTCTTGGACTCCGACTCGCCCATGCTGAAGAACGAGGAGAGGAAATGTCCCTACTGCCCCGATAGGTTTCACAACGGGATCGGGCTGGCGAACCACGTGCGGGGCCACCTCAACAGGGTGGGGGTGAGCTACAACGTCCGCCACTTCATCTCGGCAGAAGAAGTGAAAGCTATTGAGCAAAAATTTTCCTTCCAAAAGAAGAAGAAAAAAGGTAGTATGTATTCAATTCACCGTGCTTTCTATTTTCTTGGTTTTAATTGGTTGGGGTGCGGAGAAAAACCCCGCTGAGGATGGGTACGTATGGTGCGGTGGCCGGCCCGAACGGCAGCGGCCGCGGTGCGTTTCCCTGCCCCTGCCTGTCCCCCTCGCCGGGGGGAATAACGCCCCCCTGGAAGGCCCGGCCCCGGGTTTTAGCCGCTGACTCTGTCCTTCTTTCTGCAGTTGCCAACTTCGACCCCAGCACGTTCAGCCTGATGCGATGCGAGTTCTGCGGGGCCGGCTTTGACACGCGCGCGGGGCTCTCCAGCCACGCCAGGGCCCACCTGAGGGACTTTGGTATTACCAACTGGGAGCTCACCATCTCGCCCATCAACATCCTCAAGGAGCTGCTGGCCAACTCGGCGGAGCACCCGATGCTGCAGGCGGCGGTGGGAGCGGAGCCCTCGTCCCCCGGCCGAGAGGCGCACGGCTTCGTGCCCCGCAAGAGCATCACCCCCATGTCCGAGTGCAGCATTCCACGATCTCCTCTGTCCCCGTTCCCTCCGTCCTGGGGAGATGAGTCCTTGCAGTCCTACAGAGACGGTGAGTGTCGCTCAGCAAGCCAGAAACCCTTTTGGCAACCCCAAGCCGGAGCCTCGCGTCTTTCTGCTGGGTCTGATCCTGCTTTTGGGCAGCAGATGGAGACGTGGGAGCCAAAAGATCTCGAGGGGTGGACGGGGAGGGATCGCCTCCTGCCTGGGGGCTGTGCTGGGGTGCTCGGGCTTTGTCACGTGAAAAGCGTCGTGTTTAGGTTTCCATCGGCGAAACCTGGAGGGTTGGTGTGTTGGCAAAGCACGTTGGCGTGTTGGCAAATCGTGGCCGCCCTCCTTTTTGGCCATGCAGAGGGCAGCAGGAGCTGTGCTTGCCCCTGGGCTGCTCGTTTTCGGTGAGCGCGTGTTACTGCGGGGGGAGGTGGTAAATCCTGGGTTTGGGTCTGAGCCGGTCTCCTTCCACCAGGGGAGCTCCAAACGGTTCTCACGGGAGCGTTGGTTTCAGGGCAGCGGCCATCCCAAACAGCTCGCGGGTTTCCCTGCGAGGTGCCAAAAAAATTGACTTTGCACAAAGTCTTTGCAACAGCAGCATCCTTCCAAGGATGGAAAACTTGCTTGCACGTTAGGAAAAAGTAACTCTGGGCGTTCCATTACCACCTCCGGATACCTGCCACTTCTGGTGGGGTCTTTAAGTCCTCGAAGCTTGTTCAGGTTCTGCTCAGCACAATCCTGCGTTAGCTTCTCGCTGCAGGGACGTTTTCTCTCTTTAATTGAAATATCCAAAAGCCTGTAATCCCGGCTGTTCAGACTGCTCCGCCTGCCTGGTGGCTCTTTGGAATGAGTCTCGACCAGAATGAACGCAAACAAAAACACGAACGAACCCAGGCTCTCTTTTCTTGGCATGGCAGACCCTGGGAGATCAATAGCTCCCAGCCCAGGGGAGCAGCTGATGCCAACCAGAGGCTTTTTGGAGGGCTCTGCTGGGTGTCTGCTGCCAGTGGCTGGATGCTGTTGCTGCCCTTGATTATCACTCAGCAATTGCTGGGTCTGCCAGTGCCCAAAATTCACTGGCACGAGCCGTTAGAGATAGGGCTGCTGTTGAAAAGGCTCGGGGTTTAGTAGAGGTGGAAGGTGGAAATGTCTCGGTGAAGAAAGAGTGCGGCCACCTTCCCCAACAAACCCCGTGTAGGGAAGGAGGTTAACGCGATCCTTAACGTGGTGCAACGAATATCAAATGTCCCCAACGGTAAGGAGGAGGAGAAAAAAAAAAAAAAGAGCATGTCTTGAAATCCGATCTTGCTTATCGGTTCAAGCAACGTCACTCAACTTTTCAGCATGTGACGCTGGCACGGGGCTGGGAACATCTCCCACTCCTTTCTGTGCCCAGCTCTGGTTGCCTCGAAATGCCAGCTGGCTGAAACCTAACGCCAAGTCACCGGAGAGGGGGTCAAACCCCAAGGGAAACGGTGAAATCTGCTCCTCGCTCCGGCGCTTTGTACCTGGTGGTTGCGCGGGGTCATCCCCCTGCAAAATGATGGGGCAGGGGGAGAAAAGCCCACCCTGTCAGGCACGGGATGGACGGGGTTCGATGGGGGAAATCCGGCTGAGAATCGTCTGGCCACAAAGGTAAAAGGAGGGAACTGGAGCTTGACTTGGGCACAGGTCAGTTTAAACCCGTGTGAGATTGGAAAACAGAGAGCAGGAGTTCAAAGCCACTTCTAAACAGCACTCCTGGGTTTGCTCGCTCTGAATTTCCTTACAAGTCGCATCTTTGAGAGCAAATGTGAAGAAAATGAGTAAATCAAGTGAGAAAAAAACCCTCTGGTTAGGACTGTGCCGGGCTTGGCGAGCTGTTGTGCAACCGAGGCATGCAGGCGGATCCCTTGGAGATATTGATCAGTGCGAAGGGTGAGCTTTTGTATTTAAATCCGCTCCTGCGAGGGCTGAAACACCCGGCCCAAGCTGCGGGGAAGCTGCTGCCCTCCTGGGGCAAGAGAAATTCCTGGAGATCAGCAGCCTGCTGCAGCCCTCTGGTGCTGGGCGGTTTTTAAGCGGCACTTCCTAAGAGCACAGGACCTGGCAATCCCCAAATTTTGGGTGTCAAGCAAGCGGGGCAGGAGGCTGCCTGGGCTGGGATCTTTTTCCAGAGCTTTGGCAGAAAAAACAAAAAGTGTGTGGCCAGTGGAAGCGAGGTTGGGTGACACGGGAGGGCTGCAGGGACGCTCCTTGACTTTGTAGGGAGAAAATTTGGGCGACCAAAGCTCAATTAGGGTTGCGGTTGGGCAGTACTGTGCAGGACAATAAACAGTTTTGTTTTTTTTTTTGTTTGTTTTAATGTGCTACTGCTGGTCCTCCTTTTGCTCTTGCTGTCGGCCCCTTACTTGATGAGGTTGGTCAAATGGGAACGTGGGCAGGGCAGGGGCGTTCGACGTCGTCTTTGTGACACCAGTGATGGGTCCTGGGACACCCGGTGCCCTGACCATGACTACAGACCCGATAAACTCCCTGCCAACCCCAAATTTGTGTGGGATTTGCTGCTCCAGCTGGATGCAAATCGGGACCTGCTGGGACCCCAGGGTATTCGGAGAGCTGGCTGGTGTCACGGCACCGAGCCTGCCGGCGGCGTGGAAGAATTTTGGGCAACGCTCTCAGACGTGGGGGTTGAAGTCTCTTAGCGAGGCGCGTGGAGATGGCTCGCTGCGAGTTGAACCCCTCCTTGTTTTGCTTTGAGCCTGAAGCAGCTCCTTCAGGCCGAGCTGAGAGCGTCTGTCGCAACCGACTGAAGAACGGAGCGGCGCTCGTGGCGGTGCAATATTTATTCAACTCTTGCTCCGGCCGCAGAGAAGCAGCTGAGCAAACAGTTACGGAGTTGTGGGTGGAGGTGGGGGGTGACGGGCGTGCAGCAGGAGGATTTCGGGCTGGTCGTGAGCCCACCTGTCCCCGTGTCTGTGCGAATCACTCGTGGGATGTTCGAGCGCTGGGAGCAAACTCCTCGCGGGTCTTGGCGGCCACGTGGAAATCTCAACCGCTGTACTTTAAGCCTTAACACTCCCTGCTTGTGTTTTACGCTAATTCCATAATTATTAGATGGTTTTAAGGACTATTAACGAGACGTGGGCTGGTAGCAAGCTATGGTGGCAGGCAGGGAAGCAGGGATCCACAGTGCCTGCGTTGGGAGCGAGTTTCACGGCGCAGCCCGGCGCGGTGTTTGCAGGATGGCACAGCCAGCTCTGCGCTGGCACGCGCCCGGCACACAGCACGAAGAGCCCGTCTGGCAGCAGCTCGGTGCCTTTCCAGACAGCAGCAGCCCTCCCAAATCAGCAGCGAGCTGCCGGGGATGGAGGACGCGTGGCGCCGCCGGGACGCGCCGACCGCTCGCGGCTCGGCACCTGCAGGCTGCGAAGCGCCGCCTGCTTCCTTCCTGAGCGCTGCCAA
This sequence comes from Aythya baeri, assembly GCA_026413565.1. Taxonomy (NCBI): domain Eukaryota; kingdom Metazoa; phylum Chordata; class Aves; order Anseriformes; family Anatidae; genus Aythya; species Aythya baeri. The sequence continues at coordinate 281,740 of CM048640.1, forward strand.
GCGAGGAGCACGAGCTGCCAAAAGCTTTCTGCCTGCCTTGCAAGATGCATCTCGAGCTGGTGGTGTTTGAAAGCGGCTGTGCGGTAGGCTCTCGGCTGACCCCCCCCCCCCCCCCGTTGTGCCAAAATCCCCTTTTTTGGGGAGCATTGTCTTGAGCCGTTTCCCGGTTTGGCTGCGGTTTGTGGTTTCTAACTGGGGGTGCGAAGGGAAACGAAGGTGGAGGGCTCTGCTCTGCTCTGCTCTGCTCTGCTCTGCTCTGCTTTGCTTTGCTTTCTGCAGCCCGGGGAGCAGTTCGATGAGCACGGCTGCGTTCGTGCAACCAAATCACCGCCGCGCCGTGCGTCAGCAGCCCCTGGGATGGTTTTGGTGCTCTCGGGGCACCAAAAAGCACCCGGAGCTGCCTGCGGGTGGGATGCGCAGCCAAACTGAAGAGCGGTGTTGGGAAAGGGTTTGGCTGTGGGTTTCACTGCTCCCCTCCTGGCCAGCAGAGCGTGAGAGGTGGGTGGCTACTGCCGGTCTCGCACACGTGGCTGCTTCTCTAAAAAGCCAGCCTTTAAGCAAAACCAAGAGGCAAAGGGAGGAAGTAGGTGTTTGGCTCTGTGGCTAGAACCTGAACTTGGCCGCGAAGGTCAGAATTGGGTGCTGGGTGTCTGGGTGGGAGCAAAAACAGGATGCTGAGAGACGTTGGGGGACCCCAGGGGTCACCCTTGTTCCCTCCTGCTGCCGTACCCATTTAATGCCCCGTTATGCCCAGGTTGCCCACCTGGTGGACAGAGGTGGTCGATGTGTTTTTTTCTTGGCTTTTGGCAAAGCTTTTGAGACTCTCTCGGTCCCCTTCTGGAGAAAATGTCCAGCTCAATGCGGACACGATGCGATGGGCGAAGAGCTCCAAGGGTTGTGCTCAACGGGGCGATGCAACCGGCTGGCGGTGCTCCCTGGGGCTTGATTTTGGGGCATTTAAAAAAAAATAAAAATAAAAAAGCTGAGGATACTTGGTGGTTGAGCTGGGAGATGAGAAGGAGGTGCTGATCCATCTGGTGACAGGACGCGAGCTGGTTTGGGGCTTAGAGCTGTATCAGGGAGGTTGGATATTAGGAAAAAGTTCTTTCCTGGCGGGGTGTTTGGGCACTGGACGGGCTCCCCAGAGATGTGGTCGTGGCCCCAAACCTGCTGCTGTACCCGAAGGGTCCAGACAACGCTCCGAGACAAAGGGTTTGACTCTCGGGCTGCCCAGGAACTGGACGTGATCCTTGGGGTCCCTTCTGACTCGGGACATTGAAGCTTTCTGTGCCTCGAGTTGCCTTCAGCCCCTTCCCAGACACTCGGAGAAAATAATCCTTCCAAGAGAGCATTTCTCCGCTTCCTTCCAAACACAACACACAAAGCATACCGAATTCCTCCCAGCGATGACTAGCACCGCTGGCCGGGCCAGATGTCTTTTGGGGTTATTTCCCAGTAGACCCGAACAATTTCCTTCATCTCGCTGGCCCGGAGGCGTTTCGCAAACCGCTTCGGTTCTCCCTGTTCCGTTCCCGACAGTGGCTCCGTCCTTATCTCGCTGCGTCCCACATTTCTGCATTTATTAGGCACTTTTTGTGCTCTTCTTCGTGTATACTCTCATACTGCGTTCTGCTCCGTGGTTTCGTTGTCTTTTCAGCCAAGAAAATCTGCCCTGGTGAGCCAGTCATCAGCACTGACCCCCACCCATTTGGGAGCAGGTTGGATTTGGGTTTTTTTCCCCCCCTCCAGATCTTTTTATATATATTTTTTTTTTTTGTCTGGCACTGGTTTTCCTCGTTCTCCAGGCGCTGGCTCCAACCCTCGTTTGGGGGCTCCTTCCGGGGGACAACCGAGGAAAAAGGGAGAGGGGGTGAGCGTCAGGGGCTGCAAAATTCATTTTAGGGGTGTCAGTGGGGACTGCAACGGGGTCTGCTCAGAACCTCGAGTAGGCACGGCCCTCCCCAGCCTCTTGGATTCCTCCCTCCAGCTCTTCTCATCCTGGGCGTGAGAACCGGCGTGGCCGGGGCCAGGAGATGGTCCTGGTTTTATGGGGTCCGGGATGGGGACACACAAATGTGCTTTCTCTCGTTAATTGTGGTCCCTGCGCTGCAAAAGGGAAGAAAAGAAATGAAAACGGCTCGAGCTCTGCGGCCGGGGTCTCGCGTCCCGCTCGTCCCATGGTGGCCGTGTTAATTGCAGGAGAATGGAGGCCAGAAAAAACCTTCTGGAGCTCTGTGCCTGACCCCAGACGCACGTGAGGCCAACTTCAAAGCCACCTCTGGCCCTTCAGGGCCGCGTCACGTTGGGTTTGGAGGGGATGGAGGTGACAAGACCCCCGTCCCCACAGGGCAGCTCTCCTCCTGTGCTGGCCTTTCTGAGCCGTGTCCCCTCGCACTTGTTCCGTGCCCACCCGCTGCCTGCCCTACTTTCTGCTGTCTTTTGATTCTTTTCTTGAGTTTTAGGTTACCGAAAAGTTCCCGTTGGCCTCCTGCTTCGCTTCCCTCCTTCCCCTGTGTGGGGGAATTGCCCTCGGTGCCATCTTTTCTCCCGGGCTCTGCAGATTTCTGGTGGATTTCGATGTGCGGTGCCGCTGCCGAGCAGAGGGAAGCTGTACTCTGGTTTCTAGCCCGGATTTCGGCTCCGTTTTCACCCAAACCGGGCTACAGCCAGGGAAGAGAGGGTGTGAAACCCCTCAGCCAGGTCTTTCCATGGTTGCTTTTTCAGGCTGTGGGGCCAAGTTGGGGCAACAAACGGAACAGAACCAATTTTCTGGAGTCTGTGGGATATCGGCCGCTGCTGTGAGCTTTTCTCTCCCCTATTCTGAGAGGGGCTGTGGCACCTTAGCACCCAAAATCTGCCCAAACAACACCCCTGGTGTCACTACAACCCAAAGCCCAGAGCCTCTGGCGGGCTCTCAGCTCATTTTGGTGGGCTTTGAAACTTCCTAAAACCTCGGGAGCTGCCCCGCCGTGGTTTTTATTTAATTATTTTTTACCCTGACAGAAGCTGGCGGTGTTTTGTCTGCTTTTTAAGCTTTTTAAGCACTTGGTAAACTCCTCTGGTGCCAACATGAGTGGGAATTTGAACCTCTGAAAGCTTCCCCGTGCTGAAAAACCGAGCATCCAGCTCTGGGTTTATTTTAGCTGTGGCTCTCGCGGGTGCTCCCCTCTTGGGTTGGTTTCTTTTGGTTTTGTTTGCTGTGTAATTTCAGGCAAAATCTGCAGGTTTTGGGTCTAGCTCCTGTGAGGTAAGGGCTGCCCGCGCTGCCCTGCGTGCTCCCGTTCCTCCGCCTGCCTCCCGAATTCGTGGTGCTCTGGGCCCCTCTGGCTGTCATTGGGCTGCGTAGCTCCACCGCTGCCAAAAATTGGCTTTTTGAGCTTTTTTTTTTTCCCCACAGGGGAAAACTGATTTTTTAATGTTTATTTTGAATCTTTAATTCTTATTTTTTTATAGGCCTGGGCTCCCTTCTCCCACCACCTGCTGTGCTTTTGGGATCATTTTTGCCTAAAGCCCGAGGTTCTCAGCGGGCAGGGGTAGCACTTGGTGGTGTGGCGGCGGATTGAAATTTTCAATTTTTATTTTAATTTTTTGGTTTTCAGGGAGACTTTGCTGCTGTTCCTTAAGTTTTTGACCTGTGGTTATGCATTATTTGTGTGGATGGGGGCGGCAGTGCCTTAGGACACGGCTGCTGGCCCTGGACCCCTTTTACCAGGGGGGGCAAAATTACCTTATTTTAATTTAATTTTATTATTATTATTATTATTTTTTTTTACCAGGACAAAATTACCCCTTTTACTGGGGGTAAATTACCAAGGGGGGAGTCTGTGAGGCAGGAACGGCCGCGGTGTGAGGGGTACATGGGGCTGGGCCTCGGCCTGTGCGTGGGGGCAGTGAGGCCCCCGGGGGGAGAGCTGGGGGGGGTCCCCACTTTGTGGGGGGGTCCCCACTTTGTGGAGGGGGGATCCCTGCCATGGGGGGGGGTCCTCCCTTTGTGGGTGTGTGTGGGGGGGTCCCTGCTGTGTGGGGAGGGTCCCCCATCGTGTGGGGATCCCCTCTTCACGTGAGGGGGTCTGTGCTGGTCCCTGCTTCGTGGGTGTGCTTGTGGGGGGTCCCCCTTTTTGTGTCTGGGGGGGTCCCCCTTAGTGTGTGTGTGGGGGTCCCCTTTTTCTGTGGGGGTCCCCTTCGTGCACAGGGGAGTCCCCCCTGTTTTTTTTGGGGGGGTCCCTTTGTTTTTTATGGGGGCTCCCCCTGTTTTTGGGGGGGTTCCCCCTGTTTTATGGGGGCTGCTCCCCCTGTTTTTGGGGCGCTCCTCCTCTTCTTTATGGGGGCTCCCCCTGTTTTATGGGGGCTCCCTTTTGTTTTTTATGGGGTTCCCCCCCGTTTTATGGGGGCTCCCCCTGTTTTGGGGGGCGCTCCCCCTCTTTTTTATGGGGCTCCCCCTGTTTTGGGGGGCGCTCCCCCTCTTTTTTATGGGGCTCCCCCTGTTTTTGGGGGTGCTCCCCTGTTTTTACGCCCCCCCCCCCCCTATTTTTCGGGCCCCTCTCCCTCCCCCGCTCGATGTCTCGGCGCTCCCCTCGGCGGGCGCGGCCTTGAGGCCGGCCCGGGCCCCGCTCGGCGCTCGGCTGCGGGGCCTGGCGGCCGCCCCGCATGTGCCGGAGCCAAGATGGCGGCCTCCACCTCCTCGCCGCCCAAAGTGACAAAAGCGGCGGCGGCGCCGCGGCCCCGGGACCGGGAGCGGGGCGGGGAGGGCGACCCCGGGCCCGAGGCGCCCCCCGAGCCCGGTGAGCGCCCCCCGGCCCCTTCCCGCGCCCCCTCCCCGGCAGCGCCGAGCCCGGGCCCGCCCGCGGCCCCCCCCGCCCCCTCCCGTCCCCTCCCCGCCGCCGCCGCCGCCCCGGGCCCGGCCCCGCCGCCGCTCTCGGCCCCGCCGCGGGGCCCGGGCCCGGTCGGGGAGCCCCGGAGCCGGCCGCCCCCGCCCGGCCGCCGCTCTCCTTTGTCCTCAGCCGCCGCTTTGTGCCGCACGGGGCCCCCGGCGACCCCCCCGGGCTCGGCCTTCGCGGCCGGCACCGGCTCCCGGTGGCTCCCGGTGGCTCCCGGGGCCGGGCCCGGGCGGCTCCGTGCCCGTTCTCCCCCCCCGAGCCGGGCGGGAGAGCCTCGGCCGTGCCCCGGCGCCGTCCCCGCTGTAGGAAGCATCGCCCCGTGCCCCCCGCCGCAGCCCCGAACCCCCCCAGAGCCTTCCCGGAGCCCTCCCGGGGCCACCGGCGGCTCCGTCCCCCCCCCGGGGGAGCTGTCACCGGCCCCGCGAGCTCCCGAGGGCCGCTGGCATCTCTCAGACCCCCCCCGGTGGGGCGTTGGGACCCTTTTCTCCTTTTTTCCCCCCCCCCCGGTGTCACCCCAACGTTACCGTCTCCCCGCCCTGACGGTCTCCTTCTCTTGGCAGTCCTGGCCCCGGAGGAGGAGGAGTTGGTGGCCATGGAGGTGGGCTCGCCGCCGCCGCCGCTGCCGAAGAAAAGCGCTCCCGCCGGGCAGCTGGAGCAGCCCCCGAGCAGGATAGGGACCAAACTGTCTCCTGAGCCGCCCGGGAGCAAGCCAGAGCCTCAGGACTCCAAATGTGAGTTACCTCCCCCCCTCCTGCGCCCGGCCGCTCGCTGTCTCTGTCCTCTGGGGGGGGAAATCGGCCTCGCTGGGGGCTTCACGGCAAGGAAATGGCGTGGAGGATCCAGCCTCTGGCTGCAGCCTCTCAGAGGGGGGCTGGGAGCTGCTTCAGGGCTTGTGGCTCCGTGTCTTCCACGAGCTGTGGCCTTCCTGAGGTTGTTTCGGCTCGGCGAAGCGGGCTGAGGTGCTGAGCATCTCGCCTCAGGGCTCGGCCCAGCCCCGCAGCGTCCGTGGCGCCCCGAATTTGGGGACGTTGCTCACCAAACCCGAGGCGTGGTGCCCCAAACTCAGGGAGGTGCTGTTGGAGGCTGTCAGAAATCAGGAGGTAGGCACAGCTCCCCACCCGGGAGGGTTTTTGGGCCTCTTTGCTGAATTCCCTCTGCAAGAGGTTGGCCAAGTTGTGCTCCTGTGTTGTTAACTGAAGCCTCCAGCAGCTCCCCAGGACCAGCACGCGTCCTTGTCGTCCTCAGCCCGCCTCGGTCAGTCCCTTTGGCCCTTTTGGTGCTTCTGGTGCCCAAAACAGCGCTGTGCGGTGATGAGGTGCACTCGAGGTCCCCTCCCTGCCAGCTTTTGGAGCCTGGCAGGGGCAGGGCTTTCAAAATCACGTCCCAAAGCTTCCCCACCAGCCTTTAGCAGGGAGAACAGCAGAGCTGCGTGCACGAGCAGCGCGTTTTGTCCCCCCGAGCTCTCCTCTCCCTTCCCTGCTCCATTCCTGGCGTCCCAGGGGTGAGCAGAGAGCCTGGAGGTGGGAGATGAGGGCTCGGACAGCCCCCGCTGACCGTGTCGAGCCCTGACTCCCTCTCTTTTCTCTTTTTTTCCCCCTCTCCCCGCAGCCCAGAACCTGACGACGTGCGAGGTGTGCGGCGCCTGCTTCGAAACCCGCAAGGGCCTCTCCAGCCACGCTCGCTCACACCTGCGGCAGCTCGGCGTGGCCGAGTCGGAGAGCAGCGGGGCCCCCATCGACCTGCTCTACGAACTGATGAAGCAGAAGGGCAAGCCCGACGGCAGCCCCATGCCTCCCGGCCTCCTCAAGAAATCCGGCTCCCCCAAGGAGGGGGCGGCGGGCTCCCCCCGGCCCGCGCTCCTGGCGCTCGGCAAGGGTGGCGGCGAGCGCCCGCCCGACGGCCCCGTCAACAAAGCCATCAAATCCCCCCCCGGCTTCTCCAAAAGCCTCTCGCAGCCGGGCTCCCCAATCCTCAAGAAGGTGCCGTCAGCGCTCTCGGGGTCCCCCTCCCCGAAAAACCCCGAGGACAAGAGCTCCAAGCTCGCGCTGAGCCCCCTGCAGAGCTCCCCGAAGGCGCAGTGGCCGCAGGCGGATGAGGAAGGACCTCTCAATTTGAGTGAGTCTCTTTTTTTTATTCTTCCTCTTTATTTTTTTATTTTTTTTTACCGTCAGGGTTTCCTGTCAGCTCTCAGGTGGCAGAGATGGAGAGAGGGAAGCCCCTGGCTCCTCCTGGCACGCTGAGCATCCCCCTGCGTGGTGCTGGGGCGAGAGAGCTCAGTGCAGGAGGCAGCAGGAGGTGGTGCTGCTCTGTCACGACCCCGTTGCCTGGGCTTCTCTTCATTCCCCATCGTGATTTCAGCAAACTGTTCCCCCTCGCTGGCTCTCTGCCCTCTGAGCTCTTTGTGGCTCTGTCCTCAGCCGGGCACGGCGCGTGCTGCCCGCTCCTGAGGCCGGATGGTTTTTAACTCAGGGTTTGGTCCCGTCTCAGCTTTTCTCTGCCGTTTCCCTGCTCGCTCAACGTGCAGGCTTGCCGGGAAGGACCCGTGCTTCGTGCCTGCCGGTGTCTCCCGGCTGTAACTCCATCCCTAGCCAGGTCTTTGGGATCCCTCGTGCGTCGCCGGTCTCGTAGGACAGCTCCCAGCACAAATTGCTCCAGGGTTGGAGCCGTTCCCTGCAGCAAAGCCTGTGGAGGAGAGGTGTCTGCCCGCTGCCATCAGTCCCTGCTGTGCTGAGAGCTCCGAGCGTGGCTTTGACGCCTCCCGTCCCTCAGCACCGAGGGGCTGGGGGTTTGCAGACCCTGCAGGGTTTCTCCTGCCTCTTGCTGGGGCTGTGAAGCTGCTGCGTCGGGGCTGGCCTCGTGCTTCTCCCAACCCAAGTGCTCTGGGACTGCAGCACCTCCCTTCTCCCTAAACCGGGGAGGGGAAAAAAGCTGGCCCCAAAAAACCTGCAGCTCCCGCGGCTCAAGGCAGCAGATCTCCCTTCTTTTGGGTGCTGCCTCATCCCCGTGGCTCCCCTCTCATTGCTGCCCCTTTTTGCTGCCCCATCCCCTCCCGGCCTCGCTCCAGCAGCACCCAAAACCCCAAACCAGCCTGCTGCTGCCTCAATTGGGGTGGTGAAACGAACCTCCTGGCACTGAACACCTCTCCCCAGCTCCTTCCTGCTGCTGGCAGCATCTCGCCTCCCTTCGGGGCTGGGATCTGCCCCGATTCCCCAGCAGGGATGGCTGAAATCACACCCTCATCTCCTCGAGCTGCTGAGGGGGCTGCAGGTCACCCCCCTGGGCCTGGAGGTCTCGCCACGTGTCCCCCACCAGGACACCACGTGGTTCAGGTGGCAGCCAAACCTTCCTCTCCCTCCTCTTCATCACCAGCAACCTGCTGGGATCCGGGGCCTGGTGGAGGCAGATTTGGGGCAGAGCCTGGGTCGGGTCCTGCTGGTGAGGGGATCCTGCCGGTGAGGGACCCGCTTCTCCCCTTCCTCTCCCCGCAGCCTCGGGGTCGGAGCCGGTGCGGGACATCCGCTGCGAGTTCTGCGGCGAGTACTTCGAGAACCGCAAGGGGCTGTCGAGCCACGCGCGCTCCCACCTGCGGCAGATGGGGGTGACCGAGTGGTACGTCAACGGCTCGCCCATCGACACCCTGCGGGAGATCCTCAAACGCCGAGCTCAGCCGCGGGGCGCTGCCCCCAACCCCGCCGGCCCCGGGCAGAAAGCCATGGCCAAGAGCCTCCTGGGCGGTATGGGACCCCTGGAGCCTCGGGGGCCCGGAGAGCTTCACATCCCCGGCCTCGCCAAGAAGGTCCAGCAAGCAGGCAGTCCCCTGGGGCAGTCTCCTACCTCGTCCCCACCTCCCACTGCCCGGAAGATGTTTCCAGGCCTCTCTCCTCCCTCCTTGCAGAAGAAGCTCAAACAGGACCAGCTGAGGGTGGAAATCAAACGCGAGATGATGTCAGGAGGCCTCCACGGAGACCCCCACCCCTCCGACCGAGCCTGGTCCCCGCGGGAGGAGATGTCTCCCCTCAACCTCTGTAAGTGCCGGGCTCTTGCCTTCCCCCCCCCTGTCCAGGGGGGCCAGGTGGGACTGTGTTCCCTCGGTGCTGGGGCTGTGGGATCTGAAATGTGAGCCTGAAGGAGCTGGGGGTTGTTCAGCACCACGAGGAGGCTCCAGGGAGACCTCGTAGTGGTCGTCCCATACCTAAAGGGGGCTCCGGGAATGCTGGGGGGGGACTCTGACAGGGGTGTAGCCATAGGGACAAAGGGTGAGGGCTTTAAGCTAAAAGAGGATGGATTTGGGTTAGGTAAAGGGAAGAAATTGGTCACCGTGAGGGTGGTGAGGCACTGGGGCAGGTTGCCCAGGGAAGTTGGGGTGCCCCATCCCTGGAGGTGCCCGGGACCAGGCTGGGTGGGGTTTGGGCAGGCGGGGACGGGTCCCTGCCCATGGCAGGGGGCTACAACTGGGCCGGGCTTTAGGGTCTGTTCCAACCCAAACCATTTCGTGGTCCTGTGCTCCAGGATGGGCTCTGCCTTCTCCTCAGCCATCCCCGGGCGCTTTGGGGTCCTGCTGCGGGGTCTGCTCCCGGCTTCCCAGCTTCTTCTGCGGGTCGCGGGGGGAGAATCGGAGGAGTGGGCGCCGCCCTGCTCCCCCTGACGTCCCCCCCTCTGTCCCCGCAGCCTCCCGAGCTGACCCGGTGCGGGACATCCGCTGCGAGTTCTGCGGCGAGTACTTCGAGAACCGCAAGGGGCTGTCGAGCCACGCGCGCTCCCACCTGCGGCAGATGGGGGTGACCGAGTGGTCGGTCAACGGCTCGCCCATCGACACCCTGCGGGAGATCCTCAAGAAGAAATCCAAGCCCTGCGTCATCAAGAAGGAGCCTCACACCTCCAGCATCGAGCCCCCCAAAGCTCTCGGGGAGGAGGGGACGGACCCCAAAGCCCCCAGCAAGATGCTGCAGGGCATGGCCCTGCCTCCGCTGGGCGGGCGGACGGGGAAACCCAGCCCCGGCGGCTCCAGCCTCGGCCGGGAGCTGTCCCTGGCGTCGCTCACGGGCAAACCCCAGGGCGGCTTCCTGACGCCGCTGTCCGCCAAACGGCCGCTGCAGGACGACCGGCTGGGGCCCCACGCCGAGGTGAAGCACAAGGCCTACATCCAGACCGAGCTGCCCTTCAAAACCAAGCCCGTGCACGACAAACCCGCGCACACCTGTAAGTCAGGACGCACGGGGAGGTGCGTGGCAGGGCCCGCGGCGGGGGTCTGGGGGGGTCCCCGGGGGCTGCGGGGGGAGCTGGGCTTTGTCACACAGCACCGTCGCGTCGTGTGGGGTGTCAGCAGCGAGCTCCTTGCTCCGGGTGTCTCCAGCGGGGGACCCAGAGCGCATCGGGGAGAGGCGAGTGGGGATTTGGGGCCCGCTTGGCGTCCCTGGTCCCCGTTAGCCTGCCTCGTTGGAGCCTCCCCTGGCTCTGGGGTCTCCACCAGACCCTCAGCAGGAGCCTCCTGGAGCTCATCTGCGACAAAAACCAGAGTTGGGGGGGGGGATTTCCCTTCAATGGCTGCAAACGGGTGGTGGCGGGGACACGGCCGGGCCGGGGATCCGTCCCCAAGCCCCCCCTGCTCACCCCCTGCCCCGCGCCCCCCCAGCCAGCGAAGCCTGCTGCGAGCTCTGCGGCCTCTACTTCGAGAACCGCAAGGCCCTGGCCAGCCACGCGCGGGCTCACCTCCGGCAGTTCGGCGTCACCGAGTGGTGCGTCAACGGCTCGCCCATCGAGACCCTCAGCGAGTGGATCCGGCACCGGCCCCAAAAAGCCGGCGCCTACCGCAGCTACATCCAAGGCGGCCGACCCTTCACCAAGAAATTCCGCAACTCCTCGCACGCCCGGGACCACGACGGCGCCCGGAGGATGCCCCTGAGCCTGCAGCCCGGCGGCGTGGCCCTGCTCAGCAAAGGGTTGGCCGCGGACCTGGCGCACGGCGAGCCCGGGAAGATCCTGGACGGGGGAAGCGGCGGCGAGCGCCCCATGGTCACCTCTCCCCTCTCCCTGGTGAAGATGGAGGAGCATCAGCGCCCCAATATCCACAGTGAGTCGGGAGCCAAGCAGCAGAGGGGGGGCTCCAGCGCCGCAGGGAGCAGGCGGAGCACCGAGAAGCCCCTGCCCCATCCCCTCTGCCCACCCGTGGGGGGCGTGGGGGGAGCTCTCTACCCGAGATCCTCCCCACACACTTCAGAGAGGCTGCGTTGCGCCGTGCCCCCTCCGCCCTGACACCTTTTTTGTCCCTCTTTCTCCCCCCGCAGAGTTCGAGCGGAGGCAAGCGAGGCCCCTGGATAACCCCCTGCACCGGGAGGAGGAAGGGGCCGACTTCCAGCAGAAGATGGAGGAGACGCGCCAGCCGCCGCCGAGGATGAGGCCGGTGCCTTCCCTGGTCCCCCGCCCGCCGCAGACCTCCCTGGTGAAGTTTGTGGGTAACATCTACACCCTCAAGTGCAGGTAGGTCGGCTCCGGGAGGGATTTGGGGGGGGGTTTCCTTCCAGGGAGGGCAGCGTGCCGAGTCCTCGTGGTTGCCCTTCCTCACCCCACGCCGACCCCGCTCTCCAGGGTCTTCTCCGCTGGCGGCTGCCCCCGGGGGGGCCGATGGAGAAACCTCGGCCAAAGCCCAAGCTGACGCCGCTGTCCCCACAGGTTCTGCGAGGTGGAGTTCCAGGGGCCGCTCTCCATCCAGGAGGAGTGGGTGCGGCACCTCCAGCGACACATCCTGGAAATGAATTTCTCCAAAGCAGACCCCTTGCGGGGCGAAGCCCCGGCCCCCGAACCCCCCGCCGTGGCCGAGGCTCAGTAACGGAGCCGGCCCAGGCTCGGCGATGGAGCCGCCCCCCGGGGGGCGCCCTCCGCCCCTCCCGTGCCTGCACGTCCCCCCCCCCACGGAGCAAACCTCAGCCCCCCAAACCCGGCGCACGGTTTCCCAGCCGGGCTTCGGGGGGGCCCCGGCCACAAGCACTACATGGAACAAGACGCCCCTCCGCCGGCAGCGGGGTTTGGACTCTGCCCCGGGGTCCCACCGCTGGGGGGGGGGGGGAGGCACTCGAGGCCGGTTCCCTGGCTCGGGATGGGGCAGGGGGACCCCCGGTCCCGGCCTCGGGGCCGCTTTAGCCCAAAGACGGGGGAGCTGCGGCCGCTTCTGCCGGTTCGGGGCCCGGGGGGGGGAGCGAGACGCCGGATGGGAGGGGAGCGGCTCGGCCCGGCGAGCGCTGTGGGATTTGTATATGGCCCCGGAGTTCCTGTATATTCCATGTGCGTAGACGACGAGTTTAGCTCACCTAGGTGTCGGCGTCCGTTGTTGCGGGGTTGCATGTTGCCCAGCTCCCCTTCCCCCCGGGGGCCAAACGCTGCCCCCCCTCCGCCACGGCAAACGGCAAAGTCACGGATTCACCGCTCCCGCCTCCTTCGGCCCCTTGCCATCCGGTGTCCCCCCCCCCACACACACGCCCACCCACCCCCGTTTCACGCGGGACCGCGGGCTCCCGGCACCGGTGCCGCTGGGCGGCGGCAGTCGGAGGGGCAGCGGCGGGCACCAGCCCCCCGTGGGGGCCGGGGAGCGGCGGCGGCCACGGGGCCGGGGCCGTTTCTCTGACCCCGCTGCCCACGGGCTTGGCGCTGCCGTCTCCCCTCCGCCCCAGCCCCTTTCACGGTTGCTTTTTTTCTCCTCCCCCCCCTTCATCTAGCTGCATAGACCTTCGACTTTTTTAACTCTAGTTTTGTGTAGAGGAAAAAAAAAAAAAAAAATAAGGAGCATTCATTTTTATTTCCAAGTCCCGAGCCCGGCACGGCTCAGAGGGAAATCGAACCTTTTAACTTTTTTCATCGGGCATATTCTGGTTATTAATGTACCCGGGAATATGTACATTAGATTAAACTCTTCTGGAAACGACCCCCGGGAGGCTGGAGTGTGGTGCGTGGGGGGCGGCCCCTGGCTCCAGCCCTTGTGGGGTCCCCGCAGAGGCTTTTTTTGGGGGGAAAACAAGGCATTTTAGGGCCACGGGGGTACTCGAACCCACTCCTGGCCCTGCAGGGGTTGGGTGGCCGTGGGTTGTCACCGCAGTGGTGGGGACAGCAGGGCTGGGCTGTGTCCTGGGAAAAGGACACCTGAGGGCCAGGTTAACGGGGGGCTGGGACAGCGCTAAGGGCTCACGGTGTGGCCGTGACCACGGGCGTGGGGACCCCGGGAGGGGTTGGGACACGGCCCAGGGCTGTGGGGACAGCGGGATCCGAGGGTGTGGGGACAGCAGAGCTGGAACGTGTCCCGGTGGGGCGGGGACACCGCGCTTGGGACGCGTCCCGGGGCCACGGGGACACCGAGAACGGCATCCCCGGGGCGTGGGGGCCCTGTCCCGGTGCTGGGGGCGCTGGGAGGGGGGACACGTCCACGGGTGACGCCCACTCGGGGCCACCCACGGGAGCCACGTGGGGGCTGCGCTGGGTTCCCGCGGTCTGAGGGCACCACGCGGCTTGGGCGCGCGCGCGCGCCCTCGGGGGCGGGGCCCGCCGGCGGCCGCAGCCAATGGCGGCACGGGAGGGGCGGGGCCAAGCGCCGCACCGGAGCCGTTGTGGCGGCGCTGGAGGCTCGAGGCGGGGCCGCCGCGCCATTGGTCCAGGCAAGGCGCGGCCCGCCCCTCAGCTGGCCAATCAGAGCCCGGAGTAAACGCGGTAACGCCTTCCCGCCAGGTGACGGCGGCGCCGGCCAATCAGCGCTCTCCTTCCCCGGGGCCATTCAGAAACCGCTGGAGGCGCGGCGATTGACACCCGCCCCCGCCAATCGCCGCGGGGGCCGCCCTGTGGAAACGCCGGGGGGCGGTGAGCGACGTCCGGGGACAGCCAATAGAAGCCGCGAGCCGCGGGGAGGCCGGGCCAATGACGACGGCGCGGAGGCGGGCGGCGGAGCCCCGCCGGCCAATAGAACGCGGGGGGGCGGGGCGCTGCCGCCGTTACCGTCTGGCGCAGGAGGCGGCGGCGGGGCCGCCATCATGAGCTACTCAGGTGAGGGCGGCGGCGCAAGATGGCGGCGGGGCGGCCCCGCGGGGACCGGGACCGGGCGGCGGCTCCCGGGGGGGGGCCCCGAGGGCGGCGGCGGGGCCTTCCCGAGCCCCCCGGGGCCCGAGGGGCGGAGGGGAGCGGCCCCCGGAGCCCGCCGGGAGCCGGCGAAAGTGACGGAAAACGGGGTGGTTGTGCCCGGCTCCAGGAGGGTTTTGCCCAAATTGAGGAGGTTTTCGCCCAAATTCCCCAGATTTTTCCCCGGTTCCGTTCAAATTGCTGATGTTCCCCCCGCTTTTGCCTGAATTCAGGAGGTTTTTGCCCAAATTCACGATGTTTTCCCCCGATTTCGCTCGCATTCCTGACGTTTCCCCCGGTTTTGCCCAGATTCCCCAGTTTCCCCCCTGCTTTTGCCCAGATTCACGAGGTTTTTGCCCAAATTCACGGTTTTTACTCCAATTCCCCATGTTTCCCCCCGCTGTTGCCCAAATTCCTGAGCTTTCCCCCCTTTTTTTCTCCCTAGATTCACTAGTTTTTTTTTCCCCAATTACAGGAGCCTCTCCCTGTTTTTTGCCTGAATTCAGGAGGCATTTGCCCAAACTCCCTGCTTTTTGCCCCAATTCCCCAGCTTTCCGCCCTGCTCCTTCCCTTGGCTCCTGCTCTTTTCACGCCTTTTCCCCTATAATAACGAATTTCCCCCTAAATAACGAGTTTTTATTCAGGGGGGAACCCCCTCCCCTCAGTTACCCGCCAGGCAGCGGCGCCTTCCCCAGAGCTGACGGCTCGGTTTTGGTGAACGGAAGCCGCCGGCCGCTAATGAGACTAATTGGCTTGGTAATTACAGCTGCCTAACGGCTTCCAGCGGGTGCCCATCGGGTGCCCGGGTGTCTCGTGGCTCCTCGGGGCTCTCCCTCTCCCAAATTTTGCGCTTTTCAGCTGCTTTCCCCCGAGGGCGAAGCACGAGAGGGCACAGAGAAGCGATTTTGCCCTGAAAGGGCAGGTGAATGTCAGGCCCGGGAGGCTCCGGGTTGCTTTGCGGTGGGATTCAAACTTCCCCCGAGTCCCGGGGCCGCTTTCGAGGCTCCTCTTGGGGCAGCGTGGGGTCCCCAGGGGGTGCCAGCCCCGCTGCTTCACCCCCAAAACCCTCACGTTGGGGCTGACCCCACTGGGAGCACGCGACCGTTTTGGTCCCGGCCCCTTCCGAAGCTGCTGCAGGAAGCTGGGGCTAAAAGTGTCTTCGAAGTGTTCAGGATCTTGTCCTGAACTTCAGGTTTTGCAAAATCTGCACACGGATTTTGCTTTCTGGGGGCCGTGTCCTGCTTGTCATTGCCAGGGCGATGTTTTGGGCCGTTTTGGGCTTGGCTTTTCAGGGCGCCGCTCTTTTTCGCTGCGAGGTAGCGAGAATCTCTTTGGCTGCAATCAAAGCACACTAAATAAGCCTCTAACAGCTTTTTTTTCGTCTTTTCTAGGTTATGGAGAGTGGAACTCTGGGACAAACAGAGGTAACTGCGCTGAAAACTTGAGTAGTTTTCTGGTTTCTTGGCTTCAAACCTGTTCACTGATCCTGTGAGAGATGTGCTGAGGTCGGTGATGAACGAGAGTCCTGCTGTAGCATCGAGCCCGTGCAGCCTTGTGGCTTTCTATTTTTTTTTTCAGCTGCTTTCTTTGATTTTAAAGTTCTTGTTGAACTCAGCAGAACAAGCAGAAAAACTCTGCTGCTGCTCCTGATGCTGCGTGTGCAGGGAAACCTGTTCTGGTCAAGATACGAGGCTTTTTTTGCCCCTCCCTACCAAGGCCTTTTGGCACTTGGAGTAATTTGAGCGAGGTTGGGGCAGGTTGTGATGTAAATTCTGCGCTGGGGAGACAGCAGAAGGAGCTCTGCACAGTTCCGAGCTACGTGCACACCTCTACACGCGTCCCAGCACGTAAAAGAGATGGGGAAGAAAAGGCTAAATTTGACAAAAATTAATTTATTTAAATCTATTATCAAATTTAAATAATTAAATTTTAAATAATTAAATTTTATTTATTATTAAATTTAAAATTTAATTCATTTTTTGTTTGCTTAAGTTCCCTGCAGTGATCTCAGGGGTGCTTTTGCATCCGAATTGAAACTAAAGCGTTAATAACCAGAAACTAAAGCATTAATCACCAGAAACTAAAGCATTAATAACCAGAAATTAAAGCAGCTGATCGTTTTCTTCCAGGGTACGAGGGCTACAGTTATGGCTACGGCTACGGGCAGGATAACTCGGGCAACTACGGCTACGGCATGGCCACCTCCAACTCCTGGGAGATGGGCGGCTCGGACGTGGACATGAACCCCGACGCCTCCAGCGACGCCGTCATAGCGAAGATGAACCAGCGCCTGGACATGGGGTCGCACCTGGACACGGACACGATGCAGGGAGGGCACTACGGCTCGGGCGGGGACAGGTGAGCGCGGCGCTGCCGAAAGCTCTCGCGCCTGGTTGGTGTCGATGTCTTGCCCAAAAAATCCGTCTTCGGTGCTTAAAAGCTGGGTGTTTGCCACTCGTGGGGGAGATTTCGTGTTCTTCAACACGACTGAGAAGCATCCTCCTCGTTCCTCTTCGTGTTCTTGCTTGAGAACTCCTAGAGCAATGCGAAGGGAGAAAGAGGCGCTGTGTTGAGCCGTTTGGTCTGAGTTTAATTTCCCAGCTTTTTTTACCGAGCAGTTTTTGAGCGGGATTGCCAAATTATGGCTGGGATCCTTGTCTCCTCAAACGTCGTTTGGGGCTTTCTGTGTTTTGTTTTTTTCCACGTCTAAAGGTCTCCGGTTCCTCCGGCACTTGCAGGGGTGTAACAGAAGCGTTACAGCCGCTAACCGCCCCTGGCTGCTCTGTGCCGTGCCCCAGCCCCGTCCCACGTTCTGGGACGCATCCGATGGTTAAAAAAATCCCAAGAAAAACCTATTCCGAAGGGTTTTGTGTGCTTTGCCTCCGCTCTTGTTTCTTGGTGGGCTCTAACGTCCTGCTTCGGCGCTTCCTCACCCGCAGGTACGACTCGTACGAGTCTTACGACTCGCGGTCCTCCATGAACGACCGCGACCTCTACAGATCCGGCTACGACTACAACGAGGCTGAGCACGACAACGACAGCGCCTACGACGGGCACTACGACGGCCCCTACGACGGGCACTACGAAGGGCACTACGACAGCTTCTACGGGAACCGCAGGGACCAGTACCAGAACAGGGCGCGGGACAACTTCGGCCAACGGGGTCAGAACTGGGCGCGCGACGGGCGCAATAACAGACCCATGGCCTCGTCCTACTCCGGGCGCATGGGTGGACAGTGGAACGAGCCCCCGCAGGGCATGGGGGCGCGGGGCCTCGGCCCCCACGGCTCCTCCCGGCTCCCCTCTCTCTTCTCCCACAACATCATCCCCGAGCTCGGCATGTTCCAGGGCATGCGAGGCTTCTCGGGGAACATGCGCTTCGGGGGAGGCATGATGAAACAGCGCATGAGGAGGAACTGGAAGATGTGGGACTCGGACTTCAAAGTAAGTGCTTGCTGCAGCATCCTCCCGCCTGCTTGGTCTTGAGCTAAACGTTTCCCAACTGTTGGCTCCAAAATGTGCCCTGGGAAGTGGTACTACGCAGTTCTGCGTGGTACTGGCTTGGCTTCGTGGCTTTTCTTCTTCACAGTAGACCAAGGCTCAGCCACAGAGCAGTGTTCGTGTGGGCGATGCTTTAATCTCAAAACTTTGTTTCCTAAAAGAAAAGATTATTTCCTAGAAGTTTCCTTTTCTTAGTCGCTGTTACTTGGGGTTTAATCTGTTGTATTAGAGAGATGCTGGTGCTGGATTTTGTCCTGTCTGATCAGCTCTGCCCGTTGAAAACCTACCTGTGTGTGCAGGAGGCTTATAAATAAGTAAATTATTAAAACTCAGCTATAAAGGAGTAAAATAAAACGTTGCTGGATGAGGAGGGCGCCTGCCTTTACCGCAGGGATTAACCCTTCTCTTCTCTCGCAGCAGCAAAAGAAGAAAATGAAGAAGGACCCCACCGGGAAGAAGAGGAAGCAAACCAACAGCTCCGAGGAACCCGACAGCAAGGCGGCAAAGACGGACGGCTCCGACAACTCCGACTCTGACAACGGTGAGAGCAAAGCTGGCACTCAGCTTGCTTCACTGCGCCTTCTGTCTGGGGGTAAATCTGTTCCGGGGGGGGCTCGGCGGGGTTCCTGCCTACACTGATCGCGCTGTTCCTTTCAGAGGAGGGAACCGAAGGAGAATCGGGAGAAAAAGAGGAGAAAGAGGGTTCCAGAGGTGTAAGTAACTCTCGAAAACTTGCTCGTGATAAAAGTCGCGGTGGGAGTGGTGCTGCAGCCAACGAGGGTGGGTCGCTGGGCTCCCGCCTTGTTCCCAAACTGAGTAACGTGCTCAGTGGGGAAACGGATGGCAGCATAAACCAAAATCTGCTGCGATGTGCTCTGGGATCCTTTGGCTGTGCTGGCTGCTGAGGGTCAGGTCTGCTGGAGGTGCTGCGCCACGCGTGGAGCGCCTGGAGGGAGGGTTTGAGGGGCAAATGTTGAGGTAGCATCCAGACATTCGCTCTCTATAGGCTAATGCGTGAATTTGGATGGCCTTAACATCCCGATGTTGCATTTTAGGAGGGGGAGGACGATGAAGGAAGAGACTCTGAGAAAGGTGAGTTGGTGTGCGTGCGTGGCAGCTCACACAACAGAGAGCAGAGGGCTTGTGCGTGCTCTGAGGCTGTGCGCGGAGCGTAACCCACCTCCAGCTGAGGGCTCGGAGGTGGCCAGAGGGGATTTACAGCTAAATCTTTCAAATCTATTCAGCTTTCGGCTTCTGCAAATGCCCCCAAGTCTCCTGGGGACGCTGGGCTAAGTGCTAGGGGTGGGCTACCAGCAGGGAGAGCTGGCAGGGCTCGGCACGGGTGAGGCTTTGGTGGGAAGGAATCGCCAGGGCTGGCGGAGAGAGATGGGGCACGGCTCAGCTGCTGTTCAGGATGAGACCTGCCCCATCCCCACATGGACAGGGGCTAGCTCCGCTCCAACGCCTGCATTGTCAGACGAATCCCATCCTTTGTGTCTGCTCAGGGATAAGGAAATGCTGTAAAAGCCCTGCTAGGGAGGAGCTGGAGCCCTTGCTCAAGGTAGGTTGGCCCTTTGGGGAAGCTGCCAGCTTGGGGCGTAGGGAACGGGGTTCAGGGGTTCGATTTCTTGCCGTGCCGTAGATTTGGGGAAGTCACTGGGCTTGGGAAGGAGGATGGAGCTTTGCAGGCACGTCCCGCTTCAGGGGGTAGTGGTGGAAGTGCTGAGCAAGCCAGAGGAGCAGGAGGGCTGCAAGGGAGAGCTGCTTGCAGGACGTGTGCTGGGTCCGTGCTGCCCACCCTGCTGCTGTGGAGCTAAATTTGGGACTGCCCTGCTGCTGGGACGTGCCTGTGGGTACACCGGGGCGGGCAGACAGAGGAGCTGCTTCTCCATCTCGAACATAACGCTGCTGTAAATTGGTTCCCATTACCCTTTTTGTTGTTTTTTTTTTCCATTATGAGGCCAAACAACTCGGAGTGGGTGGCACTTAAAAATCAAACCCATAACCGATTGATTGAAAACCTGGTAAAAGCAGAAAGAGTAAATGAAAATAAAGGCTGAGGAAACAACTTGGGGTGTTTCTTTCACCTGTGCCACGTTCCCCAAACGCACCAGAGGGATGGCAGCGTGGTGTAGATGGGGTGCAGCCGTAATGGGCCAGAGGGAGGCACTGCAAGGGAGCAGCTTCTCGACTCAGAGGTGTCTCTAGGCTGTGCGTGTTGGTCGGGCCAACTACTAAACTTGTCCAGGGAAATTCTCTTTAATCAGGTGGTGTCCTCGAGTAGTGCCCTGAAATACACCCTGCTTTAAACACTTAGGTGCTTTAACAATTCAAGAAGAGATCAGTCAAATCAAACGCAAATTGCAAGCGGGCAAGAAAACTCAAGAGAGGCAAAAGAAGAGGCATCGGGATCGTATGGTAGAAAGGTAATTCTCCCTTTTACCTTTTTTTTCCTTTTTTTTTTTTTTTTAAGTGATGTTGCTTCCTTCTCTGTGAGGACAGTAGCAGTCTTAGCCTGGGTCCTTCCCTTTTTTCTTCCTTTTCCCAGTGCTTTGCCTGTTCCCTTAGGAGAGCTTTGCTCTCCTCCCAGTCATCTTGACTGTGACGTTTGGCATGTTCTGGTTGAGATGAACCTTGAGATTTTGGTTGCATCCTTCCACGCTGATACAGAAAAGGGGAATTCTCTGGGGGAAGTTCCTAGAAATGCTGAAAGGGTTGAAGTCTTGCATGAGTAGGGCTTTGTCTGCTCCCCTTTAGCTGTAGATGCAGTGAGCAGGTTTTCACAGAGCAGAGAGCTGGAGTGGATTGAACATCCCTTCCGTTCACATCCAGCTGTCTCAACAGGATCCAGTTTGTTTGTTCCTTATGCAAATACCGGACCTTCTACGACGATGAGATGAACAGCCACCTCGAGAGTAAATTCCACAAGGAGCACTTCAAGTTTGTCGGAACCAAACTGCCTCAACAGACAGCCGACTTTCTCCAGGTGAGCCTCTGGTTATGTTAGTTCCCCAGACTTCAGAGGTTTTTGTTTTTTTTTTTATTGCTGTTATTATTTTGGAGAGGCTGAAAAGCCACTTTGAGCAGTGTGTGAAGCTGCTAGAGGAGGTGGAGTAAAGTTGGGCTAAGGTACCAGAGCTGCTATTCCAGCTATGCCTTGACTGCCCTCTCGCTTTGAACAGGTCACTTAACTCTGGTCTTACTGGTTGCAGTGGCAGAAAATAGAGAAAATCCCTGATTACCGTGGGTTTTATGGCAAGAGTGGGTGATGGAAGTGCTCAAACACAGCGCTATGTGTGGGACAAGGTGCAGTTGGTTTTTGCAGGACTGAGAGGATGAACGGGCTAGAGAGATGCATCTGAGAGGGAAGGGAAAGAAAGGACTTAACACAAATACTCTGCCTTACAGGAATACGTTGCTAATAAAACTAGGAAAACTGAAGAGCGCCGTAAAGCAATCGAAGACATTAATGCAGTTATTCAGCAGATTTATAGGGACCAAGATCTTACACAAGGTGAGTGCCTGCACAGGGGCATGGAAGAGGGTTGCTTTGTCACGTGTAGTGGCTGCCTGGTCAAAAAAAAAAACCCTCTATAAATAGTTTAAAGGGAAAAAAAAATAAAAATGGCAGGTTGTGAGTATGCAGAAGCCTGCTGGGGTTGCTGAAAAGTAAAACCTCGTATGGTCAAGTGTACCGTCAGCCCCTTCAGGTTATTACCCAGCTCTGACAAAGCTGGCTGGATGATTAGCGGGCTGAAGAGGCTTTTTTTCATGCCCTCAGTGCTGATGCAGCTGCAGCCTGCACTGCTCATCGTTGTGGTGAGCCACCAGCATTCAGTTAACCTGCCTCTGTGATGTGCTTTCCGCCTGGCTCCTGTCCCGCTCCCTGGGAAGACTTTGGGTGCTGGGGGGGGTGTTGAAAATGAGTTTGTGATGCAGGCTGCAGGGAAAGCTGGCTCCCAGTGCAATCCCCCAGATGACTTCTGGCTTAATACCATTCTTCCCTTCCTTTCCAGATGTTGGCATGGAGCATTTTATTAAGAAGGTGGAGGCTGCTCACTGTGCTGCTTGTGACCTCTTCATCCCGATGCAGTACGGCATCATCCAGAAACACCTGAAGTCTCTCGACCACAACCACAACCGCAGGGTGAGCGTGCAGCCTGGTGCCTCTGGCTGGCCCCCACAGCCTGGCTTCTGCCACGGGAATCCCACGTCGGGGGTTTTGTAGACTTCAGCTGCAAGAACAGAGCCAAAAAGTGGCTGGGTTTGCTTCACCTGGCTCCTGAAACTGGGGAGAATTTTTCTTAATTACCTGTAGTGCGCTCTGCTGTCATTGTTTCCTCGTGTATCAGCACAATCAGAATGCACAGGCTTTAAACTTCAATATTCAGAGACTGAAAGCTGAAGTAATCCCACCTGTGGAGCTGGGTGAAGCAAGCCAGGTGTCCTTAGGATCATAGAATCACTTGGAGTGGAAGAGGACTTCAAGATAATCAAATCCAGCCTTCAATATGACCTGCTGAGTCCCATCACTAAGCCACGTCCCTCAGTTCCATGGCCACACTTCTCTTAAATACCTCCAGGGACGGGCACTCCCCCACTTCCCTGGGCAGCACGTTCCTCTCCAAGGGTCCCTCCTTGGTTGCCTGTTCTTCATCTTTCCAAAGCCACGTCCACCACAAAATTTGGGAATACACGTAAAAACGCAGATTTCTTAAATCTTGTCCTCTTCCCAAATTCCTGAGCGTGCTCTGGGCGGGTGCCCCTGTAAACTGTTTTCAGCTGTGGCTGTAACTTCTGGACTTGTCAGCTAATTCAGGCTGAAATCTAATTAGCGTGCTTCCTTTGTGCTCCCTTGCAGGCCATGATGGAGCAGTCCAAGAAATCCTCGCTCGTAGTTGCGAGAAGCATTCTGAACAACAAACTCATCAGTAAGAAGCTGGAGCGGTACCTGAAGGTGGGTGCTTGCAGAGCAGCTTGGGCTTGGGTTAAGCAGGCAGCAGCTCTGTTGTGCTGTTGGAGTTGGGCAGTAGCTGCTGTTTGACTGCAGGGAGTGCTTTTTAGCTGAACCTCAGGGCAGTTTGGGGCATCCCGATACCCTGTCGGATCTCAGGTTGCTGTTGATCATCGAGCCTCCGCCGTGCAGGTGACGAAATATCTGCCCCACGTGCTGCTCCAAATCCTGAGGCCTCCAGCAGGATGTCTTTAGCTTACACAGAACTTGGTAGTCACTTAGTAGTGATTGAAAAACAAAAAAAAAAACTTTCTGGGAGGTTTTGCACGTAGCTGGTGTGTGCCTGGTGTGAGCTCCTCGGGTGTGACGTTAGCAGCTGGAGAGAAACTGTCAGCAGGTAAATAAATGTGTGTCTTCTCTTTCAGGGCGAGAATCCTTTCACAGATGATCTAGAAGAAAAAGAGGAGCATGAGGAAGGAGAAGGGGGAACCAGCGGAAATGCAGAGGAAGGGACAGCGGAAGGAACAGATGAAAACAAGGATGATGAAGAGAATCTGGAGGAGGAAAATCTAGATGGTGAAAACAAGGAGGAGGAAAATCTAGATGGCGAGAACAAGGAAGAAAATCTAGATGGTGAAAACAAGGATCCTGGGGAGAACCCAGAAGCAGAAGGAGCTAAAATTGAGGAGGAGCAAGAAGAAATGGGGACAGAAACAGAAACTGAGGCACAGCCCCAAGCACAAACAGAGGTGGAGGCAGGAGCAGAAAACACGGAGGAGACTTCGCAACCCACAGAGGAATCTGTCCACGAGGAAGAGGAGCAGCAGCCAGAAGGTGGGAAGGTAGAAGACGAGGACAAAGAAAGTGAGGAAGCTGCTGCTCCAGAGGATGAGGATGCTGAATAAGTACAATGTTGGATGGGAAAGCTGATGTGTAAAAGACCTGACATCTTTTTTAAAAAAAAAAAATTAAAAAAGCATAACTGTATCTGTGAATTTCATAGCACATTTTGCGTTACCATTCTACTAAACTCACTTAGGCAGTGGAAGCCTTTACCTGTAAAGTGTTTTTGGAAAATAGATTATTATTATTTTTTTTTTTTTACCAAATCTTCATTTTAGTAGCTAGGTTTTGTGCAGTCTCTGTTTTTTAGATGGCTTTGTACTAGGAGAATTTCCTTTGAGCATGTGTACAAACCAGTGCTACGTCCGAATCTGGCAAATGAAATCTCTTCCCCTTGAAACTTTTGTATATTTGCCGAATATACAAAGCGGTTTGTCCCCTTAGGCTGTCTGTCTGGAAACATCCAAGGTCTGGTTCCAGGGTTTTAATTTCTGCCGTGTACGCTGTAAGGTTCTGCATAACTTCCATGTGACTGTAATATTCCTCCCGGTGTTCTAATGCAGAGCGAAACTAAGTGGTGTCAATGTCGTGGTGTTTGTAAAAATGCTTTCATCTTGAGGTGAATGTTTTGGTGGGTGGAGATAAAGGACTACCCTGAGACGACCCCTGACTCTGCCTTCGTTTCTGAAAGTGGAGGTGAGCAGCAGGATGCGACCCTGCCACTGCTCTGTGCCAGGGACGTGTCTAAAAAAAGGTAAAATCTCTTTTTCCCCAGAATGTCCTCGCGCCCAGCCAGAGTCCTCGGTGTTGGCCCTGTCTTTGGGGTGCGAGCAGGTTTGAATTTAAAGTGTTTTGGGTGAGAAACGCGTGAGCAAGGCTCCTTCATAACTGGCAATAAAATTGTTCTGTGGGTCAGAGAGGAAGGAAAAAAAGGGAGAAATGTGGGGCTGGAGGAGGTTCTGGCGGGCTCGGGGTTTGGCTGCGTGCTCCTGACCCGCACCTGGCTTCTGGTGCGGCTTTCAGTGGTTTTTGGGGCTCAGGGAGCCCCAGGACCCCCTCTGGAAGCCACAGGACCCCCTCAGGGACTCCACTAACCTTAGGGACCCCCAAGGAGCCCCACAATCACCTCAGGGACCCCCACAATAACCTTAGGGACCCCGAAGGAACCCAAAGATCCCCTTAAGGACCCCTGCGATCTCCCCAAGAAGCCCCAGGACCCCCTCAGGGTCCCCCACGACCCCCAGGCCACCAAGGCCCCCCTCACTGGCCCCCCGCCCCCTCACTGAGGGGGAGCCCTTCCCGCGCATGCGCACACCGTGAGGGGCGGGGGGAGCGAGTGAGGAGGGGGGAGCAATGTGGGCGGGGCCCGGCGGGGCGCACGCGGCCCCGGCGGCGCGCACGCTCCCCCCCCCCCCACAAACCTCCCCGCCTTCCCCTCCCATTGGCTGAAGAGCGCCGTGGCGGCGTCACGTGACCCTGCCCCCCCTCAGCGCGGTTTCTTGCCCCCCTCCCCGCTACCCCCCTTCCACACCCGCCGTCGGCGGCGGCCGCCGCGGCGGCTCCGCCCCCCGCGCAGCAGTCGGAGCCGAACCGGGCCGGGCCCAACCGAACCGGGCCCAGCTCCCCCCGGACCGGGCCGGGCCCAGCCTCTCCAGGCCCCCCCCCACCAGGCCCGGTAGGCCCCGAATGAGCGGGAGGAGGAGGAGGAGGAGGAGGAAGAACGGGGGGTGGGTCCGGGCCCGGTTGGGGCAGCGGGGGCGGTACCGGGGGGGGGGCCGGGGGTTGACCTGGCCTCCGCCTCCTTCCTCCTCCTCCTCCTCCTCCTCCTCCTCCTCCTCCTCCCGCCCCGCGCGGCCCCATTGTGCTGGGGAGACAAAATGGCGGCGGGCGGCCGTTGGGCCGGGGGGGAGGCGTGGAGGGGGGACCCGGGGGGTCGCTAGGGGAGGGGGAGGGCCCGGGGTGGGGGGCGAGGAGCGGGCGACCCCCCCGGGGGGCTAAAGGGGGTGGGGAGGAAAGGAGGGGGAGAAGGGGGGGCGGGGGGCTTTTTCCAGCCCCCCTCTCCCTCCGTGTTCCCGCCGCGCTTTGTTCTCCCCGCGCCTGCAAATGGCGGCGACCGCCGGGGGGGGGGCGGGGGTCACCCCCCAAAGCCCCCCCTTTGTCCCTTAAAGCCCCCCCTTCCCACCTCAGCATCCCCCATTCCCCCCAATTCCCCCCACACACCCCCTTCCCCCCAGCAGCCTCCTTTCCCCACCCTCTTCTCCCCTTCACCCCCCCTTTTTCCCCCTCCCCCCCCAAAGACCCCCTCATCCCCTTTGGGGACCCCCCCCAGCCCACACACGCCCCCCACCCCAAAACCTTCCCCCCCAGTTCCCGTTATCGCCGTCTCCCCCTCTCCAAAGCCGGCTGAAAGCACAAAGGGGGGGGCCAAAATAATCCAGCAACCCCTCCAAAAAAACAAAACAAAACCAAAAAAAAACAACAAAAGAAACCCGTTTCCTCCTCAAACCGGGTAAAATGCGGCTCACGGCGTTCAACTTTCCTCCGAACCCCCCCCAGCATCCTTCCCGCGGGCTTTGCTGAACCCCCCCAAATCCCTGCTGTTTGGTGGTGTTTTTTTTTTTTTGTTTGGGGGGGGGGGGCGGGGGTGAAATTGGGGGTGGGAGTCGCGAGCAGGCGAGGAGCCTTTTGTCGTTTTTTCACCCCAAAAAGCTCTCGGCCCCTAGGAGCGGCGCCAGGGACCGCGCTCGCCTGCGCTTTCTCCCGAGGAGGCGCCGAGCCCAAGATGCTGCCGCCCCCCCCGGCCCCCAGGGGGGGAAAAACAGGGCTGGGGGCGTCCCTGATACGAGATAAGACCCGCGACACCGTCCCCAGGCACCACGGGCAGCACCGGGCTGCTTTATTCGAGCCCTTGGAGCATCTTCTGGCTGCCGAAGCCGCGCCGTGAGCTCGTGGCCCCGCTCCTTTCTCCAAAAAAAACCCAAAGTTTGAAGAAAATCACCCGTGGGCAGCGGCGGAGCTGAATAAAAACCATCGGAGGTGCAGCCTTCGTGGGACAGGAGCCGATCTCCGCTGTCAGCCCCCTGCAGGTTTGGGATCCTCCCGGCCGCTGGGTTTTGGTGCCCTCAGGCCCAAATTTGTGGCCAAAAGCAGTCCTGGGCGTAAGGGTTTGCAGGAAGAGAATCGGGGAGATTCCCCAGCCGGAGAAATCTCTGCGAATGCCGCGAAAACCGACAGCAGCTGGAGGCAAGGAGCTTTCCCCATTCCGCCTGGTTTTTGTTGTTTTTTTGGGGGTAAATTCCTCAGGTTGGGAGCCCGAGCTCTGGTTGGAAACCAGCCGGCACCGCGGAGCTGCGAGCTCCATCCCAGCCTGGTGTGGCATCGTTAAAATGGCACGGCTCTAATAAAGCACCGAGCGTTGGGGCAGCTAATTAGTCCTGTCCCCTCGTTATTCCGTGTCCTGGATGGTTTGGGGAAGCTCGGCTCTGTCGGCGTGGAGTTCGTGGTGGATTCGTGGGCAGCTTCCAGCAGGGAAAAGGGGGGAAAAAAAGGAAAAGCGAGCCTCGTCGGGTGTCATTTTGAGGGAAAGCTGCTGGAAATGTGGACAGAGGCGAGGTTTAGCAGCGGTTTCGGGGCCTGGATTTACAGAACGGTTCCCACGTGGGCCCGGCGGAGGAGCAGGATTGTTCGGGATCGCATCACCCCTGGTAAATTGAGAGCTTTCAGGAAGAATTTGGGAGGTGCAGCCCAATTAACGACCACAAATTGAGCAGCTGCCGCGCTCCGAAACCACTCCAGGACAGCATTTGGGAGCTGCTCATGTCCGAAGGCGACCTGGGGAAGCTTTCTCCCCACGCAAGGAGTGCTCGGTCCTGCAGGACGCGGCTGGTTGTCACCTGGAAGGCGCGGGGCAGGGGATGGGAGCGCTTCTTTTACCAAAAACTGTACCAAAAGGAGCCAGCTGCCGCGGCGGGGGCTCAGCCTCTGGGGTTCCAGCTCCCTCTGAAGGAGGTTTCTTGCCCCAAAACGCCCGGACGTCGTTTTGGTTCCACCCGATGAGCTTTACACGGTGTGAACGCTGCCTCGGAGGCCGCTGCTGCTGGGGGATTAAAGGAAGGGAAGAGCCGGAGCCACGCAGCCGCCGAATTCCTCGCATCCACCGGGCTGGGAACCCAGCTTGGGTCCTGCGGAGCCTCCAAATGAATTTGGGGTCAAAAAAAGCAGGATGAGGCAACGGGATTTTCACAAGCAGCCTCTGGCCAGGCTGGGCAAATGGAAGCTCGGTCACCAGGTGACAGCAACCTCGTGGAGTTAGACGAGTTTATAGACAAATTAAGTCAGAAACCGTTAATTTTCCCACTGGAAGACGCTGCTGAGCGCGTCAGTGCTTCGTCTTCGTTGCTTCACTCTAGAAATCCACGTAGAAGCTTTGCAAAAACCCACCTTTAATGGGAAAACGGTGGGGTTTTGGGATGTGAGGAGCCAAAATAGCATCTTTAGGGCCGCCTCGGTTGCTGCCAGGGGTCCTTCTCAGGCCCTGGGAGCAGAAATCCTCGGGAGCAGGGAGCTCGGGGTCCTGCAGCTCTCAGCCACCTCCCTGCTGCCCGTGGTGATCGCTGCCGGCTCCCCCGGAGCTCGGAGAGGTCGTGAGGCCTGACGGTCCCGCTAATTACCCTTTGCTAATTGGCTTTTCCTCTTTCCAGGTGACCAAAACGTGTGGTACCACTACGGGCGAATCTAAACGAGCGCGGTGGGGACGGCCCCGCGGGGACGGCAGCGCTCGGACGGACACTTGGAAGCAAAAATGGTAAGGGAAGAGTTGAAAAAATGGGAAGAATTCACATCTTTTAGAGAAAAACCTCCGGGTTTGGCCTGGCACTGAACCCTGGGGGTCTTTAAAAGGCGTTTAGACGTTGAGCTTGGTGACAGGGTTTGGCGGAGGGCTGGTTAGGGTTAGGGTTGGGTTGGGTGGTCCCGGGGGTCTCCTCCAACCCAAATAATTTTGGGGTTGGGCTGGGTGATTTTGGAGGTCTCCTCTAACCCAAATGATTCTGGGGTTGGGCTGGGTGGTTTTGGAGGTCTCCTCTAACCCAAATGATTCTGGGGTTGGGCTGGGTGGTTTTGGAGGTCTCCTCTAACCCATATAATTCTGGGGTTGGGCTGGGTGGTCTCGGGGGTCTCCTCCAACCCAAATGATTCCGGGATGATTCTGGACACCCCCTCTCCTTGCCCTCGCAGCGACCAATGCGTATCTTTGTGAACGACGACCGCCACGTGATGGCGAAGCACTCGGCCGTCTACCCCACGCAGGAGGAGCTGGAGGCGGTTCAGAACATGGTGTCCCACACCGAGCGCGCCCTCAAAGCCGTCTCTGACTGGATCGATGAGCAGGAGAAAGTCGGTGGGGAGCAGCCCGAGGCGGAGGCCATGGAGACAGCGGCTGAGGAGGAGAACAAAGAAGGAGGGTGAGGCATCGGGCGGGCTTGGGTTAGTCGAAACGATCCTGCTGGAGCTGGGGAAGACCCCGTTTCCCTTGGTTTTGGGGTTAATTTGGGGGCTGACGTGGTACTGAGTGATTTTTTTCCTGCCCGGGTGCGGTGATGCTGCACCAGGGCTCGTGCATCCCGTTGGAGCTCCGCAGAGCGATCCCTGAGCTCCAGCTGAGCTCTTGTGCTTGGCTGCAGCCAATTTTCTGCTTTTTGGGGCCGCTGCCATCGTGCTGTGTCCTTTTTGCAGGGATCAGAAGGCCACGGAGCAGCTGACCAGGACCCTCCGTGGCGTGATGCGCGTGGGGCTTGTGGCCAAAGGCCTCTTACTCAAGGGGGACTTGGACCTGGAGCTAGTTCTGCTCTGCAAGGATAAGCCCACGTCGGATCTCCTGGAGAAAGTGGCCGACAATCTTGGCGTACAGCTTGCTGTGAGTAAGGTCCTTGTGTTTGTGCGTGTTGCAGAGAGCAGAACGAGGAAAAAAAGTCTTAAATGGATAAAAAAAAAAATAAGACACCCGGCGCCACGCCTGTGTTGAGGTGCCTTGGGAACGTGTTCTTGGTTAGATCTGTGGCATTGTTCTGGAATCACTTTCTCAATGAGCGTTGTTTCATGAGCTGAAATGTCCTGTGCACGCCTCGTGCTGTTTTTTGGTTTGGTTTCCCTCGGAAAAAGGTGTTCCAAAGCACTCAAAACCGGGAGTAAGGCGAGCACTCAGCGCTCCCCTTCTGTTGCAGGCTATAACCGAAGACAAATACGAAATAATCCAGTCCGTTGGTGATGCTGCCATTGTAATTAAGAACACAAAAGAGCCTCCGTTGACGCTGACCATCCACTTGACGTCGCCCGTAGTCAGAGAAGAAATGGAAAAACAGTTAGCTGGAGGTAGGGGAGACTGGAAACGGCCAGCAGGCGCTCTGGAAACGTTGCTGTCGCTAATTCGTTGTTAGAGCGTGCTCTTCAGTTTCATCCAAAGTGGCAAAAACGATTTCTGTGCAAATTCCAAACTCCTCGAGACAGCCCTAACCTCGTGAGATCGTGGTTATGGTTTATTTGGACCGAGTTTTCTGAAACTGAGCAGCACCTTTCCGATGGTATTTTGTTCCTTTTTTATTTTTGTTTTTATTTTGTCCTTTTTCCTTCGGCCTTTAGTTCACTAATATGTAATACTGTTGGATTAATCGTTTTTTTTTTTTGTATCTAGCCATGTAAGTGGCCTGCACAGTGACGTAAAAAAAAATATATATAAATGGATACATTTAAAAAAAAAAAAAAAAAAAAAATTGAAGGCTTCTCGTGAAATGACTTGCATGTAAATGAGACCGGATGCTCTGAGCAGTTTGTGTTGCAGCAAGAATGATAGGTGCTCGGGGTCTCCTTGCTTGGCTGTTTGACCAGCTCAAGTTCAGAACTCCAGGAAGTGATGCAGAGTTTTGGATAAAGTTAGCCTCTCCATTCGGCCCCAAATTTCTCTCGGAGTCAGAATCCACGGGCGTTTTTGCACCCGAGTGGGCTCGCCGTGGCCGGTCCTGCACCGCAGGCGTTGCTCTGTTCCATCCGCACACCTCCAACGCTCGCTCCCTGCACTAGCCTTATCTAAAACCCTGGTCGTGGGCAACTTTGAGCTCTAAACAAAAAACCTTATCTTCAGTTTTGCTGCAGCACAGACTGGGAAATATTCTTGTGCTCTCTTGACTGTCTTTTGGTTTTGATATCTGACCTCGTCTACCAAGCCTTCTAGTTTGTCAATTTTAGGGACGCTGGACCTTTGACCAACAGGACGCTCTCTGTCACGGGTTGGGGCCGGGGCAGTCAGGCCTTATGGGCGGAGGGGGTTCCCTTGATCCTAGCAAAGCTCTTCCCCCCGCTCCTCCACTAAAGCTGCGCTCAGAGCGGGGTCTTTATCAAATTCCCCTCCGCTGCCTGCCACGGGCCTCGCACGCCGCGACTCCGCTGGAGCCGTGAAGGATCTCGGTCCTCTCCCGCAGGGCGTTCTGCCCCAATCTTTCCTCTCGGACCAGATTTCAGCCCGTCCCCGATCATTAAACCTCCCCCCACGCCTCTGCAGTCTTAATTTCTAAGCGAGGCCGAGAGGCGAGCGTACTGCAGACCCCCCCAGCCAGGTCAAGGAGCGAGAGCACGATCATTTGGGAGCCTCAGCTGCCCGTAGGGAGCTGCCTCATCCCCTCTCCACCTGACAGAACCCCCTTGGTCAAACTGTGCCTTGTCTTCTTATTCCATCCACGAATAGAAACGCTATCAGTCAACGACTCCCCGGACGTTCTGGACAGGCAGAAATGCCTTGCTGCCTTGGCGTCACTGCGACACGCCAAGTGGTTCCAGGTTTGCATTTTGTTCTTATATTTGTCTTTAAGTAGAGAATTTGTAAAAACCTTTTAACGGGCTAACTGTTTTTTTTATTATTTTTTTATTTTTTTTACTTAAAATACGTTAACGTTAGACGTGCTGAACTTAGCGCCTGTCACCGGTACAGCTGCTAAAGAAGCACTTAAGCAAATTAAACATTGGACAGGAACCTTTGTTAACGAGTAGATGCCTAGCTGCTGCTTTGTGTTAAGAGTAATGTCGCCTTCGTACACTCCAGTTGTAAAATTGCCACGTGGATTACTGTTTACCCTTGACAAAGTAGCACTGCCAAAGTTAATGTCTGCGAACCCGCAGTTCGGGGGTTTCTATTGAATGTGTGTCTGCTTCTGATTCCTCTTCTAGGCCAGGGCGAACGGGCTGAAGTCGTGCGTCATAGTCATACGCGTGTTGAGAGATCTGTGTACTCGGGTTCCTACCTGGGCACCGCTGAGAGGATGGGTAATTGTCCCCTTTGTTTGTTCAGGGTTTTGGGGACCGCTCCTCCGAACCCGTGCCCGGCTCCCTTCGGCCCGCACGCGTTCCGTTTCCAGAAGCGAGCCGTAAGGACGGAAATTCCTGGTTTTTTGGTCCCTTAAGAGCCACCTGCCAGCTTTCCACGCCGTGAATCCTTTTGGTTTTCAGTCTGCGCTGTGAATTTGTAGCAGCTCCTGGAGTTGCGGCGAGCGTAGCGTGCCGCGCCAGCCCCTGCTCCTCTCACTGCCCCCCCAAAATCTCTTCCAGCCTCTGGAGCTGCTGTGTGAGAAGTCGATCGGGACCGCCAACAGACCCATGGGCGCCGGGGAGGCTCTGAGGAGGGTTCTGGAGTGCCTCGCCTCGGGAATCGTGATGCCAGGTTAGGTGGTTCTCTGCATTTCCATTTCAAAGGGACACCGAAAAAATAAAAATAAAAATAAAAAACCAAAAAACGAACGCGGTTGAAGCTTTGACGCGCTGTTGTGTTGCCTGGTGTTTGAGACATCGGCTGCTTTCCGTGCAGACAGCTTAGACTCGAAGCTCAGAAAGCCCCCGGCGTGCGTGGGTACTGCTGTACCCTGCTGCTGCTTAGGGCACGTGTGTTCGAAGCTACGGACCCATGACGTTAAACCCCGCAGAGGGAGCTACCGGTTCCCACCAGTGTAAAAACCCGGTTCTCCGAGTGCTTCGTGACCAGTTTCCCCGATAATTGTACCCGTAAAATAGTCCAGGCGAGTTTCAGAATGTTGGACAGTGGATGGATCATGTCAGTCGGTGTTCTTCGAGAGATGAGTGTTGATTGATGCCAAGGGAATACTTAGTTTAGTTTCTTTAGAAACACCAGGATAATTCTCTGCATATCTTCCTTGTTTCCTGCCTTCAGATGGTTCTGGTATTTATGATCCTTGTGAAAAAGAAGCCACTGATGCTATTGGGCATCTAGACAGACAACAAAGGGAAGATATCACACAGAGTGCTCAGGTATAGTTTTGACTACAGATGTTACAAAAACTTACTCAGTTCAACTGACTCTGAACTTCCATATTGGTTAATGGTAGTTTAGTAACCTCACGGAGGTTGGTGTTAACTTTTTTAACGACCTAGCCAAGTAAAAGAACTCCAAATGGGTCCCACGCCAATAAGGAATTTGTAGCTCGGCCAACCAGAAGCAAAGTATCAGGTTTTAAATAGTGACTTGCTACCATGACCCGTCTTTTGGGCTGAACCTCAAAATTCAGAGAGTCCTATTTAAACTGATGAGGAATTTTGTGTAGGGGTGGGTAGAATGGTCCTGTCTGAAACTCTGCAGTGAACAGAGATGGCTGGGGCAACTCGTGCGTCCCAGTAACATGCGTTTCGTCTTTCTAGCACGCTCTGAGACTTGCTGCTTTTGGCCAGCTTCACAAAGTCTTGGGGATGGATCCCCTACCTTCCAAAATGCCCAAGAAACCAAAGAACGAGAACCCTGTTGACTATACTGGTAGGTAATAAGAGAAATAAAAGAAATGACGATGTGTTTGTGAGGCTCCTGCCGCAGTGCTTAGCTCTTCTCTTACGGTTTCCACAGTCCAAATTCCTCCCAGTACAACGTACGCTGTCACTCCAATGAAGCGTCCCATGGAGGAGGATGGAGAGGAGAAATCTCCGAGCAAAAAGAAAAAGAAGATTCAGAAAAAAGGTATTGAGTTAACAAGAGGTAGGTACAAAGGGCTACCCGAAAGCTGTTCTCAGGCTAAGCTGGGGGGAGGAGAGGGGGGCAAGTTTCAGAAGAGCTCTTGCCAGTGTTTGATCTTGAGCGATGCCGTACGCGGGGGCTGTAGGGCATGTGAATTTAGGAAATAAAGAGGGAAAAAGGAAACTTGGCCGCTGTCAGATTTTTACTCGGTATAGCTTAAGTGCTCACGAGGTCGGAACTGATAGATCGGAGCTTGCTGTCTGAAATCAGTGAGGCTTCTTCTGAAGAGATGACAAACATCTGCAAAATCTGTTTTTCTGTCCAGAGGAGAAACTTGAACCTCCCCAGGCCATGAATGCACTGATGAAACTAAACCAGCTAAAGCCTGGGCTCCAGTACAAACTCGTGTCTCAAACTGGTCCTGTTCATGCTCCCATCTTCACGATGTCGGTGGAAATTGATGGCAGCACCTTTGAGGCATCAGGACCTTCCAAAAAGACAGCCAAATTGCACGTGGCGGTGAAGGTAAGAGCCGTGTGTGGAAATCCCTGCTGCAGGGCTCTCCTTCAAGGCAGCCTGGCTGGGAAAAGCCCGGCACTCAATTAACAAACAGAGTCTTGAGCAACCTTCTCGATTTTTTTACCCCAAAAACGCGTAGGGCACGTGAGAGCCAGGGGTGAGCGCACTGCAGTAATCCCTTCTCCCGCTTTCCTTACCCTAGGTGTTGCAAGATATGGGTTTACCCACAGGAGTGGAAGGCAAAGAATCTGGAAAAGGAGATGAATCAGCCGAGGAGACGGAACAGAAACCTGTCGTTGTTGCTCCTCCTCCTGTAGTGGAGACGGTTTCTACGCCCAGCGCTGCTTCTCCTCCTGCGGATCAGACCTCAGAGGTGAGCACAGCCCAGCGGGGCGAAACACCACTGGGATTCCCCGGGGTGATGGCAGGGGACATCCCAAAAAGCACCTTTAGCTACCTGCATGGAGCTCAGTCAGCGGGACAGAACAATTTGAGGGGGAAAGGCATCAGGTGAGCTTCTTCCAGTCCTGTCCCTGTCTAACATGGTCCAGAGCAGGCATTTTGGGAGCAATTCCTAGTCCGTTAGTGACGAAGCCTTGAGAAAACCAAGCCCTGCTCCTCTGCTTGCAGAATGTGAAACAACAGGGACCAATTCTGACCAAGCACGGCAAGAACCCCGTGATGGAGCTGAACGAGAAGAGGCGCGGGCTGAAGTACGAGCTGATCTCCGAAACGGGCGGCAGCCACGACAAGCGCTTTGTGATGGAGGTGAGGCCCCTTCCCTGTCCTCTCCCTGCGCTTCCATCCCACCTGGGTCACCCCTACCCAGTTCCTGCCCTCTGCCTTCACACGCCACCATTTAATTCCTTCCCAAGGTGGAGGTTGACGGGCAGAAATTCCAAGGAGCCGGCTCGAATAAAAAGGTAGCGAAAGCCTACGCCGCTCTGGCTGCGCTGGAGAAGCTGTTCCCAGATGCTCCCGTTGCCATTGAGCAAAACAAGAAGAAAAGAGCCCCTCTGCCCGCCAGGGGAGGACCCAAGTTTGCAGTAAAAGTAAGTAAATTCAGCGCCTTTGTGTAACGCAACTGCCGGTTCTCTCCTACCTCTGTCTCCTGATGAATGGTGTTAATCTCTATCAGGAGGAGAGAGAATAAAATGTCTTGAGAGAAACCAGGATCTGCTCATGGGATTAGGGAGCAGAAATCCTGCTGGGTTCCCCCAGAAACCAAGGATCTGCTCACAGGATTAGAGAGCAGAAATCACGCTGGGTTCCCTGAGAAACCAAGGATTTGCTCATGGCCATGGGATTAGGGAACAGAAATCCTGCCGGGTTCCCCACCCTGGGACGTGGAACGCGGGGGCCATCCTCATATTAACGATCCTCTTTTTCCCCCCTCCAGCAGCACAACCCGGGTTTTGGGATGGGCGGCCCCATGCACAACGACGTGCCCCCGCCGCCCAACATGCGGGGTCGCGGCAGAGGCGGCAACATCCGCGGCCGGGGCCGGGGCCGGGGCGGCTTCGGCGGCAACCACGGCGGCTACATGAACGCAGGTGAGACGCCGAGCACCTCCTCCTCCCTGCTGCACCCCCCCGGCACCGAGCAGCTCCCCAGCTCCTCCAGCACTCGCTGCTCTGACCCCCGGCGTGATGAAAATTGAAGTTTTGGTGCCCCCGATTTCGGTGTGTTTAAGCTCTGTGTTCCCGTTCAGGTGCTGGGTACGGAAGCTACGGTTACGGAGGGAATTCGGCCACGGCGGGCTACAGTAAGTGCTCCTTTCTTTCATTTTTGGTACCCGTCAGTCCTGCTGGGGGCGTGGAGCTTGAGCGGGGGCGCAGCGTGCGGTGACGCGCTCGTGCTGAAGCCGTCGGCAAAGGGTTCTCTTTTTTGAGTGGGAATGAACCCAAAACGGCCTCGGTGCTGGCGTGAAAGTGCAAACCCGAATCCCGGTGACTTCACCTTTCCTCTAAGCCTGTGAATATTTTAAATTTCTCTGCTTTAAGCCATGCGAAGCGACCAGCCACGCTTTTGAATGTGATTTTCCTGAAAACGCACGGCGATTGGTCTTGAGGAGAAGCCTTCATTGGGGGGTGACAGGAGCAGAGAAATCTAAAACATGACTTTCAAATGTGGCGCATTTTGCCCTCTTCAAAAGAGTTCTAATTTTTTTTCTCTGCTCTGTCTCCCCCTTTTGTAGGTGACTTTTTCACAGACTGCTACGGCTATCATGATTTTGGGTCTTCCTAGATCATCTAAAAGTATTGCACACAAAAAAAAAAAAACAAACAGCTTTTTACTCCAATTTTCTCGAACTCCAAAACCCAAAGTGTTCGTGCCGTGTCCCCGTGCTTCACTGGGTTTCTCAACAGTGGCTTTTCACCGCAGCTTGTCTGAAACACTCTTAGCCTGCAGAACTTAAGACAGTGGCAGTTTTTATTGTGATTTGCCTTTGAACTTGGCCGTATCGATGTCCACCACAGGGGGATCTAACCATCCGAGAAGGTTTTTTTTGTGCCCTCGGCACAAATGGCAAAGCCAGCTCTGTTCAGCGTAAAGGCAAAAAGCCCATCCTTGCTTTTTATGGAAAGCATTACTTTATTTTTAAGAAAACAGATACCGAAGCGTTTTAATCGACCTTCGTCTTAATTTACAGCAGGTTTTGTACAAAATTTGAGCCTTTTAAATAAATCCCAGGAACTGGGTCCGTGCCTCTTGATACTGGGAAGACTTTTCAACATCTCTGAACCTAGTACAGCCCAGCTTGCTGAGCATGCCAAGTGGTGACTTTGTCCGTGGAATCGTGTGTGCTAAAAAACAAATTAATCCTACATCCTCTGTAACACGCTGGTGGGTTAACGCTGAGGGACGTGGTTTATTTTTTATTTTTATTTTTTTTTTTGTGGCTGGTAGCTAGTGTACTTTCAAAGGTATTGTAATTGTGCTTCCAGTACTGATCCAATAAATATCGGGGCGGTCGGAGCTAGCGCCGACACGTCAGCCTTTCACTCCTGGACATGCATGGATTCACTCGTGCCGTGACCGTGGGCTGTCCTGAGCCAAGCATAAAGGGCCTAAAGCACCCCGGGGCCTCTGCGAGGTGTTGGTGCTACCTGGGGATTCAATTCACTGGAATTAGGAACCGCAGGAAATCTGCAACGGGCCAGTCTCTGGCGGTTTCCAAGTGCTCGGTCCTTTATTCTTGCTGCAGTGCTTGTTTTACCGCTGTATTTTATTTTATTTTTGTTTGTTTGTCACTGTTTTTAGCTGCAAAGCCTGCACCGGGGCGTTCGTTTGGCTTGTGGGGCTCAGCAACATCTGAGTTAACTCAGTGACGAAACCAGTGAAATAAAAGCAAAGCGAAACAAAAAAACCTCTCAGCCACGAAGCACCAGCTGAGAAATTCAAAAGTCTGAGGTTTTTAGCAGATATTTTCAAAAATGGTAATAACAGTGCATGCCCTCTATCCTTTTTTTAAAAAGCTGTTTAAAATAATGACTTTTTATACCAGGGAACAGCTCCTGTCCTGAACCAAGTGAAAAACTGCCATTTTTTTAAGCAAATACTTGGTGAAGTAACCACTTGGGCAGCGGCTGTTTTTATTCCTTAGCTTTGATGTAGGGGAAGGCAAAAGCGATTGGCTGCCGAACGGCACCAAAATTCATACTTAAATACGAGGTGGTGATAGCAAACTCTGCGATTTCCAGAAATTTTGGCTCCTTAATGGGGAGGGACTGACCTCCAGCAGCCGCGGCTCGGATTTTAAGCTCTTAGCCCTTGCTCCGGAGACGTCCCTGCAGCCTTCCCACGGGTCTTTGGACCAAATCCTGGGGTTTTAACACCAGGGATGGAGCGAGGGATCTCGGCACCGAGCTGGTTTTTGCCGTGGCTGTGGCAGCGCTGGCTGGAGAGGAGCTCCCTGGCACAACCTTGCCCCCACAGCACCGAGCCCAGGGCTGCGGAGGAACCCTCGGGAGGCTCCAGGGATAGCTGGAGCCCTGAGGAATGAAAGCCAGGTGCCTGGAAGCTCGTCACAACACGACCCCGTCACCAATTTGGGGAGCAAACTCCAATTTCACCTTCGGGAGTTGTTCCCGTTGGGTAACGTGGAACTGCAGAGGGCGCAGGACCGGGCTCCTCGGGCCTTTTTTTAGCTCAATTCTCACCCTCTGCGTTTGGCAGGAGGTGCTAGCGAAACCTCTCCTCCTCAGAGGCTGGTACGGACACCGGTGCAGGTTTTTAGTTAGATTCTAGTGGCTTTTCTTCCTCGAAAACGATTGGTTTTGGATACGGCGAGTCCGACTGTAGCGTAATCCTCGGCCGGAGCCCCGCGCGAGGAGCCCCACGCATCGGGAGGGCAGGACGAGGACTGCTCGGTGCTCGAGAGCTTGCCTGTAGTACTGATAAATAAAGGAGAAAAAAAAAAAAAAAGAACACCCACTCGTGGCTGCGCTGTTGCATCCAGGCTTCCTGCAATATTTGGGGGCATTCCGAGGTTTTTTGGGTGACCCGGGCTCCGAGGTCGTGGCCCGACGCTGGGGGCGAGGTCTCCCCCATCCTCTCCCCCTCGGGTTGTTGCTGCTCATCCTGCACCTAACCCCTTTTTGGGGCCGGGGGTGTGCTAATTGCTCGTTAGGGGAACGAGTTTCCTCCCTGTCCCCGCGTCTCCGCGCTGGAGGCTGAGCATCAGCTGCTGCCGGCGGCCGGCTTGGCTCCAGGAGCGCCAGACCTTCAACCGTTTTGGAGCTTTTTAAGTCAAAAAACATTAATTATCTTAACGTGCATGAAAGGAACGGCCGTGCCCCTGAGCCTGGGGGTCGTGCTGGGGTGAGAGCCGGACGCCGACGTCCTCCAGGGAGCCTCTTGGCTTGCGTGGAGCATCCCCGAGCTGCTCCCGAGCCCTTCCCGGGCCTGAAACCCGCCGGTGCCCTCCCCAGCAGCGTGGCGGGGCCGGGGTTGACGTTTTTCTCTCTTTTTAGGCCAATTCTACAGCAACGGCGGCCACTCCAACTCGGGGAGCGGCGGCGGAGGCGGCGGCTCCTCGGGCTACGGCTCCTACTACCAGGGCGGCGACAACTACAACTCGCCCGTGCCCCCCAAGCACGGGGGCAAGAAGCAGCAGCACGGGGGGCAGCAAAAACCCTCCTACGGCTCGGGCTACCAGTCCCACCAGGGCCAGCAGCAGCAGTCCTACAACCAAAACCAGTACAGCAACTACGGCCCGCCGCAAGGCAAGCAGAAAGGCTACAACCACGGCCAAGGCAACTACTCCTCCTACTCCAACTCCTACAACTCGCCGGGCGGCGGGGGCTCCGACTACAACTACGAGAGCAAATTCAGTGAGTGGCGCTCGTTTCTTTTTGGGGGGAGGGAGCTGGGGGGGGATAAAACCACAAAAAAGATGCTCTAGCCCTTCGGTCCCGTCCGCTGGGCGCACAGGAGCGACTTGGCAGGCTCCAAGAGCTCTGGTTTGGGTCATTTTGCTGGTAAATTGGTTCAAGTCGTGGTCAGGGTGCTCGCTGCTCCTTCCTGAGAGGCTGCTGCTGCCTTTTGGGGGCGAACGGGGAACCACGGGGGTGGTTTGGGACAACCAGGTGGGTGTAAGCTTGGATCCCCGAGGGGCAACTGTCCCTTTGGCCACTGATAGCCATCAGGATGGCTACTGGGAGCAGCTGGGATGGCCACTGGGAGCAGGCAGGATCGCTGGGTGCCCTGCAGGAGGAGCTGCAGCCCGCGCTCAGCCCCGGCTCCCTTCCAGGTTACGGCAACAGCGGCCGCGGCGGCGGAGGGAACAACTACTCCGGAGGTGCCTCGTACAACACTGGCTCACACGGGGGCTATGGGGGAGGATCTGGGGGCG
Organism: Aythya baeri; assembly: GCA_026413565.1. Lineage (NCBI taxonomy): Eukaryota > Metazoa > Chordata > Aves > Anseriformes > Anatidae > Aythya > Aythya baeri. The sequence continues at coordinate 321,384 of CM048640.1, forward strand.
GAGGGTCCTCGTACCAAGGTAAGCAAGGTCAGTACAAAACGCTTCCCCGCGGCTCTTTCCCTTTTGGGGCTCTTTTTTTCTTTTTTTTTCAGGGTTTTTTCCCTTTCGGGGCGCGGGGGCAGGTCCCAAAATCCCACCCCTGCAGCACTGGAGGAGCTCCAGCGTTACGGCCCGACCCTCAGCAACCTCCTTTCTCTCTCCCCTCCCTCCACAGGTGGATATTCCTCGCAGTCCAACTACAACTCCCCGGGCTCCGGCCAAAATTACAGCGGCCCCCCCAGCTCCTACCAGGCGTCCCAAGGCGGCTACGGCAGAAACGATCACAGCATGAACTACCAGTACAGATAAAGCAGCCCCTTCCTCCGCGGGCGTGGGGCTTTGTTACCTCCTGCACTCGCGCTCCCTTTGAATATTCAGTTTTATGGCCTCACAGTAAACATGTAACCCCCCCCTTTCCTCCCTTTCCCCCCCCCGTTTCCATGTTGCAGTGCTCTTTGTGATACCGGTCACTAATGGTTGAGTACCTGTAATTCCATACTTAGCTGTATTTTGGGCATCTATGTATTTAATGGTTTGTTAGTTGCCATTACAACTTTGTCTGAATAGGGTTTTTGAGTTACTACAAGTTTTCGGTATCCTTTTTCTATTTAAAAAGTGGCGTTGACGTGTTACCACAGTATGGCTTTAAATAGATAAGGGATATGTCATCTGTTAATGCTTTCGTGAAGTGAGTTAAACGAGCTTTCTGTATTTTAATGCTTTAGTGTTTCAGTTTTATAAGTGAAGATTTTATTTTAAAAACCAGTGGGACAGAGTGGGTTTTGTATGCCTGAATTGTTCAGGCAGTACACCTGGATTAAGCTGAATGTAGACAAATAAACACAAACTCTTGATGGCTTTGTCTCCGAGCGCCTGCTTTTACCTCGCCAGCTCCTGCAGCGGCCCCTGGGCTCTGTCGGACCCAGATGCAGTTTTTTTTCCCCCAAACCCAGCTCTGTTTTTGGGGTTTTGGTTCCCACGTTCCCCTTGGCACGGTGGCTGCAGGTTTGGGCTCCCATCCACGCCCCGATTTCGGTCCCCGCAGGGGTTTGATGGCATCTGCCAAATGTCAAGAGGCACCGGGGCGTGAAGAACGAGCCTGGGGCAGGGCTGGATTACGGGGAATAAACCACCAGCCTGAATTTACTGCCCCGAATCCCTGCCAAAAATGCCGCCAGCTCCCTGCCAGAGCTGTCACGGCACGGTGACACCGAGCAGCTTCGGGGACAGCCACGTGCCAGCCAGCCCACGTGGGACGGGGAGTTTGAGGACAAAGAGGGGATTTTCCCCCTTGTTCCGGGTTCAAGGGGAGAGCTTTGGGGCAATAACGCCCGGGGCTGTGCGCCACCAGGCACTTCCCGGTACGTGCAGACCTCGCCGCTCCCGGAGCTAACAGCAGCGGGATGTAAAAAAAAATAAACAAAACAACAGGAAAGGAGAGCGAAAAGGCAATAAAAAAGGGCTGTGGTTTCAGCCAGGTGAAGGCGCAGCGCTGCTTCCTCGGGGTGAGGCCGTGGGCAGAGTGACGGCGTGGGGACGGGGCGGCTGCTGCTCCCCACGGGGGCCGGGGGGTCCCCAAAATGCATCCAGCCAGGGGTGGGAACCAGCCCCGAAATTTGGGGTGGAAAAGGGGATTTGGAGGAGCGTTCCCGGTGCCTCCAGCACCTCCTCCTCCTCCTCCTCCTCCTCCTCGTGCTTTTTTCCCCTGGCTCGGTGCCACCCGCTCGGTCCAAAACCAACAGCGCCGGCTCCTTCGCCTGGGCGGGGGGGGGCAGGGGCAAACTCCTCCAGGTCCACCTGCGCCATCCTCCCCTTCATTAGCTCACCTAATAATTACCCCAGCCGGGAGCCTAATTACCTAACGAACCTAAGGACCGGCCCGGGGAGGGAGGTGCCCAAACCCGAGGCCCCTTCAGGGAGGTTTTGGCCCCGTCCCGCTCGCCTGTTTGCCAACCCTCCCCGCGCTATCGCGGCCTCCCGAAACGGGGCCCGGCCGTGCCCCACGGCTGCCCCACAGCTGCCCCACGGCTGCCCCATGGCCCCCCCACGGCCACCCCCCTCCACGCTTGTTTGAGCCCCAGCTATGTCAACACCTTGAGCAAACGGGGGCCAGGGCGGCAACGGCCGTGCCAGGAGTGTGATGAGAGCTGGGGGGGGGGAGGGGGGGGCAGAGTCCCCGGGGGGGGCTGGGGGGAGAGGTTGGGGGCAGTGGATGGAGTGGCCCCAGCGGGGGGCTCCCCACCCCATCGAGGTGCCCCCAGCCCCATTATGGTGCCCTCAGCCCCACTGTGACCCCCCCCCCGCCCAATTGCAGCACTCTCAACCCCATCACTGAGGTGCCCCCAGCCCCATTACGATTCCCCAGCCCTATTGTGATGCTCCCAGTTCCATCACCAAGGTGCCCCCCAGCCCCATTACGGTGCCCCCAGCCCCATTACGGTGCCCCGAGCAGCGAGGAGGCGTTGGGCAGGCTCGGTCCGGCCGGCTCAGCTGCAGCCCTTTTATTACAAACAGACCAACGACGGACAAAACAAAGCCATAATTTAAGGAGGGGGGGGACAGGGTGGGGGCGGCACAGCTTTTTGGGCCGCGGGGGTCCCTGGCTCAAGGGCAGACTCGGCTCGGAGGCGAGCACAGTAACGAACGTCGGAGATAACGAAGCAGAGGATCCGGCCCCAGAGACCCGGGCTCCTGCTGCATGGCTCAATTTGGGGAGAAAACCTCCCCGTTACGGATTTTTTTTTGGGGGGGTGGGGAAGCCCCGAGGTTTTTTGAAACGGCCCCGAGCGGCTGCTCGGGTGCCAGACACTGGCCAAAAAGTCGGGGTTGGGGGTGTGCAAAACCTGAGGGGGGGGACACGGCCACCCCTTGGGGTACACATGGAGACGCGGCCGTCCCTAGGGGGGACACGTCACGTTGGCCCCCTGGAAATGGGGCCAGAGGCTGAGCACCTCCTCGGGCTGGTAGTGGTGCACCATGACCAGCCGGGAGAACTTGCACTTGTCGTAGGGCAGCCGGTGCATGTTGAAGACCCCCCAGGGGCTGCTGGTGACGCCGAGGCCCAGCGCGTGCAGGCAGACCCCCACGAAGGAGTCCTCCATGTTGAGCAGCGGCAGCGTCTGCGCCACCGCGTACACCTTGGCCGCCAGGTCCCCCGAGAGGACGTAGGCCGGCCCGCCGCAGTAGGGCGGGTAGGTGTCGTTGGGGTAGACCTGGCGGGGCACGTACCACTTGTAGGCCTTGCTGCGCAGCGGCCCCGTGTCGCGGTAGATGTAGCCCGTCATGAAGTCCCTCTTGGGGGGCAGCTGGGGCTGCAGGAGCCGCCCCACCAGGAAGGCCAGGTTGAGGAAGACGTCGCGGTCGGCCTTGAGCACGTAGGCGGCGCCGGGGCAGTGGCGGCTCACCCACTCCATGCCCATCAGCGTCTTGAGCGTCAGGTTGTTGTAGGTGTCCAAGAAGTCCTGCTGCAGGATGTCGCGGTGCAGGGCGCTCTCCTCCTCCAGCACCCGCCGCAGCGGGGCCCCGAACACCGGGTGGACGCCGGTGAGGAAGAGCCGCAGGATGGAGACGCCAGGCACCGAGCTCTCGTTGCCCCAGGTCTGCCGGATGGCCGCCCTGCCCGCCGTGTCCGCCGGCTCCGTGGCCACCAGCAGCACCAGGAAGGGCGCCCGCTCCCGGCACTTGTGGGGCTCGTTGAGGAGGAAGCGGTAGGGGTAGGGGTAGGGGGGCTGCAGCGGGTGGCGGCTGGGGGGGGGCGGCTTGGCCGTGGCCTTGACCGACGATGACGACGATGACGATGATGATGATGATGACGACGCTCGCCATTGGAAGGCCGCCATGTTGATGGCTCCAGGGCCATCAGGTCTACCATGACTACCAAGTCCACCAGGGCCACCAGGTCTACCTTGACTACCAGGTCTACCAAGCACCCCGTTGGGTCCATCGGGTCCATCGGGTGCGTTGGGTGCACTGGGTCCATCGGGTCCTTGGGGTCCATCGGGCCCGGCACTGAGGGGCTCCCCGGAGAGGCGCCGCTGCACCCGGACCCCCAGCAGCGCCAGCGACAGCAGGGCGGGCAGCAGCAGCAGCGCACGCGGCAGCTGCGGGCACCTCATCGTCGTACGGCTGCCGGGGGGGGGACGGGGAGGGGCGGGCAGGGGTCCCGGTGGTGGTGGGGAAGGGTCCTGGAGGGAGGGGGAGGAGAAACAATGGCTTGGACGCGATGCCTCGGCCACCGGCGGGTTTGAGCGTCGTGCGGCCAAGGGATCGCCCCTCGCCCACCCTAAAACTTGCCCCTCGCCCCCCAGCCCCTCACCACCCAAAAATTTGCCCCTCGCCCACCCTAAAATTTGCCCCTCGCCCCTATCTCCCCACCCCTTGCCCCCCAGCCCCTCGCCCCCCCAAAAACTCCCCCCCCGCCCACCCGACGGCTCCCCCCTCGCCCCTCATCCCCTCGCCCCCGTCCCCTCGCCCCCAGCCCCACAGGGACCCCCTCGTTCTGCCCCCTCCCCGTCCCCGGCCCCTCCCCCCGGCCTCCCTGGAGCTCTGTCGCCCGCGGGGCCGAGCGCTGATAAGCGGCGCCGGCGGTGATAAGGGAGCCCCGTGGGAGGGGGCCCGGCACAGGCACGGCCCCGGGGGCTGCCGTGGACCCTGCCCCGGCCCTGTCCCCACCCCATATCTCCAGCTCTGTCCCCTGTCCCCATCCCCATATCCCCAGCCCTATACCTCCGTCCCTGTCCCCCTGTCCCCATCCCCATACCCTCACCCCATATTCCCAGTCCTATATCCCTGTCCCTGTCCCCACCCCATACCCCTATCCCCATGTCCCCACCCCAAATCCCCACCCCATATCCCCAGCTCTGTCCCCAGCCCCACATCTCCTGCCCCACATCGCCCTCCCTGTCCCCATCCCCAACCCCAACCCCATATCCCCCGTCCCCAGCCGTGTCCCCATCCCCATCCCTAACCCTATTCCCATCCCCGTTCTTGTCCCCATAGCCCCGTCCCCATAGCCCCGTCCCCCTGCCCCCCAGCCCCGTTCCCGTCCCTGCCCCCCATTACCCCATTGGGGTCAGGGTCCACTGGGGGCACCCCCATGGGGCCGGCCCCACTGGGGCTGGGCTGGGGCGAAGGGCGGGGGCCAGGAAAGTCACAGGGGGGTCAGGGGGTTCACGGGGGGGTCATGGGGTTAAGGGGGTTCACTGGGGGCAGGAATGGGGCTGGGGGGTGACGAGGGGCTCGGCCCTGCCCTGGGGCCCCGAGGAGCAGCTCCCAGCCCTGCCCAGTTTGTCCCAGTTCACCCCCAGGGCTTCAGCCGTACCCAGTTCTCCCAGTCCTCCCAGTTCGCCCAGTTCACCCCCCCCTCCATCCCGGGGTGCAGCTCCCAGCCCTTCCCATTTCTGCCCAGTTTCCCCCAGGGCTCCTCATGTTGCAGTTTCTGGCCCTGCCCAGTTCACCCCAGTTCACATTGAGGTGCAGCACTCAGCCCAGTTTGTCCCAGTCCTTCCCAGTTCCAGCTGGATGTTGCTCCCTGCCCTGCCTGGCATCCCCCAGTTCTCCCAGTTCCCTCAGGGGTGCAGCTCCTGAGCCTTACCAGTCTGTCCCAGTCCTCCCAGTTCACTCCCAGCTACAACTCCCAGTCCTGCCCGTTCCATCCCAGTCACAGCTCCCAGCCCTGACCAGTCTGTCCCAGTGCTCCCAGTTCATCCCAGGTACAGCTTCCAGTCCTCCCAGTGCTCCCATTTCATCCCAGGTACAGCTCCCAGTGCTCCCAGTTCACCCCAGGTGCAGCTCCCAGCGCTCCCAGTTCATCTCCCAGTGCTCCCAGTTCTCCCAGTGCTCACCTGCGGTGCCGCTGTCGGTGTGGCCGCGGTGCTGGCAGCGGCCCCGACGTGTCCCGGGGGTGACGCAGCCGAGGCCGCCTCCCCCCCCCACCCCACCCCCTGCACAAACTTCCTCGGGCGCCCCGGGGTGACGCCCGGCGGGGGGGCGGGAGGGGGCAATGGGATCCGGATTGGGATCTGCTGGGATCGGGGCTGGGGGGGGATCTGGGGGGGGATTTGGGGTCTGGGGGGCTGAGGGGGGAATCTGGGTTTTGGGGGGTATCAGGGATCTGGGGGGGGAATCTGAGGTTTGGGACAGGATCTGGGGGGAGGGGGCTCTGGGCTGGGGTCCTGGGGGCAGACTTGGGGGGCACCAGGTGCTGGGGGGCGCTGGGGACCCCGTCCTGGTAGGACCCTATTGGGGGGGGGGTCTTCCCCCTTCCAACCTTCACAGTCCCCAATCACCCCCTCAAACGACGTGCCCGGCTATGCAGGGGGGGGGGTCACAAGGTCACCATCCCCACCACCACCCAGGTGTGACCCCCCCGACCATTTATGCCCCCCCCAGACCCATTTTTATCCCCCCAGACCCATTCATGCCCCCCAGACCCACTTGTGCCCCCCAAGCCATTTGTGCCTCTCCTGGCCCATTTGTGCCCCCCCTAGACTCACTTGTGTCCCCCTCAGACCCATTTCTGTCCCCCCCAGACCCATTTATGCCCCCCCGGACCATTTACGTCCCCCCCCAACCCCTTTATACCCCCCAAAACCCTTTGAAAAAAAAACCACAACCACACTCCAAATACAAAAAAACACACAAAACCCATACAAAACACCCCAAAAATCCAGAATAAAAGCGTGGGGGGGGCTGGGGGGGCGCAGCCCCCTCACTCCAGCGTGATGCCGGCGGCCTCCAGCGCGTGCCGGGCCCAGGGGGGGCAGCGCTCGGGGCCCCCATAGCGGGCGCGGACGAAATCCCGCACGAAGTCGGGGAAGCGCTGCCCCACGATGCTGTCCCGCATGGCCCGCATCAGCTCGAGCTGGAAGAGAAAAAAGAAGTTATTTTGTGTTTTTTTAATTTTGGGGGGGGTTAAGGACCCCCCCCGTGTTGTTTCGACCTTCCCCGTTTTCGCCCTTTTTGGCCCCAAAACCTGGTAGGCGATGTTGTGCACGGTGAGGTGGTGCAGGGCGGCCGGGTCGCTGCGCAGCAGGGCGTGCAGGTAGGCACGGCTGTGCCTGCGTGGGGCACAATTTTGGGGTTGGGGGGGTCACTTTGTGGCCCTCCCCACACCCCAAAAAATCCCCAAAAAAAAATCAAGCCCACCGTCGGCACGTGGGGCAGCCGCAGCGCTCGTCGATGGGGCGGAAATCCTTGGCGAACTGCTGGCTCTTCAGCTGCAGCGACCCCCAGGGCACCAGCGCCGAGCCGAAACGCTGCGGGGACACCGAGGGGGGGGCACGGGGTGGGGAGGGGTCCCAGGGACCCCCCCCCAAATGGAAAAGGTGCCCCCCCCACACACACAATTTGCTCCTTACCGCCGTCCGCGTGGGGAAGACGCAGTCGAACATGTCGCAGCCCAGCGCCACGCACACCACCAGGTCGGTGGCGTAGCTGCGGGGGGAGAGGGGCTGAGAGAGCCCCCACAGCCCACCCCAGGGGTCCTGCCCCATGGATCCTGCCCCAGGGGTCCCATCCCACATCCTGCCCCACGGATCCTACCCCACGGATCCTGACCCCATGGATCCCGCCACGAACCCTGACCCACATCCCGCCCCACACATCCTGACCCACATCCTGCCCTACATCCTGGTCCACAGATCCCGCCCCACGGATCCTGACCCACATCCTGCCCCACAGATCCCACCCCACAGATCCCACCCATGGATCCCATGCCCCAGATCCTGCCCCACGGATCCTGCTCCACCAATCCCACCCCATGGATCCCATGCCCCAGATCCTGCCCCACAGATCCCACCCCACATCCCCTGCCCCACTGATCCTGCCCCACATCGCCCCCCGCCTACCCCACGCCCATGAGGTAGCGGGGTTTGTCGGGGGGCAGGATGTCGGTGCAGAGCTTCACCATGCGCCAGAACTGCTCCTTCTCCTCGCCGCCGCTCAGCCCGCCGATGGCGAAGCCGGGGACGTCGCGGCGCGTCATCTCTGGGGGGGGGGCAGCATGTGGGGCTGGGGGCAGCGTGTGGGGCTGGGGGGGCAGGATGTGGGGCTGGGGGGTGAGGGGGAATGGGGGGCAGAATATGGGGCTGGGGTGGAAGAGGAATGGGGGGCAGAATATGGGGTCAGGGGGCAGAATATGGGGAGGGGGAGAAGAGAAAATGGGGGCAGAATGTGGGCCTGGGGGGACAAATGGTGAGGGGGGGGCAGATGGGGAATGGGAGGGGGGAAACGGGGCCCAGGGGGGGTAAATGGGGCCCAGGGGGGGGATGTGGGGCACAGGGGGGGTAAATGGGGCCTGGAGGGGGTCTCGGTCCCCACCTTCCAGGCAGCGCCTGCGCAGGGCGGGGTCGAGCCCCCTGGATGATGGCGAAGAGGCTCTGCTGCGAGGGGCGCCGGTGGGCGGCGATGCAGCGATCCAGCCAGCGGACAGACCTGGGGGGGGGGGGGCAAAATTTAGGGCTGGGGGGCACACCGGGACCTGGGGAGGTCCTGGGGGGATTTGGGGTGGGTTTTTGGGGGAGGGGCCTAATTTAAGGCTGGGGGGGCAAACCAGGACCTGGGGAGGTCCTGGGGGGATTGTTTTTTTTTTTTTTGGGGGGGGGGGGGGGGGGACCTGTGCATGGCCTCCTCGACGCGCGGCCCTGTGGTGGTGCTGCTGACCACGTCGTCCAGCTGCATGATGATATCGGCGCCTATGGGGGGTGGTCAGGGGGGGTCAGAGGACCCCCCCCAAAAAATATCTGCCCCCCCCCAGCCCCGAGGGCTCACCCAGCGCGTTCTGGATGTGGACGGAGCGCTCGGGGCTCAGCAGGAGCTCGGCGCCGCCGTAGGGGGACAGGAAGCGAACCCCCCCCTCCGTCACCTCCGAGAGAGCCGCCAGGGAAACCATCTGGAAACCGCCGCTGTCCTGGGGGGGGACATAAAATAATTAAGGGGGGGGGGCACAAAAAAAATTGGGGGTAACCAAAAAAAAATGATGTGCGGGAGTCCCAAAATATGGTGTATATGGGGGGGGAGGGGATGGGGGGGTAATTGGGGGGGGGGGGGGTCTTGAAGGGGGGTCTGTAAATGTTGGGGGGGTCCTCAAGTTCTGGGGGTCCCCAAATCCTGGGGGGTAAAGGGGGAGCTGGGGGGCTTCTGGGAGGGGGTTAATGGGGAGGGGGTGAATTGGGGGGCATTGGGGGTCCGGGGGGTCTCTAAATGCTGGGGGGGTCTCAAGTTCTGGGGGGGGTCCCCAAGTTTGGGGGGTTCTTAAGTCCTGGGGGGGTAAGGGGGGAGCTGAGGGGCTTCTGGGAGGGGGTTAATGGGGAAGGGGGTGAACTGGGGGCACTGGGGGTCCTGGGGGGGTCCCCAAGTGCTGTGGGGGGTCCCCAGACCCTGGGGGGTCCCGCAGGTGTCCTGAGCTCCAAGGGGGTCTTGAGGAGGGGGCCCAGACCCCTTGGGGCTCTGGGGGTGCTTGGGGGGCTCTGGGGGTTGGGGGGATTTGGGGGTCCCCGGGGGGGTCCCGCCCCCCCCTCACCGTCAGCAGGTTTCGGGCCCAGCCCATGAAGCCGTGCAGGCCGCCGGCGCGCTGCACCAGCTCGGGGCCCTGCGGGGAGGAAGGGGTTAAACCGATGAAGGGGGGGGCTGCTCGGGGGCGTGGTCGTGTCGGAGGGGGGCGTGGTCACGGCCAGGGGGCGTGGTCCAGCCAAAGAGGCTCCGGGCGGGTTCCCCGCTGGGGGCGTGGCCTCCCGGGTGCGGGCGGGGCTTGTGTGGGCGTGGCCTCTTCCGCGGGCGGAGGCTGGGTCCTAAAGAGCCGCGGTCGCCCCCTCCCCGGTCCCTTTCCGGTGCCCCGGTCCCGGCCGCCCCCGGGCCCCCTCCCCGGTTCCCCCGCTCCCCCCTCGGTTCCTCCGTTCCCCCTCCAGTGCTCCCGGTCCCGTTCCCGTGCTCCCGGCCTCCCCCAGGCCCCCTCCGGTTCCTCGTTCCCCCTTCCCGGTCCCCTGGGCCCTCCCCGGCTCCCCCGGGCCCCCTCCCGGTATCCTCGCTCCCCCTCCGGTCCCTCCGCTCCACCCCCGCTTCCCCCGGACCCCCTCCCCGGTTCCCTCCGCTCCACCTCCCGCTTTCCCGGGCCCCCCCAGGACCCCTTTGGCTCCCTCCCCTCCCGCTCTCCCGGGACCCCCCAGGCCCCCTCAGGCTCCTCCGTTCCCCTCCCGGTGCTCCCCGGTCCCGTTCCCGTGCTCCCGGCCCTCCTCCCGGTCCCCCCCCGGGTGCTCACGGGCCGCGTCCCGAGGTGGTAGGTGTTGCCCAGGCAGATGCGGCAGCCGAGGGCCGCCAGCTGCGCCGCCGTGATGCCTTTGGCCGTGCCGCGGGTGCCCACGGGCATGAACACCGGGCAGGGCACGGCGCCGTGGGGCAGCAGCAGCTCGCCCGCACGGGCCCGGCTCCGGCTGCACTTGGCCACCACCCGCAGCAGCGGGGCCGGGGCTGGGGCTGGGACCGGGGCTGGGACCGGGGCCGGGGCCTGGGCCTGGGCCTGCTCCGGGCCCTCCGTGGGCGCCGCCATTTTGTGGGGCCGCCCGCCCGCCGCGCCGGAAGTGGCCGTAACCAGGGGCAACGCGGGCGGGCGCCATGTTGGGGCTGGGGGCCCCCCCCTCTGAGGGGACCCCCACCCACAGTGGGATCCCCCCCCACCATGAGGGGACCCCCCCACGGCTCGTGGTAGCCTCGGGTGGCTCCTGGTGGCCCACGGTGGCCCCCGTGTCTCCGGGGGGGCCCCTTGTGGTCCCCGTGTCTCAGTTTTTGCCCCCTCCCCGTGCCTCAGTTTCCCCTCACGGGACCCCTCAGCATCCCTCCCCCCCCAGCCCAGTCCCTCCCCGGCACCGGGCGGGAGGGGGCTGCCAGAAATCCCTAATTTTGACCCGAAAACCCCCCAATGTGCCCCAAAACGGGGCCTGCCCAGAGATGCCTGGAGGTTGGGGGTACGGCAGGAGCAGGTTTAATTAAAATTTAGTTAAAACAGAATTAATTAGAGGGCAGCCCCCCCCCGGTGGTTCCCTCCCCGGTTGCCCCCCGGATTGGACTGCGCCGCTACAGGAGGGATTACGGCCGCCGGGGAGAGGGTGGGAGGAGGGAGGGCGCAGCCAGCCAATGGGGTGGCTGAACGCGGTGATTGATAGGAGCCTGGGCGTATCATCAGCGGGGATCCGCCCAGCGGGTTCGCTCTCGGAGTGGATTGGGCGGTGTGGGGGAGTGGCGGGTGCGCTGTCCAATGGAGGGAGAGAAGGCGAGTAGAGCGGGAGGGGAGAGGTGGGTGGGATTGGCAGGCGGTGATTCGCTAGCTGGATGGATGGGCAGCCATTTTCGCCAATGGGATGGCGGGAGCGAGAGGCGGGAGTGAGGGGGCGGGAGGAGCAGCGCCTCGCCTCAGCTGACGGCCTTACTCCGTCTCTTATTGGCTGCCGATCCTGAGCGGCGCGCCGGACCTCCAATGAGCGGCGAGAACCGGGGTGCGGCACCTTCCCCTCTGAGTGACAGCTCGCCGAGCCGCTCCCGCCGCCTCCTGGCTCTGACTGACACCCGGCTCGCCCAATAGCGGCGCGGGCCGAGCGCGGCGGGGCGGGGCGCGCCGCCAAGTGCCGGATGAGGAGCCGCGGAGGGGAAGTCGGGCCGCCGCCGCCGCCCCGCCGCCATGGGGAACCGCGGCATGGAGGAGCTGATCCCGCTGGTCAACAAGCTGCAGGACGCCTTCAGCTCCATCGGGCAGAGCTGCCACCTCGACCTGCCGCAGATCGCCGTGGTGGGCGGGCAGAGCGCGGGCAAGAGCTCGGTGCTCGAGAACTTCGTAGGCCGGTGAGCGCCGGGCCGGCGGCGGCCGCGGAAACGGCGTAAAAGCGCTTCGTGAATCGCGGACGGGGCCCGCGGGGCGCCCTGCGCAAAGTGCGGGGAGCGCTACGCAAGTTGCGCGGCGCCCTGCGCAAAGTGCGCGGCGCCCTACGCAAAGCGCGCAGCGCGCGGCGCGGCGCCTGCGGAGCCCTACGCAAGGTGCGCGGCGCCCTACGCAAAGTGCGCGGCGCGCTACGCGGCTCCTTACGCCGCCGGCGTAGGGCGCGGGGCGGGGCAGCGCGGCGCTGGCGTAGGGGCGCTTTGTGAATACGGAACCTCCAAAGGCGGGGGGAGGCCTGCGGGCGGGCCGATAGCGGCGGGGCCCCCCCCGGCGGGGCCCTGCGCCCGCCCGATAGGGCCCGGCCCCACCCAGCCCCTCCCCCCCTCGATTTTTGGGGTCCTCCCCACGTTTTGGGGTCCTCCCCTCCATTTTGGGGTCCTCCCCCCCGGTTTTGAGCCCCCCCGCCCCGCTTTGGGGCCTCCTCGCTGGGGTTTGGGGTCCCCACCCGCAGGTTTGGGGCCCCCACCCCTGGTTTTTGCCCCCCTCCCGGTTTTCGGACTCCCTCTATTTTTTGGGGCCTCCTTGGTTGTTTTTGGCACCCCCACCCGCAGTTTTGGGGCCCCCACCCCCATATTTTCAGCCTCCCCCCCCCGGTTTTGGGCCCCCTCCTGCTCGCTCGAGGGCTGGAGGCCGCAGCGTTAACAATGGGCGGCTTCCTGCGCCGCGATTCCGGCCTGGCGCCCTCCTCATCCTCATCTTCATCGTCATCATCATCATCCTCATCATCCTCCTCATCATCCTCATCGTTATCCTCCTCATCATCCTCATCTTCCTCATCCTCCGGACTCCATCACCGCCCTCATCCCGTCCCGACGCCGCCCTCGTCCCGTCCTGCCACCATCCACCGACCACCAGCCGCAGCTTCACTGCTCACCAGAAGCCAAACACCTTTTTCCAACATTTTTGGGGCTTTTTAGGAGCTTTTCGGGACTTTTTGGGGCTTTTTGGCCCCGGGACTGTGGCACTGACACCCCCTCAGCTCCCATCCCGGGTGGGAAACGGATCCACGAAGGCTCCGTGCGAGTTTTCCCCGCTTCTGTCTGGTTTTGTTCACGTTTTCCTGCCTTTTCCTTTCCCCTTTGCCCTCCATCCTGGGCTGGTTTTGTGACCGGGCGCGTCCTGGTGGTGCTAACGATGCGCCCGTGTTAATGACCGTGGTAATGAGGGGGTAATTGTGGCCGGGGTGGGGTCCTGGTGTCCTTGGCGTGGCAGCGCCTCCTCCTCCAGTAAAGGAGGAGGAGAAGGACTGGGGGATGGAGTAACGAGGGGTGGAATAATGAGGGACGGAGACCATCCTGGGGTGGAATAACGAGGGAATGAAGGTGTTGGGGAGCGAAATAACGAGGGCCAGAGCTCGTCGGGGGATGGATGGAGGAATCCTGCGGTGAAATCTCTCCTGGGAGCGCTCCGAGATTCCCCCAGGACGGCCACGAGGCATCAGGGCCACGAACCGCAGGGGCTCTGAGCTCCCTCCACGCTTCAGGCTCCTCGCGCCGAGCTCCTGTGCTGCCCTGCGCTTTGGAAGCAAGAAATAAAAGAGAAGGGAAGGCAGGCAGGTGGAAAACACGAGTTTTCGAGTGCCAAAATGGGACCGATTCCACCCAAACAGCCCCCTCTGCTCCAGCAGGAGGTGAGCGGACGGCGCTGGCCCCTCCAGCCTGGATTTTCGCCCCGCAGCCGGGCGTTTTGGAGCCGTTTGGAGAACCGCTGCCGCCCGCGGCACAGGGGAAGGTTCTGGAGGAGCTGCCTCGCTGCCCAAAAAACCCAAAAAGGAGCTGGGAGACGAATTCCACAGCTCCAAACCCGCGTCAGGGCCGTGATTCAGCGTGCCCGGAGCTCATCTCACCACCCCGTGAGCCTCGGCGGGCGCTGGATTCGCTCTGCAGAGGAGCAGGGATCGAAGGCACTGCGCTGAAAGGCCGCCAGTGGCCATGGCAAACGCCATCGACGTCCCGCTGGAGCCCTGGGAGCGTCAGCACGAGGACAATGTCACCCCGCGGTGACAATGGGGCCGTTGTGACGGCCTCAATGGGGCTTTATACGGCACCGGGGGGGCACCAGCGGGGCCAAAAACACGGCCCCGATGTCCCGGGGCGTTGAGGAAGGGGAAAATCCGGCTCAGCTGTTGACTCTTCGCGCGGTGCCTGGCGTCTGCGGGGTTTGTCTGGCTGCAAACACCTCGGCCGTCGGGATTAGGGCTGCACACGGGAGGTTGGCCTCGCTCTTACAGCCCCAGACCCCTGGTGTCTGCAGGAAGGGGTCGGTCTTCGTGATTACGTCCACAAACACCTCTTTGACTTCACTTTGACGTCCACAAACATGAGTTTGACTTCACTTTGACGTCTACAAACACCTCTTTGACTTCCCTTTGACGTCCACAAACACCTCTTTGACTTCTCTTTTATGTCTACAAACCCCCGTTACGTCTACAGGCATGAGTTTGTCTTTTAATGACGTCTACAAACACGACTTTGGCTTCAGTTTTACGTCTACAAACACTCGCTTGACTTCACTTTTATGTCTATGAACACGCATTACGTCTACAGAAATGAGTTTGGCTTCGCTTTTACGTCTACAAACACACGTTACATCTACAAACAGCTGCTTGACTTCAGTTTTACGTCTACAAACACACATTATGTCTCCAGAAATGAGTTTGTCTGCTAATTATGTCTATGAACACTTGCTTGACTTCACTTTTATGCCTACAAACACCTGTTACGTTTTCAGCAATGGGTTTGTCTTCACGACTGCATCTACAAACACAGGTTTGACTTCAGTTTTACGTCTACAAGCACCTGTTTGACTCCACTTTTACGTCTACAGCCACGTTATGTCCACAACAATGAGTTTGTCTTCGCTCTTACAGCTACAACCACACGTTATGGCTACAGAAATGAGTTTGTCTCCATGCTCACCTCTCCCAGCACGCCTTTGACCTCACTCCGTGCCCACTCAGGGCATCACCCCACGAGGATTTCCTTCCCCCCACACCCCCGAGTCACCCAAAGGCTGCTCGCGAGCCCTCCACCCATGGGGGAGACGACGTTTTTGGGGTGTTGGCCAGCTCTGGAGGATGCTTCGTGCTCTGGGCCTCGTTCTGACGCTTCCCCAGCCCCAAAATGTTATTTTTTTGTGCCTTTTTGGGTTGATTTCGCCGGGAGGAAGTGGCGGCCGTGCGGCATCGGAGCGAAACCGCGGCCGAGCGAGCGGCACCGAAATAGAGCCGGCGGTGGCAGCCGCCCTTCCCGGGGCCCGTCCCGTCCTCCCGGTCCTGCAGGAAGTCATTAAGCAGTGATAAACCCACGGGGCGGGTCGCAGGCACCTCATTAACCCGGTTAATTGAGCCTGGTTAATTGAACCCGGTTACGGCAACCCTGGGGGAGCCTCGGCCCAAATTCCTGCGCGCTCAGCCCCGGGGGGAGCTGCTGGTGGTGAAGGGATTGGGGTTTTTTTGGGGTCCGAGCCCCGTTTTTGCCCTTTCCAGCCCCGATTGCGGAGGGAGGAGGGGGTGAGCAGCGCGTCCCGAGCTCGTTTGACCTCGTGTCCTTTAATTTCTCGCAGGGATTTCCTTCCCCGCGGCTCCGGCATCGTCACCCGGCGGCCTCTCATCCTGCAGCTCATCTTCTCCAAGACAGGTACGAGCAGCCCCTGGCACACAGGGCCCGAAACGCACCCAGCAGCGTCTGGGGAACGGTTCTGGGTCGTGTGAGCGTTCCCAAAGGATTTAGGGAACGGTTCTGGTCTGTTTGAGCATTCCCTGAGCATTTAGGGATCGATTCTGGTTTGTACAAGTGTTCCCAAAGCATTTAGGGTTCAGTTCTGGTCCATTTGAGGATTTCCAGAGCATTTAGGTGGCGATTCTGGTTGGTTTGAGCATTCCCAAAGCATTTAGGGATCAGTTCTGGCCTGTTTGAGCGTTCCCCAAGCATTTAGGGAATAATTCTGGTCCATTTGAGTGTACCCAGAGCATTTAGGTAACAATTTGGGTTGGTCTGGGCATTCCCAGAGTATTTGGGGATCAGTTCTGGTCTGTTTGAGCATTCCCCAAGCATTTATGGAATAATTCTGGTCCATTTGAGTGTACCCAGAACATTTAGGTAACAATCCTGGTTGGTTTGGGCATTCCCTGAGCATTTATGGAATAATTCTGGTCTGTTTGAGTGTTCCCAAAGCATTTTGGTGATGATTCTGGTCGGTTTGAGTGTTCCCAGCGTGTTTTGGGCACGATTCTCACTCGTTTGACCTCTCCCAAAGCCTTTAGAGAACATCTAGGGATCCATTCTGCTTGGTTTGAGCGTGGGCTTTTTTTTTGGCGAGGGGCTGGTGAGCTGCCCCCCCTCCACGGGGCCACCGCGAGGAGGAGAGCCCGGCTTTCACCCCGGAGCCTCATCAGCCAGAGCCTCAGCCCTTCCTTCCAGAAATAAAACCCTTAAAAAACACCAGGAAAACGTTTAAAAACCATCAGCAGGGACCAAAAAGGCAGGGGGGGAACACCCAGGGCCGTGCTGGGGGCCGGGCTCAGCGCCTCCTCGCTGCCTCTGCTTCAGCTTCGTGGTGCTGAGAGGTCCCTGACGCAGCCGGGCAGCCTCAGGCCACCCACACTGTCTACGAATTTAATTTTTTCCCCTTTTTTTCCCCCAGAATATGCTGAGTTTTTGCACTGCAAATCCAAAAAGTTCACGGACTTCGACGAGGTGCGGCAGGAGATCGAAGCGGAGACCGACCGGGTGACGGGCACCAACAAAGGCATCTCCCCCATCCCCATCAACCTCCGCGTCTACTCGCCGCACGGTGAGCGGGGATTTTTGTCTCAGATGGGGCTTTTTTGGGAGAAAACCCGTCTGCGTGCACGCTGCCGGTGGGATTTAAGCCAGCACGTGTCCTGAGAGCAAACTCCGGCTGCTCCAAGCGTCTGGCTGAGCTGAAACAACCCCCAGGGTGTTTTTTTGGGGGGACGTGGGGCACCTCCTGAGCAAGGTGGCTCCCTTCTGAGGGTCTCTGAGGGTTTCCGAGGGCTTTTTGGGGTGAGATCCCCAGCGGCAGGCTCTGAGCCGCCCCTCTCGCTGCCCCCAGTGCTGAACCTGACGCTGATCGACCTGCCGGGGATCACCAAGGTGCCGGTGGGGGACCAGCCGCAGGACATCGAGTACCAGATCAAGGACATGATCCTGCAGTTCATCAGCAGGGAGAGCAGCCTGATCCTCGCCGTCACGCCCGCCAACATGGACCTGGCCAACTCGGACGCCCTCAAGATGGCCAAAGAGGTGGATCCCCAAGGTGAGGCGGCCTCGTCCCCCTCCCCGGCTCTCACACCGCCGAGCCTCGGAGAATTTCGGCAGTTTTGGGGGCCGGAGGTGCCGCCTGAGGCCCCTTCTCCCTCTGAGGGGAGAAACGAGATCCTCGGGGGGGGAGGAAGGGCAGCGCTCCCATTCCTCACCGCCAATCCCGTATTTCTCTGCCTCTCTGCTGAGATCCGTGCGATGCCATTGATCGATCCCTTTGGGTGATACCATTGATCAATTCCTTTATGGGATATCATTGATCAATCCCTTTGGGCGATACCATTGATCAGTTCCTTTGTGTGATAACATTCCTCTGGGCGATACCGTTGATCAATTCCTTTGTTTGATAACACTGATCAATTCCTTTGGGCGATACCATTGATAAATTCCTTTGTGATACCACTGATCCATCCCTTTGTTTAATACCATTGATCAGTTCCTTTGGGCGATACCATTGATCAATTATTTTGGATGATACCATTGATCAATCCCTTTGTGTGATACCATTGATCAGTTCCTTTGTGTGATATTGATCAATCCCTTTGTGCGATAATGTTCCTTTGGGCGATACCGTTGATCAATCCCTTTGGGCGATGCCATCGATCAACTCATCGATCAATCCATTGATCAACTGATCAACTCATTGATCAATCCATTAATCAATTAATCTTTTTTGGCTGCCCCAGGCTTGCGGACGATCGGCGTGATCACCAAGCTGGACCTGATGGACGAAGGCACGGACGCCCGGGACGTGCTGGAGAACAAACTGCTGCCCCTGCGCAGAGGTACGAGGAACCCCCCCCCAAAAAAAAAAAAAAAAACCCTCCCCCACCTCACTCCCCACTTCCAAACGAGCCCAAAAAGCGCCGGGGGGGGGCCCTGAAGATGCTCCAGGGACAAAAATGGGCCGGCTCTGCCCGGCGTGGGTCCCCCCCAGGCTACATCGGCGTGGTCAACCGGAGCCAGAAGGACATCGACGGCAAGAAGGACATCCGGGCGGCGCTGGCGGCCGAGCGCAAATTCTTCCTCTCCCACCCCGCTTACCGGCACATGGCCGACCGCATGGGCACCCCCCACCTGCAGAAGGTCCTCAACCAGGTGGGTGGGCTTCTCCCCCCTAAAACGGGGGGCTGCCGGGGGGCTCCCTGCCTCCCCCGGGGCTGCTTTCCGTCCCTCCGGAGGAAACGCCGCGCTCCCTCGGGGCGTTTTGTGGTGTCGCCGTCCCCACCTCAATCTGGAGCAGAAGGAGGTGGATGGCGGGTGGCTGGATGTATTTTTTGGGGTTAAATTTTGATTTTTTCCCCTAGCAACTGACCAACCACATCCGGGAGACGCTGCCCTCGCTGCGCAGCAAGCTGCAGAGCCAGCTGCTGTCGCTGGAGAAGGAGGTGGAGGAGTACAAGAACTTTCGGCCCGACGACCCCACGCGCAAAACCAAAGCTCTGCTGCAGTGAGTCCCCCCCCCTCCTCCCCGGCGCTGCCCCCACAATAAATCGGCTCGGCTCCTTGGGCTCCTTTCGGGTGGCTTCTCGCAGGGAATTGCCCGGAGAGGCGGTGTTTTGGGGTAAAAAGGGGAGATTTGTGTGCTCCCCAAAGCGCAGCCGGAGGTGGATTCTGCTGCTGAGCCCGCAGCCAGGCGGGGTTTGGGGAGCTGTGGGGGATCTGTGGCGTTTCTATGGGATTTCTCTGGGGTTCTGTGGGGTTTCTGTGGGGTACTGCAGGGTTCTGGAGAGGTTCTGTGGGATTCTGGACGGGTTTCTGGGGATTATGGGGTTTCTGTGGGGTTCTGGAGGGGATCTGTGGGGTTTCTGGGGATTTCTCTGGGGTTCTGCGGGGTTCTGGATGGGATCTGTGGGATTCTGGAAGGATTTCTGTGGGGTTTCTGCGGGGTTACGGGGGTTTCTCTGGGTTTCTCTGGGTTTTTCTGTGGGTTTCTGCTCACCTGGAGCCCTCGTGCCCCCGCAGGATGGTGCAGCAGTTCGGCGTGGACTTCGAGAAGCGCATCGAGGGCTCTGGAGACCAGGTGGACACCCTCGAGCTGTCGGGGGGTGCCCGAATCAACCGCATCTTCCACGAGAGGTTCCCTTTCGAGCTGGTGAAGGTAAAACCGCGAGCGGCGGCCCCTCGCTGGGGCGCAGGGACAGGCTCCCAGGGGCGCCCGACGCGCTGCTGACCGCGGCTCCCCTCCTGCCCAGATGGAGTTCGACGAGAAGGACCTGAGGAGAGAGATCAGCTACGCCATCAAGAACATCCACGGCGTCAGGCAGGTGTTGGGGGGGGGTCCCCAAAAAGATCCAGGGGGTGCAGGTGCCCCCTCGGAGCCCCCTCGGAGCCTTTCCCGGGTTTGGCTGCTGAAATCTCCGTTTTTCTTCCCGTTTCTGGGGAAGAAAGGAGCTGGAGGGGAGGGCAGGGAGCTGAAACCCCCCCCAGGGGGGAAGAGCTGTCCCCTTCGGGTGCCCTCCTGGCCTGGGTGCGGACCCAGGAGGGGATTTTGGGGGGGCACCAGCCCTCCTGGCGTGCTTCAGCCTCGAAATTTGGAAGGAGAGCAGGAATCCAGAGCTTCCCCTCCTCCCCAGGGACCACTTGGGGTGCATCCACCCCCTCAAAAGCCCCCCAAAAAAGCAGCTCCCTGGCTCCTCGCCGCGCCCTCCCCCTCATCCCAGGGGTTTAGGATTAGGAGCACTAATTCTAATTAATCCTAAACCCACCCCAACCCTCTGCTGCCTGACATGGGGTGGAAAAGGAGGCAGGGAGCCGCTCCCCAGTGCTGAGCCTCATCAGGATGCTGCCTGAGGACCTCACAACCCCTTTTTTTTCTCCCCCTGCCCCCCGGTGTCCCCCCCACCCCGTGTAGGACCGGGCTCTTCACCCCGGACCTGGCGTTCGAGGCCATCGTGAAGAAGCAGGTGGTGAAGCTGAAGGAGCCCTGCCTGAAATGCGTCGACCTGGTGATCCAGGAGCTCATCAACACGGTCAGGCAGTGCACCAGCAAGGTAGGGGCCGGGGCTGGCTGCCCCACGACCCCCCCAATCCGCCCGGTTTCCCCCCAAAAACCACCTGGAGCCCGAATTCTCTCCCGCCGTGGAGTTTTTCGATCCCTCCCGGTGTCAAATCGCTGCCTCTGGGGATGCGCCCAGGGCTCGATCGATCCTTGGGGACACCTCCTGCAGCTCCCTGCCTGCAATTAACGAGCTGCCTGCTAACGAGCACCATCCCACGTCCCAAGGCGCCCCCCCCAGCACTGACATTCACTCTCAGAAGCATTAATTACCCCAAAGTTTGGGGGAAAGGCTCCCCTTTTTAATTACTGGCGAGCCCGGGACAGCTCCGAGGGTCCCGAGGGCGTTTCCCCCTGCAGGAAATTTCCCCCCCCTCATTTCTCTGCTCTCACAGCCCCTCAGGAATTAGGGGAAGAGGAGGGGGGGCTCAGCTGCTGCTTCCTCCTCCTCCTCCTCCTCCTCGATCCCTCCCTTCCCTTCCAGCTCGGCTCCTACCCCCGGCTGCGGGAGGAGACGGAGCGGATCGTCACCACGCACATCAGGGAGCGCGAGGGCAAGACTAAGGACCAGGTGAGCGCGGCCCCTCGCCACCCCAAAGCCCCCCCTGGTGACCCCAAGGCTCCTCCTCGTGACCCCAAAGCTCCCTCACAACCCCAAGGCTCTCCCTGGCGACCCCAAAGCCCCCTCTGGTGATCCCAGGGCTGCTTCTGGTGATCCCAAAGCTCCCTCTCGTGATCCCAAGGCCCCCTCTTGCTACCCCAAAGCTCCCTGTTGTGACCCCAAAGCTCCCTCGCAACCCCAAGGCCCCCTCTGGTGACCCCAAAGCTCCTTGTCATGACCCCAAAGCCCCCCCTGGTGACCCCAAAGCTCCCTCACAACCCCAAGGCTCCCCCTTGAAACCCCAAAGCTCCTTGTCATGACCCCAAAGCCCCCTCTGGCGACCCCAAAGCCCCCTCTGGCGACCCCAAAGCCCCCTCTGGCAGCAGCCAGATCCCGGGGGGGGCTCCTAACCGGGGATGTCCCCCCAGATCCTGCTGCTGATCGACATCGAGCTGTCCTACATCAACACCAACCACGAGGACTTCATCGGCTTCGCCAAGTGAGTGGCGACGCCGCGGTGCCCGGCGGGGGGCAACGAGCAGCAGGCGACCCCCCCCCAGCCCCATTTGAATTCACCAAAACCCCCCCTGGGGGGGCTCTCCGGGGGTTTGGGGGCTGTGGGGTTTGCGCCGCAGCCCCAAATCCCCGCTCCCCCCGCAGCCTGTGGGGGCACGGAGCCCCCCCCCCACCTTTCACCTTCCCCTTTACCACCCCGAGGCTGAAGTTCTGCCTCGGAAGCACTTCGGGGCTGCTCGCGGGGGGGTTTTGGGGTGAATTCAGGTAATTTTAGGGCCGCTCGCCCTGCGGGGGAAGGCGAGGAGGCTCCCGGTGACCCCGGGGGGAGCAGAGGGGGGGCCCCGAGGGCATCGAGCTCGGCCCTCGGAGCCATCCCAGGGCTGCAGGGCCACGAGGAGGGGGCTGTCCCCATCCGTCAGTCTGTCCCTGTCTCTCTGTCCCTGTCTCTCTGTCCCCAGCCTTCCTCCCGTCCTTCCTCCTCTTCCTCCCAGCAGCATCACCCTGCAGGGCCGGAGCCGCCCCAGGAGCCCCCTCCCCATCTTCTCTTCCCCCCCACCTCTTATTTTTCTCTCATTTTTTCCCCCCTCCTCTCCCTTCCCGTCTCCCCCCTCACCCCTGGGTGCCTTCCTCTCCTCCTCTCCTCCTCTTCCTCCCCTCCTCCTCCTCCCCCCCCCCAACCTCTCTTTTTGCTCCTCTCCCCACCTCGCTCTCTCTTTCTCTCTCTCGCTCCGGACTCCTCCGAACCTCTCCCTCTCCCCAGCTGTTACACTGAGCAGCACTTGGCGACAGGGTGGGTACCCGCAGCGTAATTAGCGGCGTAATTAGCAGCATCATTAATTAGCAGCATCACTAGCAGCAGCAGCATGACGACCCTGCATGCGCCGAGCTCCCACCCGGAGCGCGAGGCTGGGGGCTCACCCCCAGGAGGGGGCTTTTTAGGGCCCCCCAGGACGAACCCCAGCTCCCCCCCCCAGGCCAGGGAAGCCCCCCGGGGGTGCTGCCACCCCCCCCAGGTGCTTTTGAGCGATTTCTAACGGTTCTCCCGAATTTTGTTCCCCCCCCCACCCCACCCCTCCTGCCTATTCGCCTCGCCCCCCGCGGCCCCGTGGGTGCTCAGGAGAGACAGGTACAGGTAGCGCCCCCCCCCCGCAGGTACACGGCTTTTTGGTCCCCGCTTTGGGGTGGGGGGGCCGCCAGGAGGTGGAGAGGTGGCGTGCTGCTTGGTGGGGGCCCCCCCCCGGGATTTTTTTTGGGGCTTTCTGCCCTCTGTTTAACACTTTCCCACCCCCGCGCCCCTCGGGGTCGGACGCCGCCCGCCTGCCCGGAGAGAAGGACTGGAAGGAAGCAAATCCACCCCAAAAACAAGTGCCCCCCCCCCATCCGGGGAGGGGGCTCCTCAAATTGCTGGCCCTAATTCCCAGGGCATGGGGAGGGGGGGGGGGCCAAAAAACCACCTCAGCTCTTCCTTCCAGCACTCCTGGCAGCCCGGCTGGGGGGCGCGCGGCCCCGGGGGGCGTCTGGGCACCGTCCCCCTCCCCTCCTAAATTTCCAATTCCCCCCCCCCCTTTTTTTTCTTTCACCCCCAGCGCCCAGCAGAGGAACACGCAGACCAACAAGAAGCGAGCGGTCCCCAACCAGGTACGGCCCCCCCGGGACCCCCACCCACGAGGTTTGGAGGTGGGGATGGAGGTTTTGGGGGGTCGGGGGGGGGGATGGAGAGGGCCTGGGAGCCCCCCCTTGCATGGTCCTAGGCCTGGCAGGACGTCATGCAGAGGTCGCCTCTGGGTCGGAATAGCCGGCGGCGAGTGATTAACGCTGTGAAAATGTTAATTAATAGCATGTAACTGGTTTTCTCTCGCTGTTTTTTGCTTTTTTCCTCCCATTTCCGTGCCTCCTGCTCTCCTCCCCCCCCCCCTCACTTTTTCTCTCCCCTCTCCTGTCTCCTCGTCCTGCTTTTGTGCTTTTTTTTTTGTTTCTTTTTTTTTTTTACATTTCCCCCCTTAATTTTGCACGCCCCAAGGGGGAGATACTGGTAAGTACCCGTGTGGACTGGTAGTACTGGTAGACCACGGCCAGGAATCGCCCCCAGCCCCGAGCCCCTCGCACCCCAAAACCGAGCACGCCGGAGGCAGGAGCAGGGCAGGACCCCCCCCAAAAAAAAAAACAAAAACAAAAACCCTGGAGCCCCTCGGAGGGGGGAATTCATCCCGGCCCCGTCGCCCCCACGCCTCGAGGGGGGGGGAAAGGGGAGCAGGAGGCCGAAAAATTTGGGATTTTTGGGGTGCCCCCCCCGCCAGTAGGAGGCTGGAGGGGGGAAATCGCCCCGTGGCCGCGCTCCCCCCTCCATCGGGTCCCCGGGGAGGGAGGTGTCATCCCCCCCACCCGCTTTTTGGGCACAGATTTGGGCTCAGAGCTGCCTTTTTTGGGCTGGGATTTGGGCTCGGAGCTGCCTTTTTTGGGCTTTTTTTCCCATAATTTGGGGAACCCCTCGGGCCCGTTATTCGGCCACCAAAGAGCTTCTCCTCCGGCGTGCTCACTTTTTGGGGGGGGGGCAGGGGGCTGGGATCCCCCCCGAGGGAGAAGTTTCCCCGTCCTCTGGGTGAGCTTTTCCCTCCGGGGTGGGGGCAGCAGGCAGGGGGGGGGTCCCTGCCCCTGCTTTTGGGGTTTAGGGTGGAGGAAATGGAAGCAGCCTCGACCCCCCTGGCCCCCTCCCCAAATCTTTGCAGGCTTCCATTTCCTCCCAGCACCTCCTGTAAAACGCAGGGAGCCCCCCCCGGGCCCGATCCTGCCCCCCCCCCAGGAGGCTGAGCCCACGGGGGGGGCACAAGGAAGGGCTCGAGGCTTCGGACCCCGGCACCCCAACGGGGGCAGCTGGCCGGGGGGGTGAGCCCCCAAAAAAATCAACCCCGAGCGTGAACGGTGCTTTTTTGAACCAAATTGATGGTTTTTTGAATCAAACTGATGGCTTTTAGAGCCAAATTGATGGCTTTTAGAGCCAAAATGGTGCTTTTTAAAACCAAATTGATGATTTTTAGAACCAAACCGATGTTTTTTAGAGCCAAATTGATGACTTTTAGAACCAAAATGGTGCTTTTCAAAACCAAATTGATGGTTTTAGAACCAAAACGCTGCTTTTTAAAACCAAACCGATGGTTTTTAGACCCAAACTGATGGTTTTTAGAACCCAGCTGATGGTTTTTAGAACCAAACCAAGGCTTTTTAAAGCCAAACCGATGGCTTTTAAAGCCAAAGCAGCGGTTTTCAGAACCAAACCGATGCTTTTGAAAACCAAAATCGTGATTTTTTTTAAAGCCAAACCAAGCCAAACCGATGGTTTTTAGACCCAAACGGGTGCTCGGAGCCACTCAGCG
Organism: Aythya baeri; assembly: GCA_026413565.1. NCBI lineage: Eukaryota > Metazoa > Chordata > Aves > Anseriformes > Anatidae > Aythya > Aythya baeri. The sequence goes on from CM048640.1 coordinate 346,117, forward strand.
GGCAGAGCCCTCTCCCTGCCGCCCCCCCGCCTCCTCCCTCCCCTTGCCAAGAAAACCACTTCTGTGTGCGCCCCCCCCCCAGGATTTCGGCACGGCCCCCCTCCCCTTCCCCATCCCGTCCCCATCCCCAAAATTCCCATTTTTCCCCCAAACCGTGCCGAACTCCGTCCAGCTCCTCTCTGCTCAGCCCCCAGCCTTCATTGCCCCCCCAGGCCCCGCTTTGGGCTGCCCCCCCCCACCCCATGGCACGCTTTTTCCCCCCCCACCCCCACTAACCCGGCTGGAGGCACTAACCCTGCAAATTGGGGGGGGGCACGGGGCGATCCAGGGGGGCAGGGGCTATGGCGAGGCTGGGACCCCCCCCCAAAAAAAAAATCCCAAATCCTCCAGGAATTGGGGTGCTCAGCGGGGAGACCCCAAAGGAGAGGTGGGGGGGCGAGGGCTCGACCCCACAGTGTAAAAAATAGGAATATGGGGGAGAAATCCCCTGGTTTATCCCCAAAATTGGTGGGGGGGAAACTGGGAATATGGAGGAGAAATCCCCTGGTTTATCCCCAAAATTGGGGGGGGGGGGGGGAACTGGGAATATGGAGAAGAAATCCCCTGGTTTATCCCCAAAATTGCTGGGGGGAGGGGACAGGGAGGCTGCTGGGGCTCGTTAGCCTCTAATGAGCTTGGGGGGGGCTCATTAAGCTCTAAATTAGCTAGGGGGGGGCTCGTTAGCCCCTAAATGAGCCCGGGGGGGGGGCTCGTTAGCCCCTAAATGAGTCTGGGGTCCAGCTTCGGGATGCCAGCAGCGACGCTTGGGCCGTGCAGCGAGGGCGTTTTGAGGGGAATAAGGCGGATTTGGGTGAAACCTTCGGGATTTTGGTGCTTTATCCCCCTCGGGGACCTCCCGAAGCTCCCGTCCCTTGGGGTGGGGGCTCCTCGGGACGCCCCCGGTGCTGCCCCCCCCCCTGTGTGCCCGCAGGTGATCCGTCGGGGCTGGCTGACCATCAACAACATCAGCATCATGAAGGGCGGCTCCAAGGAGTACTGGTTCGTGCTGACCGCAGAGTCCCTGTCCTGGTACAAGGACGAGGAGGTAGGGGGGCCACGGGGTGGGGGGGGGGACACAGCACCTCCACGGGCACCCCCGGGGATGGGGGCGCTCCGTTTGGGGTCTGGGAGCCTGTGTTTGGGGTCTGGGAGCTTCTTTTGGGGTCTGGGAGCCTCCATTTGGGGTCCAGGACCTACTTTTTGGGACTAGGCGCCTCCATTAGGGGACTAGGTGCCTCCTTTAGGGTCAGGGAGCTTCTTTTTGGGACTAGGCGCCTTCTTTTGGGGTCAGGGAGCCTCCTTTTAGGGTCAGGGACCTTTCTTTTGGGACCAGGCACCTCCCTTAGGGTTGGGGAGCCTCCTTTTTGGGGTCAGGGACCTTCTTTTTGGGACCAGGCATCTCCCTTAGGGGACTAGGCGCCTCCGTTTGGGGTCAGGGAGCTTCTTTTGGGGTCAGGGAGCTTCTTTTTGGGACTAGGCGCCTCCTTTAGGGTCAGGGGAGCCTCCTTTTTGGGGTCAGGGAGCTTCTTTTTGGGGTCAGGGACCTCCCTTAGGGGACTAGGTGCCTCCTTTTGGGGTCAGGGAGCTTCTTTTTGGGACTAGGCGCCTCCTTTAGGGTTAGGGGACCCTTCTTTTTGGGGTCAGGGGCCTCCTTTTGGGACCAGGCACCTTCTTTTTGGGGTTGGGACCCTCTTTTTTGGGGTTAGGGACTTCCTTTTTGGGACCAGGGGCCTCCTTTAGGGGTCACAGACTTCCTTTTGGGGTCAGGGACCTTCTTTTTGGGACCAGGCACCTCCCCTAGGGGACTAGGCACCTCCTTTAGGATTAGGGGACCCTCCTTTTTGGGGTCAGGGGCCTCCATTTGGGGTCAGGGACCTCCCTTAGGGGACATTTTTGGGGTCACTCTTTTTGGGGTCAACCTTTTATTTTTTGGCTCCCTCCTGATGTGGCAAAAGCCTCACCGAACCCAGCCTGGAAATCAACCCACCAAAACCCCCAAAACCCGCGGATTTCACAGCAAATCGCGGAGGAGGCGAAGAAGGGGAAGGATCGGGGTGGCCGGGACGTCCCTTTTGGGGGCAGAGCCCCTCCGAACGCCCTCACCCTGCTTTTTTTTTTCCCCTCCTTTTCCAGGAGAAGGAGAAGAAATACATGCTGCCCCTGGACAACCTGAAGATCCGGGACGTGGAGAAGGGCTTCATGTCCACCAAGCACGTCTTCGCCATCTTCAACACCGAGCAGAGGTCGGGCCGGGGGGGAGAACGCCCTGGGGGAGGCAGCGGCCGCCGAAATTTTATGCCCGGGGATCCCGGAGGGATTTAGGGATGCCCTGTGCTGAGGCTGTGTGGTTTTGGGGGCCTTCCATAGGGATTTGGGGCTTCCCAGTGCCAAAGCAGCGTGGTTTTGGGGGCCTCCCAGAGGGATTTGGGCTCTCTGGTGCCAAGGTTGTGTGGTTTTGGGGGCCTCCAGGAGGGATTTGGGGGTCCTGTGTGGTTTTGGGGGTCTTCGGGAGGGATTTGGGGCTCATCCTCCTCCTCTCCTTCCCTCAGGAACGTCTACAAGGACCTGCGGCAGATCGAGCTGGCCTGCGACTCCCAGGAGGACGTGGACAGCTGGAAGGCCTCCTTCCTCCGGGCAGGCGTTTACCCGGAGAAAGACCAAGTAAACCCCCCAAAAAACCCCCCAAAACCCTACTGCCCCCCCCCAGGACCCCAAAACCCCCACAAGACCCCCAAAATGCCGCAGCATCACCAGGATCCCGCCGCGAGACGCGCTCCTTTTGCTCCCAAATCCTAATTTTTCCCCCCAAAGCCACCGTTTAGGGTGGGAAGAGGTCGTGGGGTGGGGGGACAAGAGGGTGCCGGTGCCCCCCCCTTAATCCCACCCCCCCAAAACAGACGGAGAACGAGGACGGCGCCCAGGAGAACACCTTCTCCATGGACCCCCAGCTGGAGCGCCAGGTGGAGACCATCCGCAACCTCGTCGACTCCTACGTGGGCATCATCAACAAGTCCATCCGCGACCTCATGCCAAAGACCATAATGCACCTCATGATCAATAATGTGAGCGGGGAGCCGGGGGGGGGACAATGGGGGGGCTCCCGGTGCCGTGGGATCAGCCCCCAGCCCCCCCCATCTCGGGGCACGCCGAGCCCCCGGCCGCGGTGCTTGGAGAGCCGGGGAGTTGGGCCGGGTGATCCCGAAGGGTCCCTTCCTAATGGGGGTATTCAGGGCTCTAGGATTTGGGTGGGTGATCCTTAAGGGTCACTTCCAATTCGGGATATTTAGGATTTGGGCAAAGGTCCACGAGGTTTTTGATTTCTCAATGATTTTTCCCTCCATTCTCACGAAGCAGGGTCACTAGCATGCCCTGCAAGCCCTGAGGGGCTGCCCACCCCTCATCCCCTCCCAACTGGGGGTATTTAGGACTCTAGAATCTGGGCTGGGTGATCCCTAAGGGTCCCTTCCAGTTTGGGATATTTAGGGTTTGAGCAAAGGCTGCGGAGCTGTTTGGGTTCTTGGGGTTTTTTCCCTCAATTCTCACAAAATGGGGCCACTGGTGCGCCCTGCGAGCCCCGAGGGGTCACCTTCACCTCATCCCCTCCCAACTGGGGATATTTAGGACTCTAGGATTTGGGCTGGGTGATCCCTAAGGGTCCCTTCCAAGTGGGGTTATTTAGGGTTTGAGCACAGGCCAAGGAGGTGTTTGGGTTCTTGGGTTTTTTTTCCCTCAATTCTCCCAAACCGGTGCCGCCGGCCCACCCCGCGCTGCCGCCCTCCCCTCGTCCCAGCGACCCCAAACCCCCCGAGCCCTTTTCGGGGGCCGCTTCACCCTCCCCCCCCCCCGTTTTCCCTTTCCCCCGGCAGACCAAGGACTTCATCCACTCGGAGCTGCTGGCCTACCTGTACTCGTCGGCCGACCAGGGCAGCCTGATGGAGGAGTCGGCGGAGCAGGCGCAGCGGCGGGACGAGATGCTGCGCATGTACCACGCGCTGAAGGAGGCGCTGGGCATCATCGGAGACATCAGCACCAGCACCGTGTCCACCCCCGTGCCCCCCCCCGTGGACGACACCTGGCTGCAGACCGGCAGCGGGCACAGGTGGAGGGCTGGGGGGGGGTTCTGGGGGGGTCGTGGGGGGTTCTGGAGGGGTTCTGGGGGCTCTGGGGGGTTTGGGGGTCCTGGGGAGTTCTGGAGGGGTTCTGGGGGGCTCTGGGGAGTTCTGGAGGACTATTGTGGGGGGTCCAGGGGGGCTTGGGGGGTTCTAGAGGGGTCCTGGGGGGTTCGGGGGCTCAGTGGGATTCTGGGGGGTTCTGGGGGTCCTGGGGAGTTCTAGAGGGGTTCTTAGGGGGCTCTGGGGGGTTTGGGGGGACTCAGTGGGGTTCTGGGGGGTCCTGGGGAGTTCTGGAGGGGTTCTGGGGGGCTCTGGGGGGTTTGGGAGGGTCCTGGGGCGGTTCTGGGGGGCTCAGCAGGGTTTTAGGGGGTTCCGGGGGACTTCTGGGGAGTCCAGGGGGAGCTTGGGGACTTCTGGGGGGATCCATGGGGGAGCTCTGGGTGGTTTGGGGGGCTCTGGGGGGTTCTATAGGGGTCCTGGGGGAGCTCTGGGGGGTTTGAGGGGGCTCAGTGGGGTTCTGGAGGACTATTGGGGGGTCCAGGGGGGCTTGGGGGGTTCTGGGGGACTTCTTGGGGGCTCAGTGGGGTCCTGGGGGGTTTGGGGGGCTCAGTGGGGTTCTGGGAGATCTGGGGGGTTCAGGGGGTTCTGGGGGGCCTCAGCAGGGTTCTGGAGGGGTCCTGGGGCAGTTCTGGGGGGCTCAGTGGGGGTTTGGGGGGTCCTTGGGGGGGTTTCAGGGGGCTCAGCTGCGTTCTGGGGGGCTCAGCAGGTGTGGGGGGGGTTCTGGAGGGGTTCTGGGGCTCTCAGCAGGATTCTGGGGGGCTCAGCGGGGTCTGGGGGGGGACTGCAGCACACTGCACCCCCTCACCCTCACCATGCCCCCCGCAGCCCCCCACCTCAGCGCCGCCCCGTCTCGGCCGTGCTCCCCCCGGGCCGACCCCCGGCCGTGCGGGGCCCGACGCCGGGCCCACCGCTCATCCCCGTCCCCGCGGGGGGGGGGGCCGTCCCCCTTCACGGCCCCCCCCATCCCCTCTCGCCCCGGACCCCAAAACGTCTTCGCTGCCCCCCACGACCCCTTCTCAGCCCCCCCAGATCCCCTCGCGGCCGGCACGCGTCCCCCGGCATCCCCCGGCGGGCCCAGGTAAGCCCCCGGCCTCAACTTGGGGGGGGGGGGGGTTCCACACCCTCCTTGACCCCCCCGGGGTCCCCTCCTCGTCCGGGGGACCCCTCGCTGTGCCCCCGTCCCCACACCCCCCCTGTCCCCTTCTCTCCGCAGCAGGAGACCCCCGGCGGCGCCGAACCGGCCGACCATCATCCGCCCCGCCGAGCCCTCGCTCCTCGATTAACCCCCCCCCAAATTGGGGGGGCCACCGGGGAAGAAGAAAAAAAGGGGTTGGGGGGGTGGGGGGCTCCCCCGGGCCTCCCCTTCCCCCCCTGCATCTCATCTCTCGATTTTTTTCCACCCCCCCCACCCGCCGTCGGCTCAGCAGAGCGCTTCCGCCCCGGCCACCGAAACGGGGAGGATTCTGGTTTTCTGGGGGGGGCGAATATTGCACTTTTTCGGTCAGAAACGCCCCCCCACGACCCCCCCAGCGTCCGATGTGCGAGGTGGGGACGGGCGAGCCGAGGCTGAGCAGACTCCTGCCTTCCTCCTCCTCCTCCTCCTCCTCCCCCCAGAATTTTTGTATTAATATATTATATATAAAACTTAGCGAATTGCAGTTTTCTCCCCCAAAACTCCCGGGAGCCGATGGCTGGTGCCCCGTCGCCTTTTTATCTCCTGGTTTTGTTTTTTTTTTTTTTTTTAGAGCTTCCAGGAAAATTTCTCCAGGGGAACCCAGGCCGGGAGCGGTTCGTTAACGAAGTCACCTCGTTAACGCCGAGCCCCAAAGCCCCGGGGGGAGGCCCGAGGAGGGGGGGGGGAGCCCCAAAAACGTGCAGAGCCCCCCCCAGAGCCACGGCAGTGTCCCCCCCCCCGCCCACGGTGCCTTTCCCCGCGGCTGGGAGCGGAGGATGTAAATATTTCTACGGACTGTACGGATTGTATAAAAACAGCAAAAAAAAGGCAAAAAAAAAAAAAAAAAAGTAGTTTTTTTTAAAACACCGCCCCCGGGGGTTTGGGGGATGGGGGGGGCACGGAGATGGGGCTGCAGCACCAGCTGCCTTAACGGGGGGGTCTCAGGGGTCCGGGCCCCCCCCCAGGTGAGGGTCCCGACCCCCCCCAGCCTGCCGCGCTGGCGGGGCAGAGCTTTTCGGGGGGTGCTCGGCTGCCCCCCCCCAGCGTCGCCAGCGGCTCGGGGGCTTTTTTACCCCCCCCCGGCCCTAAAAGAAAATAAAAGACCAGCACGCTTCCCTCCTGTCCCTTCTGTTTGCCGCCGTGTAAGTGCCTCCGTTCTGTACCCTATTAATAAACTAAAAAAAAAAACGAAACAAATTAAAAAAAAAAAAAAAATGAACGAACATGAAAGAAAAGAAATAAAGGGAAAAAAAAGGGTGAAAGGCTCCAGCGCTTCCTGGTGGTTTCTCTCACCTCTTCGGGGGGCTACTGGGGGCTAAAGGGGGGTTTTGGGGCTCCAGAAGGGGCTTTTGGGGCCCCCCAGGGGGATTTGGGGTCTGAAGGGGGGGGCTTTTAGGGTCTGGAGTCAAGGGGTGCCCTGAAGTCAGCATCGAACTCCCCAGTTTGCCTGTTTAACCCCCAATTTCCCTGTTTAACCCCCAATTCCATCATCCAGCTTGGGGAATGGGAGCTCCTGTGCCTCAGAAACATTTCCGGGGGGGCTTTTTTTGGGGGATCCAGCCCCCGGGGGTGCAGAGATGAGAAACAGCGCTGAGCGCGGAGCTGCGGCCGTGCCCCGTGCACTCGACCCCCCCTCAACCCCAAACCAGCCGCGACACCGGGCTACAAAGCCGATTTTAATCATTACGGGGGGGAAAAGAGGAAAAGCAGCAATTTACGGAGCAGGGGGGCGCGTCCCGGCGCCCCCCCCGCTACGTCCGCACGGCCCGCTTGTCCTCGAAGAGGCTCTTGAGCAGGTAGACCTGCAGGAAGGCCACCAGCACCAGGACCCCCAGGTTGACGGCCGACCAGAAGTTGACCCTGCCCAGGTTGCTCTCCTGCAGGTTGCGGTCCCGCGCCTCGAAGGCTCGCAGCAGCGCCTGCATCTGGATGCTCCTCTCCAGCCGGCTCCGCATGGTCTCGATGGATTCCTGCAACCATAAAAAACAAACAAACAAACAAAATTACTAAAAACAAAAAACAACAATGACAAAAACAAAACAAAAAATACAAAAAAATACAACAAACAAAAAATACAAAAAAATACAACAAACAAAAAATACAAAAAAATACAAAAAACAAACAAAAAAAAACAACAAAAAAACAGAAAAACAAAAAACAACAAAAAAAACAAAAAAGAAACAAACAAAAACAAAAAAAAAACACAAAAAAAACAAAAAATAGAAAAACAAAAAATAAAAAACAAACAAAAAATAGAAAAAAAACAGAACAAAAACAAACAAAAAAACAAACAAAAAATAGAAAAACAAACAAAAAACAAACAAAAAAACAAAAAACCAGAACAAAACCAAAAAACAAACAAAAAACGAACAAAAAAACAACAGAACATAACAAAAAAAACACAAAAAAAAACAAAAACAAACAAAAAAACAAAAACAAACAAAAAAAAAACAGAAAAAAGAGCAAAACGCCTTCACTCGGCTCCCCAAAATCCTGTGCCCCCCCCGGTCCCCCCGCACCTTGATGTCCTCGATCTTGACGTCCAGCAGGTCCTCGGGCTCCGCTGCCTCCAGCCAGGCGTCGGCGGCGTCGGCGTCGTCCTGGGCGCTGTCGAAGATGAGCTCGAAGAAGACGAGCTTCTCCGAGATGGTGCTGAAGGAGTTGTCGAAGCACAGCTTGTAGTCGCCCGCCTCCGTGGGCTCCACGCTGCGGGGACAGGGGGGGAAAAGGGGGCTGAGCGCGGGGCCGGTGCTGCCGGTGCCGTCGGTGCCGGTGCTGCCGGTGCCGCTCTCACGTGTGGACGCCGTCCGACTTGCGGTGCTCGCTGACCAGCAGCAGCCCCGAGGGGCTCTCCAGGGAGAAATCCACGTCCAGCCCCGCGCCGCCGATCACCTGCAGAGACACCGGGACCCCCCCCCCCGCCTCCGGTTCCTCCTTCTGCTCCGGTACCGGGCCCGTTCCCCCCCCGTGCCCCTCCCAGCGTCACCGGGACCCTCCCGGTGCCTCGTCCCCGTGGGCTGAGGGTCCCGGCGGTGCTCCCGGTACGGGGCCTGGGGGTGCCCCCCCACCCCGGTACCGGCCCCGGTACCGGCCCCGGTCCCCGCCCGGTGCCACCGACCCAGGCTCCGCCCCCTCGCACAAACCCCGCCCCTCTCCGGTACCGGCCACGCCCCCTGCGGTACCGGCCCCGGTCCCCTCCCGGTGCCCCCGGTGCCTCCGACCCAGGCCCCGCCCACTCCGGTACCGACCCCGCCCTCTCACACAAGCCCCGCCCCCTGTCGGCACCGGCACCGCCCCTTCCCACAAACCCCGCCCCCTACTGCACAAACCACGCCCCCCACCCACCAAGCCACGCCCCTCACACAAGCCACGCCCCCTCCGGTACCCACCCCGGTCCCCTCCCGGTGCCTCCAACTCAAGCCCCGCCCCCTGCCGGTACAGCCCCACCCCCTCCCACAAGCCCCGCCCCCCCTCTCTGGTACAAACCACGCCCCCATCCCTCGAGCCACGCCCCCTCCGCTCCCGGCCGCGGCTCCGCCCCCCGGCACCTGGTACTCGGCCTCCATGGAGGCGTTGCCGGGTGCCCCCTGGTAGAAGCACTCGCGGCGCCCCGCGGGCAGCACGAACGTCACCTCCGCGTCCGGGGGCGGCGGCGGCAGCGCGGAGCCCGGCCGGGCCCAGGCCGCCAGGCCCAGCAGCCACAGCCAGGGGGCCGCCATCTTGCGCCGCGCTGCGCCTTTAAGGCGGGCCCCGCCCCCCTCCGCGTAGGGGGTGACCACGGCGGTGCCTGAGGCGGGAGCGGCGCCGCGCGGCGGGAGGCGGGGGGCGGGGCCTGCAGGCGGCGCCGCGGCCGCCCGCGGGTGGGAGGGGGCGGGGCCGGAGGGGTGGGAGGGGCCTCGCGGCGGCCGCGGCGCGCTCCCATTGGTCGCTCGCTGCCGGCGCGCGGCGGCCCGGATTCTCATTGGCTGGTCCGCCCCGAGCTGCGCCCGCCCCTCGTCGGGGCCTGGCCCCGCCCCTCCGGGGGGCTCTTAGGGCAGGGCGGGGCCCCACAATGCCCTGCGCGGCGGGGTGGGGGGGTCGGGGGCAGTTGGGAGGGCGCGTTTGGGGCAAATGGGGCAGATTGGGGGGGGCTGGGGCAGGTTTGAGACCCCCTGGAGCAAACCTGGGGGCCCCTGGGGCAGATGTGAGACCCCTGGGGCAGATTTTGGGGGCCCCTGGGGCAAATTTGTGGGTCCTGGGGCAGGTTTGAGACCCTTGGGGCAAATTTAGGGGCTTCTGGGGCAGGTTTTGGGGTCCGGGGGCAGATATGAGACCCCTGGGGCTGTTCTGGGGACACTCGGGGCAGGTTTCAAGGCTCCTGGGGCAGATTTGGGAGGCCCTGGGGCAGATTTTGGGGACCCATGGGGCAGGTTTGAGGCCCCTGGGGCAGATACGAGACCCCTGGGGCAGGTTTGGGGGCCCCTGGGGCAGAACCTGGAGCCCTGGGGCAGTTGTGGGGGCCCTGGCCCAGCCCTGGGAGGTGCCGGGGCAGGTCCGAAAGGCCCGGGGGGCACATTCGGGAGGCTCTGGGGCAGTTCTGGGCATCCCGGTGAGGTTCTGGGGGTCCTGGGGCAGCTGGGGGGGGGGAGCAGGTTTTGGGGGGCCCAGGAGGGGATTCTGGGGGTTTGCCCCCCCTCGCCCTGTTGCGATAATTCGGCAGCGAGCCCGGCGATATCGCACACCGTGACCCCGTTGCGCGCAGGATGTGGCCGGGATTTTGGGGTTTTTGGGGTGGAAATAAAATCTTTTTTTTTTGGGGGGGGTTGGGGTGGATTTGGGTCGAAAAAACGCCTCTTTGTGCAACGGGGCGAAGCCAAAGCCCAATCCCTGCTCTGTCATTTCCTTCCTGAGTGATGAAACTCGCTCTTGAGCAAAAACCCGACCCCGCGGGGCCGGTGCGTGCCGGGCCCTGCGGGAGGAGGATGAGGATGAGGCTGAAGCTTCTCCTCCTGGTGGCAGGTACGTCACCCCCATCGCCCCCCAAAAAGAAGCCCAGGGCCGGGCTGGGAGCCCCCCTGAACCATCCCGGTGCCCCCCCAGGAGCCGTGGCAGCCCCCCAGCTCGCCCCGGCCCCGCTCGGCCTCGTGTCCGGCACGGCGCGGATCAGCTGCTTCGCCCCGCGGCGCTTCGCCGGCAGCACCTTCGAGCTCCTCGGCACCGCGGGGCCGCTGCAGAGCCTCACGGCCCCCCCGGGCCAAAATAAGGTGGATTTCGTCCTAAACGAGGCCGCGGAAGGGGCCCGGTGCTACCGGTGCCGGTACCGGAGCTACAACGGCAGCGCCTGGCAGGTGTCGGAGCTCAGCGCCGAGATCGTGGTGAATGGTGCGAGGCTGGGGGTGAAATCGCTACGTTTGGACCCAAAATTGGCATGTTTGGCCCCGAAACCGCCGCGTTCAACCCCGAAATCGCCGCGTTTGGCCCCCAAAATGCCCTGTTCGGCCCCAAAATCGCCGCGTTGGGCCCCAAAATTGTCATATTTGGCTCCAAAACCATTGCGTTCAACCCCAAAATTGCCGCATTTGGCCCCGAAAATGCCCTGTTCGGCCCCAAAATCGCCACGTTGGGCCCCAAAATTGCCATGTTCTGCCCCCTAAATCACCGCATTGTGCCCCCAAAATCACCACGTTGGGCCCCAAATCCACTGTGTTCAGCCCCAAAATTGCCGTGTTGGGCCCTAAAACCATCACATTTGACCCCAAAACTCCCACATTCAGCCCCAAAACTGCCACGTTTGACCCCAAAACGACTGCGTTCGGCCCAAAACCCGCCACATTTGACCCCAAACCCACCACATTCGGACCCAAAACTGCTGCGTTTGGCCCCAAAATTGCCGTGTTCAGCCCAAAAATTGCCGCGTTCGGCCCCAAAACCGCCACATTTGTCCCCAAAACCCGCAGCCTCGGAGGACGCCGCCTGCATCCCCAACTTCACACCCACGCCTCCTCCTGCGCCCACCTCGGCGGCGCAGCTGGGAGGTACGGGGCCGGGGGGTTTATAGGGGCAGGGGGGGGCTATGGGGACATGGGGGGACTTTGGGGACAAGGGGGGGTTATGGGGACATGAGGGGGTTATGGGGACACAGGGGGGGCTACAGGGACCCGGGGGTTATGGGGTCATGGGGGCTACAGGGACACGGGGGGTTATAGGGACACGGGGGGCTATGGGGACACAGGGCGGACACGGGGGGATTACAGGGACACAGGGGGGTTATAGGGGCACGGGGGGACTATGGGGACACGGGGGGGCTATAGGGGCACGGGGGTTCTGGGGACATGGGGGGTTATAGGGACACAGGGGGGTTACGGGGGGTTATAGGGACATGGGGGGGTCACAGGGATGGGGGGGTTATGGGGACACAGGGGGTTACGGGGACAAGGGGGGTTATGGGGTCACAGGGGGGTTATAGGGACATGGGGGGTTATGGGGATATGGGGGTTACGGGGACACGGGGGCTACGGGGACACGGGGGTCTCCCCGTTTCCCCCACCCCCGGGGGTCACGGCAGGTCCCCCCAGCCCCGTCCCTGCCTTCCCCTTTAGCTCGGCCCTGGCTGCTCGCGGTGGTGCTGAGCGCGGCCGTCCTGGTGCTGGCGGCGGTGGCGGCGGCAGCGGCGTGGCGAGGTGCTGGGGGGGGGGGGGGTCTGGATTTTGGGGTGGGGGTCCCCGGGGGCTCCCCGCTGCCCTACAAAGCCCCTTTTCTTCCCCGGCAGCCAGGGCCGGACGGCGGCGGGCGGCGAGGTGAGCGAGGTGGGGGGCGCGGGGGGGGTGCCGAGGGGTGGGGGGCAGCATTTGGACCCCCCCCCACCCCATGGCAGCCCCCACCCCACAGCCTCCTCCCGTCCCGAAATGCCCCCCCCGGGGCTGCCATGGGGTTTGTTTTGCAGGCACACGGAGACGTGCTGGACCGAGACGGGGTACCCCACAACGGGTAGGGCACCGGCACCCCAACCGGGAGGGAAACCGTGACCCCAAAAGGGCCGGGGCCCAGTGACCCCATAACGGGTTGGGGCCCGGTGACCCCAAAAGGGTCGGGGACCAGTGACCCCAAAAGGGTTGGGGCCTGGTGACCCCATAATGGGTCGGGAACTGGTACCCCATAATGGGTTGGGATCTGGTACCCCATAATGGATCAGGGAGCCAGTGACCCCATATGAGGTTGGGGTCCGGTGACCCCATAACAGGTTGGGAACCAGTGACCCCATACTGGGTCAGGGCCCGGTGACCCCATAACAGGTTGGGGATCTGGTGACCCCATATTGGGTCAGGACCCAGTGACCCCATAACGGGTCGGGACCTGTTAACCCCATAAATATTCACAGTAACCCCATACCGGGTCGGGAACCAGTGACCCCATAACGGGTCGGGACCCAGTAACCCCACACCATGTCAGAACCAGTGACCCCATCACCAGCTCACAGTACCCCATACGGGGTCAGCACGGCCCCGTCTACGGGGGCACCCCATTAACGCCCCCCGCATCCCTTTGGCAGAGCTCTGCTACGAGAACCGTGTCTTTGGAGCCCCTGTGGTGAGTGGGGCCGCTATGGGGCCGCTATGGGGCTGCTATGGGGCCACTGGGGGGCTGCTGGGGGTGCCCCCCCCGGAGGGCTCCGCTCACCGCAGCCTCCGTCCCGGTGCAGAGCCCCCCCGGCCCCCCCACCCCGCGGCCCCGCTCGCCCTCCCCGGCCCGGCCCCACTTCAGCACCTTCAGATCAGCCGCGTGAGGACGGACGGACGGATGGACAGACAGATGGACGGATGGACGGACCGAGCCCCCCGGGACCCCCCGGGACCCCCCCAAATGGTGTCAATAAAGGCGTTGGCTGCCCGCTGACGGGACGGGGCTGGGGCTGTGCCTGCTTCTTGGTTCCTGCTTTGGGTTCCTGGGCCCGGTTCCCTTCCCAGTTCCCTTCCCAGTTCCCGTTCCCATCCCAGTTCCGTCCCTGGTTCCGTTCTCATCCCCATCCCAGTTCCCATCCCCATCCCGGTTTGATCCCCGGTTCCCGTCCCAGTTCCCATTTCCATCCTGGTTCCTGTCCCGGTTCCCGTTCCCATCTCATCCCAGTTCCCATTCCTGTTCCCATCCCCATCCCAGTTCCATCCCCATCCCCATACTGGTTCCCAGTTCCATCCCTGGTTCCCATCCTGGTTCCTGTTCCTGTCCCCATCCCAGTTCCATCCCCTCCCCATCCCAGTCCCATCCCAGTTCCCATTCCTGTTCCTGTCCCCATCCCAGTCCCATCCCAGTTCCCGTTCCCCTCCCCATCCCAGTCCCGTCCCAGTTCTATCCCAGTTCCCATTCCCAGTCCCATCCCCGTCCCATCCCAGTTCCCATTCCAGTTCCCAGTTCCCTCCCAGTTCTGTTCCCGTTCCAAGTTCCATCCCAGTTTGATCCCAGTCCCATCCCAGTTCCATCCCAGTTTCCGTTCCCCTTCCCATCCCAGTCCTATCCCAGTTCCACCCCAGTTCCCATCCCAGTCATTCCCATTCCCACCCCATTCCCCTCCCTCTCCTCCCCTCCCTCCCTCCCTCCTCCCCTCCTCCCCTCCCTCCCCTCCCTCCCTCCCCTCCCTCCCCTCCCCTCCCTCCCCCTCCCTCCCTCTCCTCCCCTCCCTCCCTCCCCTCCCCTCCTCCCCTCCCCTCCTCCCCACCCCATTCCCCTCCCTCCTCCCCTCCCCTCCTCCCCTCCCCTCGCCCTCCAGCCCACATGGGGGCGCTCCTTCCCGTTCCGCCCCCCCTCGCAGCCCCGGTTTCCCGTGGCCGTGCCCCCCCCCCCCTCCCACCCCGTGGCGCGGGGGGGGGCTGAAGATGGCCGCCGTGTCGGTGTTCGGCGGCGTGCGGCTGCTGACGATCGGCGACGCCAACGGGGAGCTGCAGCGGCACCAGGAGCAGCAGCCGCTGCGCCTCGAGGTCCGCACCGGGCCCGACAGCGCCGCGCTCGCGCTCTACGGCCGTGAGTCGGGGGGGGGCGAGGGGGGGGTTATGGGGGTGGAGGGGGGGTTAATAGGGGTGGGGGTAATGGGGGAGTGAATAGGGGATGGGGGGTAATGGGGGTTAATAGGGGATGGGGGGTAATGGGGGGTTATGGGGGAATAATGGGGCTGGGGGGTAATGGGGGAGTGAATAGGGGATGGGGGGTAATGGGGGAGTGAATAGGGGATGGGGGTTAATAGGGGATGGGGGGTAATGGGGGGTTGTGGGGGAATAATGGGGCTGGGGGGGTAATGGGGGATGGGGGGTTAATAGGGGATGGGGGGTAATGGGGATGGGGGGTTAATGGGGTGGGGGGGGTCAATGGGGGGTGTGGGGGAGGTAATGGGGCCGAGGGAGGGTTGTGGGGTTAATGGGGGGATGGGGGTTAATGGGGTAATGGGGGGGGTTATGGGGTCGGAGAGGGGGTAATGGGGTGTGGGGGCCTTAATGGGGCCGGGGAGGTGGTTAATGGGGGCTTAATGGGGGATGGGAGAGGTTAATGGGGTGTGGGGGGTAATGGGGCCAGAGGGGGTAATGGGGTGGGGGAATGGGGGCTTAATGGGTCGGGGGAGCTTAATGGGGCCGGGGGTTAATGGGGGGCTTAATGGGGGATGGGAGGGGGTTATGGGGTCAGAGAGGGGATGGGGGGTAATGAGGGATGGGGGTAATGAGGGGTTTATGGGGAACGGGGGTTAATAGGGGAGTGAGGGGGTTAATGGGGCTGGGGGGTAATGGGGGATTGGGGAGGGTTGGGGGGATTAATGGGGTCTGGGGGGTAACGGGGGGTTATGGAGGGTAATGAGGGAAGGGGAGGTTAATGGGGCTGGGGGGGTTAATGGGGGATGGGGCAGTATGGGCGGTAATGGGAAATGGGGAAATTAATGGGGTCTGGGGGAGTAATGGGGGCTGGGGGGTGGAAAGGGTTAATGGGGCCGAGGAGGGATAGGAATTTAGGGGGTAATGGGGGGGTTAATAGGGCCAGGGGGTATTGGAAGGTGATGGGGGGTTGGGGAGTTACGGGGTCTGGGGGGCTAATAGGGCTGGGGGGTAATGGGGGGGGGGGGGTAATAGGGCTGGGTGATTAATGGGAGGAGGTTAATAGGGCCGGGGGAGTTATGGGGTCTGGGGGGGGGGGGGTAATGGGGCCAGGGGGGTCTGGGGGGAGTTATGGGGGAAAGTGGGGGCATTTGGGGTCTGTGGGGGTATGGGGGGGTAATAGGGCCAGGGCAGTATGGGGTCAGGGAGGGTGTGGGGGGTTATGGGGTATGGGGGAGGTCTGGGGGGGTTAATAGGGCTGGGGGGTGGGTTCAATAGGGCCAGGGGCTGGGGCTATGGGGTTTGGGGGTGGGTTATGGGGCTGGGGGGTGTTAGTAAGGCCAGGGGGTGTTGGGGGGTTCTGGGGGGAGTTCTGGTGCCAAAAGGGTTAATAGGGCCAAAGGGGGGAAGAGGGAGGGGGCTATGGGGGGTAATAGGGCGTGGGGGGGTCTAGTATGGGACTGAAAGGGTTAATAGGGCCAGAGGGGGTATGGGGGGTCATGGGGGGGTTAATGGGGCTGGGGGGAATTGGGGGGCTATGGGGTTTGGGGGGTTCCTGGGGTGGGGGGAGGTAATAGGGCTGGGAGGGGGTGGGGGGCTTGGGGGTTAATAGGGTTGGGGGTCATGGGGTTAATGGGGCTGGGGGTGAACAGGAACGGGGTTCATGGGGGGGTTAATGGGGCTGGGGGGGTTAATGGGGCCAGGGGGGTTAATGGGGCCTTGGGAGCCGGACCCAGGGGGTTTGGGGGCGTCTGGGGGGAATTTGGGGTTGGGGGGCTGGGAGCGGGCATGGGGGAGGGGCACATGGGGCGCTACTGGGGGGCTTAATGGGGCCGAACTGGGGAATACTGGGGGGCAAACTGGGCAGTACTGGGGGGCCAAACTGGGCAATACTGGGAGGGGGAACTGGGCGGTACTGGTGGGGGCAAACTGGGTGGTACTGGGGGCCAAACGGGGCCAAACTGGGCAATACTGGGGGCAAACTGGGCCAAACCGGGGGGGCAAACGGGGCCAGACCAGGCAGTACTGGGGGGGCAAACTGGGCCAAACTGGGCAGTACTGGGGGGCCAACCGGGGCCGGGCCGGGCGCTGTGGGGGGGGGAGGAGGCCGGGAAAGTCGATCCGTGCCCCCCCCGCCCCCCCCGGCCCAAAATAGCGGCGTTTTGGGGCCTTTCCAGCGGGCGCCGCGCGGGGCCGGGGCCTGGCGCCGAGCTCTTTGTCTGCGCCGCCAGCGCCTGGCCCCTTTTCGGCGCTTTTTTAACCCAATTTCTGCCTCCCCCCCCCCCTCCCCGCCATTGTGTTCGCCCCACAAAGGGATCGGCCCCGGCCCCGTATGCTAATTTATGCAAATGAGCCCCGGCTCCCGCTCCCTTCCCCGAGCCAAGGCTTTAATTTTTATTGATTTTTATTTAATTTTTATTATTTTTTTTTAATTTTTAGTATTTTTAATCGTTTGTTTTTTTACTTTTTGTTTTTCTATTTTTTATTTTTATTATTTTTAATTTTTATTTTTGTACTTTTTAATTATTTACTTATTTTCATTTTTAGTTATTATTTTCATTTTTACTTATTTTCATTTTTAGCTGTTATTTTCGTTTTAATTCTTCTCATTTCTAATTATTTTCATTTTTCTTTCCTCAATTTTTAACTATTTTGCGTTTTTATTTCCAATTTCTGATTGGGGGGGTGCACTGGGGGCCGCCGCTGACCTGACCCATTTCTTCCTTCCCCCCCCTCCCGGCAGGTGCTAATTACGCCGCTTTAATTGATCGGCCTCATTTAATTACGGCTTTTGCTCACCAGCCCTTAACGAAGCTCCTTGGGGGGGGGTCAATGAGGAGAGCCCCAAATTGGCCGGATTTCACCCCAATTCTTTCACCCCCCCAGACCCCTTTTTGTGATGCTGCCTTGGGGCTAATCCCCTGGTTTTTGGGATAGGGACTGCGGGGGCATCCCGGCACCGCCCCCTCCCTCTCTACGAGGCACCACGGCTGCTAATTAGGCACTAATTAGACCCCCACTAACGAACTTTGGCGGCTAACGACCCCTCCTGGCCCGGCCCGGTCCCATCCCACACCCCCACTTTGGGATTTTGCCCCCCCCACTGCCAGATTTTGGCTGCTGGGAAGCTTTGGGGACACCCCCCGAGCTGATCACCGGAGGGGGGGGCTAATTAATTATCATTAATTGCTCTAATTAGCTGTAGAAGGGCACTAACTATCACAGCGAAGGGCGCTGGGGGCATTGCAGGGGCGACAACGGGTCGTGCCCTGGGGGTTCGGCACCCGATTAATGACCCTAATGACCCTAACGAGGTGCTGGTGCCCCCCCCCTTTATTTCGTGCCCCCCCCCAGATGAAGACGTCTGCGTGTTCAAGTGCTCCGTGTCCCGCGAGACCGAGTGCAGCCGCGTGGGCAAGCAGTCCTTCATCGTCACGCTGGGCTGCAACAGCGTCCTCGTGCAGTTCGCCACCCCCAACGGTACCCCCCCCTCCCAAAAAATACCCCCCCCCGACAAATAACCCCCCCCGGTTCAATATTCCACGCCCCAGGTTCAGTATCCCTCACCCCCGGTTCAATATCCCCCCACCCCAGTCCAATATGCCCCCCTACCCAGATTAAATACCCCCCCCCAGGTTAATTCCCCCCACACATGTTAAATACCCCCCCCTTGGGTTAAATTCCCCGCATTTAAATATTCCCCCCACTGGGGTTAGATATCCCCCCTGAGGTTCAATACCCCCCCACACTCCAGTTAAATACTCCCCCAGTTAAACATGTCCCCCCCAAGTTAAATATCCCCCTTCCCCCGATTCAATATTCCCCCCATGTTAAATATGCCCCCCCGTGTTAAATATGCCCCCCTATTAAATGCCCCCTCCCCAGTTTCATCCCCCCTATCCCTCCCAGTTCCATTCCCCCTGATGGTGTTAAATACCCCCTCCCCCGGGTTAAATACCCCCTCCCGGGTTAAATACCCCCCTACAGATTAAAGATGCCCCCCCCAATTAAAAACGCCCCCCCCCCAGATTTCTGCTCCTTCTACAACATCCTGAAGAACTGCCGGGGGCACAACACGGAGCGCTCGGTGTTCAGCGAGCGGACGGAGGAGTCGTCGGCCGTGCAGTACTTCCAGGTGCCAAAGGGGCTGGGGGGGGGCGGCTTGGCCTTTTCGGGACCCCCCTCCCCGGTATTTTACCCCCGTGACCCCCCCCAATTTGTCTGTACCCCCCCCAGTTCTACGGGTACCTGTCGCAGCAGCAGAACATGATGCAGGACTACGTGCGGACGGGCACCTACCAGCGCGCCATCCTGCAGAACCACAGCGACTTCAAGGACAAGGTCAGCCCCCCCCTGGGGATTTTGGGGAACCCCAAATTTTTTCTGGGGGGCTCCTAGGACCCCCCCCTTGAATTTTCTGCCCCCTCCCAGATCGTCCTGGACGTGGGCTGTGGCTCGGGCATCCTCTCCTTCTTCGCGGCGCAAGCGGGCGCCCGGAAGATTTACGCCGTGGAGGCCAGCACCATGGCGCAGCACGCCGAGGTCGGGGGGGGCCGTACTGGGAGCACTGGGGCCATACTGGGAGCACTGGGAGGGACATGCTGAGCATCTCCCCGTGCAGGTGCTGGTGAAGAGCAACAACCTGACGGAGCGCATCGTGGTGATCCCCGGCAAGGTGGAGGAGGTGTCGCTGCCCGAGCAGGTGGACGTCATCATCTCGGAGCCCATGGGCTACATGCTGTTCAACGAGCGCATGCTGGAGAGCTACCTGCACGCCAAGAAGTACCTCAAACCCAGCGGTGAGCACCGTGGGGGGGCTCACAGGTCTAGGGAACCCCCCCCCGGCCAGCACCGAGCCCCCCCAGTTGCCAACAACCCTCCCCGTTGCGCCCCCTCCCCAGGTAACATGTTCCCCACCATCGGCGACGTGCACTTGGCGCCCTTCACGGACGAGCAGCTCTACATGGAGCAGTTCACCAAGGCCAACTTCTGGTGAGCTTCCAGAGCTTTCCTTGCCCCCCCCTGGACCCCCCCGGACCCCCTCGGACCCCCCCGGGTGGGCTGATGGGGTTCTGCTCCCCCAGGTACCAGCCCTCGTTCCACGGCGTGGACCTGTCGGCGCTGCGCGGCGCCGCGGTGGACGAGTATTTCCGACAGCCCGTGGTGGTGAGCTGCTGCCGGGACGTGTTGGGGGGGGCACAGCAAGCACCAAGGGGTGGTGTTCGTGTTGTGTTTTTTTTTTTTTGGGGGGGGGGCTCTCCAGCCAACTCCCCCCCCCTCTGCCCCCAGGACACCTTCGATATCCGGATCCTGATGGCCAAGTCGGTCAAGTACACGGTCAACTTCTTAGAAGCCAAAGAGGGCGACTTGCACAGGTGGGGGGTGGCCTCGTGATTGATTTTTTGGGGGTTTTGGGACCCTGAGGCCCTTTTTGGGAAGGGGGGGGCGCAGCTCAGCCCCTGACCCCCCCCCCTTTTATTTTTTTTTTGGCTTTTCCAGGATAGAAATCCCCTTCAAGTTCCACATGCTGCACTCGGGGCTGGTGCACGGCCTCGCCTTCTGGTTCGACGTCGCCTTCATCGGCTCCATGTAGGCGGCGGGGAGGGCGCCGGCACCCACCCAGACCCCCCCCGGCACCTCGCTGACCCCCTCCCCGTCCCGTTGTGCCCCCCCCCACCAAGACCCTGTGGCTCTCGACGGCCCCCACCGAGCCGCTGACGCACTGGTACCAGGTCCGCTGCCTCTTCCAGTCGCCGCTCTTCGCCAAAGCCGGGGACACGCTCTCAGGGACCTGCCTGCTCATTGCCAACAAGAGGTGGGCTCCCCCCCCTCCGAGATCCCATTTTTCCATAAATCCGGATGGAAATGGATAAATTTGGGTCGATATATAACATAAATATTTGTGTCCCCCCCCCCAGGCAGAGCTACGACATCAGCATCGTGGCGCAGGTGGACCAGACGGGCTCCAAATCCAGCAACCTCCTGGACCTGAAAAATCCCTTCTTCAGGTGGGGCTGGGGGGCGACAGCGGGGGCTGGGGGTTGGGGGGCTCCTCCCAGCCCTCACTGCTTGTGTGTCCCCCCCCAGGTACACGGGCACCACCCCGTCGCCCCCCCCCGGCTCCCACTACACGTCGCCGTCGGAGAACATGTGGAACACGGGCAGCTCCTACAACATGAGCAGCGGCATGGCCGTGGCCGGTGGGTCCCAGTGCTCCCAGTCTGACCAGTGCCGCCTTCCTCCTGGCTCGCTGGGGGAAGGCTGAGCCCCCCCACTTTGTTTTTTTGGGGCTGGGGGGTTTGAATTGTGTCCCCCCATCTGTCTCGGTGCAGGGATGCCCGCGGCGTACGACCTCAGCAGCATCATCGCCGGCGGCTCCAACGTCGGCCACAACAACCTCATTCCTCTAGGTGAGGGGCACTGGGGGGGGGGGCACACGGGGTCGGGGGGGGGGTCCTCGGGGGTCTCCTGGGGTGGGGGCGCGGAGTCCTGGCAGCCCCCCAGCCTCTCCTCTCTCAGCAGCCAACACCGGCATCGTGAACCACACTCACTCCAGGATGGGCTCCATCATGAGCACCGGCATCGTCCAAGGTACCCCCTGACCCCAAAATAAGCCCCCCTGACCCCATAATAACCCCCCGACCCCATAATAACCCCCTGACCCCATAATAACCCCCACGGCCCCCTAATGCCCCCCACGACCCCATAATAACCCCTAATGCCCCCGACCCCATAAGAATCCCTACAGCCCCCTAACGCCCCCACAACCCCCTAATAACCATCACGGCCTCATTACCCCCCTTCTCGCCCCCCAGCCCCATTATCCTCCCATAACACCCCCCCAGCCCCCATTACCCCCTCTTTGTCCCCCAAGACCCCATAACCCCCACTTTATGCCCCCCAGCCCCCATTACCCCCAGCCCCCATTATCCCCCCTTTTGCCCCCCCAGACCCCATTACCCCCTTTTTAGCCCCCTGCACCCCCCATTACTCCCCCTGTTTTGGCCCCCCTCAGCCCCCATTACCCCCCATTACCCCCCCATAACCCCCTTTCGCCCCCCCAGCCCCCATTACCCCCTATTACCCCCCATAACCCCCCTTCACCCCCCATAACCCCCTTTCTCGCCCCCCCAGGCTCCTCCGGCGGGCAGAGCGGCGGGGGCTCCAGCGCCCACTACCCCCTCAACAGCCAGTTCACCATGGGCGGCCCCCCCATCTCCATGGCCTCCCCCATGTCCATCACCACCAACCCCATGCAGTACGGGAGCTCAGGGCTCCCCCGGACTGACGGCGCCACCAAAACCCCCAAAACCACCCCAAAAACACCGCCGGGGCTGCTTCCCACCCACCCCCCCACACACACACCCCCACCCCGTTAGACGCAGCCGCTCTTCGACGTTGGACACGGACAGGTTTTTTTGTTTTAATTTTATTTTATTTGGATTTTTTTGGAATTTTTTTTTTTTTTGGAATTTTGATTTTTTTTTTTTTTTTTTTGGATTTTTTTGGGGGTTTTTCTCCTCATTTTGAAGCTGAGCCGGCGGAGCTGACGCCGCTTCGGGGCCATCGCAGCCGGGGGCCGCCCCCGGGTGGGGGGGGGAGAAAAGGATGAATGTACCAAAACCTCCTCTTTTGGCCCCAAAAGGGGTGGCGTGGGGGCCTCTGTTTCGGGGGGGGGCCGCGCTGGTGTCCGTTAGCTCGTGGCGCGAGCTCCTCTCCCTTTTCCTTTGCAAAGCCTCGAGGGGGGGGACACGACCCCCCTGGGACCCCCCCCGGGGCCTCGGGGAGTAGCGGGGGGGGGGAAGGCAGCGGCGTGGCCCCCCCCGCCGGGTGCCCCCCCCCCAGGATAGCGGCTGTAGTACCCAATAAACGGGAGGGTTTCCAAGGAGCGTTTCGGCTGTCGCCCCCTCCCCAGCCCCCCCGGGACCCCCCCAGGTAGGAAGGAGCAGAGGGGGGTGGGGGGCACGGCCTCGCGGTAATTTCCATGGTTTTGGGTCAATTGGGGGGGGGGGGCACCTGGTGGGACCCCCCCACTGAGGCGTTGGCTGGGGCGACACCGGGCTCGGGTCGGGCGGCTGCTGGTAGGAGTAGGGCTGGGAGGAAAAGCCCCCCCCGCACCCCCCCAGTGAGGCTTTTTTTAATAATAATAAAAAAAGAAAGTTTAAAAAAGTCAACATTTAAATTTTTCACAAATTTAAAAATTTTCCATTTATCAAAAAATGAAATTTAAACTTTTTTTTTTAATTTCAAATTTTAGTTTTTGAAGAGCAGAATTTTATCATTTTAAATTTTCAGAAAATTGTTTTTCAAAATAATAAAATATAGAAAATTATTTTTTTAATAGAAATTTAAATTTTAAAAATGGTTTTCTGAAAATTTTAGAATTTAAAATTTTCAGAGGATTAAATTTTATTTTTTCAAAAATTGAAATTTTGAAAATTAAAATTTCAAAACCAGAAATTTAAAAATTTTAAATTTTAAATTTCGGTTTTTCGATCATAACAATTTGGAATTGAAAAATTTCAGATTTTTTTCAAAAATTAAAATATTGAATTTTGTAATTTGAAAAAGTAGAAATTTAAAATTTTAAAAATATAGATTTAAACATTTTAAAAATTTAGATTTCAATTTAAAAAAAAAAAATTGCAGTTTTAATTGGGGTAGGGTTGGGGTTGGGGTGAGGGGGGGGCCGCTGCCCCCCCCCCGTTGTTCCGTACGTTGCAGCACCAGGGGCAGGGGCAGGGGGGGCCCTACGGGGGGGGCCCGAAGCTGAGCACCGGCACCGAGCCTGAGGGCACCCGGGGACGGCGTCAGGCACCCCAAAAAGCAGATTTTCCCCCAAAAAGCACCGTTTTCCCCCCAAAAATGCTCACTGCAGGTACTGGGGTGAGGGCAGGGCTCAAAACCTCCAAAAAAGCACCGTTTCTCCCCAAAATGCTCACCGTGGTGGGGATGTAGGTGAAGGCAGGGCTTGAGACCCCCAAAAAAGCACCTTTTCCCCCCAAAATGCTCACGGTGGGCATTGGGGGGAGGGCAGGAATCGAGATACAGACACACAAACAAGCATCTTTTTCTCCAAAAAGCACTTTTTTTCCCCCAAAAACTGCTCACTGCAGGCACTGGGCCGAGGGAAGGGCTCGAGACCTCCAAAAAAGCATCTTGTCCCCAAAAAAAAAGCACCTTTTTTGGGG
The DNA here is from genome assembly GCA_026413565.1 of Aythya baeri. NCBI lineage: Eukaryota > Metazoa > Chordata > Aves > Anseriformes > Anatidae > Aythya > Aythya baeri. Next base: position 369,740 of record CM048640.1, read on the forward strand.
AAACCCCCCCGAGACCCCCCCCCCCCCCCGGCAGCCTCCAGGAGCTGAGCGCGGCCACGGGACCCCGGGACCCCCCGCCCCCCACGGTCCCGGGACCCCCCCCTCACCTCGGCCCGGTGCTGTCCCCCGGTGCTTCCTCCTCATCTTCCTCCTCCTCGCGGCCTGGGGGGGTCCCAATACCGGGGGGGGTCCCGGTAACGGAGGGGGATCTCGGCACCGGTGGGGGGTGTCCCGGTACAGGGGGTCCCAATATTGGGGGCAGGGGGCTGTAAAGTGTGGGGGGGTCCCAATGCCGGGGGGGGTCCCGGTACCGGGTGCCCCCCCGCACTCACCCCGCAGCTCCTCGGGGGCGGCCATGGCGGGGCCCGATCCGGGCCCGGCCCCTCCCGCTGACGGTGCCCCCCCGGCAAAATGGTACGGCCCGGCCCCCCCCCCATCCTTGGTACGTTCCGGTGCCCCCTTCGCCCCCCCTTGGTACGTTCCGGTCCCTGCCCGGGGCCGCATCCGGCGCGGCCATGGAGGAGCCCGGGGGCCGGGGGGCCCTGGGGCGCCTGGCGGGGACCCGGCTCGGTGAGGGGGGGCGGGGCTGGACCCCCACGGGTTAATGGGGAGGGGGCGGGCCCGAGGGAGGGGGCTGGGGGCGGCCCTGGGTACCGGGGGGGTTGGGGTCACCCCTGGGACTTGGGTGAAATTGGGGGGGGGTCGGGGGGCTGGGGCAGCCCTGGGTTCAAGGGGGGTCTGGGGGGGCTGGGGGCTGCCTTGGGTTCAAGGAGGGGGGCTGGGCGGTTTGGGGTCAGTTTTGGGTGAAATGGGGGGGCTGGGGGTCTGGGGGCTGCCCTAGGTCCAGCTGGGGGGCTTTGGGGGGTCTGGGGGCTGCCTTGGGTCTCCTGGGGGGGTCTGGGGGGGTTGGGGTCAGTCTGTGGTGAAATGGGGGTCCCTGGGGGCAGCCCTGCCACCCCCGGGGATGCTGGGGGGGGCCATGGGGGGGCAGCTGGGGCACCCCTGGGGGTGATGGGGAGGGGATTTGGGGTCCAAAGGGGGCCCGGATTCCCTGGGCTAAGCGAAGGGGTCAGTGGGGTGGGGGGCAGCCAGGACCCTGCCCCCCAGGGAGGAGGTTTTTGGGGAGGAGGATGTGGGGGGCAAGGATTTGGGGAGCGAGGATTTGGGGTGTGAAGACTTGGGGGCGAGGACATGGATGGGGGAAGACTTGGGGGGGGGGGTCGAGGATTTGGGGGCCACGCCTGACCCCCCACCCCCACCGGCCGCTGGTGCCGGGCGCTGCTGCGGGACTACGCGGAGGCGGCGCGGGCCGCGGTGCTGGGGGCCCGGCAGCGGCCGTGGCGCGCGGCGGGGGCGGCGGCGGCGCTGGGGGGGGTCCTGGCCTGCGCGGCGGCCGTGCCGGACCCCCAGTCCTTCGAGGCGGCCCTGCTGGAGGCGGCGGGGGCCCTGCTGCTCCTCTCGCCCCCCACCCGCAGCCCCCAGGCCGAGCGGCACGTGGGGCGGCTGCTGCGGCGCCGCGACCGGGGGCAGCTGCGGTACCGGGGGCTGCTGGTGGCCGCCGTGGTGTACGAGGCGCCCCACGACAAGGGGGTGGCGCTCTACCGGGCGCGTTGCCCCCACCTCGCCCCCCGTTGGCTCCAGTTGCCCGGCCGCCTGCTGGACGTGGGTTTCGGGGGCCGCTGGTGGGTGCTGGCGGCCAAGACGCGCGACTGCGACGTCAACGAGGAGGAGTTCGGCGGCCTTCCTCCCCACCTGCGGCGCATGGAGGCCCGGCAGCTGCGCTCCGAGGAGAACGAGAGGCTCTTCATGGAGAAGTTCCGCCCCGTGGCGCTGGCGGACGTTGAGCGCAGCGCCGAGGCGTGACGGCAGGGCAATAAACGCGCGTGTGCCGGAACGTTTTTGGGGGAAATCGGTGGGGTTTTGGGCGCGGAGGGTCATGGCGCGGCCACGCTTTGGGTTCTCCCCCAACCCGTGCTCTCGTTGGGTTGGAGACGCCGTTGGGTTGGCGATGCTGTTGGGTGGGTGATGCCATTGGGTTGGGCGTGCCGTTGGGTTGATGACGCCGTTGGGTTGGGGACGCCGTTGGGTTGGAGACACCGTTGGGTTGGCGATGCCATTGGGTTGGGGACACTGTTGAGTTGACGACGCCGTTGGGTTGACAACGCCGTTGGGTTGGGGGCGCCGTTGGGTTTGGGGCACCATTGGGTTGATGATGCCATTGGGTTGGTGATGCTGTTGCTGTAATCCCATTTGTTTCCCCCCAAATCCGCGCTCTTTTGCCCCAATCACCTCAAATTTACCCCAAAGGCATGCTCTCTTGTCCCTGGGCTGTTCACCAAATCCACTCCGTTTTACCACGTTTTGGGGCCACCCCAACTCCACGACCCCATTTTTAACCCCCCAACTTTTATTTTTGTTTATTTATTTCATTTTTTAGCCGCTTTGATTTTAGAGCATTTTGATTTTAGTCACTGACTCCACGCTCTCCCCATTCTGCCCCGTTCCACCCCAAATCCCCACAATCCCAATTTTTCACAATTTTTCCTCCTTTCCCACTTCCTCCCACCTCCCCCGTCAACACGGGGTTAACACCCCACTCCTAATTATCGATTAACCGTTCATTAATTAGGCCCCCATTAATTATTTATCGCCAGGCCGAGTGCTTGGGGTTTTCCACACACACCACCAGGTTTTATTTATTTATTTATGTATTTAAATGATTTTTTTTTATATATTTTTCCACTTTTTTTCATTTTTCTCCCCAAATCCTCAGGGGCAGGACGGCCAGTGTTTAATTGCCTTCAAAATTTGGCTAAAACCACCCCAAAAGGCCCCAGTGTCACAGGGTTTCGCCTCAACAGCATCACTGGTACGGCCGCAGCGCATTTTGGGGGGATTTTGGTGATTCTGGCGATTGTGGCGCACCCCCCGCGGTGCTCAGGTGGGTTTGGGGGGATTTGGGGTTTTATTTTTTAGGGTTTTCCGTTCTCCAAACGAGCTGGGTCTAATGAGGTCTCATCGCCATGGAGACCACAGCACCCATTGTAATTAAGCACCGGTAGGCAAAAAGAGGGCAAAAAATGGAATTTGGCATTTTTTGGGGGTGTGTGGGGCGGACACGGCTCTGCTTAATTAATTACGCTGCTAATTAGAGCCGGGCAGGGCTGGTGCCAAAGAACACGGGCCCGTTGCTGCCGGCCTTAATTGTTCCTCGCTGGGCCCGTTAGGAAGTGGTGCTGCAGGACTTTTTTTTGGGGTATTTCACGTATTTGGGGTTTTCTTACACGAGGCTGGGGAAGAGGGAAGCGGCTCCTCCAGGAGGCGACGTGGGTCCGTCGGCGCCTGGGTTGGAAATTGAGGAGAAAAATGAGGATTTTGTGCCAGGCGGCTTTCCCCGAGCGCTGTTCGACGCGCAGCAAAGCTTTTGGTGGAAAACTAGGAAAAAAAAAAAAAAAAGCATTTTGGGCTGGCCGTGACCCCCGGCTGGCCCCGCTGGGACGCGGCGCTTCTGCTTTTCCCACAGACTTTGCCCAAACAGCCGCGTTTCCGCCCCAAACTTGCGTCCACCCCGACTCAAGTTTTTGCCTGGCGGCGACGCCGGGCTTTCGGCGGGGTGATTGGCGACGGATTTATTTCACAAAAAAACGTCATTTTGGGGGCAAATCCTGCTCCCCGGGTGGGTTGTGCTGGGCTCACAGACCCCGTCCCAGGGCCCCTTCCCCTCAGACACCCCCCAGCTCCCCTCAGAGCCCCCCCCGGTCCCCTCACGACCCCTTTCCCTCAGCCCCCGTCCCAAATCCCCTCAGAGCTCCCCTCAGCCCCCGTCCCAGCTCCCCTCAGAGCCCCCCTCAGACACCCCCAGACCCCCCCCCAGCTCCCCTCCCGACCCTTTTCCCTCAGAACTCCCCCCAAATCCCCTCAGAGTCCCCCTCAGACCCCCCAGCTCCCCTCCCGACCCTTTTCTCTCCGAATTCCCCCCAAATCCCCTCCCCTCCCCCTCCTCCCCGCCCCCGCTCCCCCTCCCCCTCCCTTCGCCGCAGTGGCGCCGCCATTGCGCATGCGCGGCCCGGGGAGGGCGGGGGCGCGGCGGAGCCGTTGGCGCCCTCGGCGCGCGCACGAGGCGCGAGGCACGCGCCCCCCACCCCCCGCGCGCTGGCCCCGCCCCCCTCCCCGCTCCGCCTCATCCCATTGGCTGCGGCGGGGAGACGGACGGGCGGAGGCGAGCCGGAGGGCCGCCTCCCTATTGGGCGGGCGGGCGCGGGTGGGCGGGCCTTCCTTTGCCTCCACCTCCTCCCATTGGCCGGCTGGGCGAGGTAGAAGGGAGGGGGTGAGGAGGGGGCGGTGCGCGCCCCCCCGCGCTCTGCCCTGATTGGCTGGAGGCGCGGGCCGGCCGCGCCGCCATTGGTCGGCAGGGGGCGCGCGAGGCGGCGCGCACGCGCAGTGGCCGCGCGCGCGGCCGTGAAGGGGTGGAGGGGGGGGGGCGCGTCCCCGACGCTCCTCACACGGCGGCGGCGGCGGCGGCGGCTCCTTTGTTCCGGGCGGGCCGCGGGGATGGGGCCCGAGGGCGGCGGCGGCGGCGGTGAGAGGGGCCGGGGGGCTCCGGGGGGTAGGGGGCGAGGGGAGGGGGTGAGGGGGCGTGGGGGGGTCAAAGGGGGGATGGGAGGGGGTGGGGGGGGGAAAAATGGGGGTTGGGGGGGTTGGGGGGTACGGAGGCCCGCGAGGGTCACGGCGCTGCGAGGCCGCGCTGCGCATTGTTGGGGGGGCGGCCCTTCACCCCCCCACCCCCCCTTTGTGGCCCCTCTTTACCCTCCCCCTCGTTTTACCCCCCTTTTCTGCCCCCGATCTTCGTGCCCTCCTCTTCATCCCCCCCCTTCTGGCCCCTCTTTCCCCCCCTTCGTGTTGCCCCCCTTCTTGCCCCCCCTTTTTGTCCCCATTCACCCCTCCAGCTTCCTGCCCCCCTTTCGTGCCCCCCTTCTTTGCCCCCCCCTTTCTGCCCTCTCCTTTGTCCCCTCCTTTCTGCCCCCCCCTTCGTGCCTCCCCCTTTGTTCCCCCATCTTGGTGCCCCCCATCCCCTCTCTGTCCCCTTTCTGCCCTCCCCTTTGTCCCCCCCTCTTTCTGCCCTCCCCTTTGTGTCCCCCCCCTTTCTTTCTGCCCCCCCCCCTTTGTGCCCCGGATCCCCCCGTTCCGACCCCATTTCCTCCCCCCATTCTCCCTTCTCCAGCCCCCCCCCATTTCCCATCCCCCCTTCTCAACCCCATTTCTCCCCCCATTCACCTCCGCCCCCCCACCCCCCAGCAGCTTTTTGGGGCTCAGGGGCTCTGCGGTGCCCCCCCAGCTCTGTGCCCCCCCCCCCCCCCCCAGCTCTGCCCCCCATTTCCCCCCCATCCCCCCCGGGCTTTGTCTGCCCTTCAGGAGGGTGCAGCTTCCCTGCCCCCCCCTATTTTTGGGGGATGCCCCCCCCATTTTGGGGTCTCTCCTTCAGCCCGAGACCCCCGGGGCCGCCTCCTTCCAATCCTCCAAAAATCATTACAATTTTTTTCTTCTTTTTTTCCATTTCCTGCGTGTTTGTGCCGGGGGGGGAGGGGACAGCTCGCTCCATCCCTTTCAGCCCTCGCCCCCCCCCCCCAATTAACTCCCTCGTTAGCTCCCCGCTCATTAGCGCTCGCACAAAGCCGGCCGTGAGCCCCCCCGGACACCCCCCTCAGCACCACAGCTTATTTTTTTGAATAAAAAACCGCCAGAAACGGTAAAAAAAACAAACAAAAACCCAGAAGACCCCAACTGGGCGCTGCATCGCCCCCTACCTGGCGTTCTCCGGGGGCTTTTTGCCCGTTTTCTTTCTTTTTTTGCCCCAAAAAGCTGCAAATTCGGGTAAATTTGGTGTGAAGCCACAAACTCCTCGCCATCGGTGACCTCAGGTGGCTCCCCCGGTGTTCCACCACGAGAAAATGGGTTAAAAACCTCATTAATAGGGAAAATGGGCTGAAACCCCATTAATTGGGGGGAAAATGGGCTGAAACCCCATTAATTGGGGGGAAAATGGGCTGAAACCCCATTAATTGGGGGGAAAATGGGCTGAAACCCCATTAATTGGGGGGAAAATGGGCTGAAACCCCATTAATTGGGGGGAAAATGGGCTGAAACCCCATTAATTGGGGGGAAAATGGGCTGAAAACCCTCAATAGTGCGATAAACTGGGCTTAAAAACCTCATTAATAGGGGAAAATGGGTTAAAAACCTCACTAATAGAGGGAAATGGGCTGAAACCCTCATTAAAAGGGGAAAACTGGGCTGAAAATCCTCTTTAATGGGGGAAACTGGGCTGAAAACCCTCGTTAATGGGGAAAAATGGGTTTAAAACCATCATTAACGGGGGAAAACGCAAAGTTCCCATCTCCTTAACGACCCTGGGGGGGCTGTAAGTGCTGATTCCCCCCTAATTAACTCCCCACACCACTAATTACCCCCCCAACCCCTCCTTTCCCCGCAGCGCTGCGCTGACCCCCAAGGCCTCGGCCGCCCCTGCTGGATTTCGGGGAGCTCCATGCCCGTAGGTACGTGCTGGGGGGGGTGGGGAAGGGAATTTTGGGGACAAATCTATAGGATTTGGGTCCCCACAAGCAATTTACCACCGGGCTGACCTCAAGGGCGCCCCTAAAGCCCCTAAAACCGCCTGAACTCCCCCAAAACCTCTTTGCTTTGGGACCCACGCGCAAGGGAAACAAAAACAAGCACCCAAAATACCCACAAATTGCCCCAAAAGGCTAACGAGGGTGCTAATTAGGATTTTAACAGCCCCCTCGGACCCAAATCCCGCAGGATTGCCCCAGTTCATCCCCTCGGGGGGACCACCACAGAGGTCGGGACCCTCAGGAGCCCCCTGCTCAGCCCCCCCCGCTCTAATTAGTCCCAATTAGTCCCTAACGAGGGGGGCTCTGGCCCCACAAAGCAAACCCCCGCCCCTTCCCCTTTCTGTTCCCTAAAAGCTAAAAATAGGGGAAGTCAGCGAGGCCTCGTGCGGCCGGCTTGGGGTTTACTCTGTTTTGGGGGAAATCGGTCCTGTTTTGGGGCACATCACTCCCATTTTGGGGGAGTTCAGTCCCGTTTGGGGCAGATCAGTCCCGTTTTGGGGGGAATCACTCCTGTTTTGGGATGGCAGAGAGGGCGCAGGCTGCTCTACTTGTAGGTTTCAGACCCATTTTGGGGGATATCAGTCCTGTTTTGGGGTGGATCAATCCCATTTTGGGGGATATTGGTCCCGTTTGGGTGGAATCAGTCCCATTTTGGGTGAGATTAGTCCTGTTTTGGGGCAGGTCTGTCCAATTTTGGGGGATATTGGTCCCATTTTGGGGTAGATCAGTCCTGTTTGGCTGAGATCGGTCATCTTGGGGCAGATGGATCCCACTTTGGGCAATAATCCCCCAATTTTGGGGCGGGTCGATCCTGTTTTGGGGCGGATCGGTCCCGTTTTGGGGGATATTGGCCCGATTTTGGGGCAGATTGCTCCCATTTTGGACTCTCCTTGCACCCCACACACTTCCAGCCGCTGACTGGGGGGGGTGGGAGCAGCCACAACACCTCCCTGCCCCCCAGCTCCCACATTCCCCCCCCCCCCCAATCCTAAATGAGAAATCCTCCCCCAAAACCCCCCCGGGGCTCAGCCTTAAACCCCCTTCACCCCCTCCCACAGCCCCCCAACCCCCCGAGCTCTCCGGGGGGGGGCTTCCCCTCTGCCTAACGAACCCCGACCTCGTTAGCGGGGGGGTTCCCCGACCCCGTAACCCCCCCCCGTGACCCCAAATCTTCCTCTGCAGGCTGACCATGTCCACGCCGGACCCTCCGCTGGGGGGCACGCCGCGGCCGGGCCCCTCCCCGGGTCCCGGCCCCTCTCCGGGGGCGATGCTGGGCCCCAGCCCCGGCCCCTCGCCCGGTTCCGCTCACAGCATGATGGGGCCCAGCCCCGGCCCCCCCTCGGCCGCCCACCCGCTGCCACCCCAAGGGCCAGGGCCTTACGCTCAGGACAACATGCACCCGATGCACAAGGTGAGGAGGGGGACTGGGGGGCACTGTCCAATTTTTGGGGGGCTTGGGGGCACCCTGGGGGCTTCTATCCCATTTTTGGGGGGATTGGGGATGCCCTGGGGGTTTGGGGATGCCCTGGGGGTTTCCATCCCCTTTTTTGGGGGGTTTGGGGACACCCTGGGGGCTTCTATCCCATTTTTGGGGGGATTGGGGACACCCTGGGGGCTTCCATCCCCTTTTTTGGGGGGATAGGGGATGCCCTGGGGGCTTCCATCCCCTTTTTTGGGGGGTTTGGGGACACCCTGGGGGCTTCCATCCCATTTTTGGGGGGATCGGGGACACCCTGGGGGCTTCCATCCCCTTGTCTTGGGGATCAGGGGCACCCCGGGGGACTCTGTCCCATTTTGGGGGGGGATTGGGGATGTCCTGGGGGTTTCTGTCCCTTTTTGGGGGGGGCTCAGGGATACCTGGGGGGTTCTGCCCCTTTTTGGGGGGCGTTGGGGCCACCCTGGGGACTTCCATCCCTTTTTTTGTGGGGCATGGGAGCTTTTTCTTAGGCAAAAACCCGGGTTTTCAGACCCTTGTATCCACGCTGCGCCCCTCTGACCACCCAGAGCGGTGCGGCTGCTGCGTTTTGGGGCAAAATTGTGGGGTTTTGGGGCAAAATTGTGGGGTTTTGGGGCAAAATTGTGGGGTTTTGGGGCAAAATTGTGGGGTTTTGGGGCAAAATTGTGGGGTTTTGGGGCAAAATTGTGGGGTTTTGGGGCAAAATTGTGGGGTTTTGGGGCAAAATTGTGGGGTTTTGGGGCAAAATTGTGGGGTTTTGGGGCAAAATTGTGGGGTTTTGTGCCTTGGGGGGAGGATTTAGGGCCGTTTGTCTTGCAGCCCATGGACTCGATGCACGAGAAGGGCCTGGCCGAGGACCCGCGCTACGGCCAGATGAAAGGGATGGGGCTGAGGCCCGGGGGGCACGCGGGCATGGGGCCCCCCCCCAGCCCCATGGACCAGCACTCGCAAGGTGGGTTTCGGGGGGAAAAAACGCAGAAAAGGGCAAAGACGAAGTTCTTGGGGGGTGAGGGGGGGGAACGGGGCTGTCGGTCAGTCCTTTTTACCCCCCTTTTGTGGTATTTTGCCCCCCACTCATTCTCCTGGCTTCTGACCCCCCCCCCTTCTCCCTTCTCATGGCTTTTGTCCCCCTCCCTTTCAGGCCTTTTGCCCCCTCCCCTCTTCCAGGTCTTTTGCCCCCCCCTTTCTGTGCCATTTGCCCCCCCTTCTTGTGGCCTTTTGCCCCCTTTTCAGGCCTTTTGCCCCCCCCTTCTCACAGCATTTGCCTCCCCCCTTCTCATCCCCCTTTCTGTAGCTATTTGCCCCCCCCTTCAGACCTTTTGCCCCCCCTTCTCTTGGCCTTTTTCCCCCTTCCCCCCCCATTTCCTTACCCATTTGCCCCCTTCCCCTCCCATTTACTCCCTTCCCACCCCCCTTTTTATTTCTTTATTTTTTTATTCTTTATTTTTTATTCTTTATTTTTTTATTCTTTATTTTTTTATTCTTTATTTTTTTATTCTTTATTTTTTTATTCTTTATTTTTTTATTCTTTTTTTATTTTTTTATTTTTTTATTAATTTATTTTTAAATCCCCCCTCCCCAACTCCCCCTTTCCTAACTCCCCCTCTCCTTCCAGGCTACCCCTTCCCCTCCCATTAACCCCTTCCCATCCCCCTCATTCATTTATTCATTTATTCATTCATTCATTTATTTATTTATTTATTTTTTAATTCCCCCCCCTTTTCTAACTCCCCCCTCTCCTTGCAGGCTACCCCTCCCCGCTGGGGGGCTCGGAGCACGCCTCGAGCCCGGTGCCAGCCAACGGCCCCACCTCCGCCCCTCCGCTGCCCTCGGCGGGGGTCCCGACGTTGGACGGCTCCGACCCCCAGCCCCTGGGCCAACAGCCCCGCGGCCCCCCCACCCCTTTCAACCAGAACCAACTGCACCAGCTGCGGGCTCAGATCATGGCCTACAAGATGCTGGCCCGGGGGCAGCCCCTCCCCGAACACCTCCAGATGGCCGTGCAGGGCAAACGCCCCCTGCCCGGCCTGCAGCAGCCGCTGCCCACGCTACCTCCGCCCTCCGTGCCCCCCCAGGGGCCGGGGCAAGGGCCCGGAGCGGGGCCGACGCCCCCCAACTACAGCAGACCTCACGGTGAGAGTCCCCGCGGCACCCCCCTGCTGCCTCGGGTTTGGTTTCGGTCCCCCCAGGTCGGGGTTTTGCTCCCCATCGCGGCTGTGAGGTCGTGGGGGGGGGGCGTTTGTGCCCCCCAGCACCGCCTCTGACCCCTTTGGGGTTGAATTTCCCCCTCCTGCTCCTCCTCGGGTCCTCTGGGAGCAGCAGGCTGAGCTCTGCTCCCCATAAACACACAGAAATTAAAATCTTAGAGTTTTTTTTTTCTCCCCCCCATCACAGCCATTATTAGCTCCTGGGGGGCTCGTTTGTGCCCCCCAGCACCGCCTCTGCCCTCTTTGGGGTTGAATTTCCCCATCCTGCTCCACCTCAGGCACTCCAGGAGCAGCAGGCTGAGCTTTGCTCCTCATAAACACACAGAAATTAAAATCTTAGAGTGATTTTTTTTTTTCTCCCCCCCATCACAGCCATTATTAGCTCCTGGGGGGCTTCATTCGCCCCCCCCAGCACCACCTCTGACCCCTTTGGGATTGAATTTCCCCCTCCTGCTCCTCCTCGGGTCCTCTGGGAGCAGCAGGCTGAGCTTTGCTCCCCAGAAACACACAGAAATTAAAATCTTAACTTTTTTTTTTTCCTCCCCCTCCCTCTTTTTGTGTGTCCCTGGCTCTGCAGGTATAGGAGGGCCCAACATGCCCCCCCCCGGACCCTCAGGAGTTCCCCCAGGAATGCCTGGGCAGCCCCCGGGCGGCCCCCCCAAGCCCTGGCCTGAAGGTAAGAGCGAGGAACCGAGGGCTCGTTAGGGGCTGGCAGTTAACGAAGCAACCCATGGGGGGGGGGAGACAGCCCTCTGCCCCCCCGAGAGGCTCCTCTGACCCCCCCAGATAGCCCCCATAGCCCCCGAGGAGCCCTTTTTCCCCCCCCCAAATCCCACCTTTGTCCTTTTGGGGCTGGCTGCCCCAATTTTAACATCCCCCTTTGCTTGGGGAGGCTTTGGGTGGCCAAAAAACATAAATTTAGGGTGCGGGGACGTGGCGGGGGGGGGAGAATTCATCGAGCTGCTCCCCCAGTGGGCCCTGGGGGGTTTTAATTTAACCCCCTGGGGGGTTTTAATTGCTCCCAGCTCATTTTCTAACCCCTCTCCCTTATTTTTTCCCCCCCCCCCAGGCCCTCTGGCGAATGCTGCAGCCCCCACCAGCACACCTCAGAAGCTGATCCCCCCCCAGCCGACCGGCCGGCCCTCCCCGGCGCCCCCGGCCGGGCCCCCCGCCGCCTCCCCCGTGATGCCCCCCCAGACGCAGTCCCCGGGGCAGCCGGCTCAGCCCGCCCCCATGGTGCAGCTGCACCAGAAGCAGAACCGCATCACCCCCATCCAGAAACCCCGCGGGCTCGACCCCGTCGAGATCCTGCAGGAGAGGGAGTACAGGTAGGGCCGCGGGGTCCAACAACACGTTTTGGGGGTTCTAGGGGGGGGGTCTGCCACGTTTTTAGGGGTTTCCGGTGGGGTCCGACACGTTTTGGGGGTTCTAGAGATCCACCACGTTTTAGGGTTTCCAGAGCTCCACCGCACGTAAAGGTTTCTGGGGGGTCCACCACATTTTAAGGTTTCTGGGGAGCTCCACCACGTTTTGGGGTTTCTTGGAGTCCACCACATTTTGTGGTTTCTGGGGAGCTCCACCACATTTTGGGGTTTCTGGGGGGCTCCACCACGTTTTAGGATTTCCAGAGCTCCACCACGTTTTAGGGGTTCCAGAGGTCCACCACACATAAAGGTTTCCAGGGGGTCCACCACATTTAGGGTTTCTGGGGAGCTCCACCACGTTTTAGGGGTTCCAGAGCCCCTCCACATCTTTTAGGGTTTCCAGAGCTCCCCCACATTTTAGGACACCCCCCAAGCATCCCCTCTGGGGCCTCCCCATCTCACCCGAGATCAAGCCCCAATAAATCAGAGCCGGATCCGTCAGCCTCACCAGGAGAGGAGCAAGAGCCACGTCCCTGGGGTCACATCACTGCCCCGTGCCCCTAAATCCCCTCCCGTGCCCCTAAATCCCCTCGTGTCCCCCCCCAGGCTGCAGGCTCGCATCGCCCACCGCATCCAGGAGCTGGAAAACCTCCCCGGCTCCCTGGCTGGAGACCTGAGAACCAAAGCGACCATCGAGCTGAAAGCGCTGCGGCTGCTCAACTTCCAGAGACAGGTACCTGGCCCTCGGGGGGGCAACCAGCGAGGGAGGGGGGGCGGAACCGGCACCGAATTCCCCTCAAAAACCCCCGAATCTCCCCCAAAAGCTGCGTCAGGAGGTGGTGGTGTGCATGCGGCGGGACACGGCCCTGGAGACGGCGCTGAACGCCAAGGCCTACAAGCGCAGCAAGCGGCAGTCCCTGCGCGAGGCTCGCATCACCGAGAAGCTGGAGAAGCAGCAGAAGATCGAGCAGGAGCGCAAGCGCCGCCAGAAGCACCAGGTGGGGGCCCACAGCTCACCGGGAGGGGGTTTCCTCCCTTATTTTTTTACAAAAAGGGAAGATTTGTGGATCACGCAAAAAAAAAAGGAGGATTTGTGGTAAATGTTTGAGGAATCGGGCTCACTGAGTGTGTAGTGCTAGATGCAGGTAAAGGATGGAAATTTCGGGCCCGTTTTGGGTTCCCTGTGCCTCATCCTCTCAGACCAGGCTGCCCAAATCTCTCCTCACCCTCTTAACCCGAGGCATCATCGCAGCGGGTGCCTCGCTCTGCGCCCTGCAGTAACTGCTGCCCCCCGGCATCCATGTGGCAGGGAGATCAGAGCAGGTAGCAGCAGCGTGTTCTGATCAGTAGCCCTCCCCTGGCAGTTCTACCATTTATTTTTTGTTTGTTTCCTTCTGAAAATGAGACATTCTCTCCCCTCCTTCACATTTTTCGTGTGTTGAAATAAAAAAGGGGTGGCATGGAACTGTTCTTCAGCCACATAACCACTTAGGTTTATATCCCACTTGCTTCCAGCACACAAAAACGCAGCCTGAAGGCTGCTGTGCGTAGCAGGGGGGTATTTTCCTCCAACAACTCCCCTCTGCTCCAGAGATAAGTTTTCAGGCACTCGATGAGATGAATTCCAGCTTAAACTCCACATGTGGCGTTGGGGGACTCCCCACGGTGCTCCTAACGCTCCTGGTGGCGTTCCTCCCCCCCCCAGGAATACCTCAACAGCATCCTGCAGCACGCCAAGGACTTCAAGGAGTACCACCGCTCCGTCACGGGCAAGATCCAGAAGCTGACCAAGGCGGTGGCCACCTACCACGCCAACACCGAGCGCGAGCAGAAGAAGGAGAACGAGAGGATCGAGAAGGAGCGGATGCGCCGCTTGATGGTGAGGCTCCACAGCGCTTTGGGGGGCCCCCCCAGGCTCCTCAGGGCGTCGGGGTGCTGAATTCCTCCTCTCCCCCCAGGCTGAGGATGAGGAAGGGTACCGCAAGCTGATCGACCAGAAGAAGGACAAGCGGCTGGCCTACCTGCTGCAGCAGACCGACGAGTACGTGGCCAACCTGACGGAGCTGGTGCGGCAGCACAAGGCTGCCCAGGTGGCCAAGGAGAAGAAGAAAAAGAAGAAGAAGAAGGTGAGCGGGGGGAGAGGAGAGGATTGGTGGGGTTGGGCTGAAACAGGGGGCTTTTGGGGCAGGAATTGAGCTCCAAATTGTGCTGCAGCTGAGCCGCCTGGGCTCCACGTGCTCTCCTGCCCTTTTTTCTGCTCACACCAAGGCAGCCACACGTCCCCCGTGGTGTTGGGGGCTCCGGTTGTGTTGTTCCCTCAGTGCCAGGTCGCTTACAGCTCTCTCCCTCTTCTCTTCCAGAAGGCAGAGAACGCCGAAGGGCAGACCCCTGCCATCGGGCCGGACGGCGAGGTGAGCACGGGGACTCGCTCCTCGCCCTGCCAGGCGGAGGATCCAGCACCCCTGGGTGCTGCAGCACCCAGTTGGGCAGCTGAACCAAGGCTTCCTGAGATAAAACTCACACCAGGATGGGCAGAGAGAGCCCTCTGAGCACCTCTGACATAAATCAGCCCCAACGGGTGCTGCAGAGCTGCAGGGGAGGGTGGTGTCCTGCAGCAGGGCTTTCCCTTAACACTGTGACCAAAATAGCCCCACAGCAGGGCTTCTCCTTGAGGTTTTGGATGCAATACCCCTGCAGCAGGGCTTTCCTTTAACCCTCTGAACAAATCTGAGCTGGAGGCACGATGCCTGGTGCCCGAAGTCACCTCCCCACGTGGAGATGGGTTTTAAAACCCAATTTCCACAGGCCCCAAGTGCTGCGTGCAGCTCTGCGGGCTCCCTCGGAGCAGCAGACGAGGAAGCAAACGCCAGCTCTGCTCCAGGGCAGGAGAATTAACAGCAACCTGTATTTTTTCTTTCCTCCCTCAGCCTCTGGATGAGACGAGCCAGATGAGCGACCTCCCCGTGAAAGTGATCCACGTGGAGAGCGGCAAGATCCTCACCGGCACCGACGCCCCCAAAGCGGGGCAGCTGGAGGCCTGGCTGGAAATGAACCCCGGGTGAGTCCCAGGGGGGGTTAACTCAGGGGCAGCACGGCCCCAAATTCACACCGGGGTTTGTGGGTTTGCCCCCACCTCTGCTGTGTGGGGTCTTGGGGTTGGGACTGGCGGCTTGGCAGCGAGCCCAAAGCCCTGAGTTTGGGGCTCTGGCTGGGAATTGGGGGTCCCAGTGGGAAGGGGGGGTCCCAGAGGGGCTCAGCTGCTAAAATGAGGTAGGATGGAGGCGTGGAGGGCTCTGCGGGTGGTCCTGGGTGCGTGCTGAGGGAGCAAAGAATGAAGGAATAAGCGTTTTGTTAAAAAATAAATAAAAGGAAGAACAAACCCCAAGCCCTAACGCGAAGGTTTCTGGAACCGGGCTGGGCTCGTGCTGTGCGTGGAGTGCTGCTGGCAGCAAATCAGCAATTAAATATTAATATATTTGTGTTTAATTAGGTATGAGGTAGCTCCGAGGTCTGACAGCGAAGAAAGTGGGTCAGAGGAGGAGGAGGAGGTAAGGAGAAATGTCAGCACTTGGTGCTTTCATGTTTTAAGCGTTTGGGGGAGAAGGAAGCAGCTGGAGGTGCAGCTTCCCAGCGTGGTTCCGTGCCAGGCAGCTCAGACAAAGTTCCCCTGATGAGTTTATTGGGAATAAACTGCAAAATCTGTTAAAATAAATAAATAAAAGCTGGGTGGGTTCAGTCCGTTCGCTGCTGGCCTGGATAAACCGTGGCTGCCCCCGTTCTCAGGGGTTCCCTGCACAGTTTTCAGGGCTGGTGGCTGCTCCCAGGGGGGGTTTCCTGCTGCCTGCACCCCCCCAGGCAGCAGCCCGGTGCTCAGCACCCTTCCTCCCCGCAGGAGGAGGAGGAGGAGCAGCCTCAGCCCGCTCAGCCGGCGCTGCCCGTGGAGGAGAAGAAGAAAATCCCCGACCCCGACAGCGACGACGTGTCGGAGGTGGACGCCCGGCACATTATCGAGTGAGCATCGCCTCTCCGTTAATTAGAGCTAATTTGGCTCGTGCCTGGGGGGAAATTCACCTCCCGGGGGGGGGATTCGTGAGCCATCACCATCCTCACCGTGCTTCCTCTCCCCCAGGAACGCCAAGCAGGACGTGGACGATGAGTACGGCGTGTCGCAGGCGCTGGCGAGGGGCCTGCAGTCCTACTACGCCGTGGCCCACGCCGTCACCGAGAGGGTGGACAAGCAGTCCACGCTGATGGTCAACGGCGTCCTCAAGCAGTACCAGGTGAGGTTTGGGGTGGTTTTGGGGTGTTTCGGGGTGGTTTTGGGCTCCCGGGAGGAGGAGAGGGAGCTGAGGGCAGAGCCAGCGCCCGTCCTTGGCGTGAAATAATTCACTTAAAGCAACGAACGCCAGCTCTCCTGCGCCTGTGGTGCTGAGAGGGGAGGAATTCGTCAATACCAGTGGTTTTAAATAATTTAATGAGTTCTTTAATGGTGTTTGGGGAGCCCGGCTGCACGCTGAGGTGGAGGTGGGGGGCTTGGGCTGCTGGCACGTCCCTGCTGCATCACCTTGGGGTTTTTTTTCACCCCTCTTTTCTCTCCTTTTCCCCGCAGATCAAGGGCTTGGAGTGGCTGGTGTCCCTGTACAACAACAACCTGAACGGCATCCTGGCAGACGAGATGGGTCTGGGCAAAACCATCCAGACCATCGCTTTAATCACATACCTCATGGAGCACAAGCGGATCAACGGCCCCTTCCTCATCATAGTACCTCTCTCGTAAGTGCCCCCTCACCGCCCCAGGCCTGCCCTGTGGTTTCCCCTGACGTAAGGGCAGGTTTTACCCTTCCTTTTCCCTTTTTTTTTTCCAGAACCCTGTCGAATTGGGCATACGAGTTTGACAAATGGGCTCCTTCTGTGGTGAAGGTCTCCTACAAGGCAAGTAGAGGCTTTGTTTTTCCTCCCCAGCAGAACAAATTTGCCGTTATCCGCAGGGATCTGGGACGCTTCCCCGGCGCTGAAAACGAAACCCACAGCTGGTTTTTGTTCCTTAGTGCCAGAAGGGATCCAGCTGCTGCTGGCTGCGCCCACGGGACCGCCCTTCTGCTACTGGAACGTCGTCCCACATCGATAACAACTTCTCCCACCACCTCTCCTTTTTCCAGGACCCAGAGGCTCTCCCTTTTTTTTTCCAGGACTCCATGGCTCTCCCTTTTTTTTCCAGGACCCCGTGGCTCTCCTTTTTTTTCCAGGACCCGGAGGCTCTCCTTTTTTCTCCAGCACCCCGTGGCTCTCCCTTTTTTTTCCAGGACTCCATGGCTCTCCCTTTTTTTCCAGGACCCCGTGGCTCTCCCTTTTTTTCCAGGACATGGATGCTTTCTTTTTCCAGGACTCCGTGGCTCTCCTTCCCAGGACGTGGATCCTGCCTTACCATTTCTCTTGGCAATTCTCCCTGCAGGGCTCTCCGGCAGCAAGACGGGCATTTGTACCTCAGCTCCGCAGCGGGAAATTCAACGTCCTGCTCACCACGTACGAGTACATCATCAAAGACAAGCACATCCTCGCCAAGGTGAGTCCTGGCAGCTCCCCACCGGGTGCTTGTGGGGCTGATTCTGCACCCTGCTGCTCTGTGTCCAGCAGAGCCTGAGTGGGACCCTGGATTTTTTTTCCTTCTCTCCTGTTATGCATGGCAGGAGGAGAGGAGCTGCTCCGAGCAGCCTGAGAGCAGACACTCTGCGTCCCGTGACACAGCAAAATGGCCTTTTTCTTAAAAAACAAAACAAAAAAGGAAGTCACGGGACTTAAAGTGATTTTACAGTGGCTATCTGTTAAAATCTGTGCCAGATTGTCGCTGTGCTGCTGCCCCAGCTGAGTGCCAGAGGGCTTCTCCTGCACACAGCAGCGAGCCAGAGGGTGACGATGGAATGGTTTAGGCTCCCACGGGGTTTGGAGAGTTGTGGAGGTTCAAGAGAACACAGACAATGTGCCAGAACCTCAAACTGGGAGGCTTAATCCACAGACAACGTGTCAAGAACCTCAAATTGGGAGGCTTAATCCACAGACAATGTGTCAGAACCTCAAATTAAGAGGTTTAATTCACAGATGATGCATCAGAACCTCAAATTAGGAGGCTTAATCCACAGTCAGTGTGTCAGAACCTCAAATTGGGAGGCTTAATCCACAGCCGATGTGTCAAGAACCTCAGATTTATAGGTTTAATCCCTGATTTAGTCCTGCAGCACTGGGTGACCAGGGTCTGGTCTGTTAAAATGGTAAAACTTCACCAATTTGTCAAACATAACAGAGCCGAGGCGTCTTCCTTGCCTTGGCGAGGCTCCGAAGGGAGTTGTCTTCGCTGTTCCCTCCTCCTGGTGAAGAGTTCAAGGAGGAGAAGGGCCAAAAAGCCTGAGAAATTCCAAAATCCCCCACGCTGCCCTCGGTCTCTCTCCTGTTTTAGCCTTCTCCCTTTTCCTGACTCCTTCCTCTCCCATCTCTGAGCCAGAGACGCAAAGCCCTGCTGCTGGGGGAGCTTTCCAGGCAGCAGCTAAGAGAAGGAGAGAAATTTTAGGGAATTTTCGTGGTCCTGGCAAGCTCTGCCTGCTCCCGGAGGCCTTGGGGCCGTTCTCCAGCCCCAGCTGGGGCTCAGCAGAGCTGGAACCAGCCCAGAGCCCCCTCGCTCAGGCTCCTGCCCTCCCGCAGATCCGCTGGAAGTACATGATCGTGGACGAGGGCCACAGGATGAAGAACCACCACTGCAAGCTCACCCAGGTCCTCAACACCCACTACGTGGCCCCCCGCCGCCTGCTGCTGACGGGCACCCCGCTGCAGAACAAGCTCCCCGAGCTCTGGGCCCTGCTCAACTTCCTCCTGCCCACCATCTTCAAGAGCTGCAGCACCTTCGAGCAGTGGTTCAACGCCCCCTTTGCCATGACGGGGGAGAAGGTGCGGGCCTTGTGGCCGGTTCTGCTTTATTTCTGCTTGCAGAGCCTCTTCCTTTCCACTCCCGAGCGTCCCGATGGAAATTGGGGGGGGTTTTGGGGAGGGGTTCGGTGGTGGGCTAAACACTGAGCATTGATTGAGTGCTCCAGGAGCTGCCTGGGTCCCACCAGCACGGATCTGAGCAGCGAAGCCTCTTCCAGTGCAGCTCCTGCTGTCAGCAGGGTGGGTTCTCAGACAGCCAGGGGGAGAGGAGAGAGCTCAAACTGGGAGCAAAACCCCCCCCAGGGGGCTCAGACCCCCAGGAGACCCCCAGTACGCCGCATGCGGAGCAGTTCCTGGCTTCACCCCGACCCCTCAGCCTCCAAGGAGCCGATATTGGGGATTCCACGGGTCACTGAGAGATGATTTCTGTTCTGAGGGGGATTTCACGGGTCCCTGAGTGACACTTTTTGTTCTGGCTCCTGGCGCAGGTGGACCTGAACGAAGAGGAAACCATCCTGATCATCAGGCGCTTACACAAGGTGCTGCGCCCCTTCCTGCTGCGAAGGCTGAAGAAAGAAGTGGAAGCTCAGCTGCCCGAGAAGGTAACTGCCCCCTTCCTAATCCTCCTCCTCCTCCTCTTCTTCCTCTCTGCCACTGCGAGCGGTTTCTTCACCTCCCCAGTGATTTCGGGCTGGGTTAACTCGCCCCCTGCTGCGGTCCGGGCGACTCGGGGTGCCCCCAGGCTCCCAAAACGCGCTCTGGGACGCGGAGGGATTTGGGGTCCCGCTGTACCTCGAGGGCTCACGGCCTCTCCTCGCTCCCTGCAGGTGGAATACGTGATCAAGTGCGACATGTCGGCCCTGCAGCGGGTGCTCTACAGGCACATGCAGGCCAAGGGCGTGCTCCTCACCGACGGCTCCGAGAAGGACAAAAAGGTTTGCCCAGCTTCCCCCAGGGCTGCCCAGACGCCTCGGGGATGGGGGAGGCCCCTCTGCGTGCCCGCTGCCCCCCAGGGACAGCAAAAAGCCCCTTTATCAGGGGTTTAGGAATTCCTGAGCACAGCAAGAGGCCCCTTTATGGGGAATTTAGGGATTCCTGAGGGGCTCAGCAGGCTGAGTTTGTCCCACCACGAGCCCCTCGCGCTGCCAGGAGCGCCCCGAGGGTGCGTTGGGCACGGGGCTGTGCCTGCAGCTGCCAGGGCACCCACAGCAGCCACCGCCAGGCTCTCAGCAAGCCAAGTGGCAACTCCCTGCAGAGAAATGAATAAAAAAAAGACCCTTTGGTCTGAACCAGAAGCTGAAGGCGAAAATTTCCTCGTCCTTCCACTCACCTCTTCAGCTCTCTGCTCCCCTCAAGCCGCCGGCTCTTCGGCAGCCTTTGCTCCTTGGGTTCCTCGAGGGGATTTTATTTGTCCTAAAACCTCGAGTTTCACCCCACGCTGATGGGGAAAGCGGCACCAAAACCTCAGGGCTGGGAGCTCTGAGTGCTCCAGGGGCTCCTCCCGGCCACGTGGCTGGGCAGAACCCCGAAATTCACTTGGGTTTCCCTCTTGGCGCAGGGTAAAGGTGGGACAAAAACCCTGATGAACACCATCATGCAGCTGAGGAAGATCTGCAACCACCCCTACATGTTCCAGCACATCGAGGTAACGCAGAGCTGGGTGGGCAGTGGGCTTATATGCTCGGGGGGGGCTCAGGAACTGCTCTGCCCCTGCCAAATCCAGGCGGTGCGAGGAGCAAACGGCTCTGTTGCCGTGTCCCAGGGCACTGAAATCCTCGGTGCAGCCACACAGTGCTGGGCAGCTTCGGGTTCACTTCAGGATGTTTTGTGCCACCCAAAACAATCCAAATTTGTTCAGACGAGCTCCCTGAAGCAATATCACCTAAAAACAGGGAGCTTTGGAGCTGGGCTGATCCCTCTGGATCAGACTTCCCGTGCCATGAGGGTGCTGCTGCTGCCTGGCACCACGCAGAGCTCTTCAGATCACCCCAGTCCCGCACATTTTGTGCCTGGGACCCGAGCTGTCAGCAATCCTCCAGGCCCCGAGGGCCGGTTCTCTTTTAGGGCAGCTCCAGGACCGTGGAGTTCTCGTTTTATCTGTGTGCCAGGCCCCTTTCTGACCTTGCTTTCCGTTTGCAGGAGTCCTTTTCCGAGCACTTGGGGTTCACTGGAGGTATCGTGCAAGGGTAAGTGCGCTTTTATCGAGTCCCAGCGGAGGGATTTGTGGCTCACCAGCACCATCAGGGATCTCCCAGCGCTGATACCCCTCAGGGGAGGAGGAGGAGGAGGAGGTTTTAGTCCTGAGCGGGCTTCTGGCGAGGAGGCCGATGCCCCAAGCTGGCAGTGAGGAAGAAAAACTCAGGCAGTGCCCTCAGCAAGATGCTTTAACATCTGGTCAGCCCCACAAAGTGCAGGCAGCGTGGCTTGGTGGTCTCCATAGTCCCTTCCACCTCAACTGCTCCCTTCCACGTCCTCATTGCCCTCTTCTCTTCCCTCCCAGCCTGGATTTGTACCGTGCCTCGGGCAAATTTGAGCTCCTAGACAGAATCCTCCCCAAGCTGCGAGCCACCAACCACAAGGTGCTGCTCTTCTGCCAGATGACCTCCCTGATGACCATCATGGAAGATTATTTTGCTTACCGTGGATTCAAATACCTCAGGCTGGACGGTGAGTGCCTCCGCCCCGCGGGGCCAGCAGCCGCCCCCGGTGCTTGACGTTAAACCCCTCGCGTGGGGCCGAGCAGCGAGGTGAGCGGGGACGGAGGTAAGGTGACGGCCGGGCCATCTTCCAGCAGCCCGAGGAGGAGAGAAACAGCGTGCCATAAGGCAGTAAGCCTCGCTGAGAGGGCACAGAGGAAAGAATAAACGCCCTTGAGGGGCACAGGATACAGAATAAATGCCCTTAAAGGGCACAGGATACAGAATAAATGCCCTTGAGGGGCACAGGATACAGAATAAATGCCCTTGAGGGGCACAGGATACAGAATAAATGCCCTTGAGGGGCACAGGATACAGAATAAATGCCCTTGAGGGGCACAGGATACAGAATAAATGCCATTAAAGGGCATAGAGTAAAGAATAAATGCCCTTAAAGGGCACAGAATACAGAATAAATGCCGTTAAGGGGCATAGGATACAGAATAAATGCCCTTAAAGGGCACGGAGTAAAGAATAAATGCCCTTAAGGGGCACAGGATACAGAATAAATGCCCTTAAGGGGCGTAGCATACAAAATAAGTGTCCTTAAAGGGCGCAGAATAAAGAATAAACGTCCTTAAAGGGCGTAAGATACGAAATAAATGTCCTGAAGAAGCACAGAATAAAGAATAAATGTCCTTGAAGGGCATAGGATAAAGTATATATGTCCTTAAAGGGCGTAGGATACAGAATAAATGCCCTTAAGGGGCACAAAATAAAGAATAAACATCCTTAAGGGGCATTCGATAAAATATTTACGTCCTTAAGGGGCATTGGATATAATATATACGTCCTTAAAGGGCACAGGATACAGAATAAACGTCCTTAAAGGGCGTAGGATACAAAATAATTGTCCTGAAGGAGCACAGAATAAAGTATATACGTCCTTAAAGGGCGTAGGATAAAGTATATACATCCTTTAGGGGCACAAAATAAAGAATAAACGTCCTTAAGGGGCGCAAGGTACAGAATAAACGCCCTTAAGGGGCATTGGATAAAATATATGCGCCCTTAAGGGGCACAGGATACAAAATAAACGTCCTTAAAGGGCGTAAAATACAGAATAAACGTTCTTAAAGGGCATTGGATAAAACATATATGCCCTTAAGGGGCGCAGGATACAGAGTAAATGTCCTAAAAGGGCATTGGATAAAATACATACATCCTTAAAGGGCATAGAATATAGAAAAAACATCCTTAAGGCGTGCAAAATAAAAAATAACCCTCCTTTAAGGGTGTAGGATAAAGAATAAATGTCCTTAAGGGACATAGGATACAGAATAAATGTCCTTAAAGGGCACTGGATAAAATATATATGTCCTTAAGGGGCATAGAATACAGAATAAACGTCCTTAAGGGGCGCAAAATAAAAAATAAACCTCCTTAAAGGTGTAGGATAAAGAATAAATGTCCTTAAGGGTTGTAGGATAAAGTATATATGGCCTTTAAGGGTGTAGGATGAAGAATAAATGTCCTTAAAGGGCACAGGATACAGAACAAATGTTTTCAAATAAAGTATAAATGTCCTTAAAGGGCGTAGATTAAAAAATAAACCTCGCTTAAGGGGCATGGGGTAAGGAATAAACCTTCCTTAAAGGGTGTAGGATAAAGAATAAGCCTTCTTTAAAAGGTGTAGAATAAATAAACCTTCCTTAAAGGGTATAGGATAAAGAATAAATGTCCTTAAAGGACATAAAATAAAGAATAAACCTTCCTTAAAGGGCACAAAATAAAGACAAAACCTTCCTTAAAGGGTGTGGGATAAACGTCCTTAAAGGGCGTAGAATAAATAAACCTTCCTTAAAGGCTGAAGAATAAGGAGTAAATGTCCTTAAAGGCTGTAAAATAAGGAATAAATGTTCTTAAAGAGCATTGGATAAAGAAGAAACCTTCCTTAAAGGGCGTAGAATAAGGAATAAACGCCCTTAAAGGCTGTAGAATAAGGAATAAACGCCCTTAAAGGGTGTTGGACAAGGAATAAATGTCCTTAAGGTACTCTGGATAAATAATAAATGACCTTAAGGTTGCAGAATAAGGAATAAATGTCCTTAAAGGGCATTGGAGAAAAAAGAAACCTTCCTTAAGGGGCTCAGAATAAAGAATAAACGTCCTTAAGGGGCACAGAAAAAAGGAATAAACGTCCTTAAGGGGCACAAAATAAAGAATTAATGCCCTTAAGGGGCGCAGAATAAATGATAAATGCCCTTAAGGGGTGCAGAATAAAGGATAAATGCCCTTAAGGGGCTCAGGATACAGAAATCTTCCTTTGGGGGCGCAGGAAGAGGCAGGGGCTGTCGGAGGGCAGGTGAGGAGCAGCCTTGGGCTTGGCCCCTTGCAGCTGGCTGCTCCCAAAGCTCCAGCTCCCCCCTCTCAGCTCCACGTAGCTCTTAATGAATTAATGCTGGAGGGCTGAAAGGCCCTCTGATGGGTGATGGAGCCCCGTTAATGGTGTAAGAATCACAAATTGTAGGGGTTGGAAGGGACCTCGAAAGATCACGGGGTCCAACCCCCAAAGGCTGGTGGCCAGAGCCTCGTTAACAGTGGCTGCTCTGAACCTCGTTAGCCCCGTAACGTGACACGAGCGGAGCTCTGGGCTCTGTGCAGGGGCACGGCTGGCCTTGTGGACAAAAGAAAATGAAAATCAAGCCCAGCAGAACCTTTTCAAAGCAAGTCCCAGCAGAAAATTAAAATGAAGTCACCGCAGGAGCAGAGCACGGCCTTGCTGCAGAGCTGCCCACGCCTGGCCCTGCGGCCCCAAAACCTCTCCCAGCCGCGAGCGGCGCTGACTTTTTACAAGTTGGCCTTCCCAAAACCAGCCACGGAGCGAGCAAAGCACAAAACGAGGCTGAAGGTCCTAAAATCGAGCTTTTCTTCCCCGACCTCAGCCTCTTGCATCCAATTCCTCCTTTAAGCCCCCCGTTGACCGCCCCCCAGCCCCAGCAGGGCCGTAACTCGCCCCAGCACCGGGCAGGGAAGGCACCGAGGTCTCCGTAGCTGTTAACCCCAAGCACCTCGAGCACAGCCTTTCTTTCATTTCTTTCATTTATTCCATTTATTTCTGATGCTTTTGAGCTCCTCGCACACCCCACCATACCCTGAGCTGCCCCCGGGCCCCTACACGGAGCCCCGTGCGATTTACTCCTCCGAGGGAGGCGTTTGGGGGGCACGGGCTGGTGGAGACCCTCCCCTAGCGTGGCCTTGCAGCCGCTGCCCCCCAGCTTTGGGAGATTTGATGCCCCCGGGGCCACCCCAGACACTGCTGCTCCTGCTCCAGCCGCTCGTCCCCTTTTTCTCCCTGCCCTTGGAGCCTTTCTACCGAAAGCAGCCTCCGGCTGAGTGCGCCCTGCAGCCTTTCACAGGCAGCCCCCGCGCCGTGCAGAGCCCCCCCAGCCCCTCCCCAGCGCCTCGAGGTGTCCCCGGGCAGGAGTGACCCCTTCCTCTCTGTTTTTAGGAACCACTAAAGCCGAAGACCGCGGCATGTTGCTAAAGACTTTCAATGAGCCAGGCTCTGAGTACTTCATTTTTTTGCTCAGCACCCGGGCTGGCGGGCTGGGGCTCAACCTCCAGTCTGCAGATACTGTGATTATCTTTGACAGCGACTGGAACCCTCACCAGGTAAAAACCCAACCAAAAAACAAAACAAAACAAAAACAAACAAACAATCAAAAAAAATACCACAAAAGCCAAGGAAGCACACAAAAAAACTGGTGGAAGGGATGGAGAAGACGGCTCCGGCCGCGCCGTTTCCCCTTGCCTGGAAGAGCTCCTCATTCACTGCCCAGCCTGGGCTGAAGACCCCCACCTCTGCGCCCCAAAAGCTGCCAGCCCATCCGCCCACCACCCCCAGCACGAGAGCCAGCAGCAGCAGGGGCTTTGCCACAACCCCGGCATCGCCCTGGGGGGCTCATTTCTGGCGGGGGAGGCCGGAGAGAAGCCGAGAGCCCGGCGCTGGCGGCAGCGGAGGTCGGAGACCCCCCCCTCCCTGCTCCTCCCAGCCCACAGTGCGTTAAAGCACCCCAAAAAAAAACCCTCTGTCCTCCCTGCCTGGTGCTGGTGGACACCCCCGGGTGAGCTCCCTCTGACCGACGGCCTCCAAGAGGCGGGGAGCAGCCCCCCCAAAATTCTGGCCGCCGTTCCCGGCGCGCGCTCGGTCCCCTAAGGAGAGCGCTCCCGTCCCTCGGCGAGTGACCCGAGCTCCCTGCGAGCCCAACGCAGCCCTCGGCGGGGAGCAGGGCCCCCCCCCCCAGGCCCAC
This sequence comes from Aythya baeri, assembly GCA_026413565.1. Taxonomy (NCBI): domain Eukaryota; kingdom Metazoa; phylum Chordata; class Aves; order Anseriformes; family Anatidae; genus Aythya; species Aythya baeri. Next base: position 395,263 of record CM048640.1, read on the forward strand.
GCCGCGTTGTCGAGGACAAAACCCATCGCGTGCTGGCTTAGAAAAAAAAAAAAAAAACCCTCGGCAACCCGTGCGCCCTGTCCCCGGCAGGACCTGCAGGCGCAGGACCGCGCGCACCGCATCGGGCAGCAGAACGAGGTGCGAGTCCTCCGGCTCTGCACCGTCAACAGCGTGGAGGAGAAGATCCTGGCGGCCGCCAAGTACAAGCTGAACGTGGACCAGAAGGTGATCCAAGCCGGCATGTTCGACCAGAAGTCCTCGAGCCACGAGCGAAGAGCCTTCCTGCAGGCCATCCTGGAGCACGAGGAGCAGGACGAGGTAAGGGGCAGCGGCGGCCGCTTCCTGCTACTCCCGGAGCGCGCTCGAGCGACCGTGCGGCTGGCTTGGCTCCACTGCCCTGCGCCGCCTCGAGGCCAAGGGCGCGGGGGCGAGAAGGAAGGCGCATGACCACTTGTTGCTAGTGGAAGGGAGTTTTTGAGCGTCGGTGAAAGGTGCCGGATTGATCAGCCCTGGAGACTGAAGTCCTCTATTTATCCACAGAACAGATACAGCGCGGGCAGCGGCAGTGGCAGTGCAAGCTTCCCCCACACTGCCTCAACCCTGTGCCTGAACGCTGAGTTGGAGGAACCACCTCTAAAGGTGAGAGGGGTTGTTCAGTCTCCACGCCCATTCAATCCTCGGCCTTGCTGCTGAGACTGCCACCGCACGTGCCAGCTCCGACGGTGGTCTTTGCACCGTGGAATTAACCCGCCCGCTAGAAACCAGCCTGAGGCCGCCCAAAAAAAAAAATAAAAAAAAATAAATAAATAAAAATGAAAACACATAAATAAAAATGAATAAAAGCATAAATAAATACAGAACAATACGAATTCAGACACGTCTCTTGACGGGCAACCCAACACGCGTCGGATGGTGACGAGCGCACGACCCCGCGGCGCCGTCTTTCTCGCCGCTCAGCCGGGGCTTTTGTCTTTTTCTTGCCCCCCTCGCAGGAGGAAGACGAGGTCCCCGACGACGAAACGGTCAACCAGATGATCGCGCGGCACGAGGAGGAGTTTGACCTTTTCATGGTGAGCATGGCCCCGGCTGCGCAGGAGGAGTGGTGCCCGCAGTTCTCCCGAGTAGCAGCTAAAACGGTCTCTCTAACAGAAATCAGCCGCGAGTGCTTAACGGAGCCGTGACTCGTTCGAGTTCATCAGGTAAAACAAAACTGTGGAGCAGGGGCTCACGGGCAGGACGCTCCCGGCTCCGGTAAGGGACCAGGCTCGGTGGGGCCGGGAGGTTCCAGCAGCGCTGCCCCCCCCCACACGCACACCTCTCGCCCGTGGGGGCGCTGAGCAAAAAGCCGGTTCCGTCCCCAAAATATCCCTGGCGCCCGCCGGAGGGGGGAAAAGGAGCTCTGTGAAAGAGGAGAGGCTTCCTCGCTCCTCCAGGACGAGGGAAGGGCACGTGGAGGGAGGACTACAGGTCCCCCGAGGCGCTGCGAATGGCAAAGCGTTAATTAAAACGGCGTCGTTAATGGCAGGGCGTTAATTAGAGCCGGATAATTGCTGCCCGTGCCACCTCTGCAGCCGCAGCCCCGTTAACTCCCGGCGCTGCCGCCCGCGTCCCGTGCCCGAGGCCACCCTGGAGTCCTTCAGGGACTCGGCAGCAGAGAGGGGCGAGCTCCCCCAGCCCCGCAGCCTAACGAGCTCCAGCCGCTAATTAATCCCTGCCCCATCTCCCACCGACCGGGCCGGATTCCTGCCCTCCCTCCTGCAGCCTCTACCCAGCTGTGGCCCCCGAAACATTTTCCGCTCCTCCCGGTGGCTCTCCCCACCCGGCCCCGTGCTCCCCCGAGGCCTCTCCGCGGCCCCCCCAGGAGGATTTAGGGCCGCAGCCGCCCCCCACCCCGAGCCCGGCGGCAGCCCCACAGCTTCGCCCCCTTCTCCTGGCAGCGCATGGACCTGGACCGCAGGCGGGAGGAGGCGCGCAACCCCAAGCGCAAGCCGCGGCTGATGGAGGAGGACGAGCTGCCCTCGTGGATCATCAAGGACGACGCCGAGGTGGAGAGGCTGACCTGCGAGGAGGAGGAGGAGAAAATGTTCGGCCGAGGCTCCCGGCACCGCAAGGAGGTGGACTACAGCGACTCGCTGACGGAGAAGCAGTGGCTCAAGGTATACATGGTACAGCAGCCTTGACTCCCTGGCCTCTCAGCCCCGTGCTGGTGTCCATCCGTCTGTCCGTCCGTCCGTCCGTCCGGGGGTCCCGGTGTCCCCCGTGGGTGCTGATGAGGCGGGCGCCCCGTTAAAACGCCCTCGGGCGGCCCCGTCCGCAGCGGGGAGGTGGCGCCGTAACCGCCCCAGCCTCGTTTCCTCCCCAGATATTCCCAGAAATACCTGAATTTGGTGACTTCCCCCCATAATTAGGGGATCTTTGTGCACCAGGGAGCTGTACGCAGCCCCCCAGTGTCGAGCAGGGGGGGTGGCTTTGGGTTTGGGGAGGGGGTTGGGGGGCAGCTCAGGGTTGGGGCCTCCGTGCTAGCGGCTCCTGTGTTGCCCCCCGGGCAGGCGATCGAGGAGGGCACGCTGGAGGAGATCGAGGAGGAGGTGAGGCAGAAGAAATCCTCCCGCAAACGCAAGCGGGACACGGACGTGGGCTCCGCCACCCCCACCACCAGCACCCGCAGCCGGGACAAGGACGAGGAGAGCAAGAAGCAGAAGAAACGGGGCCGGCCGCCGGCCGAAAAACTCTCCCCCAACCCCCCAAACCTCACCAAGAAGATGAAGAAGATCGTGGACGCCGTCATCAAGTACAAGGACAGGTAGGAGAGGGGAGAGGCGGGGGTCAGGGGGGGGGTTTAATAGGGGAGCTGCTCCCTGCAGCCCCCACACCACCCGCACCGTCCCCTCGGGTGCCCACCGAGGTCTGCGGGGCGTTGGGGAGCCCCAAAACCCAAAATTCTTTGCCAAACACCACGCGGTGGTTCGTCTGAGCGGGCTGGGAATGAGCGGTGGGTTAATTAATGAATTAATTGAGGGGTTCGAGGGGTGTTGGTGCCGCCCTTGACGCGCCGTCCCTCTCCGTGCAGCAGCAGTGGCCGCCAGCTCAGCGAGGTTTTCATCCAGCTCCCCTCCCGCAAGGAGCTGCCCGAGTACTACGAGCTCATCCGCAAGCCGGTCGACTTCAAGAAAATCAAGGTGAAAAAGAAAAAAAAAACGTTTAAAAAAAAAAATCCCGGCTCCTCACGGGGGTGCGGGTGAAATGGGGGGCACGGAGAGGAGCCTTTGGGGCCCCGAGGGCAGGTTTTGGGGTACCGGAAGGCTTTTGGAGCATGGAGAGGAGCTTTTGGGGCCCCGCAGGGAGCCTTTGAGGCACTGGGGGCAGGTTTTGGGGCACGAGGAGGATTTTGGGGCCCCAAGGGGAGCTTTTGGGGCACCAGAGACAGGTTTTGGGCTACCAGAAGGCTTTTGGGGCACAGAGTGGAGCTTTTGGGGCCCCGCAGGGAGCCTTTGAGGCACTGGGGGCAGTTTTTTGGGCCCTGAGGAGAGCTTTTGGGGCACACAGAGGAGATTTTGGGGGTACTGAGGGCAGGTTTGGGGCCCCAAGGGGAGCTTTTGGGGCACTGAGAAGAGCTCTTGGAGCACTGGAAGGCTGTTGGGGCCCCAAGGGGATCTTTTAGGGTACTGAGGGCGGCTTTTGGGGTCCTGAGGGGAGCTTTTGGGGCACAGAGAGGAGGTTTTGGGGCCCCGAGGGGAACTTTTGGGGTACTGAGGGCAGGTTTTGGGGCCCTGAGGGGAGCTTTTGGGGCACGGAGAGGAGCTTTGAGGGGGCCTGACCCCGTTTTTCCACCCCCCAGGAGCGCATCCGCAACCACAAGTACCGCAGCCTGAACGACCTGGAGAAGGACGTGATGCTGCTGTGCCAGAACGCGCAGACCTTCAACCTCGAGGGCTCCCTGGTAAGGCCACGCCACCACCGGGGGGCTTTGGGGGCCGTGGGGTGGCTTTTTGGGGGGTCTCGGGGCGTCCCCAATCCTCACAATCCTGCCGCCCCCCCCAGATTTACGAGGACTCCATCGTGCTGCAGTCCGTCTTCACCAGCGTGAGGCAGAAAATTGAGAAGGAGGAGGAGAGCGAAGGTGAGGACAGTGAGGAGGAGGAGGAAGGCGAAGAGGAAGGATCGGAATCAGAGGGTGAGTGCCCCCCAGGGGGGTTTGGGGGGTTGTAAAGGGGGGAAACGGCCCCAAAACCTCCCCCCTCCCGGCGGGCAGGGCCGTGGTGGCGTGCTCGGGGGAAGCGCACGCTGCCCGCACCCTGCCCCGGGACAGCGGGGACGTGGGGAGCCAGGGAGGGGGAGCGGGAACTGGGAGGAACTGGGGGAGACTGGGAGAACCCCCGCGAGGGTCCTGGTGTGACGGTGGCCCCCTCTTTGTCCCCCCCCAACCCCAGCAGCCCGGTCTGTGAAGGTGAAAATCAAACTGGGGCGCAAGGAGAAGGCGCAGGAGCGGCTCAAGGGCCGCAGGCGCACCAGCCGCGGCTCCCGCGCCAAGCCCGTGGTGAGCGACGACGACAGCGAGGAGGAGCAGGAGGAGGTGAGGCCCCCAAAACACTCTCTTTTCCCCCCAAAAATACCCTCTTTTTTCCCCCAAAACGCCCTCTTTTTTTCGCCAAAAAAGACCACACTTCCCCCCCCAAATACGCCCTCTTTTTTTCCCCAAAAAAGTCCTCTTTTTCCCCCCAAAAAAAGCCCTATTTTTTCTCCCCAGAAAAGTCCTCTTTTTTTCCCCAGAATATGCCCTCTTTTTTTCCCGCCAAAATACGCCCTTTTTCCCCAAAAAATACACCCTCTTTTTTCCCCCCTGAAATTTCCTTTTTTACCCAAAAAACACGAAAACGCCCTTTTTTCCGCCAAAAACACCCTTTTTTCCCCAAAAAGCACCCTCTCTTTTTCCCTCCAAAACACTTTTTTCCTCAAAAACATGACCTCTTTTCCCCAAAAGAACCACCCTCTTTTTTTCCCCCAAGCGCCCTCTTTTTTCCTCAAAAACACACCAAAACACCCTTTTTTTCCCCCAAAATGCTCTTTTTTTCCTAAAATGCGCCCTTTTCCGCCCCAAAAAATAAAACACTCTATCGTTTCCCCAAACAACACCCTCGTTTTCCCCCAAAACACTCCTTTTCCCTCTTTCTTCCCCCAACCCCCCCCTAACCTCCTGTCTCCCCCCAGGATCGCTCCGGCAGCGGCACCGAAGACGACTGAGCCCCCGCCCCGCGGCCCCGGCCCCCCGTAGCCGCGAGGGGCTGGAGTACCCTGGCCCCCCCCCCATATTTATAGCGCCGGGCTGGCAGCCCCCCTAACAGCATTAACTGTTCGCAGGGAGCGCTCAGCTCCCCGATTTCCCTCTTTTTCGCCCCATTTTCAGCAGCGGTACTGTTCTCGGTGGCTCGCTGGAGGCGGCCGCTCGTGGCCGCCCCGCCGCCGGCCGCGCGTGTCGATGTCACTGGATTTCAAGCAGTAATAAATTAAACCTGACCCTACCCCTGCCTCCGCTGTGTCCTGCTGGGGGGGCGGGGGGGATTTACCCCATCCTGGGGGGGATTTACCCCCTTTGGGGGGGGATTTACCCCCTTTGGGGGGGATTTACCCCATCTTGGGGGGGGATTCACCCTCTTTAGGGGGAGATTTACCCCCTTCGGGGGAAGGAATTTACCTCCTTCAGGTGCATTTACCCTTTTTAGGGGTACTTACACCCCCTTTGGGGGGGATTTTCCCTCTTCAGGGAGAGATTTACCCCCTTCAGGGGAAGGAATTTACCCCTTTCAGATGGGTTTACACCTTCAGGGGCATTTAGCCCCCTTTGGGGGAGGATTTACCCTCTTGGGGGGTGGGTTACATTTTTGGAGGTGGATTTATCCTTTTTAGGGCTTCTTACACCCCCCTTTGGAGGAGGACTTACTACTTCGGGGGAGGGATTTACACACACACACCCCCCGGGGGAAGACTCACCCCCTTTGGGGAGGGAGTTGCCCTCTTTGGGGGATTTACCCCCCCTTTGGGGGAAGGATTTTACCCCCTTTGGGGGAGACTTGCCCCCTTCAGGGGGAGGACTTAACCCCTTAAAGGGCTTTTACCCTGTTTGGGGGGAGGATTTACCCAATTTGGGGGGAATTACCCCCTTTGTGGGGCTCCTGCTGGGTGTGGGGCTGGCTTCCAGTAGAGATTTGTCTCAGGGGGGGTCAAAAAACATCCCAAAAGGGGACAAAAACACCCCATAAAGGGACAAAAACACCCCATAAAGGGATGAAAACATCCCAAAAGGGATGAAAACACCCTATAAAGGGATAAAAAGTTACTAAAAGGGGATGAAAACACCCCAGAAAGAAATGAAAATATCCAAAAAGGGGATCAAAAAAAGGGGATGAAAACACCCTGTAAAGGGATAAAAAGTTAGGAAAAGGGGAGGAAAACACCCCCAAAAAGAGATGAAAACACCCACAAGGGGACAAAAACACCCCATAAAGGGATAAAAACTTCACAAGAGGGGATGAAAATATCCCAAAAGGGATGAAAACACCCTCTAAAGGGATAAAAACTTCCTAAAAGGGCGTGAAAACACCCCAGAAAGAGGCGAAAACATCCCAAAGGGGGACAAAACCACCCCAAAAGGGGAGAAAACACCCCAAAAAGAGATTAAAAACACCTCAAAAGCGGCCAAAACCACCCCAAAATCGCGCGCTGGGGTCGCTGGGCGGGCAGCGCGGTTCATCGAGCGGCACCGGGGTGGAAAAGGGAAATGGGGCCTGGGGGGGGACCCCGGTTTTGGGGCCGTGTCCGTGTGTCCGGCTGTGTCCGTGTGTCCGTCCCCGTGTCCGTGCGTCCGATGGGCGCCGGGCGGGGGAAGAGTTAAGGCGCCGATGTCACATCGTGCGGTCGGGCGCTCCTCCTCCTCGCATGATGTGGAGCAGTTTTGAAAATCACCCCATGCTCAAACCCCTCCCCTGCGCACGGCGAGCGAAGGGCGGCAGCGCTCGGCTCCCACCGGCATCCTCGGTGTCACCGTCACCGGTGTCACCGCCGTCACTGCCGTCACCGTCACCGTCGTCGTCGTTGTCCGGGGGGGCTCCCGTCGTGCCCGGTGTCTCGCGTGCCCGGTGGCAGCATGGCACGCGTCTGGGTGCTGCTCGGCGGCGCGCTCCTGGTGCTGCTCCCAGGTGAGGGGCTTCGCCGGGTGGGGACCAAAGTGCCGGGGTGCAGTGGTGGCCGGTACTGGGACGCGGTGGTGGTTGGTACTGGGATATGGCGGTGCCCAGTAGTGGTGGTGGTACTGGGACGCGGTGGTGCCCGGTGTCCACGGTGCCAGGGGACAATGGTAGCCGGTGGTGGTGGTGCTGGGACGTGGTGGTAGCCGGTGGTAGTGGTGGTACTGGGACGCGGTGGTGCCCGGTGGTGGTGATACTGGGACGTGGTGGTGCCCAGTGGTGATACTGGGATGTGGTGGTGCCCGGTGGTGGTGGTACTGGGACGTGGTGGTGCCCAGTGCCCGCGGTGCCAGGGCTCGGTGGTGCCCGGTGCTCATGGTGCTGGGACGGGGTGGTGCCCGGTGCTGGTGTTACTGGGACAGGGTGGTGCCCGGTGCTGGTGGTACTGGGGTGCGGTGGTGCCCAGTACTGGTGTTACTGGGATGTGCTGGTGCCCGGTGCCGGTGGTGCTGGTGGTGGGAGGCTTTGGGGGGGGCTCATGGGGGGCTTGGGTGAGGCTGGTGTGGGGCTGGGGGGTCCTCGGGGCGACTTGGGGGCGCTGAGGGGGTCCCGAGGGGGTCCCCAGGGTGCGGGGGGTCCTGGGGTGCTCGGGGGGTCTCAAGGTGCTGGGGGGTCCTGGGGGTGCTGAGGGGGGTCCCGAGGGTCTGAGGGGGGTCCTGGGGTGCTGGGGGCGGAACCTGGGGGTGCTGGGGGTCCCTGGGGTGCTGGGGGTCCCAAGGTGCTGGGGGTCCCTGGGGGCTTTGGGGGGGTCTCGGGGTTTTGGGGAGGGGTCCCCGGGGCACTGAGGGGCTCCCTGGGGGCTCGGGGGGTCCCAGCCCCTCCCCCCGCGTTCTCGGGGGGCTTTGGGCACCGGGGCCTGGGGGCCGGGGGGGGGCAGGGGGGGTCCCCGCCGCCGCCCTCATGGTCGCCGCCATGACTGAGGGCAGGGGGCGCGGTGGGCGTGGCGAGGGCGGCTCTGCCCAGTTCCGGCCCAATCATCTCGCGCGGCACCGCCCCTTGAGGCGTGTCCCGCGTTTCCTATTGGCCCGCGGCCCAACTGGCCACCGCGGCGGCGGCCAATGGCAGCGCGGCGGGGCGAGGCCTGGGGGCGGCCGCGGGGACCCCGGGACCTCCGGAGGGGCCGGGAGGGGCCCAAAGGGGACAGGAAACGGCCTAAAAGGGCCTAAAAAGGGCTCAAATGAGCCTAAAAAGAGCCCAAAGGGGCCTAAAAAGGGCCCAGAGGGGCTTAAAAGGGCCCCAAGGGGCGGCCTCGTGCCCCAGCAGTCCCCAAGCAAAGTCCAAAGTCCCCAAAACTGTGTCCCAAGTGACGCTCGGGTCTCAAATCATGGGATTTAGCCCCAAAATGGCCCCGGGGGTCCCAAAGTGAGGCTGTGTGGTCCTGAAATGAGTCTAGGGAGTCCCAAAGTGGGTCCATGGGGTTCCAAGATGGGTCTGAAGGGGTCCCAAAATGGGTCCAGGGTCCCAAAATGGGTCCAGAGGGTCCCAGTAGGGGTCTGGGGGTTCCCAAAATGTGCCTGGGGGTCTCAAAATGGATCTGGGGGGTCCCAAAATGGGTCTGGGGTTTCCAAGATGGGTCTGGGGGGCTCCCAAAATGGGGCTGGAGAGTCCTAAAATGGGTCTTGGAGGTCCCAAATTGGGGCTGGGGGCTTCCATCATGGGGCTGGAGGGTCCCAGAATGAGTCTGGGAGGGTCCCAAATTGGGTCTGGGGGCCGGTGCCGGTGCCACCGCTCAGTGCCCGGTGCCGCAGGGGCCGAGCCGTGCGGCCAGGGGCAGTTCCAGTGCGGGGACGGCACCTGCATCTCCGCCAAGTGGGTTTGCGACGGCAGCGCCGAGTGCCGGGACGGCTCCGACGAGACCCCCGACACCTGCCGTGAGTGCCGGGGCCGTGCCGGGCCGTGCTGGGCTGTACTGGGCTGTGCTGGGCTGTGCTGGGCCATCCCGTGCTATATTGTGCTGTATTGTGCCATACTGTGCCGTGCTGTGCCGTACCATGCTATTCCATGCCATGCCGTGCCGTGCCATACCACGCGTGCCGTGCCGTGCTGTGCTATCATTCCTCTCCTCTCCTCTTTCTCTTCTTCTTTCTCTTTTCTCATCCTTCTCTTCCTCTTTTTCTCTTCTCCTTCTCTTTCTTTCCAGCTTTTGTGGTTCTCCCCTTCCCTTCCCTTCCCTTCCCTTCCCTTCCCTTCCCTTCCCTTCCCTTCCCTTCCCTTCCCTTCCCTTCCCTTCCCTTCCCTTCCCTTCCCTTCCCTTCCCTTCCCTTCCCTTCCCTTCCCTTCCCTTCCCTTCCTTCCTTCCCTTCCCTTCCCTTCCCTTCCCTTCCCTTCCCTTCCCTTCCCTTCCCTTCCCTTCCCTGCCCTGCCCTTCCCTGCCCTGCCCTTCCCTGCCCTTCCCTTCCCTGCCCTTCCCCTGCCCTTCCCTGCCCTGCCCTCTCATATTTTCACTTTCATCTATCCAGGTACCTGCTCTAAAATCAACCTTCCTTTCTCTTCCTTTCTCTTCCTTTCTCTTCCTTTCTCTTCCTTTCTCTCCTCCTTCACCCCCTCCTCCTCCTTTTCCTCCTCCTCCTCCTCCTCATCTCTTTCATCTTCTCTTTCTCTTCTCTTTTTCCCTCTCTTCTCCATATTCTCCATCTGTCCCCTTCTCTCTTTTTTTCTCTCCTTTCTCCTCTTTTCCTTTCTCATTTTCCCTCTCTCCCCTCTCCCTCCTGCTTCTCTCTCCCTTTCTCTCCTCTTCCTCTTCCATTTCTCTCCTCCCCACGCCGCGTTGTGCCCTGCTGGGCTCCCCCCTGCTCCCCTCTCCCTGCCCCATCCCTCCCCACCCGTCGCCCCCCACCCATTGCCCCCCGCCCGGTGCCAGCCCCGTTGTCCCCCAGGCTCCGTGTCCTGCTCCCCGTCCGAATTCAGCTGCGGCGGCCGCTCGAGACGCTGCATCCCCGCGTCCTGGCGCTGCAACGGGCACGAGGACTGCGAGAACGGCTCCGACGAGCGGGACTGCCGTGAGTGCCGGGCTCCGGGGGGGCGGGCGAGAAACCCAGGGACCCCCTCGCACCCCCCCTGATCCCCCGATACCGACACCGGGGTCCCTTTGGCAGCCCCCCTCTCCTGCTCCCCGGACCAGCTGCGCTGCGGCACCGGGGGCTGCGTGGCGCTGGCCTTCGCCTGCGACGGGGAACGGGACTGCGAGGACGGGGCGGACGAGGCCGGGTGCCCCCCGCCCGCCGCCTGCGACCCCCACGACTTCGCCTGCAACGACTCGAGCTGCGTCAGCGCCTTGTGGCGCTGCGACGGCGACGCCGACTGCCCCGACGGCTCCGACGAGTGGCCCACCCTCTGCGGCCCCCGGCCCCCCGCCGCCTCCTGCCCCCCGCTGCAGGTGCCCTGCGGCAGCGGCGAGTGCATCCACCGGCGCTGGCGCTGCGACGGCAGCCCCGACTGTCGCGACGGCTCCGACGAGCACGACTGCGGTAAGCTGCGCCCCCGAGGGGGTTGGGGTCCCACGAGGGTCCACATGGGGGCTCGCCGAGCACCCCTGACCCCCGTTTGCCCCCCCCCTTTTACAGCCCCTGTCACGACGTGCCGTCCCGACCAGTTCCAGTGCGGCGACGGGCGCTGCGTGCCGGGCGCGCGGCAGTGCGACGGGGAGCACGACTGCGCCGACGGCTCCGACGAGGACGGGTGCCACAACGGTGCATGGTGACCCTTGGGTGGGGGGGGACACAGGCACGTGGAGGGGGTGCTGACGACCCCCCTGTCCTGTCCTGTGTCCCCCCCCCTCCCCCAGTGACCGCCTGCGATGGCCCCCACCAGTTCAAGTGCCGCTCGGGCGAGTGCATCCCCCTGCAGCGCGTCTGCGACCAGAACCGCGACTGCCGGGACTGGTCGGATGAACCCATCAAGGAGTGCGGTGCGGATGGGACCCCCCCGCCTTCCCCAAGACCCCCTCCCCGTTCCCTTTTTTTTTTAGTTTTTTATTTATTTTTTATCGATTTCCCCCATTTCCAGGCGTCAACGAGTGCCTGGACGGCGGGGGCTGCTCCCACGTCTGCAGGGACCTGCGGCTGGGCTACGAGTGCCTCTGCCCCGACGGCTTCCTCCTGGGCCCCGACGGGAAGACCTGCGAAGGTGGGCGCCCCCCGAGCCCCCCGCACCCCCCCCTGACCCCAAACTGGCCCCCTGACCCCTCGGGTCCCCCCGCAGACATCGACGAGTGCCAGGACCCGCAGACGTGCGGGCAGCGCTGCCACAACCTGCCGGGCAGCTACAAGTGCGAGTGCGAGCAGGGTTACCGCATGGAGCCCGCCGGGCACGGCTGCCGAGCCCTGGGTGGGTGCACGGACCCCCCCGAGCCCCCGAACTCCCCCTTTGCACCCTGCTTTCCCCCTCCCCCTTTCCCCCGGTTTAACCGGTTTCCCCAGTTCATCCCCGTTTATCCCCATTTCCCCCGTTTCCCTCCAGTTTCTCCCCGTTTCCCTCCAATTTATCCCCCCCGTTTCCCCCCAAATCCCTCCCATTTTGCCCAATTTATCCCTATTTCCCCCCAGTTTATCCCCATTTGTCCCCATTTCCCCCAATTTATTCCCCCATTTTCCCCATATCCCCCCAAAACCTTCCCATAACCCTCCATTTCCCCCCAAATTTCCCCCATATCCCCCCGAAATCCCTTCATATCCTCCCAAATCCCCCCAAATACCCCCTATATCCCCCGACATCACCCCATATTCCCCAAATCCTACCCCATTCCCTCCATATCCCCCCAAATCCCCCCCATTCCCCCCAGTCTATCCCCATTTCCCCCAATTTCCCTCCCCATACTCCCCCATACCCCCCAAATCCCCCCATACTCCCCCCAAATCCCCCCAAATCCCACCAACCCCCATGCCCCCCATACCCCCTCATACTCCCCCATACTCCCCCCAAATCCCCCCAAATCCCCCCATTCCCCCAGTTTATCCCCATTTCCCCCAATTTCCCCCCATACCCCCCATACCCCCCATACTCCCCCCAAATCCCCCCAATATCCCCCCAAATCCCCCGACACCCCCCCCGGGTGCCCCCGATGAGCCCGCTGCCCCCCGCAGCCCCCGGGGCCGCGCTGCTGTTCACGGCTCGCCACGAGGTTCGGCGCCTGGCCCTGGCCCGCGGCAACGCCACGCGGCTGCTGCGGGGCCTGAAGCACGCCGCCGCGCTGGACGTCGACGTCGCCGCCGGCACCGTGTACTGGGCCGACCTCTGGCACAGGGAGATCTACCGGTGAGGGGCACCCCGAAACCCCCCGGCACCCCACCAACCTCCCCGGGGCATCGAGAACCCTGATGGGGTGCCAAAACCCTGCTGGGACCCCAAAAATCGCCCCAGGGAACACCAAAAACCCTGATGGGACCCCAAAAAAAACACCAGGACCTCCAAAGCCCCTCTGGGACCCCAAAAATCCTCACCAGCACCCAAAAACTCTGCCGGGACCCCAAAACCCTGCCAGGACCCCATACCTCCCTGGGGACCCCCACCCCCTGGGGACACCCCAAACCCCTCAGACCCCCCAAACCCACCCCTGGAGACCCAAAAGCCCCCAAAAGCCCCCACTCTTGAGGACCCCCAAAGCTCCCTGAGTACCCCAAAACTGCCCCAAATACCCCCAGAACGCCCCCAAACCCACCCCTGGGGACCCCGAAGCCCCCTAGCTACCCCAAAACTCCCCCAAACCCCCGCTAATCCCCCCAAAGCCCCCAAAACCCACCCCAAAACCCCCTAAGGACCCCAAACCACCCCCAAAACCCCTCCAACCCCAAATCCCCCCAAACCCCCCCAAAACCCCCCGAGGACCCCAAATCCCCCCAAATCCCCCCAAACCCCCCTCCAACCCTCCCCATCCCGCAGGGCCCCGGCCGCCGGGCTGTCTGACGGCAGCGCCGCGGTGCCGCTGATCGGGGCCGGGCTGGGGGCGCCGTCGGGGCTGGCGCTGGACTGGGTGCACCACAACCTCTACTGGACGGACGCCCAGCGCGGGGCTGTGGCCGTGGCCGACGCCAGCGGCCGACGCCGCAGGACCCTGCTCCAGGAGCCGGGGGCCAAGCCCCAGGGCATCGCCGTCGACCCCCTGCACGGGTACGGGGTGGGGTTGGGGGTGGGATTGGGGTTGGGGTTTGGGTTGGGGTTGGGATTGGGGGTGTGGGATTGGGGTTGGGGGTGGGATTGGGGTTGGGGATGGGATTGAAGTGGAGGTTGGGAGGGGGTTGGGATTGGGAGTGGGGTGGGGGGTGGGATTGGGGGTGGGAGTGGGAGTGGGGTTGGGGGTGTGGGGTGTGGGATATGGGACTGGGGATGTGGGATTGGGAAATTGGGATTGGGGATTGAGATTGGAATTGGGATTGGAGGTGTGGGGATTGGGATCTGGGGTTGGGATTGGGATTGGGGGTGGGATTGGGGTTGGGGATGGGGTGTGGGGATTGGGGATGTGGAATTGGGGATATGGGGTTGTGGGGTGTGGGGATGGGGGTGTGGGGTATGGGGATTGGGGATATTGGGATCTGGGGGAACATGGGAATACGGGGACAGGGACACAGGGATCTGGGGGGACACGGGGACATTGGGAGATGTGGGGGTCATGGGGGGGGGCACTGGGACAGAGGTCACCGAGCCATGGAGGTCGGAAGAGACCTCGGGGACACGGGGGGGCACCGGGGGCCGTGGGGCCGTGGCTCTGCTGGCCCCCACGGGGCAGGCAGTGACCGGGCCCGGCTCCGTCCCCAGTTACATGTACTGGACCGACTGGGGCAGCACGGCCAAGATCGCCAAGAGCGGCCTCAACGGCGCCGACCACTTTGCGCTGGTGACCGAGGGCATCGAGTGGCCCACAGGGATCGCGCTGGGTGAGCGCCCCCAGCCCCATCCCTGTCCCTGTCCCCATCCGCACCCCACTCCTTGTCCCCACGCGGGTCCCAGTCCTGGTCCCAGTCCCTGTCCCCATACGTGTCCTGGTTCCCTACTGGTCCCAGTGCCAGTCCCTCGCCCATCCCCATTCCGGTCCCCATCCCCACACGTCCCCATCCCTGTCCCCACGTGTCCGTGTCCCCATCCCTGTGGGTCCCCATCCCCATCCCCATGTGTCCCTGTCCCGATCCATCCCTGTCCCCATCCCCACATGTCCGTGTCCCCCTGTCCCTGCATGTCCCCATCCCCATCCATTGCCATCCCCATGTGTCCCCGTCCCCATCCCAGTGTGTCCTTGTCCCCATGTGCCCCTGTCCCCATCCCTGTCCCCATCTGTCCCCATCCCCGTCCCCCCCGTCCCCGTCCCCGCGGGTCCCGTTGTCGGTGCGGTGTCTGACTCCTGCCTCAGACCTCCCCTCCCAGCGCCTGTACTGGGTGGACTGGCGGCTCCACGCGCTCTCCAGCGTCCACGTGGACGGTGCCCAGCGCCGCACGGTGCTGGTGGACCCCAAGGCGCTCGCCCACCCCTTCGCCGTCGCCGTCTTCGAGGTGAGCCCGGCCCCGCGGTGGCCTCGTCCCGTCCCCCCTCCCCAATTTACCCTGGCCCCCCCCCGGCCCGTGCCAACGCCGTGCGCCCGCAGGACGCGGTGTTCTGGACCGACGTCCTCAGCCAGGCCATCTTCAGCGCCAACCGCCTGAGCGGCGCCGACGTGCACCGCGTGGCCCAGGGGCTCTTCGCGCCCGAGGACCTGGTGGTGCAGCACGCCCTCAGGCAGCCCCCAGGTACCCGCGACCCCCCCGCTGTCCCCCTGTCCCTCTGTCTGTCCCTCTGTCTGGGTGTCCTTGTCCCCTCCGTACCCGGTCCCTCTGTTCCTGTGTCCTTCCGTCGCTCCATCATTGTGTCCCTCCTGTCTCTGTCCCCATCCCATCCCTGTCCCCATCCTGTCCCTGTCCCCTTTCCCTCTTGTCCCTGTTCCCATCCCGTCCTTGTCCTTGTCCCTGTCCTTGTCCCCATCCCATCCTTGTCCCCGTCCCTGTCCCCTTCCCCTCCTGACCTTGTCCCCATCCTGTCCCCATCCCCGTCCCTGTCCCTGTCCCCATCCCATCCCAACCCTGTTCCCCTCCTGTCTCTGTCCCCATCCCATCCTTGTCCCTGTCCCCGTCCCCGTCCCCATCCCCGCCCCCTCCCACCTCACCTGTCCCCCCCAGGTGAGAACTGGTGCTCTCGGGACAACGGGGGCTGCTCCTACCTCTGCCTGCCCGCGCCCCACGTCAGCCCCCGCAGCCCCCGCTACACCTGCGCCTGCGCCGACGGCCAGAGCCTGGCCCCCGACGGCCGCGGCTGCCTCACAGGTACCCGGGACCCCCCCGGGACCCCCCCTGGGACCACCCTGGGACCCTTCTGGGACCCCCCCGGGTCCCCTTGCTGTGCCCAGCGCCCCCCAGTCCTGCTCACCCTCTTCTCTCCCCCCCTCCAGACCCTTCAGCCCCAGCCCCCCCGGCTGCAGCCCCCGGCCCCACCATGGCTCCACCGCAGCCCCCGGTGCTCAGCGGGGCCCCCCCAGGCCCCATCACGGCCGGGAACGGCACCACCGGGAACGGCACCACAGGTACTGGCCCCACAACCCTGCCCCATATCCCGGCCCCACAACCCAGCCCCAAAACCCTGCCCCATATCCCTGCCCCACACATCCCAGCCCCACACATCCCAGCCCCACATATCCCAACTCCACAACCCTGCCCCACATTTCCCTGCCCCACACTTTCCAGCCCCACATATCCCAACTCCACATCCCTGCCCCACACATCCCTGCCCCACATTTCCCAGCCCCACACATCCCGGCCCCACACCTCGCCCCCCCACTGACGCCCCCCCCCTTTGGGCAGCTCTCAGCGGTGACGCCGTGGGGAGCGCAGGGTCAAGGAGGGGCCCCATAGCGCTGGCGGTCGTCCTGCCCCTGGGTAGGTTTGGGGGGGGGCAGAGCATTGGGGGGGCTGGGATGGGGGGTCTCAGCATGGGGGGGGCCTGGCATGGGGGAATTTGGGATTGGGGGGGGGGATCCCATCCCAAAATGGGCTGGGGGCCAGGACTGGGGGGTCCCAGCAGTGGGGAGTCCCAAGATTGTCTGGGGGTTCCCAGCATTGTCTGGGGGGGTCCCAGCATTGGGTGTGGGGGTCCCAGCACTGGGTAGGGGTCCCAGCATTGGGGGAGTCCCAGCATTGGGGGGGGTCCCAGAACTGGGTGTGGGGGGTCCCAGAACTTGGGGGGTCCCAGCATTGTGGGGGTCCCAGCACCTTGGGGGGTCCCAGCATTATTGGGTGTGGGGGGGGGGGCAGCATCATGGGGGTCTCCCAACCAGGGTCTTCCTGTGGACTGGAGGGGGTGCTTCAGGGTGGGGGTGCTCCTGCATTGCAGCGTGTTCCTGGCAGTGTGTGGGGGGGCTCAGCCCTGATGCCCCCCTCCCCCTTTTTACCCCCCCCCAGCCCTCCTCATCCTCGCGGCCTTCGGCGCCCGCCTGCTGTGGCGGACGTGGCGGCTGCGCAGCACCCGGAGCATCAACTTCAGCAACCCCTGTACCAGAAGGGGCAGCAGCACCGGCCCCCAGGGCAGGGCTACAGCTACCCCGCGGTGAGGGGGGGCACGGGGGGCACGGGGGGGTGGGGGTGGGGGTAAAGGGGGGTGTGGGGGGGTGAGGGGGGTATGGGGGGTGTGGGGGGGTAGGTGGGGGGTATAGGGGGTGTGGGGGGTATGGGGGGGTATGGGGGGGGTAGATGGGGGGTATGGGGGGTATAGGGGGTGTGGGGGGTATGGGGGGTATGGGGGGGTATAGGGGGGGTGTGGGGGGTATGGGGGGGTATGGGGGGTATGGGGGGTATAGGGGGGTGTGGGGGGCTGGGGAATGGGGGGGTCTGGGGGCATGGGGAGGGGGTTATGGGGCATGTGGGGGGGCATGGGGGGTGTGGGGGAGGTATGGGGGGTAGTATGGGGTATGGGGGGTTATGGGGTATGGGGAGGGGGTTATGGGGCATGGGGGGGGTTATGGGGTATGGGGAGGGGTTATGGGGCATGGGGGGTCTCAGGGATGTGGAGGGGGATCTGGGGGCATGGGGGGGTCTGGGGAATGGGGATGTGGGGTATTGGGGGGGGGTCTCAGGCATGGTGAGGGGGTCTGGGACATGGGGAGGGGGTCAGGGGTACGGGGGGGTCTCAGGCATGGGACTTGCCCCCCCGGCCGTACTGACGCCCCCCCCGCCCCCCAGCGCCAGGCCGTCAGCCTGGAGGACGACGCCGCCTGAGGGCACCGCGAGCGCCCGGACCCTGCCCACGGCGGGGGGGCCCCGGGACCCCCCCCGCCCCCAGCACCCCCCAGCACCGGGGTGGCGGCGAGCGGAGACCCAGCACGGCCCAGTACAGACCAGTACGGCCCAGTACAACCCAGTAGGGCCCACTACAATCCAGTATGGACCAGTACAAACCAGTACGGCCAGCCCACTACAATCCAGTAGGGCCCAGTACAACCCAGTACAACCCAGTACGGACCAGTAGGGCCCACTACAATCCAGTAGGGCCCACTACAACCCAGTACGGACCAGTACAGACCACTACAATCCAGTACAACCCAGTACGGACCAGTACAGACCACTACAATCCAGTACGGACCAGTACAACCCAGTACGGCCCAGTACATCCCAGCACGGCCGCCTCGCTCGCGCGCCCCCCGGGGAACCGGAGCCCGGCGCGGTCGCCCCCGCGCTGGTTTTGTGCCTAAACTGTGAGAAATCCACCCAAAACGTGGCCTTCCTCCGCGGGGGGGGGGGCAGAACCCCCCCAGCTCGGGGCCGGGCCCCCCCCGGCCCCCCCCAGCACCGTGTCTGGCACACGGCAATGCCCCCCAATGCACCCCCAATGCACCCCCAATACATCCCCCCTATTTATTTCTTACCTCGCCTCCTGCCTCGTCCTTCCCCCCCCCCCCAGGAACCCCCGGACCCTCCCCAAATTAAGGGGGGCACAGCTGCAATTTTGGGGGGGCTTTATTGGGGGGAGGGGGCGTTTGGGGGGCTGCAGGCGTGACAAAGGCGTGTGCGGGGGTGTCGGATGTGGGGGGGGGTCCTGGGAGGAGGGGGGTCCTGGGGGGGGGGTCTCACCCCTCACCCTCGCGGGGGTGCCGGGGGGCCCCTCCTCGGCCTCGTGGTACTCCGTGTCTGAGCTCGACGAGCTCCAGCCCGGCCTGGGGGCAGCAGGGGGGGCGTCAGGTCTGGGACCCCCCCGGGATCCCCCAGAGCCCCCGTTACCCCATACCCCCCCAACACCCCCAAGCCACCCCCAGCCCCACAACAGCTCCCATTGTCCCCCCAAATGCCCCATAACCCCCCAGCCCCCCCCCCAATTGCCTCAGGACCCCCCAATTACCCCATAGACCCCCCCGGACTCCCCCAGCCCCCCCCAATTGCCCTGTAACCCCCCAGGACCCCTCCAGCCCCCCTCAATTGCCCCATAACCCCACCATGACCCCCCCACTTGCCCCAGGACCCCCCAGCCCCCCCAATTGCCCCAAACCCCCCAGGATGCCCCCAATTGCCCCAGGACCCCCCCAATTGCTCCATAACCCCCCAGGACCCCCCCAATCGCCCCAGGACCCCCCAGCCCCCCAATTGCCCCAAAACTCCCCCAGGACCCCCTCAATTGCCCCAGGACCCCCCATGACCCCCATAACCCCCCGACCCCCCCAATCACCCCAGGACCCCCCAGCCCCCCCAATTGCCCCAGGACCCCCCAGGACCCCCAAACCCCCCCCATACCTGTCCCCCCCATCTCTCTCCGCAGCCTTCCTCCCCCTCCTCATCACCACCACCCGCAGCCTCTGCGGAACAAAAGGGGGGTGAGCGGTGCCAGGACCCCCCGTAACCCCACGCCCCCCCGATGTCCCCTCACTCACCTGAGGCCGGGGGTCCCGGGGGGGTTCCTCTGGGCCAGGAGCTGCCGAGCCTCCCGCAGCTCGCCCAGCGCCCGCCGCAGTTGCCCCTCCAGCACGGCCACGCGCCCCCAGCCCCCCCCCAGGGACCCCCCAGGACCCCCTCCAGGTCCCCCGGCTCCGGCACCCCCACGGCCACGCTGCGGCACCGTGGCCCCTCCGTGCCCACCCCCACCGAGCGCCGGGCAGGGGCACTGGGAGCACTGGGAGCACTGGGAGCACTGGGGGGTGGGGGGGGTTGGGGTCTGTACTGGTACCAGTAGCGGTGGGACTGGTGAGGCTGGTGCCCGTGCTGGTGGCGGGACCGGTGGGCGCGGTGGAACTGGGGATGCTGGTGCGCAAACTGGTGCCGGTACTGGTGCTCAAACTGGTACCAGTAATGATGCCGGAACTGGTGCTGATGGTGGTGCCCACACCAGTACCGGTACTGGTGCTGCTGGTGCCCAAACTGGTGCTGCTGGTGCCCATACTGGTACCGGTACCAGTACCCATGCTGAAACTGGTGATGCTGGTGGTGATACTGGTGCCTATGCCGGAACTGGTGCTGCCGGTACCCATCCCAGTATCAGTACTGGTGCTGCTGGTGCCGGTGCTGATGCCGGTGCCCATCCCAGTGCCGGTACTGGTGCTGCTGGTGCCGATGCTGGTGCTGATGCCCATCCCAGCGCCTGTCCCAGTGCTGGTCCTGATGCTCGCACTGGTGCTACTGGTGCTGATGGCGGTGCCAGTGCCCATCCCAGTCCCAGTATCGATGCTGGTTCTGGTGCTACTGGTGCCGGTGCCCATCCCAGTGCCCATCCCAGTACCAATGCCCATCCCAGTGCCCGTCCCAGTACTGATGCCCATCCCAGTACCAGTATCAATGCTGGTTCTGGTGCTACTGGTGCCAGTGCCCATCCCAGTGCCCATCCCAGTACCAGTACTGATGCCAGCACTGGTGCTACTGGTGCCGATGCCCATCCCAGTGCCCATCCCAGTGCCCATCCCAGTGCCCCCCCCCACCCCCACCTCCCCCCGGGGGTTGCCGCAGGAGCAGGGGCAGCGGCAGCCCCGGGGGGGGGTCGCGGGGCTGAGCCCCCCCCTCTCCTCCCGCAGCCTCCGCAGCGCCGCCGCCATCTGCTCCCGCACCGCCCGCAGCGAGCCCCCCGCCCACGGCGTCACCGCCACCTTCCTCCCCCCTCCTCATCCTCATCCTCCTCATCCTCCTCTTCCTCCCCCTTCACCTCCGGACCCCCCGACCCCCCCCCCAGCGCGCGCCCCACGCAGGGGTCGCGGGCGCAAAGGGATTCGGTGGAGGAGGTCCCGGGGGTCCGGGGGTCTCGGGGGTCCAGGGGAGCCGGGGGGTCCTGGGGGTCCGGGGGCCGGGGGCGGCGGTGGCCCCCCGGGACGCGGCGCAGGGTCAGCCCCTGCTCGATGGCCTCCACGTACTTGAGGAAGCCGAGGTCCAGGCAGTAGCCGTACGGCGTCTCCAGCGAGTAGGGGGCCGAGCCGGGGGCGCGGGGGCTTGGGCGGGGGTGGGGGTGTGGGGGGGTCCCGGCCCCTACGGGGGACCCCAAAGGCAGCGCTATAGGGGACCCCCACCCTTCTGGGGGACCCCCAAAGCCATCGTTATGGGACCCCAGCCCCTTGGGGACCCCAGCCCCACCTCCCGGGGGACCCCAAAACCGTTGCTATGGGGGACCCCCACCCTTTGGGGACCCCAAAGCCATTGCTATGGGACCCCATCCTCTGGGGGACCCCAAACCTATCACTTTAGGGACCCCCTCCCCACCTTCTAGGGGACCCCAAAGCCATCGCTATGGGACAGCCCCAATCCCTACAGGGTGCCACCCCCTATGGGACCCCACCCCCTATGGGACCCCCCCATCCCCATGGGACCCCCAGCCCTCTCCCCATTCCCTACAGACCCCCTCCCCGCCCCCTAAGGCTCCCCAGGGACCCCAAAACCCCCCTTCCCCTCCGGGACCCAGGCACCTTGGACCCCGAGCCCCCCCCCATCCCCTCTGGGACCCCCTCCCCAATCTGAGCAGCACCCAGGACCCCCCACCCTGCCCAGAACCCCCCCCACAACCCCTCTGGGACCCCCACCCCCTCTGGGACCCCCCCCCCCATCCCCTCCAGGACCCCATTATCCCCTTCCAGCAGCCCCCAGGACTCTGCCCTGCCCCCCAGCCCCCCAGAGACCCCTCCCAGCCCCCAGGACCCCCGGGACCCCCAGGACCCCCCACCCACCTGGGAAGGCCACGTCCACGCGCAGCACCTGGGCCATGGCACCGGCACCTGCGGATGGGGACAGGGTTGGGGACGTGGGGGGGTCCCGGGGGGGTCTTGGGCACCCCCAGAGACCCCCCCGGCCCACGCCCCCCACCCCCTGTCCGGCTCCGGGAAGTTGGGGGGGGGCCCGGGGGGGGGCGCTGGGCCCGGCGCCCGCCTTCCCCCTGCGGTGCCTCCGGGGCCGCAGATGGAAGCAATCAGCGGGGCGGCCGCACAGAGACAGCGGGACGGGGCCCCCGCCCCACGGCAACCGGCGGCACCCAGAGCGCCTGCACCCCATAGCGCCACCACCCCATAGGGCCACTGCCCCATAGCGACATCACCCCATAGCGCCTGCACCCCATAGAGCCACTGCCCCATAGCGCCACCACCCCATAGAGCCACTGCCCCATAGAGTCACTGCCCCATAGAATCACTGCTCCGTAGCTTCACTGCCCCATAGTGCCTTCACCCCATAGAGCCACTGCCCCATAGCAACATCACCCCATAGAGTCACTGCCCCATAGAGCTGCTGCCCTATAGTGCCACTGCCCCATAGCCCCACTGCCCTATGGAATCACTGCTCTGTAGCTTCACTGCCCCATAGCTCCATCCCCCCATAGGGCCGCTGCCCCATAGCGCTATCGCCCCATAGAGCTGCTGCCCCATAGCGCCATCACCCCATAAAGCCACTGCCCCATAGAGCTGCTGCCCCATAGCGCCACCACCCCATAGAGCCGCTGCCCCATAGCGCTATCGCCCCATAGTGCCACTGCCCTATAACATCACTGCCCCATAGCACCACCACCCCATAGCACCATCACCCCACAGAGCCATTGCCCCATAGAGTCACTGCCCCACAGCGCTGCTGCTCCACAGAGCCACCGCCCTCCACCCCACAGCTTCCCCACCCCCCTAGCCCCATAGCCCCCCGCCCCACAGCCCTATAATTCCATCACCCCATAGCCCCATAGCTCCCCCCCCACAGCCCCACATCACCGCCCCACAGCCCCATCACCCCACAGCTCCCCCTCCCCACACCCCCCACCCCATAGCCGCCCCCTCCCCTTAACCCCCGCCCCATGGCCCATAGCCCCCCCGTCCCATAACCCCCCCATCCCATCGCCCCCCCGGTACCGACCCGCGGCCGCCGCTCCGGAGCCTCCGGCACCGCCACCGCCCAGTGCTGGCCCCGCCCCTCCCCCGTTGGCCACGCCCCTCCCAAACTGGCCACGCCCCTCCCGCCTTGACCCCGCCCCTCTGTCATTGGCCACGCCCCCAAGCCGCATTAACCCTCTCCTTCTCTTAACCCCGCCCCCTCCTTCACTGGCCACGCCCCTAACCCCGCCCCTTTCTCAACCAACCCACCATTGATTGGCTCCGCCCCTAACCCCGTCCCCTCCCTAACCACGCCCCCTTATTCGTTGGTCTCACCCCTAACCCCGCCCATCCTTTTCTTAACCACGCCCCTTCCTTATTAACCCCGCCCCTTGTCCGTTAGCCCCGCCCCCTCTTAACCCCCACCCCTCACTTCTTAACCCCTCCCCTTATTCGTTGGCCCCTCCCCTAACCCCTCCCCTCCCTCCTTAACCCCTCCCCTTATTCGTTGACCCCGCCCCCACCCCCTCCCCATTAACCCCCACCCCCTCTAACCCTATCCCCCAGCGACCACGCCCCCTCTCTGGAAGCCCCGCCCCCTCCCCGCAGGCCCCGCCCCCTCCGTGCCGGTGCCGTTGGAGCCCCCGCCGCCCCCCCCCGTTGTGCCCCCCCCATGGCCGGGGAGCGCCGGAGCCCCCTGCAGCTGGGGCTGGTGGGCTGCTGCCTGCTGCTGGCCGTGAGCGGGGGGCACATGGGGGGGGGGGGTCCTGGGGGTGGGGGGGGCACCGGGGGCTCGGGGGGACCCCGGGGGGGGCCTTGGGGGTTGGGGGGGGTCCCAGGGGGTTTGGGGGGGCACGGGGGGGCACCGGGGGTCTCGGGGGTTGGGGGTCATGGGTGGGGGGCATGGGGGGGGCACTGGGGGTAGGGGGGGTCCTGGGGGGCACAGGGGGGTTGGGGGGCCCCGGGGGGGGCCCTAGGGGGTTGGGGGGGGGTCCCAGGGGGTTTGGGGGGGCACGGGGGGGGGCACCGGGGCTCCGGGGGGGGGTCATAGGGTGGGGGGGCATGGGGGCACCGGGGGGGGGGGCACTGGGGGTAGGGGGG
This sequence comes from Aythya baeri, assembly GCA_026413565.1. Taxonomy (NCBI): domain Eukaryota; kingdom Metazoa; phylum Chordata; class Aves; order Anseriformes; family Anatidae; genus Aythya; species Aythya baeri. The sequence goes on from CM048640.1 coordinate 418,862, forward strand.
GTCCTGGGGGGCACGGGGGGGGGTCCTAGGGGGCTCCAGGGAGGGGGTCTCAGGGGGTTGGGGGGCATGGGGGAGGCACTGGGGGGGGGCACTGGGGGTAGGGGGGGGGTCCTGGGGGGCACGGGGGGGTTGGGGGCTCGGGGGGTGTCCCAGAGTCCCCTAGGGTGGGGGCTCGGGGGGTCCCGAGGGAGTCCAAGGGGGTCCTGGGGGGGGGTCTGGGGGTTGTTGGGGTCCTGGGGGGTCCCGGGGGTGTCAGGGTCCTGGGGGGGGGTCAGTTGGGGTGGGGGGTCCCCATAGGGTGGGGGTCTCAAGGGGGGGTCCCTTTGGGTCTGGGGGTCTCGGGGGTCCGGTGGGATTCGGGGGGTCCAGGGAGTTTCGGGGGGATCTGGGGGCTCCGTGGGGGTGGGGCCGTGGTGCCCCCTGACTGTGCCCCCCCCACGGGGCCCCCCCCCAGGTGTGGGGCGGGGCCCTGGCCCTGCTGGGGCTGTGGGGCCGCGTGGGCAGCGCCGCCCTGGGCCGCTTGGCCGGGACCCCCCCCCTGCCCCTGCTGCACCTGGGGGGGGGCTGCGCCGCCGCGGGGGGGGCCCTGGTGGGTCTGGGGGCGGCCGGGGCCTGGGGGGCCTGGAAGGGACGGCCACGGGTCCTGCTGGCGGTGAGCTGGGGGGGGGGCATGGGGGGGGGGGCTGGGGGGGTTTGGGGGGTTTTAGGGGGGCTTGGGGGGCACTGGGGGGAAATAGGGGGGCATTGGGGGGTTTGGGGGGTCTGGGGGAAATAGGGGGGCATTGGGGGGGACTGGGGGGTGTTGGGGAGGTCATTGGGGGAGGTGGGGGGATATGGGGGGCTGGGGGCATTGGGGGGGTCTGGGGGGCATTGGGGGGTTTGGGGGGGTTGGGGGGCATATGGGGGGAAATAGGGGGGCTGGAGGGGTATTGGGGGGCATTGGGGGAGATGGGGGGATACGGGGGGCTGGGGGGTATTGGGGGGCATTGGAAGAAATAGGGGGGCTTGGGGGAAATAGGGGGATATTGGGGGGGCTGGGGGGGCCATGGGGGTGGTTTGGGGGGGCTGGGGGGTATTGAGGGGGCTAGAGGGGCAATGGAGGGGTTGGGGGTCATGGGGGGTATTGGGGGGGTAATGGGCTGGGGGGATGTGGGGGGGGGCATTGGGGTCATGGGGGGCACGGGGGGCATTGGGGTGATGGGGGGATGTGGGGTGATGCAGGGACACTGTGGGACGTGATTTGGGGGGGGGCACGGGGTTCACCCAGCCCCTCCCCCTCCCCAAATTCCCCCCCCCATTTTAATCCCCCCCCAGTTCCTGGTGGCCCTGCTGCTGCTGCTGGTGGTGGAGGTGGCCGTGGCCACCTTCCTGTACGACTACCGGGCCTTTGTGAGTGGGGGGGGGGGGGGGTCCTGAGGTGGGGGGTGGTGACACCCGGTGACCCCCCTTAATTTTTCCCCCCAAGGCTCGTAGCCTGGTGCTGGACCGGGCGCTGCGGGCGCTGCGCTGGCAGTACGGCACCAGCCGGGGGGCCGTCACCAAGGCCTGGGACACCGTCATGAGCAAGGTGGGGGGCACGGGGGGTCGGGGGGGTCCTGGGGGGGTCCTGAGGGGGTCCTGGGGGGTTATGTGGGTCCTGGAGGGGTTCTGGGGGAGTTCGGGGGTGCTGAAGGGGTCAGGGGGGTCACGGGGGGTCCTGGGGGGTTGGGGAGTGCTGGGGGGGGGGCATGGGGGTCCTGGGGGGCCTGAGGGGGTCCTGAGGGGGTCCTGGGGGGTTATATGGGTCCTGGAGGGGTTCTGGGGGAGGTTCAGGGGGTGCTGAAGGGGTCAGGGGGGTCACGGGGGGTCCTGGGGGGTTGGGGTGTTCTGGGGGTGGGCATGGGGGTCCTGGGGGGGTCCTGAGGGGGTTGGGGTGTTCTGAGGGGGGCTCTGGGGGTCCCAGGGGTCCTGAGGGGGTCCTGGGGGGAGTTTGGTGGGGTGCTGAAGGGGTTTGGGGAGTTCTGGGGGCTCATGGGGGTCCTAAGGGGGTCCTGGGGGCCTCTGGGAGGGAAAGGGAGAGCCTGAAGGGGTCTGGGGGGCTCTGGGGGGTCCTGAGAGGGTCTGGGGGTCCTGAGGGGGGGCCATAGGGAACCTGAAAGTGATGGGGGGGTCCCGGGGGGTCTGGGGGTCCCTGGGGGCTCAGTGTATCCCGGGGGGGCTCAGTGTGTCCTTGGGGGGGGGGAGGTCGATGTGCCCCCCCCCCAGCGTGCCCCCCCCCCCCAGCTGCAGTGCTGCGGGGTGCGGGGTCCCGGGGATTTTGGGGGTTCGGCGTTCCAGGCGCGGTCGGGGCGGCGCCACCCCCGCAGCTGCTGCCGCCCCCCGGCCCCCCCCGCCTGCGACGGGCGCAGCCCCCAGCCCGAGCTCGTGCACCAGCAGGTGACCCCCCCCCAAAAAAAACGGACCCCCCAGAACCCCAAAAATGACCCCCTGAACCCTCCAACCCCAATGTGACCCCCCCAAAAAATGGACCCCCCCAGCCCCAAACGGCCCCCAAAAACTCCTGAACCCCAAAATGACCCCCTGAACCCCCCAGAACCCCAAAATGACCCCCGGACCCTCCAACCCCTATGTGACCCCCCCCCAAAAAACGGACCCCCCCAGCCCCAAATGGACCCTCCCCAAAACCTCCTGAACCCCAAAATGACCCCCCGAGCCCCCAACCCCAATGTGACCCCCCGCCCCAAACGACCCCTCCCAAAACCTCCCTGGACCCCCAAATGACCCCCCCACCCCAAAATAACCCCCCAAGCCCCCCCAGGACCCCCCAGCCCCCCAAGCCCCAAAGTGACCCCCCAGAACCCCCAAACCCCCCATGACGCCCCAGCCCCCCCAGGTGCCCCCCCAGGTGCCCCTCCCCTCGGGGTGCCCCCCCCATGACGCCCCTCCCCCCAATGTGCCCCACCCCCACCCCAGGTACCCCCCTTGTACCCCCCCCCTTGTACCCCTCCCCCCTGGGTACCCCCTGGGTACCCCCTTTATGCCCCTCCCCCTGACGCCCCGCCCTCCTGATGCCCCGCCCCCCTTGACGCCCCGCCCCCAGGGCTGTTACCGGAAGCTGCTGGGCCTGGTCCGGGAGCGCAGCCTGGAGCTGGGGGCGGCCGCCACGGTGGCGGCGGTGCTGCAGGTGACGTCACGGGGGCGGGGCTGACGTCATTGGGGGGGTGCTGATGTCACACGCCCCGTGACGTCACTTCCTCCCCACCCCCCTCCCCCCCCCAGCTGGTCACCGTGGTCCTGGCCCTGCTCCTTTATGTCACGCTGCAGCCCCGCCCCCCGACGAGGCCCCGCCCCCGACGAGGCCCCTCCCCCGAAGCACGGCCCCCCGACGAGGCCCCGCCCCCCGAAGCGCCGCCCCCGAAGCCTCCCCGGACCCCCCCAAATAAAGGCCCCGCCGCTGATTGGCCGCTTTTTTCCCTCCGAAACGCGTCCGCGAAGCTCATTGGCCCAGGGCGCTGTCAGTCACGCCGAGTCCCGCCCGCCGCCTCCCTCCCTCCCGCTCGGCGATTGGCCCGCGCGCTGTCAATCATCCCGCGCGCGCCTGGCGGACCGCGCTCTGATTGGCCCGTCCTGCGCCCCGCCGGCCAGGCCCCGCCCCCCGCCTCCCGCCAATCCGGCGCCGCGCTCGCTGCCGCCGATTGATTCCCGCGCCTGTCATTCCGCGCGAGCCCCGCCCCCCGCCTAACCCACCAATAGCAGGCCGCCGTGCTGCCGCCTGCCTCCCGATTGGCTCCGGGGGCCGTCAGTGAGGCTCCGCTCCCCCCAATGCCGCGCTTGGGGGCGGGACACCCGTCTCCCTCCCCCCATTGGCCCATCCCCCCGTCCATCACCCACCCTCCATCCGCTTCCTCTCCCGCCCTCCACCCCATTGGCTCCCCTTCCCACCCCCCTCCCACCCCTCCCTCCCCCTCCTCCCATTGGCCCACCCCGCCGCCACTCACCCCTCCTCCCCTCCTCCCTCCCTCTCCTCCCTTCCTCCCATTGGCCCTTCTCGCTGCCACTCCCCGCTTCCCCCTTTCCCCATTGGCTCCCGCCGGGAAGAAGCGGGGCGGGCCCGGCGGGGCGCTCCCAGCGTGCCCCGCGCGCGGTGTGTGGAGAGCGCGGCCTGCTCCCGCCTCGCGCCCGCGCCGCCGCCGCCGCCATGTCCGAGTTCAGCCCCGCGGGGCCCCCCCCGGCCCCCGGCCCTCCCGGGGGGGCCTCGGCCGCCGGCCCGGCCTCGGGGGGGCCCCCTCCGCCCCCGGGCCCCGGCTCCGGGGGAGCTCCGGGGGTTGTGGGGGGGGGAGGAGGAGGAGGAGGAGGAGGCGGCGGCGGCGGCGGAGGCGGGGGTGGGGGCGGGGGTGGGAGCGGGGCCAGGCCCCGGAGGAGCCCCCGGGGGGCGGAGGGGCAGGAGGAGGCGGGGGGCCCGGCCGGGGGATCCGCAAGGACGCGGTCGCAGACGCCGGGCAGCTGGCCCGGCAGGTGAGGAGCCGGGGGGGGCACCGGAGGGGGTGGGGGGGGAAACTCAGCCCCTGTCCCGGGTACCGGGGTGGGGGGGGGCTGGACTTGACCCGCAGTAACCCCAGACCCGTCCCTACCCCCGGTTACTGGTGAGGGGGGGGGCCCCATTGACCCCCAGTAACCCCGAACCCAGTCTCGGTACCGGTACCGGCGGGGGGGGCCCGAATTTGACCCCCAGTAACCCCAGACCCGTCCCTACCCCCGGTTACCGGTGAGGGGGGGGCTCTAAGTTGACCCCCAGTAACCCCGAACCCAGCTCCTGTCCCGGTACCGGCGGGGGGGGGACCCCAAATTGACCCCCAGTAACCCCGAACCCAGCTCCTGTCCCGGTACCGGCGGGGGGGGACCCCAAATTGGCCCCCAGTGCCCCCAAGCCCAGCCCCGGTAAGCGGCGGGGGGGCCCGAATTGACCCCCAGTAACCACAAACCCGTCCCTATCCCCGGTTACCGGCGAGGGGGGGCCCTAAGTTTACCCCCAGTAACCCTGAACCCAGCCCCTGTCCCGGTACCGGCGGGGGGGGGGTCCAAATTGACCCCCAGTGCCCCCAAACCCAGCCCCAGTCCTGGTACCGGTCTGGGGGGGGGCTCCCATTGACCCCCAGTAACCCCGAACCCAGCCCCGGTACCGGTACAGGCGGGGGGGGCACCCTAAGTTGACCCCCAGTAACCCCAAACCCGTCCCTACCCCCGGTTACAGGTGAGGGGGGGGGCTCCCATTGACCCCCAGTGCCCCCAGACCCATCCCCAGTACCGGCACTGGTGGGGGGGGGGCTCAAACCCACCCCATGTCCCCGGTTACCGGCGGGGGGGGGACCCTAAGTTGACCCCCGGTGCCCTTAAATCCACCCCTACCCCCGGTTACCGGCGGGGGGGGGGCTCAAGTTGACCCCCAGTAACCCCAAACCCCCCCCATGACCTCGGTTACCGGCGGGGGGGGCCCGATTTGACCCCCTGTGCCCCCAAACCCACCCCTCCCCCCGGTGACTGGTGGGGGGGGCCCCGAATTGCCCCCCCCCAGCCCCGGTTATGGGGGGGGGGGGCGGGGCCAAATTGACCCCAAGTAACCCCAAACCCAGCCCCGGTAACCGGCGGGGGGGCTTTGGGGCTGCGGGGGGTTTGGGGGCTCTTTGGGGGCTGGGGGCTGGCTGTGGGGTCAGCACTGCGGGGGGGCTCAGAGTGGCGTTATGGGGGGCTGGGGGGGTCTTGGGGGGTCACGGTGCCCGGGGAGGGCTCCTGGGGGGCTGGGGGCAGCTTTGGGGTCCCTTTAGGGTTTTGGGGCCCTTTTGGGGGCTGCTTGGGGGGGGCAGATTTTGGGGTTTGGGGTACAGTGGGGGGGTCATGGGGGCGTCAAGGGGCTATGGGGGCCCTGGGGGGTCATGGGGCTGTTTTGGGGCTGGGGGTTCCTGGGGGGTCATGGGGCTGTTTTGGGGCTGGGGGCCGCTCTGGGGTTGTTTTGGGGCCGTTGGGGGCTCCTGAGGCTGTGGGGGGGTCCTTTGGGGTCGGGGGGGTCTGGGGGGGCTTTTGGGGTGCCCGTGGCGCTGTGGGGCTGGTGGGGGGTTTGGGGCCCCCCCGTGAGGTTTTGTGCCCCCCCCCCAAGTGACATTTTGCCCCCCCCCATAAGGTTTTAGGGTTTCCTGTGAGGTTTTGGCCCCCCAGTGATATTTTAGGCCCTCCCCATGGGTGTTTGTGCCCCCCAATGACATTTTGCCCCCCCAGGACATTTTGGGGCCCCCTCCCATTTTGGACCCCCCCCATGGTGTTTTGGGCCCCCCCAAGGGCCTTATGGGGGTCCCTACCATTTGGTGACCCCCCCTCCAGAACATTTCAGCCCTCCCCCATGACATTTTGCTGCCCCCCCCCAAATTCTGTGCCCCCCCCGTAACATTTTAGGATCCCCCCCCCCCCAAAAAAAAAAAAAAACAAAACCTTCCCTCCCCCCCCGGATTTGGGGCCCCCTGTTTTGTGCCCTGGGGGGGGGTGTCTCAATCAATTTTTGGGGTGCCCCCCCCCCCCCCCCCGATCCCGCCGACGAACGGGGGCGCCGCGGGCCCGGCGGCGACCAACAGCGCCCCCCCCCCAGACTTCACCTTCGGGGGGGGGCAGAAGCGGCAGCTGGAGGACGGAGGTGGGGCCGGGGGGGTCGGGGCCCCCCTTTTCCTCACGGGGGGGCCCTTTACGTCCACCCCCCTTTTTTTTTTTTGGGGGGGGGTAACACCCCTCTGTGCTCTGTGCCCCCCCATTTTTTTTTTTTTTTTGTTTTTTGTTTTTTTTTTATCCCCCCCCCCCCAATTTTTCTCCCCGCAGACCAGCCCGAGAGCAAGAAGCTGGCGGCGCAGGGGGACTGTGAGTACGGCCCGCGGGGGGGGCCGCCGACCTCCGTGGCCCCCCCGGAACGAGGAGGGGTTGGGGGGGACCCCCCCGGCGTGCCCCCCCCCCCGGCCGAGCGCGGCCGGCGGCCCCCCACCCTCACGGGGGGCTCGCTTCCCTCCGCAGCGCTCCCGGCTCAGCTGGGGCCCATGCACCCCCCTCCCAGGTGAGTTTGGGGGGGCCAAAAATCACCGGGGGGGTGTTTAAAAATTACCTGGGGGGGTTAAAAATTACCGGGGGGGTTGGGGGGCCCTCACGCCCCCCCCCCTTCTTGGGTCTGGGCCCCCCCCCCCCAGGTCGACGGTGACGGAGGAGTACCGTGTCCCTGACGGGATGGTGGGGCTCAGTGAGTCTGGGGGGGGTTTTGGGGGGGGTTTGGGGGAATTTTGGGGGTTTGGGGGGGTTTTAGGGGTTGGGGGGGCCCAGGAGGGTGCCCCCCCGCTTCAAAAATCCCCCCCCCTTTAATTTTTACCCCGCAGTTATTGGCCGTGGGGGGGAGCAGATCAACAAGATCCAGCAGGACTCGGGCTGCAAAGTACAGATCTCCCCAGGTAGGGGGGGGCAAAACCCACTAATTTTTGGTCAAGCGCCCCCAAAAAAAACCTTTTTGTCCTCATTTCGGGCTTGGGGGCCGCCTTTTATCCTCATTTTGGGGTTTGGGGCCCCCTTTTTGGGGTTTGCCCCCCCCTTTTTGCTCTCAGTGTGGGTTTGGGCCCCTCTGGTTCATCGAAGGGGATCGGGGGGGGTCCCCAACCCTTCTCATACCCCAAATATAACCCGGGGGTGCCCCAAAACCCTCGTTTCTTCCCCAAAAACGATGCGGGGGGTTCCTTGAGCCCCTATTTTTTTTTTTTGCCCCCCCCTGACCCCCCCATTCCCCACAGACAGCGGCGGCCTGCCGGAGCGCAGCGTGTCGCTGACGGGCTCCCCCGAAGCCGTGCAGTGAGTACCCAAAACCCCCCAAAACCCCCCAAAAACCCCCCTAAAACCACTCCAAACCCCCCCAAAACCTTTCCGTGCCCCCCCCCGAAGGAAAGCCAAGCTGCTGCTGGATGACATCGTGTCGCGGGGCCGGGGGGGGCCGCCGGGGCAGTTCCACGACACGGCCAACGGGCAGAATGGCACGGTGCAGGAGATCATGATCCCCGCCGGCAAGGCCGGGCTGGTCATCGGCAAGGGCGGCGAAACCATCAAGCAGCTCCAGGTCTAACCCCCCCCCCTGACCCCCCCCATCCACGGGGGGGGCCTTTATTAACCCCCCCCTCGTTGTTTTACACCTTTTTTCCCCCCCTCCTCGTAGGAGCGAGCCGGCGTCAAAATGATCCTGATCCAAGACGGTTCCCAAAACACCAACGTGGACAAACCCCTGCGCATCATCGGCGACCCCTACAAAGTCCAGGTGCCCCCCCCGCGCCTTTTTTACCCCCCCAGGCCTTGTTTTGTCCCCCCCCAACCTAATTTTACGCCCCCCCCCCCCGCAGCAAGCCTGCGAGATGGTGATGGACATCCTACGAGAGCGCGACCAGGGCGGCTTCGGCGACCGCAACGAGTACGGCTCCCGCATCGGCGGCGGCATCGACGTGAGGCCCTGAGGGGGGGGGGGGGGTTTACAAAGTGGGGGGGCACCTTTTGGGCCCCCCCCCGAAGCTCACAAGCCCCCCCCGTGTCCCGTTGCAGGTCCCGGTGCCGCGGCACTCGGTGGGGGTGGTGATCGGGCGCAGCGGGGAAATGATCAAAAAGATCCAGAACGACGCCGGGGTGCGGATACAGTTCAAGCAAGGTGGGGGGGTTAAAAAAAAAACCTTGGGGGGTGGGGGGGCAAAAAACGCAGTGGGGGGGTTCTTTAGACTCTCTGCTAACCCCCCCCCTGTTTTTTTCCCCCAGATGACGGCACGGGCCCCGAAAAGATCGCGCACATCATGGGCCCCCCCGAGCGCTGCGAGCACGCCGCCCGCATCATCAACGACCTCCTGCAGAGCCTGCGGGTACGGCACCGGGGGGGGGCAACGAAAAAAAAAAAACCCCACCCCCCAAAATTCACCTCTCACACCTCCGTTTCTCTCCGTAGAGCGGCCCCCCCGGCCCCCCAGGCCCGGGAATGCCCCCGGGGGGGCGAGGGAGAGGGAGAGGGGCAGGGAGCTGGGGCCCCCCCGGGGGCGAGATGACGTTCTCCATCCCCACGCACAAGTGTGGCTTGGTCATCGGCCGAGGTGAGCCCCCAAAAACCCCCCCAAAACCCCAAAAAAAACCCAAAACCCCCCCAAAAAAAACAAAACCCCCCCAGAATAGAAAAGGGGGTTCTGAATTAACCCGGGGGGGGGCCCAGGGGGGGAGAACGTGAAGGCCATCAACCAGCAGACGGGGGCGTTCGTGGAGATCTCGCGGCAGCTGCCCCCCAACGGCGACCCCAACTTCAAGCTCTTCGTCATCCGCGGCTCCCCCCAGCAGATCGACCACGCCAAGCAGCTCATCGAGGAGAAGATCGAGGTGCCCCCCCCCGCTAAAAAACCCTCTACCCCCCCCCTCTGAAGCATTTCGGGGGGGTTACTTCCTTCTCTTCCCCCCCCCCAGGGGCCGCTTTGCCCGGTGGGGCGGGGGCCGGGACCTGGGGGGCCGCCGGGTCCCGCTGGCCCCATGGGACCCTTCAACCCCGGGCCCTTCAACCAGGGCCCCCCCGGAGCCCCCCCGCAGTGAGTATTGGGCTGGGGGGGGGCTGGAGGGGTGGGGGGGGCGCGCAGCCCCCTCCTCACCTCCTCCTGTGCCCCCCCCGGCAGCCCCGGAGGCCCCCCGCACCAGTACCCCCCCCAGGGATGGGGCAACACCTACCCGCAGTGGCAGCCGCCGGCCCCCCATGACCCAAGTGAGTGCTGGGGGGGGCTTAATTTTGGGACCCCCCTCGTTTCTGTACCCCCCTTTATTTGTGGGACCCCCCTTTATTTACGGGACCCCCTCCTTTATTTGCGGGACCCCTCCCTTGCTTGTAGGACTCCCCCCCCCCTTAATTTAAGCACCCCTCCTCATTTCTGGACCCCCCCCTTATTTTTGGGGGCCCCCTTTATTTGCAGGACCCCCCCCTTTATTTACCAGGCCCCCCCTTAATTTAGGGGACCCCCCCTTAATTTACAGGACCCCCTTTATTTAAGACCTCCCCCCATTATTTGTGTGGACCCCCCCTCATTTAAAGGCCCCTCTTCTTTCAGGTATCCCTCTTATTTAGGGCCCCCCCCAATTTCCTGTGCCCCCCCCATCTTCTGTAACCCCCCCCAATTTTCCATAACCCCCCCAATTTCCTGTGCCCCCCCATCTTCTGTAACCCCCCAATTTCCTGTGCCCCCTGCTTTATTAAACCTCCCCCTTCAACACACCCCTCTTATTTAGGGCCCCCCTCCCCCACTTTCTCCGCCCCCTCCCCCATTTTTTTGCACCCCCCCAATTTCCTGCGCCCCCCTAATTTCCCGTAACCCCCCCCCCCAATTTTCTGTGCCCCCCCCTTTATTTAAGGATCCCTCTTTAAGTCATCCCTCTTACTCAGGGCCCCCCTCCCCCACTTTCTCCGCCCCCTCCCCGATTTTTTGCACCCCCCACTTCCTCTGCCCCCCCAATTTCCTGTGCCCCCCATCTTCCCGTAACCCCCACAATTTTCTGTGCCCCCCTTTATTTAAGGATCCCCTCTTTAAGGCACCCCTCTTATTCAGGGCCCCCTCCCCCATTTTCTCCGCCCCCTCCCCCATTCCTCTGCCCCCCCCCAATTTCCTGCGCCCCCTAATTTCCCGTAACCCCCATTTTGCTGCCCCCCCAGGCAAGGCGGCGGACCCCAACGCGGCGTGGGCGGCGTACTACTCGCACTACTACCAGCAGCCCCCGGGCCCGTCCCGGGGCAGCCCCCGGCCCCCAGCGCCCCCCGTGCAGGGGAGCCCCCCAGCCCCCCCCGCCGGCCAGTCCGACTACACCAAGGCCTGGGAGGAGTACTATAAGAAAATAGGTGAGGGGGGGGGGCGGATTTTGGGGAGGGGGGGGCAATTTTGGGGAGGGAGGGAGGCAGGGAGAGGCTTTAGGGGTCCTGTGGCCCCCCTCAAAATGTTCCGGGGGTGGGGGGAAATTGGGGGTAATGGAGCCCCCCCGGGGTTTCTTGCTATGGGGGGACTGGGAATCCTTCCGGGGGGGCTCTGAGCAACTGGGGGGCAGAGTTAGCCCTGGGGGGCAGGATTGATTGGGGGGGGACACAAATCATTGGGGGGCTCTGAACCATTTCAGGGGGCGAAAATTAATTTGGGGGCTCTGAATGTCTCTGGGGGGCGGCAAATGACTGCTGGGGGGGCTCTGAACCATTTCGGGGGGGGCAACCTCTTTGGGGGTGCCCTGCAGCCTCTCCAAACCCCCCCCAAATCCTCTGGGGGGCTCTTAAGGCCTTTATTTATTTATTTATTTATTTATTTATCTATTTTTTATTTAATTTATTTTTTTTCTTGCCCCCCTGGCCAGCAGCCCCGGCAGCCCGGGGCCCCCCTCAGCAGGACTACACGAAAGCCTGGGAGGAATACTACAAGAAGCAAGGTGAGCCCCCTCCCCCCCCAAAAAAAAAAAAAAAAAAAACACAAAAAAACATCAATTTTGGAAAGTTGGGGGTCCTTTAAACCCCCCCCACTCACTTTACAACCCCCCCGCAGCCGCCCAGGTGGCCACGGGGGGGGGTCCCGGTGCCCCCCCCGGCCCCCAGCCCGATTACAGCGCGGCCTGGGCCGAGTACTACCGGCAGCAGGCGGCCTACTACGGACAGACCCCGGGGGCCGCGGGGCCCGCGCCCCCCCCCACGCAGCAGGGACAGCAGGTGAGACCCCCCCCACACTGATACGACTCCCCCCCGCTGCTACGACCCCCCCTCGACGCTACGACCCCCCCCGCACCGGGATTTTGGGGTCTGGGGGGGGGTGTGGGGGAGTCCCTTCCTTGCTCTGTGCACCCTGGGGTGATGGGGGTGGATGGGGGGAAGGGTCCTGGCCCCCCCAAAATGGCTCTGGGCCCCCCCCAAATTGCTCTGGGTGCCCCCAGAATGGACCTGCCCCCCCTGCAACTAAGCTGGGCCCCACAAAAATGGTACTGCCCCCCCAACTGACCAGGACCCCCCCAAAATGATCCTAAGCCCCCCAACTGATCTGCCCCCCCCAAGTGCCCTGGGACCCCTAAAAATTCCCTTGCCCCCCCCCCCAAACTGCTGCAGCCCCCCCATTGTCTATAGGGTCCATATTTGCACCCCACCTCCAATTTGGGTGCTCACAAATGCCCCTGGGGGGGGGTCTTAAACCCTATAAGGGCCCCAAAAATCCTGTAAGACCCCCCCCAAAAAAAAAACAAAGACCCCAAAAACCTCAGAAGGGCCCCTAAAACCTCATAGCCCCCCCAAAAAAAAAAGACCCCAAAAACCTCAGAAGGGCCCCTAAAAGCCCCCCACCCCCTTTAAGGCCCCCCCAAAACCCTTTAATGCCCCCCTAAGCCCTCCTGTTCCCCCCCTGGTGTTGGGGGTCATTCTGCACCCCCGGTGTTTTGGGGGGTCTTTTTGTGCCCCCCACCTAACCCCCCTTTTTCTCTCCGCAGGCTCAGTGAACCGAATGTGAACCCCCGTCTGTGCCCCCCCCTTTTGTTTTGTGGCGAGCGCCCGCGGCCGGCCGGGACCAGCGCCCCCCCCCACACCTAAAAACCACCCCCTGAGTGAGGAAGGAGAGGAGGGGGTGGTCCTGGCCCCCCCCACGGCGCCCCCCCCTTTAAAAAAACACAAAAAACAAAAAAGGCCCCAAAATCTCCTCGGGCTCGTCGCGCCCCCGGGGGTCCCGCGCCCCCTCCCCGCTCGTAGGTAGAGTCGAACATTCCTGGGGCGCCGCGCGGCCCCCCCTCGTTCAAAAAGGGCCCCCCACCCCAAAAAAGGGCCCCCCCACAGCCCCGCGGGCGCGCCGAGGAGAGCGGCCCCCCCCCCTCCCCGCCCCCCCGCCGGTTGTCCGCTCCGTTTTTACTTTTTACCGCTTGTTTTTAACTTCACAAATAAACGAGAAAACCCGAGCCCCCCCCCGCCACGGCCACGGGGTGGGGAGGGGGGAATTTTGGGGGGGAAAGGGGAGATTTTGGGGGGGTTCAGGGGATCTTTTTGGGGGGTTTAGGGGCTTTGGGGGGTTTAAGGGGCATTTTCAGGGGGTTGGGGGGGCAAAGGGGCTTTTTTGGGGGATAAAGGGGCTTTTGGGGGGTTAGGGAAATTTTGGGGGGTAAAGGGGGTTTATGGGGCATTTTCAGGGGGGTTGGGGGGAAAAGGGGCTTTTTGGGGCAGGTAAGGGGGATTTGGGGGGTAAAGGGGCTTTTGAGGGGGTTTAGGGAAATTTTGGGGGTAAAGGGGAGTTTGGGTGTGTAAGGGGGATTTGGGGGGTAAAGGGTCATTTTGGGGGGGTAAAGAGGGGTTTTTAGGGCAGGAAAGGGGAATTTGGGGGGTAAAGGGGGTTATTGGGGGGTAAAGGGGTATTTTGGGGGGTGAAGGGGCATTTGGGGGGTAAAGGGGCTTTTGGGGGAGGTTTGGGGGTAACAGGATATTTTGGGGGGGGTTAAAGGGGCTTTTGGGGGGGTAAAGCAGTGCTTTGGGGCATTAAAGGGGCTTTTGAGGGGGCGTAAAAGGGCTTCTGGGGGGTAAAGGGGCATTTTTGGGGGGAAAATGGGCTTTTGGGGGGAGAAGAAACATTTTTGGGAGGGGGCTTTGGGGGGTTAAAAGGGCTTTTGGGGGGTATAGGGGCGTTTTGGGGGTGATAAAGAGGGTTTTGGGGTCAATAAAGGTGATTTTTGGGTCACAACGCCTGCACTGGGGCTGTGCAGCTCCGGCAGCCCGGGAGCTGTTTTTTGGGGTTAAACTAGGGGGTTTTGGGTACGGGGTCTTCCCCACGCTCGGATTTGGGGTAAACAAGCGGCTTTTTGGGACCGGAGCTCGTGCCTCCTGCCAGCTGCAGCCCCGAGGCTGCTTTTGGGGTGAAATCGGGGCCTATTGGTGCCACGCTGGACGCCCCCAGCCCTCAGAGGACCGCCGGCAGCGTTTTGGGGCCAAACCGCGCGGTTTTGGGGGCGGGAAACGGGGCGTCCGCGGTTGCCATGGCAACGCCTCAGCAGAGGGCGGGACTTCCTGGCGGACCATTTCCTGTGCGGCCACTTCCGGTGGGGGCTACTTCCGGGCCTGCGCGGTGCGGCCCCGGAGGGTTCCCGGAGCCGGCGGCGGCGCATGCGCGGTGGGGCCGAGGGGGGCTCTATAGGGGGCCGGGGGGCCTATAGGGGCGGGGGGGCCCTAGGGGGCGAGTGGGGGTCTATAGGGGCTGGGGTAGGGCTGCAGGGGCCCTGGGGGGGCCACATGGGGCTCTATAGGGGCTGGGGGCTCCATAGGGGCCCTATAGGGGCGTGTGGGGACCTGCGGGGGCTATAGGGGCCCTATAGGGGTGTATTGGGCTCTGTGAGGGGCGGGGGGCTCTATAGGAGCCCCATAGGGGTATATGGGGCTCTGGGGGAGCGGGGGGCTCTATAGGGACCCTATACGGGCGAGTGGGGTTCTGGAAGGTCCGGGGGGGGGGGTCCTATAGGGGTGAATGGGGCTCGGGGGGGCTCTATAGGGGCCCTATAGGGGCGTGTGGGGCTCCATAGGGGGCAGGGGGGCACGGGAGGGGGTGGGAGGGGCTGCGGGTCTCTGGGGGGGCCTTAGGGGGCTCTACAGGGGGCTGGGGTGCCCTATGGGGGCCCAGGGGGCGTTTAGGGACCTCTGGGGGGGCCTTATGGGGCTCTATGGGGGGGTATGGGGGCCATATGGGGGCCTGGGGTGGGCTGCAGGGACCCTTCCTCACTCACCTGCGCCCCACCCCCCCCAGGACCCCCTGAGGTCCATTGGGGGCTCCAAGACCCCCCACTGCAGCCATGGCCTCGCTGGTGAGTGCGGGGCCCTAAAACGGCCTCAAAAGACCCCAAAAAGACCCCAAATGGCCCCAAAAGGGCCCTGGGGGGGGGTCCCTCACCCCCCATGTCCCCCCCCCCAGGGCCCCAGCAGCCAGGTGGTGACCGAGTACGTGGTGAGGGTCCCCAAGTGAGTGACGGGGGGGCTATGGGGTGGGGGTTATGGGGGGTTTCTGGGGTGATGGGGGGGGTGATGGGGGGCTGTGGGGTAATGGGGGGGTTATGGGGTGATGGGGGGGGTTATAGGGTGGTTATGGGGTTCATGGGGTGATGAGGGGGATTGGGGGGGGTTTATGGGGTGGGGGCTGATTGGGGGGTCTGGGGTTCATGGGGTGATGGGGGGTTCTGGGGTGGTTATAAGGGGGTTCTGGGGTCATTATGGGGTTTGTGGGGTGATGGGGGCTTTGTGGGGGTTATGGGGTGGTTATAAGGGGGTTCTGGGGTCATTATGGGGTTTGTGGGGTGATGGGGGCTTTGTGGGGGTTATGGGGTGACGGGAGGGTTCTGGGGGGTTCTGGGATGATGGGGGGTTCTGGGGGGGCTCTCGGGGCGACGCTGCCCCCCCAGGAGCAGCACCAAGCGCTACAACATCAGGGCCTTCAACGCCGCCGACAAGGTCAACTTCGCCTCCTGGCACCAGGTGGGGGCGGGGGGCACGGGGTCATGGGGTCACAGGGTCACGGGGTCATGGGGTCATGGGGTTATGGGGTTGGGAATAGGGTTATGGGGTCAGGGTTAAGGGATTGGGGTTATGGGGTCATGGGGTTGGGGTCAGGGGGTCAGGGATGGGGTTATGGGGTCATGGGGTTATGGGGTCGGGGTCATGGGGACAGGGACAGGGTTATGGGGCTGGGGTTATGGGGTTGGGATTGGGGTTATGGGGACAGGGTTTGGGACAGTGGTTTTGGGGTCAGACACAGGATTTTGGGGCCAGATGTAGGATTTTGGGCTCAGACATGGGATTTTTGGCTCAGACACAGGGTTTTAGGCTCAGACACAGTGTTTTGGGCTCAGACACGGGGTTTTGGGGCCAGACACAGGCTCAGACACTGCATTTTGTGCTCAGATACAGCGTTTTGGGCTCAGACACAGGATTTTAGGCTCAGACACGTCATTTCGGGCTCAGACACGGCATTTCGGGCTCAGACACGGCGTTTTGGGCTCAGCCATGGTGTTTTGGGGCCAGACACGGCATTTTGGGGCCAGACATGGGCTCAGCCATGGGGTTTTGGGCGCAGACACTGCATTTTGGGCTCAGCCACGGCATTCTGGGCTCAGACACAGGATTTTAGGCTCAGACACGTCATTTCGGGCTCAGACACCGCATTTTGGGGCCAGACATGGGCTCAGCCACTGCATTTTGGGCTCAGATACAGCGTTTTGGGCTCAGACACAGGATTTTAGGCTCAGACACGTCATTTTTGGGCTCAGACACT
Source organism: Aythya baeri (assembly GCA_026413565.1). NCBI lineage: Eukaryota > Metazoa > Chordata > Aves > Anseriformes > Anatidae > Aythya > Aythya baeri. The sequence goes on from CM048640.1 coordinate 435,157, forward strand.
GCATTTTGGGGCCAGATATGGGCCCAGATGCAGGATTTTGGGCTCAGCCACGTGGTTTCGGGCTCAGCCGCGGCGTTCCGCGTCCCTGACCCCGCATTTTTTGGGGCCGGCAGGCGCGCATGGAGCGGGACCTGAGCAACCGGCGCATCTACCAGGAGGAGGAGCTGCCCGAGGCGGGCGCCGGCAGCGAGTTCCACCGGCGGCTGCGGGAGGAGGCGCGGCGCAAGAAATTCGGGATCGTCCTGCGCGAGTTCCGCCCCGAGGACCAGCCCTGGCTGCTGCGCGTCAACGGCAAGGCCGGCCGCAAGTAGGGAGGGGGCAGCGCCCCCAAAAACACCCCCCCTGTAACCCCACAGGCTGCTGGCGCAGAGGGAAGCCCCGCTGGGACCCCAAAAGCTGCTGGTAGAGAGGCTGAATCCCCTGCTTTTACCCCAAAAGCTGCTGGTAGAGAGTGAATCGCTGCTTTTGCCCCAAAGCCGTGCTGGTAGAGAGCCCAAATCCGCTGCTTTTACCTCAAAACCTGCTGTCGGCGAGTCTAAACCCCCAACTTTTACCCCAGAACCCACTGTTAGAGAGGGAATCCCTGCTTTCACCCCAAAACCTGCTGTTAGAGAGCCCAGAGAGATGGGGACAGGGCCGGGGCCGATCCCAGTGCCCCACTGGGTCCAGGACCGATCCCAGTACCCCCCAGTGGGGATGGGGACAGGGACAGGACCAATCCCAGTGCCCCCCAGTGGGAACAGGACAGGGCTGATCCCGATCCCAGTGCCCCGCTGGGTCCAGGACCAATCCCAGTGCCTCCCAGTTGGGACGGGGACAGGGCTGATCCCAATCCCAGTGCCCCAGTGGGTCCAGGACCAATCCCAGTGCCTCCTAGTGGGGACAAGAACAGGGCTGGGGCTGATCCCAGTGCCTCCCAGTGGGGACGGGGACAGGGCCGATCCCAATCCGAGTGCCCCAGTGGGTCCAGGACCGATCCCAGTGCCTCCCAGTGGGTACAGGACTGATCCCAGTGCCTCCCAGTGGGGACGGGTCCAGGGCCAATCCCAATCCCAGTGCCCCAGTGGGTCCAGGACCGATCCCAGTGCCCCCCCCGCAGGTACAAGGGGGTGAAGAAGGGCGGCGTGACGGAGAACGCCTCCTACTACATCTTCACCCAGTGCCCCGACGGCGCCTTCGAGGCCTTCCCAGTCCAGCACTGGTACAACTTCACCCCCGTGGCCAAGCACCGCACCCTCACGGCCGAGGAGGCCGAGGAGGAGTGGGAGAGGTCGGTGGGGCTTTGGGGGGGGGCACCGGGACCCCCGGGGGGGGCTTTTTGGTGACTCCGTGCCCCCCCCCCAAGGAGGAACAAGGTGCTGAACCACTTCAGCATCATGCAGCAGCGGCGCCTGCGGGACCAGGACGAGGAGGAGGAGGAGAAGGAGAAGAAGGCCAAGAAGAAGGGCGGCGAGCTGAAGATCCACGACCTGGAGGACGACCTCGAGCTCAGCTCCGAGGACAGCGAGGCCAGCGAGGCCGAGGGTGAGCCCGGGGGGGGATTTTTGGGACCTTGGAGGGGGGATTTTTGGGTGCTGACCCCCCCCGGACCCCCCTCCCCAGGGGAGAAGGCGCCGAAGCCGAAGAAGAAAGCGCCGGCGGGGAAGAAGAAGAAGAAGAAGAAGGGCTCCGATGATGAGGCCTTCGAGGACAGTGATGATGGAGACTTTGAGGGCCAGGAGGTTGATTACATGTCTGACGCCTCCAGGTAAATTGGGGAGGGGTCCGGGGGGGCCCTGGTGGCCGTGCCCCCCCCTCAAAACCTCCCCCCTCTGCGCCCCGCAGCAGCTCGCTGGAGGAGGACGTGGGGAAGGCCAAGGTGACCAAGGAGGACGACGGCCCCAAGGGTGAGTGTGGGGGTCTGGGGGGGTTGAGGAGGGCGTGGGGGGGGTGTTGTGACCCCCCCCCAATCTGTGCCCCTCCCCAGGCATCGATGAGGCGAGCGAGAGCAGCGAGGAGAGCGAGGAGGAGAAACCGGCGGAGGAGAAGGAGGAGGAGGAGGAGGAGAAGAAGGCGCCGACGCCGCAGGAGAAGAAGAAGAAACGAGGTAAAAACCCCCCGGGGGGGTCGTTTTGGGGTGAAACCAGCCAGAAACAGGCCCGTGGTGGTTGCTGGGGGGGTGCTGACGGTGCTGCCCCCCCCCCAGACAGCAGCGACGAGTCGCAGACCTCGGAGGAGAGCGACATCGACAGCGAGACCTCGTCTGCGCTCTTCATGGCAGTATGGGGGGGTCTGGGGGGGTACAGGGGGGTCCGGGGGGGTCCTGGAGCTCGTCCCCGCCCCCTGTGTTCCCCCCTCCCCCTGCAGAAGAAGAAGACCCCCCCCAAGAGGGAGCGCCGGGGCTCGGCCAGCAGCTCGCGGGGGGGCAGCCGCCCCGGGACCCCCACGGTGGAGCCCGGAGCCGCCTCTGGCACCCTGCGGGCTGCGGCCAGCAAGCTGGAGCAAGGTGGGGGCAATTCCTGGGGGCAATTCCTGGGGGCAATTCCTGGCACCTGGGGGCAATTCCTGGGGCAGTTCCCAGCACCTGGGGGCAGTTCCTGGCTACCTGGGGCAATTCCTGGCACCCAGCGGCAGTTCCTGGCATCCTGGGGCAGTTTCTGGCACCCGAGGGCACTTCCCAGCACCCTGGGGCAATTCCTGGGGCATTTCCCAGCACCCTGGGGCAGTTCCCGGCACCTTGGTAGCAATTCCCAGCACCCTTGGGCAATTCCTGGGGCAGTTCCTGACATCCTGGGGCAGTTCCTGGGGCAGTTCCCAGCACCTGGGGGCAATTCCTGGCTACCTGGGGCACTTCCCATCCCCCGGGGCAATTCCTGGGGCAGTTCCCATCCCCCTGGGGCAGCTCCCACCCTCCCCGGGGCAATTCCTGGGGCAATTCCCAACCCCTTGTTCCAACCCCTGGGCCACTTCCCAACCCATTTCCCCCCCCCAACCCCTCTGGGTGCCCCCCACCCCCTCCCCACCCCCTCACCCCCTCTAACCCCCCTCACCCCCTTTTAACCCCCCCCAGACCCCCCCCAGGCCGCCGCCAGCCGGGTGCCGTCGGAGGAGACCCCCCGGCCGCCAAGCGCCTGAAGCTGGACCCTGGCCCCCAGCCTCCATCGGGGAAATGCACCCCCAGCAGCGGGTGAGTGGGGGTCTGTGGGGGGGTGAGGCAATTTCAGGGCCCCCCCCTGACCCTTTTACGACCCCCCCCAGCGAGGTGCAGCTGACGGAGGAGGCGGTGCGGCGCTACCTGACGCGGAAGCCGATGACCACCAAGGATTTGCTGAAGAAGTTCCAGACGCGGCGCACGGGGCTGAGCAGCGAGCAGACCGTCAACGCCCTGGCACAGCTCCTCAAGCGCCTCAACCCCGAGCGCAAGGTGATCGGCGACAAGATGCACTTCTTCCTCAAGGAGTAGGGCCGGGGGGGGCGCGGGGGGGGCACCCCGAAAGTGGGAGAGCGCCCCGAAAGTGGGAGAGCAACCCCAAAAGTGGGAGACACCCCAAAAGTGGGAGGACTCCCATTATTGGGCTCCTCTCACTGGGATTCCCTTACTGGGAGCTCCTGCTTTAACTGGGATCCCCCCCCCAAAGTGGGAGACCCCCCCCAAAAGTGGGAGAGCCCCCAAAAGTGGGAGAGCCCCCCACAAACTGGGAGACAGTCCCCAAAGTGGGAAACCCCCCTCAAAATGGGAGTCTTCGCATTATTGGGCTCCTCTCACTGGGATTCCCTTACTGGGAGCTCCTCCTTTAACTGGGATTCCCCCCCAAAGTGGGAGACAGCCCCCGAAGTGGGAGAGCACCCCCAGAAGTGGGAGAGCCCCCCACAAATCGGGAGACAGTCCCCAAAGTGGGAGACCGCCCCTCAAAATGGGAGTCCCCTCTTTACTGGGATCCCCTCCTGTTACTGGGATCCCTCCTGTTGTTGGGTCCCTCTCACTGGGAGCCCTTTATTGGGAGCTCCTCCCTTAACTGGGATCCCACCCCCCCCGCAAAGTGGGAGACCCCCCCACAAAAAATGGGAGTCTTCCCTTTATTGGGATCCCCTCCTGTTACTGGGATCCCCCCCCTTTACTGGGACACCCCCCCCAACTGGGATTCCTCTCCTGTTTAGTGGGATCCCATCCTTGTACTGGGAGCCCCTCCTTTAACTGGGATCTCCCCCCCCACTTACTGGGATCCTCTCCTGTACTGGGAGCAGCCCCCGTACGCCCCCCCCAATTCCCTGCAGCCCCCCCCCAATAAACCACCAGTTTTCGTACCCCGCATCCTTGGCGTATTTTGTGCCCCCCCCCCCCGGTGTTTCCACTGCAGAAAATCCCATTTTTGTAGGAAAAATCCCTTTTTTCCCTTTCCAGCCCCTATTTTTAGCGGATTCCTCCCTCCCCCTGCTGCACTGGAATGGCTTCCACCTGCCCCCCCCCGGCTAAAAAAATCCCAATCCCCCCCCCGGTGGGGGTTCAGTCCCTGTTTGGGAAGGGGGGGGGGAAGCATTTACCCCCCCCCCAGCACCCCCAAAGGTCCCACCCCACCAGGGGGCCCCAAATTCTGCCCCCCCCCCCCCCACCCCAGCCCCCCCCATTCCTCAGAGGGGGGGGATGAAGCCCCCAGTGAGGGGGGGGGCAGCCCCAGGGCAGCTCAGGGTTAACCCCAGCCCCCCCCCGGTGCCCCCCCCGCGGCTCGGGGGCCATAAAAGCGGCGGTGCCGGGGCCGGGGGCAGGCAGCAGGATGGCAGCGCCCCCGCTCCGCGCAGCCTTCGGCCTCCTCCTCCTCCTCCTCGCCGCCTGTGCCCCCCCCGGGGCCCAAACCGCCGCGGGGGGGGCCCCCCAAACCCCCCCCCAAACCTCCTGCTCTGGAGGGGGGGGCCCTGCACAGAGCTCCGGGGGGGCCCCTCCGCAGCGTCCCCCCGCCGCTCCTCCGAGCCGGGGGGCTGCCGGGGGGGGGTCCCCGGAGCTTCCACCGCCCCCCCCTCCTCGGCGGCTCCCTCGGGGCAGCGGGGGGGGTTCCGGGGGGGGCGCCCCCCCCTGCGGGCTGCGCAGCGTGGCCGTGCGGGTGCGCGACCTGGGGCTGGGTTACCCCTCGGAGGAGACGGTGCTGTTCCGGTACTGCGGGGGGGCCTGCCCCGCGCCCCCCTCCAACCACGGGCTGGCCTTGGCTCGGTTACGGCCCGGGGGGGGCCCGGGGGGGGCTCCTGGGGGGGCCGGGCCGTGCTGCAGGCCCAGTCGTTACGAGGACGCCGCCTTCCTGGACGAGCGGCACCGCTGGCACCAGCTCAGGCAGCTCTCGGCCGCCGCCTGCCGCTGCGTGGGGTGAGCCCCCCCCTCGAAAAAAAGCCCCCACCAAGGAAAAAAACCAGCACGGCGAGGAGTGGGGGGGGCACGCTTTTTTCTGGGGGGGCTCCCGGCGCCGCCTCCGCTCCGCCAATAAACGCTGTGGAGCCGCCCGGGGGTGCCGGCGTCGTGTCTGGGGGTGGGGGGCAAACGGGGGGGTCAGGGAGGTGTAATGGGGGTTGGGGGGGGGATTAAGGATAAGGGGGGGGCGCACACTTACCCGCGGGGGGGGCGTTACGGCAGATGATGGAGACGCGGCGCCCCCGCGGCACCCGGCGGCCCCCGAAGAACGACTCCTCGTCCCGAAGGATCTCGTGGGTGAAGTCGTAGCGCGCCGCGTCCCTGGGGGGGGGTGTAATTAGCGAGATGGGGGGGTTAATGAGTGAGAGGGGAGGTTAATTAGAGTGTGGGGGGGTTAATTAAGGAGAGGGGGGGGGCACTCACCGCAGCACGTAGAGCGAGCCGGGCTCCAGCAGCAGCTCCAGCCACTCGCCGGGCGCGCGGCAGCTCACCAGGCGCATGACGGCCGCCGACAGCAGCGAGAGCCCCGCGATGGTGCAGCCGCAGAACTGGGGGGGACACACGGGACGTCAGCACCCGGCCCCCCTCCCCAAAGCCCCCCACCCCCCAAAGCGCCCCCACCTTGACGCTGTCGACGTGCGGGCGGACGAAGCCGCGGGGGTGGAGGTCGAGGACGTGGACGAGGCCGAGGGGGGGGCGGCCGGGGGGGAAGGCGGCCGCCACCCGGCTCAGCACCGCCCCCGCCGCCGCCCCCCAGCGGCCCCGCTCCGTCTCCCGGTAACCGCAGATGGCCTGGGGGGAGGGATGACCTCTGACCTCCGACCCTGTGACCTTTGACCTTCGGGTCTGACCCTTGGTGCTGAGCCCAGGCCCTGCTGACCCCCCGACCCCTAAAGCCCTGTGAGCCCAAAGCCCTGAAAGCCCCCTGACCCCTGGTGACCCCAAATCCCTCATGACCCCTAACCCCAGTGACCTCTGACCCCAATGACCCCTAACCCCAATGACCCCCAAAGCACCGTGCCCCCTAACCCTGGTAACCCCCAGCCCCTTTGACCCTTAACCCCCTGAACCCTGACCCCCTGACCCCAAATCCCTGTGACCCCCAGCACTTTTTGACCCCTCACCCCATGACCCCCACCCCCCAGTGACCCCTAGCACCGATAACCCCTAACCCAGAGACCCCCTAATGCAGTGACCCTTCACCCCTTGACCCTTCACCCCTTGACCTTGTGACCCCGTGACCCCTCACCCCGTGACCCTTCACCCCGTGCCCTGCCCCCTCACCCCGTCCCAGTGATCGAACTGGTACGGCCGCCGGCCCAGCCCCGGCTCCAGCTCCCGCAGCAGCTCGGCCGCCTCCGCCGGGCTCACGAAGCCGCCGCGCACCAGGGCCGAGCCCCGCAGCCGCCGCTCCACGGCCGGGGCCGAGGCTCGGAGCAGCGGCGCCCCCCCCGCCCCCCCCGGGCCCTCCGGGACCCTCCCGGCCCCGCTCAGGGCCCGGAGCCCGCACAGGCCGCGCGCGCGGTGCATGCCGGGAGCCGGGCGGCCGGCCGCGGGGCACGACGGGAGGAAGGTCGGGGACTGGGCCCGGCGCGATGCATGCCGGGAGGAAGGTCTGAGAATGGCATGACGCGATGCATGTTGGGAAAGAGGTCGGAGCAGAGCCGGACGCGGTGCATTCTGGGAAAAAGGTCTGAGTTGGGCGCGACGCGGTGCACGCCGGGAGGAAGGTCCGAGTTTGACGCGACGCATTGCATGCCGGGAAGGAGGTCTGCGATGGATCTGCCGCGGTGCATGCCGGGAAGAAGGTCGGGGCTGGCCACCACGAGGTGCACGCCGGGAGGAAGGTCGCCGCCGCGGTGCATTGTGGGCCGGTGGCGGAGTGCTGCTGCTCCCCCCCCCAAAATTTGGGGGCCCCCCCTTCAGGCCGGGGGGTGCCGGGGGTCCCCCAGGAGCTGGCGGCGCAGCAGGGCCCCGCGCTCGGCCTCCAGGCGCTGCCACTGCGGGGGGGGGGACACGGCGTTGGGGGTGGGGGGGGGTTGGGGGTGACCCCCAAACCAAGGAGGGGATTTGGGGGCTGTGCCCCCACGCTGGGGGGGCAGACCCCAAAAGGAGGGGATTTGGGGCGCCCCCCACCCAAGGGGGGTTTGGGGGTCCCAGCACTGAAAGGGGGGTTGGGGGAGCCCCCCACACTGAAGGGGGATTTGGGGCACCCCCACGCCCCGGGGGGGTCTGGACGCTGAGGGGGGATTTGGGGGCGCCCCCCCACTCTAGGAAGGATTTGGGGGTGCTCCTCCACCCTGGGGGGGCCACACCCTAAAGGGGGGATTTGGGGTCACCCCCTTCCCAGCAAGGTCTGGACCCCGAGGGGGGATTTGGGGGCTCTCAACCCGGGTGGGGGGGGAGGGATTTGGGGGGGGGGTCCACACCCGGGGGGGGGTCAGGGGAGCCCCCACCTCCCCCAGCAGCCTCTCGGCCTCCTCGTTGTGGGCTCGGCGCTCCCGGGCCAGGGCCCCCGCAGGCGCCGCAGCCGCCCCCACTCCTCCTGCAGAGCCCCCAGCCGAGGGGGGGGGCGGGGGGCGCGGAGGGGGCCAGCAGCGCCGCCATCGCCTCCTGTAAGGGAGGGGGGCTAAATTAGGTGTGGGGGGGTTAATAATTAGGGGAGGGGGTAATAATTACTGGAGGGGGGAATAATTGGGGTAAGGGGTGTTAATAATTAATTAGGGGAGGGGGTAATAATTGGGGGGGCAAAATTAGGTGTGGGGGGTGTTAATAATTAGGAGAGGGGGAATAATTAGGGGGTAATAATTAGGGGAGGGGGTAATAATTAGGGGAGGGGGTGTTAATAATTAGGGGAGGGGGATAATGGGGGGGGCAAAATTAGGTGTGGGGGGTGTTATTAATTAGGGGAGGGGGTTAATAATGAGGGGAGGGAGATAATTATTTGGGGGGGGCAAAATTAGGTGTGGGGGGGTGTTAAAAATTAGGAGAGGGGGGAATAATTAGGGGGGGTAATAATTAGGGGAGGGGGTGTTAATAATTAGGGGAGGGAAATTAGGTGGGGGGTGATAATAATTAATTAGGGGAGGGGGAATAATTAGGGGAGGGAGGTAATAATTGGGGGGGGCAAAATTAGGTGTGGGGGTGTTAATAATTAGAGGATGGGGTGTTAATAATTAGGGGGGAAGCCCTTAGGGCTCCCTGCGGGGCTGGGGGCTCCCCGTATGCCCCCCCTGGGGCCTGTACCTGTAGGAGGGGGTCGTGGGGGGGTGGGGGGTGCTGAGGGGTCGTGGGGGTCGTGGGGGTGCCCCCCCCCCCCGTACCTGCAGGCAGCGGTGCTGCAGGGCGATCACCTCCCTGCCGGCCGCCGCCTCCTCCCGCAGCCGCCGCAGCTCCTCCTGCAGCTCCCGGGGCACCGGGGGGGGGCCCTGCTGCCTGGGGGGGGGGTTAGCAGCAAGGGGGGGCCCCATCGTGTGCCCCCCCCCACCCCCAGGGTCCCCATTGTGCCCCCACCCCCCCCCTCTCCGATCCGGTTCCCACCTCGGTGCCGTCGTCCTCGGGGGTCTGGTGGCCGCTCTCGGCCCCCCCGGGGGCGGCTGGTGGCGGGGGGCGGTGGCTGCAAAATGGGGGGTGGGGGGGCAGGAGGGGGTTAGGGGGCAAGAGGGGGTTGGGGGGATGGGATGGGGTTGGGGGGGGGCCAGGATGGATTGGGGGGGCAGGATGGAATTGGGGGTCCCAGGTTGGGATTGGGGGCTCAGAAGAGGTTTGGGGGGGCCAGGAGGGGTTTTGGGGGGGTCAGGAGGGCTTTGAGGGTCCCAGTTTGGGTTTGGGGGGGTCAGGAGGGGCTTGGGGGGGTCCAGGGCTGGTTGGGGGGGTCAGGAGGCGTTTGGGGGTCCCAGGTTGGGCTTGGGGGGTCCAGGAGGGGTCTGGGGGGTCCCAGAGACATTGGGGGTCAAGATGGGGACTTGGGGGGTCCTGTGGGTGCTCAGGGCCCACAGGGGAGCTCTGAAGGGGTCCGGAGGGGTTCGGGGGGGTCCAGGGGGGTCCAGGGGTGGGTCCCAGCCCGGGGGGGTCCCGGTGCCCCCCACTCACTGCTGCGCCGCGCTCTCCGCTGGGTCGCCCCCTCCGCGGGCTCCTGCCCCCTCCGCGCCCCCTGCGGGGTGGGTGTGGGGGGTGGGAAGGACCCAACCCCCGTAGGGCCCCCCCTCATTAAATATCCCCCCGTGCCCCCCCAGCCCCCACCTGTGCCCGCTCGGCCTCCAGCAGCTCCCGGAGGCTCCGGTTCTGCTCCCGCAGCCGCTCGGCCTCGGCCCCCGCCGCTGCCATGGCCCGGGAACAGGCGGCAACGCGGGCCTGGGGGGCACGGGGGGGGGGACATTGGAGGGGGGGGGGCACATGAGGGGGGGCACTTGGGGGGGGGGAACCCGAGGGGAGATAGCCGAGGGGGGGCAGGGGGTATTATGGGGGGAGGGGGTGTAGGGGACACCCTGAGGGGGGCATGGGGGGGGCACGTGGGGGGGGCACATGGGGGGGGGAAATTGGGGGGAGGCATGGGGGGGGTACCCGAGGGGAGATAGCCGAGGGGGGGGTGTGGGGCATTATGGGGACATCATGGGGTTGGGGGGGGAAAGGGGGAGGGGGAAACTCTGGGGGGGCAAATGAGGGGGGCACATGGGGGGCACTCAGGGGATGGGGGGTACGTGGGGGGGCACATGGGGGGCACATGGGGGGGGCATGGGGCATCATGGGGACACAACGGGGGGAGGGGGCAGGGGGACACCCTGGGGACATCATGGGGGCGTGGATGAAGGGGGGCACCCTGGGGATGGGGGGCACCCTAAAGACACGAGGGGGGGCATGGTGGGGGGCATCACCCTTGGGGGCACCTTAGGGACTGGGGGCACAAGGACCCCTGGGGACACCCCAGGGACACCCCAAGATTGGGGGGGGGGCACAATGGGGACACCCCGGGGGGGGGGGAATCACTCTGGGGGGGGGTCACTGTGCCCCCCCCCCTCACCTGGAGGGGCTCCCGGCGCTGCCGCACCTCCCGCAGCTCCCGCTCCCTCCGCGCCCCCCCCGCGGCCGCCTCCCGGTAGAGCCTCAGGAGCCCCCCCAGAGCCGCCGGGCCCCCCCCGGGGGGCAGCCCCAGCGCCAACAGCTCCTGGTGGGGGGGGGGTGAAGGGGGAGGGGGCATCGGGACCCCCCCGGGAACCCCCGCCAGCCCCAAAGAGCCCCTTTCAAAGCACTGTAAAAGCCCCCCCCGAGCCAAATAGCCCCCCCCCAGACCCAAATAGCCCCCCCAGCCTCCCGTTAGAGCCCCCCGCCCCAAACAGCCCCCAGACCCCTGGAAAAGCCCCCCGAGCCAAATAGCCTCCCCCAGAACCCAAATAGCCCCCCAGCCTCCCGTTAGAGCCCCCCCGAACCAAACAGCCCCCCAGCCCCAAATAGCCCCCCCCCAGCCCCATTAAACGACCCCCACCCCAAATAACCCCCCCAGCCCCCATCTCCTGCCCCCCGCTCCCCCCTCCTCCTTTTACCTGCTCCAGGGGGTCCCGGTGCCCCCCCGCCCCCCGGCCTCTCCCCCCTCCGGGGGTCCCTGGGGAGGCGCCGGGGGACTCGCGGCCCCCCCCGGGGACAGGCACAGCGCGGCCGCGGCTTCCTCCAGCAGCACCTCGGGGGCTTCTTTATTTTGGGGGGGACAGGGGTTGGGGGCTCTCTGGGGTGTCCCCCCCCAATTGGTGCCCCCCGCGTTACCTGGGGTCGGGGCCTGGCCTGGGCGCTCCATGGCACCTGGGGGGGTAAAATGTCGCGGGGGGGGCCTCAAAGTGTCCGGGGGCGGAATGGGGACGGGGGTCTCAGCTGCCCCGTGCCCCCCCCCAAAAAAAAACACCCCCAAAACCCCCCCAGCCCCCAAAACCGGCCCAAAAAGCCCCCAACCCCCCTCCAGTCCCTCCAACCCCCCCAGACCCTCCCCGACCCTTCAGCCCCCCCCGTGCCCCCCGTCCCCAATATCCCCCTCCCCCCCAAATTCTCGCCCCCCCCGGTGCTCACCGCGCCCCTCCGGGCCCCGCCCCCCGCGCCGCAGCTCAAATAGCCCGCGCGGCCCCGCCCCCGCCTCCCATTGGGCGCCGCGACGGCCAATCAAAGGCGGCGGCGGCGCGCGGGGCACGCCGGGAAATGTAGTCCGCGGGGAGAGCTCCCTCGGAGTCCTTTGGGAGGGGGGATTTGGGGGGCGCCTGTAGGGCTGGGGGCCCCCACAAAAAAGGGGGGTAGAACCCCAAAAATGAGGGGGCAGGGCCGCTGTAGCCCCCAACCCCCCAAAATCTCATCACGGCCCCCACACCCTCAAATTCCCCCCAACCCCCCCAAACTCCCCCTTACACCCCAAAATCCCCACCCGCACCCCCAAAATCCCCCCACACCCCCCAAAAATCCCCCCGCCCCAAATCCGCCCCCCCACGCCATCTCCAGGCTCTGCAGCCGTTTAATCGCTCCGGGGGGTACAGCGAGGCTGGGGGGCCCCCCACGACCCCCTCCCCCTCCCATTTGAGGAGGGGTCTCAGGAGCTTTGGGGGTCCGGGGGCTCCGGGGGCTCCGGGGGCTCCTTTGCACCAGGCGGGGCTCGTCCTGGCCGCGGGGGGATGCACCAGGACCTGGTCCAGGAGCCCGAATTCCTGCGCCTCCACCGGGCTGAGGTAGCGGTCCCGCTCCATCGCCGCCTCTGGGGGGGGGGCAGGGGGGTTAATGGGGGGATTTTGGGGCCGGGGGCCCGGGGGGTCGCGCTCACCGATGACGGGCAGCGGCTGCCCCGTGTGCTTGGCGTACAGCCCGTTGATCTGGCGCTTCAGCTGCAGGATCTCCTCCGCCTGGATGGCGATGTCGGTGGCCTGGCCCTGGGGGGGGGGCACGTTTTTTTTTTGGGGGTGACAGGAAGGGCAGGAGCCCCCCTCCCACACACACACACTCCCCTGAACACCCCCTCCTCGCTCACCCCTCTCCCAGGGGTGTCCCCCCCCTCCGTGCCCCCCATGGGGTCCCCTCTGCTCCCCCACCCCCCCCAGCACCAAGGGGGGCCCCATCCGTCCCCCCACACCCCCAGGACCACCCCCGCTCCCATCTCGCCCCCACCCCTTCCCTGTGCCCCCCGAGGGCTGCTGGATCCCCCACCCCATGACCCCCAGCACACCCATGCCCTTTCCATGCCCCCTCACCCCTAGGAGCCCCCCACCCCCCAGGTGCCCCCCACCCCCATTTTGTCCCCCCCCACCCCATTTTTGCCCCCCGTACCCTTGCCCCCCCGAGGGCTGGTGGATCCCCTCACACCCTGCATGGTTCCCCCCTACCCCTATAACACCTCCCCAGGTGCCCCCCAGGTGCCCCCTCCCCCATTTTTGCCCCCCCACCCCATTTTTACCCTCCCAGGTGCCCCCCCCGTACCCTTGCCCCCCCGAGGGCTGCTGGATCCCCTCACCCCATGACCCCCAGCACACCCATGCCCTTTCCATGCCCCCCTCACCCCTTGGTACCCCCCAGGTGCCCCCCCAGGTGCCCCCCACCCCCCAAATGCCCCCCCCCGTACCTGTGCCCCCCCCGAGGGCTGGTGGATCCCCTCACCCACCCCATGGCTCCCCCCTACCCCTTTAACACCCCCCTTGGTGTCCCCCCACCCTCCTTTTTGCCCCCCGAGGGCTGGTGGCTCCCCTTACCCCATGGTGCCCCCCAGGTGCCCCCCACCCCATTTTGCCCCCCCCCGTACCCTTGCCCCCCCCGAGGACTGCTGGATCCCCCCACCCCATGACCCCCAGCACACCCATGCCCTTTCCATGCCCCCCTCACCCTTTGGTACCCCCCAGGTGCCCTCCCAGGTGCCCCCCACCCCCCAAATGCCCCCCGTACCCGTGCCCCCCCGAGGGCTGGTGGATCCCCTCACCCCATGACCCCCCTCACCCCATGGCTTCCCCCACCCCATGGCTCCCAGTACACCCATGCCCCCCAGCCCCCAGGTGCCCCCCACCCTCCATTTTTGCCCCCCATCCCCCCACCCATACCCTTGCCCCCCAAGGGCTGCTGGATCCCCCACCCCATGACCCCCAGCACACCCATGCCCTTTCCATGCCCCCCTCACCCCTTGGTACCCCCCCAGGTGCCCCCCACCCCCATTTTTGACCCCCCCTCCCCCATTTTTGCCCCCCCCCATTTTTGCCCCCCGTACCCGTGCCCCCCGAGGGCTGGTGGATCCCCTCACCCCCATGGCTCCCCCTACCCCTTTAACACCCCCCTTGGTGTCCCCCCACCCTCCTTTTTGTCCCCCCGAGGGCTGGTGGCTCCCCTTACCCCATGGTGCCCCCCACCCCCCAAATGCCCCCCCCCCGTACCCGCGCCCCCCCCCAGGGCTGGTGGATCATGATGCGGGCGTTGGGCAGGGCGTGGCGCAGGCCGGGGGCGCCGGCGGCGAGCAGCAGCGAGCCCATGCTGGCCGCCTGCCCCACGCACCACGTGCACACCGGGCTCAGCACGTACTGCATCGTGTCGTAGATCGCCAGCCCCGACGTCACCGCCCCCCCTGTGACATAGGGGGGGTCAGCGGGGCCGTGGGGGGGTCAGCGGGGTCGTGGGACCCCCCCCAGGGGCGTTGACCCCCCCCCAGTTGTCCCCATGCACCCCACACCGTGTGCACCCCACACACTGCATCGTGTCGTAGATCGCCAGCCCCGACGTCACCGCGCCCCCTGTCACACGGGGGGGGGTCAGGGGGGGTCACCGGGGTCGTGGGACCCCCCCCGGGGTGCTGACCCCCCCGTGTCCCCCCATATCCCCCCACCCTATGCACACCCCATGTACTGCATCGTGTATCACGTTGTAGATCGCCAGCCCCGATGTCACCGCCCCCCCTGTCACACGGGGGGGGTCAGGGGGGGTCACCGGGGTCGTGGGACCCCAGGGGGCGCTGACCCCCCCCAGTTGTCCCCATATCCCCCCACCCCATGTGCACACCCCATGTACTGCATCGTGTATCACGTTGTAGATCGCCAGCCCCGATGTCACCGCCCCCCCTGTCACACGGGGGGGGGTCAGGGGGGGTCAGAGGGGGTCAGCAGGGTCATGGGACCCCCCCCCGGGGGGCTGACCCCCCCCCCAGTTGTCCCCATGCACCGCACACCGTGTGCACCCCATGTACTGCATCAGGTCACAGATTGCCAACCCCACTGTTATGGCCCCCCCTGTGCTGGAGGGGGGCGCCGGGGGGGTCAACAGGGTCTTGGGGGGGTCAGTGGGGCCGGGGGGGGGACATCAGGGTCGTGAGACCCCCCCCGGGGGTGCTGACCCCCCCCCATGTCTGTGTCCCCCCCACCCCATGCACACCCCACGTACTGCAGCACGTCAGAGCCCCCCAGCCCTGCTGTTACGGCCCCCTGCGCCAAAAGGGGGTCGGGGGGGTGTTCTGTGCCCCCCCGCGGTGTTCTGTGCCCCCCGTGCCCCCCCCCCTCACCGGGGCTGTTGATGTACATGTGGATGGGCTTCTTGTGGCTCTCGGACTGCAGGAACAGCAGCTGCGCGATCACCAGGCTGGCCAGGCTGTCATCAATCTGGGGGGGGGGCACGGGGGGGGGCAGTTACTGGGGGGGGCAGTTACTGGGGGGGGGGGGCAGTTACTGGGGGTCACAGGAGGGACAGTTATTGGGGGAGGCAGTTACTGGGGGAGCAGTTATTGGGGGGCACAGGGGGTATTTAGGATGGGGGGCAGTTTTTTGGGGGGCCCCGGGGGTTGTTGGAGGAGGGGGTTATTGGGGGGGGGTAGTTATTGGGGGAGGTGAATGGGGGGTCATTTGGGGTAAGGGGGATATGGGAGGGGTCATGGGAGGGTTATTTGGGGGGGTCACAGGGAGAGGGGGTTATTTGGGGTTGGGGGGCACGGGGGGTCATTGGGGATTGGGCTCGGGGGGGGTCACAGGGGGTCACAGGGGAAGGGGATTATTTGGGGGGGCACAGGGGGTTATTGGGGAGGGGGCATGGGGGGGTCACATGGGGAGGGGATTATTTGGGGGGGGCACAGGGGGGTTATTGGGGGTGGGGGAGTACGGAGAGGGTTAGTGGGGGGATATGGGGGAAGGGGGTTATTTGGGGGGTCCCACCCCGGGGGGTCCCACCCCCCCAATTACCGGCCCCATGACGCAGACGATTCTCTCCCGCAGCAGCCGTGAGTAGATGTCGTAGGCGCGCTCCCCGCGGCCCTAAAATGGGGGGCACCGTGGGGGGGCATTTAACGGATGGGGGGCAGTGAACCCCCCACCCTGCCCCGCCCCCACTCACCGTCTGCTCCACCACGATGGGGATCAGGGGGCCGCCGGCGGGGGTCCCGTGCAGGCGGCGGGCGGCCCCCAGGAGGCGCAGGGCGCGCTGAGGGCAACGGGGGTCAGCAACGGGGGGGGGGCACCGGGAGGGGGGCAGGGGTCAAGGGTCAAGAACCGGGGGTCAAGGGTCAAGAAGCGGGGGTCAGCAATTTGGGGGGGTCAGGGGTTAACAATGGGGGGGGCACCAAGGGGGGGTCAGGGGTCAAGAAGCGGGGTGGGGGGGTTAGGAACCGGGGTGGGGTCAAGGGTCAGGAACCGGGGAGGGGGTCAAAGGTCAGCAATGGGGGAGGGAACCGTGGGGGTGTCACGGCACCGGGGGGTCGGGACACGGGGGGGGGACAAAAGGAGCCCGACAACAGCCGCGGGGTCCCCCCACCCCCTCAGGACCCCGGCCCCCCCCCGGTCCCGGTTTTCCCCCTCCCCCCGGCCCCTCACCGCCACCCCCGGCCCCATGGCGCCCCGGAAGCTCCCGCCCCGGAAGTTCACCCGGGTCACGTGGAGAGGGACAAGGGGGAGATCACGTGACGCAGGCAGCCTCTCCCGCGCTTTTTATTTATTAAGACGCTCCCCCGTCACGTGACAGCCCCGCTGCTCCCGTCGTGCCCCGCGGCTGCACCCCCTCCACGGCCCCGCCCCCTTTTCCCCCCCCCTTACAAAGGGGCCGGGCGGGAACCGAGCCCCGCGCACGGGGTTCCGGGGGGGGAAGGGGCCGGGGCAGGGCCCGTCAAGGCCCCGGGGGGGCTCTGGGGGTCCCTGGGTCACCCCCGGGTGTCCCCAAATCACCTCCGTGAGGCCCTGTGGTGGCTCCGTGTGTCCCCAGGCCACCTTCATATGTCCCCGTGTCACCTCAGGTGTCCCCACGTCAGCTCCATGTCCCCAAATCACCTCCATCAGGCCCCAAGGTGGCTCCACGTGTCCCCGTGTCACCTCCATGTGGCCCTATGCCACCTCCACGTGTCCCCAAATCACCTCCATCAGGCCCTGAGGTGGCTCCATGTGTCCCCAGGTCACCTCCGTGTGTCCCCATGTCAGCGCTGTGTGGCCCTGTGCCACCTCCATGTGTCCCTGTGTCTGTTCCATGTGTCCCCGTGTCACCTCCACGTGTCCCCATGGTGGCTCCGTGTGTCCCCGTGTCACCTCAGTGTCCCCAGGTCACCTCCACATGTCCCCAGATCAGCTCCGTGTGGCCCCGTGTCAGTTCCATGTGGCTCCGTGTCACCTCCATGTGTCATGTCACCTTCGTGTGGCCCCGTGCCAGCTCCATGAAGCTCCATGTCCACCCTGCATGTCCCCAGGTCACCTCCACGTGGCCCCGTGACAGCTCCATGAGGCCCAGTACTGGTTCCATGTGTCCCCGTGTCCCCTCCACGTGTCCCCGTGTCCCCTCCACATGTCCCCATGTCCACCTCAGGTGTCCCCATGTCAGCTCCATGTCCCCGTGTCAGCTCCGGGTGGGTTCCATGTGTCCCCGTGTCACCTCCATGAACTCCATGAAGCTCCGTGTCCCCTCCCCGTGTCCCCGTGTCCATTTCACATGTCCCCATGTCACCTCCATGTGTCCCCGTGTCCCCTCCCCGTGTCCCCGTGTGGGTTCCATGAAGCTCTGTGTCCTCTCCCCATGTCCCCATGTGGGTTCCGTGTCCCCCCGTGTCCCCTCCCCGTGTCCCCGCGCCCTCCCCGTGTCCCCCCTCGTCTCCCGGTGTCCCCGGGGGGCTCCCCGCGGGCCGCCCCCATCCCAGCAGCTCCTCGGGGGTGGGCAGAAAATGCCGCTCGTAGCCTGACCCCCCCGGGGGGGGCCCCGGACACCCCCCTGCATCCGTCCCCGTCCCGGTGTCTGTCCCCGTCCCCGTCCCCGTCCCCGTCCCCAGCACCGTCAGCAGCAGCAGCGGCTCCTCGGGGCCGGGGGCAGGATCGGGCCCCCCGGTGTCCCCCCTCCGGTGCCCCCCATTTGGGCGGCGCGGCTGCGCCCGGGGTTGGGGACGGGCTCCCAGCAGCGGCGGCATCTGTGGGGGGGGGGCAGGGGGTTAATTGCACCTGCTCGTTAATTACCCCCGGTAATTAACTGCCCCCCACACTCGTTAAGCACCCCCTGCTCATTAACTGCCCCCCAGCTCCCCAAAAGCCCCCCAACAGCCCCCCACACACTTATTACCTTATTTCCCATTAATTACCCCCATAACGATCCCATTAATTACCCCAATTACTCCCATTAATTACCACCACCATTAATTACCCCCAGTAACTCCCCCCGCCCTAATTAGCACTAATTGCCCCCCCCTTGGCCTTTCTTCCCACCGATGCCCCCCCCCCTCCAGCCCTTTTTGCCCCCAGCCACGCCAATTACCCCACCAGGCCCAATTAAGGCTCCGTTAGCATCAATTACCCCGCTCATTAGCATTCCCTACCCCTTAATTAGCATTAATCGCCCCATTAGCATTAATTATCCCACCAGCATTAATTACCCCCAGCATCACCCACCCTCTCACCCCCCCAACCTTTAGTTACCCCCCCCGTGGCCCTCTCCTCCCCATTAGCTCCCCCTCCTCGCCCCCCCGTTAATTAATCCCTGCTAATTAGCGCTAATTACTGTTAATTACAGCTAATTACCTCAGGCGCAGGCCCTGGGCCAGCACGGCAGCAGCAGCGACGGCGACGGCTCCGCACAGGACGGGGACCAGGGGGAGGGCGCGGGGGCCTGGGGGAGCACCCTCAGACACCCCCCAGACCCCAAAAGTGCCCCAAATCGGGGGAAATCGCCCCAAAAAACTCACCGGTCTCCCTGACGACGGCTTCGGCCTCGGCGGCCCCCGACCCCCCCGGGTAGAGGCTGTGCACCCGCACGAGGTAGCGGCGCCCCCCCCACAGCGGGCCTATTTGGGGGGGGGGGGCAAAGCCCCCCCAGGTGTGGGTCCCGCATCCAGGACCCCCCAGAGCCCCCCAGGACCCCCTCCAGGGCCCCCCCAGGGAACCCCAGAATTGAGCCCCCCCACTGCACCCAGGTATTGGGGCCCCCATTATACCCCAATATTGATCTCCCCAGTGCCCCCCACAATGAACCCCAATATCGAGCCCTCCCCGCACCCAGGTATTGCCCCCCCATTTCACCCCAATATTGACCCCCAACCCCCCCAGGCATCCCCCAGTGCCCCCCCAGTGAACCCCAATATCGACCCCCCCAGCGCCCCCCACTTCACCCAGGCATTCCCCCCCCAGCGCCCCCCCATTGCACCCCAATATCAAGGTTCCCCCCCCAGCGCCCCCCAAATTACACCCCAATATTGAGCCCCCCAATGCCCCCCGGACCCCAGTGCCCACCCCCAGCAACCCCCAACCCCCCCATTGCCCCCCAGTGCCCCCCAGCGCCCCCCCAGCCCCCAGCGCCCCCCATTATTCCTGCCCCCCCCCCCAAAAAAAAAAAAAATCAGCACCTTGCCCCCCCCCCACCTTTTATCAGGGCTCTGTGAGTCCCGGGGGGCAACGGAGCCACTCGGGGCCCCCCCGGCCCCCACCTCCTCCCACTCCACCACGTGGCTGGGGGCTGGGGGGGGCCCGCGGGGGTCCGGGGGGGTCGTTGGCCGCCCACCACACCCACAGCCCCAGCCCCGGCGCCGGCTGCACCCGGAGCCCCCGGGGGCGGCAGGTCTGGGGGGGGGACATGGGGTGGGTTATGGGGGGCAAAGGGGGGCTGGGGGGGGGCAAAGGGGTGAAGGAGGAGCCGGGGGGGCATTGGGGGTCTGGGGGGGGGCAAAGGGGGGTGATGGGGGGCCGGGGGGCAAGGAATGGGTCGGGGGGCATTGGGGGGCTGGGGGGCAAAGGGGTGAGGGAGGGGCCGGGGGGGAATTGGGGGCTGGGGGGGGCAAAGGGGGTCTGGGGGGGCAAAGGGGGTGATGGGGGGCTGGGGGGACAAGGAAGGGGGCATGGGGGGGCTTTGGGGGCTGGGGGGGGACGGGGGGCACACGGGGGTGTCCCTTTGAGGGGGTCCTGTGGAGGGGGGGGCTCAGGGTGCTGGGGGGTCCTTTGGGTGCCAGGAGGGGGCCGGGGGGGGTCCTTTTTTTTTTTTTTTTTTTGGGGGGGGGGGGGATCCCAATGGGGTGTCCCGGGGGGGTCCCTTGAGGGCAGGGGGCTCCCGGGGGGTCCTTGAATCCGGGGGGAAGGAGGAGAAAACGAGGTGGGGGGGGCTTTTTTTTTTTTTTTTTTGGGGGGGGGGGTCCCAACCTGTGCGGTCGAAGCGGAGGCGGGTGGGGGCCGTGGGCCCGGGGGCCCCAGGCGGTGAGGGAGGCGCCCACGGTGCCGGGGGCAGGGGGCAGCGGCAGCAGGGGGCGCAGGAGCCGGGGGGCCCCGCAGCAGCTCGGCCGTCACCGCGTAGCTGCGGCCCCCGCCGACGGGTCCTGGGGGGGTGCTCAGTGAGGGGGCAGGGCAGGTGCCTGAGACCCCCCCAGTGCCTGAGACCCCCCCAGGTGCCCAAAAATCCCCCCAGGTCCCTGTGACCCCCCCAGGTGCCCGTGACCCCCCCAGGTGCCTGAGACCCCCCCAGTTGCCCCAGACCCCCCCCAGATGTCCCCAAATCCCCCCAGGTCCCTATGACCCCCCCCCAAGATGCTCGGGACCCCCAGGTACCCCTGACCCCCCGGTGCCCACAACCCCCCCAAATGTCTGAGACCCCCCCAAGATGCCCATGACCCCCCTGGTCCCCCTCACACCCCCCCAGGTCCCCATGACCCCCCCAGATGCCCCTCACCCCCCCCCAGCTGCCTGAGACCCCCCCAACAAATCCCTATGACCCCCCCAAATCCCTATGACCCCCCCCCCGGTGCCCCCCCCCCGGTGCCCCCCTCACCTTCCAGAGCAGGACCAGGCCCCGCGCCCCCCTCGAGCTCCTCCACCCGGCGCCAGGCGGCCAGCGGCTCCTGCAGTGCTGGGGGGGGACAGGGGGCTCAATTTGGGGGGGGGGGCACTGGGCTCAATTTGGGAGGGGGGGGCACTGGGCTCAATTTGGGGGGGGGCACTGGGCTCAATTTGGGAGGGGGGGGCACTGGGCTCAATTTGGGGGGGGGCACTGGGCTCAATTTGGGAGGGGGGGGGCACTGGGCTCAATTTGGGGGGGGCACTGGGCTCAATTTGCCCCCCACCCCCCCGTAGGAACCCCCAAATCCCCCCAAAGTACCTCGGTGTCTGTGCCCCCCACCCCAGGGGGCCCCAATCTCTGTGCCCCCCCAAGAACCCCAAATCTGCCCCCCCCAGAAACCCCCCATCAACCCCCCATCCCACAGCCCCCCCATCTTCCCCCTCCCCATAGGAGCCCCCCTGCCAAGGGACCCCAAATCCGTGCCCCCCCCAGAAACCCCCCATCTGCCCCCCCACCCATGTGGACCCCACACCCCCACACCTGCCCCCCCCATGTGCCCCCCCCCCCATGGTGACCCCAACCACCCCCTCCCCACAGACCCCCCCTCCACCCCCTCCACCCCCCACCCCCTCCTGCCCCCCCCGGTGCCCCTCCCCCTCATTTCCCCCCCCCCCCCACGGTGCCCCCCCCCCCCTCACGCACCCCCCCCGGGCAGGACGAAGCTGCGGGGGGGGCTCCAATCGCTCCAGAGCCCCCCCCCCTCCCCCAGGCAGCGCCCCTGCAGCTGGTGGGGGACCCCCGGCGCCAGCCCCCCCAGTTCGAAACCCTCGGGCTCCAGGTCGGCCTCGGGCACCTGCGGGGGGGGGGGAGGGGGGTCATTAGGGACCCCCCCCAGCGTTAATTAATTTCATTTAATTCATTTAATTATCATAATTCATTTAATTTGAGAATTTATTCAATTTAGTAATTTTATTTAATAATTTAATTTAATTAATTTAATTATTTGATTTAATTAATTTAATAATTCAATTTAATTAATTTAATAATTCAATTTAATTAATTTAATGATTTAACTTAATTAATTTAATTTAATCAATTTAATTCAATCATTTAATAATTAATTCAACTTAGTTGATTTAATGATTTAATTTAATAATTTAATTTAATCCACTTAATAACTTATTTTAATACTTCATTTAATTTAACTCATTTAGTTTAATTAATTAATTTAATTTAACTTAATTAGTAATTTAATTAATGTAATAGTTTATTAAATTTAATTTATTCAGTTTAATTTATTTAATTTAATAATTATTTTTATTTATTTTATTTTATTTATTTAATAATTTAATTAATTTAATGTTTAATTAATTTAATAATTAAATTAATTTAATAATTTAATTTACTTAATTTAATTTAATAAGTTTTTATTTTGGGGGGGCGCTCACCAGGGTCCAGGCGCTGTGGCCGTAGGGGCGCAGGCGCAGGGCGCAGCGGTGGGGGGGGGCTACTCCGATGCCCCCCCCCCAGGTGGGGGGCCACAACCAGCGCACGGAGGCCGGGGGTGACGTTCACCAGCAGCTGGGGGGGGGGCGGCTTCACTGCGGGGGGGGGCACAGAAAAATCAGACAATTAGGGCATGGAAGGGGGGGTGGACACAGCCCCAAGGTCATGCTGTGCCCCCCCCCCAATTAAATTAATTAATTTAAATTAATAAATAGCCCCCCCTGGTGTGTGGGGGGGGCACAGCCACACAGCCCTGGTACTGGAGTCGTGCTGTGCCCCCCCCCAAATTAATTTAATTTAATTAATTTAGTTTAATAAATCAAATTAAATTTAATTATTTAATTTTAATTAATTAATTAATTAAATTAATAAATAGCCCCCCCCCGGTATGGGGGGGGACACAGCCACACAACCCCTGGGGTCACACTGTGCCCCCCCCCCCCAATTAAATTAAAATAAATCAATTTAAAATAAATTAAATTAAAAAATATATATATAAATTAAATTAATTAAATTAATTAGTGCCCCCCCCCCGTACCGATGTGGTCCAGGGAGACGTTGAGGGGGGGTCCCAGGCGTGCCCCCCCCTCTCCGTGCAGCCCCACGCTGTAGACGTCTCCGGCCGTCAGCTCCCCCCGCGGCACCAGCGCCCACCCCCGCCCGGGGGCACCCGCCGAGCCCCCGAACCCCCTGCGAAAAAGGACGGGGGGTCACCGGGGTGCCCCCGACTTGGGTGACCCCCCAGTTTGGTGTCTCATCCTATTTTTTGGTGCCCCCCATTTTTGCTGCTACCCCCCTTTTGGTGCCCCCCCCTTTTTTGTGCCCCCCTCCCCTTCTGTTCCCCCACCGCCCCATTTTTTGGTGCCCCCTCCCCTTTTTGCCCCCCATTTTAGGCCCCCCCATTTTGGTTCTCCTCCCCATTTTGGTGCCCCCCTTTTGGTATCTCCCCCTCCCCTTTTTGCCCCCCATTTTCCTGCCCCCCCCCCCATTTTAGTGCCCCCCCCATTTTAGTGCCCCCCCCATTTTGCTGCCCCCCCATTTTTTTTGTGCCCCCCCCCCCCCATTTTTTGTGCCCCCCCATTTTGGTGCTCCCCCTCCCTTTTGGTGCCCCCCCTCCCCTTTTGCCCCCCCATTTTCCTGCCCCTCCCCATTTTAGTGCCCCCCATTTTGCTGCCCCCCCATTTTTTTTGTGCCCCCCCATTTTGCTGCCCCCCCCCATTTTGGTGCCCCCCCCCCATTTTTTTTTGTGCCCCCCCCCCCATTTTGGTGCCCCCCCCTTTTTGGTACCTCCCCTTCCCCTTTGTGCCCCCCATTTTAGTGCCCCCCATTTTCCTGCCCCTCACCATTTTAGTGCCCCCCCCCCCATTTTGCTGCCCCCCCCATTTTTCTTGTGCCCCCCCACTCACAGGAAGACGCTGCGGTAGCGCAGCTCGAGGGGGCCGGGGAGGGGGCCGCGCCCCCCCAGCTGCAGTTCATCCCCCCCGGGGGTCCCGGCGGATGCAGCTCAGCCGGGGGCCGAGGGGCTGGGGGAGGGGGCTCCTCCGCCCCCCCCAATCCCCCCAGCCCGAGCCGGGGGCCCCACCAGGCGTCCCCCCCGGGGCGCTGCAGGGCCGCCAGCAGCAGGCAGAGCCCCGCGGCCCCCGCGCCCCCCATGGCACCGCCGCACCTGTGGCCCCAAAAGGACCCCGAATGAACCCAAAAAGGCCCCGAAAGGGCCCCAAAAGGCTCCAAAAAGAGCCAAAAGGGGCCCAAATGACACCAAAAGGACCCAAAATGCCCCAAAATGACCCCAAATGACCCCAAAAGGCCCCCAAAAGACCCAAAAGGGCCCCAAATGACACCAAAAGAGCCCCAAAATGCCCAAAAAGGACCCCAAAATGCCCCTAAAGGACTCCAAAAGGCCCCTAAAGGACCCAAAAAGGGCCCAAAAGGCCCCAAATCACCCCAAAATGCTCCCAAACACCACAGAAAGGCCCCAAATGACCCCAAAAAGACCCCAAAAGGGCCCCAAATGGCCCCAAAAGGGCCCCAAAAGAGCCCCGGAGCCACCCTGACCCCAAACTCCCCCCCCCCAGGCCCCATCCCTGTCCCAGACCCGCTCCGGACCCCCCCAAAAAGGTTCCGAGCCCCGACCCCAAAAACGTCCCGGGCCCGAGCAGGGCTCCAGACACCCCAAAATGTCCCCAAAACCCCATTTTATGCCCAAAATGCCCCCAAATCCCCGTTCCGTCCCCAAAATGTCCCCAAAACCCCGTTCCGTCCCCAAAAACAACCCCAAAAACCCATTTTCTCCCCAAACATGTCCCCAAACCCCATTCTCACTCTAACCACATCCCCCAAAACCCCATTTTATCCCCCCAAAATATCCCCAAACCCAATTCTGCCCCAAAAAACATCCCCCAAACCGCCCTTTGTCCCCAAACGCGTCCCCAAACCCCATTTTGTCCCCAAAACGTCCAAAAACCCTGTTCCCGACCCAAACCCGTCCCCAAACCCCGTTCTCACCCTAACCCCAACCCCAAAACCCCATTTTGTCTGCCAAAATGCCCCAAAACCCCATTTTGCCCCCAAAATGTCCCCAAACACGTCCCCAAAACCCCATTTTGCCCCCAAAATGCCCCCAAAACCCATTTTATCGCCAAACTCACCCCAAACCCCATTCTGCCCCCAAAACCTGTCCCCAACGCCCCCCAATCCCATCCCCAAACCCCATTTCTGCCCCCCAGCCCCATTTCTGCCCCCCAGCCCCATTTCTGCCCCCCGACCCCATTTCTGCCCCCCGACCCCATTTCTGACCCCCTCAGCCCCATTTCTGCCCCCCAGCCCCATTTTCTGCCCCCCAGCCCCATTTCTGCCCCCCGACCCCATTTCTGCCCCCCAGCCCCATTTCTGCCCCCCGACCCCATTTCTGCCCCCCCCCAGCCCCATTTCTGCCCCCCCAGCCCCATTTCTGCCCCCCCGCCCCGCTCGGGGCCCCACCTGCGCCCGTTGCCGCCGAGGAAGTGGCTCCGGGTGCGACACCCCTGCCCCCCCCGGCCCCCCCGCAGTGGGCGGGGGCCACGAACCCCGGCCCCTCTTAATTTCCCCCCCCCCAAAAAAAAAAAAAAATTTGCTTCCATTTCTGTGCCCCCCCCCCCAAAAAAAATCCCCCCAGCCCCACCTCTGTCCCCCCCCCCCCAACACCCCGGGCAGTGATGGGGGGGGGGGTAAAATGGGGGGAATTAAAATGGGGGGGAAATAACAATGGAGGGGTTAAGGGGGGCACGACAATGGGGGCGGGGGGCAATAACATTTGGGGGGGGGGGCACGGACACCCCCAGCCCTGAACTGCCCCCCACTGCCCCCCGGACCCCCAGTACCCCCATCCCCATTACCCCCCAGACCCCCACATTGCCCCAATAACCCCCCCAGGTGCCCCCCGGACCCCAATTACCCCCCTTGCCCCCCAACACCCCCATTACCCCCATTACCCCCCCCCGTGCGTCCCCCACCCCCTAAATTGCCCACATTAACCCCCCTTGCCCCCCAACCCCACAATTACCCCCATTACCCCCCGTGCCCCCAGACCCACATTGCCCCCCGGCCCCCAATTGCCCCCCACCCCCCTCTTTGCCCCCGGCCCCAGGCAGGCCTCGAGGCCTCCCATGGCGCCCTAGGCCGCGTTGCCATGGCGACGCCCCCCCTCCCCGTGCCTCGTGCTTCACGTGACGCCGTGACGTCACCCAGCGGCTCTGACGTCACGGGGGGGCACCGCCCACCCATCACCACGAGGGGGGAACCTCGCGGCGGGACTCCATCCCCCGGCATGCCCCGCGGCGCGCCCCGCGCATGCGCCGCCGCCTCGCCCCGCCCCCCTCATGACTGGCAGCCGCTTCGCCCAATCGCGCGCCGCCAGCTCCCCGCGCGACCACTCCCTCCCCGCCCCCCTCAGGAAGCGCGGACGGACGCGCGGCTCGACCAATGGCGGCGCGGCGGGGCGGGCCCCGCGCCGAGCGACGCGGGAGGCAGCCAATCGACGCGCGGCGGGCGCGGCGGGCGCCCAATCGGAGCGCGGGGGCGGGGAGAGGCGCCGCGGGCCCCGCCCGCCGCCGAGGCGGGTAGCAACAGTTGCCCCGGTGAGGGAACACGGAGGGCGCCATAGCCACGGTAGCCGTGGCGACCGCGCGCCCGGCAACAGCCCCCGCCGCAGGCCGCGGCCCCGGGCCCCGCCGCCCCCCGCCGCCGCCGCCGCCGGGCCCGGCCCGTGAAGGCCCCGCGGGACCCCGGCGGCGGCCCCCGGCAGGTGGGTGGGGGCAAGATGGCGGCGGGGGGAGGGGAGGGGGCTGGGGGGAGAGGGGGTGAGGGGAGGGGGAGGGGAGGGGAGGAGGGGGAAGGGGGGAGGGGGGGCGGTGCCGCCCGGGCCCGGCCGCGATCGGGAGCTGGGGGGCCCCAGGCCGCGGGGGCGGGGCCTGCAGCGCGCCCCGGTGATTGGTGGGCGGGAGGGCCAATGGCGGGGGAGGGGGCGGGGAGGGGGCCAATGGCGGGAGGCGGAGGGGGCGGGGCGGGAGGGAAGGGGGGTGGGGAGCCCCGGGTGACGTCACGCGGTGATGTCACGGCGGCGTCACGTGGGGCCGGCACGCGGGGGGGATGTCACGTGATGGAGGGGGGGGGTGCGGGGAGCGGTGATGTCACGGGGCGGTGTCACGTGGTGGTGTCACGTGACGCCACACGGTGACGTCACATGGTGAAGTCGCTCTCTGGGCCCTCCTGATGTCACGTGGTGACGTCACGCGGTGATGTCACAGGGCACTGTCACCTGACGTCACGTGACGTCACGCGGTGATGTCACTCCATGCCCTCGTGATGTCACACCTCCACCCAGCGGTGGCGCTGGGGGCGGGGAAACCCCGCTGTGACATCACCCAGGGGAGGTGACGTCACCGAGCTGACGTCATCCAGCGGGGCCTTCTGCGGGGGTGACGTCACACCAGGACCGCAGGCTGTGACGTCACACGGTGATGGCATCCCCCACGCTCACCCCATGACGTCACAGCACAGCCTCACCCCGTGACGTCACACTGTGACATCACGTGACGTCACACCACAACCTCACCCCGTGATGTCACCACGTGACATCATCCTATGACATCACCCTGTGATGTCACACCACAACCTCCTGCCGTGACATCACAACTGACATCACCCTGTGACGTCACACTGTGATGTCACTCCACAACGTCTTGCTGTGATGTCACCCCGTGACGTCACCCTATGACATCACTCCTATGACGTCACCCCATGACGTCACCCCCGCCACCCTCACTAACTCCCTGCCCCCCTTTTCTTTTTCTCTCCCCCCCCCCCCAGCCCCCCTCCCCGCCGCCCCCGCCATGGCGACCCCCGCCTACGTCTCGGAGCTCCAGGCGCAGCCTCAGGCGCCGCCCCCGGCGCCCCCAGCAGCCGCCGCCGCAACCGGGGCGCCCCGGCCCCCGCCCCCTACGTGGCCGAGCTGCCGGGGGCCGCCCCCCCCCCGCGCCCCCCGCCGCCCGCCCCTGCCGCCGCCGCCCCCCCGCAGTTCATCGTCGTCACCGTCTCAGGTGAGTGGGGGCGACCCCAAAACCGCAGGGTTTCACCCCAAAATTGGGGGCGGCCCCCCCCCAGCCTCCCCACGGTGGGAGGGGGGGGCTGTGAGGCGCTGCCCCCCCCTAAACAGCCCCCCCCTTGTGTGCCCCCCCCCCCGACGGTGCCCTGAGGCCCAGCGAGGCCGTGTCCGAGGGGAGCCCCGGCCCCGCCGCCCCCCCCGGGACCGCGCAGGGGGTGCCGCAGGTGGGGGCCGAGCCGCGGGGGGAGGAAATGGGGAAAAAACGGGGGAAATCGGGCAAAAAGGGGGGAAATGGGGTGAAATGGGGCTGAAATGGGGCAGCTGGGGGGCAACAAGGGGGGAAATGGGGTAATAACGGGGGAAATGGGGGAAATTGGGGTAAAATGGGGGGAAATTGGGGGGAAAAGGGTAAAATGGGGCAGAAACGGGGCTGAAATGGGGCAAGAAGGGGGTAACAAGGGGGGAAATGGGGTGAAATTGGGGGAAATGGGAGCACCAAGGGGAGAAAGGGGGCAATAAAGGGGGAAATGGGGTAAAATGGGGCAAAATGTGGGGAAATTGGGGAGAAATGGGGCAAAAGGGGGCAAAAGGGGGCTGAAAAGGGGCAATAAGGGGGGAAATGGGGTGAAATGGGGCAAAATGGGTGGAAATTGGGGGGAAACAGGGTAAAATGGGGCAGAAATTGGGCTGAAAAGGGAGTTAAATGGGGCAATAAGGGGGGAAAGAGGGTGAAATGGGGGAAACGGGGCAAAATGGGGTGAAATGGGGCAAAATGGGGTGAGATGGGGCTGAGATGGGGTAAAATGAGGGGAAATGGGGCAAAATGACTAAAATGGGGTAGGAAAGGGGCGGAGGGGGAGACAAGGGGCTAAAATTGGGCAGCATGGGGGTGAAATGGGACAAAAAGGGGCTGAAATGGGGCAAAAAGGGGTGGAAATGGTGGTATTGCTGAAAAATGGGGCAAAAAGCGGGGGGAAATGGGGCAAAAGTGCGTTGAGATGGGGCAAAATGGGCTGACGTGGGGCAAAACGGGGTGAAATGGGGAAAGGGGGTGGGACGGGGGCAAATGGGGTGGAAAATGGGGGAGTGGGGGAGCAGGAGAGGGGGAAATGGGAGGAAATGGGGAAAAATGGGGGAAATGGGGGTGATGGGGGCAAAGGGGGGGTTGGGGGTGAGGGGGAGGAATGGGGGGCGAGGAGGGCAATGGGGGGCCAAGGGTGGGGGCGGGGGGACCCCTCCCCACCTCCGCCCCCCCCCAGCGGCTGCTGGTGCAGGGCAGCGTCCAGGCCAAGCCGGCCACCGTCTCCCCCCTGCAGATCAGCGGCGTGCAGGTCCCGCAGCAGGTAGGGACCCCCCGGCGACCCCCCACCCCAACGACCCCCTCCCCAGCCCCCGACACCCGTGAAAACGGGGAGAAAAACGGCGATTTTCTGCCCCCGGGGGGAGGAATGAAATGGGAGGGGGTGGAAGGGGGGCATGGGGTGGACCTGGGGGCTCCCGTTTACCTGGGGGGCATTTTTGGGGTGGGGGGACATTTATTGGGGTGGGGGGCGTTTATTGAGGTGGGGGGCACTAATTGGGATGAGGGTGCATAAATTTGAGGGGGTCCCCGCATCCCTCTCCCATCCCCCCCCTTTTTCCCCCCAACCCTCCTGAGGCCGCCTCCTGTCCCCTGGGACCCCCCACCCCTAAACCCCCCTCAACCCCCCAATTTCCCCGTGCCCCCCCCCCAGCAGCGCTCCCCCAGCAGCAGCTCGGCCGCCAAGCCCGGCGCGGTGCCGCCGCTGCAGGTCCACGGCGTGCAGGAGGTGAGCTGGGGGGGGGGGGTCTCATTACACAGAGGGGGGGGGGTCCCTGCCCCCATTTCGCTTCCCGGCGAGCTGGGGGGGGGGCCACCCCTTCATCCTTTCACCCCAAACCCCCCCAAAAAGGTGCAGCAGCTGCAGCAGGTGCCGGTGCAGCACGTCTACCCGGCCCCCGTGCAGTACGTCGAGGGCTCCGACGGCTCCTACAGCGGCACCACCATGTGAGACCCCCAAACCCCCCAGACCCCCTGTGACCCCCCCAAACCCTCCCAAACCCCCGACTCACCCCCTGTGCCCCCCCGCAGCCGCTTGGGCTCCTATGGCTCCTACAGTGGCACCACCATCTGAGACCCCCAAACCCCCCAGACCCCCTTGTGACCCCAAGCCCCCAAGCCACAACCCCCAACTCACCCCCTGTGCCCCCAAACTCCCCCAAACCCCCCTTGTGACCCCCAAACCCCTTGTGACCCCCCCAAACCCCCCAAACCCCCTTGTAACCCCCCCAAACCCCCTTGTGACCCCCCCAACCCCCCCAAACCCCTCTGTGACCCCCCAAACCCCTCTCGTGACCCCCCAAACCCCCTTTTGACCCCCTCCCAACCCCCAACTCACCCCCTGTGCCCCCCAAACCCCCCAAACCCCCTCGTGACCCCCCAACCCCCCCAAACCCCCTCTATGACCCCCCAAACCCCCTCAAACCCCCTTTTGACCCCCCCAACCCCCATCTCACCCCCTTGTGCCCCCCCCCCCGCAGCCGCTCGGGCTCCTACCCCTACGCCGAGCCCCCTGTACGCCCAGAACCCCCGCCGCCTACTACGAGGCCGGCGCGGCGCCGGTGCAGCCGAGCCCCCCCACGTCGCAGGGGGCCGCCAGCAGCGCCGCCGTGCCCATGTACGTCTCGGGGGGGCCAAATCATCGGCAGCCCCCGCCGCCGCCCCCGGCCTCGGCCGGCGCCGGAGGAGGCGCCGGGGGCCGGGGGCCGGGGGCCGGCGGCGGCGGCGGCGGAGGGGCGGCGGCGGCACCTACGTGATCCAGGGGGTACATGCTGGGGGCCGCCGGGCAGCCCTACTCACACACCACCCGCGCGTCGCCCGCCACGGTGAGAAATTTGGGGGGGGTTGGGGGGGGGGGGGAGGGGGTGTGGGGGGAGATGGGGAGGATGGGGGGTTGGGGGGAAAAAGGGGGTTGGGGGGTAATGGGGGGATTGGGGAGAATTGGGGGAAAATGGGGATTTGGGGGAAAAGGGGGTGGGGGGAAATGGGGGGTTGGGGGAATTGGGGTAAAATGGGGGTTTGGGGGAAATTGGGGGAATTGAGGGGGTTGGGGGAAATTGGGGGTTTGGGGAAAAGAGGGAGTGGGGGAAATGGGGGGTTGGGGGAAATGGGGGAATTGGAGGAGAATTGGGGTAAAATAGGGGTTTGGAGGAAACTGGGGGATTTGGGGCAAATGGGGGCAAATGGGGGAGCCAAGCTGCTGATGGGCAGTGCAGGCACTTTGGGGCAAAACCCCAGGGTTTGGGGTTTGAGTTTGGGTTTGGGTGAGTGGTGGGGTGCTTGACACCCCCCCCCGTGCCCCCCCTCTGAAAAAATATTGGGGAATAAAGCAAAAAGAATGGTGAAAAATGGTGCCAGGTGACACCTCCTGCGCCGCTCCTGGGCATCGCACACACTTTGGGCCAAAACCCTGGGGTTTGGGGTTAGAGTTTGGGTTTGGGTGAGTGGTGGGGTGCTTGACACCCCCCCTGTGCCCCCCCCTAAAGAAATATTGGGGAACAAAGCAAAAAGAAAGGTGCAAAACCCCACCAGGTGACACCTCCTGCGCTGCTCCTGGGCATCGTGTGCGCTTTGGGCCAAAACCCTGGGGTTTGGGGTTTGAGTTTGGGTTTGGGTGATTTGCGGGGTGTTTGACGCCCCCCCCCGTGTGCCCCCCCCCAGGTGCAGTGGCTGCTGGACAACTACGAGACGGCGGAGGGGGTGAGCCTGCCGCGCAGCACGCTGTACTGCCACTACCTGCTGCACTGCCAGGAGCAGAAGCTGGAGCCCGTCAACGCCGCCTCCTTCGGCAAGCTGATCCGCTCCGTCTTCATGGGGCTGCGCACGCGCCGCCTGGGCACCAGGTCTGCTCCGGGACCCCCCCCCGGGGACCCTCACCCTCAATCTGAGCTCTGGGACCCCCCCCTGAGCCGTTTTTCCCCCCCCTTTTTCCTCAGGGGGAACTCCAAGTACCACTACTACGGGCTGCGCATCAAGGCCAACTCGCCGCTGCTGCGCCTGATGGAGGACCAGCAGCACCTGGCCATGCGGCAGCAGCCCTTCTCCCAAAAGCAGAGGTAACCTAAATCTGCCCCCCCCCGAGCTCGTCCCGCCCCCCCAGACCTCCTAAATATCCCCCCATCCCGCAGGCTGAAGCCCATCCAGAAGATGGAGGGGATGACCAACGGCGTGGCCGTGGGGCAGCAGCAGCCCGCGGGGCTCTCCGACATCAGCACGCAGGTGCAGCAGTACCAGCAGTTCCTGGGTAAGCCCCCCACCCCAAATAACCCCCAAACCCTCGGTGACCCCCAAGCCCCCCATGACCCCAACCCCGGCCCCG
Source organism: Aythya baeri (assembly GCA_026413565.1). Classification (NCBI taxonomy): domain Eukaryota; kingdom Metazoa; phylum Chordata; class Aves; order Anseriformes; family Anatidae; genus Aythya; species Aythya baeri. The sequence continues at coordinate 467,216 of CM048640.1, forward strand.
CAGACGCCTCCCGGACCCTGGCTGAGTTCCCCGAGATCGAGCTGCAGGGGAAGGCGCTGCCCGAGGGCGCCTGCGCCGAGGATGTGAAGGCGTTCCAGCTGCTCTACCGCGAGCACTGCGAGGTGGGCGCCCCCTGAGCCCCCCAGACCCCTCCCAGACCCCCAGGGCTTTGCTGATGCCCCCCGCCCTCCCCCAGGCCATCGTGGACGTGATGATCAACCTCCAGTTCACGCTGGTGGAGACGCTGTGGAAAACCTTCTGGAGGTACAACCTCAGCCAGCCCAGCGACGCCGCGCCCGTCGCAGTGTGAGTGGGGCTGGGGGGGGCTCGGGGGGGCTGGGGGGGCTCAGGGGGGCTGGGGGGGGCTGGGGGGGGCTCAGCACCGTCCCGTCCCTGTCCTGCTCCCGTCCCTGTCCTGCTCCTGTCCCTGTCCCGCTCCCATCCCCTCCCTGATCCCATCCCGTCCCCGTCACCCTCCCAGTCCCCATCCCAATCCCATCCCGGTTCCCATCCCTGTCACAGCCACCCCCGGGGTGCTGCCAGTGCTGATACTGGTGCCAGTGCTGATACTGGTACCAGTGCTGATACTGGTGCTGGTCCTGGTACAGATACTGGTCCTGTACCATGCTGGTGCTGTTACTGATCCTGTACCGGTGCTGTTACTGGTGCCAGTGCTGTTGCTGGTCCTGTACTGGTCTTGTTACTGATCCTGATACCAGTGCTGTTACTGGTCCTAGTGCTGTTACTGGTCCTGTACCAGTACTGTGGCTGGTACCAGTGCTGTTACTGGTCCTGTACTGGTGCTGTTACTGGTACCAGTGCTGTTACTGGTTCGGTACCAGTGCTGATCCTGGTGTCAGTGCTGTTACTGATCCTGGTACCGGTGCTGTGACTGGTACCAGTGCTGTGACTGGTCTTGTACTGGTGCTGTGACTGGTCCTGGTGCTGTTACTGGTCCTGTACCAGTACTGTGACTGGTGCCAGTGCTGTTACTGGTCCTGTACTGGTGCTGTTACTGGTACCAGTGCTGTGACTGGTCCTGTACTGGTCCTGTACTGGTGCTGTTACTGGTACCAGTGCTGTGACTGGTCCCGTACTGGTCCTGTACTGGTGCTGACCCCGTTCCCGCAGGCACGCGGAGGCAGAGAAGCGCCTTCCTCGGAGCTGCCTGGTGGCGCTGTCCAAGTTCGAGCCGGTGCTGCGCTGGGCCAGGGACTGCGACAACGCGCTGTACCAGGGGCTGGTGGAGATCCTCATCCCGGACGTCCTGCGGCCCATCCCCAGTGAGCCCGGACCCCCCCCGGACCCCCTTTAACCCCCCCGGGACCCTCTAGGACCCCCCCCGGCTCACCCCGTGCCCCCTCCCCAGGTGCCTTGACGCAAGCGATCCGAAATTTCGCCAAGAGTTTGGAGAGCTGGCTGACCAACGCCATGGTCAACATCCCCGAGGAGATGGTCCGCGTGAAGGTGGGGGCCCGGGGGGGGGCCGGAGGGGGTCGGGGGGGGCCTGATGGCAACGCCGACCCCCCCCTTGACCCCTTGCCCCCCCCCCAGGTGGCGGCAGCAAGTGCCTTTGCCCAGACGCTGCGGCGCTACACCTCCCTCAACCACCTGGCGCAGGCGGCGCGCGCGGTGCTGCAGAACACGGCGCAGATCAACCAGATGCTCAGCGACCTCAACCGCGTCGACTTCGCCAACGTCCAGGTCCGGGGGCTCCTCGGGGGCTGGGGGGGGTCCTCAGGGGCTGGGGGGGTCCTCAGGGGCTGGGGGGGGGGGTTTGGGGGATTTGGGGGGGTCCCTGTGGGTATTTGGGTTCCTGTGTCTGTGTGCCCTGCAGCAGTGCGGTTCTCTTGGCACACCACGGGGGTCCTGGGGGTGTCCCTGTGGGCCGGGGGAGTCCCTGCAGGCTGGGGGGTCTATGTGGTATGGGGGGGTCCTTGGGAGCTGGGGGGTCCCTGTCTGTGTGTCTGCGTCCCCGTGTGCCCCCCAGCAGCAGTGAGGTTCCCTTGGCACAACATGGGGGTCTGGGGGGGTCCCTGTGGTCTGGGGGGGGGTCCCTACAGGTTGGGGGGCTCCCTATGGGCTGGGAGGGGGTCCCTGAGTCCGTGTGCCCTGCAGCAGCGCAGTTCCCTCGGCACACCATGGCGCTCCTGTGGGGGTCCAGGGAAGGGTCTGGGGGGGGTCCCTGTTGGCTGGGGAGGGCCTTGTTGTCCGGGGGGGGTCCCTGTGAACTGGGGGGGGTCCATATGAACTGGGGAGGGGTCCCTGAGGTTCAGGGGGGGGTCCTTATCCGTGTGTCTGTCCCCCTGTCCCCTCCCCACACCACACCGCTCCCGCAGAGGGGCCCGGCTATTGATGCAGGGAGGGGTCTCCCCTCTCCCCCCACGGTGCCGACCCCCCCGATTTGTGCCCCCCCCCCCAGGAGCAGGCCTCGTGGGTGTGCCGGTGCGAGGACCGCGTGGTGCAGCGGCTGGAGCAGGACTTCAAGGCCACGCTGCAGCAGCAGAACTCCCTGGAGCAGTGGGCGGCCTGGCTGGACGCCGTGGTCGCCCGCGTCCTCAAACCCCACCAGGGCACCCCCGGCTTCCCCCGCGCCGCAAAGCTCTTCCTCCTCAAGTGGTCCTTCTACAGGTGGGGCCCCCCCTGACCCCCCCCGGGAGAGACCCCCCCCCAATCCTGGGAGGGGACCCCCGAATCCTGGGAGAGAGCCCTGAGCTCCAGGAGAGAGCCCCCAACATGGGAGAGAGCCCCCAGATCTGGGAAAGACCCCCCCGAACGCTGGGAGAGATCCCCCAGGTCCAGGAAAGACCCCCAGATCTGGGAGAGACCCCCCAACCCTGGAAGACCCCCCCAACCCTGGAAGAGACCCCCAGCTCCAGGAGAGAACCCCAGATCTGGGAAAGACCCCCCGAATGCTGGGAGAGACCCCCCCAGGCCCAGGACAGACCCCCAACCCAGGAGAGACCCCCCAACCCCGGGAAAGACCCCCAGCCCTGGAAGACCCCCCACAACCCTGGGAGTGACCCCCCAACCCCAGGAGAGATCCCCCAGCCCTGGAAGACCCCCCCCAGCCCCAGAAGACCCCCAGCTGCATGAGTGACCCCCCAGCCCCCTCCCACACCCCCAACCTCAGGAGAGCCCCCCAGTGCCAGGAGACCCCCCCAACCCTGGGAGAGCCCCCCCAGCACCAGGAGACCCCCCAACCCTGGGAGAGACCCCCCAGCTCCAGTAGAAACCCCCTTCCCCTACAAAACACCCCTAACCCCCTCCCACCCCCTCCCAGCCCCAGCACACCCCCTGGACCCCGCGGGGGTGCTGACGGTGCCCCCCTTGTCCCCCCCTCAGCTCGATGGTGATCCGCGACCTGACCCTGCGCAGCGCCGCCAGCTTCGGCTCCTTCCACCTGATCCGGCTGCTGTACGACGAGTACATGTACTACCTGGTGGAGCACCGCGTGGCCGCCGCCCGCGGACAGAGCCCCATCGCCGTCATGGGCGAGGTGGGGGGCCGGAGGGGGCTGGGGGGTCTGGGGGGTCTAGGGGGTGTGGAGGGGATTTGGAGGGGTTTTAGGGGGTTTTAGGGGTTTTGGGGGGGTCTGGAGGCTCACGGTTGCTCTGCCCCCCCAGTTCGCCAACCTGACCAGCTCGCTCAGCGCCCTGGAGCCGGATACAGGTGGGGGGGGTGGGGTGGGGTGGGGAGGGTGGGGAGACCCCCCCCAATCAGGGCACGGGGTGGTGGGGGTCTGGGGTGGTAACTCTGAGCCCTGCTGATGGCAGCTTGTTAACTCTGAAGCCTACTGAGGGCTTCATGCTGTGTGCATGTGTGTTAACCCTGAAGCCTACTGACGACTGCGTGCTGTGTGTGTTAACCCCAAACCCTGCTGCTGGCTGCCTGTTAACTCTGAAGCCTACTGAGGGCTCTGTGTGTGCCTGTTAACCCTGAGCCCTGCTGGCGGCCACTTGTTAACTCTGAAGCCTACTGATGGCCCCTTAATTAACTCTGAGCCCTACTGCTGGCTTCATGCTGTGTGTGTGTGTGTTAACCCTGAAGCCTACTGATGGCTGCTTGTTAATTCTGAGCCCTACTGATGGCCCCTTAATTAACTCTGAGCCCTATTGCTGGCTGCGTGCTGTGTGCGTGTGTTAACCCTGAACCCTCCTGCTCTGCCTGTTAACTCTGAAGCCTACTGATGGCTTCATGCTGTGTGCATGTGTTAACCCTGAAACCTACTGACGGCTCTGTGTGTGCCTGTTAACCCTGAGCCCTGCTGGTGGCCACTTGTTAATCCTGAAGCCTACTGACGGCCCCTTAATTAACTCTGAGCCCTACTGATGGCCCCTTAATTAACTCTGAGCCTACTCCTGGCTTCCTGCTGTCCCTGTTACCTCTGGGCCCTCCTGCCGGCCGCCTGCTTGGCCCATCCCTGGGTCCAGCAGCAGGTTCCGGGCACGTGGTGGGGGGGGTGCAGGCGGCTGCCCCCCCCCCACACACACCTCTACTCTTTTCCCCCCCCCCAAAAAAGACGAGGAGGAAGAGGAGGAGGAGGAGAGCGACGAGGAGATGCCGCAGGAGATGGCGCTGGGCGCCGGGGAGGGGGGGGCGCTGCCCCCGGACCCCCTGGAGCCCCCGGCCAAGCTCCCCCGCAGCGACGCGCGCGGCATCTTCGTGCAGGCCCTGCCCTCCAGCTAAGGGCCCCCCCACGCCCCCGCCTCGTAACCCCCGCTTGCACCCCCCAGGCCCCCCACCTCCCCCGTGTCCCCCCTCCCTTCCCGGCCCTGCAGCCCCCCCCCCCGGGGAGGTTGGGGGGGCCCGGGGGCCGCGGGGGCGACAATGTGCCTTAAGCAACGCGCCGGGGGCGTGTGCCAAAGCCCCCGGCCCCCCTTGAGCTGGGGGGGCGCACCGGGGGGGCACCCAGGCCTTGGGGATTGTGGGGGGGGGAAATGGGGGGGTCATTGCTACAGCAAAGGGAAGGGGCTGGGGATGGAGCTGCCCCCGTTACCCCCAGACCCTTTGGGGGGGGGTATAAATGCCGGGGGGGGGGCAAAAAAATGCCCCCGGGGGGGGAGCAATTGAAGGAAGGGGCAAAATGGAGCCCCCCTGGGTGGGAACTGCCCCCCCCAGCACAAAATTGGGGCCCCCCCGAGGGGGATCGTGCCCCCCCCCAGAGGGGATTGGGCCCCCCGTGGGGAACCACAGCCCCCCCGCCTCCCCCTCGCTGCTGCCCCCCCAAACCAGTGCCAAACGCCCCCCCCCACCCCGCTGCCTTACGACGAGAAACCACCGCATGAAGGGGCCCCCGGCCCCCCGGCGGCCGCCCGCTGCAGCCCCCGCGCCCCCGGTATTAGATATTCTAGTTTTCAATCAAATCTGTGCTTTTTGTATGTCCCCCCCCCCCCCCCGTCGTGCGCGTGGTGCTGCCGTCCGTGCGTCGTGTCCTGGGGTCCCCCGCGCCCCCCAAACCCCCCAATTAATTTTGTTGTTTTTTTTTGTTGTTTATTTTTTTTTTTTGGAGGGGGGGGTTGGTGTTTATCGCAGAAATCAGCCTGGGTTGAAAAAATCTCTATTTTGGGTCAATGTATTATTTTTTTTTTTTTTTTGGGGGGGGGCGGTGGGAGGGGCGCGGGGGGCCCCGGGGCCGTGTGTCGTGTCCGCGTGCCGGAGCTGTTTTCTACCTTTTGTAGTTTCTTAACCGGAATAAATCCTCGGGGTCTTTGCCTCCGCCGCCTCCTGTGCTTGGGGGGGCACGGGGGGTCGTGGGGGGCCTGGGGGTCGTTGGGGGGAGAAGGGGGGGTGAAAGTGTGGCCAAAACCACCGGGATTCGCCCCAAAAGCTGTGGGAATGAAAGCGCCGAAAACGTGGAAATGGAGATATTTATTTGAGGGGGGGGAGAACCCCACGTGAAACACTGAAAAGGAAGAAAAAAAAAAACAAACAAAATAAAACAACAAAAAATGCCTAAAACGGCCCCAAAACGGGTCTGGAATGGGGGGGCACACACCGAGCCCCCCCCCACGGTCAGCAGCCCCTAGAGCACGATCCAGGTGTAGCGCTCGTTGTCCGCCAGCCCCTTCAGCTAGCTGCCTGGGGGCAACGAGGGGGGGGTTTGAGGAGGGGGAGGGATGAGGACCCCCGTGGCCCCCGTGCCCCCCGGCCCCCACCTTTGTGCAGGGCCTCGTTGGTCATCCTGTTGACGTAGCGGCCGCTGCTCTCGGGGACGAGCCACTTCATCACCATGTCCACGCAGCCCTTGCGGTACGAGCTCCACACGCTGCCGCTGGGGGGGCAAATAATAACCGGGGGGGGGGCAATTAGTATTCGGGGGGGCAATTGTCAGCGTGGGAGGGGGTAAGTAGTAGCGGGGAGGGGAAAAAATGGGGGTGGGGGGAAGGAATGGGGGGAAAATGAGTGGAGGGAGGTGGGAATGGGGGTAGGAAAGGGGTGGGGGGAAATATGAGTATGGGGGGATTTTGGGGGGTAAATATTTTTTTTGGGGGGGTAAATAATTTTTTTGGGGGTAAAAATGAGTGTGGGGGGAAATGGGCAAGGGGGGTAAAAAATGGGGGTATTGGGGGGAAAGAATGGGGTGGGGGGGGGGAAATGGGTGTAGGGAGGTGAAAATGGGGGTAGGAAAAGGGTGTGGGGGAAATAGGAGTATGGGGGGTAAAAAGAAAAGTGGGGGGTAAAAATGAGGGTGGGTGGGGGAAATGGGCAATGGGGGGGTAAAAAAAATGTGTTTGTGGGGGGTAAAAATGGGTGTGGGGGTAAAAAATGGATGAGGGGGTAAAAAACGATGGGTGTGGGGGCCAGCGCAGCCCCGAGCCCTCCTTGTAGCCCCCATCCCCCCCCCCAAACCACCCCGTTACCAGCAGTGATGCCCCCCCCCCAAATTGTGCTCCCTCCCAGCACCTGCCCCAGCCCCCCCAAATTTTTGCCCCCTCCCCACCTGGTCTGCCCCTTGACCTCAGCGAGCTCCCGACGCTGACGGTGGCGAAGGTGCCGGTGTTGAGGTCCCAGGCCACCTTCAGGCTGGTGTGACAGCTCTTGGGCCTGCGGGGGGAAAATGAGCCGGGGGGGCAGCACAACACGGGGGGGTCACACAATGCGGGGGGGCACAATGCAAGGGGGGCGATTTGGGGCTCACCGCAGCTGCCCCTCCTCGTCGGGCGAGGGGAAGGCGAGCAGCAGCAGCCCGATGTTGATGATGACCTGGTTGGTCTCGGGGCACACCTTGAGGGGGGGGGGGGGGGAAAGGATATTTTTTAGAGGTGGGGGCGCACGGGGGGGGGGTGTAAGACCCCCCCGGCCCCTCCCCACCTCGAGGATGACGATGTCGTAGTCGCTGAAGGAGCAGAACTGCCGGGCCCAGGCGGCGTCGTTGCGGATCACCTCGTTGATGACGTACTCGAAGTCCAGCGTCAGCTGCTCCACCGTCAGGTACTGCCCCTGGGGGGGGGCACCGCGTCACACACCCCCCCAGGGGTGTTTTTATTTAAGGGGGGGCCCCCCTGCCCCCCCATGACCCCCCCTTTTTTATTCCTCGGCCCCCCACCTGAGCGACCGCCCGCTCCCGCAGCGGCTTCAGGCTGCGGCCCCGCAGGTCGGTGACGACGAAGGGCAGCGAGATTTTGTCGTCCTCCAATTCGGGGGGGGGGGGGGACACAAAACGGTCAGGGGGGTCCCCGCTGGGTGCTAGGGGTGGGGGCACCCGTGGGTGCTGGGGGGGTCCTACCCGCTGCCCCCTCCCGTCCTGGGGCTCGTCGGGCTCTCCGTGCTGCAGGACGTAGCGCAGTTTGGTGTAGTTGACGTAGGCCGGCTCGCCTGGGGGGGGGCTCTCGGCGCCGTGGGGGGACGAGGCCGCCCCGGGGGCTGCGGTCACCCTGCGGCGAGGGGGCGGGGGCAGCGCCCCGCTTCGGCGGGGGGCGCAGGGGGGCGAGGAGGAGCAGGGGGGGCGCCGGAGGCCGCGGGTTGGGCCTGATCCTTCCTCCTCGCCCCCCCCCTCCTCTTCCTCCTCCTCCTCCTCCTCGCCGGGGGGGGCGGGCGCCTGGCCCCCCCCCTGCGCCCTGCGGAAGATGTCGGCCACGAACTCTTTGGCTTTGGCCACCGCCGGCGACAAGCCCGGGGGGCGCCCGGGGACGCTTTGTGGGGGGGAGGCGGGGGGGCTGCGAGGGGCTGCGCCCCCGGCTTCCTCCTCTGGCTGTGTGTGGGGGGAGGGGGGCGCCGCATCCCGGCCGGCGGGGAGGGGGGGCGCCGCTCGTAGAGGATCTGCCGGGCGCTGGGGTCACCTGGGGGGGAACAGGGGGAGTGGGGGTCAGGAGGGGTCAGAAGGGGTCAAGGGGGGTCAAGGTGGGGTCAAGGAGGAGGTAAAGAGAGGGGTCAGGAGGGGTCAGGAGGGGTCAGGAGGGGTCAGGAGGAGTCAAGGGGGTCAGGAAGGGTCAAGGGGGGTCAGGAGGGGTCAGAAGGGATCAAGAGGGGCGTCAGAAGGGGTCAAGAGGGGGGTCAAGGGGGGTCAGGAGGGATCAAGGGGGGTCAGGAGGGGTCAAGGGGGGGGTCAGGAGGGGTCAAGGTGGGGTCAGAGTGGGGTCAGTAGGGGACATGGGGGGTCAGGGTGGGGGGAATTGGGGGTCAGAAGGGGTCAAGATGGGGTGAGGAGGGATCAAGGAGGGGTCAAGGTGGGGTCAGGAGAGGGGTCAGGAGGGGTCAAGGGGGGGTCAGGAGGGGTCAAGGTGGGGTCAGAAGGGTCAAGGAGGGGTCAGGAAGGGTCAAGGGGGGATCAGGAGGGTTCAAATTGGGGTCAAGGGGGTCAAGGTGGGGTCAGAGTGGGGTCAGAAGGAGTCAAGGGGGGATCAGGAGGGGTGAAATTGGGGTCAGAAGAGGTCAAGTTGGGGTCAGGAGAGGTCAAGATGGGTTCAGAAGGAGTCCAGGAGGGGGTGTTTCTTTCCGGGAGGGGGTGTTTCTTTTCAGAGGGGGGTGTGGTTTTTTTTGGGGGGGGTCACAGTACCGGCGGCGTGGACGGAGACGGCGCAGGCGACGAGGGAGTAGCTGGTGTTGAGCAGCACCACCTGGTCCTTCTTGAGCTGGAAGGCGGGCTGGAAGGTGGGGAAGGGGTACACCACCTGCAGCTTGGTGTGCAGCGCGAAGCCGTGCCGCAGGCACTGCAACGCCTCCCCTGCGGGCACCCGCACGCCTCAGCACCGACCCCCACCCCCCCCAGGCATTGGGGGGGGGGTCGGGGGGGCTGGGGGAGGGGTGGGAGGGGGATGGGGAGGGGTTATGGGGGGAGATGGGGGGTTATGGGGGGAGATGGGGGTTATGGGGGGAGATGGGGGGAGATGGGGGGTTATGGGGGGAGATGGGGGGAGATGGGGGTTATGGGGGGAGATGGGGGCGGTGGGGGAGGGTTTGGGGGGATACGGGGATGGGGATGGGGGGTGTGGGGATGGGGTGGGGTGGGGAATGGTGCTGGGGGGGTGCAAAGTGCTGAGGGGGGGGCACAGGGTGCTTGGGGGGGGGGAGCAAGGTTCTGGGGGTGGGAAGGGGGCTGGGGGGCTGGGATTGCAGGGTGGGGGGCTTGGGGGAAGGCAGGGGGCTGAGGGGGTGCGGTGTGGGGTTTGGGGGGTATGGTGCTGGGACTGGGGGGCACGGCACTGGCACGAGGGGGGCAAGGTGCTGGGATTGGGGGTGATACGGCACCGGGGGGGCACAGTGTGGGGATTTGGGGCACACGGCACCAGGACTGGGGGGCAGCACTGGGATCGGGGGGGGACAGGGTGCTGGAATGGGGGGTCACAGTGCTGGTTTGGGGTGGGCATGGCACTGGGATGAGGGGGACAGCACTGGGGGGTCACAGCACGGGGGGGGGACACGGGGCTGGAATTGGGGAAGGGCTCAGCTCACTGGGATGGGGGGACACAGCACCGGGGGGGGACACAGCACCAGGGGGGGCACACAGCACCGGGGGGGGCACACAGCACCAGGATGGAGTGGGGGGGCACGGGGGGTACAGAGGGGTCATGGTGGGGCTGGGGAGGGGCTCAGCTCACCGGGGTGGGCGAGGGCCATGGCGCGGCAGCCGGGGCAGTGGCGCCGGGGGGGCACGGCCACGGCGCTGATGTAGATGTCGCGGTGATTCTCGTCGCTCATCATCATCATGTTCACCAGCAGCCCGTTGGCAGAGCGCGTGCTGCGGGGGGGGGCACGGGGGGGGGGCTGAGGAAGGAGCAGGGGCCCCCCCCGGAGGGTTTTTGGCCCCCCCGGAGCTTTATGTGCCCCCCCCGGGGGGTTTTGTGCCACCCCCGGGGGTTTTTGGCCCCACCTGGGGGTTTTTGGCCCCCTCCCAGAGGTCTTTGGGGACCCCCCCGGGGTTTTTGTGCCCCCCTGGAGGTTTTTGTGCCCCCCCCGGAGGTTTTTGTGCCCCTCCCGGGGGTTTTGTGTCCCCCCTGGAGGTTTTTGGGCCCCCTCCGGTGTTTTTTGTGCCCTCCCTGGAGGTTTTTATGCCCCCTCCGGGTTTTTGTGCACCCCCCGGAGGTTTTTGTGCCCTCCCTGGGGTTTTTGTGCCCCCCCAGGGGGTTTTTGGGCCCCCTCTGGGGCTTTTGTGCCCTCCCCAGAGGTTTTGTTCCCCCCACGGAGGTTTTTGACCCCCCCTGGGAGGTTTTTGAGCCTCTCCCGGAGGTTTTTGTGCCCCCCCGGAGGTTTTTGTGCCCCCCCCCAGAAGTTTTTATGCCCCCTTGGAGGTCTTTGGGGCCCCCCCCGGGGGTTTTTTGCCCTCCCCGGAAGTTTTTGTGCCCCTCCCCGGGGGATTTTGCCCCCCCCCCCGGGATTTTTATGCCCCCCGGGGTTTTTGTCCCCCATCCTCACTTGAAGCCGAAGACGATGACCTTGGAGGCGTCACTGGGCCACTCGCAGACGGTGAGGTAGAGATCGCTGTAAATCTCCTCATCCTGGAACAGGCGGACCTGCCGCACCTGGGGGGGGGCACGGGGGGGGCGTCTGTCCCATCCTGAAGCACCGGAGGGACGGACAGACAGCCCGGGGGGGGGCCGGGGGGGTCGCTACCAGCTTGAGCTTGCTGTGGACGTTGAACTCCCACCAGTAGAGGTGGTAGATGTAGAAGGAGAAGTCGTCGTCGCCGCTGCTGCTGGTGTAGGACAGCACGAAACGGCCGCACTTGGAGAAACCCAGGAAAATGTGCCTGGGGGGGGGGGGCAGGAATTAAAATGGGGGGGGTTAGAGGGGGTGAGGGGGTGTTTGGGGGGTGGGGGGGTGTTGGGGGGTGGGGGGCACAGGAATTGGGGGGGAAAGGGAAATAGGGGGAGAAAGGGGAATGGGGGAGAGAGGTGGAAATGGGGGGTGAAGGAAAGGGAGGACACGGAAATGGGGGGCAGGAAATAAAAATGGGGGGTTAGGGGGTGGGGGGGTGTTTGGGGGTGGGGGGCACAGAAATTGGGGGGGCACAGGAATTGGGGGAGAAAGGGAAATGAGGGGGATACAGAAAGAGGAGGAGGATGCACAGAAATGGGGGGGGCAGAGAAATGGGGGGTCATGGAGATGGGGGGGCACACAGGGATTGGGGGCACACAGAAATGGGGGGGAGAGATGAAAATGGGGGGGCACAGAAACAGGAATAGGACACATGGAAATGGGGGAGACACAAAAATGGGGGAGACTCAGGGAAATGAGGGGGCACAGGGGGCAGCTCCAGCCCTGCCGTGCTGGGGGTCACCCCCACGCCCCCTGCCCCCGGCCCCCCCGGCCCCCTCACCCCGCGCACAGCAGGTCCTCGTCCACGATGCTCTTGAGCGAGACGCAGACGCGGGGGCAGCTTCCGGAACAGGCGGGGGAGAGCTGCCCGCTCAGCTGGGGGGCATCAAGAGGGGGCGTCACGGGGCTGCCCCCCCACGGACACCCCAACCCCAAGAAAACCCCCTCCTGCCCCCCTTTGCCCCCCGCTCCCCCTCCCCTCTCCTTTTACCCCCCAGCCCCCTCCCCTTCCCCCCAACCCCCTCAGCCCCCCACGCCTCTCCCCCTCCCCCAATAACCCCCCCAACCCCATCCCCTCCACCTCCCCCCCCCCGCCCCCCATCCCCTCCCCACCCCCTCAGGCCCCCCTTGCCCCCCCCCCCAGATCCCTGAGACCCCCCAGCCCCCTCAGGACCCCCCTTAGCCCCCCCCAACCCCTCCCCGACCCCCTTCTCCCCACCCCTCCCCCCATCACCCAGCCCCCTCCCCCTCAGCCCCCCTTGCCCCCTCCCCCCTCAGCCCCCTCCCCTCCCCCTCCCCTCCCCCTCTCCCCTCAGCCCCCCAGCCCCCCAGCCCCCCCCGCGGACCCGCACGCGCTCCAGCTGCCTCACGACGTGGTCTCGGCGCCCCCTGGGCCCGGCCCCCCCCGAGGAGCCGCCTCCCGCCGCCGCCCCCGGGCCGCGCGTCCCCCCCGGGCCTCCCCGCTCCGATTTCGAGCTGGGCGCCATTTTCCCCCCGGCCCCGTCCGCTTCCGGAGCCCGCCGACCGCGGCCCGCCCACGCCGCGCGCTCATTGGCCGCCGCTCCCCAGCCCGCGCCCCTCATTGGGCGGCGCGGCGGCGCGAGGCGGATCCCTCGCATCCCATTGGTCCCGCGCGGCCGTCGCTCGCCGCCGCGCTCCGCCTAGGCGGGGAGGGGCGACCAATGAGAGCTCGGCGGCGCGGCGGCGCGCGGGCTGTGATTGGGCCGCCCGGCCGCCCGTCAGCAGCCGGCCGGTTGCCATGGAGAAGAGGCACCGCTGAGGGCCAACCCCTGAGGAGGGAGGGGCGGGGGCGTTGCCGTGGCAACGGAGGGGCTGTTGCCATGGCGACGGGCCGGTTGCTGCGGCCTAGCGCCAGGCCTGAAGCCTGCGAGTAGGCCCCGAGCGGGGCCGCCGGGCCCGGGGACCCCCAGCCCCGACCCCCCCCCGGGACCACCGGGCCCGGTTCCCCCCCCGTCAACACCCGGGTCCTGCTGAGGGCCAGGCCCCCGCGGTGTCCCCCTGTGGCCCCCCCCCCCGTTAGAAGCACCCCCAGGGGTAACACAGAGCCCAGGCGCGGCCGTCTGGTTAAAAACTTTATAGATTTGTGAGAAAGCGCGAAATAAACCCAAAACCCAGGAAAATAAACCCAAGAAATGAGCCCCAGAGACCCATTGCACAGCCCGGCCGCCCGCTCCCCTCCCAGGGCCCCCCCCCAAGGGCCAGGCACTTATGGGAGGGGGGGGGGGCCGGGGAGATGCTTTGGTGTGCAAAAAAAGGAGAAAAAGGGAAAAAAAAGGGGCGCAAAGTGCATGGGGGGGGAGCAGCGGGATCGGGGGGGGGACGTAGCAGCTGCGATCCCGCGGGGCCCCCCCCCGCTGATTGTCACTGCACGGCCGGGGGGGGGTCAGCGGCGCAGCTTCTGCAGCTGGAAGAGGAGAGGGGGGTTAGAGGGGGTGGGGGGGTTGTGGGGGGTACTGGGGGCACGGGGACCCCAAAAGGCAGAGCCGCCCCCACCTCGCCCTCCACCAGGTTCCTCTTGTACAGCGCCTCCTTGGCCGCGTCCTGCCCCGAGAGAGGGGGGGTCAGGGGGGAGCACGGCCCCCCCCCAGCCCCAAATTGGGGGGGTAATGGGGTGGGAGAGGGGGTAATGGGGTAAGTGGGGGATAAGGGGGTAACGGAGGGTAATTGGGGGGGTAATTAGGGGGTAATGGGGTATAACAGGGGTAATTGGGTGTAATAGGGGGGGCACAGGGGTAATGGGGTACAATAGAGGGTAATGGGGGGGGCACGGGGGTAATAGGGTATAATGGGGGGTAACGGGGATAATGAGGTGTAATGGGATAACGGGGGTAACTGGGGGTAACTGGGGAGTAACTGGGTATAATGGGGGCTAACAAGAGTAATTGGGCATAATGGGAGGTAATGAAAGTAATGGGGGTAATTAATTTGGGGGGGGCACGCAGGGTTAATAGGGGGTAACTGGTGGGTAATTAATTGGGAGGGCACGGGGTTAATGGGGTATAATGGGGGTAATTGGAGGGTAATTAATTAGGGGGGGGCGCGGGGTTAATAGGGGTAACAGAGGGGTAATTAATTAGGGGGGGCGCGGGGTTAATGGGGGTAACAGGGGGGTAATTAATTGGGGGGGGGGCCCTCACCCGGTTGCCCTGGGTGCCCAGGCGCCGCGCGGCCTCGGTGTAGAGCTGCAGGTAGCGCTCCAGCTGGGCCACGTACTCTGCAAATCGGGGGGGCAAAAAAGGAGCAAAAAGGAGCAAAAATGAGAAAAACGAGCTCCCCGTGGCCCCCTCCGTGCCCCCCCCTAGCCCCCTCCTCACCTCCCTGGAAGTTGGGGTCGCGGCGCTGCAGCTGGGAGCGCAGCCACTGCCCCCGCCGGGCCCCCTCCTGCTGCTGCCGCTGCAGCTCCGCCGGCACCGGGCGCTGCGCCTGGCGGAACGCCTGCACCTGGGGGGGCACCGCTCACAGCCCCCCCGCACTGCTACGGGGCGTGGGACCCCCGGCAGAGCCCCCCCAGTACTGCTATGGGGTGTGGGACCCCCGGGTGTGCCCCCCCGCAGTGCTACGGGGTGTGGGACCCCCGGCAGAGCCCCCCCGCAGTGCTATGGGGTGTGGGACCCCCAGGTGTGCCCCCCCCAGTACTGCTATGGGGCGTGGGACCCCCGGCAGAGCCCCCCCAGTACTGCTATGGGGTTTGGGACCCCCGGGAGAGCCCCCCCAACTGGAGTGTGGGACCCCCGGCAGTGCCCCCCCACACCACAACGGGGCCTGGGACCCTCAGCAGAGCCCCCCCACCCCAATGAGGCACAGGACCCCCAGCAGAGCCCCCCCACCAGAGTGTCAGACCCCCAGCAGAGCCCCCATACCACAACGGGGTGTAGTCCCCCCACCAGCCCCCCCCCAGCAGCTTAGGGGACCCCCAGTCAGAGCCCCCCCACACCCCAACAGGGCCTGAGACCCCCGGCAGAGCCCCCCCAACTGGAGCATGGGACCCCCTTCAGAGCCCCCCCACCCCAATGGGGCACAGGACCCCCAGCAGAGCCCCCCACACCTTGCTGGACCCCCCCGTACTGCAATGGGGCCTGGGACCCCGGCAGAGCCCCCCAACTGGAGTGTGGGACCCCCAGCAGTGCCCCCCCACCACAACGGTGTGTAGGACCCCCGTTAGACCCCCCCCCAGACCACAACGGGGGGTGGGACCCCCATCAGAGCCCCCCCACCGGGGTGTGGGACCCCCATCAGACCCCCCCCCACACCACAATGGGGTCCATCCCGGGGGGGGGGGGCACCACCCACCTTCCTCTCCAGCTTCTCCTGGTCAAAGGCCAGCAGGCTGAGGCTGGGCAGCGTGGGGGGGGGCTTCCTGCAGAGGGGGGCGAGGTCCTGAGCTCCGGGGCTCAGAACCCCATGTGGGGGGAGGGGGGGGGCAGGACCCCAGCCCCCAAAGCTCACCCGCTGCTGGCATCCCTCGGGGGACCGGCGGCCGGGGGGGGCTTGGGGACGGCGACCTGGGGGGATTTTGGTGATTTATGGGGAGGGGGATTCCTCCCCGTGCCCCCCCCCACCGGATTAAAGCAGGGGGGGGGCAGCAGCAGGACTCTTACCGGGGGTGGGGGGTCCAGCAGCAGCCAGCGCTCCGTCCTGGCCTCCAGCTGGGGGGGTCCCAGGGGGTCCCGCAGCCGCACCACCACCTCCAGCTTCCCCCCGGTGGGCCGGCGGCCATCCAGCAGCTGGGGGGGGGGCACACAAACACAGTGACCCCCCCCCAAAGAAAAGGAGCCCTCCCCCCGGGGGGCGCTGGGCTCACCTCCAGGATCTCCCGCAGCTCGCACGCCGTCTCCAGCGCCTCCAGCTTCAGCTGCGCCGTGCCCAGGACGCGGTCGGGCTTGAAAAGCCCCCTGGGGACGTAAATTGGGGGGGTTATTTCGGCTCGTAGCCCCCCAGCAACCCCCCCTGAAGGTCTTGGGGTGCCGGGGGGGGCGGTGGTGACCCCCCCGAGGCCGCGGGTCTCACCCTTTGTGCGTCACCTCGAAGCGGATGCCCCTGGCCTGCAGCACGCGGCGCAGCCCGCGGTGCGCACGGTTGATGCGCAGCTTGAACTGCTCCCCAAATTCTACGGGGGGGCAAGGGGATGAAGACCCCCCCTCCTCTTCCAGGGCACCCAGGGCTTTCAGCCTGAGCCCCCCCGGCTGGCTGCAGCCCCCCCAAATCACGCGGGGAGGGGATTTTGCACGGTGCCCCCCCCCCCCTCTCCGGTGCGTACCGGGGCAGTCGGTGTTCTTCACCACTGCGGTCTTGTCCTTCTGGGCTTCCTCCTGAGGAAGAGGAGGAGGAGGAGGAGGAGGAGGAGGAAGGCTCAGCACCCCCCCCCTGCAGCTGTAAAATGGGGGGGGGGCAGCTTGGGGTAGGGGGGAGGCACGGGGGGGGGGGTCCCGGTCTCACCGCAGTGGGTTCCGGGAAATCGAAGCGCACGAACGCATCCAGGTCGTTGGGGGCCACCCCTGTTTTTTTTGGGGGGGGCACAAAGCAGGGGCGTCAAGCAAAACCCCGTGCCCCCCCCCCGGGGGTCCTGAGGGTCCTGTGGGTGCTGTGGTTCCCCCCCCAAACCCCCCTCACTCACCGGGGGGGGCCGGGAGGTTGATGCCCCTCACCACGCACAGCACCAGGTCGCTGCTGCTCAGCTCGGGGAAGGTCCTGGAGGGGGGGGGGGACACAGAGCAGGGGGGGGGTCCCGTGAGCTGCTGGGTGCGGTGAATTTAAGCAGCCCCCCCCCAAAAAAAAAAAAACAGGGCCTTACTTGATGGTGCTGAAGGTGCGCTGCTCGTAGCGGTGCCTGGGGGGGGGCAGCCCCCCGGCGTGGGCGCGCTTCAGGGTCTCCATGCTCTGCCTGCAGCCCTCGGCCAGCCTCTCAAATCTGGGGGGGGGGGAATAATAAGGAGGGGGGGTGATGGGGGTGTCCTCACACCCCCCCCCAGCAGTGCTGAGCCCCCCCCCGGGGCAGGATTTTGCCCCCTCCCCCCTCCCCAAGCACTCACTTGGTGACCTCGGTGATGTTCCCCAGGCGAGCGAACTGCCGCGAGTGGTCCACGCATAGCTGGGGGGGGGCACATGGGGGTGAGGGTCCCCCCCCCCCCAAGACACGTTTGGGCAGCCCCCCAGGGGTCCCGCAGGGGGCCATGCAGCCCCCCCGGGGGTCTGGGGAGGTCCCAGGTTGGGTTGTGCAGCCCCCGGGGGGTCTGGGGGGGGTCCCAAACTGGGCCGTACACCCCCAGGGGTCCCACACAGGGCCATGCAGCCCCCCCCGGGGTCTGGGGGGGGTCCCAGGTTGGGCCATGCAGCCCCCCTGGGTCTGGGGGGGGTCCCAGGTTGGGCCATGCAGCCCCCCCGGGGTCTGGGGGGGGTCCCAAACTGGGCCGTACACCCCCCGGAGGTCCCACACGGGGCCATGCAGCCCCCCCCAGGGGTCTTGGGGGGGTCCCAGGTTGGGCCATGCAGCCCCCCTGGGTCTGGGGGGGTCCCACATGGGGCCATGCAGCCCCCCCCAGGGGTCTTGGGGGGGTCCCAGGTTGGGCCATGCAGCCCCCCCGGGGTCTGGGGGGGGTCCCAAACTGGGCTGTACACCCCCAGGGGGTCTGGGGGGGTCCCAAACTGGGCCGTACACCCCCCAGGGGTCCCACACTGTGCCATGCAGCCCCCCCAGGGGTCTTGGGGGGGTCCCAGGTTGGGCCATGCAGCCCCCCCTGGGTCTGGGGGGGTCCCACATGGGGCCATGCAGCCCCTGGGGGGGTCCCAGGTTGGGCCATACAGCCCCCCCTGGGTCTGGGGGGGTCCCAGGTTGGGTTGTGCAGCCCCCGGGGGGTCTGGGGGGGTCCCAAACTGGCCCATACACCCCCAGGGGTCCCACACTGCACCATGAAGCCCCCCCGGGGGTCCCACACCAGCCCATGCAGCCCCCCCGGCCCCCCCCCACCTCGTGCTGCTGCCGGAGCAGCGCCGCCAGCTCCCGGTACAGCCTCAGCGCCTCGGGGGGGCCACGGGGGCCGCGGTTTGGCGGCAGCGCGAAGTCCTCCTCCCCCACCGGCACCTCGGGGACCTGGGGGGGGGTACACAAAAATAAGGGGGGACACAAAAACAGGGGAGGGGGCTCAGCTCTGGGCTCTGCGCCCACACTGGGGGGGTCCCGGCAAGACAGAGCCCCCGGTGGGGTTTAAGGGGGTGGGGGGGGGGGTCCCAGCAGGACAGAGCCCCCGGGGGTTATGGGGGGGTGGGGGGGGTTCCAGCAGGATGGAGCCCCCCGGGGAGGGTTACGGGGGTAGGGGGTCCCAGCAGGACGGAGCCCCCGGGGGGGTTACAGGGGGTGGGTGGGGGGGGGTCTCAGCAGGATGGAGCCCCCCGGGGGGGTTATGGGGGGGTGGGGATGGGGTCCTGGCAGGACGGAGCCCCCCAGGGGGGTTACAGGGGGTGGGGTCCCAGCAGGACGGAGCTCCCCAGGGGGGTTATTTGGGTTGGGGGGGGGTCCCAGCAGGACGGAGCCCCCCGGGGGGGTTCCGGGGGGGCCGTGACCTGGGCGATGTCGACGGGGAGCCCCCGCTGCGCCGCCTCCAGGAGGGGGCCGAGCCCCCGGGCCTGGCGCAGGAACCTCTTGGCCCCCTCCAGGTCCCCGGCGCGTTTGGCCCCCAGCGCCGCCTGCGCCAGCCGCCGCCGCCGCCCCTCCAGGAACGTCACCTGCTGCTGCGCTACGGGACACCGCACCGTGACACGGGGCACGGGGACACGGGGCACGGTGACATGGGACACGGCACGGCACCAAGAGACACGGCACGGTGACACGGGGCACGGGGACACGGGGCACAGCACGGTGACACACGGCACGGTGACATGGGACACCGCACGGTGACACGGGGCACGGCACCCAGGGACACGGTGACATGGGACATGGCACGGCACCAAGAGACACGGCATGGTGACACGGGGCACGGGGACACGGGACATGGCACGGTGACACGGGACACAGGGACACGGGGCACGGTGACATGGGACATGGCACGGTGCCATGGGGTATGGCACAGCACCATGGGACATGGCACAGTGATACGGGACACTGCATGGTGACACGGGGCACGGCACGGCGCCATGGGACATGGCACGGTGACATGGGGCATGGTACGGTGCCATGGAGTATGGCACGGCACCGAGAGACATGGCACAGTGATACGGGACACCACACGGTGACACGGGGCATGGCACCGAGGGACACGGCACGGTGACACACAGCACGGTGACACAGGACATGGCACCAAGACACACGGCATGGTGACACGGGGCACGGTGCGGTGCTGTGGGGCATGGCACGGCCCCGATCCCCATGGCACAGCACCACAGGACACGGTGTGGCGCCATGGGACACGGCACGGTGACACAGGGCATGGCACGGTGACACGGGACATGGCCCCGTTCCCCATGGCACAGCACCGCACGGGGACCCCCCAGCCCCCTGGGAACATCCACAGAATTCAGCCCCTGCCCCCCCCCAGGAGACTGCCATTGGGTTAATCCCATCTGTGGGGTGTTAATCCCATCGGGGGGGGTGTTAATCCCATCTGGGGGGGATAATCCCAGACGGGGGGGAGTTAATCCCATTTGAGGGGTGTTAATCCCATCGGGGGGGGTGTTAATCCCAGCCAGAGTGTGGGATAATCCCATCGGGGGGGGGTTAATCCCATCGGGGGGTTAATCCCATCTGTGTGGTGTTAATCCCATGGGGGGTGTTAATCCCATCGGGGGGGGTGTTAATCCCAGCCAGGGGGGTGTTAATCCCAGCCAGGGGAGGGTTAATCCCATCGGGGGGTGTTAATCCCAGCCCGGGGGGGCGTTAATCCCATCGGGGGGGGTGTTAATCCCATGGGGGGGTGTTAATCCCAGCCTCCCACCTCTCGTGGTGTTTTTGGGGTCAGCCTTGGCCGCTCGGGACGGGTTCGCCGCCGGCGGGGGGGCGCCGAGGTCGCTCGCGGCGCTGCTGGTGCCGGCTTGGGCGGGGGGCTGCCAAAAGGAGGGAACAGCACAGGTTGGGGGGGCGGGGGGACACCCCCACGGGACCCCCGGGGGGGCTACGTGGGGGGGGGGGCGAGGCTGACCTTCTTCACCTCCTCTTCATCCTCCTCCTCCTCCTCAGCCACCAGGCGCTGGGCGGCCTCCAGCACCCCCGCCAGGCTCTGCCCCCCCGGGGGGCTCGGCACCCTGCAGGGGTGGGAAACCTGGGGGGGGGGCACGAGGGGGGCACGGAATGAGTGGGGGGGCAACGGAATTGGGTGGGGAGACCCCCGAGGCTTTGGGCAGGGGGTGGGGAGGGGAAATACCCGGGGGGGGGACATGGGGAGAATACACCTGGGGGAAATAAATAGCTGGGGGGGGGCACGGGGGGCAATAAATAGTGGGGGGGCAATAAATATGTGGGGCGGGGGGGGAGGCAATAATATGGGGGAGGAGGGAGTAATTGGGGGGGCACAGGGGACGGGGGTAATACCTGGGGGGGGAAAATAGCTGGGGAGGGGCACGGGGGGTCAAAAATACCTGGGGGAGGGGGGACACAAAAATATCGGGGGGGGGGGGCAATAAATACCTGGGGGCACGGGCAGCTCGGAGAGGTCCACGGCTTTGCCCGCCCGGTGGGCGCGGATGGCGTCCTGGTATTGCTGGGGGGGGGGGAGCAGAGCCTCAGCAACCCCCCCCTGGATAAATAGAGCCCCCCTCTGATAAATAGAGCCCCCCCCCACGATAATTAGAGCCCCCCCCACCTTGAGGATGCGCTCGTGCATGCGGGCCTTGCGGTCGTCGCCCTTGGTCCTGGCTTGCTCGGCGGCCCCCCGGTTGCGCTCGGCGCGCGGCTGCCGAGCCTCCAGCCCGACCCTCGGCGGGGGGGGGGCGGCTGGGGGTGGGGGTGGGGGGGACACGAGGGGTCAGGGACCACCGTGGGGAACCCCCGCGCCCCCAGCCCGGGGGGGCGAGGGAAGGGGGTCTTGGGGCACCCTTACCTGCTGCGGGGGCGCGGGGCTGGGGGCGGCGGCTCCTCGGGTGGCTGCTCTGGATGGGGGGATAAAATGAAGAGGGGGTGTGGGCACACCGAGACCCCCGGGGCTGTGGCCCCCCCCCGGTGTTACTCCCACCCCCCAATTTGGCCGGGGGTCTTACCGGGGGCGGCGTCCTCCTGCTCTGTCCCCCCGCCGCCTGCTGCGCCTCCAGGCTCTGGGGAAGGAGAGGAGGAAGGGCAAAAGCCCCCGGGGGCCCCCCCAAATCTTCCAGGGACCCCCAACTCCCCCAGGCCCCCCATTTGCCCCCCCAACTCCCCCAGCCCCCCAGGGCTCCCCATTTGCCCCCAGGGACCCCCAACTCCCCTGGAGCCCCCAGGGACCCCATTTGCCCCCAGGGCCCCCCTTTCCCCCAACTCCCCCAGGACTCCCCATTTGCCCCCAGGGCCCCCCAACTCCCCTGGGCCCCCCCATTTGCCCCCCAGCCCCCAATTCCCCCAGGACCCCCCCCCAACTCCCCCGGGGCTCCCCATTTCCCCTTCCAACTCCCCCAGCCCCCATTTGCCCCCCAGCCCCCCCAACTCCCCCGGGGCTCCCCATTTCCCCCTCCCAACTCCCCCAGGCCCCCCATTTGCCCCCAGCCCCCTCCAAACACCCCCAGAGCCCCTCATTTTCCCCCAAACCCTCAGAGTGCCCCCCTCGACCCCCCGACCCCCGTGCCCCCACCTTGGCTGCTCGCAGGCATTTTGCTGCCAGCTCCAGGTCCCCGCGGCGCTTGGCGCTCAGCGCGGCCGCCCGGTAATGCTGGGCACTGCCTGGGGGGGCCGGGGGGGTCACGGGGGGGACACTGGGTTGGCATCGCCTGGGGGGGGCTGGGAGGGGGTCTGGGGGGCACCGGGAGGGTATGGGAGTGCCACTGACTCAGGGAGGGGGCAGGGGGAGTCATGGGGGGGTCAGGGGGCACCACCACTGCCTGGGGGGGCCGGGGGGGTCACGGGGGGGGACACGGGGTCGGCATCACCTTGGGGGGGGCAGGAGGGGGTCTGGGGGGCTGGGAGGGGGTATGGGGGGCACCGGGAGGGTATGGGAGTGCCACTGACTCGGGGAGGGGTCAGGGGGGCACCAACATGACCTGGGGGGCCAGGGGGGTCACAGGGGGGGGGACACTGGGTTGGCACCGCCTGGGGGGCCAGGAGGGGGTCTGGGGGGCACCAGGAGGGTATGGAAGTGCCACTGCTTTTTGGGGGGGGGGGGGGGCCGGGGGGGTCAAGGGGGGCACTGGGATGGCACTACCTGTGGGGGGTCATGGGGGGGTCTGGGGGGGGGGCACTGGGAGGGTATGGAACTGCCACTGACTTTTGGGGGGGCAGGGGGGGCAGGGGGGCACCAGCACCACCTGGGGGGGCTGGGGGCACCACCACTGCCTGGGGGGGTCAGGGGGGTCTGGGGGCACTGGCACCACCAGGGGGGCTGGGGGGTCGGGGGGCACCACCACTGCCTGGGGGGGTCAGGGAGGGTCGGGGGGCGCAGAGCCAAAGCCATACCTGGGGGGCCACGGGGTTTTCCTCTGCAGGGCTGCCGGGTGCAGCGGGGGTCCTCGGGGGTCTTGGGGGTCTCCGGGGGCTTGGAGGGCTCCGGGGGGGGCTGCGGGGCGCCCCCCCCCACCGCCAGCGGGGGGGGGATTTGGTCCTCGTCGATGTCTTGGCCCCGGCGGACGGCGGCCAGGAGGCCCTCGAGGGTCTGTGAAAAGACCCAAAACACGAGAAAATGAACAGAAAACCTAAAAGCAGCACCCAGAATGCAAAAAAAAGGTTAAAACCCCCAAAAGCAGCACCCAGAGCACGAGGAACTTAAAATAAACGCCCAAAACAGCACCCAGAACATGAGAAAAGGGTTAAAAAATCCCCAAAGCAGCGCCCAGAGCACACAAAGAAAGGTAAAAAAACCCAAAAGCAGCACCCAGAATGCAAAAAAAAGGTAAAAATCCAAAGAGCAGTACCCACAACACACAAAAAAAGGTTAAAATCCCCAAAAGCAGTACCCAAAACCCGAGAAAATTAAAATAAATCCCCAAAACAATGCCCCAAAAACAAGGGAATTAAAATAAACCCCAAAAGCAGCACCCAGAACATGAGAAAAAGGTTAAAAATCCCAAAAGCAGCGCCGAAAACACACAAAGAAAGGTAAAAACCCCAAAAGCAGCACCCAGAATGTAACAAAAAGTAAAAATCCCAAAAGCAGCACCCAAAATACACAAAAAAAGGTTAAAAACCCCAAAAGCAGCACCCAGAGCACGAGAAAATTAAAATAAATCCCCAAAACAATGGGACCATGGCTGAGCCCCACTGGGGTTTTTTGGGGTGGATTTGTTTTTTTTTGGGGGTGGATTTGGGTGTTTGGGGATTTTTGGGGGTGGGTTTAGGGTTTTTTGGGGTGGGTTTGTTTTTTTTTTGGGGGGGTGAATTTGTGTTTTTGGGTGTGAATTTGTTTTTTTTGGGGGGTGAATTTGTTTTTTTTGGTGTGGGTTTGCATTTTGGGGGGTAGATTTGTGTTTTTGCGGGCGATTTTTTTTTTTTGGGTGGATTTGTGTTTTTTGGGGTAGGTTTGGGGTTTTTTTTAGGGCCGGGGGGGGGGTTCCCGGCCCCCCACTCACCTTCAGCCCCCTCTGGTAGCGCCGCAGCCGAGCCCCCTCCCCGGTGCTGCCGACGGCCGCCCGGTACTGGCCCACCCGCGCCGCCAGCGTCGCCTCCAGCCCCGAGCGGTCCTGGGGGGCCTACGGGGACCAAAATGGGGGTGGGCACCACGGGGGGGGCGGCCCCGGGGTCCCCGAGTGGGATTTGGGGGGTTCCAGGCAAAAAATTGCCCCCGCGAGGGGCAGGAACCCGATGGAAATGACCCAAAATGACCCAAAATGGGTTTGGGGTTTTCTTGGGGATGTGGCTGGGGATGGGGGGGGGCATCGGGGGGGCACGGGAGGGTGGTCCCGGGGTCCCCGGGTGGGATTTGGGGGGGTTCCAGGCTTAAAATTGCCCCCACCAGGGGAAGGAAGCCAAGGGAAATGGCCCAAAATGACCCAAAATGACCCAAAACGGGTTTGGGGCTGAGCCCCCGTATGCAGTGAGGGGGGGGCTCGAACCTGATGGAAAAGGCACAAAACGACCCAAAAATGGGTTTGGGGTTTCCCCCAGGGGGGCTGGGGTCACAAACCCAATGGAAAAGGCACAAAATGACCCAAAACGGGCGCAGGGTTTTCCCCCAGAGAGACAGGGGGCAGAAAAATCCCTAAAAAACAGTAATTTGGGGCCGGCTCCTCCGAGGCCAAATTGGCCAAATCCCCGCGTTTTGCCCCCATTCTGCCCCCCGGGGCGGGGCCGGCAGAGCCCCTCCCAGCAGGAAAAGGGAATTTCTGCTCCCTGCCCCCCCCGCCCGGCACCTTTTTGGGTCGGAATCGGGTTTTTTTTCCCGGGGGGGGCACAAAAAATGAAAACGGGGTCGGGGAAACGCCACCAAACCTGGGGGGGCTCCGGGGGGGGGGCGTCCTCCTCGCCGAGCACCTCCTGCAGCTCCGCCTGCAAAGGGGGGGGCTCGTTAGGGGTTAATTAGGAGGGTGGGGGGCAGTTAATTAACGAGGGGGGGGGCTCCTCACCATCAGGTCTTCGTCGTCTTCGTCTTCATCCTCCTCCTCCTCGGGGTCCCGCATGCAGAGCGCCGCCAGCCTCTCGATGGCCTCCATGGGCAGGGGGGCTGCGGGGACCGATTTGGGAGGTTTTCACCCCAAAATTTGGGCCGGTTTGGGAAAAAAAAAAACAGCTGGGGGGGGGGTCAAAAAATAGCTGGGGGGGGGCACTCACTCACCTTTCCCCGGGGGCTTCGCCTCCAGCTCCGGGCACGGCTCCGGCACCAAACCCAGCTGGGGGGGGGCAAAGGGGGGGTCGTTAGACTTGGGGGTCTCTGGGGGTCTTGGGGGTCCTCAAGGGGTCCTGTGCCCCCCCCCCGTACCCACCTGCCTGGCGGTGCCGCGGCCCCGTGGGCTCGGGGAGCTGCTCATGGGTCCTTTGGGTGCTGGGGGGAGGGGCAGAGGGGTTATGGGGGGGGGGGCAGAGCCCCTCCTTGGCCCCCCCGCTGGGGGTCAGCTTTGGGACCCCCCGGTGGGCTCCAGGAGCCCCCTGCCCTGTAGCCCCCCCAACAAATTTACCCCCAAAACTCCTCGGGCTGCTGTCCCTGCCCCCCCAGGGGATTTGCCCCCCCCAGACCCCCTCAGCCCCCCCAATGGGGATTTAGCCCCCTCCCAGCCCCCCAATGGATTTGCCCCCCCAGCCCCCTCCCCAATGGCTTTTACCCCCCAAAACGCTGCCTCCTGCCCCAAAGCCCCCCCCCATAGAAATTTGCCCCCTAGACCCCTCCCCCACTCCCCAGCCCCCCCATGGATTTTTCCCCCCATGGATTTTTCCCCCCAAACACCCCCTGCCCCCCGCCCAATGGCTTTTACCCCCTCAACCCCCTCCCAGACGCTGCCTCCCGCCCCCAGCCCCCCAAGGGGATTTGCCCCCCTGTGCCCCCCCCCCCCCAATTTATTTGCCCCCCCCCGGCCCCCCTTTTCCTCCCCCCCCGCTCACTTCCTGCTCCCGTCCCCAGCCCGCCGCGCTTTACGGCGCCGCTGTCGCAAAAGCGCCGCCCCCGCTCCGCTTTGCGACACCCGCGGGGACTACGACTCCCAGCATCCCCCGCGGCGCGCGCGGAGCATGCGCGCAGAGGGGCCCGGCGCCAAAGAGGCGGGAAAAGGGCGCGGAAAGGGCGAAAACCGCCGGGTTTGGCCCCAAAAAAGTCCGGTGACCCCGCTCCGGCCCCCAGCGATGCCCAAGCGCTGCAGTGAGGGCCCGGCAGGTACCGGCCCCCTCCCACACCCCAAAAACGGCCCCGAAACTCCCGTTTGTACCCAAAACGACACCAAAACGACCCCAAAAACCCTGTTGGTAACCAAAATGGCCCCAAAACTCCCGTTTGTGACCAAAATAACCCCAAAAACCCAACTGGTAACCAGAACGGCCTCAAAACTCCCATTTGTATCCAAAACGGCCCCAAAAACCCTGTTTGTGACCAAAATGACCCCAAAACCTCCATTTGTAAGCAGAACGGCCTCAAAACTCCCGTTTGTGACCAAAACGGCCCCAAAACTCCCATTTATAACCAAACCAACCCCAAAACTCCTGTTTGTACCCAAAACGGGCCCAAAACTCCCGTTTGTACCCAAAATTACCCCAAAACCCCTGTTTGTGACCAAAACAGCCCCAAAATTCCCATTTATCACCAAACCAACCCCAAAACCTCCACTTGTCACCAAAACGGCCCCAAAACTCCCGTTTGTCACCAAAACGACCCCAAAACCCCCATTCGCACCCCGAACAACCCCAAAACCCCCATTTTTAACCCAAACAGCCCCCAAATCCCCCCACCTACCCCGCTTCATCCTCACCCCCTGCCGGTGACCTCGGAGGGTCCCGGCGGGGCCAAAATCCCCCAAAACCGCCCCAAAACGTGGGCACGGCGCTGGCGGCGGGGCCAGACGGATCGGGGCCGAAGGTCGCCCGCCGCCGCCCGCGTTTTATGGCCCCGGGCGTTGTTGCTCCTGGGCGGCCCCAAAACCCCTGTTTTTCCACCCAAAACGCCCACCCGATTTTTGGGGTCCCCCCCTCCCCGGTGATTTCTCCCCGCAGGCGACCCCGAGGCCAAGAGGAGCCCCCGGGGGGGGGCGGCACCGGGAGCAGGATGGGACCAGGAGGGGCTCAGCACCGGGACCGGGGGTCCTGAGCCCACCCCGAGGTGATGGGGATGGGGGCGTTTGGGTGAGGGTGGTGGGATCCACAAAGTACTGATTTTGGCATTTTTCAGCCCAAAATGTGCAGGGACGGCAGAACCAGATATAGGATGGGACCTGCCCCAGGAGGGGCTGAGCACCGGAACCGGGGGTCCTGAGCCCACCCCAAGGTAATGGGGCTGGGGGCGTTGGGGCGAGGGTGGTGGGCTCCACAAAGTCCTGATTTTGGCCTTTTTCAGCCCAAACGGTGAGGAGAGCGCGGCCACGGAGCGCGGGGATGGAGCCCAGCAGGTGAGGCCGCCCCCGCCCCACCCCCCGGGGGAAAATGGGGTAAAAACGGGGAATTTTGGCAGCGGGGGCGCATCCTGCCTGCAGGAGGGAGCCGCAGCCCCCGGCCCAGCCCCGCGGCTCAGCACCGCCGGGACCACCGCACACGGGGACCCCCCCGGGGGGCTCTGCCCGGAGCTGGGGGGCACCGCGGGCACCGGGACCAGTACCGGGACCAGCACCAGCACTGGGACCAGTACCAGGACCAGCACCAGCACCAGCACTGGGACTGGGACCAGTACCGGGACCAGCACCAGCACCAGTACTGGGACCAGCACCAGTACCGGGACCAGCACCAGCACCAGTACTGGGACCAGCACCAGTACTGGGACCAGCACCAGTACCGGGACCGGGACCGGCACCAGTACTGGGACCAGTACCAACACCAGCATTGATCCCAGCACCAGCACCAGTACTGAGACCAGCACTGGCACCGGCACCAGTACTGGGACCGGGACCAGCGCCAGTACTGGGACCAGGACCAGCGCCAGTACCGGGACCAGCACTGACCCCAGCACCAGCACTGGTACCAGTACTAGCACCGGAACCAGTACTGGTACTGGCACCAGTACCAGCACCAGCAGTGACCCTGACACCAGCACTGATCCCAGCACCAGTACAGGCACCAGTACCAGTACCAGCAATGATGGCAGCACCAGTACTGACATCGGCATTGACACCAGTACCGGCACCAGCACCAGTACTGGGACCAGCACCAGCACTGGCACTGATACCAGCACCACCA
This sequence comes from Aythya baeri, assembly GCA_026413565.1. Taxonomy (NCBI): domain Eukaryota; kingdom Metazoa; phylum Chordata; class Aves; order Anseriformes; family Anatidae; genus Aythya; species Aythya baeri. Next base: position 495,120 of record CM048640.1, read on the forward strand.
GTACCGGCACCAGCACCAGCAATGACCCCAACACCAGCACTGGCACCGGCACCACCACCACCAGTACCGGCACTTGCACCAGCACCGACACCAGCACCAAAACCAGCACCACCACCAGCACCAGTACTGGCATCGACCCCAGCACCAGTACTGGCACCAGCACCACCAGTACCAGCACCAGCACCGAAACCAGCACCACCACCACCACCAGTACTGGCACCGGCATTGACACCAGTACCAGCAGTGACACCACCACTGACCCCAGCACCAGTACCACCACCAGCACCACCAGTACCGGCACCAGTACCACCACCAGTACCACCAGTACTACCAGTACCAGCACCAGCACCACCAATACCACCACCAGCACCACCAGTATCAACACCAGCACCAATACCAGCACCACCACCAATAGCACCACCACCAGTACCACCAGTACCACCACCAGTACCACCAGTACCACCACCACCAGCACCAGTACCACCACCACCAGCACCAGTACCAGCACCAGCACCCCCCAGTCCCCGGATACTCCCGGCCGTCACCGCGCCGAGGCAGCCGCCAGCACCGAGCACCCGAGCACCCCGGGACCCCCGGGGTGGGGGGGCCAGGAGGAGGCCGTGGAGCCGGGACCCCCGGGTGCTGCGGTGCCGGGGGGGGCGAGGGACACCCCAAATTGTGACAGCGCGGCACCCCCACAGGTAACACACCCCAAAACCCCCCCGGGGGGGGGCACGGTGACCCCCGCGCCACCTCGAGCCCCCCCCAAAACCCTTCCTGGCGTCCCTGACTCCCCCCCAGGGTCCCCCCGTGAGGGTCCCGGAGCCCCCCCCCGGGGAGGACGCCACCGACGTCGTCCGCGGCCTCATCCTGGAGCTCTCCAACCTCAAGTAAGGGGGGGGGAAACCCAAATTGCCCCCATTTTTTGGAATGGGGGGGCAAACCCCATCACCTCCATTTTGGGGGGGCAATCCCACATCACCCCTTTTTTTTGGGGGGGGGAGAGGGGCAATCCCACATCACCCCATTTGGGGGGGCAACCCCACATCACCCCTTGGGGGGGGGGCAACCCCACATCACCCTTTTTTTTTCGGGGGGGAGAGGGGAATCCCACATCACCCCCATTTCGGGGGGGGCAACCCCACACCACCCCCATTTTTTTGGGGAGGGGGCAAACCCACCTCACCCCACTTTTTGGGGGCAAATCCCATCGCTCCCATTTTGGGGGGGGGGCAATCCCACACCACCCCCACTTTAGGGCTCAAACCCCTTCCCCCCCCCCAGCAAAACCTCCCCAAATCCCCCCTGGGGGGTCCCACCCCTGGGTGCCAAACCCCAAAAAGGGCTCCCAACCCCCCCTCCCTGAGCCCTCAGGGTTTTGGGGGGGGTCCCGGTGTGTGGGGGGGTCCCGGTGTGTGGGGGGGGTCCCTGCCCACCCCCCCATGACCCCCCCCCGCAGCCGCCTGGCCATGGGGGCCCTCCGGGAGCTGGGGGCACTGCGGGGGCTGCGGCAGCGCCGGAGGAGGAAGAGGAGCACGAAGGAGCCGGGATGAAGGCCACGGGGGGGGGGGGGCTTTTATTGAGGGGGGGGCACGAGAGAATGGGGGCAAAATGGGAAATAATGGGGATAACAATGGGAAATAATGGGATAACAATGGGGGTGACAATGGGAAGTACTGGGGGAAGAACTGGGGATACTGGGGGAGAACTGGGGATACTGGGGGAAGAACTGGGGGAAAACTGGGGATACTGGGGGGAAAACTGGGGGAAAATGGGGAAAAACTGGAAGAATTGGAACAATTGGGGGATAACAATGGGGATAATGGGGAATAATGGGGGAAACTGGGGGAATAACAACAGGAATAATGGGGGGGCAACTGGGGGATAATGGGGGAGAACAATGGGGGATAATGGGGGAAAAAGGGGGGATAATGGGAAATGTCCCTTTGGACCCGCAGCCAATAAAGTGACCTCAACAAAGTGACCGAATTTGGCAGAATTTGGCAGACCCAAGCACGGCGCCGCCACCGCCCCCCCCCACCCCAAAACTGGCCCGAGAGCACAGCTGGGGCCGGCCCCAAAACCGCGGGGTTTGGCCCCAAAATGAGGGGTTTGGCCCCAAACTGTAAACATCCCCAAACGTCCCCAAACTGTGGGGTTTATCCCCAAACTGTGAATGTCCCCAAACATCCCCAAACGTGGGGTTTATCCCCAAACGTCCCCAAACGCAGGGTTTGTCCCCAAACGTCCCCAAACGCGGGGTTTGTCCCCAAACTGTGGGGTTTATCCCCAAACCATGAATGTCCCCAACCTGCAAACATCCCCAAATGTGGGGTTCATCCTCAAACCGTGAACATCCCCAAAGTGCAAAAAGATTTTTTTGGGGAAAAACAGTGTAAAACCGGGACACCTGCACCACAAACAACACCAAACCCCCAAATTTTGGGGGAAAAACAGTGTAAAAACATGACATCTGCACCACAAATGACCCCAAACCCCACATTTTGGGGGAAAAACAGTGTAAAACCGGCCTGCCTGCACCACAAACGACCCCAAACCCCCAAATTTTTGGGGGAAAACAGTGTAAAACCATGCCACCCACACCACAAACCCCATTTTTTTGGGGAGAAATGGTGTAAAACCGTGCCACCCACACCACAAACGACCCCAAAACCCAAATATTTTGGGGAATATGATATAAAACCATGCCACCCACACCACAAAACACCACAAACCCCCCAATTTTGGGGGAAAATGATATAAAACCATGCCGCCTGCACCCCAAACAACCCCAAACCCCCAATTTTTGGGGAAAAACAATGTAAAACCATGACACCCGCACCACAAACGACCCCAAGCCCCAAATATTTTGGGGGAAAATGATGTAGAACCATGCCACGCTCACCACAAACCCCATTTTTTTGGGGGAAAACGATGTAAAACCGTTCTGCCCACACCACAAACGACCCCAAAACCCCAATTTTGGGGGGATTATGATATAAAACCGTGCCACCCACACCACAAACGACCCCAAACCCCAAATATTTTGGGGGAAAATGATATAAAACCATGCCACCCGCACCCCAAACAATCCCAAACCCCCAATTTTTGGGGAAAATCATATAAAACCATGCCGCCCACACCCCAAACAACCCCAAAACCCCAATTTTTGGGGAAAATCATGTAAAACCATGCCACCCACACCACAAACGACCCCAAACCCCAAATATTTTGGGGGAAAATGATGTAAAACTGTGATACCTGCACCACAAACAACCCCAAACCCCAAATATTTTGGGGGAAAATGATGTAAAACTGTGATACCCGCACCAGAAACAACCCCAAACCCCCCAATTTTTGGGGAAAAACAATGTAAAACCATGCCACCCGCACCCCAAACAACCCCAAACCCCCTTTTTTTTTTGGGGGTGAAAACCCCCCTTTGCATCCCGCCGCCCTATGCCCGCGTGGCGGTGCCGGCGTAGACGGAGACGTATCCGGGGGGGGTCTGGGGGCAGAAGCGCCGGGTGTGCGCGCGGTCGCGGGTGGCCCCGCACTGGGGGCAGACGTAGCGGCGCAGCACCGGGCACTGGATGCGGCCCCGAGCGTCCCGCAGCCGGTGGGCGCCGTACACCCCCCGCGCCTCCCCGTTACGCTGGCAGAAGGCGCAGCACGGCGCCGCCGGGGGGGGGCTGGGGGGGGCTGGGGGGGTCCTGGCGGTGATGGGAGGTGCTGGGAGGGTCCTGGTGGTGGTGATGCTGGTGGTGGTCATGGAGCTGGGGGGTGCTGGGGGGGTCCTGGCCATGCTGGGAGGTGCTGGAGGGGTTGTCGTGGTCCTGGGGGGTGCTGGGCAGCTCCTGGTGGTGGTGCTGGTGATGCTGGTGGTGGTGCTGTATGGTACTGGGAGGGTCCTGGTGGTGCTGGGAGGTGCTGGGAGGGTCCTGGTGGTGCTGGTGCTGGTGGTGCTGGTGGTGCTGGTCATGGTACTGGGTGGTGCTGGGGGGGTCCTGGTGGTGATGGGAGGTGCTGGGAGGGTCCTGCTGGTGGTGATGGTGGTGATGGTGGTGGTGGTCATGGTGCTGGGTGGTGCTGGGTGGCTCCTGGTGGTGGTACTGGTGATGCTGGTGGTGGTGCTGGTGGTGCTGGTCATGGTGCTGGGTGGTACTGGGAGGGTCCTGGCCATGCTGGGAGGTGCTGGGTGGCTCCTGGTGGTGGTGCTGGTGATGCTGGTGGTGCTGGTCATGGTACTGGGTGGTACTGGGGGGGTCCTGGTGGTACTGGGTGGTACTGGGGGGGTCCTGGTGGTGCTGGGCACCCCTCGGCGCTGCTCCTGCAGCAGCCCAGCCAGCACGGCCGCCAGCCCCAGGTAATCGGCCCACGGCTCGAAGGTGCTGTGCCCAGTGCCATGCTCCATCCTGGTGCTGTGCCGTGGTGCCACGGTGCCGTGCTCCATCGTGGTGCCACGCTGTGCCGTGGTGCTGTGCCGCGGTGCCGCGGTGCCGAGCTCCATCGTGGCGCTGTGCCATGGAGCTGTGGGGCCGTGCCATGGTGCCCTAGTGCCACACTCCATGCCATGCCATGGTGTCACCGTGCCACGCTCCATCCTGGTGCTGTGCCACGGTGCCACGGTGCCGAGCTCCATCGTGGTGCTGTGCCATGGGGCTGTGGAGCCGTGCCATGGTGCCCTGGTGCCACGCTCCGTGCTGTGCCGTGGTGTCACCATGCCATGCTCCATGGTGTCACCGTGCCATGGTCTCACCGTGCCACGCTCCATCCCGGTGCTGTGCCATGGTGCCCTGGTGCTATGCTCCATGCTGTGCCATGGTGTCACCGTGCCGTGCTGCATGGTGTCACCGTGCCGTGGTGGTGCTGAGCCCCGCGGTGTCTCCGTTCCCAGCCCCCTCTGGAGCCGCTGCGTCTGCCCCGGGGGCTGGGGGCGGCTGCGGCCCCTCCTGCCCCTCCCCCTGCTCTTCCTCCCCCTCCTCCTCCTCCTCCTCACATCCCCCTCCTCTTCCTCTTCTCCCCCTCCTCCTCCCCCTCCTCATCCTCTTCCTCCCCATCCTCCTCATCCTCCCCCCCCCCTCATCTTCCTCCCCCTCCCCCTCTCCTTCCTCCTCCTCCTCCTCCTCCCCTCCCCCGGCACCCCCAGGTCCCCCCTGTTCACCGCCCCCCCCCCCAGGGTGCCCCCACCATGCTGGGGGCAGCAGCAATCCCCTCCCCACCCCCAGCACCCAGAGGGGCACCCGGAGCCCCCAGCACCCATGGGTGCGCAGTTCCCCCCCAAGCACCCATAGGGGTAGGACATGGCCCCCAGCACCCATGGGTGCAGCTCGACCCCCTCCCCAGCACCCATAGGCACGTGGCACCCCCCCCAGCACCCATGGGTGCACAGTGCCCCCCCCCTCCAGTATCTACAGGGGCAGGACATGGACCCCCCAGCACCCATGGGTGCAGTTTTCCCCCTCCCCAGCACCCTTAGGGGATAGTATCCCCCCCCACCACCCATGGGTGATCAACAACGCCCCCCCCCAGCACCCATGGGTGCATGATCCCCCCCCCCAGCACCCATAGGCACGTGACAGCCCCCCCAGCACCCAGAGGTGCCGCCCCCTCCCCCCCCCCCAGCACCCATGGGTGCCCCCTCCCGCCCCGGCACTCCCTGGGGGGGGGAGCCCGGGGTCACTTCAGGTCACCGGCCCCGCCCGTTGCCGGCTGGCCCCGCCCCGCCGCCTCTCATTGGCTGCCCGCGCGGCCCCGCCGCCTCTCATTGGTCACCGCCGCTGCGCTTCTCATTGGCTGCCCGCGCCGCCACGACGGCTCCCATTGGCTGGTGGCCGGGCCCCGTTTAACCCCTGCGGGGCCGGGACGGATCCGGGGCGGAACCAGTTTGGCACCAGTACGGCACCAGTATGGGAGCGGTGTGGCCCTGGTACAGCGCCAGATACCAGTATGGAACCAGTTGGTACCAGTACGGAACCAGTTTGCCACTGGCACACCACCAGGTATGGAACCAGTTGGTACCAGTACAGAACCAGTATGGAACTGGGATGGCAGTGGTTCAGCACCAGTTGGTACCAGTATGGTACTGGTACAGCGCCAGGTACTGGTGTGGTACTGGTATGGCACCAGCTGGTACCAGTATGGCACCACTACAACACCAATATGGCACCGGTACGGCACCGGTACGGCACCAGTTGGTACCAGTATGGTACTGGGACAGCACTGGTATAGTACCAGGTACCAGTACGGTACTGGTATGGAACCAGTTGGTGCCAGTATGGCACCAGTATGGCACTGGTACAGCACTATTGTGGTACCAGTATGGCACCAGTACAGCCCCAGCACTATACCAGTGTGGTGCCAGCAGGGCACCAGCAGGACACCAGTATGGCACTGGTTTGGCACCAGTACGGCACCAGTTTCGCACCATCAGCCCCTGCACCGGTGCCCCCAGTACCCCCAGTTCCTCCCAGTGCCCCCCAGTCCCTCCCAGTGCTTCCCAGTGCCCCCCAGTCCCTCCCAGTGCCCCCCAGTGCCCCCCAGCACCCCCAGCACCCCCCGTGCCCCCCAGGCCGTGGGGTCTCGGCCGTGCCCCGGTGCCCCCCCCGCACCATGGGGGGGGGGGGGGTGTTGGGTGTGGGTGGGGAGGGGCTGCAGGGGGTTCCGGGACCCCTTTTGGGGCCGGGTGGGGCCGGGGCGGCCCCGGGGGGGGGCGGGGGGGGTGTGGGGGGCGGGGGGGGGGCGGGGGGCCCTGTGCTCAAAGCGCCTTTGTGCGGCGGCGCCGCGCGGACCCACCCAGGGTGACTCAGGCGCGTTGCTGGGCCCTGACTCAGCCCCCCGGCCCCCCCGACCCCCCATACCCCCTAATTCCCTCCCCCCCCCCCCCCAATTTGGGGGTCCCACCCCAACCCCAGCGAGCACCCAGCCGTGGGGCACTGGGGTCCCAAGGGGGGCACTGGGGAGGGCGACGGCCCCACGGTGCCCCCACCCCCACCCCCTTCATCTCCAGGCCCCCACGGGTGCCCCGCTATGGGGCAGGAGGGGGGGGAAATGGGGGGCCCGGGGGGCCGTGCCCCACCCCGGTGCTGCCGTGGGGCGGCCGTGGGCGCCTGCCAGCCCGGTGCTGCCGGTGACTCACGGCCGTGACTCAGCCCCACGACAAACAGCGTCGCGAGGCAACGCCGCCCCACGGCCCCGGGGGGCACGGCCACACGGCCCCCACGGCCCCACGGACACGCTGCCCCATGGCACGGCCCCACGGCCCCACGGACACGTTGCCCCATGGCACTGCCCCATAGCGCTGCCCCATGGCACAGCCCCATGGCACTGCCCCATAGCCCCACGGACACGCTGCCCCATGGCGCGGCCCCATGGCACTGCCCCACGGCCCCACGGACACGCTGCCCCATGGCACTGCCCCATAGCGCTGCCCCATGGCACGGCCCCATGGCACTGCCCCATAGCCCCATGGACACACTGCTCCATGGCACAGCCCCATAGCGCTGCCCCATAGCGCTGCCCCACGGCACTGCCCCATGGCACAGCCCCCTGGACCCATGGCACTGCCCCACGGACACACTGCCCCATAGCACTGCCCCATGGCACAGCCCCATGGCACGGCCCCATAGCGCTGCCCCACAGCGCTGCCCCATGGCATGGCCCTATGGTGCTGCCCCATGGCCCCATGGCACTGCCCCATAGCCACTGTGACCCACAGAGTTGCCCCATGGCACTACCCCACAGCTCTGCCCCACAGCGCTGCCCCACAGCTGTGCCCCACACGCCCCCCCCAGGTGGGGCAGGGCCGGGGCCGGGCGCTGGCCCCAGCGGAGCCGTGGGGAAGGAAGGAAGGAAGAAGCCGGGGAGGGAGCGCGGGGCTGGGAGGAACGGGAAATCCCGTCCCAGTGCCCCCAGTGCCGGGCTCCCAGTGCTCCCAGTCCCTCCAGAGCCAGGCTCCCAGTGGCCCCAGTGCCGTAGATCCCAGTGGCCCCCCGTGACAAGTTCCCAGTGCCCCCAGTGTGGGTGCTCCCAGTGCTCCCAGTGCCAGGCCTCCCAGTGTCCCCAGTGCCACAGCACGCAGTGCTCCCAGTACTGGGCTCCCAGTGCTCCCAGTACCTCCCAGGGCACCCCACGGTGGGCTGCAGGGGTCTGTGGGTGCCCAAATACCAGGAGCTGCCCCATGGCACTGCCCCACGGCTCTGCCCCATGGCTCTGCCCCATGGCTCTGCCCTATAGCACCGCCCCACGGCACTGCCTGGATGCAGCTTTGGCTGCTGGGACCAGTCCCAGCACCGTGCCGTGCCACATGGCACTGCCACACCAGCACGGCACGGTGGCACGGCACTGGGCTGCACCACGATGCGCCCTGCAACGCTCTACACTGCACCGAGCTGTGCCCTGCGCTGCTGCACTGCACCGCACTGCACCACACTGTGCCATGCTGCACCGTGCTGTGCCGTGCTGCACCTTGCAATGCCATGCACTGCTGGGCTGCACCCTGCGGTGCTGCACCCTGCTGCACCGTGCTGTGCCATGCTGCACCCTGCCATGCTGCACCGTGCCGTGCTGCACCCTGCCATGCCACGCACTGCCGTGCTGCACCCTGCTGCACCCTGCAATGCTGCGCCACACCCAGTGTGCTGCACCCTGCTGCACCGTGCAATGCTGCGCTGTGTGCTGTGCCACGCTGGGCTGCACCCTGCTGCACCCTGCTGCACCCTGCAATGCCACGCAACACCGTGCTGCACCCTGCAATGCCATGTAACGCCCTGCTGCACCCTGCAAGGCCATGCACCGCTGCACCGCACCCTGCAACGCTGTGCCATGCCATGCACTGCTGCGCTGCGCCCTGCAACACCGTGCTGCACCCTGCAATGCCCTGCACTGCTGCACTGCGCCCTGCTGCACCCTGCTGCACCCTGCCGTGCCATGCCGTGCCCGTTGCAGCGCAGCAGCAGCAGCAGCAGCAGCGCGAGGCCGCGGCGGCGCTGAGTCAGGCGGGAGGAATGCGCCCGTCTGGCGCGTGGGCGTGCGCCAGCCCCGGCCCCGCCGCCGCTGCCATTACCTAGAAAGGACATTTCTGCGCCGCCGGGCCCCGCAGCGCCCCACGGCACGCGGTGCGGCGTGCACGGCGCCGCCGTCGGGTGCCCGCGCGCACGTGCCCGCGGCTCCCCCTCGCCTCGCCGCGCACCGGCACCGGCCCCGGTTAAAATTAGCCGCGGCGTTCCCGGCACAGCCAGATGCGCGCCGAGGACAGGAAGCGGTGCCGGAGCAGGGGGGCGAGGGATGAGGACGCGGGGATCCCCCCTCCCCAAAACGCCAGCACCCCCCCTGTCCCCGGTGCCGTGCCGGAGGTGGCCGCCGGGTCCCCCTTTGGCGTCGGCCGTGGGGCGCGAAGGTGGGGCCCGGCGGCGTCGGGTGGCACCGGTGGCACCGTGGGGCGCCGCGGCCCTTCCCCGCCTATTGTTCGTCCCCTCCCGGCGCGCGGAGGAAACCCAAAACCTCCCAATAATTGTATTTAGGAACTTCCATCATCTCCACGGAGACGGGCGGTGACGGCAGTGCCGCGGCCGGGCCGGATCCTGGCAGCGCCCCATGGGGCTGGCGTTAACCCCCCGGGCGCCGCCGTGGGGCGCGGGGGGACGGGGACGGGGGCAGTGCCCGGCCCCACAAGTGCCCCCATGGGGAGATGCCCAGCCCCACAAGTCCCCAGGGGGGGACGATGCTTGGCTCCATGGGGCACCCTTGGGGAGGGGTCCCCACGAGGACAAGGCTCAGCCCCACAGGTCCCATAGGGGACGGTGCCTGGACCCACAGAGCCCCACTGGGGACAGGGCTTGGCCCCACGGGGGACAATTCCCAGCCCCACACGTCCCCAGTGGGGACAACAGCCGGCCCCACAAGTCCCCCCAGGGATTATCTCCCAGCCCCACAAGTCCCCCCAGGGGGCTCAGCCCCACACATCCCCAGCTGGCACAGCACCAGCCCCACAAGTCCCCATAGGGCACAGCGCCCAGCCCCACACACCCCATAGCAGGCGACGCCTGGCCCCATGGCTCTCTGGGGGACGGCGCTTAGCCCCATTGGGGACCGTGCCCAGCCCCACAAGTCCCCATGGGGTTCGGGGAGGTTGGGGGGGGGACGGGGGAGCTGAGGGCTTTGGGGGGCCCGGGCCGTGCCGTGCGGCCGCAGTGACGCGCTGTGGTTTTGCCGACTTCCGACGCGGGCTCTGTTTAATGTCTGTGTGTGCGGCATCGCCATGGAGATCCCGGCGCCCGCCCGGCCCCGCCGACGTCACCCACGCACCCCGGGCGTCCCCGGGCTTCCCCGGCACCGGGGCTTCGGCCCACGGCGTGTCCCCCCCTCCACACTCCCCCCCCCTAGGCTTGGGGACAAGGAACGGGGACGTGGGGGTGGCCGGTGTCGCCCCTGCACCCCGGCACCGCCCCGGTGCCCCCCCCGGCGTTGCCCGGCCCCACACAGCCGGGGGCTGGGGGGAAACTGAGGCACGGGCTGGGATGGGCACGGGGGGGTGGGCACGCCGTGGGGCACCCAGGCGCCTCCTTATGGGGCAGGAGGCCCCCATGCCGTGGGGCACCCACGCCGTGGGGCACCGAGCAGCCAGTTATGGGGCGCCCAGCTCCTGAGCTGTGGGGCAGGAAGGCCCCCGAGCATGGGGTGGGTGAGCCCCCTCGCCATGGGGCACCGAGTGCCCTCGCCATGGGGCGCTCAGCCCACGTGCTGTGGGGCAGCGAGCTGCCTTGCCATGGGGCACTGAGCCCCCTTGCCATGGGGCACTGACCCCCCTTCTATAGGGCACTGAGCCACCACGCCATGGGGCACTGCACCCCCGCCATGGGGCAATGAGCCCCCTCACTGTGGGGTGCTGAGCTGCTGTGCTGTGGGGCACGTGGGCCCTTGGCAATGGGGCACTAACCACACGTTATGGGGCAGCGAGCCCCCTTGCTGTGGGGCACTGTGGGGCGCTGAGCTTCTTTGCCATGGGGCGCTGCGCTGCTGTGCCATGGGGCACGTGGGGCCTTGCCATGGGGCACAAAGTACCCACTTGGGGGGCAGCAAGCCCCCTAGCTGTGGGGCAGCGAGCTGCCATGCTATGGGGCACTGTGCACCACGCCATGGGGCACTGAGCCCCCTTGCTATGGGGCGCTGTGCTGCTGTGCCATGGGGCACGTGGGCCCTTGCCGTGGGGCACAAACCACCCAGGTTATGGGGCAGCGAGCCGCCTTGCCGTGGAGCACAGACCCCCAAGCCATGGGTCATGGAGCCCTATAGCTGTGGGGCGCAGACCCCCATGCCATGAGGCATAGACCCCTGTGCCGTGGGACGCAGACCCCCATTCCATGGGGCACAGAGCCCTATAGCCATGGGACCAGACCCCCATGCCATGGGGTGCAGACCCCCAAGCTGTGGGGCTCAGATCCCCATAGCCGTGGGGCGCAGACCCCCAAGCTGTGGGGTGAAGACCCCCAAGCTGTGGGGCTCAGACCCCCATAGCCATGGGGCGCAGACCCCCAAGCCGTGGGGCGCAGACCCCTATAGCCATGGAGCGCAGCCCCTCAACCCATGGTGCACGGAGCTGTGGGACGCAGCCCCCGGTGCCGTGGGGCGCAGACCCCCGAGCCGTGGGTCTGGGGACCCCCCCCACGGCCACCCCCCGCCCGCAGACTGTTCGGCACCGCGCACCCACGAGCGGCTCAGGGCCGGCGGCCTCGAAAGGGTGCGGAGAGGAGCCGGGCGCCGCGGCCCAGGCCCCTCCTCTCGCCGCCGGCCGCGGCCCTCGCTGCGTTCCCGGGGCGGAGCGAAGGTTTTAAAAAGGATTTCCCTTCTTGGAGTAAAAGTCAGTGACTTTGGGAAGCCTTCGCACGCCCCGGCCGCCCGCCGCCGCCGCCGCTCCCCGGGGACCCCGGCGGGGCCGCCGCGAGCCGCTCCCGGTGAGTACGGCGGCGACCCCGGCGGCGACCCCGCTGCCCCCTTGTCCCCGTCCCCGTCCCCGTCTCCGGCTCTCGGCGTCGGGGAAGGGAGATTGGGGCGAGGGGGAGGGCGAGGCCCAGCTCGGGCCGCCGGCTTCGCCGCGTGCCGGCGGTGCCGCCCGGGCGGTGCCGGGAGGGTTCTGGGTGGTTCCGAGCGGTTCCGAGCGCCTGGCGGGCACGCGGCGGCCAGGGGGCGACGCGGGGCCCCCCGGCGGTGAGCGGCGAGGGCCGCGGTTGGCGCGGGGCCGGGCGCGCGGGCGCGGGCGGGCGCCGCCGAGCAGCGTGATTCATCCTTTCCCCCCCCCCGGCGCTGCGTGTGCGGACGGGCGCGGACGGGGCGGCCCCCGCCTCGCTCCTCCTCGCCCCGCCGCCGCCACCCACCGCCGCCGGCACCGCCGACAACGACGGCGCGGTGCCGGGGAGACGCGACACCCCCACCCCAAAAACACCACCACCACCAGCACCAGCACCACCACCACAGGGACCCCCCACGTTGACCGGGATCCCCCCCCCTGCACCGCCCCGGATCGCCGGGACCCCCCGGGACCCCGGTGCCGGTGCCGCCGCCGCATCCGGCGCCGTGTGCGAGGGCGCGGCCGGCACCGGCCCCCAGGCGTCGGGGAGGCGTCGACGGGGTTGGCCCCGTGGTGATTTTTATTTTTATTTTTTTTTTAGTGGGGGGGGGAAATTGGATCAAAACATAACCAAAAAAAAAAATAGAAATGGAAATAGAATTGGGAAAAAAAAGGGGGAAATGCAAAGGTTTAATGAAGGGGGATGGGGGCAGGGGGGTGCGGGGCGGCCGCCCCCGCGCGGTGCCCGCCGGGGCCCTCGGGACCGGTCGGGGCGGCCGGGCCGGCACCGCCCTGGCGCCGTGTGGGCAACGCGCCCGGCCCCACGGCGAGCCCGGCCCCATGGCGGGCCCAGCCCCATAGCGAGCGTGGCCCCACAGAGAGCTTGGCCCCAGAGCGAGCCCGGCCCCATGGCGGGCCCGGCCCCATAGCGAGCGTGGCCTCATGGTGAGCCTGGCCCCATAGCAAGCCTGGCCCCATAGCGAGCCTGGCTCTATGGTGGGCTCAGCCCCATAGAGAGCCTGGCCCCATAGCGAGCCTGGCCCCATAGCGGGCTCAGCCCCATAGCGAGCCTGGCCCCACAGAGAACGCGGCCCAACGGCGAGCCTGGCCCCATAGCAAGTCTGGCCCTATGGCGGGCCCAGCCCCATAGCAGGCCCAGCCCCATAGCGAGCCTGGCCCCACAGAGAGCCTGGCCCCATAGCGAGTTTGGCCCCATGATGATCCTGGCCCCATGGTTGGCCTGGCCCCATAGCGAGCCTGGCCCCATAGAGAACCTGGCCCTGTGGTGGGCCCAGCCCCATAGCAAGCCTGGCCCCATAGCAGGCTCTGCCCCATAGCGAGCTCTGCCCCATAGCGTGCCCAGCCCCACAGCGATCCCAGCCCCACGGCGCCCACCCCCCGGCGCCCACCCGGTGCCGCCACCGCCACCCCTCGCCCTCCTCGCGCCCGCAGCGCCGCCCGCCCGTTTTTGCCCGTTTTCACCCCTTTTCACCCCAATCCGGGCCTCGTCCCACGGCGCCACCAGCGGGGACCCCACGCCCCCCGCTTTGGGCAGGCACCCACCAAGCGGCCCCCCCCGGGTGCCCCCCCCGGACATTTTGTTTACGCCGCCGCCGCCGCTCGCTGTTTATCCCCATTTTTTGGGCCTTTTCCACCCGATTCCCTTTGAAGTTCGCCCGTTGCCTTGGTGACGGTGATGTCACGGCCGGGAGGGGCCTCGGGGCTCCCACATGGCGGCCGAGCACCCGGCCCCGTGGCACCGCCAACACCGGGCCTTTGGGGGGGGGGGGCACCGGGAATTTATTTTTTTTGGGGGGAGCACCGGGGGCGGTGGGCGCAGGGTTTGGGCTTGGGGCCTTCGGCCTCGTCCCGGTGTCACCGCGCTGTCCCCGTGTGCCCCCCCCCACCCCCGCCTTTGGTCCCGTGTCCCCGCGTCACCCCCGTGACCCCCACCCCACGGTGTCCCCCCCCGGTGACCCCCTTCCCTTGACCCTAATTTGGGACCCCCAGGCTGACCCCTCTGCTCCTTGCCTGCAGGTGGGCGACGACCCCGCGACGACGACGACGACGAAGATGAAGATGACGACGATGATGATGATGATGATGATGAAGGCGCCCCCCCACCCGCCCTGTCTCCCCCCATCCCTGCGGCCGCCCGCCGGGGTTCCTGGCGATGCGATTTTTTACCGTTCTCGCCCAAAATCACATTGCCAGGGATTTCCAACGGCGGCGGCGCCCGCGACGGCGACACCGAGGAAGGGAGGGGGGCGAAAATCGCGATATGGGGCTGGGAATCGCGATATGGGGCTGGGAATGGTGATACGGGGGGGTGGGGGTGGCGATATGAGGGGTGGGGGTGGCGATAGGAGGGTGGGAATTGTGTCCGGGGGGGGCTGAATCGCGATATGAAGGTGGGAATCGCGATATGAAGGTGGGAATCGCGATATGGGAGTGGGAATTGTGATATGGGGGGGTGAATTACGATATGGGGGTGGGAATTACAATACGGGGGTGGATGAATCGCGATACAGGGGGGTGAATCGCACGACATGGGGGGCTGAATCGCGACATGGGGGGTTGAGTCGCGATATGGGGAGGCCGGCCGGCCCCGTGGCGCAGGGCTTAGCCCACCTGTGAACAGCGATGGCTGACCCGGCGTGTTCACAGTGGCTAAGTTCCGCGTCCCGGAGCCCCCCCCGGGACCCCCCCCCTTAACCATGGGGACCCCCCCCCACCACCACCACCACCACGTGACCCCCCAGCCCGGGCCCCGCCCCCGTGCCTACTGAGCTGATTTGCAGTTGCTTTGCCTAAACTGGCTCAGTTCAGCAGGAACAGGGGTCTGCGCCCCCGCCACCCCCGGGACCCCCCCCTCCCGGGGGAACCCCCCCCCTCCCCTCCCCTCCCCTCCCCACCTCCTTCCCCTCCCCCCACGGGACACGGTGGGGGAGGGGCACAGCCCACGTGGGTTCTCTCTCCCCCCCTCCCCCAAAATCCGGCTCCGGTCACGCGGGGAGGGGGTTAGGGGGTGGGGGAGGGGCGGGGGGTGAGTCACGGCAGGGGGGGGGAAGGGCGGGGGGGGCGCGCCCTTTTTTCCGCGTTATTGCCCCAAATAAAGGCTCGGCCCCGAACGCGCCCAGTTTCAGGGAATTTCCCTGACGTCATCAAGGGGGCGGGGTTTAAACGAGACCACGCCTACTGTGGGTGGGGTCAGAGGGGCCACGCCCACCCGCGGGGAAGGGGGGGTTGCCCACGTGGCCCCCCCCCCTCCGAGGCGGGGTCGCGGCGCCTTTAAGGCGCAGCCGCGCCGCTGGCCACGCCCCCTAAGCGCGCTGATTGGCTGCGGCGCTGAGCGCGGGGCCCGCCCGACGCGGGCTGTCAATCAGCAGCGGGTGGGCCAATGAGCGGGGCGGGGGGGCGGGGGCCCCGGCGGGAGTGGGCGGGGCCTCGCCCATTCATAAAATGCCGGCGGCGGCCGCCAAGGCGGGGACGGGACGAGACGGGGGGAGGGGCGGGAAATTGGGACCCCCGCCATGGGAACCCCGGGACCCCCCCCAAGGGGCTTCCCCCGCACGAGGGGAATCCCCAGCCCCTCCCCCCCCACTCCCAGCCCTGCCCACCCCCAATTATGCCCCCTCCCCCCCCTTTAACCCCCTCTTCCCCTTAACACCCCCCCGGGGACCCCCCACACGGCTGGGAGGGGGCTCCCCGTGTCCCCCCCTCTCCTCACCCCCCACAAAGACACCCAGAGCTGAGGGGGGGGGCTGAAGCCCCAAATTTCTTTTTATTAAGCAAAAATTAAGGCATGAAGGGCGGGGGGGCTCAAAGTGGGGGGGTCTCGGGGGGGTCAGGCGCGCCCCTTTTTGCCTTTGCCCTTTTTTGGGGGGCGGCGGGGGGGCGCCACCAGCTTCAGCTTCTTGGGGTGCGCGGCCCCCGCCTTGAGGGCGGCCTCGCGCTCGATGCGCAGCCGGATGCCGACCTCCAGGCTCTGGGGGGGGGGCACAAGGGGAGATTAGAGGGGAGGGGCGGGGGGGCACCCCCAACACCCCCCCAATCAACCTCTCCCCCCCCTCACCTTCTTCAGCTTCTGCTGCTGGATCACGCGCAGCTTCTTGGGGGCGATGACGCGGCCTGGGGGGGCAGTGAGTGATGGGGGGGGCACAACACCCCCAGCCCCCCTCAACACCTCAGCCCCCCGACACCCCCTCCCCAACACCCCCAGTCCCCCTCTGACACCCTCCTGCCCCCCTCTTCAAGCCTCCCCACCCAGTGACCCCCAACCCCCTCCCTCGAGGCGCCCCCCCCCCAGTGTCCCCCAGACCCGGTGCCCCCCATGCAGTTTCTCCCCCCCGGTTCTCCCCCTCCCCTTGCCCCCAACCCCCCTCCACGTGCTCCCCTCCCCGGTTTCTCCCCCAGTGCCTCCAAACTCGGTGCCCCCCGGCACCCCCAAACCCTTCCGCCCCCCCGTGCCCTTCCCGGTGCCCCCCCACCCCATTTCACCCCCCGGTACTCCCCAAACCCAGTTCCTCCCCATCCCCGTGCCCCCCCCATGCCCCCCATCCCTCCCGGTTGCCCCCCCTCCCCGGTGCCCCCCCCAAACCGTTTCTCCCCCAGGTACCCCCAAATTCGTCGCCCCCTCTCCCGGTACCCCCCGGTGCCCCCCATCCCATTTCACCCCCATTACCCCCCAAACCCAGTTCCCCCCCACCCCGTGCCCCCCAGTGCCCCCCCCATCCGGTTTCTCCCCCCGCTACCCCCAAACCCGGTTCCCCCCTCCCCGTGCCCCCGGTGCCCCCCTCCCGGTTTGCCCCCCCCTCACCTCCCTTCCTGGGTCCCCGCGCCCCCCCCCCCGCCGTTGCCGCCGTCCGGGGCCGTTTGGCCGCCGCCTTGGGCCTGCCCTGCGCCATGGGAGCCACTTCCGGGGGGCGGGGCTTAACGGAGGGGGCGGGGCTTACCCGAGGGGGCGTGTCTTTACCCGGGGGGCGTGGCTCACCCGAGACGGGGGCACGCGTTACCCGAGGGGGGCGTGGCTTACTCAGGGGGCGTGGTTTACCCGAGGGGGGCGTGGTTTACCAGATGGGTGGGGCGCGCGGCTTACACGAGGGGGTATTGGCTTACCCGACGGGTGGGGGCGTGGCTTACAAAAAGGGGGCGGGGTTTACCTGGAGGTGGGCGGGGCCCGGAGGGGGAAGGGGGCGGGGCCTCAGAGCGCGCCGTGCGCCTCCAGCGCGGCGCGGAGCTGGGAGGGGGAAGACCCCCACTCCGTGACGATGCCCCCCGTGATCAGCTCGTGCGGGGTGACGTCAAACGCGGGGTTCCACACGTCGATACCTGGGGGGGTCCGGGGTCAGCGGGGGCACCCCCAAAGGGGGACACCCCACAAAGGGAGCCCACCCTATAGGGAGACCCCCATAGGGACCTCACCCCATAGGGCGACCCCCAGAGGGAGACCCCCCCCAGAGGGACCTCACCCCACAGGGACCCCCCCCCCCAAGAAGGAGCCCACCCCATGGGGACCTCACCCTATAGGGAGCCCCCCAGAGCGACCCCACCACTGGGACCCTCTTATAGGGAGCCCACCATTGGGACCTCACCCCATAGGGACCCCCCCCCAGAAGGACCTCACCCTACCATACACCCCATAACCCCCCCATATGGGACCCCCCCCACCCCATAACCCCCCCATACAGGACCCCCCACCCCATAACCCCCATTCACCCCATAAGCCCCCCAATCACCACATAACCCCCCATACAGGACCCCCCCACCCCATAACCCCCCATATGGGACCCCCCCACCCCATAACCCCCCATTCACCCCATAACCCCCCCATATGGGACCCCCCATCCCATAACCTCCCATACGGGACCCCCCCACCCCATAACCCCCGTATGGGACCCCCCACCCCATAACCCCCCCATTCACCCCATAACCCCTCCATTCACCCCATAACCCCCCCATACAGGACCCCCCGACCCTATAACCCCCCCATTCACCCCATAACCCCCCATTCACCCCATAACCCCCATACGGGACCCCCACCACCCCATAACCCCCCCATTCACCCCATAACCCCCCATTCACCCCATAACCCCCATACGGGACCCCCACCACCCCATAACCCCCCATTCACCCCATAACCCCCCATTCACCCCATAACCCCCCATACAGGACCCCCCGACCCTATAACCCCCCATTCACCCCATAACCCCCATTCACCCCATAACCCCCCATACAGGACCCCCCCACCCCATAACCCCCCATTCACCCCATAACCCCCATTCACCCCATAACCCCCATACGGGACCCCCACCACCCCATAACCCCCCATTCACCCCATAACCCCCCATACAGGACCCCCCCACCCCATAACCCCCCCCCCCCTGTACCGGGTGCTGCCCCCAGCTCGGATCCGGGGCGCTCCTCCAGGGGCAGTTGCCCCCCCGAGGGCAGGGTGGGGTCGCAGGAGGCGCTGGGGGCGGCCACGTAGAGGGGGACCCCGTGCTGCCGCGCCGCCAGCGCCAGGGGGTACGTCCCCACCTTGTTGGCCGTGTCCCCGTTGGCGGCCACGCGGTCGGCGCCCACCACCACGGCTGGGGGAGGGGGGGGCACAATGAGGGGGGGTGAGACCCCCGGTATGGGATCGGCCGGGACCCCAGAGCCCAGCCCCCAGCCCCAGCACGGTCCATGGGGTCCCGTAATGGTCATGGCCCTATCCCAGTTGGCCCAGTCCCATGGCCCTGTCCCTGTCCCATGGCCCCATCCCCGTCCCATGGCCCCGTCCCCATCCCCTGTCCCCAACCCCTGTCCCCAACCCCATCCCCTGTCCCCAACCCCATCCCACATCCCCCCAATGTCCCCATCCCATCCCTGTCCCTCCTGCCCCACTGTCACCCCCCTAATTTTTCCCCTTGTCCCCCCACCTCTATCCCAGTCCCCATCCCGTCCCCATCCCAGTGTTCCCATTCCCACATCCCCACCCTGTGTCCCCCCACCCCATTGTGTCCCCATCCCCTGTTCCCATCCCTGCATCCCCCCACCCCGTTGTGTCCCCTGTCCCTGTGTCCCCGTCCCCCCACCCCACCATGTCCCCATCCCAATGTCCCCCAACCCCATTGTGTGTCCCCATCCCCATCCCGTCTCCATCCCCATGCCCCCATCCCCACCCCCACCCCATATCCCCCTCCCCATTGCATCCCCATCCCCGTGCCACCCTCCCCATTGTGTCCCCATCCCCACACCCCCACCCCATATCCCCCTCCCCATTACATCCCCATCCCAGTGCCCCCCTCCCCATGTCCCCATTGCGTCCCCATTGCGTCCCCATCCCCGTGCCCCCCTCCCCACGTCCCCACATCCCCACCTCATATCCCCCTCCCCATTGTGCCCCCATCCCCGTGCCCCCTCCCCACATCCCCATTGTGTCCCCATCCCCACCCCTCCACCCCATATCCCCCTCCCCATTACATCCCCATCCCCGTGCCCCCCTCCCCATGTCCCCACATCCCCATCCCCCTCCCCCTCCCCATGCCCCCTCCCCATTGTGCCCCCATCCCCGTGCCCCCCTCCCCACGTCCCCACCCCCCACCCCATATCCCCCTCCCCATTGCGTCCCCATCCCCATGCCCCCTCCCCATTACATCCCCATCCCCGTGACCCCCTCCCCACATCCCCATTGCGTCCCCACATCCCCATGCCCCCCTCCCCATTACATCCCCATCCCCGTGACCCCCTCCCCACATCCCCATTGCATCCCCATTGCGTCCCCCTCCCCATATCCCCCTCCCCATTGTGCCCCCATCCCCGTGCCCCCTCCCCACGTCCCCATTGTGCCCCCATCCCCATGCCCCCTCCCCCCACGTCCCCACCCCCCACCCCATATCCCCCTCCCCATTGTGTCCCCATCCCCACCCCCCACCCTATATCCCCCTCCCCATTGTGCCCCCATCCCCATGCCCCCCTCCCCACATCCCCACATCCCCACCCCATATCCCCCCACCCCATGTCCCCCCACCCCATATCCCCCTCCCCATTACATCCCCATCCCCGTGCCCCCCTCCCCACATCCCCATTGCGTCCCCATCCCAACGTGACCCCCCTGTCCCCCCGTGCCCCCCACCCTGCACGCCGCGGTGCCGGATGGCGCTGGCGGCGGCGCTGTCGGTGATGAGGGTGGCCGGGACCCCGGCGCGCTGCAGCTCGAGCGCGGTGAGGCGAGCGCCCTGGTTGCACGGCCGCGTCTCCGTGCAGAACACCCGCGCCACGCGGCCCTGCGCGTGCAGCGCCCACACGATGCCTGCGGGGCACAGCGGGGTCACGACCCCCCCCCCCCGGGCCCCCAGAACCACCCCCGGGACCCCAAAAGCACCCCCGGGACCCCAAAACCACCATCGGGGCACCAGAACTCCACTGGGACCCCAAAATCACCCCCGGGACCCCAGAACCACCCCCGGGACCCCAAAAGCACCCCCGGGACCCCAAAAGCACCCCCAGGGCACCAGAACTCCACTGGGACCCCAAAACCTCACCAGGACCCCAAAACCTCACCATGATCCCAAAACCCCACTGGGACCCCAAAACAATGCCTGCGGGGCACAGCGGGGTCACGACCCCCCCCCCCCGGGACCCCAGAACCACCCCCGGGACCCCAAAAGCACCCCCAGGGCACCAGAACTCCACTGGGACCCCAAAACCACCCCCGGGACCCCAAAACAATGCCTGTGGGGCACAGCAGGGTCACGACCCCCCCCGGACCCCAAAACCACCCCCGGGACCCCAAAACCACCACCAGGGCTCCAGAACCCCACTGGGACCCCAAAAGCACCACCAGGGCCCCAAAATCCCCCTGGGATCCCAAAACCCCACTGGGACCCCAAAACAATGCCTGTGGGGCACAGCGGGGTCACGACCCCCCCCGGGACCCCAGAACCACCCCCGGGACCCCAAAACCCCACTGGGACCCCAGAACCAACCCAGAACCCCAAAACAATGGCTGGAAGGCACAGCAGGGTCACGACCCCCCGGGACACCAAAACCACCCGCAGGGCCCCAAAATAATGCCTGGGGCCACAGCGGGGTCACGACCCCCCCCCCCGGGGCCCCGCAAATCACCCCCAGGACCCCAAAACCACCCGCAGGGCTCCAGAACCTCCCCAGGACCCCAAAACCTCACCAGGACCCCAAAACAATGCCTGGGGGGCACAGCAGGGTCATGAACCCCCCGGGACCCCAAAACTACCCTCAGGGTCCCAGAACCTCCCCGGGACCCCAAAACCCCACTGGGACCCCAAAACCACCACCAGAGCACCACAACTCAACTGGGACCCCAAAAACTTCCCAGGACCCCAAAACCACCCCCAGGGCCCCAAAATTCCCCTGGGACCCCAAAACCTCACCATGATCCCAAACCCCCCAGGACCCCAAACCAACACCTGAGGGGGCGCAGTGGTGTTCCCCCAGTCCCCCCAAACGTCCCTGAGACCCCCTGGAACCCCTCCAAACCCCTCTGGGACCCCCCCAGGACCCCCCAATTCCCCCCGAGACCCCCTGTACCCCCCAGGACCCCCAAACCAACACCTGGGGGAGCGCAGCGGCGTCCCCCAGTCCCCCCAAACCACCCTGAGACCCCCAGAACCCCCAGAACCCCCCCCAACCCCCACCCCAAGACCCCCAAGACCCCCCAATCCCCCCGAGACCCCCTGTACCCCCCAGTCCCCCCAAACCCCCCCCAAACCCCCCTAAGACCCCCAGAACCCCCAGAACCCCCCAGAACCCCCCCCAACCCGCACCCCAAGATCCCCCAAGACCCCCAGGACCCCCCAAGACCCCCCCAGACCCCCCCCAGTACCGAGCGCGGTGCCGTAGCCGGCGGTGGCGAGCCCCCCGGTGTTGCAGTGGGTGAGCAGGGTGACGGCGCTGCCGGGGGGGACGCGCCCCAGGATGTGCCGCGCGCCGTGCGCCCCGATGCTGCGGTTCTGAGCCACGTCCCGCCGCAGCAGCCCCTCCAGGTGCTCGATGCTGCTGGGGGGGCACGGGGGTTAGAAAGGGGTTAGAAGGGGGTTAGAGGGTTTTGGGGGGGTTTGGGGGGTTTAGGGGGGACCCCGTAACCCCCTTCCCACCCCAAATGGGGTTGGAGGTGAAAGACCCCGGCCTTAATCCCCATGTGCCATGATGGGGTTTGGGCCCCCCCTTCCTTGTGCCCCCCCAAAGGGAGATTTGGGACCCCCTTCCTTGTGCCCCCCACCCAAAGGGAGCTGTGGGACCCCCCCACGCCCGTAATGGAGCTGTGGGACCCCCCTTTGTGCCCTCCCCCCAAAGGGAGATTTGGGACCCACCCCGTGCCCATTGCCCCAACCCCCTCCAGGGACTCCCCCACATCTCCCCAACCCCCTCCTCACCCCCCCAACCCCCCAATTCCCCCCCCAACCCCCTTCTCACCCCCCATTGCCTCCCCATTACCCCCTCCTCACCCCCAACCCCCCCATCAGCCCCCCAACACCCCAACCCCCCAACCCCCTCCTCACCCCCAAACCCCCTCCTCAACCCCCCATTGCCCCCCTCACCCCTTCACCCCTCCATCACCCCCCTCACCCCCTCCTCACCCCCCCAACCCCCTCCTCACCCCCAAACCCCCCTCCTCAACCCCCCATTGCCCCCCATCACCCCTTCACCCCTCCATCACCCCCCTCACCCCCTCCTCACCCCCAACCCCCTCCTCACCCCCCATCACCTCCCCTCACCCCCTCCTCACCCCCCACCCCCATTGCCCCCCAACCCCCCAACCCCCCATTGACCCCCTCAACCCCCTCCTCACCCCCCACCCCATTATTTCCCCCCCCCAACACCCCCTCCTCACCCCCCACCCCATTATTCCCCCCCCAACCCCCTCCTCACCCCCACCCCATTATTTCCCCCCCAACACCCCCTCCTCACCCCCCACCCCATTATTTCCTCCCCCCAACCCCTCCTCACCCCCTCCTCACCCCCACCCCATTATTCCCCCCCCAACCCCCTCCTCACCCCCCCACCCCATTATTTCCCCCCAACACCCCCTCCTCACCCCCCACCCCATTATTTCCCCCCCCACCCCCTCCTCACCCCCTCCTCACCCCCCCACCCCATTATTTCCCCCCCAACCCCTCCTCACCCCCCAACCCCATTATTCCCCCTCCCCACCCCCCCACCCTTATCACCCACCTCTCCCTCAGCTGCGCCTCCCCGGGGGGGGGTCTCTCCTTCAACCACCCCCTCACCGCGTCCCGCAGCCTCCGGGCCTCCCTCTGCATGTTGCTCCCCGTGGGCCGCGCTCCCTCCAGCCGCCGCAGCCGCCGGTCCACCAAGGCCTCCAGCTCCTCCGCCGACCCCCCCCGGGCCAAATCCGGGGCCCCCCCGGCCCACAGCTCCACCGCCAGCGCCAGGCAGCCCACCAGGGCGATGGCCGGAGCCCCCCGCACCTCCATGGAGGCGATGGCCGCCCGCGCCCGCTCCACGTCCCGCACGGCCTCGTAGCGCACCTCGGCCGGCAGCAGCCGCTGGTCCAGCACCCACAGCGAGCCGCGGCGGTACCGCAGCGCCGACAGGGCCCCCGCGGGCAGGCACGAGGCCCACGAGGCCTCAGCGGGGTCACCGGCGGCGGCGGCGCCGCTGGCGTTCGTGTCGCTGCTGCTGGTGTTCGTGTCGCTGGTACTGGTGGGCATACTGGCACCGGTACTGGTACTGCTGCCACTGGTGGGCATACTGGCACCGGTACTGGTACTGCTGCCACTGGTAGTTGTGCTGCTGGTACTGGTGGTTATACTGGCACCGGTACTCGTACCGCTGCCACTGGTACTTGTACTGCTGCCACTGGTGGCCATACTACCACTGGTACTCATACCACTGCTACTGGTGGCCATACTACCACCGGTACTCATACCACTGCCACCAGTACTCATACCACCGCTACCAGTGTCCATACTGCCACCGGTACTGGTACTGCTGCCACTGGTAGTTGTGCTGCTGGTACTGGTGGTCATACTGCCACCAGTACTCATACCACCGCTACCGGTGGCCATACTGCCACCGGTACTCATACCACTGCTACTGGTGGCCATACTGCCACCGGTACTGGTACTGCTGCCACTGGTGGTCATACTACCACCAGTACTCATACCGCTGCCACTGGTATTCATACCACTGCTACTGGTGGTCATATTGCCACCAGTATTCATACTGCTGCTACTGGTGGCCATACTACCACTGGTATTCGTACCGTTGCTACTGGTGGCCATACTACCACCAGTACTGGTACTGCTGCCACTGGTATTCATCCCGCTGCTACTGGTGGTCATCTTGCCACCAGTATTTGTACTGCTGCCACTGGTGTCCATACTGCCACTGGTATTCACACTGGTATTCAGACTGGTGCCACTGGTGCCTGTGCTGGTCCCCGTACGGCTGTTACTGGTGTCCGCGCTGCCACCTGTGTGTGTACCACCAGTACTCGTGGTCGTGCTGCTACTGGTACCAGTACTGCCACTACTGGTGCCGGTACTGCCACTGCTGGTGCTTGTACTGCTACCAGTGTCCGTACTGGTCCCTGTACTGCTGCTACTGGTGTCCACGCTGCCACCAGTGTGAGCACTGGTCCCCGACCCACTGCTCCCAGTGTCCCCACTGCTTCCGGTCCCACCGCTACTGGTGTCCCCACTGCTCCCAGTGCCGCTGCTACTGGTGTTCCCACCACCACCAGGCCCACACCACCGCCACCAGTATCCCCACTGCTCCCAGTACCCGTCCCACTGCTCCCAGTGCCCGTCCCACTGCTCCCAGTGCCCGTCCCACTGCTCCCAGTGCTCGTCCCACTGCTCCCAGTGCCCGTCCCACTGCTCCCAGTACCCATCCCACCGCTCCCAGTACCCGTCCCACTGCTCCCAGTGCCCGTACCACTGCTCCCAGTGCCCGTACCACTGCTCCCAGTGCCGCCACCAGTGCCGGAAGCCCAGCACCGGAGCGTCCGGCCCCCTCCCCCCCCCCCCAGCCATAACCCAACCCCCGCAATCACCATGCGCAGGAGGCCGGGGGTTCACTCACTCAGCTTTTAATGTCCGGGGGGGGCTGCACGGGGTTGGGTTTGATGGGGGGGGGCTCCCAGGACCAGCCGGGAGGGATGGGACCCCCAACCCCAGAGGACCAGGACCCCCCAGATCTGCTGGAAGAGCTGGGACCCCGGACCCACTGGGAGGGCTGGGACCCCCCCAGACCTTCCAGGCAGGCCAAGACCCCCAGACCCACTGGGAGGGCTACGACCCCCCCCCAGGAGAACCAGGACTCCCCCCCGCCCCCCCCGGAGAGCCATAACACCCCCCCCCAGGATGGGCAGGACCCCCCCCGGATCCACCAGGAGGGCTGGGACCCCCCCAGGAGGACCAGACGCCCCCCAAGGAGAGCCAGGACCCCCCTGGACCTGCCAGGAGGGCCAAGACCCCCCCCCAAAGACCCCCCCTCCCCCAAAGACCCCCCTCAGACACTCTCAGCCTCAGAGCTCGAGCCTGAGTAATCAGCAACGAGGGAGGGGGGGCTCCTGGGCGGGGGGGCTCCTGGGCCGGGGGGGCCGGGTGGGGGTCTCCTGGGCAACGGGGGGCCCCTTTGGCCGCGGGGGCCCCCGAAGCCCCCTCCCCACCGCGGCGCCGGACGATGCCCAGCACGGCGGGGCTGGGCCCGGGGCTCAGCTGGGGGGTCAGCAGCAGGGGGCCCCCGGGACCCCCGGCTCCGGGGGTCCCCGGGGGGCAGCAGTGGCGGGGGGGGGGCGAACCAGGAGCGGGCGCAGATTTGGGTCCGTTTCATGCGCTGCTTCTCCTCGTAGGCTGCGGGGGGGACACGGGGACATCAGGGGGGTCCCAGCCCCTCTGCCCCCCCCCCCAGGACCCCCCCACGTACAATGGGGGCTGTGCAGCTTGAGCAGCGCCGCCAGACGCCGGTCGGCTTCGTCCTGGCCTTCAGCCTCCTCCTCCTCCTCGCGCTGCGCCGCCTTCTCCTCCTGCATGGGGGGGACGGGAGCTCACGGGGGGGGTCAGAGAGGTGCTGGGGGGGGGGTTTTTTGTTTTTTGGGGGGGGTCCCGTACCCGGAAGCGGCGCCGCAGCATGCTGTTGAGGCCGAAGTCGTCCCTCCAGGCGCTCTGAGCCTCCTGCAGCGAGGCCAGCGAGGGCACCGCGCGCTGCAGCGCCGCTCGGTCGGCAGCGCCGTGCTCCAGGCGGAACATCGCGTCCGAGGACAGCAGGGACTGCTGCTCGGGGGCTGGGGGGGCCCGGGGGGGGCATTAGGGGACATTAGGGACAGGAGGGACAAGAGGGGATGGGACAGGGATGGAGGGGACAGGAGGGGATGGAGGGGATGGGGACAGGAGGGCTCCAGGCGGAACATCGCATCCGAGGACAGCAGGGACTGCTGCTCGGGGGCTGGGGGGGGGCTGGGGGGCGTGAGGGGACATTAAGGGACATTAGGGGACATAGGGGACATGAGGGGACAGGAGGGACAAGAGGGGATGGGACAGGGATGGAGGGAACAGGAGGGGATGGAGGGGACAGGAGGGATGGGGACAGGAGGGCTCCAGGCGGAACATCGCGTCCGAGGACAGCAGGGACTGCTGCTCGGGGGCTGGGGGGGCACGGGGGGGGCATTCGGGGACATTAGGGACGTTAGGGGACATAGGGGACATGAGGGAATAGGGATGGAAGGGACAGGAGGGGATGGAAGGGATGGAGGGGACAGGAGGGGATGGAGGGGACAGGAGGGATCCAGCCAGTACATGGTGTCTGAGGACAGCAGGGACTGCTGCTCGGGGGCTGGGGGGGCAGGGGGGGGGCATTAGGGACATTAGGGACAGGAGGGGACATAGGGGACATGAGGGGATAGGGATGGAGGGGACAGGAGGGGATGGAAGGGATGGAGGGGACAGGAGGGCTCCAGGCGGAACATGGTGTCTGAGGACAGCAGGGACTGCTGCTCGGGGGCTGGGGGGCACGGGGGGCATTAGGGGACATTAGGGACGTTAGGGGACATAGGGGACATGAGGGAATAGGGATGGAAGGGACAGGAGGGGACAGGAGGGGATGGGACAGGGATGGAGGGGACAGGAGGGCTCCAGCCAGTACATGGTGTCTGAGGACAGCAGGGACTGCTGCTCGGGGGCTGGGGGGGGACAGGGGGGGCATTAGGGACATTAGGGACAGGAGGGGACATTAGGGATATTAGGGGATGGAGGGGACAGGAGGGCTCCAGGCGGAACATCGCGTCCGAGGACAGCAGGGACTGCTGCTCGGGGGCTGGGGGGCACGGGGGGGGCCATTAGGGGACATTAGGGGCGTTAGGGGACAGGAGGGACAAGAGGGGACATGAGGGAAAGGAGCGGACAGGGATGGAAGGGATGGAGGGGACAGGAGGGCTCCAGGCGGTACATGGTGTCTGAGGACAGCAGGGACTGCTGTTTGGGGGCTGGGGGCGCGGGGGCGTGGGGGCACATTAGGGACAGGAGGGGACATAGGGGACATGAGGGGATAGGGATGGAAGGGACAGGAGGGGATGGAAGGGATGGAGGGGACAGGAGGGGATGGAGGGGACAGGAGGGCTCCAGGCGGAACATCGCGTCCGAGGACAGCAGGGACTGCTGCTCGGGGGCTGGGGGGGACAGGGGGGGGCGTGAGGGGACATTAGGGGACATAAAGGGACATTGGGGACAGGAAGGACAAGAGGGGATGGGACAGGGATGGAGGGGACAAGGATGGAAGGGATGGAGGGGACAGGAGGGCTCCAGGCGGAACATGGAGTCTGAGGACAGCAGGGACTGCTGCTCTGGGGCTGGGGGGGGACAGGGGGGCATTAGGGGACATTAGGGGACATAAAGGGACATTGGGGACAGGAAGGAAAAGAGGGGATGGGTCAGGGATGGAGGGGACAGGAGGATGGAAGGGATGGAGGGATGGGGACAGGAGGGCTCCAGGCGGAACATGGCGTCTGAGGACAGCAGGGACTGCTGCTCGGGGGCTGGGGGGCACGGGGGGGGCATTAGGGACATTAGGGACAGGTGGGGACAGGAGGGGACATTAGGGGACAGGAGGGATGGGGACAGAGATAGAGAGAGACAGGAGGGGGGTGGAGGGGACAAGAATGGAGGGGATGGGACGGGGATGGAGGGGACAGGAGGGGACAGGAGGGGACAGAGGGGGTGGGACAGGGATGGAGGGGACCGGAGGGGACAGGAGGGGACAGAACAGGGCTGGAGGGGTCAGAGGGGGGGTTTTAGGGGGGGGGGGGTGTCCCACCGGTGGGCAGCAGCTGGCCGTTGTCCCCGGGGTCCCAGCGCTCCTCCTTGCGCCGGGCGCCGCTGACGATGGCGTAGTCGCAGGCGGCGGGGTCGGTCTGCAGCTCGATGGGGTGGGCGCACAGGTGGCAGCGCATCCGGAACCTGGGACCCCCCCCCAAAAAAAAAACAGGTCACCCCCGGGTCACCAGGGGTCACCCCCAGGTCAGCAGGGGTCACCAGGGGTCACCGGGGGTCGCCGGGGGTCGCCGGGGGTCCCGTCCCCACCTGTAGATGGGGGTGCTGTAGTAGGCGCCCACCTTCTTCTTCTCCGCGTTGTAGCGCACGCCTGGGGGGAGAGGGGCACTGGGGGGCACTGGGAGGGGACTGGGAGGGCACTGGGGGCACTGGGGGCACTGGGAGGGCACTGGGAGGGCACTGGGGACATTGGGAG
This sequence comes from Aythya baeri, assembly GCA_026413565.1. Taxonomy (NCBI): domain Eukaryota; kingdom Metazoa; phylum Chordata; class Aves; order Anseriformes; family Anatidae; genus Aythya; species Aythya baeri. The sequence goes on from CM048640.1 coordinate 523,915, forward strand.
GGCTACAGGAGGGTCATGGGGGACATAGGGGGGACACCAGGAGGACACAGGGGGTGTCAGGGGTCATGGGGGGGATGCAGGGGACACTGGGGGAGCACTGGGGGGCACTGGGAGTGTTGGGGACACTGGGAGGGGACACAGGGGACACTGGGGGGACACTGGGAGTGTTGGGGACACTGGGGGGGCACTGGGAGTGTTGGGGACACTGGGGGGGCACGTAGGGGACACTGGGGACACTGTGGGGGGGACACGGGGGGGACACAGGGGGTGTCGAGGGTCATGGGGGGACGCAGGGGACACTGGGGGTGCACTGGGGACACTGGGAGGGGACACTGGGAGTGTTGGGGACACTGGGGGGACGCAGGGAACACTGGGGATATTGGGGGGGGGGCACTGGGGACATTGGTCGGGCTACAGGGGGGTCATGGGGGACATAGGGGGGACACCGGGAGTGACACAGGGGACACTGGGGGGGACACTGGGGTGTTGGGGGACATGGGGGGCACTGGGGACACTGGGGGGACATTGGGATGTTGGGGACACTGGGGGGCACAGGGGGACGTTTGGGGACACTGGGGGCGACACAGGGGGGCACTGGGGTGTTGGGGACATTGGGGGGACATTGGGGACACGGGGAGGACATGAGGGGTTGTGGGGGGACATTGGGGACACGGGGGGGACACGGGGGGGCTGTGGGGGACAGAGGGACATTTGGGGGGACATTGGGGACACGGGGGGGTCACGGGGGGCCACCTCACCCATCCCGATGTGGTTCTGGCAGCCGTCGCACCAGACGTTGTAGGGCATCTCAAACCTGGGGGGGGGGACAGGGGGCAAAATGTGACCCCAGCAGGGCCCGGAGGGGGGCAGAGACCCCCATCCCCCAAACACCCAAAAACCCCCAAAATAACCCCAAAAATCCTCACCTGATGACCAGGATGCCCTGGGCCAGCTTGCGGGCGCGCTCGCGGAGGGGGTGGGTGCCGTGGTACTTGTTGAGGGAGCCATGCTGGGGGGCGGGGGGACACGGGGGGGGGGTTAGGGGGTCAGGGGGTCGTGGGGGGCTGCAGCCCCCCCAGCCCCAAATCCTCCCGCCCCCCCAAAACTCACCTTGGCCGGGTCGAAGTCGGGGGGTAGTACTTGTTGGTGCCCTTGCGCTCGCCCTGTTGGGGGGGGGGTCAGAAAAAAAAAAAGGGGGGGGGGCAAGGGGGGGGCCCCGAGGGGCTGGGGGCGGCTTGGGGGTCCCAGGGGGTCCCTGAGGGTCCCAGGGGGGGTTCTGAGGGGGTCCTGAGGGGGTCCCAAGGGTTTGGGGGGAGCCCAAGGGGTCTCGGGGGTCCTGAGGGATTTGGGGGTCTCAGGGGAGGCTGGGGGGCCCCAAGGGTTCAGGGGTTGGGGGTGGGTTTGGGGGGGTCCCAGGGGGCTGGGGGGCTTGGGGGTCCTCAAGGGTTCCAGGGGGGTCCTGGGGGTCCCGGGGGGGGGTTCTGAGGGGGTCCCAAGGGTTTGGGGGGGCCTTGGGGGGTCCCAGGGGGTCCCTGAGGGACCTTGGGGGCTTTTGGGGGTCCTGGGGGGGTCTCGAGGGGCTGGGGGTTCCAGGGGGTCCCCAAGGGATTTGGGGGACCTTGGGGGTCCCAGGGGGTCCCAGAGGTCCCAGGGGGTCCTGGGGGGGTCCCCAAGGGCTTGGGGGGGCCAAGGGTCCGGGGGGTCACGAGGGTCCCAGGGGGTCCTGGGGCAGTCCTGGGGGAGCCTCAAGGGTCTGAGGGGGTCCCAGGGGGGTCCCCAAGGGTCCGGGGGGGGTCCCGCAGGTCCCCGAGGGTCCCAAGGGGGGGGGTCCCGGCCCCCCCCCACTCACCATGGCGCCGGTCTCCGAAGCCCCTGGGACGGGGGGAGCTGGGGGGGGGTGGGCAGCTGCTGGAAACCAGTAAGGGGCTGGGGAGAGACCAGTAAGGGACTGGGAGAACTGGTAAGGGGTGGGGGGAACCAGTAAGAGCTGGGGGAGACCAGTAAGGGGCTGGGGAGAAACCAGTAAGGGACTGGGAGAACTGGCAAGGGGCTGAGAGAGACCAGTAAGGGGCCAGGGGGCAAACCAGTAAGGGACTGGGATAACTGGTAAGGGACTGGGAAGAGACCAGTAAGGGGCTGGGGGAAACCAGTAAGGGGCTGGGGGGCAAACCAGTAAGGGACTGGGACAACTGGTAAGGAACTGGGGGCACACCAGTAAGGGACTGGGGCAGGAGCCCTCCCAGTCTGAGGCTCCTGGCCACCAGTATGCACTGGGAGCCCCCCAGTATGGGGCTGGCAGCCACCAGTATGCACTGGGAGCAAACCAGTTTGGACTGGGAGCCTCCCAGTACGGGACTGGCGGCCCCCAGTACGGCCGGGGCGCCCCCCAGTACAAACTGGGAGCCTCCCAGTTCCCCCCCCCTCCCCTTACTGGTGCCGGCCCCTCCCCCCACCCCACCGACCTCTTCCTGCTCCGCTCCTCTGGCCCCGCCTCTTCCGCTACGTCACCGGGCGCCCATTGACGTCACGGCTCCCGCAAACGGGGCGGGGCCTTCCCCGCTTCCGGCACCGCCCCCCGCCGCAGCGGTCACCCGCGGCTGCCCGTGGCAACGGTTGCCATGGCAACGGGGCGCCATGGCAACGGGGCCCCACGGCCGGCCCTGGCAACGGGCCGCAGCCGGGCGCAGCGGCGGCGCTGCTTTACGGCCGTCCGTAGCAACGGGCACCTTGGCGACGGGCACCATGGCAACGGGGCCCCATGGCAACGGGGCCCACCACCAGCAGGCCCCAGGGCCACCAGTAGGCCCCAGTGCCACCAGTAGGACCCAGTGCCACCAGCAGGCCCCCCAGTGGCACAGGGGGGACACCGGGACGGGGCTGTCCTGGCCTCGCGGCCCTCAGGTATGGGCTGGGGTTTTGGGGGAAGAGTGTCAAAAAATGGGCAAAATGGGAATTGGGGGGGGAGAGACCCCAGTGCGGGGCCAGGCCCACGGAAAGTTCGTCAGCAACGGGGTCACAGCCCCCGGAATGAGGTCACAGCCCGCTAATGACGTCACCCCCCCATAATGAGGTCACAGCCCGCTAATGAGGTCACACCTCTGCTAATGAGGTCACACCTCCAGTAATGACGTCACACCTCCAGTAATGAGGCCACACCTCTTTTAATGATGTCACACCGCCATTAATTAGGCCATAACTCTGTTAATGACATCACACCTCCAGTAATGACGTCACACCTCCAGTAATGACATCACACCCCAGTAATCCCGTCCCCATCCCCGTCCCCAAATTTGAGGACAAGATAGGGACAGGGACCCCAAATTTGGGGTCCCCAGGCCCAATTGTGATGGGGGGGGTGTCCCCGTCCCCATCCTGTCCCCAAATTTGGGGTCACCTTGTCCAGGTGTGACCGGGGTGTCCCTGCCCCCAAATTTGGGGTCCCCAGGCCCAGGTGTGACCGGGGGTGTCCCCGTCCCCAGCCCCATCCCAGTCCCCAAATTTGGGGTCCCCAGACCCAATTGTGATGGGGGGGTCCCTGCCCCGGGGGGGTCCCTGCCATTTCCCCCCATAACCCCCCCATTCCCCCCATTTCCCCCCACAACCCCCATTTCCCCCCATTCCCCCCATTCCCCCCATTTCCCCCCATTTCTCCCCCATAACCCCCCATTTCCCCCATTCCCCCCACAAACCCCCCATAACCCCCATTTCCCCCATAACCCCCATTTCCCCCATTCCCCCCGGTAACCCCCCCATTTCCCCCATAACCCCCCATAACCCCCATATTCCCCCGTAACCCCCAAACCCCCCTGCCTCCCCCTAGACCCCCCAAACCCCCCAAACCCCCCTGTCCCCCCGGCCCCCCCAGCCCCACACCAGCTGGCGGCACCGCATGAGGTCCGGCTGCCGGGGGCACGCCGCCAACCCCAATCCCAACCCTGCCCCACAGCGTGTGGGGCCGAGACCCCGGACCCCTCACGACCCCCAGCCCTCCCCTGGGGGCAGCTGGGGGCTGGGGGGGGTTGGTTTTTTTTTAGGGGGTCCCCAATTTTGGGGGGGGTGTTGGGGCTGGCACGGGGCCGCGGCTGCTCCGGCGGGCGGCCAGGAGGGTGCTGGGGGGCGGGGGCGGGAGGGGAAATGTGGGGCTGGGGGTTGTAGGGCTGGGAAATATTTGGGGCAGGGGTGTGTGGGGCTGGGGACACACATTTAGGGCCATGCACACGTATGTGGGGCTGTGCACACACATGTAGGACGATGCACGCACATTTGGGGCCATGCACGCCTATTTAGGGCCGTGCACGCTCATATGGGACCATGCACACACATGTGGGGCCACACACACACATATAGGGCCATGCACACACATGTGGGGCCACACACACACATATAGGGCCATGCACACACATATAGGGCCATGCACACACATATGGGGCCATGCACACACATTTAGGGCCGTGCATGCACATTTGGGGCCGTGCACACCCATTTGGTGCCATGCACACTCATATGGGGCCGTGCACTCCTGTTTGGGGCCATGCACACCTATTTAGGGCCATGCACACTCATATGGGGCCATGCACGCACATATGGGGCCATGCACGCACATATGGGGCCATGCACACACATTTGGGGCCGTGCACACCCTTGTGGGGCCGTGCACACTCATATGGGGCCATGCACATTCATATGGGGCCATGCACACTCATATGGGGCCATGCACGCACATATGGGGCCATGCACACTCATATGGGGCCGTGCACACCCTTGTGGGGCCGTGCACACTCATATGGGGCCATGCACACATATTTGGGGCCATGCACAAGTGTTTGGGGCCATGCACACTCATATGGGGCCGTGCACACATTTGGGGCCATGTACACCTATTTAGGGCTATGCATGCACATTTAGGCTCATATGGGGCCACATACACACATTTGGGGCCATGCACAATCATATGGGGCCGTGCACACCCTTGTGGGGCCGTGCACACTCATATGGGGCCGTGCACTCCTGTTTGGGGCCATGCACACCTATTTAGGGCCATGCACACTCATATGGGGCCATGCACGCACATTTGGGGCCATGCACACATATTTGGGGCCGTGCACACTCATTTGGGGCCATGCACACTCATATGGGGCCATGCACACCCATTTAGGGCCATGCACACTCATATGGGGCCATGCACAATCATATGGGGCCGTGCTGCCTCGTGCCAGCCCCCCATGCACCCCCCCACCCCCACCGGGTATTTTGGGGTCCCCAGTGCTGAGAGGGGGCACCCGACTCCCCCCTGTTCCCCCCCAAATGGGGACACCCTCCCCTTGTCCCCCCCCATCCCCACTGCAGCTTGGCCGCATCCCGCAGCGCCCGGGGCTTTTCTGGGGCAAAAAAGCGCGGAATTGGTAAAAGCGGCGCAGGGGGGGGCCCGGCTGCCCCCAGCCCCGCGGCGGTTGCGGGACAAAAGGGTCCGGACAAAGGGGCTGACGTCAGGGGGGGGGCAGGGGGGGGCCCGCCACCCGCTTATGGGGTCGCGGGGGGGGCCGCGGGGCTGCCACCGGCACGGCTCCTACCAGGGCCCCTGTCCCCAAACGCCCCCGTTCCCAAATCCCGGCCCCAAATCCCACACCCCAAAACCCCCCAATTTCAAATTCCCCAGCCCCAAATTCCCCCGACCCCAAATCCCAGCCCCAAATCCCCCCGACCCCAATTCCCCCGACCCCAAATTCCCCAACCCCAAATCCTGTCCCCAAATCCAGCACCCCAAAATCCCCTGACCCCAACTCCCCCGCCCCTAAGTCCCCAACCCCAACTCCCTCCCGACCCCAAATCCCAGCCCCAAATCCCCCCAATTCCAAATTCCCCAGCCCCAAATCCTATCCCAAAATCCCCTGTCCTCAAATTCTGCACCCCAAATCCCCCCGACCACAAATTCCCCGTCCCCAAATTCCCCAACCCCAAATCCTGCCCCTCAGATCCCCCCAATTCCAAATTCCCCTTCCCTAAATCCCCCGACCCCAAATCCTGCACCCCAAAACATTCCCAGCCCCAAATTCCCAACCCCAAATCCCCCCAATTCCAAATTCCCCGTCCCCAAATCCTGTCCCAAAATCCCCTGTCCCCAAATTCTGCACCCCAAATCCCCCCAACCCCAAATCCCCCAACCCCAAATCCCCTTGACCCCAAATCCCAGCTGGGAACGTTTTGGGGACGTTTGGGGGACATTTAGGGGACGCTTTGGGGCTGTTTTGGGGCCATTTGGGGGATATTTTTTGGGGGGGGGCGTTTTGGGGACATTTGGGGGCACATTTTGGGGCACATTTAGGGGGACATTTTGGGGCTGTTTCGGGGACGTTTGGAGGTCATTTGGGGGGACGATTGGGGGACATTTTGGAGCACCATTTTGGGGACATTTTGGGGCTGTTTCGGGGACATTTGGGGGACATTTTGGGGCACCATTTTGGGGACATTTTGGGGCTGTTTTGGGGACATTTTGGGGCTGTTTCGGGGACATTTGGGGGACGTTTTGGGGCACCATTTTGGGGACATTTTTGGGCACCATTTTGGGGACATTTTGGGGCCGTTTTGGTTCATTTTGGGGCCGTTTTGGGGCTGTTTCGGGGCCGGGAACCCTGGGAGCTGTGCGTGTGCCCAGTCGTGCCCAGCCTCGCACGCTCTTGTGCACACCCTCGCCCCCCCCCGTGGCACACGGGGCCGTGCACACTTGTGCCCGTCGTGCCCCGGGCGCCCTTGCACACTCACCCCGTGCCTTTGCACACCCGGGGGGGGCCCTTGCACGCCCCCTGCCCCTGCTCGTGCACCCCCCGCACCCCCCGCACCCCCGCACCCTTGCACACTCACCCCGTGCATTTGCACCACTGCCCCCATGTGCACGAGGCCCCTTGCACACTTACACCATTTACACCATTTACACCATTATCCTGCCCCCCCATTTACACGTGGCCCTGCACCCCCTTGCACCATTTACACCAGGGTTTTGCACACCCCTGCCCCCCATCCCATTTGCACGTGGCCCCGTGCACACTTGCACCATTTACACCATTTTCCTGCCCCCCCCCCGTTTACACCCCTGTCCCCTCACCCCCTGCCCCTGCCCCCCCTGCCTGGATCTGTGCCTCAGGGACCCCCCGGCCCCCCAGACCCCTAGGACCCCCCGGACCCCCTGGAACCCCCCCGGACCCCCAGACCCCCAGGACCCCCCGAACCCCCCCAGACCCCCCATGGACCCTCCCAGACCCCCGGACCCCCTGGACCCCCTGGAACCCCCCTGGACCCCCCAGACCCCCCATGGACCCCCCAAACCCCTCGGACCCCCACGGACCCCCTGGAACCCCCTGGGACCCCCAGACCCCCCCGGACCCCCCAGACCCCCTGCAACCCCCCCGGACCCCCAGACCCCCCCCCGGACCCCCTGGACCCCCCAGACCCCCCCAGACCCCTTGAACCCCCCCAGACCCCCCATGGACCCCCTCAGACCCCTCAGACCCCCTGCCCCCCCCAGCCCCCTGAACCCCCCAGACCCCCAGACCCCGTGGACCCCCCATCCCCCCCCACCCAGGGGTCCCGATCCCGGCCGTGCCCCCGGCTGGCAGCGAATCGGTGCGGAATCGGTAAAATCGGTGAATGGGTGAATCAGACCTTCCTCCCCACCCCCCCTCGCCTTCCTCCTCCTCCTCCTCCTCCCCTCCCCCTCCCCTCCCCCCCCCCCCCCCCCCCCTCCCTCCCCAGCTTATTTTAGCCGTAACCCCGCGAGGAGGAGGAGGAGGAGGAGGAGGAGGAGGAGGAGGAGGAAGAGCAGGGAGCGCAGCCCCCATCCTCATCCTCATCATCCCCATCCTCATCCTCACCTTCATCCCCCCCTTCACCCCCAATGGGGGGGTGGCGGCCGAGCCCCCCGACCCCCAATTTTGCTCCCCCGGCCCCCCGCCGGGCTTGGCTGCGCCCCACGCCGAGATGATGATGCGGGGCTGAGGCCGAAGGCTCCGCCACCAGTCCCACCAGTAGCACCAGTAGCACCAGTAGCAGCGCTGGGCGCAGCGGCGGACGGGGCCAGCGGCGGAGCGGCACCGGTGGCCACCAGCGGCTGCAACTGGGAGAGAACTGGGCCGGCACTGGGAGAGAACTGGGCCAGCACTGGGAGGAACTGGGCCAGCACTGGGAGGAACTGGGCCAGCACTGGGAGGAACTGGGCCAGCACTGGGCCAGCACCGGGCAGAACTGGGCAGCACCGCACCGGCACCGGCAGCACCGCACCAGTAACAGACCAGTACGGACCAGTAACGGACCGCTACGGGACCAGTAGCCGACCACTACGGGACCAGTAGCCGACCAGTAGCGCACCAGTACGGACCAGTACGGACCAGTACCGGCTGCAGCGATGCCGGCGTGAGAGCGGCCGGAGCCCCCGGAGAGCCGGGGGGGGGGCTTGGAACCCAGAGAAATTTTTTCAGGGGGGGGTCGCCCCCCTTTTGGGCCGTTTCCACGCGTTTTTGGGGGCCGCTTTCTATTTTTGGGGGGTTTCTATTTCCGGGGGGGGGGGCGCGATTTCTATTTTTGGGGGGGGAGGGGGGGGGGCGCGATTTCTATTTTTGGGGCTTTTTTGCCGTGTCTGATTTTTTGCTTTTTTTTTTTTTTTTTACTGCAGGGGGGGGAGACACGACCCCAATTCCCTTTCCCTATCGCGGGGGGGTCCCAATTTTTTTTTAATTTTAATTTTTTAAATTTTTAATTTTTTTTTTTTTTTTGCTGCCCCCGGGGCTTTTTTTTTTTTTTTTTTTTTTTTTTTTTTTATATTTTTGGGGCGGGCGCCGCGGGGGGGGAGGGGCCGCGCTGCGCCGCTGCGCCGAACCCGCTGAGCCCAGCAGATTTTCGGCCCCCCTCGCTTTTCCCCCCCAACCCCCTTAGGGGGCTGCCCCCCCTCCTCACCCCCCACCCCTTCCTCACCCCCCCTCCTTTCTCCAGCCTCTCCCCCCCCCCCAAAAGCCCCCTCTCTATTTTTTTAGGAGGGGGACACACACTCGGCCCCCCCCCCCCCCAGGGGGCTCCTCTATTTTTATTTTGGGGGACCGAGGGGGTTGCTTCCCCCCTCCACCTCCCGCTGCATTGGGGGCATCCCCCCCCTCAATACCTCCTCTTACCCCCCCACCCCCCTTTTTTTCCCAGGGGGTGCCCCCCACCTCCCCCTTTTTTTAATTTTTTAATTTTTTATTTTTTTTTTTTTTATTATTATTTTTTTTTTTATTATATTTATTTTTTTTTTTTTTTTTTTATTTTTTTATTTTTTAATTTTTATTTATATTTTTTTTTTTTATTTTTTTTTTTTTTATTTTTTAATTATTTTTTAATTTTATTTTTATTTTTATTATTTTTTATTATTTTTTATTTATTTTTTTTCCCGGGGGGCCTCCCCATCTCCCCTCCCTCACCGAGGAGCGAACGAGGGGTTGGTGGGGGGGGGGGGTGGGAGGGGGCGCACGAGGATGCCCCCGCACCCACCACCACCACCACCCCCTCCACCCCCACCCCCACCACCACCCCCTAACCGCTCCCCCCTCCCCAACAGGGGCATCCCATGGGATGTGAGGCCCCCCCCCACAACACCGTGACCCCCCCCCCAAAAAAACCCAAAACCCCCCCACACCCCAAAACCCCCCCAAACCCCCCCAATTTTCCCTCCTCCATGGCTCGCTTCGGCGACGAAGCTCCCGCTCGCTATGGGGCGGGCGGCCCCCCCGGCCCCAATACGGCTGCTGGGGGGGGTCGGGGTGCCGGGGGGGTCCGTCAGGGTGGCGGTGGGCCCCCCCCCGCCCCGGGGGGGCACCGTTTGTACAAGCAGTCGATGGCTCAGCGCGCCCGCACCATGGCCCTCTACAACCCCATCCCCGTGCGCCAGAACTGCCTGACCGTCAACCGCTCGCTCTTCCTCTTCAGCGAGGACAACGTGGTGAGGAAATACGCCAAAAAGATCACCGAATGGCCATATCCTTTCGGGACCCCCCCCGAGACCCCCCCCTTCCTTGAGACCCCCTCCCTGGGTTTGGGAACCTCTCCTGGGTTTGGGACCCCCTCCCCGGTTCGGGACGCCGTCGCGGTTTTGGGGGTTTTCGGCCCCCTCCGAGGTCTGTCTCGGTTTTGAGGCGTTTTGGGGGGGGGTGGATGTGAGGGGGAAGGGGGGAGTTTGGGGGTCGTTGTTGTCGTTTTGGGGTCTCTGTTCTTGGCCTGGGGTCCCCGTGCTTGGCTTGGGGTCTCTGTCCCAATCCTGGGGTCTCTGTCCCTCTCCTGGGGTCCCCAGCCTGGTCCTGGGGTCCCCGTCCCCATTCCGGGGTCCCTGTCCCTCTCCTGGGGTCCCCTTCCCAATCCTGGGGTCTCCATCCCTCTCTTGGGGTCCCCGTCCCCATTCCGGGGTCTCCACCCCTCTTCTGGGGTCCCCATCCCCATCCTGGAGTCCCCGTCCCTGTCCTGGGGTCCCCAGCCTGGTCCTGGGGTCCCCATCCCTCTCCTGGGGTCCCCGTCCCCATTCCGGGGTCTCCATCCCCATCCTGGAGTCCCCGTCCTTGTCCTGGGGTCCCCAGCCTGGTCCTGGGGTCCCCGTCCCTCTCCTGGGGTCCCTGTCCCCATTCTGGGGTCCCTGTCCCACTCCTGGGGTCCCCAGCCTGGTCCTGGGGTCCCCGTCCCCATTCTGAGGTCCCCATCCCTGTTCCTGTCCCCTTGACCCTGTTCCAGGTCCCCATCCCCAAAATGGGGTCCCTGGCCCCATGCGCCACGTCCCCAGCCTGCTCCTGGGGTCCCCAACCCAGTTCTGGGGTCCCCATCCCTCTTCTGGGGTCCCCGTCCCCGTCCTGGGGTCCCCAGCTTGGTCCTGGGGTCCCCATCCCCATCCTGGGGTCCCCGTCCCCATTCCGGGATCCCCGACCCCATTCCCATCCCCTTGACCTACTCCAGGTCCCCATCCCCCAAATGGGGTCCCCGTCCCCCCGCCCTGCACCACGTCCCTGTCCCTAAAGCAGGGTCCCCGTCCCCGTCCCCGTGCCACATCCCCCTTCCCTTCCCTTCCCCTTGACCTGCTTTGGGTCCCTGTCCCCCAAAATGGGGTCCCCGTCCCCCAAAACGGGGTCCCCAGCCCCGTTCCCGTCCCCTTGGCCTGCTCCGAGTCCCCATCCCTAAAATGGGATCTCTGTCCCCAAAACGGGGTCCTCGTCCCCCTGCCCTGCACCAGGGCCCCGTCCCCATCCTGGGGTCCCCGTCCCCATTTTGGGGTCCCCATCCCCCTGCCCTGCACCAGGTCCCAGTCCCCATTTTGGGGTCCCCATCCCCATCCTGGGGTCCCCATCCCTGTCTTGGGGTCCCCATCCCTGTCTTGGGGTCCCCATCCCCATTTTGGGGTCCCCGTCCCCATTTTGGGGTCCCCATTCCCATTTTGGGGTCCCTGTCCCCATTTTGGGGTCCCCATCCCCATTTTGGGGTCCCTGCCCCCCTCCCCCTGCCCTGCACCATGTCCCCGTCCCCATCTTGGGGTCCCTGTCCCCATTTTGGGGTCCCCATCCCCCTGCCCTGCACCAGGTCCCAGTCCCCATTTTGGGGTCCCCATCCCCATCCTGGGGTCCCCATCCCTGTCTTGGGGTCCCCATCCCTGTCCTGGGGGTCCCCATCCCCATTTTGGGGTCCCTGTCCCCATCTTGGGGTCCCCGTCCCCATTTCGGGGTCCCCATCCCCATTTTGGGGTCTCTGCCCCCCTCCCCCTGCCCTGCACCATGTCCCCGTCCCCATCCTGGGGTCCCCGTCCCCATTTTGGGGTCCCCATCCCCCTGCCCCCCCCCCCGTGCTCCCCCCACCCCTGCACTGCGCCAGGCCCCGGCCCCATCCCCCTGACCCACATTGGGGCCCCCTGCCCCCCCCCGTGGCCATGCCCTGTCCCTGCCTGGCCCCGGAGCCACGCGGTTTTTTTTTGGGGGGGGGGGGGCATGCCAGAGCGAGGAGGGGGGTCCCTCGTCCCTTTATCCCAGTACCCCCCCCCAAAAAATGGGTTTGGGGTCTCCGCTGCCAGCCCCTCACCGGGACCCCCTCCCCCAAACCCCCCTTTGGGTGGGGAGCGGGTCCCCAAGGGGGTCCCCACCGGGTGCTGGTGGCCGCGGTGGTCTTGGGGGGGGGGGGGGGCGGAATTTGGGGGTTTGGGGTTTAGGGGGGGTCCCGGTGGGGGTTTTTTTGGGGTGCCGGCGAGGTTTTTGGGCAGCCGGTGCCGACTGGGCATGTGCGCGCTGCGGCCACGGGGCTGCGGCCGCCGCTGCGCCGAAAAACCGGGGGGCAACCGGGGGGACACGGACACGGACACGGGGGGTCGTGGTGATGTGGGGGTCCTCCACGTGGAGGCGAAGCCGCCGGCACCGCCGCGTGCTCGCAGCGTGGTTGGGGTCCCAAAACCCCCCAAACCGCGGCGCTCGGGCAGCGTGCCCGGCGTCCTGCCGGCTGCCGCAGCGGGACGAGCGTGGCCATGGAGGGGGGGGGGTCTGGGAAAAGGGGGGGCCCACCCCCACCCTGAGACCCCCCCCCACACACCCCAAAAAGAGCCGGGACCCCCCCCTCCCCAAGCATGCCGGGGGGAGGGTTCGGTGTCGCAGCGGGTCGCGGGCGGGCGCTGGCACCGTGACGGGGCTGGCGGCGAGGCGGGGGATGCAGGGAGGGGAAATGGGGGGGGCACAGGAGGGGTTGTGGGGTGCACCTCACCCCCACACCCCCCCCACTGCCGCCCACTCCCCCTCCGGAGGGTCCCATCCTGCGGGTGCGGGGCTGGGGGGCTGCGGTGCCGGGGAGCGGTGCCAGGGGCTGAGCCGTGCCGGTTGCCGGGGCCGTGCCAGAGCCTGGTGCTGGTTCCCAGTGCCGTGCCAGGACCCGGTACTGGTTTGTGGGGCCGTGCCAGGACCCGGTACTGGTTTGTGGGGCCGTGCCAGGACCCGGGGCCGGTTCTCGGGGCCGTGCCAGGCCCCGGGGCCCTGCTGGGAGGCCCAAACGCGGCGATGCGCCGGGATGGAGAGGCGGCACCGCGGAGGGTCCCTGTCCCTCACCCCAATCAATCCCTCACCCCAATCCCTCACCCCAATCCCTCATCCCAGTCCCAATCCCTCATCCCAGTCCCTTTTCCCAGTCCCTTTTCCCAGTCCCAGTCCCTTTTCCCAGTCCCGGTGCCGGGGGGGGGGCTCCCCACGGTGCCCGCACGTGGCTGCCGCAGTTCTGGCGCTGGCGGCGTCCCCGTGCCCGGGGCGCAGCGAGAACCCACAACCCCCCAGTACCCCAATACCCCCTCCCGCTGCTGGAACCCCCCTCTCGCTCCGTGTCATCTCCGGGTGCCCCCCGTGCCCCCCTCCCCTCTTTTTCCCCCCCCATGTGCCCCGTGTCTCGCCCCGGTCCCGCTGCGCCCGCGGCGCTTTGATCGCGGCTCCCTCCGGGGCCACCGGGTCGGGCCTTTGATGGGGACATCAAGGAGCCGCCGGGCTCCCGCGGCCCCCGCATCCTCCACCGCCTCCTCCTCCTTTTCCAGCCTCAGTTTCCCCCCCCCATGGACCCCCCCCACGGACCCCCCCAAAGGGTTTTTTCCTTGACCGGGCGCACTCCTTTTGAGTACATGATTTTAGCCACCATCATCGCCAACTGCATCGTCCTGGCGCTGGAGCAGCACCTGCCCGACGAGGACAAGACCCCCATGTCCGAGCGGCTGGTGAGCCCCCCCCAAAAAAAAATAAAAACCCCATCCCCCCACACCCCCCGTGCCCCCCTACCCCCCCGGTGCCGCCCGCGTCCCACTTTCCTCCGTGCTGAGGAATCTGGGCCAGGCGGGGAGCGGCGGCCGCCCCCGCTTTGGGGACGGGGGATTTGGGGACGGCAGCGCCCCTACCCCCCCCACAGCCCCGGGGGGGGTGTCCTGACGCGTGTGCCCCCCCCTCCCCAGGACGACACGGAGCCCTACTTCATCGGCATCTTCTGCTTCGAGGCGGGGATCAAGATCATCGCGCTGGGCTTCGCCTTCCACAAAGGCTCCTACCTGCGCAACGGCTGGAACGTGATGGACTTCGTGGTCGTCCTCACCGGGTGAGCCCCCTCCCCAAATCCTGACCCCCCCGGACCCCCTCACACCCCCTCAGACCCCCTCGGACCCCCTCGGACCCCCTCGGACCCCCTCGGATCCCCTCGGACCCCTCCAGACCCCCCTGGCCCCCCCAGCACCGGGTGCCGCGGTCGGAGCGTGGCGCAGGACCCGGTGACACCGGTGCCACCGGGTCCCTCGCACGCTCCCACGTGGCCCCCCCCCCATTGGTAATTGCCCCCCTGGGGTTGTTTCTGCGCTTCCCGGTTCCGTGGTTGTGCCCTGGGGGTGCCCCGAAGCCCCCCGGGGCTGCCGCCCGCTGGGGGTTGCGGTGGGGAAACTGAGGCAGGGAGCGCCGGGGGGGCGGCTGCTGCCTTGGGGCTCGGGGTGTCCGGTGGTTCAGGGGCACCCTGGGGTGCTGCGGGGGTGCTGCGTGCTGCTGGGGGCACCCTGAGCACCCTGTGCCCCCTGCACCCTGCACCCCTTGCTCCTTGCACCCCCTGCACCCTCTGCACCCTCTGCACCCCCCCTGCACCCTGCACCTTGCACCCTGTGCCCCCTGCCCCTTGTACCCCCTGCACCCTGCACCCCCTGCACCCTCTGCACCCCCTGCACCTTGCACCCTGCACCCTGCACCCCCTGCACCCCCTGCACCTTCACCCCTTGCACCTTGCACCCCCTGCACCCTGAGCACCCTGAGCACCCTGAGCACCCTCTGCCCCCTGCCCCTTGTACCCCCTGCACCCCCTGCCCCCTGCACCTTGCACCTTGCCCCCCTGCACCCTCTGCATCTCCCCCTGCACCCCCTGCACCCCTGCACCCCCTGCACCCCCTGCACCCTGCACCCCCTGCACCTTGCACCCCTTGCACCTTGCACCCCCTGCACCCCCTGCACCCCCTGTACCCCCTGCACCCCCTGCACCCCCTGCACCCCCAAACCTTGCACCCCCTGCACCCTGCGCCCCCTGCATCTCCCCCTGCCCCCCTGCACCTCACATCTTGCCCCCTGCCCCCCCCCCGCCCCCTCTGCCCCCCCTGCCCGCCCCCATCAATGAACCGCGGCCGTCGCCGGGGCAACGGCCATGAATGGAGGGGGGGGGGGGGGGCACGGCGCCGTCAATGGGCTCGGCCGGTTGCCATGGCGACGGGCGGGCGGGGCCCTCCCCCCCACCCCTCCCCCGCCCCTCCCCCTCGGGCCGCAGATGGGGGTGGGGAGGGGTCGGATACCGGGACCCTCCCCCCGGGACCCCCCTGGACCCTGGCACCCTGGGGACCCCCTCCCCCAGCGTCGTGGGGATGTGGGCGGAGGGACCCCAGGGTGGGGGCGCAGGGACCCCAAATTTGGGGTACAGGGACCCCAGGGTTGGGGTGTGGGGACCCCAGGGTGGGGGCAGGGGGACCCCCAAATTTGGGGTACAGGGACCCCAAGGATAGGGGAACAGGGACCCCAAATTTGGGGCACAGGGACCCCAGGGTGGGGGCATGGAGACCCCAAGGATAGGGGAACAGGGACCCCAAATTTGGGGTACCGGAACCCCAGATTTGGGGCACAGGGACCCCAGGGTTGGGGCATGAAGACCCCCAGGGTTGGAGACCCCAAGTTTGGGGCACAGAGACCCCAAATTTCCCAAATTTTGGGCATGAAGACCCCAGGAGGGGGGCGCAAAGCGGGGAGGAGGGGGGCTGCAGGGACCCCTGGGCTGAGCCCCATTTGGGGCTGGGGGCTTTCCCGGGGGGTCCCTCATCCACCGAGAGCCGCGGGGGCTTTGGGGGTTTCCCAGGGTGGCTCCCGGTGACTTTTTGTGGCTGCCCCCACCCCGGCTCTATTCTCTGACCCCCTCCCCAATTTATGTGTGTCCCCCCCCCCCAGCATCCTGGCCACGGTGGGCTCCCAGTTCGACCTGCGGACGCTGCGGGCCGTGCGCGTGCTGCGCCCCCTCAAGCTGGTCTCGGGGATCCCAAGTGAGTTTGGGGAGGGGGTCCCCTGGAGTGTGTGTGTGTTTGGGGGGGTCTCCTGGAGGTGGGGGGGGGGTCCCGCGGCCGCTCACCCGCCCTGGCGCAGGTTTACAAGTCGTCCTCAAGTCCATCATGAAGGCGATGATCCCGCTGCTGCAGATCGGGCTCCTGCTCTTCTTCGCCATCCTCATCTTCGCCATCATCGGGCTGGAGTTCTACATGGGCAAATTCCACACCACCTGCTTCGACCTGGTCACCGGTACGGTCCCCCCCCCCCTGCGAGACCCCCCCCCGAGACCCCCCACACCACCCCGGGACCCCCTTGGCGTCACCGTGCCTCAGTTTCCCCTCCCAACCCCCTGCAAAGGGCTCGGATCCCCCTCAGTCCATGTCCCACCACCCCCAGTGCCTCAGTTTCCCCCAGCCCCCTGCAAAGGGCTCAGTGCCCCCGGACCCCCCCCAGCACACACTGTGCCCCCCAGCCCCCTGCAAAGGGCTCAGCCCCCCCCTGGGACCCCCAAGTGCCTCAGTTTCCCCTAGCCCACTGCAAAGGGCTCAGCACCCCCCATGGGTCCCCCCTGTGCCTCAGTTTCCCCCCAGCCCCCTGCAGAGGGCTCAGTGCCCCCCAGGACCCCCCCAACACCTCCTGTGCCTCAGTTTCCCCCAGCTCCCTGCAAAGGGCTCAGCGCCATCCCCATGGGTCCCCCCCCCGTGCCTCAGTTTCCCCCAGCCCCCTGCAGAGGGCTCAGTGCCCCCCAGGACCCCCCCCAACACCTCCTGTGCCTCAGTTTCCCCCCAGCCCCCTACAGAGTCCCCCCTCCCCATAGGACCGGGACCAGGACCGAGCCTGGGTCCGGATCCTTCCCCCCATCCCCCCATGTCCCCGCCATGTCCCCCCGTGACCCCCCATGTCCCCCATGCCCCCCATGATGTCAACCCCCTCATCACCCCCGTTAACTAATTAATGAGCCAGCAGCTCATTCCAACCCCTGCAGGGTCCCCCCCCTCCCCATGGCAGGGCTGGGATTGGGACTGGGACCAAGCCTGGGTCCAGATCCTTCCCCCCATCCCCCCATGTCCCCATGTCCCCCCATGTCCCCCATGCCCCCCATGCTGCAAACCCCCTCATCACCCCCCCCATTAATTAATTAACAACCCAGCCGCACCCTCCACCCCCATCCATCACCACCATCTCCGTTCGGGGACCCCTCAGTGCGCGCGTGCGGTGCGTTCGGGTGGGGGGTCCCCGACCCCTTTCTATATGTGCCCCCCCCCCAAAAAAAAAAAACCAAAAAAAGACGAGATCAAGGTGGAGGTGCCGTGCGGGACGGACGAGCCGGCGCGGCTGTGCCCCAACGGGACGCGCTGCAAGAAGTACTGGGAGGGCCCCAACTACGGCATCACGCAGTTCGACAACATCCTCTTCGCCGTGCTCACCGTCTTCCAGTGCATCACCATGGAAGGGTGGACCGACCTCCTCTACTATGTGAGACCCCCCCCCCCACACACACACACACCCGGCAACGGGACCCCCACCGCCGGGACCCCCTGCATGGGGTCTCTGGTCCCTATGGGGTCCCACAGGGGGGCTCTGGTCCCTATGGGGTCTCATAAGGGGTCTCCGGTCCCTACAGGGTCGCATGGGGCGGGTCTGGTTGTTATGGGGTGCCCCTGAGGGTCTCTGGTCCCTATGGGGTCTCACAGGGGGGCTCTGCTCCCTATGGGGTCTCCTAGGGGGGCTCTGGTTCCTATGGGGTCCCATGGGGGGGCTCTGGTCCCTATGGGGTCTCATAGGGGGTCTCTGGTCCCTATGGGGTCCCACGGGGGGGGTCTGGTCTCTATAGGGTCCCACAGGGGGGCTCTGGTCTCTATGGGGTCCCACAGGGGGGCTCTGGCTCCCATGGAGGGTCTCTGGTCCCTATGGGGTCTCATGGGGGGGTCTGGTTGTTATGGGGTGCCCCTGGGGTCTCTGGTTCCTATGGGGTCTCATAGTGGGGCTCTGGTTCCTATAGGGTCCCATGGGGGGGCTCTGGTCTCTATGGGGTCCCACAGGGGGGCTCTGGCTCCTATAGGGTCCCACAGGGAGTCTCTGGCTCCCATGGGGGGTCTCTGGTCCCTATGGGGTCTCATGGGGGCATCTGGTCCCTATGGGTTGCCCCAGGGGTCTCTGGTTCCTATGGGGTCTCACAGGGGGGGTCTGGTTGTTATGGGGTCCCCCAGGGGTCTCCGGTCTCTATGGGATTCCCCTGAGGGTCTCCAATCCCTATGGGGTCCCCCAGGGCTCTCCAGTCCCCCCAGGGTCCCACTGGGGGTCTCTGGTCCCGATGGGGTCCCCCAGGGTCCCTGATCCCTATGGGGACCCCCAGGGGGTCTCCAGTCCCTATGGGATTCCCCTGGGGGGGTCCCTATGGGGTCCCCAGGCTCTCTCCAGGACCCCCGGGGGTCTCCGGTCCCCAAATTCCCCCCCCCGGGCTCCCGGTGGCCGTGACCCGGGGTGTGCACTGGACCGGAGCAGAAAGAGAGAGGGGGGCACCCCCATCCTTGACACCCCCTCCCCAAATTTCCCCCCCCCCCCCAGAGCAACGACGCCTCAGGGAACACTTGGAACTGGCTGTACTTCATCCCCCTCATCATCATCGGCTCCTTTTTTATGCTCAACCTCGTGCTGGGGGTGCTGTCCGGGTGAGTTGGGGGGGTGTGTGGGTTTATTATTTTTTTAGGGGGGGGTCCCTGCGTGTGTGCCCCCCCCCTGAGACCCCCGTTATCCCCATAGGGAGTTCGCCAAGGAGCGGGAGCGGGTGGAGAATCGCCGCGCCTTCCTCAAGCTGCGGCGCCAGCAGCAGATCGAGCGCGAGCTCAACGGCTACATGGAGTGGATCTCCAAAGCGGGTGAGCCCCGAGACCCCCCCCCAAAAAAAAAAAAAAAAAAAATCCCCCCCCCACACCCAAGACACCCCCCCCTGAGCCCCCTCTCTCAGAAGAAGTCATCCTGGCGGAGGACGAGACCGAGGGCGACCCCCGGCACCCCTTCGATGGTAAGCGGCTACCCCACCGTGGGGGGGTTAAATTTTTTTTTTTTTTTTTTTTGGGGGGGGGTCCCTGAGGCCCCCACACACACCTCACGGCTCTCTCTTTCCCCCCCCCCCACTGTGGGAGCTCTGCGGAGGGCGGCCAAGAAGGGCCGGAGCGAGCTGCTGAGCCCCGAGGATGCTGAGGAGCAGCTGGCAGACATCGCCTCCGTGGGTGGGTGGGCTTGGGGGGGTCGTGGGGGGGCACAAAGGGGTGGAGGGGGTGCATGGGGTGGGGGGTGCGTGGGGTGGGGGGTGCGTGGAGTGGCCCCATAAAGGGCCACTTTATGCCCCATAAAGGGTTGGGGGTGCATGGGGTGGGGGGCAAAAAGGGCTGGGGGGCACGCATGGGGCTGGGGGGCACACACAGGGTTGGGGGGCACAAACAGATGGGGGCAAACATGGGGCTGTGGGGGCACAAAGAGCTGGGGGGACAAAGATCTGGGGAGCACAAACGGATCTGGGGGTGCTCACACAGGGCTGGGGGCACAGACAGGGCTGGGGGGCATAAAGGGCTGGGGGGCACAAAGAGTTGGGGGTGCACAGACGGGGCTGGGGGGCACAGATGGAGCTGGGGGGGCACAGATGGGGCTGGGGGTGCACACATGGGGCTGGGGGGGGCACAAAGATCTGGGGATGCTTACACGGGGCTGGGGGCGCACAGATGAGGCTGGGGGGGCATAAAGGGCTGGGGGGGCACAAAGAGTTGCGGGTGCACAGATGGGGCTGGGGGGCACAGATGGAGCTGGGGGGCACAGATGGAGCTGGGGGGCACCCATGGGGCTGGGGGGCACCCATGGGGCCAGGGGTGCACACAGGGCCATGGGGGGCACACACAGGGCTGGGGATGCTCACACGGGTCTGGGGGCGCACAGATGGGGCTGGGGGCGCACAAACAGCCTGGGGGGGGGACAAAGATCGGGGGAGGGCACAGAGATCAGGGGATGCTCACAGGGGGCGGGGGGCACACAGACAGGGGCTGGGGGTGCACAGAGAGCTGGGGATGCTCACACGGGGCGGGGGGCGCACAGACAGGGTTGGGGGGGCACACACAGCTGGGGGGGGGCACATATGGGGCTGGGGGCACACAGACGGGGCTGGGGGTGCACACAGATCTGGGGGGGCACAAAGGGCTGGGGATGCTCCCATGGGTCTGGGGGTGCACACACGGGTCTGGGGGCGCACACACAGCTGGGGGGGGCACATATGGGACTGGGGGTGCGCAGATGGAGCTGGGGACACACAGACGGGGCTGGGGGGTGCACAAAGGGCTGAGGATGCTCACACAGGTCTGGGGGTGCACACACAGGTCTGGGGGCGCACAGACGGTGCCGGTGGGCGCACCAACATTTCGGGGGGGGGGGTTACCCAACACCCTATACCCCCCCCTTTTTTTTTTTTTTTTTTTTTTTTTTTTTTTTTTTCCTGCAGGCTCCCCCTTCGCCCGCGCCAGCCTCAAAAGTGCCAAGCTGGAGAACGCGACGTTCTTCCACAAGCGGGAGCGCCGGATGCGCTTCCACATCCGCCGCGTGGTGAAAACTCAGGCCTTCTACTGGACCGTGCTGGGGCTGGTGGCGCTCAACACGCTCTGCGTCGCCATCGTCCACTACGACCAGCCCGAGTGGCTCTCCGATTTCCTCTGTGAGTACCCCAAAATCCATCCCCCGAGCCGCCCCCCCCGCCGCCACCCCGAGCAGTCCCGGGGCACTGCCCCCCACCCCCGGCTCTCGCTGTCGCCCCCTCCGCAGACTATGCAGAATTCATTTTCTTGGGACTCTTTATGTCCGAAATGTTTATAAAAATGTACGGGCTGGGGACGCGGCCTTACTTCCACTCCTCCTTCAACTGCTTCGACTGCGCCGTGAGTCGGCGGGGCGGGGGGGATTGGGGTGGGGTGGGGGTGGGGTGGGATGGGATTGGGATTAGGATTGGGATTGGGATGGGGATGGGGATGGGATGGGGAAGGGATTGGGGTGGGGGTGGGATGGGATTGGGATTGGGATTGGGATTGGGGTGGGGTTGGGATTGGGATGAGGATGAGGATGGGATGGGGGTGGGATGGGATAGGGATTAGGATTGGGGTGGGGTTGGGATTGGAATGGGGATGGGGATGGGGATGGGATGAGGTCAGGATGGAGATGGGATTGGGATGAGGATGAGGATGGTAATGGGATGATGGTGGGATGGGGATGGGGTTGGGAATAAGGATGGGGATGGGGGTGGGATGGGATGAGGATTGGGGTGGGGATGGGATGAGAATGGGATGGGGTGGGCATGGGATTGGGATTGGGATGGGGATGGGATGGGGATGGGATGGGAATGGGCTGGGGATGGGATTGGGATTGGGATTGGGATTGGGATGGGGATGGGATTGGGATGGGGATGGGGATGGGGACAGGAAGGGATGAGGGTGGGAATGGGATGAGGGTGGGACAGGGATGGGGATGGGAATGGGATTGGGATGGGGATGGGATTGGGGACAGGATGGGAATGGGATGCGGATGGGATGGGGAGGGGAATGGGGATGGGATTGGGATGGGGATGGGGATGGGATGAGGGTGGGACAGGGATGGGGTCGGGATGAGGTCAGGATGGGGATGGGATGGGGTTGGAGATAAGGATGGGATGGGGATGGGATCGAGATGGGATGGGGATGGGGATGGGGTGGAGACATGATGAGGACACGATGGGGACACAGTGGGGACTTGATGGGGACGCAGTGGGAACTCAGTGGGGATGCGACGGGGATGTGGATGGGGCCACGATGGGGCCACGGTGGGGACACAGTGGGGCCACGATAGGGCCACGATGGGGACACGGTGCCCCCCCCCACCCCCAGGTTATCATCGGAAGCATCTTCGAGGTGATCTGGGCAGTTGTGAAGCCGGGGACATCCTTCGGGATCAGCGTGCTGCGAGCTCTCAGGTTACTGCGCATCTTCAAGGTCACCAAGTGAGTGCCTGGGGGGGGGGGGGGGCGCCGGGCGCCGCCTGTCCGTCTGTCCGTCCGTGTCCGTGTGTCCGTCCGTGTGTCTGTCTGCCCCCCCCCAGCCCATCTCTGCCCCGCAGGTACTGGGCTTCCCTGCGGAACCTGGTGGTCTCCCTCCTCAACTCCATGAAGTCCATCATCAGCCTCCTCTTCCTCCTCTTCCTCTTCATCGTCGTCTTCGCCCTTTTGGGGATGCAGCTCTTCGGGGGACAGTGAGCAACTCCCGGCCCCCCCAGCCCCCCACCCATACCCCATAACAAAGCGGGGGGCCCCCCCAAATGAAGCCCCCCCCCCTCCCCAATTTCCCATTTCCAGGTTCAATTTTGACGACGGGACCCCTCCCACCAACTTCGACACTTTCCCAGCAGCAATAATGACGGTGTTTCAGGTAACCCCCCCCCCCCAAAAAAAAAAAAACAAAAACAAAAACACACACCCTGACCCCCCCCGGGGTGGTTCTTGGGGTGGGTGTGGGGGGTCCCCAAACCCGTCTCCCGTCGCCCCCTCCCCAGATCCTGACGGGCGAGGACTGGAACGCGGTGATGTACGACGGGATCAAATCTCAGGGCGGCGTCAAGGGGGGGATGGTTTTCTCCGTCTACTTCATCGTCCTCACCCTCTTCGGCAACTGTATCCTTGGGGAGGGGGCGTGGGGGGGGGATTGTGCCCGTCCCGGGGGGGCGCTTTGCCTTGACCCCCCTCCCCAGACACCCTCCTCAACGTCTTCTTGGCCATCGCGGTGGACAACCTGGCCAACGCGCAGGAGCTCACCAAGGTGAGGAGGGGGGGTCCTGGGGGTCCCGGGGGGGGGGCAGAGCCCACCGCCCACCCCCCCCCCAGCCTCGGGATGGGGCTGGACGCGTGGGGGGGGTCTTGCAGGACGAGCAGGAGGAGGAGGAGGCCGCCAACCAGAAGCTGGCGCTGCAGAAGGCCAAGGAGGTGGCCGAAGTCAGCCCGCTCTCCGCAGCCAACATGTCCATCGCCGTGTAAGCGCCCGGCCCCTCCTGCTCCGCGCTAACTCCGTCCCTACTACACCCTAACTCCATCCCTACTCCACCCTAACCCCATCCTAAGCACCCTAAATCCATCCCTGCTCCATCCTAGCTCCATCCTTAACTCCATCCCTGCTCCATCCTAACTCTGTCCCTACTCCACCCTAACTCTTTCCCTACTCCATCCCTTACTCCATCCCTAACTCCATCCCTACTCTACCTTCCGTCCTAACCACCCTAACTCCATCCCTACTCCACCCTAACTCAATCCCTAACTCTATCCCTACTCCATCCCTACTCCATCCCTGACTCCATCCCTACTCCATCCCTAACTCAATCCCTAACTCCATGCCTACTCCATCCCTGACTCCATCCCTACTCCATCCCTAACTCCATCCCTAACTCCATCCCTACTCCACCCTAACTTGATCCCTAACTCCATCCCTACTCCATCTCTACTCCATCCCTGTTCCACCCTAACTCTGTCCCTGCTCCATCCCTAACTCTGTCCCTACTCCATCCCTTCTCCATGCCTACTCCATCCCTGCTCCATCCCTACTCCATCCCTTCTCCATCCCTACTCCACCCCTAACTCCATCCCCTCCCCATCCCACCCCCATCCCCTCTCCCCTCACCCCCACCCCTCTCCCCTTCCCCTCCCCACCCCTCCATCCCCTCCCCTCACCCCGCGCTCTCTCCCCGGTGCCCGCAGGAAGGAGCAGCAGCGGAACCAGAAGTCCTCCAAGTCGGTGTGGGAGCAGCGGACGAGCGAGCTGCGCAAGCAGAACCTGCTGGCGAGCCGCGAGGCGCTCTACAGCGAGCTGGACCCCGAGGAGCGCTGGAAGGTCCCCTACGCCCGCCACCTCCGCCCCGACATCAAGACCCACCTGGACCGCCCGCTGGTGGTGGACCCCCAGGAGAACCGCAACAACAACACCAACAAGACGCGCCCCGGAGAGCCGCCGGCACCCCCCGAACCCCGCTTCGGATTCGGAGCCCCCCGCCCCGACGAACCGCGCCGGCACCCGCGTTACCCCGACCCCGGCGGTCCCCGCGCCGCGGAGCCCCCCGAAAACCGGCGGCCCCGCAGCGTCAGCCGCGAGCCGGAGCGGGAGGGCAGCCAGGAGCGAGGCTACGGCGGCGAGGCCGAGCGCTCCAAGGCGCCCGAGCGGCGGCACCGCGGGCGCGAGGGTCGCGCCGGCTCGCCCCAGCCCGACCGCGAGCACCGGCGGCACCGCGCGCACCGCAGGGCGGCCGAGGAGGGCGAGGAGGGCGGGCGGCCAGAGAGGAGACCCCGGCACCGGGACGGTGGCCGAGGGGCTCGGGGCGAAGGTGACGGCGAGCACGGGGACGGCGAGCGGAGGCGGCGGCACCGGCACCTCGCCGCGGGGCCCTACGAGGGCGAGGGCAAGCGGGACGAGAAGGAGCGGCGGCACCGGCGGCGGCGGTGAGCGCGCCGAGAGCATCCCCCGGGGCTGGGGGGTTTGGGAAATGTCCCCAAATGACCCCTCCTGGGGCACACGGGGGTGGTGACCCCGCGCTGAGCCCCCCATCTTTGGTTCGTAGGGAGAACCATGGGGCTGGGGGTTTGGGAAACGTCCCCAAATGTCCCCTCCTGGGGCACACGGGGGCAGTGACCCCGCGCTGAGCCCCCCGTCATCACCTCGTAGGGAGAACCACGGGGCTGGGGGTTTGGGAAACGTCCCCAAATGTCCCCTCCTGGGGCACACGGGGGTGGTGACCCCGCGCTGAGCCCCCCATCTTTGGTTCACAGGGAGAACCACGGTCCCGGCGCCCCCCCCGCGCCCACCCTGTCCACCACGCGCCCCATCCAGCAGGACCCCGGGCGCCTGGAGCCCCCCGTGGCCGAGGACATCGACAACATGAAGAACAACAAGCTGGCCACCACCGAGCCCCCCATCCCGGTGGGCAACCACACCGAGTGCCCCCCCGGCTTCCCCCCGGCCTCCCGCCGAGGGGGGCCTCTCCCCACCGCCGGCAACCCACCGCCGCCGCCGCCCCCCCCCCCTGAGACCACCCTCATCGTCACCAACCCCGGCGCCCCCAACAACCCGGCCAAGGCGCTCAGGAGGCCGGAGCACACGGCCGTGGACATCCCCCCGGGACCCCCGCCGCCCCCCAGCAGCGCTTTGGTCCAAGGTAAGGACCCCCCCACCACCACCACCCCACTCAAATTTAGGGCTGGAAAAGGATGGGGGGGTAGCATGACGCTGCCGCCCCCCCCCCACAGTGAACAGGAACGCCAACCCCGAGCCGCTGCCCAGGAAGGAGGAAGAGGAGAAGAAGGAGGAGGAAGGCGAGGGGCAGGAGGAGAACGGCCCCAAGCCCATGGTGCCCTACAGCTCCATGTTCATCCTCTCCACCACCAACCCGTGCGTGATGGGATGGGGAAAAGGGGGTGGGTGGGGGTCTCGTTGAGCCCCCCCCCACATCATTTTTGGACCCCCACCCCCTTCAAGGTTTCGCCGGCTGTGCCACTACATCGTCAACCTGCGGTACTTCGAGATGTGCATCCTCATGGTCATCGCCATGAGCAGCATCGCCCTGGCCGCCGAGGACCCCGTGCAGCCCAACGCCCCCCGCAACAACGTGAGGAGACCCCCCCTCGGGGACCCTCAGACCCCCCCCGGGACCCTGAGACCCCCCCCGGGACCCTGAGACCCCCCCCCAGGACCCTGAGACCCCCCCGGAATCCTGAGCCCCACTTCGGGACCCTGAGACCCCCGGGACCCTGAGTCCCATTTCGGGACCCTGAGCCCCCCGGGACCCTGAGACCCCCAGGACCCTGAGACTCCCCCAGGACCCTGAGACCCCCTGGGACCCTGAGACCCCCCAGGACCCTGAGCCCCCCTCGGGGCTCTGACACCCCCCTTGGGACCCCTTGGGACCCCGGGGTGCTGAGCTGAAGGATGGGGGGACCCAAATCAGCACCTGGGGGGTGATGGGGAGGTTTGGGGGGTTTGGGGGGGATAAAGACCTGGAGTGAAGGGGGGTCTCAAGGTGCTGGGGGGGTCCTGGGGTTCTGGGGGGGTAGGCAAAGCCCTGGGGTGCTGTGAGGGGGTGACTTGGGGTGGGGGTGACTGGGGGTGACTGGGGGTGTGAGTGTGGGGGTGACTGGGGGGGGGTCTCCCACTTATCCCCCCCCCCAACCCAGGGCCTGCGCTACGTCGTCTACGTCTTCACGGGGGTCTTCACCTTCGAGATGGTGATCAAGGTGGGCGCGGGGATGCCGGGGGGGGGTGAGAGAGGCAGGGGGGGCTCCCCCAACCCCGGTGCCCCCCCCTCACCTCACCCCCTGTTTCCCCCCCCCAGATGGTGGATTTGGGGCTGGTGCTTCACCAAGGTGCCTATTTCCGCGACCTGTGGAACATCCTCGACTTCATCGTGGTCAGCGGGGCGCTGGTGGCCTTCGCCTTCACGTGAGTCCCAGTGCCCCCCAGTGCCTCCCAGTGCCTCCCAGTGCCTCCCAGTGCCCCCCCAGTGCCGTGCAGTGTCTCCCAGCTGGGCTGTCGTTGCTGCGCTCCTGTCGCTTTGACGTCCGTCCTCGACCGCTGCCGCCGCCCTGTCTCGTCCCGTCGCTGCCCGGGGTCCCCAAATCCCCCCCCACACACACTGAGTAAAGGGCGAGTAGTGTCTGAGTAAAGGGTGGGCGTCCCCGTGTAAAGAGTGGGAGTCCTCAGAGTAAAGGGGGAGCAGCCTTTGGGTGAAGGGTGAGCAGCCTCTGCGTAAAGGGTGAACGTCCCTGAGGAAAGAGTGAGTATCCGCAGAGTAAAAGGTGAGCATCCCCTGAGGAAAGGGTGAGCAGCCTCTGAGGAAAGGGCGAGCAGCCTCAGAGTAAAGGGTGAGCAGCCTTTGAGTAAAGAGTGAACATCCCCCTGAGTAAAGAGTGAGCATCCTCTGCGTAAAGGGTGAGCATCCCCTGAGTAAAGAGTGAGCATTCTCTGAGTAAAAGGTGAGCAGCTGATAAGTGCAGAGGTAGCATCCCCTGTGTAAAGGGCGAGCAGCCTCAGACTAAAGGGCGAGCAGCCTCTGAGTAAAGAGTGAACATCCCCCTGAGTAAAGAGTGAGCATCCTCTGAGTAAAAGGTGAGCAGCCTTTGAGTAAAGGGTGAGTAGCCTCTGAGTAAAAGGTGAGCAGCCTCTGAGTAAAGGGTGAGCAGCCTCTGAGTAAAGAATGAACATAACCCTGAGTAAAGAGTGAGCATCTTCTGAGTAAAAGGTGAGCAGCCTCTGAGTAAAGAGTGAGCATCCCCTGAGTAAAGGGTGAGCATCCCCTGAGTAAAGGCCGAGCATCCTCTGAGTGCTGGACCCCCAGGTTTTGAAGCCCCCCCGAGCGGAGGGCAAGGTGCCTGGGGTCCGGGGGTGTCCGGGGTGTCCGGGGGGGCCGCGCTCTCACCGTGCCTTGTCTCTCCCCCCGCTGCCACCGGCCGCAGGAGCAGCTCACGGTAAATCCTCCTGATTTCTGCCCCCCCCCCCCCCCCCAAATGTCCTCGTGCTCTCCTCGTGCTCTCCTCGTGCTCACGGTCGCGCCTCGCTCCCCCCGTGCCCCCCCTTTTTTATTTTTTATGCCCCCCCCAATACCTCTCCGCATCCCCCCAAAAAATCAAGGACCCTCAGCAGGGGGGACGGGGCCACCACATCACACACATGGCGAAGGGCGGGGGGGCGCGGGGAAACCCCTTTTGGGGGTACCCCTCGCCCCCCCCCCCGAGACTCCACATCCCCACGTACCCCCCCCGTGTGTCCCCCCCCCCCAGGGGCAGCAGCAAGGGGAAGGACATCAACACCATCAAATCCCTGCGGGTCCTGCGCGTGCTGCGGCCCCTCAAGACCATCAAGAGGCTGCCCAAGCTCAAGGTGCATTTTTTGGGGGGGTGGGCACCCCCTAAGCCTTGGGGGGGGGGTCACAAATGACACCCAGACCCCCCCCCCAGGCTGTTTTTGACTGCGTGGTGAACTCGCTGAAGAACGTGCTGAACATCCTCATCGTCTACATGCTCTTCATGTTCATCTTCGCCGTGGTGGCCGTGCAGCTCTTCAAGGGCAAGTTCTTCTACTGCACCGACGAGTCCAAGGAGTTCGAGAAGGACTGCAGGTAATGCCCCCCCCCCCAAAAAAAAAAAAATTAAAAAATTAAAAAAAAATTAAAAAAAATATATATATATACCCCCAAAAACCTCCTCGGAACACCCACTTGTACCTCCCGGTGCACTGCCTGCATGCCCAGGGGGGGTGGCTGGTGTATGGGGACTGCAGGTATGGGCCCCCCCCCCAAAAAAAATAAAATAAAATAAAATAAAATAAAATAAAATAAAATAAAATAAAATAAAATAAAATAAAATAAAATAAAATAAAATAAAATAAAATAAAATAAAATAAAATAAAATAAAAAAATAAAAAAATAAAGCCACCCCCCCAAAGCTCCCCGCAACACCCACTTGTACCTCCCGGCTCAATGCCTGCACACCCAGGGGGGGTGGCTGGTGTATGGGGACTGCAGGTATGGGCCCCCCCCCCAAAAAAAATAAAAATAAAAAATAAAAATAAAATAAAATAAAAATAAAAATAAAAAAAATAAAACTACCCCCCCCAAACCTCCCCGCGACACCCACTTGTACCTCCCGGCTCAATGCCTGCACACCCAGGGCCCCCCCCAAAACCCACCCTGGACCCCTCCCAGACCCCTCCTGGACCCCTCCTGGCCCCCCCCATCTCACCACCTTGCCCCCCCCCCAGGGGGGAGTACCTGGTGTACGAGAAGGACTGCAGGTAAAACCCCTCCAGACCCCCTCTGGGACCCCCAGACCCCCAGACCCAGACCCCCTCAGACCCCAGACCCCCAGACCCCCCTGGACCCCCAGACCCCCTAGACCCCTCCTGGACTCCCCCCAGACAACTCCTGGACCCCCCCATACCCCTCCCAGACCCCTCCCGGAACCGCCCCAGACCCCCTCCCTGGACTCCCCCCAGACCCCCAAAGACCCCCTGACACCCCCAGACCCCCCCAGACCCCCAAAGACCCCCTAGACCCCTCCTGGACCCCCCCAGACCCCCAAGACCCCCCAAGACCCCCCAAGATCCCCACCGGACCTCCCCTGGACCCCTCCCATACCCCTCCCATACCCCTCCCAGACCCCCTCAGACCCCCCCGGACCCCCTCCTGCCCCCCCCCATCTCACCACCTTGTCCCCCCCCCCAGGGGGGAGTACCTGGTGTACGAGAAGGACAACGAGGTGAAGGCGCAGAAGCGGGAGTGGAAGAAATACGACTTCCACTACGACAACGTGCTCTGGGCCCTGCTCACCCTCTTCACCGTCTCCACCGGCGAGGGCTGGCCCCAGTAAGGACCCCCCCCCATTTATGTGTGTGTGTGTGTATGTCTGGGGGGGGGTAAAGAGGCTCGGGACCCCCCCAAAACCCTCCCCAGTGCATCCCCAGACCCCCCAAAACCCCCCGAGACCCCCCCCAGGGTTTGGCCGCAGTAAGGACCCCCCCCCAATTGTGTGTATGTGTGTGTCTGGGGGGGGGGGCAAAAGTGCTCGGGACCCCCCCAAAACCATCCCTGGTGCATCCCCAGACCCCCCAAACCCCCGAGACCCCCCCAGGGTCTGGCCGCAGCAAGGACCCCCCCCATTTTGCATGTGTGTCTGTGTCTGGGGGTGGGGTAAAAGGGCTCGGGACCCCCCCAAAACCCTCCCCGGTGCAGCCCCACACCCCCCTAAACCCCCCCAGACCCTCCCCCCGATCTGGCAACAGTAAGGACCCCCCCCCATTTATGTGTGTGTGTGTGTCTGGGTGGGGGTAAAGAGGCTCGGGACCCCCCCCCATTTTGCGTGTGTGTGTCTGGGGGGGGCAAAAGGGCTCAGGACCCCCCCAAAACCCTCCCTGCTGCATCCCCAGACCCCTCAAAACCCCCCGAGACCCCCCCCAGGGTTTGGCCGCAGTAAGGACCCCCCCCAATTGTGTGTGTGTGTATGTCTGGGGGGGGGTAAAGAGGCTCGGGACCCCCCCAAAACCCTCCCCGGTGCCCCCCCCAGGGTCCTGAAGCACTCGGTGGACGCCACCTACGAGAACCAGGGCCCCAGCCCCGGGTACCGCATGGAGATGTCCATCTTCTACGTCGTCTACTTCGTCGTCTTCCCCTTCTTCTTCGTCAACATCTTCGTCGCCCTCATCATCATCACCTTCCAGGAGCAGGGGGACAAGATGATGGAGGAGTACAGCCTGGAGAAGAACGAGGTGCCCCCCCCCCCCCACAGCCCACCCTAACCCCCCTCTGGGACACCCCCACCCCACCCCATCACCCTGTGCACCCCAAGGGGTCAGACCTGGTGTCCCCCAGCACGTCCCCCCCCCCCCACCGGGACCCCTCCCCATATCACAGGGGGTTATCCATAGGGGGGGGACCTTGTGGCACCCAGCGCAGACCCCTATGAGACCCCCCCACACACCCTGGGGGGTCCATACCCAGCACCCCCAACCACATCCTCCCCCCGGGACCCCCACAGCCCCAGGGTCCGTGCCCGTGTCCCCCAGCACTGCCCCCTCTGGGACCCCCTCATATCCCAGGGGTCCATCCCAGTGTCCCCCACCACACCCCCCCCCGGGACCCCCCCACACCCTGGGGGGTCCATACCCAGCACCCCCAACCACATCCTCCCCCCGGGACCCCCAGCCCCAGGGTCCGTGCCCGTGTCCCCCAGCACTGCCCCCTCTGGGAACCCCCATATCCTGGGGGTCCGGACCTGGTGTCCCCCTCTGGGACCCCCCCATATCCCAGGGATCCACCCCAGCCCCCCCAACCACATCCCCCCTCTGGGACCCCCCATACCCTGGGGGTCCATCCCAGTGTCCCCCCCTGGACCCTCCCTCACCCTGGGGATCCACCCCAGCCCCCCCAACCACATCCCCCTCTGGGACCCCCCATACCCTGGGGGTCCGGACCCAGTGTCCCCAACCACACCCCCCCCCGGGACCCCCCCACACCCTGGGGGGGTCCATACCCAGCACCCCCAACCACATCCCCTCTCTGGACCCCCTCCCTCCCCCTGGGGGTCCGTGCCCCCCCACGTGCCGCCGTCCCGCAGCGCGCCTGCATCGACTTCGCCATCAGCGCCAAGCCGCTGACCCGCCACATGCCCCAGAACCGGCAGAGCTTCCAGTACCGCATGTGGCAGTTCGTGGTGTCCCCCCTTCGAGTACACCATCATGGCCATGATCGCCCTCAACACCATCGTGCTGATGATGAAGGTGGGACGCGGACCCCCCCCCTAAGTTTTTTTGGCCCCCCCCCCCTCCCCCTAGGGTCTGGTTTCGGCCCCTCAGTCCCCCTGCGCCCTCGCCGTGCGCCTCGCTCCTCGCGGGGTGCTCTGGGGTTTGGCCGCCTCCTGCACCACCCGTCCCTGTCCCCAGCCCTGTCCCATGTCCCTTGGATCCATCCCTGTCCCCTGGACCCGTCCCTGTCCCCTGTCCCGATCCATCCCTGTCCCCTGGACCCGTCCCTGTCCCCATCCCTGTCCCCATCCCTGTCCCATGTCCCTTGGACCCATCTCTGTCCCCTGTCCCCATCCCTGTCCCTGTCCCCATCCCTGTTCCCTGGACCCATTCCTGTCCCTTTTCCCTGCCCCTGTCCCCTGGATCCGTCCCTGTCCCTTATACCCATCCCTGTCCCTGTCCCTTATACCCATCCCTGTCCCCTGGACCTGTCCCTGTCCCCTGGACCCATCCCTTTTCCCTTTTCCCTTTTCCCTTTTCCCTTTTCCCTTTTCCCTTTTCCCTTTTCCCTTTTCTCTTTTTCTCCCTTTTCCCTTTTTTTCCCTTTTCCCTTTTCCCTGTCCCCATCCCTGTCCCTGTCCCTTGGACCTATCCCTGTCCCCTGGATTCATCCCTGTCCCTTTTTCCTGCCCCTGTCCCCTGTCCCCTGAATCCGTCCCTGTCCCTTTTCCCTTTTCCCTTTTCCCTTTTTCCCTTTTTCCCCCTTTTTCCCTTTTCCCTTTTTTTTCCCTTTTTTTCCCTTTTCCCTTTCCCCTTTTCCCTTTTTTTTCCCTTTTCTTTCCCTTTTCTTTCCCTTTTATTTCCTTTTTCCCCATCCCCATCCCCCCCCCCCCTCCTCTCCCCACCCCCCAAGACCCCCCCTTCCCCCCAGGACCTCTCCCTTTGACACCCCTCCCTCCCCCCAACCCTAGCCAACCCCCTTACCCCCTTAACCCCCCTGACCCCCCTGACCCCCCCGACCCCCCCTGACACCCCTGACCCCCCTGACCCCCCCCAGACCCCAAAACCCACCCCATTGCCCCCCCAGTTCTACGACGCCTCGGACGCCTATGAGAACGTGCTGAAGATGTTCAACAACGTCTTCACCTCCCTCTTCTCCCTCGAGTGTCTCCTCAAGATCATGGCCTTCGGGGTGCTGGTACGTGCCCCCGGGGACCCCCAGACGAGTTTTGGGTTGGGGGGGGTGAGGAGGATAAAGGGGGACCCCCCCCTTCCCGCTGTCCCCCCCCCCTCGTTGTCCCCGCAGAATTATTTCCGCGACGCCTGGAACGTCTTCGACTTCGTCACGGTGCTGGGCAGCATCACGGACATCCTGGTGACGGAGTTCGGGGTGAGTGGCCCCCGGCTGGGGAGAGGGGGTCTTGGGGGGGGTCCCCAAAACGGGGTCCGACCCCTCTGACCCCCCCCCCCTTTGCCCCCCCCCCCCCGTCCCCCAGAACAACTTCATCAACCTCAGCTTCCTGCGGCTGTTCCGCGCCGCGCGGCTCATCAAGCTGCTGCGCCAGGGCTACACCATCCGCATCCTGCTCTGGACCTTCGTGCAGTCCTTCAAGGTGCCTCCTCTTCCTCATCATCTTCCTCCTCATCATCCTCATCATCATCCTCCTCTTCATCCTCTTCTTCTTCTTCTTCATCCTCCTCTTTCTTCTTCTTCATCCTCCTCTTCCTCCTCCTCTTCATCCTGCTCTTCATTTTCCTCTTCATTCTCCTCCTCCTCCTCTTCCTCTTCATCCTCTTCCTCTTCCTCCTCCTCCTCATCCTCCTCCTTGTCATCCTCTTCATCCTCCTCTTCATCTTCTTCTTAATCCTCATCCTCTTCCTCTTCATCCTCCTCTTAATTCTCCTCCTCTTCATCCTCCTCCTCTTCGCCTTCCTTTTCATCCTCCTTCTCCCATTCCTCTTCATTCTCCTCTTCATCCCCCTCTTCTTCATCATCCTTCTCCTCCTCTTCCTCATTTCCTCCTCTTCATCCTTCTCCTCCTCCTCCTCTTCCTCCTCTTCCTCTTCATCCTCCTCCTCCTCTTCCTCTTCATCCCCCTCCTCCTCTTCCCCCTCCTCTTCATCCTCCTCCTTCTCCCCTTCCTCTTCCTTCTCTTCAACCCTCTTCTTCATCATCCCTCTCCAACTCTTCATCCTCCTCCTCCTCATCCTCTTCATCCTCCTCCTCATCATCCTCCTCTTCCTCATCCTCTTCCTCTTCATCTTCCTCTTCCTCTTCCTCTCCCCCGGCCCCCCCTGACCCGTCTGTGCCCCCAGGCGCTGCCGTACGTCTGCCTGCTCATCGCCATGCTCTTCTTCATCTACGCCATCATCGGGATGCAGGTGAGACCCCGAGACCCCCCCCCCACCCTCAGCCCTTCCCCTAGCCCCTCCCGGGAGCCCCCGCCCACCTCTGTACCCCCCCATGCCCCAGGTTTTTGGGAACATCGGCATCGAGGAGGAGGACGACGAGTCGGCCATCACCCAGCACAACAACTTCCGCACCTTCTTCCAGGCCCTGATGCTCCTCTTCCGGTCAGGGACCCCCGCCCGGGACCCCCCCCCGGGACCCCCACCCAAGACCCCCCAGAGACCCTCCCCAACCCGGTGCTGACCCCAAAGGGGGGGCACACGGTGCCAGGGACCCTCCCGGCCCCATTTAGGGACACCCGGTGTTGTGTCAGCGCGTCCCTGTCCCCACCCGGGGGCACCCGCTGCCCTCTGGCACAGCCCCAGCCTCGCCCCCCCCGCACCCAAAATCGCCTCTTTTTGCCCCATTTCCTCAAGGGGACACCTGGTGGCACAGACCCCTCGGCACCAGCATGTCCCTGTGCCCCCTCCTGTCCCCATTTAGGGACACCCAGCCCCGTGCCCTCCATCACTGCCCCACCCTCACCCTGTGGGACCCAAAATCGCCTCTTTTTGCCCCAATCCCCAAGTTGACACCAAATGGCACCAACCCATCACCACGGGTTACTCCGTGCCCCCCATCCCCATCCCAGTGCCACATTCTGTGCCCCATCCCCTGTCCCCATCCAACCCCATGTCACTACCCCACCCTCACCCTGTGGGACCCAAAATCACCTCTTTTTGCCCCAATACCCAAGAGGACACCAAATGGCACCAACCTTGAGCCACACCGTGCCCCCCATCCCCATCCCGTCCCCACACGCCGTCCCCTGTCCCCCGTCCCCATCCCACCCCCATGTCACCACCCCACCCTCACCCTGTGGGACCCAAAATCGCCTCTTTTTGCCCCAATCCCCATGGGGACACCCAATGGCACCAACCCACCACCACGGGCTACTCCGTGCCCCCCATCCCCATCCCATCCCCTATCCCCATCCCACCCCCACGTCACCACCCCACCCTCACCCCCCAGCACCCAAAATCACCTCATTTTCCCCCAATCCCCAACGAGACACCCAACCGCACCAACCACACCGTGCCCCCCGTCCCGAACCCATCCCCTTGCCATTACCCTATCGGTGCCCCATTCCCCGAGCCCCCCCCGGGACCCGGACCCGTCCGTGCCCCCCCCCCAGGAGCGCCACGGGGGAGGCCTGGCACGAGATCATGCTGTCGTGCCTCAGCGGGAAGCCGTGCGACGAGAACTCGGGCATCAAGGAGGACGAGTGCGGCAACGAGTTCGCCTACTTCTACTTCGTCTCCTTCATCTTCCTCTGCTCCTTCCTGGTCAGATCCCGAAAAAAGGGGGGGTTGGGGGGGGCCTCTGTGGGGTTACGGGGTGGTCCTCAGCCCTGATGCCCCCCCTGTGCCCCCCCAAAAAAGATGCTGAACCTCTTCGTGGCCGTCATCATGGACAACTTCGAGTACCTGACGCGCGACTCCTCCATCTTGGGCCCCCACCACCTGGACGAGTACGTGCGCGTCTGGGCCGAGTACGACCCCGCCGCCTGGTAAGGACCCCCGGGACCCCCTGACAGCCCCCAGCCCACACCCCCCCAAAACACTCTCACCCCCCTCCCAGGGCTGTGAAGCAGAGCCCGGCGTGGGGGGGGGGACTGAACGGAGCCCCCCCACACACACCCACCCTCTCCTTCCCCCCCCAGGGCTGTGAAGCAGAGCCCAGAAGGGGGGGGATGAATGGAGACCCCCACCCGTCCCAAAATTGGTGTCCCCCCCCCCCCTCTGTGCCTCCCCCGCCGGCGCCTGTTAACGTCTCCTCTCTGTTGTAGGTGCTCGGCCGCCGGATACCCCTGAGGCCCCGCCCCCCCCCCCCAAAAAAAAAAAAGAAAAAAAAATAAATAAAAAATTAAAAAAAAAAAAAAAAAAAAAAAAAAAAAAAAAAAAAAAAAAAAAAATAAAAATAAAAAAAAAAAAAAAAAAAATAAAAAAATTAAAAAAAAGAAAAAAAAAGAAAAAAGAAAAAAGAAAAAAGAAAAAAAGAAAAAAAAGAAAAAAATTAAAAAATTAAAAAAATAAAAAAAAATAATAAAAAATACAAAAATACAAAATAAAAATAATAAAAAAAATACAAAAATACAAAATAAATAAATAAATAAATGGGGGGGGTCCCCACCGTCCCCATGGGGGGGGTGGGAGGGGGGTCCCCGCTTCACCACCCAGCACCCCCCCACACACACACACGCAGGACGCCCCCTCCGGGTCCCCGGGGCGCACAGGCAGAGGGAAGGGGGGGTCCCCTCTCCCTTCGCCCACCCCCCCAGCCCCTGGAGACCCCCCCCAAAAAAAAAAAAAAGCGCGTCACTAACGGCCTGTATTCTCTTGCAGCGGCCGCATTCATTATAAGGATATGTACAGTTTATTACGCGTAATCTCACCCCCCCTGGGCTTAGGCAAGAAATGCCCTCATAGGGTTGCCTGCAAGGTTTGGCTCACACTAAAAACCTGCCGAGCACCCCCCCCCGTGCCCCCCCCCGCCGTGAATGAATGCCGCTTTACGGTTTCTCGGATATATATATGATATCTCTATATATATATATACACGGACCACGTCCCGCGCCCCCCCCTCGGGGCCGCATGGAGCCCGGCTCTGCTTGCTGCGGCCCCCCCCCTCCTCCGAGCGGGGCCGGCCCCCCCCCGCGGGGCTGCATGGGCACCGCCATCGCCTTCCTCCTCCTCCTCCTCCTCCTCGGGGGGCCGCGGGGCTGAGCCCCCGCTGCGGGCGGCAGCCTCGCTTCTCGTTCGTTGCTTTCCGATTAGTTTCTCATTTTTTAAAAATTTTTATTTATTTTTTAAAAATTTTATTATTATTATTACGTTTATAATTTTTATTTTTTTTTATTTTTTATTCTTTTATTTTTATTTTTTATTTTTATTTTTTAACTTCTATTTTTTTTTAATCTTTACTTTTTTACTTTTTATTTTTTAAATTATGTTTTTATTTTTTTATTTTTATTTTTAATTTGTATTTTTTATTTTTTTTTATTTTTTATTTTTTACTTTTTATTTTTTAATTTTTATTTTTTTATTTTTTTATTTTTTATTTTTTATTTTTTACTTTTTCACTTTTTTTTTCTTACTTTTTATTTTTTTAATTTTTAATTTTTTAATTTTTATTTTTTAATTTTTTATTTTATTTTTGTATTTTATTTTTAAATTTTTACTTTTTTAAATTTTACTTTTTTTACTTTTTACTTTTTATTTTTTAATTTTTATTTATTTATTTATTTATTTATTACTTTTTACTTTTTACTTTTTTATTTTTTACTTTCTTACTTTTTATTTTTTATTTTTTACATTTTTACTTTTTTTTTTTTTAATTTTATTTATTATTTTATTTATTTATTTATTTATTTATTTATTTTGACTTTTTTCACGCACCCATTTTTGTTTTTCCCCTCTTTTTTCCCCGTTTGCTGTCCGATGTGCTCTTCCTTCTCCTTCTCTCCGCTGCCAGGGGCCGCCTGACTTTCATGGACATGTATGAAATGCTGAGACATATGCCCCCGCCCCTGGGTTTAGGGAAGAAATGCCCGCCCCGAGTTGCCTATAAGGTAGAATAAATAATTCTGCGAAGCCCCCCCCGCCGCGCCGAGCCCCCCCAGCAGCGCTGGCTCAGCCCGGCCCATGCGGCTCGGCCTCTTTTTTTTGGGTTTTGCCTCCTTTTTTTTTTTTTTCCTCCCTTTTTTGTTTTCTCCTTTTTTCCTCCTTTTTCCTCCTTTTTTCTCCTTTTTTTTTCTCTTTTTCCTCTTATTTTCCTCATTTTTTTCTCTTTTTTTTTGCCTCTTTTTTCTCTCTCTTTTTTTTTTCTCTCTTTATTTCTCATTTTTTCTTTTTCTCTTTTTTATATAATTTTATTTTTTTCCTCCTTTTTTTCTTCTTTTTTTTTTTTCTTTTCTCTTTATTTTATTTTTTTATCCCTTTTATTCCTTTTTTTTCCTCTTTTTATTTCTCCTTTTTTTTCCTTTTCTCCTTTTTTCCTCCTTTTTTCTCTTTTTTCCTCCTTTTTTCCTTTCTCTTTATTCTCTTTTTTCTCCTTTTTTCCTTTTTTTCTTTTTTCTCCTTTTTTTTTCGTTTTTCTCCTTTTTCCTCCTTTTCTCCCTTTTTTCTCCTTTTTTCTCCTTTTTTCTCCTTTTTTCTTTTTTCCTCCTTTTCTCTTTTTCTCCTTCTTTTTCTCCTTTTTTTCTATTTTTTTCCTCCTTTCTTTCTTTTTTTCTTTTTTTTTTTTTTCCCTTTTTCTCTCTCTTTTTTTCCCCTCCGTTTTTTCCTTCCTTTCTTTCTTTTTTTTGCTTTTCCTTTTTTTTTTTTAACCTCTCTCCTCCTGCCTCGGCCGCTGCCCGGCCCCGCGGAGCCCCAGGCCGTCTGGGTAAGATCCGCTCATGGGGAGCGCGCCCCCCCCGCAGGAGCCCCCAGACGGGGACCCCGGGGGCTCGCCCGGCCCCCCCCGAGTCAGCCCCTGGCTGGGGCCCCCCCAGGGGTGAAGGCCAGCTTGGCCAGAGGAGCCCCTTTTTGGGGTCCCCCCCCCATAAAGCTTCACCAGAAGAGCCCCTTTTTGCGCCCCCCCCCCCCAAAAGGTTGACCAGAGGAGCCCCTTTTTGGGCCCCCCCCCCGAAACTTGGCCAAAGAAGCCCCTTTTTGGGGACACCCCCCCTAGAACTTGGCCAGAGGAGCCCCTTTTTGCCCCCCCCCATAAAGTTTGACCAAATGAGCCCCTTTTTGGGGTCCCCCCCCCAAACTTGGCCACCCCCCAGGATCCTTGACCTGGGGACCCCCCATGGGGCTGACCCCCACAGGGCTCACCCAGCCCCCACAATCCCAATTTGGGGACACCCCCAAACACGGTGGCTCACCCACCCCCACCTGGAGCCCCCCCATTTAGTGCCCCCCCATAACCGGGGCTCACCCAGCCCACCCAGAGGATCCCATTTTCGGGGACCCCCCCTTGGGGGCTCACCCTCACCCCCACCCCATTGCCCCCCTCATCCCCACAGCCCCCCCCCTTTTTTTCCACCCCCATCCCACCTCCACCTCCCCCCCCAGGCAGCGAGGCCCCCTCCTCCCCTCGCCCCCGCCCGCCCCCCACCCATGGGTGCTGCTCCGCGGGACCCCGGGCAAGGGGCGCCGGGACCCCGCCACCACCACCACCTCCGTGCCTCAGTTTCCCCATCGGCATCGCTTGGCCCCCCCGCCCCAAAGCTCTGCACTTGAGACCCCCGGGCTGCATGGGGAGGGCCCCCAGCTTTGATTGATTTCTTTTAATTATTATTATTTTTTTTGGGGTGGGGGTGGGATGGGGGTGGGGGGATGTTGGGGTGTGGGGGTGTTTGGGGTGGGGGGGGGCACGACACCTTCACCCCCCTTGCTTGGCTCTGGGAGCTGGGGAGGGTGCAGGGCATGGTGGGGGGGGCTGAGGCCTGGCAAACTCATCGCTTTTTTCCCCCCCAGCCCCAATTCCAGGCATGGCTCCGTGCCCCCCCCCTCAAAAAAAAAAAAAAAAAAAAAAAAAAAAAAAAAATAAAGGTTTGCATGTGGAGGAGACCCCCCCATCCCCCTTATGCACCCCCAAAAAAAAAACCCCAGCGAATGGGCCCCGCTGCATGCCCTGCCCGCTGCATGTGCCCCCCCAAAAAAAAAAAAAAAAAAAAAATAAAAATAATAATAATAAAAGAAACGATGGCTGGGGTGGGGGGGTGGGGGGGTCCTGCTTGGCTGTGCCCCCCCCAAAAAAAAAAAAAAAAAAAAAAAAAAAAAAAAAAAAAAAAGGGGGTGGCTCAGTGGGATGGGATATGAGGGGGGTCTTGGGCTGAAGACCCCCCCCCGCTTTGCTGGCCCCCCCCCCAGAGGCTGCTGCGCATGGACCTGCCGGTGGCCGACGATAACACCGTGCACTTCAACTCCACGCTCATGGCCCTCATCCGCACCGCGCTCGACATCAAGATCGCCAAAGGCAAGGGGGACACCGGGACACCCCCTCAACGTGGGGGGAGTTTGGGGGGCTGGGGGGGCACAGAGGGGGTTGGGGGGGGAAAGGGGGTTGGGTGTGGGGATAAGGGGTGGGAGGGGGTGGTTGAGGGGATGGGGAGATGGGGATATGGGGTATGGGGGTCAGGACCCCCTGGGTGAGAGTGGGGGGCTGGGGGGCACAGGGGGGTTGGGGGGGGAAAGAGGGGGTTGGGGGGCCATAGGGGGTGGGAGGGGGTGGGGATGTGGGGATAGTGGGATGTGGGGGGTCAGGACCCCCCCCCGGGGGTAGTGGGGGGCTGGGGGGAGTTGGGGGGGGTTGAGGGGGAAAAGAGGGGGTTGGGGGGGGGGAAATGGGGGTTGGGGGGCATAGGGGGTGTGGGGATAGGGGGTCACAAGGATATGGGGACCCCCATGGTGTTTGTCCCCATGGGGATAGGGGGATGTGGGGGGGCAGGACCCCCCCCCCCCCGGGGGGAGTGGGGGGCTGGGGGGGTTAGTGGGGGGTTGGGGGTTGGGGGGGGGCACAGGGGGTGTGGGGGCATGGGGATAGGGGGATAGGGGGTGGGAGTGGGGTGGTTGAGGGGAGGGGGACAGGGGGCCCCAGGGCTGGGGGTCCTGGGGGGGGGTCCCAGGGTTGGGGGTCACAGGGGGTCCCAGGGTTGGGGTCCTGGGTTGGGGGTCCAGGGGTAGGGGTCACAGGGGTTGTCCCAGGGTGGGGGTCCCTGGGGAGTCCTTGGAGAGGTTCCCAGGGGTGGGGGTCCCTGGGGGGGTCCCTGGGGGGGTCCTGGGGAGGGGGTCCCTGGAGTGGATCCAGGGGTGCAGGTCCCAGGGGTGGGGGTCCAGGGTTGGGGGTCCCTGTGGGGGTCCCAGGGCTGAGGGTCCTAGGGGTGGGGGTCCCAGGGCTGAGGGTCCCAGGGGTGAGGGTCCCAGGGGTGGGGGTCCCAGGGGTGGGGGTCCCGGGGGGGGGCCGTGTCTGACCCCTTCCCGCAGGGGGAGCCGACAAGCAGCAGATGGACGCGGAGCTGCGCAAGGAGATGATCGCCATCTGGCCCAACCTCTCCCCAAAAACCTCGACCTGCTCGTCACCCCCCACAAGTGTAAGGCACCCTGGGGACCCCCCCCCCCTCACCCCCCTGACCCCTCCCTGACCCCACTGACCCCCTGACCCCGCAGCCACCGACCTGACGGTGGGGAAGATCTACGCGGCGATGATGATCATGGAGTATTACCGGCAGAGCAAGGCCAAGAAGCTGCAGGCCATGCGCGAGGAGCAGGTGCCCCCCCCACGGCCCCCTCCCCAAAATGCCAACCCCCATATCCCCAGGATCACCCCCATGTCCCCATAGCCCCCTCCATGTCCCCATAGCCTCCCCATGTCCCCATAGGCCCCCCATGCCCCCAACCCCCCCACACCCCCATAGCCCTCCCCAAGTCCCCATAGCCCCCACGTCCCCACGCCCCCCACGCCCCCATAGCCCCCACCACATCCCCATAGGCCCCCCACATCCCCACACACCCCCCAAGTTCCCCCCACATCCCCATAGACCCCCACATCCCCCCCAAGTCCCCATAGTCCCCCCACATCCCCATAGCCCCCCCATGTCCTCATAGGCCCCCCATGTCCTCATAGCCCCCCCACGTCCCCATAGCCCCCCCATGTCCCCACACCCACCCCCCACATCCCCATAGCCCCCCTGCATCCCCACACCCCCCAAGTCCCCATAGTCCCCCCACATCCCCATAGGCCCCCCCACATCCCCATAGCCCCCACATCCCCACCCCCCAAGTCCCCATAGCCCCCCCCACGTCCCCATAGCCCCCTCCATGTCCTCATGCCCCCCCCCAAGTTCCCATAGCCCCCCCAAGTCCCCATAGCCCCCCACCCCCCACACCCCCGGCGCTCCCCGCGCCGCAGCCTCCCCTCCCATCCCATCCCCATCTCCCCACGCCCCCCACACCCCCCCACACCCCCGGCGCCCCCCCCCCCGCGCCGCAGCCGCCCCCTCCCCGCAGAACCGCACGCCGCTGATGTTCCAGCGCATGGAGCCGCCGTCCCCGACTCAGGAGGGGGGGCCAGGGCCGGACGCGGCCCCCGCAGCCGAGCCGGGCGCGGGGCTGTAAGTGCCACCAGCGTGTCCCCCCCGTGTCCCCAGCCTTTATTTTTATTTTGGGGGGGGGTTGAGCTGTCTATGTGCCCCCCCCCCAGGGCCACGCGTGACGGGGGCTTGAAGGAGAGCCACTCGTGGGTCACCCAGCGCGCCCAGGAGATGTTCCAGAAGACGGGGACCTGGAGCCCCGAGCGGGGGCACCCCGAGGACGTCCCCCCCAACAGCCGCCCCAACTCCCAGGTGACCCCCCCCGGGTCCCCTCAGGTCCCTCCCCCCCCGTGTCCCCCGTTCCCCGTCGCCCTCTAACCCCGTCCCTCCACCCCCATCCCCAGGGGTCCCCTTGTTCCCGAGGGTCCCCGGTGACCCCAAAGCTCCCCGGTGACCCCAAAGCTCCCCGGTGACCCCAAGGGTCCCCCTGTCCCCAGGGTCCCCCTGTCCCAAGGAGCCCCCTTTGTCCCCAAAGCTCCCCAGTGTCCCCAAGGGTCCCCAACGTCCCCAATATCTCCCCATGCCCCCGGGGGTCCCCAAGGCCCCCCTGTTCCCAAGGGTCCCCAAGGGTCCCCAATGTCCCCAAAATCCCCAGTATCTCCCCGTGCCCCCAAGGGTTGCCAGTGTCCCCAATGTCCCCAAGGTCCCCAATGTCCCCAAAGTCCCCCCAACTCCCCCTGCCCCCAAACGTCCCCAATGTCCCCCAGGTCCCCCATGTTCCCCAGGGTCCCCAATAACCCCAAGTGTCCCCAATATCACCCCATGTCCCCAAGGGTCCCCAATGTCCCCAATGTCCCCAAGGTCCCCAAAATCCCCAATATCTCCCCATGCCCCCAAACATCCCCAGCGTCCCCCTGTTCCTAAAGGTCCCCAAAGTCCCCAATGTCCCCAAGGTCCCCAATATCTCCCCATGCCCCCAAGGGTCCCCAATGTCCCCAGTGTCCCCATAGTCCCCCCTCGTCCCCCTGCCCCCAATCATCCCCAACGTCCCCAAGGTCCCCCTGTTCCTAAAGGTCCCCAATGTCCCCCACATACCCAGGGTCCCCCAGTTCCCTCCCCAACGTCCCCAACATCCCCAATGTCCCCAGTATCTCCCCATGCCCCCAAGGGTCCCCAAGGTCCCCAATGTCCC
Organism: Aythya baeri; assembly: GCA_026413565.1. Taxonomy (NCBI): domain Eukaryota; kingdom Metazoa; phylum Chordata; class Aves; order Anseriformes; family Anatidae; genus Aythya; species Aythya baeri. Next base: position 566,903 of record CM048640.1, read on the forward strand.
CAATATCTCCCCATGCCCCCAAGGGTCCCCAATGTCCCCAACGTCCCCCCACCTCCCCCAGCCCCCCAACATCCCCAAAGTCCCCAAGGTCCCCCTGTTCCTAAAGGTCCCCAATGTCCCCAACATCCCCAACGCCCCCCACCTCCCCCTGCCCCCTGACGTCCCCAATGTCCCCCCACGCCCCCCACCCCGGTGCCTGTCCCCGCAGGCGGTGGAGCTGCGCGAGATGGCGCGGGACGGCTCGGACGGGGAGTACCTGCCCGTGGAGGGCCACGGCCGCGCCGCCTCCATGCCGCGCCTGCCCGCAGACAACCAGGTGAGGGCTGGGGGGGGGTCACATAACCGGGGGGGGGCATATAGGGCATGGGGGGGTCACACACAAGGCCCGGGGTGGGGGTCCCAGCGCCGCCGCCCCATTGCGCTCCTGTGGTCCCGGGTGCTTTGGCTGAGGGGGGCAGCTTGGGCATGGCTGGGGGCTGGGGGTTTGGGGGGCGTGGGGATGGGGGGCGTGGGGGTGATCCCAAAGCTGCTGTCAGCTCTTGAGAGTGGCTATGGGGGCGCGGGCACACACCCTGGTCACTGGTGGCACGGGGTGGTGTGCCCAGGGGTTGGGGTGGGAGGGGGACGGGGATGGGGACAGGGATAGGGGCAGGGGCAGGGACAGGGAATGGGGACAGAGAATGGGGACAGGGATGGGGACAGGGACAGGGGACAAGGACGGGGATGGGGACAGGGACAAGGGATGGGGACAGGGATGGGGACAGAAATAGGGACAGGGGTTGGAAACAGGGGACAGGGACAAGGAATGGGGACAGGGACAGGGGATGGGGACAGGGATTGGGACAGGATGGGGACAGGGATTGGGGACAGGGGACAAGGATGGGGATGGGGACAGGGACAGGGGCAGGGGATGGGGTTGGGGACAGGAATGGGGACAGAAATAGGGACAGGGTTTGGGGACAGAGATTAGGATGGGATGGGGACAGGGATAGGGACAGGGACAAGGACAGAGGATGTGGACAGGGATTAGGACGGGATGGGGACAGGGACAGGGGACCAGGACGGGGATGGGGACAGCCTTGGGGACAGATTTGGGGACGGGGTGCTCTGGCTGCTCTGCTCGCTGCTGCTGCTTGGCTCCGCGCCTCTCCCCCTGCCCCCTTGATCCCCCCAGACCCCCAAGACCCCTCAGACCCCCCCAGGACCCCCCCCGGCCCCGTGTTCACTCTCGTCTCTCTCTCCCCCCGCTCTGTGGGCACCGCCGGGGCCGGCTCGAGCAGCGGAGGAAGGTCCGACCCCGAGGGAATAACCTCAGTGTAGGTACCGCCGGGACGGCGCCCGCAGCCCCGCCAGAGCCCGCTGCCCTCCTCCCGTCCGTCTGTCCGTCCGTCTGTCCATCCATCCGTCTGTCCGTCCATCCCTAGCTCCAGCCATCCGTCCGTCCGTCCGTCCGTCTGTCCCTCTGCCTCTCCATCTGGTCCCCCCATCCGCCCACCCATCCGTCTGTCCGTCCATCCGTCCCTCTCCTAACCCTCCCCATCTGTCCATCCATCTGTCCATCCATCCGTCCGTCCGTCTGTCCCTCTCCCCACCACCCCCTGTCCCCATCCCTCCTGGCCCCGTGTCCTCTCCGTGTCCCAGGGGACCTCGTCCCAGCACCAGCGTGGCCGGCAAGGAGCAGCGTCCCCGTCCCTGTCCCCATCCCCATCCCTGTCCCCATCCCCATCCCTGTCCCCATCCTCTTCATCTTCCTCCTCCTCCTCCTCCTCCCCAGTGGCCGGCGACGCTCAGGGGTCCCCGGCGGTGGCAGCGCAGCCCCATGGTCAGAGCAGAGGAGGGAGGGGGCCGGGGGTCCTGAACTGTGCCCCCGAGGGCTGTGGGGACACCACGATGGGGACACCCCACTGGGGACACCCCCCCTGGGGCTGGGGGACCCCACAGAGCACAGTGGGGACGGCCCCGGGACCGGGTCCTGGCTCCTGGAGTGGGGCTGGCACCGGCAGCAGGAGGAGCTGGGGCTGGAAATGTGGGGCTGGGGATGGAAATATGGGACTGGGGATGGAAATATGGGGCTGGGGATGGAAATATGGGGCTGGGGATGGAAATGTGGGGCTGGGGATGGAAATATGGGGCTGGGGCTGGGAATATGGGGCTAGGGACTGAGATGTGGGGCTGGGGATGGAGCTGTGGGGCAGGGAAGAGAGTTATGGGGCTGGGGATAGAGATATAGGGCTGGGGACTGAGATATGGGGCAGGAAACAGAGATATGGGGTCAATGCTGAAGGTGACACAAGGACGGGGCCGGAGACACGGGGCCGGGGCAGGACGGGCGCCAGCCAGAGGGGGGTAGACGAGGACCCCAATTTTTCACCCCCAGCCCCCTCCCCAGCAGCGGGGGCACCCACCCAGCGCCCCCCTTTGCCCTCTTTTCCCCCCCTCACCCCCCCGACCCCACAGACCATCTCGGACGCCAGCCCCATGAAGCGCTCGGCCTCGCTGCTGGGCCAGGCGCGCGCCCGCGCCGTCCGCCTGGACGACTTCTCGCTGGAGCGCGTCCCCCCCGAGGAGGGGCAGCGGCACCACCAGCGCCGGCGCGACCGCGGCCACCGCGCCTCCGAGCGCTCCCTCAGCCGCTACACCGACGGCGACACAGGTGGCACCCGGCACGGCACCCTCCCGGCCTCCCTTGGGTGGCCCTTGGGTGCCCCATCCTGCCCTGGGTGACCCTTGGGTGTCCCTTGGGTGTCCCTTGGGTGCCCCAACCTGCCCTGGGTGTCCCTTGGGTGTCCTATCCTGCTCCGGGTGTCCCTTGGGTGTTCCTTGGGTGTCCTATCCCATCCTGCACCTCCATGTCCCCTGGGTGCCCCATCCTGCCCCGGGTGTCCCTTGGGTGTCCCTTGGGTGTCCCTTGGGTGTCCCATCCTGCCCCCGGTGTCCCTTGGGTGTCCCCTGGATGTCCTATCCCACCCCGGGTGTCCCTTGGGTGCCCCATCCCACCCTGCACCTCCGTGTCCCCTGGGTGCTCCATCCTGACCCAGGTGTCCTTTGGGTGCCCCATCCTGCCCTGGGTGTCCCTTGGGTGCCCCATCCCACGTGCACCTCCATGTGCCCTGGGTGTCCCCTGGGTGCCCATCTCCTGCCTCAATGTCCCCATCTCCTGCCCTGGGTGTCCTTTGGGTGCCCATCTCCTGCCTAAGTGTCCCCATCTCCTGCCCTGGGTGTCCCCTGGGTGCCCATCTCCATTGGGTCCCCATCTCCTGCCCTGGGTGTCCCCTGGGTGTCCCCTGGGTGCCCATCTCCTGCCTCAGTGTCCCCATCTCCTGCCCTGGGCGTCCCCTGGGTGCCCCCTGGGTGTCCCTTGGGTGTCCCTTGTGCGCCCCCCACTCACCCCTTGCCCCCCCCCCCCCACACACACAGGTCTGGGCACCGACCTGAGCGTCACCACGCAATCGGGGGAGCTCCCCCCCAAGGAGCGGGACCCGGAGCGGGGCCGGGCCAAGGACCGCAAGCACCGGCACCACCACCACCACCACCACCACCACCACCACGGCCCCCCCGACAAGGAGCGCGCCCCCCCCGAGCGCCACGACTACGGCCGCCCCCGCTCCCGCGACCGCCGCTGGTCCCGCTCCCCCAGCGAGGGTCGCGAGCACGTGGCCCCCCGCCAGGTGGGTGCCCCCCGACGCTCCCCTCTGCGCCTCTAGGGACACACCCCCCCCCAAAAAAAAAAAAAAAAAAAAAAAAAACCAAAAAAAAAAATTCTGCACCCCCCCCCAAAAAAAAAAAATTCCGCGCCCCCTCACCCCAAAATTCTGCACCCCACCCTGCGAATTTTGCACCCGCTCCCCAAATGCTGCAAACCCCCCCCCGCAAATTGTGCACCCCCCCTGCAAATTGTGCACCCCCCCATCAAACTGTGCACCCCCCCTGCAAATTGTGCACCCCCCATTAAAATTCTGCACCCCCCCCTTAAAATTCTGCACCCCATCAAATACTGCACCCCCCCATCAAATTCTGCACCCCACCATTAAATTTGTCAACCCCCCCTAAAATTTTGCACCCCCCCATTAAAATTACGCACCCCCATCAAATTCTGCACCCCCCCCCCATTTATACACCCCCCAGCACCCCGACAGCACCAGCCCCCGGAGGGAGGGTGATGGGGAGGTTTTGGGGGGGGGACACACACACACGCGTGATGTCCCGCTGGGGGGGTCACGCTGCTTTCTGCCCCCCCCCCCAATCCTGCTTGCCCCCCGCGCTGCCTGGGGGGGGGCCGCCTCGATTCACCTCTCTGTTTCCGCTCTGCTTTGGCTGCGCTGTCACGCCGAGGGGTGGCCCCCCCCAGGTAAGCGGTTCGGGGGCCCCCCACGCTCTGCTCCAGCCCCCCCCCACGGCTCACGGCCACCCCCCCGGCCATGCTGGAAAGTTTGGAAAGGAGCTGCCCCCCCAAAAACTGTCCCCCTCCCCCCACACTTAACGTGCTCCCCGTGTGCCCCCCCCAGCACCAGTCCCAGCATGGGGGGGCAGAAGGGGCTGTTTTTGGGGGTGCCCCCCCCCAATCTGCAGCCCCTTCGCTTTGGGGGGGGCACCCAAAATGGGTTGGGGGCATGGTGCCCCCCCCCACCGCCCTGTGTTGGGGTGCACAAATTCTGCCCTGGGGGGGGGGCACGGCCCTTCCAGTGCTGGGGGGGGGGCAGGCAGAGCCCCCCCAGCCCCATATTGGGGTGCGTGACCCCCCCCCGGATTTTTTTTTTTTGGGGGGGGCTCTCTCTTCCAAACTTCTCCACGCCCCCCCCCCCATTTCCCAGCTTTTCCCTGGGACCCCCCCATCCCTGCCTGCCCCCCCCCATGTGTCTGCATGGCCCGTGGGTGTGCCCCCCCCGCGGCTGTGCCCCCCCCCGGCTCTGCTCATGTCGCTGCCCTGCATCGCTTTGGCCCCATTGCCCTGCACCCCCCCCGTGTCCTTGCCCCCCGCCCATACCCCCTCTTGTCCCCCCCGGTGCCCCCCACTGACCCCCACTTCCAGATCCCCCTCCCCTTCCCCCCTTCCCGTTTCCTCTCCCCCTCCCCTCCCTCCCCACCCCCCAGCTGACCCCCCCAGGTGCTCCCCCCCCAAGCTGACCCCCCACCCCCCAGATCCCCCTCCCCTTCCCCTCCCCTTCCCCCTTCCCCCTCCACCCCCATCCCCTCGCCCCCTCCCCTCCCCACCCCCTCCCCATCCCCCACCACCCCCCAGCCGACCCCCGCGCGCCCCCCCCCCATTAAACCCTAACCCCCCTCTCACCGCAGGGCAGCAGCTCGGTGAGCTGTGACCTCCCCCCCCCCCCCCTTCCCCCACCCCCACCCCCTCCCCTCCCCCACCACCCCCCAGCCGACCCCCCCATGTACCCCCCCAAAAAAAACCACCCTAACCCCCCTCTCGCCGCAGGGCAGCAGCTCGGTGAGCGGCAGCCCCGCCCCTCCACGTCGGGGACCAGCACCCCCGGCGGGCCCGGCGCCAGCTGCCCCCCACGCCCCCACGCCTCGCCCCCACGTCTCGTACTCGCCCGCCGCCCGCCGCCCCCCCGCCGCGCCGCCCCCCCCCGCGGCCCCCCCCCCCCCGCCCCCGCCGCCCCCCCCCGCGTTGGCCTGAACCCCCCCCCCCCCCCCCGCGCCCCCGCTCCGGGGAGGAGGAGGAGGAGGAGGAGGAGGAGGGGGCGCGGGGGGGGGGAGGAGGAGGAGGAGGAGGAGGAGGAGGGGGTCGGGCGGCGGCGGGGGGAGGTGGAGGAGGGGGGTGGGGGGGGGCCGTCCCCCGGCCCACCAGGAGGCTGCCCAACGGTCACGGCCCCGGGGGGGCGGGCGCGGCCGGCACCCCGCGACCCCTACTGCCCCCCGGACGACGAATGGTGCTAGCGATGTCGCGACATGCGCCGCGATAGGGCGCGGCGGGGGGGGGGCTATGGATGAGTTTTATCATCGACGCCCCCGCCGGGACCCCCCCACCAGTATCGCCCCCCCCCCCCCCAAAGCTCGGAGTGATTTGGGGGAAAAAAATGAGGGGGGGGGGGCGGCTACGCCCCGGGAATCGGCCCCGGTCGCGATAGTTTGGGGCCCCCCCCCCGCCCCAGGGGTCGGGGGTGAAGGGGGGCGGCCGCCATTGCATGACCCGAGTTTACCGCAACCCGAAATAAAAAAAGAAAAAAATTTAACCGACAAAATAGACGAAAAAAAAAAAAATTAAAAAAAAAGTCAAAAAAAAAGACAAAAAAAAAAAAAGACAAAAAATCATAAAAAAAAAAAAAGGACAAAAAAAAAAAATCACCCAGAACCAAAACCATTAAAAAAAAGCGCACTTTTGGACCCAGCCCCTCTCGCTCCTTCCCGCGGGGGGGGGGGGAGGTTGGTTGGGGTCCTGGGGAGGGGTCCTGGGGGGGGTGGTGCCGTGGGGCCCCCCCCACGCGTGGGCTGCACGTGGAGCTTCCCGGAACCGGGGGCAGGTGCCGGACATCCCCCCGCCCCCCCCCACCCCCGCATCCTGTCCCCGGGGAACGGGGGGCACATCCGGAGTGTGTGGGGGGTGGGTGGGTGAAGAAGCAGGACCCCCCCCCCAAAAAAAAAAACAACACCCAGGCAGCAGCTCCGCAAACGGCTTTTATTAACAAAATAATAAAATAATAAAAATAGCGGGGGGGGGCAGGGCCAGCCTGCCCCCCCCACCACCACCACTGGAGCCCCCCCCCTCATCCTGGGGGAACGTCCTGTAGCCCCCCCCCCACGTTCACGGCAGTTCGGTGAGTCCGGGGGGGGTCGGATCCAGGCTGTGTGCGGGGGGGTCCCGTGAGTCCCGGGGGGGGGTCCCCGTGGTTGTTCCGTGAGTCCTGGGGGGGTCCCCGTGGCCCCCCCGTGCCGGTTCCGTCACGCCCGGGGGGGTCCCCGTGGTTGTTCCATGAGTCCTGGGGGGGTCCCCGTGGCCCCCCCCGTGCCCGTTCCGTGATTTCCGGGGCATTCCCGTGCCCCCCCCCCGCCGGGGCCTGTTCCGTGATTCTCGGGGCGGGGGGGGGGGTCCCCGTGGGTGTTCCGTGAGTCCTGGGGAGGTCCCCGTGCCCCCCCCCGGGGCTCAGCACACCCCGACGGCGCGGACGAGGAGCCCGAAAGCGGCCGCGGGGGGGCCCCAGCAGCGGCTCGGGGGGGGCGGCGGCGCCTCCGCCTCCAGGCGCGCCCGTTTGCTCGGCACCGGCACCGGGCCGGGCCCCCCCCCCTCGCTGCTCCGCCGCTTGCGACCCGCCCGAGACACCGGGAGGGGCCGGGGGGGGCTCGCTTCAACCGGGGGGGGCGACGGGAGGGGAGGGGGGGGAGCCAGGGAGCGGGGCGCGGCCGCTCGGGGGTCCCGGGAAGGCGCCGGTGGGGGGGCACCGGGGGGCAGCTCCTGGGCGGGGGTGGATCCCGGCACGGTTCTGGCTCCCGGTGCGACTCCGGTTCCCAATTCGGTTCCGGCTCCTGGTCCGGCTCTGACTCCCGGTATGGCTCTGGGTCCCAATTCGGTTCCGGCTCCCTGTGTGCCCAGTATGGCTCCGGTTCCCGGTCCGGCTCCGGTTCCCGGTACGGCTCTGACTCCCGGTATGACTCCGGTTCCTAATTCAGTTCCGGCTCCCAGCACGGCTCCGGTTCCGGCTCCCGGTACTGCTCCGGTTCCCGGTACGGCTCTGACTCCCGGTATGACTCCGGTTCCCAATTCGGTGCCGGCTCCCGGTACGGCTCCGGTTCCCGGTACGGCTCTGACTCCCGGTATGACTCCGGTTCCGACTCCGGTTCCCAATTCGATTCCGGCTCCCGGTACTGCTCCGCTTCCCGGTCCGACTCTGCCTCCCGGTACGACTCCGGTTCCCGGTCCAGCTCCCGGTCCGACTCCGGTTCCCAATTCGATTCCGGCTCCGGGCTCGTTAACGGCGGCAGCGGCGGCTCTGGCGGCGAGATACCGGCACCGCGCGGCCCGGACGAGCTGCGAGAGCTGCAGGCTCCGGTGCAGGCGGAGCCCCCCCCGCTGCAGGCGGCTCCGGTAGAGCTTCCACACGGCCACGGTCAGCAGCCGCTGCGCCTCCTCCATGGCCCCGGCTCGGAGTGCGGCGGGGGGGGCCCCGCGCGGGGCTCTTGTACCGGAGCTGCCCCCCCCTCACCGGTGCCCTCCCCTCGCCCCCTCCCCTTCACGTCCCCGCCCCCGCCGCCGCATCCGGTCCCTCGGCGGCGCCGGGCGGAAATACCCCGGGGGGGATAAAGGGGGAGGGGGAGGGAAGGGGTCGGGGGGTCTTGAGGGGCCGGGGGGGTCCTGCGGACCCGGTGCCCCCGGGGGCTCCGCCGAGAGCGATTTGGGGGCTGGAGGGGGGGCGGGGGGGTGGGGGGCACGGGGAAGCCGGCCCGGCCTCTGTCCGGCGCGGGCGCGCCCGCCCGCCTGACGTCACGGCGCGCCCTTTCCATAACCATATAAGGGCATGGCCCGCCCGCGGCAGCGCGCGGAGGGGAGGGGAGGGGAGGGGGGGCGGGGGAGCGGCTTCCGCGTGACCATATTAGGAGGGGAAAGGGGGCGGGGCGGGACGCGGGGGAGCCACGCCCCCTGGCTGGGAGCGCGCGGGAAACGGGCGGCGGGAGCGGGAGCGGGAGGGGGAGGGGGCCTTGCACCAGCACCGGGCCTTGCACGAGGGCCGGGACCTTGCACCAGGCCTTGCACCAGCACCGGGGCCGTGCCCTGCATTGCACCAGGACGCCGCCGTGCATTGCACAAGCACCGGGCCTTGCACCAGCACCGGGCCTTGCACTGCACCAGGGCATTGCTTTTTGCACCAGCAGCGTGCATTGCACCAGGACTGGGCTGTGCACTGCACCAGGAGGTTGCGTTGCACCAAGCAGCACCGTGCATTGCACCAGCACTGCGTGTTGCACCAGCACTGGGCCTTGCACTCCACCAGGGCATTGCCTTGCACCAGTACCAGGGCCTTGCACTAACACCCTGGTGTTCCATTACCCCAGCACCTTGCCTTGCACCAGCACCATGCATTGCACCAGGGCATTGCCTTGCACCAGGGCCTTGCACCAACACCTTGGTGTTACATTACACCAGCACCGTGCCTTGCACCAGCACCATGCCCAAACCTTGCACCAGGGCCTTGCACCAGCGCCGTGCATCACCCCAGGGCCTTGCACCACCTCCTCCCACCACCCCGCACCGTGCACCCCCGCGCCTCTGCACCCAAAACTCACACACACGCACGTGTGCAACGCCCCCCCGTGCCCCAGTTTCCCCCCCCGTGCCTCAGTTTCCCCCCCGTGCCCCAGTTGCCCCCCCGTGCCCCAGTTGCCCCCCCAGCAGGCAGGGCTACAAACCTCTGTGTTTTATTTACTCCTTATTAACATTTCTGCAGACTCCTCCGGACAGCAGTTCATGTGCAATTCTCCAGCGTTTCGGGGGGGGATGGGGGGCGCAGGGGGGGCGGGGGGGGGGCGTCTTGGCACTTCAGAGCACGGGACAGACACGGGCAGCCCCCCCACCCCCGGGGGGGAGAGGGGGAGGGGGGGGGGGACGACACACGACACGGGGGGTGTTGGGGGGGGGGGTGTTGGGGGGGGGGCACGGGGAAGCGCAAGCCCGGGGGGGGGTCCATGCTGCCGAGCCGCCGCCGCGCGCCCCCTGTTCTGTACAGCTTTTGGGTTGAAAAAAGGAGAAAAAAGGGAAAAGGAGAGCCCCGACCCCGGGGGGATGTGGGGGGGGGCTGAGCTCTCCGAGCGCCCATGGGGCTGGGGAGGGGGGTGCGGGGGGGGGGGACCACAGCGGGGCTGAGACCGGTGCCACTCATCATGGGGGGGGGGGGCTGAGACAAAGGGGGGCAGGGAGGGGCTGGGGGGTCCCTGTCCCCCCCCCCACCGCTCCAGTGGTGATGAGGGGCTGGGGGGGGACACGGGGGGGTAAGGCACTTGACCGAACGTCAGGAGACCTGGGGGGGGGGGTGGAAAGTGGATAAATTTGGGGGGGTGGATAAACTGGGGGGCACACGGGGGGGATGCCTTGGCTCAGCCCCCCCGGGAGCCATCGTGTCATGCCTCAGTTTCCCCGGGGGGGCTCAAACCTGTCACCTCCCCACCCCCCCATGAAACTGTGCCCCCCACCTCATATGGGGGCTGGGGCGTGGGGGGGCACCCCAATTCCACCACTGGGGTAAGGGGGGAGAACAGGGACACCGGGGGGGGGGGGACACGTGCCATTGCCTGGGGGGGGGGCACACAATGGGGGGGGACACACACAACGAGGGGGGGGGACACACGATCACCTGGATAGACTCTGGCCCCGGGGTGGGGGGGGGACACATGCAGGGGGAGACACTGGGACTTGGGGGGGGGGCACCGGGACACCCCCACATGGGTGCCCAGAGAGGTGCCAGCCCCCGGGGGGGGGGACACGAGGGTGGGGGGGGGACACATGCGGTTGCCTGGAGAAACGCCAGCCCTGGGGTGAGGGGGGGGGCCCAGCACCCCTAGGGAGGGATGGGGGCCCCCGCGCCCCCACCCCCAGCTCAGCAGCTCCTTGGCTCCCCCCCTCCCCAAAATTCCTGGGGAGGGGGGCACAGCAAGGCTGGGGGGGGTAATGCACCCCCCCATTCCCCCCCCCCCCACCACCCCAAGAGCCCCAAAACCAGTGTGGGGGGGTCCCGGTGCCCCCCACCCTACCTAGAAGATGGGGAGGGTGGGGGGGTCACCGGGGGGGGGTCCCTGGGGGCAGGGGACCCCCACGTTGGGCTGGGAGGGACCCCAAGGGGGGGGGGCCTCCACCCCAAAGGGGGGTGCCTACCCTAAAGGGGGGGTCCGCCCCATGGGGGGGCCTCCACTGCAAGAGGAGGGGTCTCTACCCCAAGGGGGGGTCTCTGCCCCCAAGGGGGGGGTCCACCCCACATATGGGGGGGGTCTACCCCAAAGGGGGGGGGTGATCTCCACCCCACAAGCGGAGAGTCTACTCCGAGGGGGGGTCTCCACCCCAAGGGGGGGGTCTCCACCCTAAAGGGGGGGTTTCCTACCCCACAAGGGGGGGGCTCTCCCCCCCAAACAGGGGCTCTCCACCCTAAAGGGGGGGATCTCTACTGCAAGGGGGGGGGTCTCCACCCCACAAGGGGAGGGTCTACCCCAAGGGGGGGCTCTCCACCCTAAAGGGGGGGGGTCTACCCCACAAGGGGGGGGCTCCCCACCCCAAATGGGGTCTCTCCACCCTAAAGGGGGGGGTCTACCCCACAAGGGGGGGCTCTCCACCCCAAATGGGGGGGGGATCCTACCCCAAACAGGGGCTCTCCACCCTAAAGGGGGGGGGCTCTCCACCTTAAAGGGGGGGGGTCCTACCCCAAGGGGGGGCTCTCCACCCTAAAGGGGGGGGGCTCTCCACCCCAAATGAGGGCTCTCCACCCCAAATGGGGGCTCTCCACCCCAAATGGGGGCTCGTACCCCAAGGGGGGGGGGGCTCTCCACCCTCCCAGGACCCAAGGATGGGGGCACAGAGGGGGCGCAGGCTCACTGCAACCCCTCCCCCGGCGCCCCCCCCTCGGGCTCGTGGCCGGCGGGCTCGAAGGGGGGCTCGGGGCCCATGATGTCGGGCTCGAGCTTGCCGGTGTCGTTGATGAAGGAGGTGTAGGCGCCGTCGCCCTCGGCCATCAGCAGCTTCAGTTTGGGGATCCAGCTCTTGCGCACCACGCGCCGGGCGTTGGTGCACATGTCGGCCGCGATGGCGTTCATCTCGCTCTCCTTGAAGTTGGGGGCGAAGTTCTGGCAGTAGACTGGGGGGGGGTAATAAAAAATAAATAAATTAATTTAAAAAAAAAATGGGGTTATGGGGGGTTTGGGGAGGGGTTATGGGGGGTTATCAGGGGGTTATAGGGGGTTATGGGGGGTTATCAGAAGGTTATAGGGAGGTTATGGGGGGTTCAGGGGGTTACAGAGGGGTTATGGGGGGTTACAGGGGGTTGGGGAGGGGTTATGTGGGTTATCAGGGGGTTATAGGGAGGTTTGGGGGTTATGGGGGTTATCAGGGGGTTAAGAGGAGGTTAGGGGGGTTGGGGAGGGTTATAGGGGGTTATGGCGGGATTGGGGGGTTATGGGGTTGGTGAAGGTTATAGGGGGGTTATGGGGGGGTTAAGAGGGGTTTAGGGGGTTGGGGAGGGGTTATGGGGGGTTATCAGGGGGTTATAGGGGGTTATCGGGGGTTATAGGGCGGTTATGGGGAGTTTATGGGGTTGGGGAGGGATTATAGGGGGGTTAAGAGGGGATTGGGGGGGTCATGGAGGGATTCAGGGGGGTTATGGGGAGGTTTGGGGGGCTTATGGGGGGTTATCAGGGGGTTATAGGGGGTTATGGGGGGTTATGGGAGGTTCAGGGGGTTACAGGGGGTTATCAGAAGGTTATAGGGAGGTTATGGGGGCTATGGGGTTGGGGAGGGATTATAGGGGGTTAAGAGGGGATTGGGGGGGTTAGGGGGTTATAAGGAGGTTTGGGGGGTCATGGGGGTTATCAGGGGGTTAGGGGGTTAAGAGGGGGTTATGGGGGGGGGTTGGGGAGGGGTTAGGGGGGTTGCGGAGGGTCACCCCTCGGGACACCCCCCCACCCCAAATACCCCTTGGGCTGCCCCCTACCCCAAACACCCCTCAAGGCACCCCCCACCCCAAACACCCCCAGCCTGCCCCCTCCCCATACCCCTCAGCGCACCTCCCCTTGCCCCTCACCCCCTCGGGGTGCCCCCCACAACCCCCCACCCCCACGGGGCACCCCCCCGTGCCCCCCCCTCACATTTAACGGCGTGCAGCACCCGGCTGTCCAGCGGCTTCCGACTGGGGTCGTTGGTGGACGAGCGGATCCCCGTGCCGCAGCTGTTGGCCAGCGTGTTGCTGGCGGGGGGGGAGCCAAAAAAAAAAAAAATAGGCAAGGGGGGGGGGGAAAAGGGGTGAGAATTTGGGGAGCACACCCCCTGGTGGTTTAGGGGGGGGGGGTTTTGGGGGCTCACCGGTCGAAGAAGGAGGCGAGGAGGCGCCGCAGGAGGACTTTGTGCCGCGTCCCCGCGCTCACGTGGCAGTTCATCAGCTGCGCCCGCGTGATGTACACGTTGGTGCCTGGAAGGGGGGGGTAAAATAAGGTGGGGAGGGGTCTTCGGGACCACCCCCCCCAGCCCCACAGGACCCTCGGGGTGTACCGGTGACGAGCTCGAGCTTCTCGGCGGGGTCGCCCTCGTCGTAGAGCTTGGGGTGGCAGCGGTTCCCGATCTGGTTGATGAGCTCGGCCGGCAGCGAGGCCAGGTCCTGCCGCACTCGAACCCGGGGCCGCGACTCGGCCGCCGCCTGCTCCGGCAGCGCCTCCACCTTCTCGGAGGCTTGGGGGGGGGCAATAAGGAGGTGAGGGGGGGGTTAATGGGGGCTGGACCCCCCCCACAGCCCCCCCTCCTCAATGAGATGGGGGTAGGGGGCGCAGGGCACGGCTCTGTTCTGGGTATAAGAGCGCCTGGGGGAGGAGCCGGAGCAAGCCCCGCCTCCAAAAGGGGCGTGGCATGTCCGCAAGGGGTGTGGTTTCATAAGACACGCCCCCCTCCATGGACACGCCCAGGGTGGGGTGCATCAGGCCACGCCCCCTCTGACCACACCCTCAGAAGTGGAGCCCGGCTTCCAGGCATGCCCTCCAGGGGGGCGGGGCATCAGGTGACTCCGCCCACTTCTCCAAGCCACGCCCCCAATACTTGGCCACGCCCTCATAATCAGCCACACGCACTTGACCACATACCCAGGTAGGTGGAGCCTCGATTTGGCCACACCCCCATGGGAAACCCAACACCCCTTTGACCTCCAAAGGGGCGGGGCCTCGTGCGACCACACCCAGTGGGCGGGGACCCCCCGGACACGCCCCCTGGGACAGGTGGGCGGAGCCTCACTTTGGCCACACCCCCAGCACCCCTTTGACACCCCAAATGGGTGGGGCCTCCACTGACCACACCCAGTGGGAGGGGATCACCACGACCACACCCAGTAGGCGGGGCCTCTCACACGCCCCGAGGCCGGTGGGCGGGGTCTTGCTTTAGCCACGCCCCCAAGGGGACCACCCCCACGACCTCCAAATGGGTGGGGCCTCATTGGCCACGCCCAGTGGGTGGGGTCTCTCCAGACATGCCCCCTCACAACGAGATGGGTGGAGCCAAACGTTGACCACGCCGCCTCCATGCCACAGCCCCACAGACCCCCCAGCTCCCCCTTGACCTCTAAATGGGTGGAGCCTCCCCATACCACACCCAGTGGGCGTGGCATATTATGACCACGCCCAGTGGGCGGGGCATCACGGCGACCACGCCCAATGGGCGGGGCCTCACGGTGACCACGCCCCCTCCACGCCAGAGCCCCGCAGACCCCCCAGCTCCATCTTGACCTCCAAATGGGTGGAGCCTCCCCACACCACACCCAATGGGCGTGGCTCATCGCAACCACACCCCAAATGGGCGTGACCTCCTTGACCACGCCCCCCACCGCCCGGTGGGCGGGGCCTCACCTGCCTGCCCTACATTCATCATGCTGTACATGGTGTACATGTTGCAGATCTGGCGGTACTGCTCGTCCGAGCCTTCCTCCCCCGCGTCCTCCTCCTCATCCTCCTCGTTGTGGAAGGAACCGGGGCTGTCGCTGGTGTAGGCGCTCGAGGTGCCCCCGGGGCTGGTTTGATCGGCGGCGCTGGGGCCGGGAGCCGGTGCCGGAACCGTTCCCGGTGCCGCCGGCGCCAACGCCGGGGCTTGGCGGCCGCTTTCGGGCGTGGAGAATTTGGCCATCTTCCGACTGCCGTTGCCCCCCCCGCCACCGCCGCCACCGCCACCACCGCCGCCGTCCTTGGGGCCCCCGTCCCACAGGCGCTTGACCACGAAGGTGCACTGCACGCCGTCGGGTTCGCCCTGCTCCGTTTTCACCCTGGACACCAGCGGCAGCGCGGCGGCGGCGGCGGCACCGGCGGCACCCGAGGGCCACCCCGAGGTCTGCGCCACGGGGCTCTGGGGCTCGGAGGACGGCGCCTCCTCGCCGTGCAACCCTTGCGAGTCGCAGCTGGGCGAGCTGACCTTGAGGAAGAACTCGGTCCCCTTCTCCATGATCTCCTGGATCTGCAGGAAGCCCGCCGTGTACATCAGCAGGAACTGGTCGCCCACGTTCATGCTGAGCCTCCCCGTGTAGCAGAAGCTGAGGATCTGCTGGAAGGACTGGGGCTGCACGGCGGCCGGCAGCTCCACCACCGCGCTCTTGCTGCTGTTGAAAAGGTCCCGAAAATAGGAGCTGCTGGCGGCCAGCACGGCGCGGTGAGCCTTGAACGCGTGGCCCTTCACCACCACCGAGACGTCGCAGTAGAGCCCCTGCAGCCGCTGCTCGTTCAGGCACTCCAGGATGCTGTTGCCGAAATTGGGGATCTCCATCTGCAGCGTCTGAGCCATGGCGGGGGGCGGCGGGGGGGCTGCGGGGAGAACGGGGAGAGGTGTCGGTGGAGGGGGGTGAGGAAGGGTGAGGGGATTGGGGAGGGGGTGTGGGGAGAGGGGGTGGGGGTGAGGGGTGGGGAGAAAGGGGGTTTGGGGGTGAGGATGGGGGGATTTGGGGACGGGGATGGGAAAGGGGGATTTTGGGGTGGGGATGGAGGGTAAAGAGATCTGGGGACGAGGGGATTTGGGGAGAGGGATGGGAAAGAAAGGGGATGGGGTTGAGGGGATTTGGGGACAGGGATGGAGGGATCTGGGGATGGGGAGATTTGGGGATAGGGATAGGGGATGGGGTTGAGGGGATTTGGGGACAGGGGTGGGAAAGAAAGGGGATTTGGGGGTGGGGACGGGGAGATTTGGGGACAGGAATGAGGAGAGGGGATGGGGGATTTGGGGAAAGGGATGGGAAAGAAAGGGGATTTGGGGGTGAGGGTGGGGGGATTTGGGGACAGGGATGGGAAAGAAAGGGGATGGGGGTAGGGAGTATTTGGGGACAGGGATGGGGATGGGGGGATTTGGGATGGGGGGGATTTGGGGACAGGGATGGAGGATAAGGAGATCTAGGGACAGGGATGGAGGGGATTTGGGAACAGGGAGGGGAATAGGGGATGGGGACGAGGGGATTTGGGGACAGGGATGGGGTTGAGGGGATTTGGGGATAGGGATGGGAAAGAAATGGGATTTGGGGGTGGGAATGGGGAGATTTGGGGACAGGAGATGAGGGGGATTTGGGGATGGGGGGATTTGGGGACAGGGCTGGAGACGGGGGGATCTGGGGGATTTGGGGGTGGGGATGGGAAATGGGGGGGTTGAGGATTGGGGACAGGGGGATTTGGGGACAAAGATGGGAGATGAGGGAGGATTTTTTTTTGGGGGGAAGGGGGATTTAGGGAAAGAAATGGGAGAAGGGGGGGGATTTGGGGGTGAGGGAGGGGGAATTTCCCCCAAACTTTCCCTACCCTGGGAGGGAACAGAACGAGAGGGGGGATACCGGGGGAGGGGGGTGAAACCGGGGGGGGGAGGGGACAGGGGTACGGGGGGGTAGAGATACCGGGGGGGGGGTGAAACCGGGGGGAGGGGGGCAAACGGGGGAAGGGGGGGGAAGGGATACCGGGGGGGGGACACCGGGGGGAGGGGGAGAGATACCGGAGGGGGAGGGGAGGGATACCGGGGGGGGAGGGGCCCAGGCCCCGGTTGGGGGCGGGGCGGGGGAGCACCGTGGCCAGGCCCGGTCTGGGAGGGGGAGGGGGAGAGCCGGGCCCGGCCCAGCCCAAGTACGAACGGAGGGGGGAGGGGGCACCGGCTCCGTCCCGGGGGGGGTCTCGGCCTTACCCGTGCCCGGGGGCGGCGCGGGGGCCGGGCCCGCTCCCGGTGCGGCCGCCGCGCTCTGCGGCCATTCATTGTGGGGCAGGCGCGACCAATCGAGCGCCGAGCTCGCCGCCCCCCCCCCTCCCGCGACAACCCCCTCCCCGCCCCGCGCACGCGCGGCCAGGCGCGACCAATCGAGCGCAGAGCGCCCTCCTCCTCCCTCCTCCTCCCTCCCCGCCCGCCCGCGGAGCCTTTTGACCCTCGCCGCGCGCCGTCCGCCGCGCGCGGTCACGTGGGCCGCCAAGATGGCGGCGCCCGTGTGAGGTGGTGGCGGCGGCGCGGGCGATGCGCGGCGCGGCGCGGGCCGGTGAGCGGGGGGGGGGCGGGGCTCTCGTGGTGGGCGTGGCCACTCTGTAGGCGTGGCCTAATGGGCGTGACCTAGTGGTGGGCGTGGCCTCACACTGGGCGGGGCCTGGCCTCGACACGTGCCCGGTTCCCGGTTGGGGGGGGCTCCGTTTCCCCCCCCCCCCGGTGCTGACCCCCCCTCTCCGTTGCCCCCCCCCAGCAGCCGCCGTCGGTGCCGTGTGCAGAGCCCTCGCGACCCTCCCCCCGCCGCCCGCCGCCCCCTCCCCCGCCATGGACCGGGGCTCCTCCAACGGTACCGGGACCCCTCCCCCACCACGGACCCCCCGGGGACCCCCGGGGACCCCCGGGCCCGGGGAGACGCTGATCCGGGAGGGCCGCGCCACCGTCGTGTTCCCCGGGGGGAACGAGGTGTTCTACAACCCCGTGCAGGAGTTCAACAGGGACCTGACGTGAGCGGGGGGCACCGGGGGGGCACCGGGGGGGCTGGGGGTGGGGGGCACGGGAGGGGTCTGGAGGGGAAATTGGGGGGGCTGGGGGGCACTGGGAGGGGTCTGGGGGGCATCGGGGGGGTCTGGGGGGGTTATCAGGGGGTCTGGGGGGCATCGAGGGGGTGTGGGGAGTATGGGGTCTTGGGGGGCATCTGGGGGGCTGGGGGGAAGTGGAGGGGTCTGGGGGCACAGGAAGGGTCTGGGGGGCATTGGGGGGCGTGGGGTGTATGGGGGGCACGGGGGGCTCCGGGGGGTCTGGGGGAAACAGGGGGGTCTGGGGGGCAGTGGGAGGGGTCTGGGGGGCACAGGAAGGGGCTGGGGGGACCGGGGGGGCATCGGGGGGGGTCTGGGGGGAAATTGGGGGGTCTGGAGGGGCACAGGAAGGGTCTGGGGGGCATCAGGGGGGTGTGGGGTGTGAGGAGGGCACGGGGGGGCATCAGGGGGTCTGGGGGGAAATTGGGGGGTCTGGGGGGCACAGGAAGGGTCTGGGGGGCACGGGGGGCACTGGGAGGGGTCAGGAGGGGATCTGGGGGGCACTGGGGTGGCGGGGGTCACCTTGGTGGTCCGGAAGGTCCCGGGGTGGGGGTGGGGGGTGCTGTGGGCTCCTGGCGCCCCCCCCCCACTTTGCAGACCCCCCCGATGCCCCCCCAGCTGCGCCGTCCTGACCGAGTTCGCCCGGCTCCAGCTGCAGCCCAAAGGGATCCGCGGTGAGCACCCCACCTCAATTTTTGGGGTCCTGGGGGGGGGCTCCACCCCCTCCACCTCCCCCCACACCCCCTGACCCCCCAGACCCCCTGACCCCCCTCATTTTCCAGTCGTCCTCCCCGGTGAGGAAGAGGAGGAAAAACCCAGCGGGGACCCCTCGCGGGTGGCGAGGCCGGGAGAACGCTGCGAGGTGAGCGCTCGGGGGGGGGGCTAAAAGCTTCGGGACCCCCCCCATTAATTGGGGGGGGGTCCTGGGCTCCCCCCTGATGACGTTTCCCGTTTTTTTTTTTCCAGGGGGGGCTGCGGGTGCTGGAGGCTCTGGCGGCGTCGGGGCTGCGCTCGGTGCGCTTCGCCGCCGAGGTGCCGGGGCTGGGGGCCGTGGTGGCCAACGACTGCTCGCCGCGAGCCGCCCGCCTCATGGCCCGCAACGTGGCCCTCAACGGCGTGGGGGGGCTCGTGGCCCCCAGCCAGGCCGACGCCAGGTACCCCCCCCCAAAAAAAAAAACCAAAAAAATTAAAAAAAAAAACAAAATTTTTGGGCTCAAATTGACCCCATATCACAGCAGGGATGGCGCAGCGCCTCCGTAGGGGATTCTGGCGCCCCGGGGGGGGGCTGAATTGGGTTTGTGCCCCCCCCCCCGGGGTTATTCGTGCTCTGAAGCCCCCCCCCTTTATGTGTGCCCCCCCCCAGGACGCTGATGTACGAGAGCAAAGCGCGGGGGGAGCTTTTTGATGTCATCGACCTGGACCCCTACGGCAGCCCCGCGCCCTTCCTGGACGCCGCCGTGCAGGCGGTGAGCGACGGAGGTGAGTTTTGGGGGGGGCCGGGGGGGGGCTAAAACCACGCCTCAACACCTTGTGACCCCCCCCACGTAATTTTGGGCCCCCCCCCGCAGGTTTGCTGTGCGTTACCTGCACGGATATGGGGGTGCTGGCGGGGAACTGCTCCGAGACCTGCTACAGCAAATACGGCGCCGTGTCCCTCAAGGGCAAGTTCTGCCACGAGATGGTGAGAATTTGGGGGGGGTCCGGGGGGGTTTTTTGGGATGGGGGGGGGTTATTTAATATCGTCCCCCCCCCTCCAGGCCCTGCGGATCGTCCTGCACAGTTTGGATAGCCGAGCTAACTGCTACCAGCGTTTCGTGGTGCCGCTGCTGGCCGTCAGCGCCGATTTCTACGTCCGGGTTTTCGTCCGGGTTTTTGGGGGGCAGGCGAAGGTGAAGGCGTCGGCCAGGTGAGGGGGGCTCCGGGGGGTCGTGGGGGTTTGGGGGGGTTTGGGGGGGTTTGGGGGGCTTTTGGGGGGGTGTGGGGGTGGCTGGAGGGGATGGGAGGGGAATAGGGGGTGTGGGGGAAAGCTGGAGGGGTTTGGGGGGTTTGGGGGGGTTTGAGGGGGTCTGGGGGGCACAAGGGGGGTTGGGGGGTCTGGGGGGGTCTGGGGGGGTCCTGAGGGATTGGGGGTGTTTGGAGGCAGGGGGCACTGGGAGGGTCTGGGGGGAATGGGGAGGAGGGTCTGGGGGGGTTGGGGGGCTGGGGGAAAGCTGGGGGGTCTGGGGGGCACGAGGGGGGTTGGGGGGGTCTGGGGGGGTCTGGGGGGGTCCTGAGGGATCGGGGGGTGTTTGGAGGTGGGCGGGGGGCACTGGGAGGGTCTGGGGGGAATGGGGAGGAGGGTCTGGGGGGGTTGGGGGGGCTGGGGGGCACTAGAGGGGGCTGGGGGGAGAAGGGGGGTTGGGGGGGGCTGGGGGGTCCTGAGGGATCGGGGGGCGCCTGGGGGGGTGGGGGGGTCTGGGGGGCACCAGGACAGTCTGGGGGAACTGGGGGGAACTGGGGGGATCTGAGGGGGTATGGGGGGATCGGGGGGCTGCAAGGCACCGGGAGTGGTTGGGGGGTCGGGGGGCACTAGGGACTATTGGGGGGATGGGGGGGAAGGGATCTGGGGGGTGGAAGGGATCTGGGGGGCACCAGGGGAAAGGGGGAAACGGGGGAAGGGCTGGAGGGGATCTGGGGGCACCGGGGGGCACCAGGGAGCGTGTGCGTGCGGGGGGCTCTGTGTGTGTGGGGGGGTCTGTGGGAGGGGGGGCTCTGTGTGCCCCCCGCAGCTCCTTGACCCCCTCGCTGGCAGCAAGCAGGCGCTGGTGTTCCACTGCGTGGGCTGCGGCAGCCACCACCTGCAGCGCATGGGCAGGGCCACGACCCACGGCACCGGGTACTGGGGGGGTCCCGGGGGGGGGTCCTGTGACACCTGGGGGGCACTCACCCCCTGCCCCTCCCCGACCCCCATTTCACCCCCAGCTTCAAGTACGGCGCCGCCACCGGCCCCCGTCGGCCCCACCTGCGACTTCTGCCAGCAGCGCCACCAGGTGGGTGCCCCCCCAAAATTCCCCCCCCCGTTTTCTATGCCCCCCAAAATTTTTTGCCCCCCCAATTTTCCCTACTCCCCCAATTTTGTATTCCCTCCTTAATTTTCCGTGTCCCCCCACCATTTCCCATCCCCACCAATTTTCTTTCCCCCCATTTTCTGTGTCCCCCCCATTTTCTGTGTCCCCCCCATTTTCTGTGTTCCCCCCCCCAATTTTGTCCCCCTCAATTTTCTGCCCCCCTCCCTAATTTTCCATCTCCCCCCCAATTTTCTATTCCCAACATTTTTCCACTCCCCCCATTTTGTGTCCCCCCAATTTTCTGTTCTCTCCCCCCAATTTTCCCTTCCCCCCCCTCAATTTTCTGCCTCCCTCTCCCCAATTTTGTGTCCCCAATTTTCCATGCCCCCCCCATTAATTTCCCGTGCCCCCCCCAATTTTCCATGCCCCCCCCATTTCACATCCCCCCCCACTTTTCCCTTTCCCCCTCCATTTCTCTCTTCCTCCCCCCAATTTCCCCCCCCAAATTTCCCCTTTCCCCCTGTAATTTCCCATGCCCACCCATTAATAATTTCCTGTGCCCCCCAATTAATTTCCCGTGCCCCCCAATTTTCCATGCCCCCCATTTCGCATCCCCCCAATTTTCCCTTTCCCCTCCCTTTCTCTATTCCTCCCCCCAAATTTCCCATGCCCCCCCTGTAATTTCCTGTGCCCCCCCCAATTAATTTTCTGTGCCCCCCCCAGCTGGGAGGCCCCATCTGGGCAGAGCCCCTCCACGACCCCCTCTTCGTGGGGGCTCCTGGGGGCCCTGGAGCGCAGCCCCGGGCGCTTCAAGACGGAGGAGAGGATGCGGGGGTGCTCAGCGTCGTCTCCGAGGTGCCGGGGGACACGGGGCTGGGGGGGCACCCGGCCCTGCCCGGCCCCCCGGGTGGTGCTGATCCCCCCCTGCTGCCCCCCCCCCAGGAGCTCCCCGACGTCCCCCTGTATTACACCCTGGACAGGCTCAGCAGCACCGTGCGCTGCAACACCCCCTCCCTGCTGCAGCTCAGGTGGGGGCAATCCCAAATCCCCCCCCCCAAAATCCCCCCAAATTCCCCCACACACCTCCCAAACCCCCCCAGATCCCCCCAGCCCCCTCCCCACACCCTCAAATCCCCCAAATCCTCCCCAAAGCCCCCCAAATCCCCCTCCCCACACCCCCAAATCCCCCTTAACCCAAACCCCGTCCCCCCAAATCCCCCCAGCCCCCTCCTCACACCCCCCGAATCCCCCCCATCCTCCCAGCCCCCTCCCCACACACCCCCAAACCCCCCCAGATGCCCCCAGCCCCCTCCCCACACCCCCAAATCTTCCAGAGCCTCCCCGAAGCCCCCCAAATCCCCCCATCCCCCAAATCCTCCCCAAATCCCCAGCCCCCTCCCCACATCCCCTAAATCCCCCATAGCCCCCCTATCCCCCATAGCCCCCTCCCCACGCCCCCAAACCCTCCCCACATCCCCCCACACTCCCCCAAAATCCCCCCACACCCCCAAATCCCCCCAGCCCCCATAGCCCCCCCCCACCATCCCTTCCTTGGCCTTAACGCCCCCTTCCCCTCTCTGCCCCAAATACCCCCCCAGCCCCTCAGTTCCCCCTCAGCACCCCCTTTTCCCTCTCACCCCCTCCCAAAGCCACCCCCCAACCCCAAAAAGCCCCCCGACCCCAAAACCCCCACCCAACCCCAAAAAGCCCCCCCGACCCCCCCAGGTCAGCCCTGCTGCACGCAGGGCACCGCGTCTCGCTCTCGCACGCCTGCAAGAACGCCGTCAAGACGGACGCCCCCGCCGTGCTCTGGGGCCTCAGGCGCTGCTGGGTGTGGGAGGGGGCACGACCCCCCCAGGACATCCCCACGGACCCCCCAGGCCCAGAGCCAGCCCTGAAGCCCCCCCTTTCCCTTTTTTTTACCCCCCCCCCCCAGGCCAAGCTGCACCCGGTGAAGCGCGAGCGGCTGGCGGAGACGAGCCCCGCTGCCCGTATCCTCGCTGTGGAGCCCACGTACGACCCCAAAACCTCCCTGCAAAGCTTGGGGGGGGGCCCTGCTGCCCCCCCCCAGCAGCCCTGACCCCCCCCTTTCATCCTTTTTGGCCCCCCCCAGGCTCCAAGCTTCCTTCGCCCTCCGCGACGACGCCAACCCCAGCTCCCGCAAGCGGGGTCTGAAGCGCTTCCCCGAGAACCCCGAGGCGTTTTGGGGGCCCAAAGCCCGGGCCAAAGCAGGGTAAGGGGACTGAGGGGGGGCTGCCTTTATCGGGGGGGGGCTTTTAGACCCTCACCCTGTGCCCCCCCCCCAGGGGAGGCATCTCCCCCTGCCTCCAGGAGAAGCGGCAGCGGCTGCAGAACAAGCGGACGGAGCGGGCAGACGACGGCAGCAGCCTCAAGCATTTCCCCTGCAAGCGCTTCAAGGAGGTGGGGAGGGGGCTGGGGGCACGGGGGGGGGCAGCCCGGGGGGGTCCTGAGCCCAGCTCACCCCCCCCCGGCTCCCCTCTTTCCTCTCTTCCTCCCCCCCACAGGGAAACTGCTCGTTGGGCGCCCAGTGCCGCTACTCGCACGAGGAGGAGCCCCCGGCCGCCCCCCAGCCCTGATTAAACCGAGCCTGGAGAAAATTCACATTGTTTTAATGCAAAACGGGGGGGGGGGCACACGAGGAGAGCCCCCCCCCAGGTGGAAATTAGGGGGAAGGGGGGGTCAGGCCCGCGTGCGCCGCACGGTGGCCACGAAGGTGCGGATCTCCATGGGGCGCAGCGTCACCCGGCTCGGGTCCAGCTTGGGGGCACGCCGGGGCCGGGCAGGACCTGGGGGGGGGGGAAAAAAAAAAAAAAAGGGTGAGGGGGTGCTGAAGACCCCCCCCAGAACCCCCCCCCTGCCTTGGGACCCTCCCGGTACCTGTGGCCGGGTTCCAGACCAGGCGGGACACGGCGTCGAGGGGCATGTCGGCGCCCAGGCTCATCTCCTGCACGGCCGTGATGGTGAAGGAGGAGAAAAGAGTCTGGAAAACGCGAGGGGGGGGCACAAAATAAATCAGGGACCACCCCGGGGGGGGCGGCAGCAGGGGGAAGCCTAGGATGGGGCAGGGGCTCACTAAGAGGTTGACGGTGACGGGCTGCGAGCCGTTGGTGCTCTCCCCCTTCTCAAACTGGTGCTCGAGCCGCAGCAGGACGCTGCCCCCGTCCCACGCCGCCAGCGTCAGGAGGTGGACGTTGGGGGGCAGCTCCCGCTGCAGCCCCGAAAACTGCACCCGGGGGGGGTCAGCATGGGTTGCAGAGCCACGGGACCCCCTCCCCAACATCCCCCCCGTCCCCTCTCAGGTTACCTGCCGCAGATTGGGGTGGTTTTTGGGGTCCCCGGGCTGTGCCAGCAGCACGTAGGGTGCCCCCACCAGCTCCTGCGCCAGCAGCCGGTGCCCGTCGGCCGCGGTGGTGACGGTGTCGAGGAGGACGAGGTGGCGGCCGCGCACCACCAGCCCCTGCCCGTCCTCCCCCGGCTCCGAAAGCGGCTCCCCCACGCCCCGGTTGTCGTCGTACAGCAGCCGCCGGTGGACCTGGAGAGGTCCCGGGGGGGGTAGGGGGGGGTTTAGTTATAGGGTGAGGGGGGGCACAGCGTGGAAATGGGAGACCCCCCCCCCCGCCCTCCGGCACGCACCATGAGCTCCAAGGAGTCGTCGGCGAGGCTGGAGCCGCCCTGCGAGCGGTCCGTCAGCACCGTCAGCTGCAGCTTGGCGTCCTGTGGGGGGGGGAAGGGGGTGAGATGTGGGTGGACCCCCCCCCGGGGCAGCCTGAGCCCCCCCCCCAGGATGAGGCTGGCACCTTGATGAAGATTCGGGTGTTCACGGGGTAATAGTTGCCGGCCACCGGCTCCGTCTGCGTCAGGTTCCAGGTGGGGCGGTGGTCGCGCCTTGGGGGGGGGGGAGAGAAAAGGGTTGGGGGGGTGAATGGGGGGTAAATGGGGTCCTGGGGGGGATAAATGGGGGTCCTAGGGGGATAAATGGGGGCTCTGGGGGGTTATAGGGGATAAAAGGGGGTTCTGGGGGTAATAGGAGGCCCAGGGAGGATAAGCAGGGATCCTGGGGGTAAATGGGGGGTAAAAGGGGTCCTGGGGGGCATAAATGGGGGTCCTGGGGGTTAAATGGGGGTTAAATGGGGGTCTTGGGGGGTAATAGGGGGTAAATGGGGGTCCTGGGGGGTAATAGGGGGTAAATGGGGGTCCTGGAGGGGTAATAGGGGGTAAATGGGGGTCCTAGGGGGTTAACGGGGGTAAATGGGGGTCCTGGAGGGGTAATAGGAGGTCCAGGGAGGGTAAGTAGGGATCCTGGGGGGGTAAATGGGGGTCCTAGGAGTTAAATGGGGGTCCTGGGGGGGGGAAAATGGGGGCCCTGGGGTTGTAAACAGGAGGTAAATGGGGGCCCTGGGGATTAAATGGGGGTCCTGGGGGGGTAAACAGGGGTTCTAGAGGGGTAAACGGGGATCCTGGGAGGTAAATGGGGGCCCTGGGGGGTAAACAGGGGGTAAATGGGGATCTGGGGGGGTAAATGGGGGTCCGGGGGGGTTTGGGGCCCCCACCTGCGCTCCAGGACCTGCCGCCCGTTGGAGTCGGTGTAGAAGCGGGCGTTGGTGCGCAGCGGGGTGTCGAAGCGGCTGATGATCTCCTTACCCCATCCATCCCTACAGGAGGAGCTGTGGGGGTAAGGGGGGGTCCTTCCCAACCCCCCCACGACCCCCCCCGAGACCCCCGCTCACCCCACGGGGATGGGCCCCACCGTCCACTCCAGCTCCAGGTAGCGCTGCCCCGCGCGGAGCCGCACCACCTGCGAGCACCAGGAGGAGAAATTCTGCTGCAGCTCCTGCACCAGCGCGTTCTGTGGGAAAAAGCGGGGGGTCAGCACCCCAAAAACACCCCCCCCGGGATGTAAAGACCCCCCCCCAGCAGCACACACCTTCAGAAGGGAGGTGGGGACGCGGCCGGAGGCTGAGATGGGGAAGGGTCGGGAGCTGTTGGGGCGGAAGATGTAAGCGCCCGACGCCTGCGGGCTCGCTGAGTCCCCGATGCTGGCGTTGTACCTGCGGGAGGAGGAGGAGGAGGATGAAGAGAGGATGGGGAGGAGGCTGGGGATGAAGAGAGGACGAGGAGGAGGCTGGGGAGAGGAGGAGGTGGCCGGGGAGAGGAGATGAGGATGAAGAGAGGATGAGGAGGAGGCTGGGGAGAGGAGGACGAGGAGGAGGAGGAGGATAAGGAGGAGGAGGAAGATGGGGAGAGGAGGCCATGGATGAGGAGAGGAGGATGAGGAGGAGGAGGCTGAGGATGAAGAGAGGACGAGGAGGAGGCTGGGGAGAGGAGGAGGAGGAGGATGGGGCTGGGGAGAAGGAGGAGGAGGACGGGGAGAGGATGACAAGGAGGATGGGGAGAGGAGGTCAGGGATGAGGATGAGGAGGCTGGGGATGAGGAGAGGATGATGAGGAGGAAGCCAGGGATTAGGAGAGGGGGAGGATGGGGCCAGGGAGAGGAAGATGAGGATGAGGAAAGGAAGATGGGGAGAGAATGAGGATGAGGAGGAGGCCAGGGATGAGGAGAGGAGGAAGATGAGGATGAAGAAAGGAGGACGAGGAGAGGATGGGGAGAGAATGAGGACGAGGAGGAGGAGGACAGGGAAAGGAGGAAGATGAGGAGGACGGGGAGAAGGAGAACAGGGAGAGGGAGAGGAGGAGGAGGAGGAGGAGGAGGAGGAGAGGAGGAGGAGGTGGGGGGGAGGTCGTGGAGGCCAGCCCCAGCCCCTCCCCCCCCAGCCCCCAGTACCCACCAGTAGAAGCTCTGGGTGACCGGCAGCACGAGGCCTCGCTCCAGGTTCTGGATCTCCTTCAGCAGCCCGGTGGCGGGGTCGAAGAGCACCCGAAGGTGCTGCAGGAGGAGGCACCCATGGCTCAGAGCCCCCCCCCCCTCTTAAAACCGGGGAGAGGGGGGGGGTCCCGGGGCCGTGCTGCCACCGCTCAGCACCGGGGGCTCTCCCCTCCCACCGCTCCCCAAATTCCTGGGGGTTGGGGGTCCTACCTCGTTCTGGATCTCCCAAGGCCCTTGGGCTGCCGGGGGGGGGCCGGGGGGGCCCCCATATTTCAGCCGGGTCACCCCGAAGCTGCTGAAACCCAGGGGGGGGGCAGAGGCTTGGAAGAGGAGCTCCCGCACCGCGGCACCGTCCTCGGCCCGCCGCAGCCGCCGGGTGGCACCGGAGACGGGGACAACCTTTGGGGGGGGGGACACACACATGGGTGGGTGGGTGAGGAGGTGGGGGGCCACGAAATGGAAGCGGGGGGGGATGGAGATATTTTGGGGGGGGTCCCGGCTCACCTCGCTGGGCACGGGCTGGCCCCGGGGGTCCGTGACCGCGTACGCCGTGCCGTTAACCGGCAGCCGGACCGGCCAGGAGACGCGGCGAGGGAGGGGGTTGTAGAGGATGACGGAGAACTGGGGGGGCCGGGGGGGACAATTAGGGACATTAGGGGACATCGGGGACACGGGGGGGTCCCCTCCCTCCCCAAAAACCCCCTCCTCACGCGGCCGGCCGCCTCGCTCAGGGGGCAGGCGCTGACGTTGAGCCCATCGCAGAAGACGAATTTCTCCTCGCTGCCCCCCAGGCTCGCCAAGGCGTTGGCCATCAGGACCTGCAGGGGGGGGGTCGGTGACACCCATGGGTGCCCCCCCATGTCCACAACCCCCCCCCAAATCCCCAAAAATCCCCCTCCCCACACCCTGTACCTGGCAGCCTTTCCAGCCCGCCGCCAGCTGCCGTGCGTAATCGTCGGCCACGTGCTGCTTCTCCGTGCCGGTGATGGCATCGTGGTGCTGGGCCACGGCCACGGCTTCGCCTTTTTGGGGGGGGCCACAAGGTTGGGGGGCCTCATGGAGCTGGGGGGGCCTCACGGAGCTGGGGGTCTGGAGGGGTTGGGGACCCCCCCACTTACGGAGCACGGAGCTGTCCCCGACGCCGTAGGGACCCTTGCGCGCCGCCGCCCCCGCCAACGCCTCCAGCTGGCTGCAGATCTGCAAGGAAGGGGGGGGGGTGAAAAATCAAAAAAGGGGGGGGTCGTAGAGGGTGGGGGGCACCCATGGGTGGCTCGGGGGGGGCACCCACCTGCAGGAAGTTGCTGCTGAGGCGCTCGTAGCGCTTGAAGGCGGGCCGGCTGGTGAAATAACCCGTCCAGAACTGGTGGGGGCCGTCCGCGTAGGGGAAGAAATCGTCCGTCTTCACGGACCTGGGAGCAAACCCAAGTGTGGGGGGGCATCTGTTTGTGTCCCCCCCCCTCAAATTTAAAAAAAAAACCCCCCCCCGGGGGTCCTTACCAGGTGAGGTTGGCGCGGTGCAGCTCCCAGAGGTAGCAGGAGGGCGTCGAGTACAGGACGTGCACGCGGCTGCCGTTGGCTTGCTGTGAACAGGGGGGGGAAAAACGCTCTGGGGGGGCCCAAAAACGAGGGGGGGCACCCTAATAAAAAGGGGGGGGGTCCCACTCACCCTGGCGTTGACGTGGGCGATGAGCTTGTCCAGGTTCTTGAACCAGAGGTGGGCGTTCTCGTAGTGGAAATCGGAGCCCATGGTCATGACGATGTGGTTGGTGCGGTAGCGCTCAGCCTGGGGGGGGTCGGGGGGGGGCGTTCAGCACCTTGACCCCCCCCTTTTGATGCAGGACCCCCCCCCCCAGTGCCCTGAAGCCCCCACCTGGCTGGCGGCGATGCGGAGGAAGCTGGAGACGAGGGAATCCACGTTGTTCTCCTCGCTGTCCTCGTCCACCACGGGGGGGTCGGCACAGAGCTGGTCCCAGCAGAAGCCCGGGGGGGGGTTGTAGCCGTTGGGGAGGATGCCTGGGGGGGGCAGGGGGCACAGGGGGCGTGGGGGGGGACACGAGGTCGGGATGGGGACGGGGAGGGTCATGGGGGGCTGGGGGTAGGGTTGGCCCCTTGGGAATGGGGAGATTGGGGTGGAAACGGGGCTGGGATTAGAGGTGGGGATGGGGGGTGGGATTAGGGTGGGCTCAGGGGTGGGATTAGGGTGGCTTTAGGGATGGGGGTGGGATTAGGGTGGGATTAGGGTGGGCTCAGGGGTGGGATTAGGGTGGCTTTAGGGATGGGGGGTGGGATTAGGGTGGGCTCAGGGATTGGGGGTGGGATTAGGGTGGCCCCCAGGGACTGGGGGTGGGATTAGGGTGGGCCCAGAGATGGGATTAGGGTAGCTTTAGGGATGGGGGTGGGATTAGGGTGGGCTCAGGGGTGGGATTAGGGTGGCTTTAGGGATGGGGGGTGGGATTAGGGTGGGCTCAGGGGTGGGATTAGGGTGGCTTTAGGGATGGGGGATGGGATTAGGATGGCTCCCAGGGACGGGGACCAGATTAAAATGCCAACAGGGATGGGATTAGGATGGCCCTAGGGATGAGGAACGGGATTAGGGTGGCCCTCGGGGACCAGGGGTGGGATTAGGATAAATCCCAAGGGATGGGAGACAGGATTAGGACACCCCCAAGGGATAAGAAATGGGATTAGGATGCCCCCCAGCGATGGGGGACAAGATCAGGATCCCCCCCAGGGATGGAAAACGGGATTAGAATGTCTCCCAGGGACGGGGGACGGGATTAGGACGCCCCTAGGGATGATGAGCGGGATTAGGATGGCCCCCAGGAATGGGGGACGGGATTAGGACGCCCCCCAGGAACGAAAGAGGGGATTAAAACAACCCCTAGGAACAATGACCGGGATTAGGACGCCCCTAGAGATAAAGGATGGGATTAGGAACCCCCCGGGGATGGAGGACGGGGTCAGGGTGCCGGGAGGGCCCTGGGGGGGGGTCCCCGCGCCCCCCCACCCGTGAAGATGTCGGCGGTGGGGGGGGGGAGGCTGCTGCTCGCCCTCCAGATTAGCTCCAGCTCCCGGCGCTGCTCCCGCGCCGCCTTGTCCTGGGCGTCCACGCGGCCCACGAACAGCCCGTCGTAACCCATCTGGGGGGGGGGGCACAAAAAAAAAAAAGGGGGGGGGGCAAAAAATAAAAAAATAAAAAAAAATGGGGGGGAACCCAAAAAAAGGGGAGGGAACCAAAAAGAAAAAGGGGATGGGAGACGAAAAAAGGGGGGTAATAAAGAAGAAGGGGGGGGATGGGACCAAAAAAAAAGGGGGGGGCAAAAAAAAAAATTAAAAAAAAAAGGGGGGGGAGAAAGAAAAAGAAAAAGGGGATGGGAGCCAAAAAAAAAAAAAGGGAGGTAAAAAAAAAAGGGGAGAAGCAAAAAAAAAGGGGGGGTAACCAGAAAAAAAGGGGGAAAAGAAAAGGAAGGGGGGGGACAAAAAAAGGGGGGAAGCCAAAAAAAAAAAGAGGGGGCAATAAAAAGAGGGGGGCAAAAAAAAAGGGGGGGGGCAAAAAAAGGAGAAGAGAGAACCCAAAAAAACGGGGGTGGGAGCAACAAAAAGGAGGAGGGCAAAAAAAAAAAAAAAGGGGGGCAAAAAAAAAAAAGGGGGGGGGCAACAAAAAAAGGAAGAGAACCCAAAAAAAAGGAGAGGGGAAGCAAAAAGGGGGGCAATAGAGAAAAGGGGGTCAGGAAAAAAAAAAGGGGGGGGCAGCGTTAAAAATCGGGGCTCAGCACCCCAGGAAAAGGCTGGGGGGGGTTTTTTGGGGGGGGTCCGGGGGGGGTCCCAACCTGCGCGAAGAGGGCGGCGGTCTCGCGGGAGTGCCCGAAGGGGTCGATCTGCCAGGCCACGCGGGGGGGGGCGCACCCCCCCAGCTGGCGGCGCAGGAAGCGGCGCCCCAGGGTGAGCTGCTCCAGGGCGGGGGCGTAGTGAGCGGCCCCCTCGTCCCCCATGCACCAGCCCCCCCCCCCGCACTCCAGCCGGCCTGCGGGGGGGGGGGCACCCACAAATTAAGGGGGGGGCACACGCGGTGCTTGGAGCCCCCCCCCCGTGCTGCTGGGTGAGCCCCAAAGTATGTTGATGCGACCCCCCCCCCATTTGGGGAACCTCAGAGCCCCCCCCCAGTGTCACTGTGCCCTCCCCCCCATTTTATTTCCCCCCAAGTACTACAGAACCCCCCCAAATCCCATCCACTACCCCCATGACCCCCAAGTGGCCCCCCCGATCCCCACACCCCCTCAAGTCCCCCCAGGTGCCCCCCGTGACCCCCCCAGCACCCCTCTCTGCCCAAGACCCCCCTGTGCCCCCCATGAACCCCCAGTGCCCTCCCGGTCCCCACACCTCCCCAGGCCCCCCGGGTGCCCCCCAGTGCCCCCTTTCCACTGGGACCCCCCCTTGACACCCCAATTTGCCCCCAAAGGACCCTCCCCATGCCCCCCAAGTGCCCCCGGTTCCCACACCCCCAGTCCCCCCCCGGTGCCCCCCCCTCACCCTAGGGTCCCCCCGGGTGCCCCCCTCCACCCTGTGCCCCCCAGTGCCCCCTTTCCACTGGGACCCCCCCCCAGGACCCTCCCCACGCCCCCCAGTCCCCTCCCCAGCTCCCCACACCCCCAGTTCCCCCCAGACCCCCCCCCGGGTGCCCCCCCCCCCCAAAGTGCCCCCCCTCACCCTGCTGCACCAGCCTGCGCACGGCGCTGCGGGTGGGGGTCCTGGTGGCGCCACCAGCGTGCCACGAAGGCCACCTCGGCGTAGGCGAAGCGCCGGGGGGCCGCCAGCAGCTCGGCCACCACCGAGTCCAGGATGTACTGGACCCCCGTGCTGAACCGCGTTCTGCGCTGGGGGGGAAGTGGGGACGGTTTGGGGATGCTGGGGGGGAATTGGGGGGTTTGGGGATGCTGGGGGGGAATTGGGGGTCCCGGGGGGAATTGGGGCGGGTTTAAGGGGGAATTGAGGGTCCTGGGGGGGGAATTGGGGACACTGGGGGGTTGAGGGATGCTGGGGGAATTGGGGGACCTGGGGGTCCCGGGGGGAATTGGGGGCGCTGGGGGGTTTGGGGACACTGGGGGGGAATTGGGGTTCCGGGGGAGGGAATTGGGGACACTGGGGGGAAATTGGGGGTCCCGGGGGGTTTGGGGACGCTGGGGGGGGAATTGGGGACACTGGGGGGGTTGAGGGATGCTGGGGGGAATTGGGGGACTTGGGGGTCCTGGGGGGAATTGGGGACACTGGGAGGGGAATTGGGGACATTGGGGGGAATTGGGGGTCCCGGGGGGGGTTGGGGGGGAATTGGGGGTCCCAGGGGGGAATTGGGGACGCTGGGGGGGGAATTGGGGACACTGGGGGGGGGAATTGGGGGACTTGGGGGGAGTTGGGGGGGGGGAATTGGGGTCCCGGGGGGGGGGTTGGGGACACTGGGGGAACTGGGGGTCCCGGGGGGCTGGAGGGGGTTTGGGGACACTGGGGGGAATTGGGGACACTGGGGGGGGAATTGGGGGACCTGGGGGGAGTTGGGGGGAGGGGAAATTGGGGGTCCTGGGGGGTTTGGGGACACTGGGGGGAATTGGGGGTCCCGGGGGGGGGGTTGGGGGGACACTGGGGGGGTTGGGGTGGGTTTGGGGACACTGGGGGGGGAATTGGGGGTCCTGGGGGGAACTGGGGACACTGGGGAGGGTTGGGGGTGTCACCTCCATCCCTACAACCGCCGGGGGGTGGGGGGCTCGGGGGTGTCCCCAGAGCACTTGGCGGGGGGGCCTCAAGGACACCACGGGGGGGACCTCAAGGACACCCCTGGGGGGCCCCAGTGTCCCTGAAGCCCCCGGGGGTGCCCTTGGGGACGCCGCGGGGGCGTCACCTCCGGGCCTACAACCACCGGGGTGGCCTTGGGGACACCGGGGGGGGCGGACAGGTGGCGGGGGGGGACGACACGGTGGGGGGGTCACGGGGGGGGGGCCCCCACCTCCGTAGTAATACTGCTCCACCGTCTTGAGCCAGCCGACGTCGTCGTGGGTGTGAGCCACCAGGTGAACGTTCAGCAGCCCCGGGCGGGTGGGGGGCACGACTGGGGGGGGGGGGGGGGGCACACATATTTGGGGGGGGGGGCACACCGGGGGGGGGTCACACAGCGCCCTGCCCCCCCCATCATACACACACAGCCCTGTGTTCCCTTCCCCCCCTCAAGGCGTTTCCGTGGGAAGTCCCTGCGGGGAGGAAATTGGGCCCCCCGCTTCCTTCCTGCCCCCCAGTTCAGTCCCAGTGCTCCCAGTTCCAGCTCCCAGTTCCTGTGTAACCCCCCCCCGGGCTGCCTCCTCCTGGTATCCCCCTGCCTGACCCCTCCCAGGGGTCCCAGTTCCCCCAGCCCCCTCCCAGTCGCTCCCAGTTCCCCCCAGACACCTCCCAGTCCCACCCAGTACTCCCAATTGGTACCCTCAGCCCCCCCCAGTTGCTCCCAGTCCCTCCCAGTTCCCCCCAGCCCCCTCCAGTCCCCTCCCAGTTCCCCCCAGACACCTCCCAGTCCCTTCCAGTACTCCCAATTGGTACCCTCAGCCCCCCCCAGTACATCCCAGCCCCTCCCAGTTGCTCCCAATCCCTCCCAGTGCCCCCACCTGCTACCCGCAGCCCCTCCCAGTCCCCCCAGTCCCTCCCAGTGCCCCCACCTGGTACCCGCAGCCCCTCCCAGTCCCTCCCAGTGCCCCCACCTGGTGCCCCCAGCCCCTCCCAGTCCCTCCCAGTCGCTCCCAGTGCCCCCACCTGGTACCCGCAGCCCCCCACAGCCCTTCCCAGTTGCTCCCAGTTCCCCCCAGTGCCCCCACCTGCTACCCGCAGCCCCTCCCAGTTGCCCCCAGTCGCTCCCAGTGCCCCCACCTGGTACCCGCAGCCCCCCCCAGTCCCTCCCAGTTGCCCCCAGTGCCCCCACCTGGTACCCGCAGCCCCCGCCCCCGCCGCCCCCAGCAGCAGCAGCAGCAGCGGCACCGCTCCGGGCACCGCCATGCCGCTCGTGCCCGCGGTCATGTGACCGCCCCTTCACGTGACCCGAGGGGGAGACACCGCTCCCTCGGCCCCTCCCACCCAGCCAGCGGGAGCCAATCGGCGCCTCCGCGCGGGAGGAGCGGCTCCGCGTCGCCTCCCGATTGGCCGCGAGGCGCGCGCAGGAGGCGGGGCGCCGTGATTGACAGCGCCGGCCCCGCCCCTCCCCCGATGGACCGTTAGCAACGGCTCCCGCTTGCCGCGCTTCCCCCAAACCCCGCCCCCGGCGCGGCGCGATTGGCGGAGAGCGGAGACGGACAGCTGCTCTCCTCCAATGGGGCGTCGAGTAGGCGCCAGGCGGGAGGCGCGGGGCTGGGGGCTGAGGGGACCCCGGCAATGGCTGCTGGGGGGGGGGGCAGATCCCAGGGGTCTCCATCAGATCCCAGGGATCCCCCTCAGATCATGAGGGTCCCTCATACACTGGGGATCCCCCACAGATCCCAGAGATCCCCCTCAGATCATGGGGGTCCCCTCAGATCCCGGGGGTCACTCATACACTGGGGATCCCCCACAGATCCCAGGGATCTCCTCAGATACTGGGAATCCTCTCAGATCCCAGGGATCCCCCCCAGATCCCAGCCTCCTCCTTCATATACCGGGGTCCCCTCAGATCCCGGGGGTGCCTCATACCCTGGGGATCCCCCTCAGACCCCAGAGTCCCCCCTCAGATCCCCAGATCCCTGTCAGGTCCAGGGATCCCCCTCAGATCTAAGGGTCCCCCTTGGATCCTGGGGACCCCTCAGATCCCATGGGGTCCCCCCTCAGCTCCCAGCACTCCCCCTCAGATCCAGGGATCCCCCCCTCAGATCCTGCCCCCCAACCCCAACCCCAGCCCCAGATTCCCCCCCGCTTCCCCCCTAGATCCCAGGGGTCCCCCCCAGGTTCCCCCCCCAGATCCTGGGGTCTCCCCCCAGCCCCCGTCCCCCCATACACACAGACCCCCCCCCAGCCGCAGCTCTGCCCTTTTATTAACACATCCCTGTGGCCCCCCGGGGGGGGGCACCGAGGAGCCCCCACGGTGGGGTCACCGTCACCGGGGGGACACATCACCACGGGGGGGGGACACGTCACCACGGGGGGGGACGTCACCACGGGGGGGACATAGGCTGGGGGTTCTGCAGGTAGGACATCACCACGGCCGAGATGGAGAGCCTGGGGGGGACACACACACAGGGGGTATCAGCAGGTGCTCCCCACGCCCCCGGGGGGTCCCAGGGGGTCCCGGGGGGGGTTCCCGGGGGGGGCAGCACTCACATGAAGCTGCTCATCATCTGCTTGGTGTCCTCGGAGCTGCGGGAGTTGGCAAAGCTGATGAAGGAGCAGTACACCGCGATCCACGCGCACCACTTCAGCTGGGGGGGGACACAGGAGGGTTGGGGGGGGGCAGGATCCTGGGATCCTGGCACCCCCAGTACCCCCGACACCCCCTGGTACCCCGACACCCACAACGCCCTCCCCCAGCACCCCCAGTAAATCCCAGTAGCTCCCAGACCCATCAAATCCAGCAAGACTCAACACCCCCAGCAACCCCCCAGTAAACCCAGTACCCCCAGCACCCCCAGAATCCCCCAGTACCCCTTGGACCCCCCAGTAAACCTCAACACCCCCAGCATCCCCCCAACACCCCTGGTAACCCCCCAGCAAACCCTGACACCCCCCAACACCCCTCCCAGTGCCCCCCATTCCCAGTTCCCCCCTGGTGCCCCCCATTCCTAGTTCCCCCCAGTGCTTCTCCCAGTGCACCCCCTATTCCCAGTTCCCCCTTGGTACCTCTCCCAGTGCCTCCCTCCATTCCCAGTCCCCTCCCAGTGCCCCCCGGTCCCATTACCCCCCGTTCCCCCCCGGTGCCCCCAGCACGCCCCCCATTCCCAGTCCCCCCCCAGTGCCTCCCCCATTCCCAGTTCCCCCTGCTACCTCTCCCAGTGCCTCCCCCATTCCCAGTCCGCTCCCAGTCCGTTCCCAGTCCCCTC
This sequence comes from Aythya baeri, assembly GCA_026413565.1. NCBI lineage: Eukaryota > Metazoa > Chordata > Aves > Anseriformes > Anatidae > Aythya > Aythya baeri. The sequence goes on from CM048640.1 coordinate 602,511, forward strand.
CCAGTGCCACCCCATCCCATTACCCCCCGTTCCCCCCCAGTGCCCCCCGGTACCCCCACCATTCCCAGTCCCCCTCCAATGCCCCCCCCCCAGTGCCTCCCCCAGTTCCCAGTTCCCCCCTGCTACCTCTCCCAGTGCCTCCCCTGTTCCCAGTCCGTTCCCAGTCCCCTCCCAGTGCCCCCCGTCCCATTACCTCCCCGTTCCCCCCGGTGCCCCCCGACCCCCCCACCTTAAGCATGAGCCCGCACATGCTGAACACCATCCCCAGCAGGTTCATGTAGTCGGGGGTGGGGTCCTCCAGCGCCGGGTTACTCTCGGTCGCGGGCGGCTTATACCTGGGGGGGACACCGTGAGCCCCCGTGCCCCCCGGTGCCCCCCACCTCCCCGTGACCCCCCCCTCCTCACCGCGCCACCCTCCCGGGTCGCCTGGGGTCCGCCATCCCCCCCCAGCCGCCGCCTCCCGCTTCCGACACCACCCCCGGAAGGGCCCGGCCCCCCGCCGCTATCTCCGGTGCCCCCCTCGGTTTTGCCGCCCCCCCCAGGCCATGGCTTTCCCCCAGCCCCGGCCCCCGCCCCGAGCTGCCCCGGCGGAGGGTGCGGAGCCTGCGGTGCGGGCAGGGGGCGGTCAGGGCCGTCAGGTTCAATGGTAGGGGGGCACCGGGGGGGGCACCGGGGTCATGGGGACCTGGGGGGACCCGGGGGAGCGGGGGGGTGATGGGGGCCGGGGGGAGCGGGGGGACTTGGGGGGGGGGCAGTGAGGGGGTGTGCTTCAATGGTAGGGGGGCACCGGGGGGCACTGGGGGGCACCGGGGTGAATGGGGGGACCGGGGGGCACAGGGGGGACCGGGGGGAAGATGGGGACCTGGGGGGGGACGCGGGGGTATTGGGGGGACACCGGGGAGATGATGGGGACCTGGGGGGACCTGGGGGGCCGTGAGCTTCAATGGTGGGAACGGGGGGGCACCGGGGGGCAAGGGGGGAACGGGGAACTGGGGGTCTTGGGAGGGGGCTAGGATGGAGGGGGCTGGGGGGGGGGCGTGGGCTTTAACGGGGGGAGGCAGGGACTGGGGGAAATGGGGGGACCAGGGGAACTGGGGGGTTGTTGGGTGCCCTGGGAGGGGGGCGTGAGCTTCAGTGGTGAGAATAGGAACGGGGGGGAGTAAATTTGGGGGGGGGGGCAGCAGGACTGGGGGGGCAGATGGGGACCTGGGGGGGGGGAGGTTGGAGAGGGCCCTGCGTGAGCCGGGAGGGGATGGAGCCTGAGGGGATGGAGTCCAGGGGGGGGGTTGTGCTCCCCATTTTGGGGTGCGGGGGGTCATCTGCCCCCCTTGCCCCCGTAGTGGACGGGAATTACTGCCTGACCTGCGGCAGCGACAAGACGCTGAAGCTCTGGAACCCCCACAAGGGCACGGCGCTGCGCACATACACGGGCCACGGCTACGAGGTGCTGGACGCCGCCGGGTAAGGGAGGGGGCTCTGGGACCCCCCCACTCCATCAGGAGCCCCCCCACACAGTCCCTGACCCGGTTTTGTGCCCCCCCCCCCCAGGTCGTTTGATAACAGCCAGCTCTGCTCCTGCAGCGCCGATAAGACCGTGGCGCTTTGGGACGTGGCCTCGGGGCAAGTGGTCCGAAAGTACCGGGGGCACGCGGGGGTGAGAAGGGGCACAAAAATTGGTGTGGGGGGGGGCACGAAGGGGACGACCCCCCCCGGGTGGCACAATGGGGACAGCCCCCCCCGGCTGGCCCCAAACTCCTGCTCCCCCCTGCAGAAAGTCAACTGCGTGCAGTTCAACGAGGAGGCCACCATCATCGTGTCCGGTAAGGGAGTGGGTCTGGGGGGCTTTGTCACGACCCTCCCCCTAATTCTGACCCCCCCCCAACACCCTTTAACCCCCCTGGCCCCCCCCCAGGCTCCATCGACTCCACGGTGCGGTGCTGGGACTGCCGCTCGCGCCGCCCCGACCCCGTGCAGGTCCTGGATGAGGCCAAGGACGGCGTCTCCAGCCTGAAGCTCTCCGACCACGAGATCCTGACGGGGTGAGGGACTGGGGGCTTCACGGGGTGGGGGGACACCACAGGGACGGCCCCCCAATAACACCCCCCTCTGCTAACATCCCCCTTTACAGTTCCGTGGATGGCCGCGTCCGCCGCTACGACCTCCGCGCCGGGCAGCTCTACTCTGACTACATCGGCAGTGAGTGACTGGGGGGCTCCCAGGACCCCCAACCCCCACACATTCTAGCCCCCCCCAAACGCCCCCTCCCCATTTTCTAGGCCCTATCACCAGCGTCTGCTTCAGCAAGGACGGGCAGTGCGCGCTGGTCGCCAGCCTCGACTCCACCCTGCGCCTGCTGGACAAGGACACGGGGGAGCTGCTGGGCGAGTAGGAGCCTGGGGGGGTTCAGGGGGGGCCACAGGGGGGGGTTTTGGGACCCCCCCTCACCCCCTCACCCCCCCCCAAAAGGTACAGCGGCCACCGCAGCACGGCGTACCGGCTGGACTGCGTGCTGAGCGAGCAGGACACGCACGTGGGCAGCGCCTCGGAGGACGGCAACGTCTACTTCTGGGACCTGGTGGAGGTGAGCGGTGGGGGCGAGCCCCCCCCCAGAGCTCTGGGGCAGCCCCCCAGGTGTGAAACAGCCCCCCATCTTTGCCTGTAACCCCCCCCCACAGGGCTCTCTGGCACTGACGCTGGCGGTGGGCCGCGGCGTGGTGCAGTCTCTCGCCTTCCACCCCGCGCTGCCCTGCCTGCTCACCGCCGCCGACGGCTGCGTCCAGCTCTGGCGGGAGGACAGCTTCGAGCCCGAGGGGGAGGGCGATGCAGATACCTGATGGGCAGCCCCCCCCCAGCATCTGTACCCCCCCCAGGAAGGAGAAATAAACCGGCAGCGTGTGGTACGTGCAGTGTTTTTACTGGGAGCACTGGGGCCGTTCCCCGTCCCGCTCCCCGTCCCGCTCCGCCCTGTGCTGCGCTCTGGGGCCCCACGCGATGGGACTGGGGCCCCCCCCCCGTGTCTGCAGCTCACGGGGCGCTCGGCACAGCAAGGTGAGGGTCCTGGGTACCCCCCCGGGTGGGGGCTCAGCCCCCCGGGGTGAGGGGCGGCCCCCCCTCAGCCCCCCCAAAAACTGGCTCAGTCGCCCTGCGGCTCCACGGGGAAGGCGTCGGCTCTCTGGGCGAACGTCTCCGCCACCAGCAGCGGAAAAACCAGCGAGGCGTCGGCGTAGACCTGGTGGGAGAGCAGGGGTGAGAGGTGGGGACCCCCGGGGGCTCCCCAAAACCCCTCCCGGGACCCCCCCCACCTTGACAGGCGTGGCGTCCATCCGGATCTTGCCCCAGGACACGGCCTCGTCCGGCCGCGCCCCCGAGTCGGAGCCGTCAAATTCCTGCGCCGTGTTCACGTAGACGGAGAAATCGGCCCCATTCCTCTGCGGGGAGCGGCGGGGTGAGGGCTGGGGGGGTCCCTGAGCCCCCCCAAAACCCCCCCTCGTGTCCCCCCCCGGCCCCTCACCATGAGGTTGGCGTTGGCGATGTGGTGCTTCACCAGCCCCCCGCCCAGGATGATCATCCCGGTCTTCCTGGCGAAGATGGCCTGGGTGTTGATGAGCCGCAGATCTGCGCTGGGACAGCCGTCAGGGGACCCCAAAGGCTTTTTTTTTATTTTGGGGTGGGGTCCCAGCAGCCACACGCCCCCCCCGGGGGACAAACTCACCCTCCACGATGTCCAGCACCAGCCCCGGGCGCTTGTAGGAGTGGAAGAAGATCATGTCCCCCAGCGAGCCGTCGGTCAGCGCCGGGCTCAGCACCGGGATCTTGTTCTGGAATTGGGGGGGGGGGGGGAAGCGGTGACAACCAGGGCCAAGCAATGCCCCTGAGGGGGTAGGGGATGCCGTGGGGGGGGGGCTACTCCCTGTTTCCCCCCCCTTTACCTTCTGTGCCCAGTAGCACACCGACTCGGGGTTGTCGATCTCCTTGCCCAGCCGCGCGATCATCCGCGACGGCGTCCACCTCACGCCCTGCGGAGCCGTTGCCCCCTCAGGACCCCCACAGCCCCTGAGGGGGGGGCTCCCGGCACCCCCCCACCGAGCTGGGGGGGGGATCCTGCCCACCCCCACCCCCCCACACCCACCTGAGTCTCCTGCTCGTCCACCATCTGGTCCAGGATGGGCATCAGCCAGTCCTCGAACTTGCAGTAGTTGTCGTTGGGCACCAGCAGGTTCCCGATCCTGGGGGTGAGGGGGGGTGGGCTCAGCCCACGGGTGTCCCCCAGCACCTTTGGGTGTCCCCAAGCACCCATGGGTGCCCCCGGCTGCCTACCCCCCCGTACCTGTTGATGCCGTTCTGGCGCAGGTCCCGGCCCCGCAGGCTGAAGTCCCCGATGTAGGTGGGCGCCAGGCACTTGATGAGGTCCTCCTCCACCCCCCCAGCCGTCGTCACCAGCACGTCCACCTGATTTGGGGGGGGGTCAGCACCTCAGGGACCCCCCCAGAACACCCCAGGGGGACCTTGGGGACCCTAAAGGGTTTGGCCGGGATCTTTGGGGATCTGAAGAACCCCTCGGGGGCAGGGCTGAGCCCCCCCAAACCTCCAAAATACCCCAGGGACCGAGCTGATGAGAGCGGGACCCCAAAAAAGGGAACAGGGACAGGGCTGGGACCAAAGAGGGACCACGGGGACACCTTGGGGACGGGAACAGGGCAGTGCAGGGACCCCAGCGACCACCCCGGGACCCCTGGGGACATCGAGGACACCTCGGGGACAGAGCAGGAGCCACGCAGGGACCAGGCTGGGGACATCGAGGACACCCAGAGGGACCCCAGGGCCCCTGCTGGGACCCCCACGACCCCCTCAGGACCCCCAGACACGGCTTGGAGATGAAGCTACCCCCATCCTCCTTTACCCCCCAGTTCCCCCGGTGCCCCCCAGTTCCCCCCCGTCCCCCGTTGCCCCCGGTGCCCCCCGCACCATGCCGTGCTGCACCAGGTAGCGGATGGTCTCCCGGACGCCGGAGCTGATGAGGTTGGAGGTGAAGCCCAGGAAGATGGTGCACCCCGACGGCGCCCGCGGGCAGCCGCTCAGCTCGGCCCGGCCCCGCTCCTCCGCGCTCAGCGGCTCCAGCTTCGCCGCGATCTGCCCGGTAAGCCCCCGGTAAGACCCCGGTGAGACCCGGGGGGCCCCGGTGAGGCCCGGTGGGGGCCCGGTGAGGGTCCCCGGTTCCCCCCCACCCCCCCCCCTAAGCCCACCATCCGCCGGATCTCGGCCACGGCCTGCCCGAAGCTGGTGGCCTGGAAGCCGGTGGTGAGGAAGGAGCGGAGCAGCGCCGCGTGGTCCGGGCCCCCCGCGAAGTCGTAGCCGCGCACCGGGAGGCTCCCGGCCGGGAGGGCCCCGCTCGGCTTCAGCACGGCCCGAAGGGCCTCGGTCGGGGCCGGTGCCGGTGCCGGTGCCGGTGCCGGTGCCGGGGCCGGTGCCCCCCCCGCCGCCGCCGCCATGGGCGCGGCCGCTCCCTCCCCGCAGCCGCCGCCGCCGTCACCGGGCCCGGCCCCGAACGGCGCCGTACGACAGGGCGCCGCCATCTTGGCCACGCCTCCGTACAGAGTCGCGCCGCCATCTTCGTCACGCTTCCGTACGGCAGGGCGCCGCCATCTTGCTTGCTCACGCAGCCTCCGTACGGCAGCGCGCCGCCATCTTTTTCCGGCTGCAGCCGTACAGCTGGGCGCCGCCATATTGAAAGCGGGACGGTGGCCGCTGAGGGACAATAGTCCCCGGAAGCGAAACATCACAGCTCAAAAAATGCGGTTTTTTCCCCCAAAATTCCGCTGCGGTGCCCCAAACCGCCCCGGGCTCCCCCCGAGGGACACGCACCAGCTCCAGCCAAGTCCCTTTTAATTCCCACGCACAAACAGCAGCTCCGAGCAGCACCAAGCTCCCCGGGCCGGGCCTCTCCTCCATGCCGGGGGGGCTTCGGGGGGGGCCCCCACGTCCGGCGGCGCGGGGGGGGGCTCGGTGGGAGGGGGGCTGAGCCCCTCCCGGAGCCCCCCCTCCGTGGCAGTGCGAGCACGGGGCCGTGATGGGGCCGCGTCAGGTCCGGAGCCTCCAAACCTCCACCGAGAGACCCCCGGAGGCGGCTGCCACCACGTCGCCCTCCACGCTGATCTGGGGGGGGGACAAAATGGGGGGGGTCTCAGGGGCTGGGGGGGTCCAGAGGGGTCCGCAGGGGCTGGGGAAGGGATGAGAGAGGGCCTCGAGGGTTGGGGGGTCAAGGGGGTCTGCAGGGGCCGAGGGGGTGACAAGAGGGAGCCTCAGGGGCTGGGGGGAACAAGAGGGGTCCGCAGGGGCTGGGGGGACGAGAGGGGGCCTCGGGGGCTGGGGGGGGACATGAGAGGGGTCTTCAGGGGCTGGGAAGGGGATGAGAGGGGTCTTCAGGGGTCGGGGGAGGAGAGGGGGTCTCGGGGGCTGGGGGGCACCACCAGTGTCCTGCTGCCCCCCCCCCTCCGCTCACCCCATTGAGGACGTCGTCGTGGGTCCAGGAGCAGATGGTGCGGGGGGGGTCCGTGGGGACGTGTACCTGCGAGACACCGCGCGCCGGTCGCCCCCGATGACCCCTTATAAATGGGGGACGCGCTGGGGCCCCCCAGCCTGGCATTGTGCGATGGGGGGGCTCGGGGGTGGGGGCCTCACCCGCAGCGTCCTGTCGGTGGAGGTGGTGTAGAGGGACCCCAGCGAGTGCCAGAGCCCCGTGATCTGCAGCCGGTGCCCGACATCGAAATACTGCCCCAAAAAAGCCAAACGGTGCCGTGAGGGGGCCGGGAACGATTTTACGGCCCCCCCCCCCGTGCCCCCCCACCCCCCGATCCCACAGAGCCTTACCCGGGCAGGCTGGAAGCTGCCACCGCTGTTCCCAAAAACGTGGACCCGGCCCTGGTTGTCCCCAGCCCAGAGCTGGGTGCCGCGGTACGCCATGGACAGCAGGTAGTTCTCCAGCTGGGAATGGGAAAAAGCACTAAAAAAACACAAATTTCGGGGCTTTAACTGGTATATGGGGGGGGGCAGGACGCACCTGAAGCTTCTGCAGGACCCCCCCGGCGCGGCGGTCGAAGACGACGAGGGTCCTGTCCTCGCTGCCCGACACGATGAGGCGATCGTCGGCCGCCAGCGACAGCACGGCGCTGCCGTGGGCTTTGTAGCTCCGCACCAGGGCCTGCGAGGCTGTGGGGGGGGGGGGTTAAAAGCCGGGACCCCCCCCCTTAAACATCAGAGCACCCCCCCGGACCCACCTCGGGGGTCGTAGACCGTCACCGTCTTGTCGTAGGTGCCGGTGATGAGGACGTCGGGGCGGTAGGAGAGGCACAGCACCGCCGCCTTCTCCCTGGGGGGCAACGGGAGGGTCAAAATCCCCTCGTGGACCCCCCCAAAAAAAAAAAACGGCCCCCCCCCCCGACCCCGCGGGCATCACCTGATCTCCCCAAACTGCTGCCCCTCGGCTCCCAGGTCCCACAGCTTCACGGTGCTGTCCCACGAGCCCGAGCTCAGCGCCGTGCCCCTGGCCGCCAGGCACCAAACCCAGCCCTGGGAAGGGGGGGAGCAGCCGATAGCCCCCCAAACTCCCCCCCCTCGGTAAAAAAAAGCCTCGGGGGGGGTTCAGGGGTGAGCCCCCACCTTGTGAGTGCCGTTTCTCCCCGTGCCCAGCGCTTTGAGCAGCACCCGGCCGGGCGCTTGGCCCAGCTGCCGCAGGTCCCAGAGGTTGACGTTGCGGTCCCGGGCCCCCGAGGCGCAGAGGGTGCCCCCCTAAAAAAGGGGGGGGGGTTTGGGGGGTGAGGAGGGGCCCCCCCAGGTTGAAATCGGGGCCCCCCATCCCCGTCCATGGCTTTACCTGCAGCAGGAGGACGGAGTCGACGGAGGCGAAGTGCCCCTCGTCCAGGGAGAAGTGCTCCATGGCGGCCCCCCCGCCCCCCCAGCGCTGAAGGTGCTCCTCCAGGTCCACGCAGGCGGCCGCCCAGTCGAAGCCTTCCTCTGGGGGGGCGCACGGGGGGAAGAAATAAGGGGAAGGGGTTCAGAAATAAAAAGGGGGGGGTCCCGTGATAAAAAGGGGGGGCCCAAAATGAAGAAGGGGGGGGTTAAAATGAAGAAGGGGGGTCCCAAAATAAGGGGAGGGGGTCCTAAGATAAGGGGGGTGTCTTAAAATAAAGAGGGGGGGGTCCCAAAATAAGGGGAGGGGGACAAAATAAAGAGGGGGGTCCCACAATAAAAAGGGGGGTCCCAAAATGAAAAGGGGGGCTCAAAATAAGGGGAGGGGGTCCCAAGATAAAGAGGGGGTCCCTAAATAAGGGGGGTCCTTAAATAAAGAGGGGGGTCCCAAAATAAGGGGGGGCAAATGGGTACCAGGCACCTTTAAGGGGCTGAGGGGGTGATAAGGAAGGTGGGGTGATGGGGGGGACATGGGGGGTGGAACAAGGGGGAGAGTGGCAAGGGGGGCTCCAAGGGGGTGACAAGGAGGGGGTGATGGGGGCGTCAAGGGGGGACAAGAACAGGGTGACAAGGAAGGGGGTGATGGGGGTGACAAGGAGGGGGGGGGGCAAAAAAGGGGGTGACAAGGAGGGGAAGGGCCAAAAGGGTGGGGGGGGGCGACAAAGTGTGGGGGGGCGAGAGGGAGGGACAAGGAGAGGGACAATGGGGGGGCGATACCAAGAAGGGGGTGACACGGGGGGTCCCCACCCCCATAGACCCCCTCACCCCCAGACCCCCCAGACCCCCCCTCACCTTCCAGCACGGGCAGCGCCCCCGCCCGGCGCTGCAGCCGCAGCCTCCAAACGACGGCGTCGCGGGCGAGGTCCCGCAGGGCCCGGCAGACGCGGGGCAGAACCCCCGCACCTCGCGGGCCCCCAGGTAGCCGCAGATCTCCAGCAGCAGCTCCAGGGGCAACGACAGAAGCCCCCCGCCGCCGGTACCCCCGGTGCCCCCACCTCCGGGAACCCCCGGGAACCCCCGGGAACCGGGGGCGCCGCAGCACCGCGGGAGGCACCGGGGGAGGAGGCAGCGGGGGTGGGGAGCACCGGGGGGTCGAGCATCTCCGGGGGGCGGCGGGGGCCCCGCAGGCGGCTGATGTATTCCTGGGCCCGCCGGTCCGGGTCCGGGTCCTCGGGGTCGGTCCCGGGGTCGGGGTCGGTACCGGAGGGGGCGGGGGGCGGCGGCGGAGGCGTGGGGGCCCCTCCATGGCTGGGGGGGCGCAGGCGTCACCGGGCCGCAAGGCCTCGAACCGCGCCCCCCCCCATTAACGGAGCCCCTCCGTTACCGGCGCCCCCTCCCCGTTACCGGAACCCCCCCCCAAGCCCTCCATTACCGGAGCCCCCCGTTCCCTCCCCCTTTTCTCCCGTCCCCCCAAGCCGCCTCCCCCTCTCCGGTCCCGTTGCCCGCCCCCCCCGGTACCGGGGCCGCCGCCCGGCCGCGTCCCGTCTCCACGGCCACGGCCGCTTCCGCTTCCGGCGCCGCCACCCAATAGGGAGGCGGAGGAGAGCGCTGACGTCATAAGGCGGCGCCGGAAGGGCTCCACGTGCGGGCGGGCTGTACCACTACGCTCCCATAGCGCGGGGAGGAAAGAATCCCCCTCCCCAAATTTACCCCCCCAAAAAAACCCTGCCGCCCCCTCCCCAAATTTCCCCCCCCCCAATAACAAAATTCACGGACACAGCGGACGCTGAAGGAATTTTCATTGCCGACAAGAAAATCGAGGGGGGGGCCCGACCCCTCCCCCCCCACCTCCCGGGCCCGCCCCCTCCCTGGAGCCCCCCCCCAAGGCCCAGCCCCCGGGGGCGCCCCCTCCTCCTCCTCCTCCTCCTCCCCCTCCCCCCAATAAACGGTAAAAAACGGAACAAAACGGGCAAAAAACGGGGGGGGGGGGGGGCGACGAAGCACAAAAGGGGAGCGGCCGGGCCCCCCCGGGGGCCTCTACACATTTATCTATGGGGGGGGGGCACCATGCGAGGGGGGGGCAGGGAAAAAAGGGGGGGGACACACATCGCAGGGAGGGCCCCCCCGTTTGGCCCCGTTTTTGCCCCAAATTTTGCCTTTTCCACCCCAAGGCCGCGCTCGAGGGGGCTCCCGACCTCCTCCCCCCACCCCCATCCCACCCCCGCTGTCCCCTTAAAGGTGGGGGGGGGGGCTCAGAGCTGGGACCCTCCCCCCCCCCCCCCCCCACCTCCCCTCACACAGCCTGGCCGGGGGGGGGAGGGGCTGCGCTGCCACCCCCGCCGCGGCTCCTCCCGACCCCCCCCTGAACCCCCCCGGGGGCCGCCTGCTCCCGGCCGCCGTCCCGACGGCGCTGCCGACCTGGGGGGATGGAGGAAAAAAAGGGAAAAAAGGGGGAAAAAAGGAGAAAAGGGGGGAAAAAGAGAAAAGGGGGGGAGAAAAGGGAGAAAAAAGGAGAAAAGGGGGAAAAGGAGGGAAAATACGGAGGAAAAAAGAGAAGAGAGGGGGAAAAAGGGAGAAAAAGAGAAAAGGGGGGAAAAACAATAAAAAGGGGGAGGGGAAAAGGGAGAAAATGGGGGAAAAAAGGGGGAAAAACAGGAGAAAAAAAAAAAAGAAAAAAGGGAGGAAAAAAAGGAGAAAAGGGGGGAAAAAAAGAGGGTTAGAGGGGCTGGGGGGGGTCAGTGCTCCCCCCCCCAGCATGTTTTGGGGTGCGGGGCCCCCCCCCAGACCTGGTCCCGGTGCCGCCGCCTGGCCTAGACCCCGTAAAACGCCGCCAGCCGGTCCTTGAGCAGGGGGGGGAACTGCTCCGAGAACTGGTGCCAGTTCTCCTCCCCCACCTGGTCCTTGAAGCCGTGCAGGATCTGTAGGGGGGACACACAGGGGGGGTTAAGGGGTGAGGGGGGGGCTTACCGAGCCCCCCAGACCCCCCCCCAAGGCGGTGCAGACCTTATAGAACATGTCCCGCAGGTCGTCCTTGGGGCTCACCCACGAGGCCACGGCGTCGCAGAAGAAAATGAAGTCCTGGGGGGGGGGGCAAGTAAAAATGGGGCAAAATGGGGGAGGGAATAAACAGAGAAAGGGTAGGGGAAGATGAAATTGGAGCAAAATGGGGGGGGGTAAATAAAAATAGGGCAGGAGGGGGAACAAAGCGGGACGTGGGGCAAAATGGAGGGGGACAAACACAGACGTGGTGGGGGGGGGCAGGTAAAAATGGGGCAAAATTGGGGGGCAGATAAAAATGAGGTGGAAGAAATAGACGTGGAGTGAAATGGGGGGGTAGAAAAAATGGGGTAAAATAAGGGAGACGTAAAAAGGGGGCAAACAAGCATGGAAATGGGGCAAAATGGGGGGGGCAAAAAGAAATGGGGCAGAATAGGGGGCAGATAAAAAGGGGGCAAAATGGGGTTCAAACACAGAAATGGAGCAAAATGGGGGGGCAGATAAAAATGGGGCAGAGGGAGGGGGGACAAACAGATGTGGAGTAAAATAGGGGGGCAACAAGCACGGAAATGGGGCAAAATGGGGGGGGGCAAACAGAAATGGGGCAGATAAAAATGGGAGGAGCACAAAGAAATGGGGCAAAACGGGGGGGCAGATAAAAGGGGCAAAACGGGGGGGCAACAAGCACGGAAATGGGGCAAAACGGGGTGGAAATAACACAGAAAAGGGGGGGGCAAATGAAAACGGGGGGGGGGCAGATGGAAAGGGGGCCCCCACCTGCACGACGCCGCCGGGGTTGACCCCGATCATGACGCAGATGCCGCGGAAAGCCGAGTCCTTCTCCTCGTTGTCACGGATGTTGCGCAGGGAGGTGCACCTGGGGGGGGGCACGGGGGGGTTCAGCCCCCTCCAGGGATGCCTGGGGAGGATCGGGGGGGGTCCCTACGTAGCCCCCCCCCCCCACATTTACCATGGCCGGATGAATTGCTGCAGCATGGGGGCCACCTCCTGCGGGCAGACGAAGCCCAACCGCCCGATGGTGATGGCTGGGGAGGGAGGGGGACAAATTTGGGGGCAGCCCCGGGGGGGCCACACCCCAAAAAGCCCCCCCCCATGATATTTATGCCCCCCCCCAGGCCTCACCTGTGTTTTCCAGCAGGGTTTTGGGGGTGTTGGGGCGGTTGATGATCTCCACCAGGTTATTCAGCACCATCTGGACGTAGGGCTGCATCTCCGCCCCTGCCGGCAACGGGGTCAGCTTGGAGGGGGGGTCCCAAGGGGCTGGGGGGCCCTAAAAGAGCTGGGGGGGGGTCTTAAGAGGCTGGGGGGGTCAGGGGGGGCTCACCCATCTGCATGCATATCTCGCCGATGGCCCAGGTCGCATTGTTGCAGACGGAGATGAATTCGGGGTTCAGGTTGGTGCCCAGAATGGGCATGAATTCAGCTGGGGGGGGGAAAGCAGGGTTAAAACAAGGCCCCCCCGTATTCTCCGGGGGGGTTCCTTTATTTTTATGGCCCCCCCCAGCCCCGTTACGCACCGATGCAGGGCTTGACGTGCACGAAGCAAGCTTTGGTGAGGTCTCCCAGCAGGGCGAAGGAGCTCTGCCGCACCTCGGGCATGGTGTCCTGCGGGGTGGGGGGGGTGGGGGGCAAAAATGAAGACAGGAGACCCCCCCAACGCCCCGGGGGGGGTTCAAGGAGCTGCCCCCCCACCTGCATGCACTGGAAGAGCAGCGTCATGATGTTGCTGCGGGCCACCAGCTGCTCCACGTGGCAACCCAGCCCCTCGGCCAGCCCGCTCAGCAGATCCAGCGCCACGATCATGAAATCCTTGTCGGGGGCCTCGTACTGGTCGGGGTGCTGGTTGTACATCTAGGGGGGGGGCACAGAACCGTGGGGGTGAGCTCCCTGCACGGCTCTGGGTTCTTTTTAACCCCCCCAAGAGCGAGGGGGGGTCCTCACCATGGCTTGAGCGAGAGTCTTCTGCACCAGGGTGACGCAGCGCTGGTAGACGGGCTCGCAGTAGGGCAGGAAACCGCTCTGCAGCGCCGTGGCCACCGAGGAGAGGCACTGGGGGGGGGGAAACGAGGTGTTGTGTGGGCAGGGGGGGTGCAGAGTGAACTGGGAGTACTGGGAGGGGGAGCTGGGAGAGCTGGGAGGGCTGGGAGGGGAGATGGGGGGCTGGTGGGGCTGGGAGTACTGGGAGGGGGAGCTGGGAGGGATGGGAGGGGAGACAGGGGGGTCTGGGGGCGCTGGGAGGGGATTGGGGTGTGCTGGGGAGACTGGGAGTACTGGGAGGGGGGCTGGGAGCGCTGGGAGGGGAGATGGGGGGGTCTGGGGGGACTGGGAGCGCTGGGAGGGGGAACTGGGGTGTGCTGGGGGATCTGCGGGTGCTGGGAGGGGATTGGGAGCACTGGGAGGGGGAACTGGGGGGTCATGGGGGGGGACTGGGGTGTGCTGGGAGGGGGAGCTGGGGGGATCAGGGTGCACTGGGGGGGGAACTGGGAGGGGAGGGAGGTGTAACTGGGAGAACTGGGAGCACTGGAGGGGGAGAAGGATGCACTGGGAGAATTGGGAACACCAGGAGGGGAGAACTGGGGGTACTGGGATGCACTGGGAACGGGGATCTGGAGGCACTGGGAGCACCGGACCGGGACTGGGGCATTGGGAGCACCGGGGGAGGACCGGGGGGGGGCCGCAGGAGTGCGAGGCCCCCCCTGCGGGGACCCTTTTTTGGGGGGGGGGGCCCTCTGTGTCCCCCCCCTCACCTCCAGCAGGGGGAAGAGGTCCTTGTCCTCGTCCTTCAGCTCGTTCCACTTCTGGATGAGCGGGGGCATCAGCTTCTGGATGTACTCCTGGAAGGGGGGGGGACCTCATTATGGGGGGGGGGAACCCCATTACGGGGGAGAAAACCCCATTATGGGGGGAGAAAACCCCATTATAGGGGTGGGAAACCCATTATGGGGGGAGAACCCCCCATTATAGGGGTGGGAACCCCATTACGGGGGGGGAAACAAACCCCATTATGGGGGGGGAACCCCTATTATGGGGGAGAAAACCCCATTATGGGGCTGGGAACCCCTTTATGGGGGAGAAAACCCCATTATGGGGGTGGGAACCCCTTTACGGGGGGGGAGACCCCTTTATGGGGGGGGAAACCCCATTACCGGGGTGGAAACAAACCCCATTAAGGGGGGGGAACCCCTATTACGGGGGAGAAAACCCCATTACGGGGCTGGGAACCCCTTTATGGGGGAGAAAACCCCAATACGGGGGAGAAAACCCCATTATGGGGGTGGGAACCCCTTTACGGGGGGGGGGAGACCCTATTATGGGGGGGGAAAACCCCATTATGGGGTGAGGGGGGCGTTAAAGGGTCGCCCCCCACTTGGCCTTGGGCCCCTCAGACCAGCGGGATCCACACGGAGCCTTCGGGATTCGAATGTCTGTGGCTGTTGGGCATCACCGGGCGCTGGGCCAAAAAATGGGGCGAAAAAGGAAGAAAACGGGTCAAAACGGGTCAAAAAAGGGGAAAAAAAAGGTACCGGCTGGTTGAGGTGGTGGCCCACCGAGTCGGCCAGCGTGCCGATGGCGTCGTAGAGGATGAGGAGGTTTTTGTGCTGGTACTTGCCGAAGGCGAACACCAGCGTGTCCAGGATGAAGCTGAGGTACGGCACCAGCTCGGTGCACGCCTCCTCCTCCAGCGTGGCGAAGGCGCTGTATGGGGGGGGGTAAAAAAAAATATAAAATTAGCAGAGACGCCCCCCCCCGCCAAGGGATGGAAAAGAGAGCAAAGGGGTGGAAAAGATGTCCCCTCCCCGGGTCAGGCAGTACGAATACGGCAGCATCATAGCGTGCTCATGGCATCATCAGCATCATCATGCCCAGGGAGAGGGGATCAGGGGGGTCTGGGGGGGATAAAAAAATTAATGAGACCCCCCCAGGGGATGGAAAAGAGCCCAAGGGGGTGGAAAAGCCCCCCCCAGGGTTAGGCAGTATGAATACAGGAGCATCACAGCGTGCTCATGGCATCATCACGCCCAAGGAAAGGGGATCAGGGGGGTCTGGGGGGGTGGAGGGGATAAAAAAAATTAATGAGACCCCCCCCAGGGGATGGAAAAGAGCCCAAGGGGGTGGAAAAGACCCCCCCTGTAGGAATACAGCAGCATCACAGCGTGCTCACGGCATCTCCAGCATCATCATGCCCAGGGAGAGGGTATCAGGGGGGTCTCGGGGAGGGGGGGGGACACAAAAATTTAATGAGACCCCCCCAGGGGATGGAAAAGAGCCCAAGGGGATGGAAAAGACCCCCCCAGGTCAGGCAGTACGAATCCAGGAGCATCACAGCGTGCTCACGGCATCAGCACACCCAGGGAGAGATGGGGATGATTGGGGGGGGTTGGGGGGGATAAAAAATAAAATAAAATCATCAGAGACCCCCCCAGGGGATGGAAAAGAGCCCAGGGGGGTGGAAAAGACCCCCCCCGGGGTTAGGCAGTATGAATACAGGAGCATCACAGCGCGCTCACGGCATCTCCAGCATCATCATGCCCAGGGAGAGGTGGGGATGAAGGGGTCTGGGGGGGTGGGGGGGATAAAAAAAATTAATGAGACCCCCCCAAGGGATGGAAAAAAGCCCAGGGGGGTGGAAAAGACCCCCCCCGTAGGAATCCAGCAGCATCACAGCGTGCTCACGGCATCTCCAGCATCATCACGCCCCGGGAAAGGGAATCAGGGGATGATCAGGGGATGATCCGGGGGGAGCCACCCCCCAAATTTTTCCCCCCCCCCGGGGAGGGGGGGTCCGTCCCTACCTGCAGGCCGCCTCCTGCACCCTCTTGTTGCTGTCCAGGATGCGTTTGAGGAGCTCGGTCATGAGGGGCTTGAGGTACATGTCGGGGGGCTGGCTGACCACCCAGTGCGCGTAGCGGCTCAGGGTCCAGCAGGCGATGGAGCGCACCAGCGCCTTCTTGTCCGCCAGGCACTGGATCAGGTGGGGGATCAGCTCCGGCAGGTAGGGCACCATGCCCTGCATGCAGCCTGCGTGTTTTGGGCGAGGGGGGGGTGGGTTGTGGTCAGAGAGACCCCCTCCTGGGGGTATAGCTGCGCTCAGAGAGACCCCCCCCCGCGTTGGGGCACAGATGGGCTCAGAGAGCGCTCCCGAGGTGGCACGGGGACATGGCCATGCTCAGAGACCCCCCCCGGGGTATGGCCAGGCTCAGAGACCCCCCCAGAGTGGAAATGGGGGCACAACCATGCTCAGAGACCCCCCCCGGGGCACAGATGCACTCAGAGAGTGCCCCCGGGGTGGCACGGGGACATGGCAGCGTTCAGAGATGTCCCCCCCAGGGTGGAAACGGGGGCACAGCCATGCTCAGAGACCCCCCCCGGGGCACAGCTGCACTCAGAGAGCCCCCCCCGGGGCATGGCCAGGCTCAGAGATCCCCCCCCCAGGGTGGAAATGGGGGCACAGCCATGCTCGGAGACCCCCCCTGGGGCACAGCTGCTCTCAGAGAGCGCCCCCGGGGTGGCACGGGGACATGGCCATGCTCTGAGATGCCCCCCAGGGTGCCATGGGGGCAGAGCCACGCTCAGAAACCCCCCCCCAGGGTGAAAATGGGGGCACAGCCATGCTCAGAGACCCCCCCCAGGGCACAGCCATGCTTAGAGACCCCTCCCAAGGCACGGCCAGGCTCAGAGACCCCTCTCCGGGTGGCTCAGGGGGCGCTCGGAGACCCTAAGAGACCCCCCCCAGGGTGCAAATGGGGACACAGCCACGCTCAGAGACCCTCAGAGACCCCCCCCCAGGTGCAAATGGGGACACAGCCATGCTCAGAGACCCCCCCCCGGGGGCACAACCCCACTCCCAGCCCCCTCTCTGGGTGTCTGGGTAGCTCAGGGGGACACGGGGTGGCTCAGGGGACACGGGGTGGCTCGGAGGGACATGGGGGGACACAGGGGGGACACAGGGGGATATGGGGGGGACACGGGGGGGCTCCCACCTTCGGCGATGGCCCCCAGGACGAGGATGCCCGACTCCTTGATGACCCACTCGGGGTGGAAGAGCAGCTCCTTGAGCAGGGGCAGGAGGTGCGGCAGCAGCTCCTCGCGGAACACGTTGGCCAGGACGTCCAGCGCGGCGGCCGAGCACTTCCCTGCGGGGCCAGGCCTCCTCGTTAGCTTAATTAGCCTCCCCCATCCCGCTAACGAAGCCCCCCCACCCCGAGGAGCGGGTGTCCTCTGGCTCTGTTGGTGTCCTCCTGTCTCCAGTGTGGGGACAGCGCAGGGGGTTGGGGGTGCAATTGGGGGGTTTGGGGGACGGCCAAGGGGTTTTGGGGACACCTGAGGGGTTTGGGGGACCCCAATGAGGGGTTTTGGGGATGACTGGGGGGGTTTGGGGACAGCCAAGGGGTTTTGGGGACGCCTGAGGGGTTTGGGGAACCCCAAAGAGGGGTTTTGGGGACAGCCAAGGGGTTTGGGGGACCACAATGAGGGGTTTGGGGATGGCTGGGGGAGGCTGGGGACACCAAGAGGGTCTGGGGACTCCAAAAGGGGTTTGGAGACCAATTCCGGGGGGGTTGGGGGATCACTGGGGAGATTTTGGTGGTGGATGGGGGGGTCTGGGGACACCAACGAGGGGTTTAGGGACACCAAGAGGGTCTGGGGACCCCAAAAGGGATTTGGAAACCAACTCCAGGGGGGTTTGGGGATAACTGGGGAGTCTGGGGATGGCCGGCGGGGGGCTTTGGGAACCGAGGGGGCTTGGGGCCGGCTTTGGGGGGTTTGGGGCCGGCCCTCCCACCCCCGTGGGGCCGTACGGAGGTTCCAGTCGGACAGCGTGTCGTCGTCGTCCTCGTCCTCGGCGTCCTCGGGGTCCTGCGGCCGCTCCTCCTCGTGCTGCAGGGTCACCGTGCGCGACTTGTGGAAGCGCGGCTTGATGTCCTGCTCGCTGTCGGGGATGGCCTCGTCCTCCTCCACGTCCCCCTGAAGGCCGGGAGGGGGGCGTCAGGGCACCGGGGGGGGTGTCACGATACCAGGGGGGGCGTCAGGGCACCGGGAGGGGGGTGTCGGGGCACCCTGGGGTGCTCCCGCAGCACCCCCGGATCAGCCAGTACGAATACCACCAACATCACCAGTATCAGTTGGCAACTGTCATCACCTCCGGGGGGTTCCCAGTTTGCTCCCAGTGCTCCCAGTTCCCTCAATTCCAGCCCAAAAGAGGGCTGGAAGCAAGGGGTGCCCCCCCCCAGCCCCGTACCTTGAGCAGGATGATGTCGATCTCCGAGTACTTCATGCCGTTTACCAGGATGGGGATCAACCTTGAGGAGGAGGGGGAAAAAAAGGGGAGAAAAAAAACAAAAAGAGGCTTTTTGAGGTGCTGGGGGTACCGGGGGCACTGGGGGCCGGGGGGGGGGCTCCCCAAGCACTCACTGCACCAGATGGGACGTCAGCACCTCCTTGCAGATGGGCTGCTCGGCCAGCGTCAGCCAGAACTCGCAAGCCTCCAGCGCCACGTTCTCGTCGCTGTCCTGCGTCCTCTGCAGCATGTACTGGAAAAAAAAGGGAGGGGGGGCCCCGTCAGCCCCGCCACCCCCCCCCCAAGACCCTCCCCAAGCCCAAAAAGCGGCCCCCAGACCCACCTGGATGATGCTGTGCATGTGGGGGATGAGGCGGTCGATGCGCACCTCCAGCAGCATCACCAGCGCCCGGCACACGTTTTTGCGCACCTCGGGGTCTTCATCCACCGCCAGGGCGAAAAGGTGCTGAGGGGGGGGACAAAAAAACACGTGGGGGGGCACGGCGTCACCCTCAGGCCCCCCCCCAGGCAGCGGGGTGGCTGTGGGGGGGGGCTCACCTCGATGAAGGTGTCGATGTTCTCCATCAGCGCCTGCGCGCGGTCCATGATGAACTGGTTGACGCAGGCGATGGCGTGGGATCTGGTGGGTGGGGGGAAAAATAACACGGGGGGGCACCGAGGAGGGTGAGACCCCGGTGGGTTCGTTAGTTAATGAGCAAGGCTGGGGGGGGGCGGGGATAAAGGAAAAGCAGCAGTGGGGGGCACAAGGCGGCTCGCTCCTCACCCCATGATGCTGCCCTGCTGGGGGCAGGTGGGCTGGGATCCCCCAAAACCCCCCCAAACTTTCCCAAATTTTCCCCCAACCCCCCCAAAATCCTTCCCCAAACTCCCCCAACCCCCCCCCAAAAAAATTTTGGGGGTCTCACCCCCACTCCCCACCAGCAGGGGCACAAGGCAGCTCGCTCCCCACACCGTGACACTGCCCAGGTGGGCTGGGACCCCCAAAATCCTCCCCAAACTCCCCCAAATTCTCCCCTAACCCCCCCAAAATCCTCCCCCAACCCCCCCCAAAAAAAATTTTAGGGATTTTTCCCCCCTGCCCCACCACCCCCCAGCAGCAGGGGCACAAAGCAGCTCACTCCCCACACTGTGACACCCCCTGCTGCATCCAGGTGGGCTGGGACCCCCAAAACCCCCCAAATTCCCCAAATCCCCCTCAACCCCCCAAAATCCTCCCCCACCCCCCCCAAAAAAAATTTTAGGGATTTTGCCCCCCTGCCCCGCCACCCCCAGCAGCAGGGGCATAAAGCAGCTCACTCCTCACCCCGTGACACCCCCTGCTGCATCCAGGTGGGCTGGGACCCCCAAATCCCCCTCAACCCCCCAAAATCCTCCCCAACCCCCCCAAAAAAAAAAAATTTGTTTTTTCCCCCCTCCCCTGCCACTCCCCAGCAGGAGGGGCACAAAGCAGCTCACTCCTCACCCCACGACACCACTTTTCCCCATCCCGGTGCCCTAAGACCCCCCAAACCCCCTCCAAACCCCCCAAAACCCCCCCCCAAAAAAAAATTTAGGAGTCTGGCCCCCCCCCACACACCTGATTTTGGGGCTGCAGTGCTTGAAAAACTGCAGGAATTTGGGGATCATGACGTTGAGGGGCCGGTTGAGCGCGTCGCTGTCCAGGAGCTCGGAGGAATCCTCGCAGATCTTCTGCAGCGCCCCGAACGCCCCCTGCACAGCCCCGGGGGGGGGTCAGCACCCTTCCTGTGGCCCCCCCCCAAAAAAAATAACCCCCCCAAAGCCCCCTCACCTCGCAAGTGTTGTAATCTTCAGAATTAAGCAGGTTGCAGAGCTGGGGGAGCAGCTCCGGCCACATCTGCAGCTCCCCTTTGGAGGCGATGGTGGTGATGAGGATCCCTGCGGGCACAGGGGGGGCGAGTTATGAGTTTTAGGGTGGTTTTTTTTTGGGGGGGGGGACAGCCAAGGGCCCCCCCAACTCACCGATGGTGGCACGGATGAGGGAGGAGGCGTCGCCGATGTTGTTGAGGCATTCCTGCTTGATGAACTCGGCCACGGGGGGGGGGAAGCTCTGGTAGTGCGCCTTGACGTTGTTCTTCAGGATCAGGCCGCTCAGCGACCGCGTGGGTTCGTCTGGGGGGGGCAGGGGGCGCGGGGGTCACGGGGGGGGCACGAGGCGGTGGGACCCCCGGGGGTTAGGCACGGACCCACCTTCGGATTTGAGGCGGGTGAGGACGAAGATCAGGTAGTTGTTGAAGTCGGGGAATTGGTTGAGCTGCTTCAGTTTCTTTTTGGGGGGGCGTTAAGGAAAAAAGGGGCGGGGGGGGCAGGAATTTGGGGGGCGATGGGGGTGATGGGGAGCGGGGGGGTAATGGGGGGTGATGGGGGCAAGGGGAAGGAGGATGGGGGGTGGTGGGGATGGGGGTGGTGGGGGATGGGGGGTGATGGGGGCTGGGGGAATTTGGGGATGGGGGGCAAATGGGGATGGGGGCAATGGGGGGTGACAGGGACTGGGGTAAAGAGGGTGGGGGGAGATGGGGATGGGGGGCAATGGGGTCAGGGCATGATGGGGACCAGGGGGGCAGGGATGGGGGGCAATGGGAGATGGGGGGGGGGCAACGGGGATGGGGGAAAATGGGGGCACAATGGGGATGGGGGGCAGGGATGGGGGAAAATGGTGGGGGGCAGAGAAATGGGGAAAATGGGGACTGGGGGGGGCAGGGATGGGGGGAGGATGGGGATTGGAGGGGGAGAGGGATGGGGGGGGCAAGGATAGGCTAAAATAGGGGTGGGGGGAACAATTGGGATGGGGGGCAATGGAGATCTTGGGGGGGGCAATGGGGATGGGGGGGGGCAATGGGGACTGAGGGGGGGCAATGTGGATGGGGGGGCAGGTTTGGGGCACGACGGGGACCAGGAGCATGGGTTTTGGGGCCACCCCCTGCATCACCCCCATTCCGCCCCCCAATACGCACTCCTCGCCCCCAAGCCCTGTTAAGGCAGGACGTGCCCCCCGACCCCTGTGACCCCCCCCGTGTCCCCCCCCCCCGGGCTACGTCCTGCACGACGCGCTGCGTGGCCGTGTTGGGGGACTGCGAGTCCTTCAGCAGCTGCAGCACCTGCTGCAGGCCCTGCTCGTCCGGCTGCCACTCCATGGCCCTGGGGGAAAATTAAATTGGGGGGGCACAAATTAATCGGGGGGGGGCGTTAATTAAACCGGGGGGGCACAAATTAAACCGGGGGGGGGGGTGGAAGCATCATCACCACCCCCTCAGCTCCATCCGGAGCCAGCCCCCAGCAGTGGCTGCGCACGTGGGGGGCGGGGGGGGGCCCCCGTTCACCCCCCCCCCCCCGGCCCTAAATACCCGCCCCGGGGCCCCCAATTTTCCCCCCCGGCTCCCAAATCCCCCCAGACCCCCAAATCCTCCCCCTGGCCCCCGCCCCCCCGATTCCCAATTCCCCCCAGATCCCCCTAATCCCTAAATCCCCCCCAACTCCCAATTTCATCCCCCTCCAGCCCCTAAATTGCCCCCCAAGACCCCCCAGTTCCCCCCAGCCCCCAATTTTCTCCCTCGGCCCTAAACTCCCCCCGGCCCCAAATCCCCCCCCCCAGCCCCCAATTTCCCCCCTCAAGCCCCTCCAGGCCCCAGATGCCCCCCAGCCCCCAATTTCCCCCCTCGAGCCCCCCGACCCCCAAATCCCCCCAGACCCCCCAAATGCCCCCCACCCCCAATTTCCCCCTCGAGCCCCCCCGACCCCAAATCCCCCCCCAGGCCCCAAATGCCCCCCAACTCCCAATTTCCCCCCAACGCCCCCAGTTCCTCCCCCAACCCCCCAAATCCCCCCAGTTCCCCCCAAGCCCCCAATTCCCCCCTCGAGCCCCCCGGCCCCAAATTCCCCCCCAACCCCCAAACCCCCCCCCAACACCCCCCCCATTTCCCCTCCCGCCTCTCCAGGCCCGGGCCTCCCCACCCGCACCAGGCCCCGCGCCGCCCCCGCCGCGCCGGTACCTGCCGGGGAGGGGGAGAAGGGGGCGGGGCCCCGGTCCAGGCGGGGGGGTTGGGGGTTCCCGGTCCCGGGGGGTCGGGGGCGGCCTAGAGGGGGCACCGGGCGCTGCCCGGGCGGGGGGAGCGAGCGCGGCACGCGGGCCCTGACCCCCGCCGGCCACCGTCCGCCCCTCCGCCGCACCACGTGAGCGCGCGGGAAGGACGGCGCCGCGTCACGTGGGGCTGGAGGGGCGGGGCCTAGCGGGAAAGGGGCGTGGTCGCGACAGCGCGCATGCGCGGAGTGTGTTGTCACACGGGGCGGACTACGTTTCCCAGCGTGCCCCGCGGCGCGGGAGGTACCATTGGTGGAAAAAAAAAGGGGGGAGGGGGTGCGGTGTGTCCCGCGCAGGCCCGGACTGGGAGCGGTGGGGGAGGGAGACGGGGGGAGCTGGAGTGTGCTGGGGGAACTGGGAGTACTGGGAGGGGGGAACTGGGGTGTGCTGGGGGGGACTGGGAGCACTGGGAGGGGACTGGGGTGGACTGGGAGTACTGAGGGGGGAGATGGGGGGAGCTGGGAGCGCTGGGATCAGGGAACTGGAGTGTGCTGGGGGAACTGGGAGTACTGGGAGGGGGGAACTGGGGTGTGCTGGGGGAACTGGGAGCACTGGGAGGGGATCAGGGTGTACTGGGAAAACTGGAAGCAGATGCAGGGGGAACTGGGGGAATCGGGGTGTACTGGGGGGGGAACTGGGAGGGAATCAGGGTGTACTGGGAGAACTGGGATGGGATCGGGGTGCACTGAGGGAGCTGAGAGCACTGGGAGAGGGGAACTGGGGAGACTGGGGCCAACTGGGAGAGAAGAACTTGGGGGAGTGGGAGTGCACTGGGGGAACTGGGAGCACTGGAGGGGGAGGAGCAGGAGGGTTTGGGATGTACTGGGAGCACTGGGTTGGGATCAGGGCGCACTGGGAGGACTGGGAACACTGGGAGGAGAGGTCCCCGAGCCTGGCCCCGAGCCCCCTGGCAAGAAAAGCAGGGAGTGAGCGCGGGGGGGGCACCCCCAAAAAAAAAATTAAAAAATTAGGGGGTGGGGGGAGGGCTCTGGGGTCACCCGGTCAGATCTGGCCCTGGAACCAGTATAAACCAGTGTCACCAGTATGGCGCGGCGCTCAGCATCACGTCCAGCCTCTCCTTAACCCCCCCCGGGGCACCGTTTACACCCCCCCCTCACCCCGTTTGACCCCCCCGGCCCCATTTAACCCCCAACCCACCCCCATTTAAGCCCCCCAGCCCCATTTACCCCCCCGATTCCATTTAACCCCTTCCCAGCCCCATTCCCCCCGAACTGACCCCATTTCACCCCCCATGCCCCATTTACCCCCCAGCCCCATTTACCCCCCGGCCCCATTTAATCCCCCAAGGCCCCTTTTATTCCCCCACCCCCATTAACACCCCCCTCACACCAACACGCCGCTCCCTGCTGCTGGGGGGGGTGGTTTAAGGGATGGGGGGGGGGATTTAAGGGTGTGGGGAGCCCCCCCCGGCTCATTTGGGGGGGGTTTAGAAGGGATTGCCCCCTCCCCCCGATGTTTTTGGGCTGCTGGTGGGCATCTTTCAGCCCCCCCAGCCCCTCCTGCTTGCCTTAATGACATGGGGGGGGCAAAGCACTGCCCCCCCCCTGTCCCCAAAATGATTTGGGGCTCAGCTCAGATGGATAAACCCCACCCTGGGCAGGGGGGGGGGCAGAAAAAACAAACCCCCCCCCCCAGTGCCAGAGCGGGGAAGGTTTGGGGTCTGCCTGCACCCCCATCTCGGATTTGAGGAGGAAAAGGGGAAATGAGGAGTTTTTTTTGGGGGGGGGGCGCAGGTGTGATGGGGCCGCTGCTCCCACGCGGGTTTTATTTAGGGTGGGGGGAGGAAAAAAAAGCCAAAAAAGAAAGAAATTCTCTTAAAACATTGATAATTTCAAATAAAGAGTTTAACGCTGCCAGGTCCCGGGGTCGGTCGGTGCCGCGGGGGGGGCCCTGCGGAACCCCAAAACCTTTATTTGGGGGGGGGGACGACACCCCCGTGGCCGCACCCCCCCCTCTAAAAAAAAAAACAAACCACCCCCGAGACGCTTGGCGGCTCCAAAAGCTCCCAGGCCTTTAATGAAGCGGCAGCGGCGCCTCTCCCCCTCGTTTTTTCCCCAAAAATTAAGCTGGGGGGTGTGTGTGTGTGGGGGGGGACACAAATTCCTGCGGCAGCACAAGCGGCGGGGTCAGGATGTTTTTTGGGGGGGGGGGGGCCAGGAGCCCGAGGCGTCTGCGGCCGGCGTGGAGTCCTGGAGCCCGGCGGGGGGCTTGAAGGGTGGGGTTGGGGACATAAAAACACCGGGAGGGAGCCCCCGCCCCCCCCCGCGGCCGTTAAATAATTATGTACAAGGGGCGAGTCCTGGAGGGGGGGGGGGCGGCGCCTATTTCACCAGGGGCCGGGTTTTGTCGTCGTCGCTGCACTGGTGGGCTTTGTATTTTTTCACCTCCGCCATGTATTTGGCCCAGGCGTCGCCTTTACTCGTCAAAACCTGGGGGGAAGGAAAAAAATGAGGTGAGGGGGGGTTGGGGGGCGTAGGTTGCTTTAGGGGGGGGTGAAAAGGGGCCGGAGTTGAGGATGGAGCCGGTTCTGTCTGTCTGTTTGGTCTCTGGGGGGGTGGAAAGGGCCCAGATTTGAGGTTGGACCCCTCCCAATTTGACAAATTGGCCCCGGGGGGCAGGAAAAGGACACAAATGGACCCAAATTTGAGGCTGGACCCATCCCAATCCATCCGTTTGTCCCCCAGGGCTGTGAAAAGGCCCCAAATTTGAGGCTGGACCCATCCCTATTTGTCAAATTGGCCCCGGGGGGGCATGAAAAGGACCCAAATTTGAGGCAGGACCCGTCCCAATCCATCCCTTTGTCCTGGGGGGCATGAAAAGGACCCAAATTTGAGGCTGGACCCAGCCCTGTCTGTCCCTATCTGTCCGTTTGTCCCCAAAAACCATGAACTGGACCCAAATTTGAGACTGGACCCAGCCCCGTCTGTCCCTCTCCATCCGTTTGTCCCCAAAGACCATGAACTGGACCCAAATTTGGGGCAGGCCCCGTCCCAACCCATCCCTTTGTCCCTGGGGGGCCGTGACCCAGCCCCAGAGCTCAGCACCCAGCGGGGAGCAGCTCCCACGCCCCTGGGACGCCCCCACCACCCCTGGGACCCCCACCACCACCCCTGGGACCCCCCCCCCCCCCCGGGACCCCCCCCAACACCCCCAGGGCAGGCACTGAGACCCCTGGGGCATCCCCAAGCCCCCTGGGGTGCCCTCAAGGCCCCCCAGATGGGCTCAGGACCCCCCAAATGGCCTCGGGACCCCCCAAACGGGCTCGAGACCCCCCCCCGTGCCCCCCTCCCTCACCTCCTCGTCGGTCTTTTGCTTCTTGGCCACCACCCCGGTCTTCAGGGCCAGCTTGTTCCCGCCTCGCCGCCTGCCCACCTGGGTGAAGGGACAGAAGACTGCCACCATTACACGCGCGGCCGGAGCTGCGGGGACAGCGTCGCCCCCTGCACAACGGAACAGGAGGGCCGTCCGTCAGGCCGGGGGGGGCACGGGGGGGGGCGGCTGTTTGTCTGTCCGTCCGTCCGGCCCTCCGTCCCACCAGCAGCACCGGGAGGGCTCCGGTAAAACACCAACACCCCCCCCAAGGAGGAGGAGGAGAGTGGTGGGGAGGGGACGGCCCCGGTTTAACGGGGCACCCCCCCCCCCCCGGGACGCCCCCCCCTTGGCTCTGCCCCGCACCGGGGGCCGAACCGGGAACCCCCCCCCCGGGGGCCCTGCGGAACCGGGAGCTGAGGAAGCAGCGGGTGGGGAGCGGCTCCCCGGTAAAGGGGGGGGGAAAATAGGTGGGGGGGGGGAGCGGCCGTTACCGGGAGGCGGCCGCGAGCCCGGGGGGCGCCGCCAACCCCCCCCTCTACCCCTTCCGTCCCCTCCCCAGCGCCGGGGCCCGGTGCGGCCGTTCCCACCGGGCCCAGCTCCCCACCCCGGTCAGCACGGGGCCTGTGCGGGCCCGGGCAGGGCGGGGAGCGGGAGGAGGCCGCGGCCTCCGCGTCCTTACGAAGCCGAGGGCGCCGCCGCTCCTCTTCGCGCCGTCGGCCGAGCGCTGAGGACCGGGCCCGGAGCCTCCGGAGGCTTCCGCCGCCGCCGCCGCTTCGCGTTCCCGTTGCTGCTCCGCTTCCATTTTGCGTTTGAAGAGCTCCAGGAAGCTGCCGTCGTTGGCGAACACGTTCACGCCGCCGCCGGGGCCGGGGGGCGGCGACGGGGCCTCCCCCTCCTCACCGCGCGCCGCCATCTTGTCCGCCCCGACCGGCCGCGCGCGGGGCACGCCGGGAGCGGCGGCGCGGCGGCGGCGCCGCTTGATGACGTCAGAGGGCGGCGTTGCTTAGCAACGCCGCCCGGCCTCGCGCCGCCCCCCTCGGAGCGGATGGGCAGGGGGATGGACCAATGGGACGGAGAGGGAGGCGGGGCGAGGCGGCGCGGCGGCCAATGGGAGGGAAGGGGGAGCGGCGGCGGGGCAAGATGGCGGCGGCGGCGGCGGCGGCGGGCGGGTGGGGGCCGGAGGCGGAGGAGTTCGATGACGCCCCCGACGTGGAGCCGCTGGAGCCGACCCTGGCCAACATCATCGAGCAGCGCAGCCTCAAGTGGATCTTCGTGGGCGGCAAGGGCGGCGTGGGGAAAACCACATGCAGGTGGGGGCGGGGGGAGAACGGGGGTGGGGGGAATGGGGGGTGTAGGGGGGTGGGGGTGGGGGGGGAATGGGGGGTGGGGGGCACTGGGGGGAATGGGGGTGTAGGGGGGTGGGGGGGGAAGCGGGGGGAACGGGGGTGTAGGGGGGGGGTTTGGAGACTGGAGGGAGGTGAGGGAGGAAGAGGGAGATCGGGGGGTGAGGGGGAATGGGGGGTGTGGGGGGAAGGGGGGAATGGGGGGTGGGGGGAGATCGGGGGTGGGGGGAATGGGGGAGATGGGGGGAATGGGGGGGTTGGGGGGAACTGGGGGGAATGGGGAGATCGGGGGTGGGGGGGGAAGCGGGGGGAACTGGGGTGTGGGGTGCGTGGGGGGCTGGGGGGAGGCGAGGGGGAATGGGGAGATCGGGGGGTGGGGGGAATGGGGGACACCGGGGGGACCGGGGGAGGTGAGGGGGAAAGGGGAGATCGAGGGAGTTGGGGGGAATGGGGGGAACTGGGGGAATGGGGGGTTGGGGGGAATGGGGGACTGAGAGGGGAAAGGGGGGAACTGGGGGGATGGGGGGAATGGGGAGATCGGGGGGCTGGGGAGAACCGGGGGGATTGGGGTACTGGGGGGAAGGGGGGAATGGGGGACACAGGGGGAATGGGAGGGGTTGGGGGAACAGGGGACTGAGAGGAGCAGGGGGGGGACCGGGGGGAATGGGGGGGTGGGGGGAACGGGGGAGTGAGAGGGGAAAGGGGGAATGGGGGACGATTGGGGGGTCGGGGGGTGGAAGGGAACGGGGTCTGGTGGGAAATGGGGGGCACCGAAGGGAACAGGGAGATGGGGGGACTGGGGGGGTCAGGGGGAACTGGAGGGGGGCAGGGGGGCTGAGATCACCCCACAGGGGAGCAAAAAACCCAGCAAAAGGGGCATGGGACGAGAGCAGCCAGCCCTTTAGGGGAGATCGGAGGGGGGGGGAGGATTTGGGGGGGATTGGGGTGTCGTGCCCCCCCCCGGGTCCCAGCGGTGCCCCCCCCGCAGCTGCAGCCTGGCCGTGCAGCTCTCCAAGGTGCGGGAGAGCGTCCTCATCATCTCCACCGACCCCGCTCACAACATCTCCGACGCCTTCGACCAGAAATTCTCCAAGGTGCCCACCAAAGTCAAAGGCTACGACAACCTCTTCGCCATGGTGAGCCCCCCCCGACCCCGTAACCCCCCCAAAAACCTTTTATTCTCCCTTTTCATTTATTTTTTGGGGGTTTTTACAGGAAATCGACCCCAGCCTGGGGGTGGCGGAGCTGCCCGATGAGTTTTTCGAGGAGGACAACATGCTGAGCATGGGGAAAAAAATGATGCAGGAAGCCATGAGCGCCTTCCCCGGCATCGACGAGGCCATGAGCTACGCCGAGGTGATGAGGTGAGGCCGTGACACGCCTGGGGGGGCCCCTCGGCACCCCCCCAAAATTCTCAGACCCCCCCCGACCCCCCCCCAGGTTGGTGAAGGGGATGAATTTCTCGGTGGTGGTCTTCGACACGGCGCCCACCGGCCACACGCTGCGGCTGCTCAACTTCCCCACCATCGTGGAGAGGGGGCTGGGGCGCCTGATGCAGATCAAGAATCAGATCAGCCCCTTCATTTCCCAGGTGGGGGGGGGTATTTTTGTGCTGGGGGGCGGTATTTTTGTGCCGGGGGGTATTTTGATGCTGGGGAGGGGTGTGGGGGTGTAGGAGGGGGGTTATGGGGGAAATCAGGGGGGTATTGAGCATCTGGAGGGGGTTTGGGATGAGGGAATTTTTGTGGGGGGCTGTGGGGGGCAGTGGGGGGTCCTGAGGGGGGCAGCAAGGGGATGTTGTTGTGCCCCCCCCAAAGATGTGCAATGTGTTGGGGGGCATGGTGGGGACATCACAGGGGGCATCAGGGGGGACTTGGGGGTTTGCCATGAGGGAATTTGCTTGGGGGGGGGCAGGAGGGGTCCTGAGGGGGGGGCAGCGTGGGAACATCACCGTGCCCCCCAAAAAAAAAAAAAAAAAAAAGATGTGCAATGTGACTGGGGGGCGACATGGGGACATCGCAGGGGGCATCAGGGGGTCTTGGGGGATTGGCATGAGGGAATTTGCATGGGGGGGGCAAGAGGGGCAGGGGGGGGTCCTGAGAGGGGGACAGCGTGGGGACATCTCCGTGCCCCCCAAAGATGTGCAACATGCTGGGGCTGGGGGACATGAACGCCGACCAGTTGGCCTCCAAGCTGGAGGAGACGCTGCCCGTCATCCGCTCCGTCAGCGAGCAGTTCAAGGACCCGGTGGGCGCACGGGGGGGCACCGGGGGGCTGGGGGTGTAGGGGGGTGGGGGGTGTGGGGGGCTGGGAGGGGTAGGGGGGTGTGGGGAGGGGAAGGGGAGTGAGGGGGGTGGGGAGGGGAAGGGGAGGTGGGGAAGAGAAAGGGGATGGGGGTGGGGATGGGGGGACGTGGGGAGGTTGGGGGGATAGGGGTGATGGGGGGCACGGGGGGCGTGGGGAGGGGGAGAGGGAGAGGGGGAGGGGGTGGGGATGCTGGGGGGGGGGCAGGGATGTAGTGGAGGGGGGGGGCACAAGGCCATGGGCAGGCCGGTCGGGGCGCATTCCTCCCCGAATTCCTCCCTGAGGGGTGAATGGATGAACCTCAGGAGTTGGGGGGGGCACTTGGGGGACTTCTTGGGACCCCTTTTCACCCGGGGGGGGCCCTGATCTTTTCGGGGGGGTCTCCCACAGGAGCAGACCACCTTCATCTGCCAGTCGGGGGACGCATTCCTCCCCAAATTCTTCCGTGGGGGTGAATGGATGAACCTCAGGACTGGTTGGGTGTCATTTGGGGACTCTTTGGGACCCCTTTTCCCTCGGGGGGGCCCTGATCTTTTCGGGGGGGTCTCCCACAGGAGCAGACCACCTTCATCTGCCAGTCGGTGCAGATTCCTTCCCAAATTCCTCCCTGAAGGGGAGATGGATGAACCTTAGAACTGGTTGGGTGTCATTTGGGGACTCTTTATGACCCCTTTCCACCCGGGGGGGGCCCTGATCTTTTTGGGGGGGGGTCTCCCACAGGAGCAGACCACCTTCATCTGCCAGTCGGGGGACGCATTCCTCCCCAAATTCCTCCCTGAAGTGGAGGATGGATGAACCTTAGAACCGGGGGCATGGCATTTGGGGACTTTTTGGGACCCTTTTTCACTCGGGGGGGGCCCTGATCTTTTCGGGGGGGGGGTCCCACAGGAGCAGACCACCTTCATCTGCCAGTCAGGGGACGCATTCCTCCCCAAATTCTTCCCTGAAGGGGAGATGGATGAACCTTAGAACTGGTTGGGTGTCATTTGGGGACTCTTTGTGACCCCTTTCCACCCGGGGGGGGCCCTGATCTTTTTTGGGGGGGGTCTCCCACAGGAGCAGACCACCTTCATCTGCGTCTGCATCGCCGAGTTCCTGTCCCTCTACGAGACCGAGCGGCTGATCCAGGAGCTGGCCAAGTGCCGCATCGACACGCACAACATCGTGGTCAACCAGCTCGTCTTCCCCGAGCCCCTGCGGCCCTGCAAGATGTGCGAGGCGCGCCACAAGATCCAGGCCAAGTCCCCCGACCTGGTACGGGGGGGGGGGGGCACGGGGGGCACGGGAATGGGGTTTTGGGGACCCCCATGGGGGTTTGGGGGACCCTAGAGGGGGTTTGGGGGTGGTACGGGGAAGGGAGAGGGGGTGCAAAGGGAGGTGGGGGGGTTGGGGGTGCTGTGGGGGTTGGGGGGGGGGGTATTTATGGAGGGGGGGGTTTTGGGGGATTTTTTTTATTGGGGGTGATTTTTGGGGTGTCCAGCGTGGGTCTGTTCTCAATTATGGGAAAGGAAAGGGGGCAAGGGGGTGTTGGGGTGTCTGGGGACACTACAGGGCTTGGGGGGGGTTATTTATGGGGGGAGTTTGGGGGGGGGTTGGGGATTTTTTTATTGGGGGGTGAATTTTGGGGTGTCCAGTATGAATCTGTTCTCAATTATGGGAAAGGAGAGGGGGCAAAGGGAGGGGGATTTTGGGGATTCTGCAGGGTTTGGGAAGGGGAGAGGGAGATTTTTTTTAGGGGGGGGAGTTTAGGGGAGCCCAGGGTTTTTTTTTTGGGGGGGGGGGAGAAATTTGGGGGAATTGGGGGGGATTTTGGGGCCTTGATTCCACGAGGAGCACTTTGTGAGAGCAGCGTGAGGCGAACGAACTGGGGAAGGGGGGGCAGCGAGGAACCTGGGTCCCTCCCCAAACCTCGGGGGGGGGCTCTGGATGTGCCCCCCCTATTTTTTTCTCCCCCCCCCGCAGATGGAGGACCTGTACGAGGACTTCCACATCGTGAAGCTGCCGCTGCTGCCCCACGAGGTGCGGGGGGCCGACAAAGTCAACACCTTCTCCTCCCTCCTGCTGGACCCCTACCAGCCCCCCAGCCCCAAATAACCCCCACGCCCCCCCACGCCCCCCGGGGGGGCAGGCAATATTTATATCCCCCCCACGCCCCCTCCCCTCCTTTACGCAGCCCCTGCCCTCGAGGCTGCGACCGACCAGCACCGTGGCCCCCCCCCACCCCCATCCCCGGCCCCCCCGGGGCCGCTCCGTCTGTCCCTGTCCCCCCCACCCCGGGGGGGGGCTGGGGGTGCGGGGGGGGGGGGGGCACAGAGGCGGGGACCTCGTGTAAATAATAAATTTGGGAAGCGGAGGCGAGGCTCTGTGGGTTTTTTTTTAATTATTTTTTTTAGGGGGGCACAACCTGGCACCGTCAGCCCCCGCTGGCACCCAGCCCGGCGGACGCGGGGAACCCTCCTTAGGGCTGATTTGTGAGGTGGGGGGGGCACGGGGGGGGGGGGGGGGGCAATGTCCCTGTGTCCCCACGTCCCCCTCCCGCTGCGATTTGTCCCCGCGACCCGGCCAGAGTTGGCCTGGGGGGGCCACAAGTGCCCGCCCCCCCCCCCAGGGCCGGGCCAGGCCCATGGTGTTTAGGGCCCCCCCCGGTATTTTGGGCCCCGAGGTATTTAGGGCGGGGGGGCCGGGGTTGGTGGCCCCAGACCCGCGGTGGCCGCGCCTCGTTCGGGTGTCCCGCAGGTGAGTGGGGACATGGGGACACCGGGGGGGGGCACCGGGGGTGGCCGGGGGGGGGGCCGTGCCCCACAGCGTGTCCCCTGCGGACTCCCACCCCCCCAGGCTGTGCTGCGTGTCCCCGGGGGTTTGGGGTTCCCAGGAATTTGGGGTCCCCGGGGTTTTGGGGTCCCCAGGGGGGGCACTGGGAGTGTCCCCAAAGTGCCACGGGGGTGTCCCCAGGGGGTCAGGGTCCCCAGGGTCCCGTTTTGGGGCCCCCAGGGTCCCATTTTTGTGCCCCGAGGGTTTTGGTGTCCCCAGATCCCCAGATTTGGGTGTCCCCAAGGTGCCATGGGGGTGTCCCCAGGGGCTCGGTGCCCCCAGGACCTCATTTTGGTGTCCCCAGGGTCCCATTTTTGTGCCCTGAGGGTTCCGGTGTCCCCAGATCCCCAAATTTCGGTGTCCCCAAGGTGCCCTTGGAGCATCCCCAAGGTGCCATGGGGGTGTCCCCAGGGGCTCGGTGCCCCCAGTACCCCATTTTGGTGTCCCCAGGGGTTTGGTGTCCCCAAGGTCCTGTTTTGATGTCCCCAGGGTCCCATTTTTGTGCCCTGAGGGTTTCGGTGTCCCCAGATCCCCAGATTTCGGTGTCCCCAAGGTGCCCGTGTGGTGTCCCCAAGGTGCCACGTGCACTCTGATGCCCCCAGGCCCCCATTTTGCCTCCTCCTGGCTGCCCCCAGGGTCCCATTTTTGTGCCCTGAGGGTCTCAATGTCCCCAGATCCCCAAATTTCGGTGTCCCCAAGGTGCCCTTGTATTGACCCCAAGGTGCCACAGGGGTGTCCCCAGGGGCTCGGTGCCCCCAGGACCCCATTTTGGTGTCCCCAGGGTCCCATTTTTGTGCCCCAAGGGTTTCAGTGCCCCCAGCCCCCCAAATCTCGGTGTCCCCAAGCTGCCATCTGTGTGTCCCCATCCCCTCTCTCTGCTCCCCTCAGGGTCCCGTCCCGTTGTCCCCAGGTCCTGGCTGTCCCCTGGGGGGGGGGTCGCGATGACGTCCCCAGGGTGCCAGGGGGGGGCCCCAGGGGGTTGGTGTCCCCAGGACCCCATTTTGGTGTCCCCAGGATCCCATTTTAGTGTCCCCAGGATCACATTTTAGTGCCCTGAGGGTTTTGGTGTCCCCAGATCCCCAGATTTGGGTGTCCCCAAGGTGCCACGGGGGTGTCCTCAGGGGTTTGGTGTCCCCAGGACCCCATTTTGGTGTCCCCAAGGTCCTGTTTTGGTGTCCCTGGGGTCCCATTTTTGTGCCCTGAGGGTTTCGGTGTCCCCAGATCCCCAGATTTTGGTGTCCCCAGGGGTTTGGTGTCCCCAGGGTCCCATTTTGGTGCCCCCAGGGTCCCATTTTTGTGCTCCAAGGGTTTCAGTGCCCCCAGCCCCCCAAATCTCGGTGTCCCCAAGCTGCCATCTGTGTGTCCCCATCCCCTCTCTCTGCTCCCCTCAGGGTCCCATCCCGTTGTCCCCAGGTCCTGGCTGTCCCCTGGGGGGGGGGGGTCGCGATGACGTCCCCAGGGTGCCAGGGGGGTGCCCCCAGGGGTTTGGTGTCCCCAGGACCCCATTTTGGTGTCCACAGGATCCCATTTTAGTGCCCTGAGGGTTTCGGTGTCCCCAAATCCCCAGATTTTGGTGTCCCCAAGGTGCCATGTGGCTGTCCCCAGGAGTTTGGTGTCCCCAAGGTCCTGTTTTGGTGCCCCCAGGACCCCATTTTGGTGTCCCCAGGGTCCCATTTTTGTGCCCTGAGCGTTTCGGTGTCCCCATACCCCCAGATTTCGGTGTCCCCAAGCTGCCATTTGTGTGTCCCCATCCCCTCTCTCTGCTCCCCTCAGGGTCCCGTCCCGTTGTCCCCAGGTCCTGGCTGTCCCCTGGGGGAGGGGGGGTCGTGATGACGTCCCCAGGGTGCCAGGGGGGTGCCCCCAGGGGTTTGGTGTCCCCAGGACCCCATTTTGGTGTCCCCAGGATCCCATTTTAGTGTCCCCAGGATCACATTTTAGTGCCCTGAGGGTTTCGGTGTCCCCAGATCCCCAGATTCAGGTGTCCCCAAGGTGCCATGTGGCTGTCCCCAGGGGTTTGGTGCCCCCAGGACCCCATTTTGGTGTCCCCAGGGTCCTGTTTTGGTGTCCCCGGGGTCCCATTTTTGTGCCCTGAGGGTTTTGGTGTCCCCAAATTCGGGTGTCCCCAAGGTGCCATGTGGCTGTCCCCAGGAGTTTGGTGTCCCCAAGGTCCTGTTTTGGTGCCCCCAGGACCCCATTTTGGTGTCCCCAGGATCACATTTTAGTGTCCCCAGGATCACATTTTAGTGCCCTGAGGGTTTCGGTGTCCCCAGATCCCCAAATTTGGGTGTCCCCAAGGTGCCACGGGGGTGTCCCCAGGGGCTCGGTGCCCCCAGGACCCCATTTTGGTGTCCCCAGGGTCCTATTTTTGTACCCCAAGGTTTCAGTGTCCCCATACCCCCAGATTTCGGTGTCCCCAAGCTGCCATTTGTGTGTCCCCATCCCCTCTCTCTGCTCCCCTCAGGGTCCCGTCCCGTTGTCCCCAGGTCCCGTCCCGTTGTCCCCAGGGGGGGGTCGCGATGACGGTGACCTACACGTCGCGGGTGGCCACGGCGCGTTTCGGGGGCTTCTCGCAGCTGCTGCTGCTGTGGCGGGGGAGCATCTACAAACTGCTCTACCGAGAGCTGCTCCTCTTCCTCGCCGCCTACCTGGGGCTCAGCCTGGCCTACCGGTGGGGGGACTGGGGGGGGTGTGGGGGGCGTGGGGGGATTGGGGGGTGTTGGGGGTGTTGGGGATATTGGGGGGATTGGGGGAACTGGGGGATTGGGGAGATTGGGGGGATTGGGGGGAACTGGGGGGATTGGGGAGATTGGGGGATTGGGGGGATTGGGGGAACTGGGGGGATTGGGGGAACTGGGAGGATTGGGGGGATTGGGGATATTGGGAGGGATTGGGGGGAACTGGGGGGATTGGGGGGTTGGAGGGGATTGGGGATATTGGGAGGGATTGGGGGAACTGGGGGGATTGGGGATAATGGGGGATTGGGGATGTGGGGGATTATTGGGGATTGGGGGGATTGGGGATATTGGGGGAAATTGGGGAGGATTGGGGGATTATTGGGGATGTGGAGATATTGGGGATTGGGGATATTTGGGGGGATTGGGGATATTGGGGGGAATTGGGGATATTGGGGGGCATTGGGGGCCTTGGGGACATGGGGGGGGGGGGGGTGCTGTGCATTGGGGCAGGTGGGGGAGGGTGCGGGGACATCTGGGGCCATTTGGGGCCAATTGGGGCCTTTGGGGCCATCGCCCCCCAGGTTCCTGCTGTCGGAGCCGCAGCGGCGCCTGTTCGAGAAGCTGGTGCTGTACTGCGACAAGTCGGCCAACCTCATCCCCGTCTCCTTCGTCCTCGGTCAGAGCCCCCGGACCCCCCCGGTGTCCCCAGAGCCCCCCAGACCCCCCAGTGTCCCCAGAGCCCCCGAACCCCCCGGTGTCCCCAGAGCCCCCCAGAACCCCCCAGTGTCCCCAGAGCCCCCGGACCCCCGGTGTCCCCAAACCCCCCCGGACCCCCCGGTGTCCCCAGAACCCCCCGGATCCCCCCGGTGTCCCCAGAGCCCCCAGAACCCCCCGGTGTCCCCAGAGCCCCCTGGAACCCCCAGTGTCCCCAGAGCCCCCCGGACCCCCTGGTGTCCCCACTGCCCCATGTGCCCCTCCCCAGCACCTCCAGTCCCTCCCAGTGCCTCTTCCCAGCCCCTCCCAGTGCCCCCAGTATCCCCAGTGCCCCCTCCCAGTCCCCCCTCCTGCTGCTCCCAGCATCCCCAGTATCCCCAGTACTGCCTCCCCTTGCCCCCAGCCCCTCCCGGTGCCCCCAGCACCCCCAGTATCCCCAGTACCCCCTCCCCTTGCCCCCAGCCCCTCTGGGTGCTCCCAGCACCCCCACTACCCCCTAGCCCCTCCCAGTACCCCCAGTATCCCCAGTACCCCCTTCCCCTTGCCCCCAGACCCTCCCAATGCTCCCACTGTCCCCAGTACCCCCAGCACCCCCACTACCCCCCATCCCCTTACCCCCATTCCCCCCAACCCCTCCCAGTGCTCCCAGCACCCCCAGTATCCCCACTACCCCCATCCCCTTACTCCCATGCCCTCCCAGTGCTCCCACTGTCCCCAGTACCCCCTCCCCTTGCCCTCAGCCCCTCGGGGTTGTTCCCAGCACCCCAGTACCCCCCTTGCCTCCAGCCTCTCCCATCCCCTCCCAGTACCCCCAGTATCCCCAGTACCCCCTCTCCCCTTGCTCCCAGCCCCTCCCAGTGCTCCCAGCACCCCCAGTATCCCCACTACCCCCCTCCCCTTACCCCCATGCCCTCCCAGTACCCCCATCCCCCCACT
Organism: Aythya baeri; assembly: GCA_026413565.1. NCBI lineage: Eukaryota > Metazoa > Chordata > Aves > Anseriformes > Anatidae > Aythya > Aythya baeri. The sequence goes on from CM048640.1 coordinate 638,943, forward strand.
ACCCCCTCCCCTTACCCCCAACCCCCCCACCCCCTTCCAACCCCTCCCAGCCCTTCCCCACCCCCCCCACCCCCACCCCCCCCCCCACCCCACCCCCTTTTCTCTCCCAGTTCATCCCAGTTCCCCCGCAGGTTTCTACGTGGCCCTGGTGCTGGAGCGCTGGTGGGGGCAATTCCGCAGCGTCCCGGCCCCCGACGGGCTGATGGTGGCCGTGGGGGGCAGCGTGGGGGGGGGGGACGCGAGGGGCCGCATCCTGCGCCGCACGCTGCTGCGCTACGCCAGCCTGGCCGCCCTCCTGGTGCTGCGCGCCGTCAGCACCGCCGTCTACACGCGCTTCCCCCCCACCGACCCCCTGGTGGCGGCCGGTGGGGGACCCCCCCCCCCCCACCACCACCACCAAGACCAAGGGATGGGGGTAGGGGGAGGTGTTTGGGGAGGTGAGGGGGTGTTTGGAGGGGGTGAGGGGGTGTTTGGAGGGGGTGGGAGGGTATTTGGGGGGGTGAGGGGGTGTTTGGGGGGTGGGAGGGTGTTTGGGGGGGTGAGGGGGTGTTTGGGGGGGTGGGAGGGTGTTTGGAGGGGGTGGGAGGGTATTTGGGGGGTGTGGTGGCATTGGGATGGGGTGTGACATCATTTGGGGGGTGTGACAGCGTTGGGAGGGGGTGTGAGGGTATTTGGGGGGGTGAGGGGGTGTTTGGGGGGGGTGGGGGGTGTTTGGGGAGGGTGGGGAGGGGGTGAGGGTGGTTGGGAGGGGGTAAGGGGGGGTGAGGGTGTTTGGGGGGTATGAGGGCATTTGGGGGGTTATAGTGGCATTTGGGGGGTGTGACAGCGTTGGGAGGGGGTGTGAGGGCGTTTGTGGGGGTGAGGGTGTTGGGAGGGGGTATGAGGGCATTTAGGGGGGATGTGACATCATTTGGAGGGGTGTTACATCATTGGGAGGGTGTGAGGACGTTTGGGGGGGTGGGAGGGTATTTGGGGGTGTGAGGGTATTTGGGGGGGTATGAGGGCATTGGGGGGGTTGTGAGGGCATTTGGGGGGGGTGTTACATCATTTGGGGGGTGTGACAGTGTTGGGAGGGGGTGTGAGGGCATTTGTGGGGGCGTGACATCATTTGGGGGGGGTGTTACATCATTGGGAGGGGGTGTGATGTCACTGGGATGGGGTATTATGGCATTGGGAGGGTGATGTCACCACGGGGGTGATGATGACGTCATGGGGGGGGGGGACGATGACATCATGGGGGGGGACAATGACATCACGACAGGCTTCTGGCACCACCAAGGGACGTGGAGATATTCGTGGAGGGGAAGGGGGGGGACAGTGACACCATCCTAGGCCCCATGACGTCATGGAGGGGGTGGTGATGTCACGGAGGGGGGTGATGACATCATCCCAGAGAGCGCTGATGACGTCACGCTGGGGGTGATGACGTCACGCTGGGGGTGATGACGTCACAGAGCGCACCCCACAGCAGCGGGGACCAGGGGGACCCCCAAACACTTATGGGGTGGGGTTGGAGGGGGGGGGGGGGACACCCCATGACGACATCAACTGCCAGCGTGACATCACGGGGTGGTGGGTGACACATCACGGGCGACGTGACGTCACGGGTGACGTCACGCCAGGGTTCCTGACGCGGGAGGAGCGGCGGCGCCTGGAGGGGCTGCGCTCGCCCTACAACAAATTTTGGGTGCCCTGCGCCTGGTTCGCGGCCCTGGCGGGGCAGGCGCGGCGCGAGGGGCGCGTGCGCGACGACTGCGCCCTGAAGCTGCTCATGGAGGTGACCCCCCCCCGCCCTCAAAACCCCCCCCCTCAACACAAAGACCCCCCCGGGGACCCCCAGCACCCCCAATTTGTCGTCCCCCAGGAGCTGAACCGTTTTAGGGCCAACTGCAGCCTCCTCTTCCACTACGACTGGATCAGCGTCCCCCTGGTCTACACGCAGGTGGGGGGGGGACACGGGGGGCACGGGGGGGACAGGGGGGACATGGGGACACCGCAGGGCATGGGGGGACACTGGGATGGGGGGCACAGGGATAGGGGGATGTGGGGGGGATGAAGGGACACGGCGGGGGTAAGGGGATGCTGCAGGATTTGGGGGGACACGGGGGTGGGGGGCATGGGGGGTGTGAGGGGACACTGGGGGATGGGGGTGTGGAGGGACATGGGGGGACATCAGGGGGCATGGGGGGACACCAGGGGACACCACAGGACACGGGGGGGCACGAGGGGATGCTACAAGACATGGGGGGGACATGGACGGGGATGTAGGGATGGGGGGGCACAAAGGGACACTGCAGGACACGGGGGGGACACTGGGGGCCACCAGGGGACACGAGGGGACACCACAGGACACGGGGGGGACACTGGGGGCCACCACGGGACACGGGGGGGCCACCAGGGGCCACCATCCCCCAGGGGTCACACGAGGTCACGGCCAGCCGTGGCCATACAGGGGCAGGTTGGGGGTGACCTGGGGGTGACCGGGGGGACAGAGGTGACATGGGGGACACAGGGGGATGGGGGGACACGAGGGGACACCACAGGACACGGGGGCCACCGGGGGCCACCATCCCCCAGGGGTCACACGAGGTCACGGCCAGCCGTGGCCATACAGGGGCAGGGTGGGGGTGACCAGGGGTGACCTGGGGGTGACCGGGGGGACAGGGGTGACATGGGGGACACAGGGGGATGGGGGGGGACACGAGGGGACACCACAGGACACGGGGGGGCCACCATCCCCCAGGGGTCACACGAGGTCACGGCCAGCCGTGGCCATACAGGGGCAGGATGGGGGTGACCGGGGGTGACCTGGGGGTGACCGGGGGGGGACAGGGGTGACATGGGGGACACAGGGGGTGACCGGGGGGGGGCCACCGGTGCCCGCAGGTGGTGACCATCGCGGTGTACACCTTCTTCGTCACCTGCCTGATCGGCCGCCAGTTCCTGGACCCGGCTCAGGGCTACGCGGGCCACGAGCTGGACCTGGGGGTGCCGGTGTTCACCCTGCTCCAGTTCTTCTTCTACGTCGGCTGGCTCAAGGTGGGGGGGGGACATAAAAATAATGGGGTGGGGGGGTCACCTAGGAGGGGGGGGGTGACCCAACTTTGTGGCTTTAGGTGGCCGAGCAGCTCATCAACCCTTTTGGGGAGGATGATGATGATTTCGAGACCAACACGCTCATCGACCGCAATTTCCAGGTACGGGGGGGGCACCAAAAAAAATTAAAAATTTGGGGGGGTTTTGGGGAGGGGGGGACACACGGTGGTGGCCCGCAGGTGTCGATGCTGGCGGTGGATGAGCTGTACGGGGACGTCCCGGCGCTGGAGCGGGATCGGTACTGGGGGAGCCCCAGTCCCCGCGCCCCCTACACCGCTGCCGCCGCCCCCCCCCGACTGCCTGGACACCGAGGCTCGGCCTTCGATGTTTCTTGAGTTGGGGGGGGCAAAAAAATGAAAATGACCCCCCCCCAAAAAAAAATGAGCCCCCCTCTTCCAATCCTCCCACCCCGGGACCCCCATGGGAGATGTCCTGCAGGGCTTGGAGACACCCCAAGGAGCCCCCAAACCCCCAGCGGCCTCCAGACCCCCCCCCCCAAAAAAAAATTACAAGGAGTACTGACCCCCCCCCCTCAAATACCCCAAAATAGCCCCCCAGGGACCCCAAAGATGAACCCCGTCCCTCCCAGGACCCCAATCCCAACTCAGGACCCCGAATTCCCCCCGGGACCCCCAAGGAGCCCCCAAAACCCCCAGCGGCCTCCAGACACCCCCCCAAAAAAAATTACAGAGAGTCCCGACCCCCCCAGGGACCCCAAAATATCCCAAGACTCTGGGACAGCCTCCAGGACCCCCAGAGACGCATCCCACCCCCCCGCACCCTAAATATCCCCCCCCCAGGACCCCTACCACCCCCCCGGACCCAAAATCCCCCCAGGTACCCCCCCCCGGGACCCCAACACCCCCTCATGGACCCCAACCCCCCACCAGGACCCCCCACCCCCCTGGGACCCCAAACTCCCCCAGGACCCCCCCACAAGGAAGGGGGGGGTGGTTTTGGGGTGCCCCCATGGCAGGGGGGCATTTTGGGGTGACCCCCCCTCCCGCAGGCTGACCAAGGAGGAGATGCAGTTCCAGCCCCTGGACGATATCGGGGACCCCCGAGCCCCCGTGTCCCCCCCCAGGGGGACGGGGACAGCCTGGGGGGGGACACGGCCGTGCTCCTGGGGGACTGCCCCCCCCCCAGCTGGCTCCTGCACCCTGGCGACGACATGGTTTAGGGGGCACCCCAAATTGGTGCCCCCCCCCCAATGTGGCTCAATCCTATACGAGCCCTTGGAGAATCCCCCCCCCCCAGAAATAAACCCCCCCCCAAGGGTCCTGAGGCTTCTGGCTTTATTCAAACAGGGGGTGGGGGGGCTGAGGGGGGGGACAGGACAGGACCCCCCCAAACCCCCAGGGTAAAAGGGTTACAAAAATAGAAGTGCTAAAAGCCCCCCCCCCAAAAAAAAAAAATAGAGGGGGGGGGGCGAGGTCTGGACCCCCCAAAAATTATCACAACGGGGGGGGGCGCAGAGACTGAAACGGGACCAGCCCAGGTGGGGGGTGGGGTGGGTGGTGCCCCCCCCCAAGAAGGAGGTGACCCCCGGGGGGGGTCAGCGGTTGGGGGCGGCCGTGGGGGCCGCGCGCGGCGGGCGACGGTGGCCAAACGCTGCTGGGCCAGGAAGGAGTGAGCCCCCCCGGCGGGGGGCGCCCGCGGCCCCCTCCTCACTCATACGCTGCTGCAGAGCCAGGCCCTGCGGAGGGGGGGCACACACAGGGGGTGAGGGGGGGCACGCAGGGCCCGAGACCCCCCCAAAATGAACGTTTTACCCCATGAACCTGCCCCGCCACCCCAATAGCCCCCCAATAACCCCCTCCCCGCTCTGTAGCCCCCAGGTTTATATTTGCCCCCCCAGGGGTCTCTTCAACCCCCCAGGGGTCTCTTTGCCCCCCCCCGGTATATTTGCCCCCAGGGGTATTTTCACACCCCCCAGTGCTCTCTTCCCCCCAGTTTATTTATCCCCCCTCAGGGGTCTCTTTGCCCCCCCAGGGCTCTCTTTGCCCCCCCCCCAAGGGTATTTTCATGCCCCCCCTGGGGTTTCTTTGCCCCCCCAGGGGTCTCTATGCCCCCCAGGGGTATTTTCATGCCCCCCCGGTGTATTTGCCCCCTAGGGGTCTCTTTGGCCCCCAGGGGTATCTTCACACACCCCCAGGGGTCTCTTTCCCCCCCAGGGGTATTTTCATGCCCCCCCATGTGTCTCTCTGCCCCCCCAAAAATTTGCCCCCTCACCATGTTGTACCAGGCGGTGACCAGCAGCCTCTCCTCCCTCTCCCGCTGCGCCCGGCTCCTCTCGAAGTCATTCTGCAGGGGGGGGGGACACAACGAGACGGTCCGAGGGGGGGGGGGGGATAACCTAGAGCTGCCCCCCCAATAAGACCCCCCCCAGACCCCCCCTGACCTCCAGGTGCCGGATGAGGGCGTCCTTCTCCTGCAGCTGGTTGCGGAGGGCGCGCAGGATGGGGGCCGTGGGGGGGCTCAGCTTCGGCTCCAGCACCCCCAGCACCTTGAGGGGGGGGCCACAAAATGAGGGGGGGGGGGCACAAACCTAAAGGACACCCCCAATCCCCCCCCCACCCCAAAATTTAACACCCCAGGGAAGGATTTGGGGGTGCAGGGGGCTCAGCCCCTTGCTGTGGGTCCAAAAGGGGGTGGAGGGGGGGGACCCGGAGCCCCCCCCCGGACCCAAAATTTATTGGGGGGGGGTCGCAGAGTGTCCCCCCCCCTCCCAGTACCATGCGGGCTCGCTCAGCCTGCTGCCGGCAGCGCTGCTCCATGGCCTGCAGCTCCTCAATGCGCCGCGCTGCTGGGGGGGGGGGGCAAAAAATACCCGGGGGGTCAAATGGGGCGGGGGCAAATAAGGGGTGTGGGGGGCTAGAGTTGCCCCCTCCCTGCCCAAACCTGCCCCCATCCCCAGATTTTCAAGGGGAAACTGAGGCATGGCTCAGCTCCCGTTAGCCCCCCCCAGTTTGCCCCCCAGTCCCCCCAGTCCTCCCAGTGCCCCCCAGCCTCCCAGTGCCCCCCCCCCAGTCCTCCCAGTACCCCCCAGCCCCCCAGCCCCCCAGTGCCCCCCCAGTCCTCCCAGTGCCCCCCCAGCCCCCCAGTTCCCCCCCCCAGTCCTCCCAGTGCCCCCCAGCCTCCCAGTGCCCCCCCAGTCCTCCCAGTGCCCCCCCAGTCCTCCCAGTGCCCCCCCTCATACCAGTGCTGTCCCCGGGGGTCCAGCTCCTCCTCCTGCACCTGAGGGGCTTCTTTCTGTGGGGGGGGGGCACACACATTAGGGACACGCTGCCCCATGGGGGGGGGGGGCCCAGCGTGCCCCCCCCCGGTATTTATAGCGCCCCCCCCCACTTACAGCTTCTCCAGGGTCACCTCCCGCGCCCCCACCTTGGAATGGGACAAAGGGTGATGAGGGGCGGCCCCCCAGCACCCCCAAAACCTGCTCCCACCACCCAACACCTGGGACCCCCCCCCAAAAAAAAAACCTCACCTCCTTACGGGGGGGGCCCTGTGGTGCCGGCAGCCCCGCGGCGCTCACAGCCTCCATCCTGGGGGCACGGGGGTTATTGCGGGGGGGGGGGATAAATTAAGGATGTGGATTTTTTTTTGGGGGGGGGGACACACAAGGACCCCCTGTGCCCCCCCACCTGTAGCGGTCGGCGTCCCGCGGGCGCTGCTGGAGCTGGGCCCTGAGCCTTTGGTTCTCCTGCTGCAGCCTCGCCACCGTCTCCCTGGGGGGGGGCAGGAAAATTAAAATTAAGGGGGGGGGGGGGTCAGGGCCCCCCCCACAGGGGGTTGGGACCCCCCCCCGGCACCCACCTGAGCTCTGCGGGGAGGATTTCGGCCGCCAGGGTGCCCGCTGGGGCCGTGCCCCCATCCAGCCCCGCATCTGGGGGAAAAAGTCCGTAATTTAATTAATTTTTTTTTTTGGGGGGGGGGCTCAAGGTGACCCCCCCTCCTCCAAACCACCCCCACGCGTCCCTGCCTCCCCTTCCCAACCAGGGGCTCCTCAGCATTTCCCCTCCCAAATGAAAAAGGAACAAAAAAAGCCCCCCAAAAAAACAGGGGGGGGCACAGCCCCAAACCCTTTTATCGTGCCCCCCCAGCCCCCTTAGCACCCCCCAGCCCAAAACCACCCCCCATCATCTCCGTGCCCCCCCTGCCAGCTCTGTGCCTCCCTTTGCCCCCTCTCCCCAGCCCAATGCCGCCCCCCAGCCACCTTTATGCCCCCCCCCAGCCCACTTCTGACCCCCAGGTCCCCCCAGCCCAAAACCACCCCCCCATCAGCTCTGTGCCCCCCAATCAGCTCCGTGCCCCCCCAGCCTGTAGCATCCCCCCTCACCATCTCTGTGCCTCCCTTTCCCCCCTCCCCAGCCCAATGCCGCCCCCCAGCCGACTTTATGCCCCCCAGCCCACTTCTGACCCCCAGACCCCCCAGCCCCGAGGTGCCCCCCGGCCCCCACCCACCTGCCTGCCGCAGGCAGCTCTGCTGTTCCTGGGCGCAGCGCAGCTCCTCGTTGGCCTCACGCAGGGCATCGCGCTCCTCCAGCAGCCTCTGGGGGGCACGGGGGGCAGTTAGGGGCTGGGGTCTTTAGGGACCGGGGGGCAGTTAGGGGCTGGGGAGTTCTTAGAGACCGGGGGTGTCGGTTGGAGGTGAGTTAGGAGCTGGGAGTTCCCGGGGGGGGGTCACTTAGGGGCTGGGGGTTCTTGGGGGGGGTCACTTAGGGGCTGGGGGGTCCTTAGGGACCGGGGGTGTCGGTTGGGGGTCTGTTAGGGGTGAGTTAGGGGCTGGGGGTTCCCAGGGGGTCACTTCGGGGCTGGGGGTTCTTGGAGGGGGTCACTTAGGGGCTGGGGGGTCCTTATGGACCGGGGGGTCGGTTGGGGGTGAGTTAGGGACTTGGGGGGTCAGTTAAGGGCAGAGGGTTCCCGGGGGGTCAGTTAGGGGTCAGAGGGAGGTCACTTAGGGGCTGGGGGAGCTCTGGGGGGTCACTTAGGGGGCGGGGGGGTCCTGGGGGGTCACTTGGGGGTCAGGGGCTGGGGGGGTCAGTTAGGGGCCAGAGGTTCCCGGGGGGGTCAGTTAGGGGCCAGGAGGGTCCTCAGGGGGTCAGTTAGGGGTCAGAGGGAGGTCACTTAGGGGCTGGGGGAGCTCTGGGGGGGTCAGTTAGGGGCTGGGGGTTCCTGGAGAGGTCACTTAGGGGCTGGGGGGTCAGTTAGGGGCCAGAGGTTCCCGGGGGGGTCAATTAGGGGCCAGGAGGGTCCTCGGGGGTCACTTAGGGGTCAGAGGGAGGTCACTTAGGGGCCGGGGTTCCTGGGGGGGTCGGTTAGGGGCCAGGGGTCCCGAGGGGGCCCCAGGGGGTCCCGGGGGTCGCACCTCCTTCTCCTGGCTGAGCGCCTGGAACCTCTCCCTCAGGTCCCTGCACTCTCGCTGCCACCGCTCCGCCTGCAGCGCCGCCGCCGCCTGCTGCCCGCTCAGCTCCTCCACCTGGGCGGGGCTTCCGCTGACCACGCCCACCCGGCCCCGCCCACCAGGCCCCGCCCCCCGGCCGGCCCCGCCCACCACCCACCCGGCACCACCCTCTCAATACAGCCTCGCTGGCAGTCACCCACAACAGCCCCGCCCCCTGCTCTAAGCCCCGCCCCTCCCCCGTCGCCCGAAGCCCCGCCCCCGATATTAGCCACACCCGCTTTTCTGTGGCCACGCCCCCAAGCCCTGTAGCCACGCCCCCTGTGCCCACCTGTCCACCTGTTTCCAGCTGCTCCCCTTGGGCCCAGACCCCACCCACCACCCCATGCCCCGCCCCTTCGTCCATGGTCCCTCCCCTTCTCAAGCCACGCCCACCTCCCTATAGACACGCCCCCAGCCCTGTAGCCACGCCCCCAGTGGCCACCCCTCCACCTCTTTCCAGCTGCTCCCCTGACCCATGCCCCACCCCCTCTGTCCCTGGTCCCACCCCCTTCCATAAACCCCGCCCACTTCCCTATAGCCACGCCCCCAGCCATGTAGCCACGCCCCCTGTGCCCACCCCTCCACCTGTTTCCAGCCACTCCCGTCAGACCCAGACCCCGCCCACTACACCACGCCCCGCCTTCTTCTTCCATGGCCCCGCCCCCTTCCCCAAGCCCCACCCATCTACCTATAGACACGCCCCCAGCCCTGTAGCCACGCCCCCTGTGCCCAAACCTCCACCTCTTTCCAGCTGCTCCCCTCAGACCCACCTCCCACCCACCACCCCATGCCCCGCCCCCTTCACCCCTAGCCCCTCCCCTTTCCCACAAGCCCCTCCCCCTTCCCACAAGCCCCTCCCCCTTCCCACGAAGCCCCGCCCACCTGCCTGCGGGCCGCCTCCAGCTGCTCTCTCCCCGCCTGCGCCCGGCCCAGCTGCTGCTGCAGCGCGGCGGCCCTGCAGACCTGCCCGGCGTGCCGCTCCTCCAGCGCCCGCACCCAGCGCCGCAGGGCCCCCGCCGCCGCCGCCCGGCCCCGGTACGCCGCCACCGCCGCCTCCAGACGGCCCGCGCGAGCCGATGATGCCCTGAAGGGGACACGGGGACGTGGCCGGGGGTAGGGGTGGGGGGGGTGACCTGAGCACTTGGGGACATCACCAGGATGTGGGGGAGCAGGATTTGGGCAAACTGAGTACCTAGGGGACACCCCCAGGATATGGGGTACCAGAATTTGGGCAACCTGAGTACCAAGGGGACACCCCCAGGATATGGGACAGCGGTGGCCAGGTGCCCTGAGCACTTGGGGACACCCCCTGGATGTGGGGGAGCAGGATTTGGGTGCCCTGAGCACCAAGGGGACACCCCCAGGATATGGGACAGGGGTGTCCTTGTACCCTGAGCACCTGGGGGACACCACCAGGATATGGGGCAGGAGTATTGGGGCACCCTGAGCACCTAGGGGACACCCCCAAGACAGGGGGCAGTGACATCCAGACACCCTGAGCACCGAGGGGACACCCCCAGGATATGGGACAGGGGTGGCCGGGTGCCCTGAGCACTTGGGGACACCCCCAGGATATTGGGCAGCAGGATTTGGGCACCCTGAGTACTTAGGGGACACCCCCAGGACATAGGGCAGGAGTATTGGAGCACCCTGAGCACCAAGGGGACACCCCCAGGACACGGGGCAGAAGTATTGGGGCACCCTGAGCACTTGGGGACACCCCAGGACGCGGCAACACCCCCAGTCCACCCCCCAGAGATGGGGGCGCAGGCACTCAGGCTCTCCAAGCACCCACCCGGGGGGCACCCCAACCCCTCGGGGCCCCCCCCCCGGCTCACCTCAGCACGTCCATCTCATCCCGGAGAGCCCGAGCCTCCCCCGCCAGGGTGCTGAGCTCCTCCGCCCGCGCCTGCAGCCCCCTCGCCTCCCTCTCCAGCCGGCTGCAGCGCGCCCTCAGCTCCTCCTTGCCGCTCTCCAACCTGCGGGGGGGGGACACACACACCGGGGGGGCGTTTAGGGGGCCGGATAACCCCTCCCCGGTGACCCCCTCCCCCCCAAAAAAAAAAAGGTCCCTACCGGTAGTTCTCCTCCTGCAGCTCCTCCACCTGCGCCTGCAGCAGCAGCAGCTTCTTGGAGGCAGCGCCGGCCGCGTCGGCCTCCAGCCGAGCCTTCTCCTCCCGCAGCAGCCGGTTCTCCTGCGCCAGGCTCCCCCGCTCCTCCAGCAGCGCCGCCACCTGCCCCCCGGCACCGTCAGCACCCAGGGCCCCCCCGGGGACCCCCACCCCACCCCAAACACCCCCTGCCCGGTTTCCCCCCGCCCCGGTGCCCACTGGCCCCATACGGCTTCTGCTCAACCCTCATACGAGACACCAGAGAATCCACTACAGTGTGGAATCAGCACCTTGGCTGCTCCCAAGTTAATTCCAGGGACTGAGGGGGGGGGGTCCAGGCAATAGGAAGCCCCCCCAGGGCCCCCCCCTGCCCCATATGCCCTCCCCCAGTGCCCACCCGCCCCATATGGCTTCTGCTCAACCCAAATACGAGTCACCAGAGAATCCACTACAGTGTGGAATCAGCACCTTGGCTGCTCCCAAGTTAATTCCAGGGACTGAGGGGGGCACAGGCAATAGAGCCCCCCAGGGACCCCCTGCCCGATATGCCCTCCCCCAGTGCCCACCAGCCCCATATGGCTTCTGCTCAACCCTAATACGAGACAGCAGAGAATCCACTCCAGTGAGGAATCAGCACCTCGGCTGCTCCCAGGTTAATTCCAGGGTCTGAGGGGGGGGGCCAGGCAATTTGGGACCCCCCAGGGACCCCCAAACACCTGGGCCCCCCTGGCCCCCCACCTGCTGCTCCAGCTCGTGGCAGCGCTGCTGGGGCCCCGCCGCCTCCTCGGGCTCCTCGCTCAGGAAGTAATAGCGCCGGGACTGGGGGGCACAGAGAAAATGGGGGGGCGTCAGTGCTGGGGGGCAACAGTGCTGGGGGGGGGCTGGCAACCTAAAATTGCCCCCATCCTGTTCTGAGACCCCCAGATTTCCCCCATAAATCTGCCCCCCCAAGTTCTGCCCCATAAATCTGTCCCCCCGGTTCTCCCCCATATATTTGCCCCCCCAAATTTGCCCCCCACAAGTTCTGCCCCATATATCTGCCCCCCGACCCTCCCCCATAAATCTGCCCCCCCCGACCCTCCCCCATAAATCTGCCCCCCGCCCCCCACCTGCGCGTCGAAGCTCTCGTACGTCTCCACCACCATCGTCTCCGCCGGCTCCTGATCCAAAAGCTGCCAAACCCCAAACCCCAGAAGGGCTCAGAACCTGGGGGGGGGCACAAGGTGTGCCCCCCCACCCCTTTTACCCCCCCCCCCAAAGAATCCCCCCCCCACCTCCTGGATGGCCATCATCACCGCGTGCTGCACCGCCTCCTCCAGGGTCATGATGCGCTGGATGTGCTCTGTGAGGAGAGGGGAAATTACAGGGGGGGGGTTTACAGGGGGCTGCCCCCCCCGTGCCCCCCCCCGGCCCCCACCTTCCCTCCTGTCGCAGCTCACGGCGCAGCCCAGCACCAGTCGCACCAGTTTGCCCAGTTGCTCGGGGTCAGCACACTGGGCTGCCAGCTCCACGTCGGGCATGTGCCGCTCGGCCACCGCTTGCCCCAGCACCTGAGGGGGGACATTAAATTATGGTGGGGGGTCAGGTCCATCCTAGGGACCCCCCATATGGTTAAAATCCGTGCCCCCCCAGCACTCACATCTTGCCAGTACTCCAGCACGCTCTGCAGCACCTTCTGCAGGTTGCTCGCCTAGGGAGGAAAAATGTGGGACCCCCCACCCCAAAATGAGCCCCCCTTTCAAAACGAGCCCCCCCACCCCAAAATGAGCCCCCCATACCCCAAAATGTGCCCCCACCCCCACCCCCCATTACATTGCTGCGCCACATCCCCCAAAACAGCCTTGCCCAACTGAGCCCCCCCCATTGGGACCCCCAGATCTGCCCCCCATCACCAAAATGCCCCCCCAAGTTGAGTCCCCCAAAATAGCCCCCCCAAATTGCCCCCCAAAAAAAACAGCACCCCTAAACTGCCCCCCTCCCCAAACCAGCCTCCTCCTCCTCCCTACCACCCCAAAATGCCCCCCCAGCACCATCCTCACCCCCCACCGGAGGGGGGGGGGTCCTGAGGCTGAGACCCCCCCCAAAAAAAAAAAATTACCCCCCCCCACCCCACCTTCAGCCTCCAGTCGTCCTCAGCAGCGTCCCGGATGCGGCCCAGCCACGGCTCATTGAACCAGGAGGCGTCGCTGGGGGGGGGGGACACGACCCGGGGGGGGGGCCCAAATTGAGGCTACGGCCCCCCCAGGACCCGGGGGGGGGTCCCCAAGGGTTTGCCCCCCCCCCCCCAGTACTCACATGCTGTGCAGGACGTGAGCCAAGGCCACGCCGCTGGCCAGGTCGCGGGGGGAGGCGCAGGGCGAGGGGGGGGCAAAGGTCTGCAGCTGGGGGGCACAAAGGGAAGGGGGGCACAAAGGGAAGGGGGGGCACAAATTAGGGGCGTGGGGGCATAAATTAGGGGGAGGGGGCTTGGCAACCCCCCACCCCGACCCCACTGAGGGCATCCTGACCCCCCTTACAGGTAACCCCCCAAGGTGATGTGACCCCCAGAACTATCTGGGGGGGGCAGGGGGTTTATACCCACATCAGTGCCCCCCTGAAAGCCTGGGGGACCCATGGGAATGAAGCCCCCCCCCAAAATGCCCCCCTCCCCAAATGACCCCCCCGGGCACTGGAGCCCAAAGGAAAATTGGGGGGGGGAGAACTTAAAAATTAGGGAGGGGGAGAACTTAAAGGGGGGGGGGCACAGCCCCGGGGGGGGGTGCAACAGGTTCGGGGGGGGGCAGAGCCTCGGGGGGGTGGGCACAGGTCGGGGGGTCACAGCCCTGGGGGGGGCTTTAAAAGGGGGGGGGCAGCCCTGGGGGGGTGGGGGAGGGGGCACAGCCCAGGGGGTCACAGGGCCCAAAAGGGGGGGGTCAGAGGTCACCAGCAGGGTCCCAACGGCCTCGGGGGGGTCCCGGGGGGGTCCCGGCCCCCCCTTACCCAGGTGAGCAGCGCCCCGCAGGCCTCGGGCCCCTCCGGCCCCTCCGCCATGGCCGCCGGTCCGCCCGGGGCACCGAGGCGCGCCCAGAGCGGCCGCACCTGCCGGCCACGCCCCCTCCTTTAACCACGCCCCCTTTATTTTATTAGCCACGCCCCCCTCTCAAGGCCCCGCCTCTTGACGCCCACAGCCACCAAGCGGCCGCACCTGCAGGCCACGCCCCCTTTCAAGCCACGCCTATCTTTAGGTCACGCCCCCTTAGCACCGCCCCCCCCTCATGGAGGACACGCCCCTGTCCGGCCCGTCCCCTGCGGTCCTCCAGGACCATAGAGACGGGGACTAGAGCGGCCCCTCCCCGCCGCCATCTTGAGGCGGTCGGGCCTGGGGGCTCCCGGCCCTAAGGGCAGGGGCAGTGGGAGGGGCTAAGGGGCCAGGAGGTGGGCGTGGCCTGGAGGGAGGGGGCGTGTCCCGCCCAGCCGTTGCCATGGGGACGGCGGGGGACGGCGGGGGGTTGCCAAGGGGACGGAGCTCGGGGAAGGGAGGGAGCGGGGCGTTGCCATGGGGATGGGGGCGTGGCCGGAGGGGAAAGGGGGCGGGGCCTGGGCTGGCGCGGGGCCGGGGGTGTCCCCTGGGTCCCCCTGCCCGTCGGCGGCGGAGGGGGGGGACACGGACAAAGCCCGGCCAGGAGGAAGCGGGGGGGGGGGCAGCGGCACCGGGGGGCCCAGAGAAGCGAGGGGACCCCGGGGGGCGGGGGGCTTGGAGGAGCTTGGGGGGCGAGGAGGGGGAATTTGGGGGGATTAAGGGGAATTGGGGGGCGACAAGGGGGTTGGGGTCATTGGGGGGGCAGGGGGGTCGTGGGGGGCACAGGGGTGGTGGGGGCACAAAGGTCGTGGGGGGATTGGGAAAATGGGGGGCGTTGGGAAAAAAGGGGAGGCTTTAGGACTCCGTCCGTGCTCTTTTTTTTATTGGGGGGGGGGGGGTCTGGGGGAGGAAAATGGGCCCCGGGGGGGGCGGTTGGGGCTGGGACCCCCCCTTCCAGCTGTGGGTGCAGCTGCTGCTGTGGGGGCTGCTGCTGGGGCGCCTCCTGCGTTACGGGGCTGGGGGGGCCACCGGGGAGCCCCCCCCGGGAAGGGCCAGGGGGGACCCCAAGAAAGGGGGGGGGCAGGAGGAGCCCCCCCAGGGGCAGCTTTGAGCGTGGGGACCCAAAGGTGGGGGGGGGGTCAGGTGAGCCCCCCCATACACACCTGTACCCACGGGACCCCCCCCAGGGGCTTTAGGGGGGGGTCAGCCATGGGGTCCCCCCCCCATCCCCAAGCAGATCTCACCTGTGGGTTTTTTTTTGGGGGGGGGCTCCTGGCTGCTCCTTTGGGGGCTTATTCCTCCCCCCAGCACCAGCTGTGGGTCCACTGGGCCCTTACTGGGCCATACTGGGAAGGACTGGGGGGGGGTGGCGACCCCGGCGTGGGCTGTGTGTGCCCCTAAAGGCTGCCCCCCCCCCCGGAATCCCCCCCATGGAGGATGGGGGGGGCCCAGCTGATCCCCCCGAGCAATGGGATCCACAAAGGGATCGGCCACCAGTGGGATTGCCGGCCACGAGCAGGAGGTGGGCCCGGGGGGGGCTCTGGGGGGGCCTAAAAGGGTTGGGGGGTTAGGAAGGGTTGAGGGGATGCTGGGGGGGGTGAGGTAGGGATATGAGGGGTCTGAGAGGTTTTGGGGGGGGTGCTGTGGTTCTAGGGAGGGTCTTTGGGGTCCTGGGGGGTCCTAGGGGCTGTAGCCCCAGTGCTGTGGGGGCTGGTGTAGGGATTTGGGGGGGGTTAGGGGGTCCCAGGAGGGGGTGCTATGGTCCTGGGGGGTCTTGGGGGTCCTTGGGTTGTTGCCCAGGTTCTGTGGGGTCCCAGGTGGGGGTAAGACGGGTCTGGGGGTTCACATGAGGTCCTTGGGGGTCCTGGGATGGGGTCTTGGGGGTCCTATGGGTTGTTGTGCAGGTCCTATGGGGTCTGGTGTAGGGATATGGGGGGTCCAGGGGGTCCTAGGGGTCTTGGGGGTCCTAGGATGGGGTCTTGGGGGTCCTGTGGGGGCTGGTGTAGGAACACGGGGGTCTGGGGGGTCCTAGGAAGTGACCCGATGGGCTTAGGGGGTCTTGGGGGTCCTAGGATGGGGTCGTGCAGGTCCTATGGGGTCTGGTGTAGGGATTTGGGGGGTCTGGGGGGTCTTAGGATGGGGTCCTGGGGGTCCTAGGGGGTCTTGTGCAGGTCCTGGGGGGTCTGCTGGAGGGACTTAGGGGGGTTTAGGGGGCTCCAGGAGGGGGTGCTGTGGTCCTGGGGGGTCTTGGGGGTCCCGGGTGGGGGTACGACGGGTCTGGGGGTTCACATGAGGTCCTTGGGGGTCCTAGGATGGGGTCTTGGGGGTCCTGTGGGGGCTGGTGTAGGAACACGGGGGTCTGGGGGGTCCTAGGAAGTGACCCGATGGGTTTAGGGGGTCTTGGGGGTCCTAGGATGGGGTCGTGCAGGTCCTGTGGGGGCTGGTGTGGGGATTTGGGGGGTCTGGGGGGTCTTAGGATGGGGTCCTGGGGGTCCTAGGGGTTGTTGTGCAGGTCCTGGGGGGTCTGCTGGAGGGTAGGGGGGTTTAGGGGGTTCCAGGAGGGGGTGCTGTGGTCCTGGGGGGTCTTGGGGGTCCCAGGTGGGGGTACGACGGGTCTGGGGGTTCACATGAGGTCCTTCAGGTCCTCCACGCTGCAGCCCCCCCGCGAAGGACCCCCCGCAGGAGCAGGGGGCTGGGGGGAGCTGCCCCCCACTCGTGGGGACCCCCCCGTGCTGGGGCAGTTTGGGACTGGGGGACGGACCCCGTGGGATGGAGGAGGAAGAGGAGGAAGAGGAGGAAGAGGAGGAAGAGGAGGAAGAGGAGGAAGAGGAGGAAGAGGAGGAAGAGGAGGAAGAGGAGGAAGAGGAGGAAGAGGAGGAAGAGGAGGAAGAGGAGGAAGAGGAGGAAGAGGAGGAAGAGGAGGAAGAGGAGGAAGAGGAGGAAGAGGAGGAAGAGGAGGAAGAGGAGGAAGAGGAGGAAGAGGAGGAAGAGGAGGAAGAGGAGGAAGAGGAGGAAGAGGAGGAAGAGGAGGAAGAGGAGGAAGAGGAGGAGGAAGAGGAGGAGGAGGAGGAGGAGGAGGAGGAGGAGGAGGAGGAGGAGGAAGAGGAGGAGGAGGAGGAGGAGGAGGAGGAGGAGGAAGAGGAGGAAGAGGAGGAAGAGGAGGAAGAGGAGGAAGAGGAGGAAGAGGAGGAAGAGGAGGAAGAGGAGGAAGAGGAGGAAGAGGAGGAGGAGGAGGAAGAGGAGGAGGAGGAGGAAGAGGAGGAGGAGGAGGAGGAGGAGGAGCGCTAGGGACTGACCCCAGCCCCCGTTCCCCACTCGTTTTGGGTTTCTTTCCCTCGTTTCTGACTTCCCCTTGTTAGCGATCGGCAATAAATCTCCTAATTAGCAATTAATCTCCCCGCCCTGAGGCTGTTTTGCCCGTCAGGATAATTACTGAGCGACCCCCCCCAGCCCCCCGCACCTTATTTTCCCCGCCCTCCGAGGAGGAGGAAGGGAAACTGAGGTGGGGCCAGCAAAAAGCAGGAAAAAGCTCCAAAAAATCTCACAAACCGCCCCTAACCCCAAAAAAAGGGTCTCTGGGACCCCCTTGGGTGCCCCACGAGGCTGCTCCTGCACCCATGTCCCCAATGTCCCCAATATCCCAATGTCTTTCATGTCCCCAATGTCCCCAACGTCCCTGATATCCCGACATCTTCCACATTCCCAGTGTCCCCAGTGTCCCCAGTATCATTGACATCCCCATGCCCCACGTCCCCAGTGCCCCCACAACCCCATCCTGGATGTCCCCATGTCCCGTGCCACCCCTGGCCCTAATGTCCCTGTGTCCCCCCCATCCTTGATGGCCCCATGTCCCCCTACCCCAACGTCCCCCTGTGTCCCCATGTCCCCTTCACCCTTGACGTCCCCATGTCCCCCCATCCCCACTGTCCATGTCCCCGATGTCCCCCCATGTCCCTGATGTCCCCCCATGTCCCCAGCACCCCCACCATCCTCACCCCAATGTCCCCAATGTCCCCAGTGTCCCCACGATGTCCCCGGTGCCCCCCAGTTTCCCATCCTGGCTGTCCCCATGTCCCGTGCTCCCCCCCCAGCCCTAATGTCCCCAAAATCCCCATCATCCCTCGCATCCTCGCTGTCCCACTGTCCCCTCATGTCCCCATTGTCCCCCCCCCAGCCCCAAGGAGGAGGCCGTGGGGTTCCACATGCGCCTTTATCATAATAACATTAATTAATACCAAGGGTAACGAGGCGGAGCCGCCCCACGCCCACGATGCACTAAAACGGCACGTGCTGCGGGGACACGGGGACACCCCGGGGACACGGCCCGGCGCTGATTGTCACCGCGTGGCCCCGCGTCCCCACGTCCCCTCTGTCCCCGGGCTTGTCCCCCAAGGGGCCACCGCGGGCCGTGTCCCCGTGTCCCGTCCCCGTCGTGTCCCCGTGTCACGTCGCCGCGTCCCCGTGTCACATCCGTGGTGTCCTTCAGCGCCACGTCCCCGTGCCACCTCTCCGTGTCACCTCTCCGTGCCGTGTCACGTCCTCGTGCCACCTCTGTCCCTCTCCAGCGCCGCGTCCCCGTGCCACATCCCCGTGCCACCTCCGTGCCGTCCCGCCATGTCACCTCTCCGTGCCGTGTCCCCACGCCGTCCCTCTCCGTGCCGTGTCCCCGTGCCACTTGCCAACGTCACATCCCCACGAGCCGCCTCCGCGCCGTGTCCCCGGGGCGTCCCCCGTGTCCCCGCGCCACCTCCCCACGTGCAACGTCCCCGTGCCACCTCCTCGTGTCACATCCCCGTGTCATGGCCCGCCGCGCTGCACCCGCGTCACATCCCGGGCCGTGTCCCCGTGTCACGTCCCCGTGTCACAGCCACGGTGTGCCACATCCCCGTGCCACGTCCCCATGTCACAGCCACGTGTCACACCGAGGTGTGCCGTGTTCCTGTGTCACGCCACGGTGCACCATGTCCTCGTGTCACGTCCCCGTGTCACGCCACGGTGTGCCGTGTCCCCGGGCCGTGTCCTTGTGCCATGTCCCCATGTCACGTTCCCGTGTCACACCACGGTGTGCCGTGTCCCCTTGCCGTGTCCCCATGTCACATCCCCGTGTCACAGCCACGTGTCACATCCCCGTGTCACACCACGGTGTGCCATGTCCCCGTGCCACGTCCTCGTGCCATGTCCCCTGCCAGCACCCCCCAGCCGGGTCCCGTCCCCAGGCACTGGGGTTGGGGACAGGGACAGTGGCACCCACAGCGGGGAAACTGAGGCAGGGGCCACCAGGGTGTGGGGGTGTGGGGGGGGACACGGGCACCCCCCCGCGTTGCCACGGGGCTTTTTGGGACGAGCAAAGCAGGAGGGGACACGGCGGGACACACGGCAGGGTGGTGACACCGCGACGCGTCGCGACGCGCCGGGCTGGCGGTGGCCGTCGTGGGCGGCCCCGGGGGGCCCCGGGGTTGGGGGTCCCGGGGTTGGGGGGGGCCCCGGGTGCTACCTGGTGAAGAAGGGGAGGTGGTGCTGGCTGAGGCCACCGGCGGTGCGTGGGGACTCTGTCCTGGCCATGACGTCCTTGAACCACGAGGCCACGTCCACCTCCAGCGTCTCGTAGCGCTTGATGAAGTTGTGCTCCTGGGGGGGACACGGGGGGGACACGTGGGGACAAGGCGGGGACACAGGGGGACACAAGGGGGCACTGGGGGGCATGGGGGGGTGGCCCCGAGGGTCTGTGCATGCATTGTGGGGAGGGGGAGATGTGGGAATGGGGGGTGGGATGTGGGGAGATGGGGACAATGTGGGGACACCAGGACAGGGACACTGTGGGGACACACAGGGACAAGGGGACAGGGACACGTGGACAACATGGGGACATAGGGTGTGGGGACACGGGACAGGGACAAAATGGGGACGTGGGATGTGGGGACACGGGACAGGGACAAAATGGGGACACACGTGGACATGAGGATGGGGACAATGCAGGGACAGGGATTTGGGGACACATGTGGGGACACCAGGACAACATGGGGACACCAGGATGGGGACAGGGACACGGGGACACATGTGGACACCGGGATGGGGACACTGTGGGGACAGGGACATGAGGACACACGTGGGGACACCAGGATGGGGACAAGGTGGGGACAGGGACATGGGGACACGAGGACAGGGACAGGGACACCATGGGGACACCAGGACGGGGACACCATGGGGACAAGGACACCGTGGGGACAGGGCCAGCAGGCACCCACCAGTAACTTGTTGTACTTTGGTCTCTTCCTGTGGTCCTTGGTGAGGCTGCGGGACAGGGCACAAGGTCAGCGCCTCGGGGACCCGCGGGGACAGCTTGGGGACGCGTCCCCGCGTCGGGGGGGGGTGGCCCTGTCACCCACCAGTCCCTGACGAAGGCCTGGAAGTCCCCGGAGAAGCCCATGGCGGGGGGCAGCAGCGGGGGGTCCTCCTGCAGCACCTTCGTCAGCACCTCGAAGTCCGTCTTGCAGTTCTGGTACGGGAACTGCCCCGTGGCCAGCTCCACCTGAGGGGACAGCATGGGGACAGTGTGGGGACAGCGTGGGGACAGTGTGGGGACAGCGTGGGGACACGGCCAGGGACGCCGCGGGATGTGGATGGGACGTGGTGGCATCACGGCTTCGTGGGGGGACACGTTGGGGACACGTTGGGGACACGGGGATGGGTTGGGGACACATTGGGGACACGGGGACATGCTGGGGACGTGTTGGGGACACGCTACGGATACATTAGGGACACGGGGATGGGCTGGGGACATTCGAGGGACATATTGGGGACATGGGGATGTGTTGGGGACATGCTCGGGGTGCATAAGGGACACAGGGGTGGGTTGGGGACACGCTGGGGACACACTGGGGACACGGGGACGTCTTGGGGATGGGTTAGGGACATGGTGATGTTCCAGGGACATGTTGGGGACATGGGGACACGTTGGGGACACGCTGGGGATGTGTTAGGGACATGGGGATGTGTCGGGGACACAGGGACACACTGGGGATGTGTTGGGGACGTGGTGGGGACATTCCAGGGACACACTGGGAGCATGGGGACACGTTGGGGACACATTAGGGACATGGGGATGGGTTGGGGACACATTGGGGACACAGGGACGTGTTGGGGACGTGCTGGGGACATTCCAGGGACACACTGGGGACACGTTGGGGACACATTCGGGACACGGAATAGGTTGGAGACGTGTTTGGGACACCTTGGGGACATGGGGACGTGTTTGGGATGGGTTGGGGACGTGGTGGAGACGTTGCAGGGACGCAGGGACGGGTTGGGGACAGGTTGGGGGTGCATTAGGGACACGGGGACGGGTTGGGGACATTTTGGGGACGCGTTAGGGACATGGGGACGGGTTGGGGACAGGTTGGGGACGCGTTAGGGACACGGGGACAGGTTGGGGACAGGTTGGGGGTGCATTAGGGACACGGGGACAGGTTGGGGACATTTTGGGGACGCGTTAGGGACACGGGGACGGGTTGGGGACAGGTTGGGGACAGGTTGGGGACAGGTGGCACTGACCAGGGAGATGCCGAGGCTCCAGACGTCGGCGCGGATGTCGTAGTCGGGCTTGGTGGGGTCGGGGGGGTCGATGCGCTCCGGCTGCACGAGGAATGGGGGGGGGCTGCGGGTGCTGGGGGCAGCACCCCCAAACACCCCAACACCAACCCCGGGACGTCCCCAAACAGCCCCCCGCACCCCAAAACACCCCCTGCACCCCAAAATGCCCTGCAGCACCCTCTCAGCACCCCAAAATGCCCCCAAAAGACCCAGATTTTGGGTGCCGCCCCCCCCTCAGAGCCCCCCAGCACTGCACTCACAGCTCCGCTCCTCCCAGCACCCTGGGGTGCTCCCCACCCCAAGGCAGCACCTTGGGGTGTTCCCCAACCCCATGAGCAGCACCCTGGGGTGAACCTGTCCCCAAAAGGCAGCACCCTGGGGTGCTCCCCATCCCCACAAGGAACCCTGGGGTGCTCCCCAGCCCCCTGAGCAGCACCCTAGGGTGCTTCCGACCCCAAGACAGCACCCTGAGGTGACCCCACTCCCCCAAAGCAGCACCCTGGGGTGCTCCCCACCCCAAGACAGCACCCTGGGGCGCTCCCCAGCCCCCTTAGCAGCACCCCGGGCTGACTCCACTCCCCCACACGAGCACCCTAGGGTGCTCCCCACCCCAAGACAGCACCCTGAGGTGACCCCACTCCCCCAAAGCAGCACCCTGGGGCGCTCCCCAGCCCCCTTAGCAGCACCCCGGGCTGACTCCACTCCACCAAATCACCACCCTAGGGTGCTCCCCACCCCAAGACAGCACCCTGAGGTGACCCCACTCCCCCAAAGCAGCACCCTAGGGTGCTCCCCACCCCAAGACAGCACCCTGGGGCGCTCCCCAGCCCCCTTAGCAGCACCCCGGGCTGACTCCACTCCCCCAAACCAGCACCCTAGGGTGCTCCCCACCCCAAGACAGCACCCTGAGGTGACCCCACTCCCCCAAAGCAGCACCCTGGGGCGCTCCCCAGCCCCCTTAGCAGCACCCTGGGCTGACTCCACTCCCCCAAAGCAGCACCCTAGGGTGCTCCCCACCCCAAGGCAGCACCCTGGGTTGCTCCCTGCTCCCATGAGCAGCACCCTAGGGTGCTCCCCACCCCAAGACAGCACCCTGGGGCGCTCCCCAGCCCCCTTAGCAGCACCCTGGGCTGACTCCACTCCCCCAAAGCAGCACCCTAGGGTGCTCCCCACCCCAAGACAGCACCTTGAGGTGTTCCCCACCCCCCCGAGCAGCACCCTAGGGTGCCCCCCCCCCCACAGCAGCACCCTAGGGTGCTCCCCACCCCAAGACAGCACCCTGTAGTGCTCCCCAGCCCCCTGAGCAGCACCCTGGGGTGCTCCCCACCCCAAGACAGCACCCTGGGGCGCTCCCCACTCCCCTCGAGCACCACTCCGGCTTGCTCCCCACCCACCGGGGTGCTCCCCACGCCCCGAGGCACCCCCCTCCCGGGCACCCATGGGTGCTCACGGCCATGTAGGCGGCGCAGCCGGCGCTGCGGGTCTTGGCCTTGGAGTCGACGAGGCGGCCGCTGATGCCGAAATCGCAGAGCTTGACCTGGCCCCGCTCGTCCAGGAGGATGTTGGAGGGCTTGACGTCGCGGTGGATCACCCCGTGCTTCTCCTTCAGGTAGAACAGCGCCTTCACGATCTGCAAAAAGGCCACGGGGGGGGTCAGCGGGGGTCCCTCGGGGTTTGGGGGGTGTCCCCGTGGCCCCCCCGGGGGTCCCCAGCTCACCGCCACCGTCATCTTGCCCAGGATGCGCTCGGGGATGGGGCCCTGGATGCGTTTCTTGAGCTTCTCGGCGCAGGTGCCCATCAGCTCCATGGCGATGAAGACGTCGGTCTGGGGGGGGGAGGAAGGCAAAAAGGGGGGTTGGTGGGGGTGGGGAGGGGGTTTGGGGGTGTGGGGAGGGGGTACGGTGGTGGGGAGAGGTCTAGGGGGATGGGTAGGGGGGTTGGGGGGCTGGGAGTGTGGGTAGCAGGGATGGGGAGGGGGTTCTGGGGTATGGGGGAGGGGGTGTGGGGAGGGGGCTGGGGAGGTGGGGAGGGGGTGTGGTGGTGGGGAGGGGGTGGGGGCAGTGGGAGGGGGGTCTGGGGCATGGGGAGGGGGTCCCAGGGATGGGGAGGGGGTCTAGGGGTGTGGGGAGAGGGGCTGGGGGGTAGGGGAGGGGGTCCCAAGGATGGGAAGGGGGTTCTGGGGCAGGGGGGGCAGCTAGGGGCATGGGGAGGGGGTGTGGTGGTGGGGAGGGGGCGTGGTGGTGGGGAGGGGTCGGATCCTAAGGGTGCTGGGGACACCTCCTGGGGTAAACTGGGGGACAGGGACGGCACAAATGGGGACTGGGAGGGACGGGGGGGGGATAGGGACGGGTCCTGGCACCCCTGGGTGACACGGGAGGGGTCCTGGCACCCCTGGGGGACTCAGAATGGGGTCCTGGCACCCCCGGGGGGGACGGGGACAGATGGGGACAAGGTCTTGGCACCCTTGGGTGACACAGGATGGGGTCCTGGTGCCACTGGGGGATGTGGGATGGGGGTGTGGGACCCCCAGGGGATGTGGGACGGGGTCCTGGCACCCCTGGGGGGCACAGGGACAGATGGGGACAAGGTCCTGGCACCCCTGGGGGACATGGGACCGGGTCCTGGCACCACTGGGGGACACAGGATGGGTCCTGGCACCCCCGGGGGCCATGAGACGGGGGTCATGGGACCCCCAGGGGACGTGGGAGGGGGTCCTGGCACCCCCGGGATCAAACCCTGGAGGTTCTGAGCACGAAATTGCACCAAGCACGGGGCCACGAGGGCCACGACCCAGCCCCGACACCCCCAGGGCCGTTGGGGGCCACATCCTGACCCCGGGGGGGGGGCGTAAGGAGCACGGGGGGGGGCTCACGTTGGTGATGAAGGTGCCGAAGCACTGCACGATGTAGGGGCAGTCGTGGCTCTTCAGCACCACGTCCAGGTCCATCAGGATGCGCTTGTTCTCCTCCCGGTTCCCCGAGCGCCGCATTTGCTGGGTCAAAAAAAAAAAAAAACAAAAGGGGGGGGTGTCAGATATATTTGGGGGGGGGTCACGCACCCAGGATCCCGTTTTGGCCCCCCCCAGGGCCCCACCTTGACGGCGATGACGTGCCCCGTCTTGCGGAAGCGCATCTTCCAGACCTGCCCGCAGGTGCCGCTGCCGATCTCGCCCAGGTTCTCCAGGTCGTTGATCTCCGCCTGGTAGCGCTGTGGGGGGGGGGACGACACGGGGGGTCAGGGGGTGTGGGGGACACTGGGGGTGTGGGGGTCAAAGGGACAAGGGGGGTCCAGGGGGAAAGCCCCATCCCCCAGCAGCTCCCCCTGTCCCTGTCCCCGAGGGTCCTTGCTGGTCCCCCCCCCTCTGTGTCCCTGCATGACCCCCCCCCCCCATCCCTGAGTGCCCCCCTCCGCCGTGGTCCCAAATTCCCCCCCGTGTCCCTGAACACCCCCCATGCCCCCAAGTGTCCCCCCACCGTCCCTAAATGTCCCCCTGGTTTCCCCAAATTCCCCCATGTCCCCCCCGTGTCCTCGAGGGCCCCTCATGTGCCCCTAATGTCCCCCACAACCCCAAAGCCCCCCCGTAACCCCAAGCGCCCCCCCATGGTCCCAAGGGCCCCTCATGTGCCCTTAATGTCCCCCCGTGACCCCAAGCCCCTCCCCGTGTCCCCAATGTCCCTCCCGTGTACCCCCTGTGACCCCCCCATGACCCCGAGGGCCCCCCCCACAACCCCAATCTCCCCCCGTGCCCCCAGTGTCCCCCGTGACCCTGAGACCCCCCATGTCCCCCTGTGACCCCCACACATCCCCAATCTCCCCTGTGTCCCCAAGCACCCCCATGACCCCCCTGTGACCCCCCCATGTCCCCAATGTCCCCCCCGTGTCCCCAATGCCCCCCGCGCCTCCAATGTCCCCCCACAACCCCAATCTCCCCCGTGCCCCCAGTGTCCCCCCGGTGTCCCCAACCACCCCCCATGACCCCCCTGTGACCCCCATGACCCCTCTGTGACCCCCATGTCCCCAATGTCCCCCCGTGTACCCAATGCCCCCCGCGCCTCCAATGTCCCCCCCACAACCCCAATCTCCCCCCGTGCCCCCAGTGTCCCCCGGTGTCCCCAACCACCCCCATGACCCCCTGTGACCCCCCATGACCCCCCTGTGACCCCCCCCCGTGTCCCCAATGTCCCCCCATGTCCCCAAGTGCCCCCCCATGTCCCCAAGGCCCCCCCCGCGCCCACCTGCCCCCCCACGGTGAGGTATCCGGTCTGCTTCATGATCTCCTGCAGCTTCTGGTCGATCTCGATGCTGGGGAGAGGGGGAGAGGCCGGCCGGCCAATCAGGAGGCAGCGAGGGAGAGCCCAGCCAATCGGCACGGAGGACGGGAGCGCCCGGCCAATCGGCAGAGGGCGGGATGGCCGCCCGGCCAATCAGGAGCGGAGGACCGCCCAGCCAATCGGCGTGAGGGGGTTGGTGGTGAGCAACCCTCGCGTGGAGGGGTTGGCCAATCAGAGCGCAGGGGATCGGGCTCTCTGGCCAATCGGCACGCACAGACTCCTGCTGGCCTGGCCAATCAGCACATAGGAATCTGATGCCTGGCCAATCAGCAACCAGGGAACCTTATCGAGGAGCCGTCCAATCAGCAGGCAGACAACATATCTGCAGCAGCCTATCAGCATGCACCTCGCCTCCCTGCCTGGCCAATCAGCACAGGGGGGTTCCGAGACACCCAGCCAATCAACACAGCCCTTCTGCCTGCCCAGCCAATCAGCAGCTAGGCCTTTCTGCACAGCTGGCCAATCAGCACATGCCTCCTGCCTGGCCTATCAGCACACGCGATCCCACTCTACTCTAGCCAATCAGCACACGCAATCCCCTTTTCCTCTGGCCAATCAGCACACAGAGGCTCCTACCTCCCTGACCAATCAGGGCACAGGATCCCCTTCTCCTTTAGCCAATCAGCACAGAGTCTCTCCACCTCCGATTCGGCCAATCACAGCGTGCCGAACAACCGGCCAATCAGCACAGGCGCCAGGGTGGCCCTCTGGGCCAATCGGCAGGCAGGATCCTGTGCCGGCTGAGCCAATGAGGTCCCGGAAGGCCCTGGGGGGGGCCTGGGGGGCTCCAGAGGGCCCAGGAGGGTCTGGGGGGGTCCAGGGGACACCGGAGGGGGTCCAGGAGGATCCAGGGGGGGCCCAGGGGGGTCCAGGGGGCCCCAGGGGGACCGGGGGGGGTCCAGGGGCGCCGGGGGGGGGTCCCGAAGGCCCCGGAGAGTGCAGGGCGCCCCGGGGGGAGCTGGTGGGGGCCCAGGGGGTTCCAGGGGGGTCCAGGAGGGTACCTGGGGGGCATGGGGGGTTCATGAGGGTCCAGGGGACCCTGGGGGCGCCGGGGGTCCAGGAGGGTACCAGGAACCCCCATGGGGGGTCCAGGGGGTACCAGGAGGGTCCTGGGGGGTCCAGAAGGCCCTTGGGGGGGGTCCAGGAGGGGACTGGGGGCCCAAGGGGGGTCTGGGGGGATCCAGAGGAGCCTGAGGGAGCCCGGGGGGGGGTCCAGAGGTGGGGGGACCAGGAGGGTCCAGGGGGCTCCGAGGTGATCCAGAAAACCCAGGAGAATGCAGGGGGCCCCGGGGGGGGTCCAGGAGGGATCAGGGAGACCTGGGGGTGTCTGGGGGGGTCCCGGGGGGGGGTCACCCACCTCTCCACGCTGCGGGGCACCAGGAAGGGCGGCTGGGGCAGCCCCAGCATGTTGCGGGGCCGCGAGGGGGGCGGCGGGTGCTGGGCGCCCTCGGGGGCCGTGGCTCGGCCCCCCCCGTCGCTCACCAGGGGCAGCTGCAGAGCTGGGGAGGGGGGGGGAGAAAGAGGAGGTCAGAGAGCCCCCCCCCCGAAAAAGCACGGCCCCAAAACCCTCCCGAAATTAACCCCAAAAAGGCTCGAAACGCCCCGAAAGCAGCGCGCCAAAAAGGCGCCCTGGAATAGCGGGTAAAACAGCCCGAAGTGGCCCAAATTACCCCAAAAAACAGCCCACCCCCACCACAAAAAAATATCCCAAAATCAGACTCCCAAACTGCCTCCAAAAAAAACCGAAAACACCCCAAAATCAGCCCCAAAACCACCCCCAAACCCCCCCAAATCACCCCCCAACACCAGCCCACAAAAAAACACCAATATCAGCCCCCCAAAACTACCCCAAAAAACACCCCAAATGCCCCAAAACCAGCCCCCCCCCCAAAAAAAACAGAAACAGCCCCCCAAAGAAAACAAAACCGCCCCAAAATCACTCCCCAAAACCACCAAAATCACCCCCAAAACCACCTCAAAATCACCCCCAAAACCAGCCCCAAAAACACCCAAAACCACCCCAAAACCAGCCCCAAAAATCCCAACCCAAACCCTCCCCTCCCCCCCTTAACCCATTTGGGGCCATTCCTGACCCGTTTTGGCCATTTCTGGCCCCATTTGGGCTCCTCCCGACCGTTTTTAGCATTCAGCCCCATTTTGCCCATTTCTGGCCCGTTTGGGTCATTCCTGCTCCGTTTTACCTCAGCCCCTTTTTGCCCATTTCTGCCCCATTTGGGCCATTTTCACCCCATTTCACCCAAAACCCATTTCGCCTATTCCTGCCCAGTTTTGCCCATTTTCACCTCATTTTCCCTCACCCTCATTTTCCCCTCTCCTTACCCCAGTTTTGCCTTTTTTCCCCTATTTTCCCTCACCCCCCATTTTGCCTGTTCCCACCCCATTTTGGCCACTTCCACCTCATTTCAGCTCTGCCCCGTTTTGGCCCCGTTTTGTCCTTTTTTGTTGCTGTCTCCTTTTACCCGTTCCTGCCCCGTTTTGTCCATTCCTGCCAAATTTGGGCTCAGCCCCATTTTTCCCCATTCTCCCCCAATTTGGGCTGAGCCCCTCTTTACCTGTTCCTGCCCCATTTTGCCCATTCCTACCAAATTTTGGCTCAGCCCCATTTTCCCCGTTCCTTCCCCATTTTACCCATTCCTACCAAATCTGGGCTCAGCCCCATTTTTGCCCATTCCTGCCCCATTTTGCCCATTCCTACCAAATTTGGGCTCAGCCCCATTTTCCCTCTTTCTGCCCCATTTTACCCATTCCTACCAAATTTGGGCTCAGCCCCAATTTTCCCCATTCCTTCCCCATTTTCCCCATTCCCACCGAATCAGGGCTCAGCCCCATTTTCCCTCTTTCTGCCCCATTTTCCCCATTCCCCCCCCATTTTCCCCATTTCCCCCCAATCCACCCACTCCCCCCCCACAGGGGCTCAGCCCCACCCTACCTACCCCTACCCAATTTTTTCCCATTTCCACCTCGTTTCACCCCATTCCTGCCCGGACCCTTCCCCTTCTCCCGCCCTGTCGAGGCCGGGATTTGCCCGATTTCGGCCGTTCCCACCCCATTTTCGGCGCGGCCCCGTCTCATGCCGTGCCGCGGCCGCATGCGCCGCGGGGCCGGGCTGGGGCCACACTGCATGCGACAGGCAGGGCAGCCACGCGGGGGGGGGGACACACAGGGAGGGGGGGGACATTTGGGGACAAGGCGGGCGAGGGGGGGCGGGGGGGACATTTGGGGTCGGGGAGAAGCCGTCGGGATCGGGGTGGGGGGAAGCTCCGCAAACAGGGGGGGAAACTGAGGCACGGCCGGGGTTTGGGGGCTCATCCTGCATCGGGGGTGCTGGGGGTCCCCAAGCGAGGGGACAAGTGGGGGGGTCAGCGGGGGTGTGGGGGGTGTTAAGGTGGGGGGATGCGGGGGACCCCAAGCGGAGGCGACGTGGCGGTACCTGCTCGCTGGGACGGAGCGGGAGCGGGGCTTAGGGTGATGACGATAACTGGAGGGGGGATTGGGGGGGGAGGAAAAAGGGGAGGGAAATGGGGGAAAGGGGAGGGGGAATAAAAAAATAAAAGGGAAAAGGTAAAAAAAAAAAAAAAAACGAGAAAAAAAAAGAAAGAAAAAGACCATAAATCACACCTGAAAATGGGGGAAAAGAACCAGAACGAACTCAAACCGCGGGGGGGCAGAGGGGGGAAATGGGGGGAATTGGGGGCTGGGGGTGAGGGGGCTGCCTGGCACCTCTGCCCCCCCCCCCAGCCTGTAAAATGCCCCTTTTGTGCCCAGGAAGTGCTGGGTGGTTCTGGTGTGCTATTGGGGGGGGGTTGGGGGTGTCCCCCCACCCTAAAAAATGTCCTACCTGGGGGGGGCGCACCCAAAACCACCTGGTTTGTCCCCAATTTCCTTCTGCACGGCACTGCCTGCCCCCAGGTAACCCCAATATTGCCCCAAATGGCCCCCAAACAGCCCCGAGCCCCCCCCAAATGGCCCTAAAACAGCCCCGACCCCCAAATGGCCCTGAGCCCCCCAATGTCCCTAAAATGTCCCCAAGCCCCCCCAAATGTTCCTAAAACAGCCCCGAGCCCCCAAATGCCCCTAAACCCCCCAAATGTCCCCAAACTGGCCCCAACCCCCCCACAAATGTCCCTAAATCAGCCTCACGACCCCCCAGAGGGCCTCCACACACCCCCGAGAGCACCTCAACCCCCCAAAAAAAGGGGACCTAACCCCCCCCCAAAGGACCTTAAACCCCCCCCAAAAGGGCCTCGACCCCCCCAAAAAGGTCCCTTAAACCTCCCACAAAGGGCCTCGACCCCCCTAAAAGGGACCTAAATCCCCTCAAAAACACCTCAACCCCCCCCCCCAAAAAATCTTAACCCCCCCAAAGGCCCTTAAACCCCCCTAAAAGGGACCTAAATGCCCCCAAAAGACCCCAACGCCCCCCCCCAAAGGAACCTAAATCCCCTCAAAAAAACCTCAACCCCCACCAAAGGGACCTAAAACCTCCCAGAAAGGGACCTAAATCTTCTCAAAAACACCTCAACCCCCCCAAAAAAAACCTTAACCCCCCCCCAAAGGCCCTTAAACCCCCCCAAAAGGGCCTCAACCCCCCTCCCAAAAGGCCTTAACACCCCCAAAAGGGCCTCGACCCCCCAAAAAAGGCCATTTAAACCTCCCCAAAAGGGACCTAACCCCCCCCCAAGACCTTAAGCCCCCCTAAAAGGGCCCTAAACCCCCCCCAAAGGGCCTCAACCCCCTCCCAAAAGACCTTAAGCCCCCCAAAAGGGCCTCGACCCCCTAAAAGGGCCCTAAACCCCCTCCAAAACACCCCAACCCCCCAAAAAAAATTAACCCCCCAAAGCCCCTTAAATCCCCCCAAAAGTGCCTCAACCCCCCCCAAAAGGGCCTTAAACCCCCTCAAAAGGGCCCTAAACCCCCTCAAAAACACCTCAACCCCCCCAAAAAAAACCTTAACCCCCCCAAAGCCCCTTAACCCCCCCCAAAGCCCCTTAACCCCCCCAAAGCCCCTTAACCCCCCCAAAACCCCTTAACCCCCCCAAAAGCCCCTCAAACCCCCTCCCCACCCCCTTTCCCCCCTTCACCTCCCTCAGGGCCTCCCCTTCCCCTCACGGCCTCCCCCTCACGGCCTCCCTTCCCCTCCCCACCCCCCCAAACCCCCTCAAAACCCCCCCAAATCCCCCCAAAACCCCCCCAAAACCCCTCGGGGGGGGGCCCCTTACTGGGCCTGGTGGCCCGTGCGGGGCTGATGTCGAGGTTGAGGTCGATCCTGCGCCGGGCCTCGCGGTTTTCCTGCTTGAGTTTGGCCTCGAGCCTCGACAGCTTCTGCTCCAGCGAGGACGCCGCCATCTTCCCCCCCCCGCCGACCGACCGCCGAGCGCCGCGCACAAACAGCGCCCTGCGCATGCGCCGCCGCCCGCGGAGCACCCCCCGCACCGAGGTGGTTTGGCCCCCCGCGGCCGCCGTAGTCAGGGCCCGGGAAGGGGAACGCGCATGCGAAAGGGTGAAGGGAGGGGGGGGGAGGGGGATGGGGTGGAGCATGCGCAGAGGGGCTGTGAGCCCCCCCTCCCCCCAGGCCCCAAAAGCCCCCCCAGGCCTCTGGGATCCCCCCCCCCAGGGTTAAACCCGGCCCCAAATCCTCAGGGCTCCCCCCAAACCCCCTTTGACCCCCCTTAACACCCCAAACTCCTTTAACCGCCCCCAAAACCCCCTTTAACCCCCCCAAAAAAACCCAAATTCCCTTTAATCCCCCCAAAAAAACCCAAATTCCCTTTAATCCCCCCAAAAATCCCCTTTAACCCCCCCAAACCCCCTTTGACCCCCCCAAATCCCCCTTAACCCCCCCAAAATCCCCTTTAACCTCCCCAAGCCCCTTTAACCCCCCCAATATCCTCCTTTAAGCCCCCCAAAGCCCCCGTTAACCCCAAATCCCCCCTTAACCCCCCAAAAATCCCATTTAACCCCCCAAATCCCCTTTTAACCCCACTCAGACCCCCTATAATCACCTCAAAATCTCCTCTAACCCCCCAAAACCTCCTTTAACCCCCCCAAAATACCCTTTAGCCCCCCCAAACCCCCTTTGACCCCCAACCTCCCCCCAAACTCCCCAAACCCCTTTAACCCCCCAAAGCCCCTCTTAACCCCAAATCCCCTTTAACCCCCCTTTAACCCCCTTTAACCCCCCCTTTAACCCCCTCAATCCCCCTTAGCCCCCCAAAAAATCCCCTTTAACCTCCCCCAAACCCCTTTTACCCCCCCAAATCCCCTTTAATCCCCCCAGACCCCCTTTAATCCCCTCAAAATCCCCTCTCACCCCCCAAATCCCCCTTCAACCCCCAATATCCTCGTTTAACCCCCCCAAAAGCCCCCATTAACCCCAAATCCCCTTTAACCCCCAAAAATCTCCTCTAACTCCCCAAAATCCCTTTTAACCTCCCCCAAACCCCTTTAACCCCCCCCCAAATCCCCTTTAATCCCCCCAGATCCCCTTTAATCACCTCAAAATCCCCTCTCACCCCCCCAAAATCGCCCTTCAACCCCCCCAAAACCCCCATTAACCCCAAATCCCCATTTAACCCCCCAAAAATCTCCTTTATCCCCCAAATCCCCCTTTAACCCCCCAAAATCTCCTCTAACCCCCCCAAAACCCCTTTAACCCCCCCCAAACCCCTTTAACCCCCCCAAAGCCCCCTTTAACCCCCCAACCCCCCTAAATCCCCCTCTAACCCCCCAAAACCCCTTTAACCCCCCCCCAAATCCCCTTTAACCCCCCCAAACCCCTTTAACCCCCAAACCCCACTTAACCCCCCAATCCCCCCCCAAGGCCCCTTTAACCCCCCAATCCTCCCTCTGAAGCCCCCCAGGAGGGCAGGGACCCCCTCCCTCCCCCCACCCCAATAACCTGGGGGAGGGCACCACCCTCATGCCCCCCCCCAAAAAAAAAAAGGGGGGATTCGGGGGGGGGGGCACAATTTTTCCTCACTTTTTTTTTTCCATTTTTATTTAAAAAACAAAAATCAAACAAGCCGGGCCCGGGGGGGGGGGGGGGGGGACACAGACCCTAATTGGGGGGGGGGCACAGACAGACACCCCCCTTTCAGGTTTGAGGAGGGGGCGTACCCCAATTTGGGGGGGGGGGGGGCAGGTTAAAACACATCCCCGGGCAGCGCCCCCCCTGAATCCCACCCCCCATAAAAATCCCCCCACCCACACGAAGGGGGGGGGGGGGTCCCCACCAAAAAGGGGGGGCGCACCCCCCCCCCAAAAAAAAAAAAATAAGGTGTGGGTGTCCCCCCAAAAAAGAGGTCCCCCAAAAAAGAGGGTCGGGGGTGGGCCCCCCCCCAAAAAAAATAAGGTCTGGGGTGCCCCCCCCAAAATAAAAAGCCCCCCCCCAAAAGTCTCTGTGCAGCTCGCAAGGGCTTGGGGGGGGGCCTCCTTTGCAGGACATGGGGGGCACATTCATTGGAGGGGGGGCACCAAAAATATTTGGGGGGGCACCTTCATTTTGGGGGGGGCACCTACATTTTGGGGGTGCCCCCCCCAAATAAAAAGCCCCCCCCAAATCCCTGTGCAGCTCCCAAGGGCTTGGGGGATGCCTCTGTTGCAGGACATGGGGGGCACCTGGAGGTTGGGGGGGCCCTTTATTTTTTTTGGGGGGGGCACCTTCATTTTGGGGGTGGCCCCCCCAGAAAAAAAAAAGGCTTGGGGTGCCCCCCCCAAGTAAAAAGCCCCCCCCCAAGTCCCTGTGCAGCTCCCAAGGCTCAGGGGGGCACCTCCTTTGCAGGATGTGGGGGGCCCAGGGGGCCCCCCCTTGACAAAAAAAAGGCCTGGGGGGGCACCAAAAATATTTGGGGGGGGCACCTTCATTTTGGGGGGGGGGCACCTTCATTTTGGGAGTGCCCCCCCCAAATAAAAAGCCCCCATCAGAGTCCCTGTGCAGCTCCCAAGGGCTCTGGGGGGCGCCTCCTTTGCAGGACATGGGGGGCACATTTATTTTTGGGGCCCCCCCAGGGATAAAGAAGGTCTGGGGGGGGCACCAAAAATATTTGGGGGGGGGCACCTTCATTTTGGGAGTGCCCCCCCCAAATAAAAAGCCCCCCCAGAGTCCCTGTTCATCTCCCAAGGCCTCTTACACCTAATTAGGGTTGGGGAAGAACCTTTAAATTTCAATTTTTTTGGGTGGGGGCACCTTGTTTTTTTTTGGGGGGGGCACCTTCATTTTGGGGGGCGGGTTACCTACATTTTGGGAGTGCCCCCCCCAAATAAAAAGCCCCCCCCAGAGCCTCTGTGCATCTCCCAAGGCCTCTTACACCTAATTAGGGCTGGGAGGGAGCCCTTTAATTTCAATTTTTTTGGGTGGGGGCACCTTGTTTTTTTTGGGGGGGGCACCTTCATTTTGAAGGGGGGGGCACCTTCATTTTGGGAGTGCCCCCCCCAAATAAAAAGCCCCCCCCAAAGCCTCTGTGCATCTCCCAAGTCCTCTTACACCTAATTAAGGTTGGAGAAGAACCTTTAAATTTCAATTTTTTTTGGGTGGGGGCACCTCGGTTTTTTTTTTTTTTTTTTTTTTTTTTTTTTTTTTTTGGGGGGGTCCCAGAGTTGTTTCGGGGTGGGTGGGGGGTGGGGGTCAGGCGGGGAAGGGGTCGGGGGGTCGTCGTCCTCGAAGTGGCTGCGCTGCAGCAGCTTGACGTGGTACTCGTAGATCTTGAGCGCGGGGCCCAGGCGGATGGACAGCCCGGTCAGCACGTCCGCGCGCTGCATCAGCAGCAGGGACTTGCCGTCGATTTCCTGGGGGGGACACCAAAAAATCGGGGGGGCACAGAAATAGAGGGGAGGGGGAGGGAGGGGGAGGGAGGGGGATGGAAGGGGATGGAAGGGGATGGAAGGGGTGGGGAAGGGGAGAGGGGATGGGAGGGGGGTTTGGGGATGGGGGAGATTTTGGGGAGGGGGGGTCTGGGGGGCTTATTGGGATGGGGGGAGCTTGGGGGTGAGGTGGGATGGGGGTCTGGGGGGTGATGTGGGGGGGAGGAGGGGGAAGGGGGAGGGGAGAGGCTGGAGGGGGTGGGGAAGGGGAGAGGGGATGGGAGGGAGGTGGAAAGGGATTTTCTTTGCGGGGGGAGGTTTTGGGGATGGGGGGCTCTGGGGGGGGAGTTTTGGGGATGGGGGGGGGTCGTGGGGATGGGGGGCAAGGGGGGATGGAGGGGGATGGAGGGGGATGGAAGGGGATGGAGGGGGTGGGGAAGGGGAGAGGGGATGGGAGGGGGTGGAAAGGGATTTTTTTGGGGGGGGAGGAGATTTTGGGGAGGGGGAGATTTTGGGGAGGGGGGCTCTGGGGGGTCGTGGGGATGGGGGGTTCTGGGGGGTCGTGGGGATGGGGGGAAGGAGGGGGAAGGAGGGGGAGGGAGGGGAGGGAGAGGCTGGAGGGGGTGGGGAAGGGGAGAGGGGATGGGAGGGGGTGGAAAGGGATTTTTTTGGGGGGGGAGATTTTGGGGATGGGGGGCCTGGGGGGAGTTAAGGGATGGGGGTGGTGGTGAGGTGGGGGGAAGGAGGGGGAAGGAGGGGGAGGGAGGGGGAAGGGAGGGAGGGGAGAGGCTGGAGGGGGTGGGGAAGGGGAGAGGGGATGGGAGGGGGGTTTTGGGGATGGGGGGAGATTTTGGGGATGGGGGGCTCTGGGGGGAGTTTTGGGGATGGGGGGCAAGGGGGGAAGGAGGGGGATGGAGGGGGATGGAGGGGGATGGAGGGGGTGGGGAAGGGGAGAGGGGATGAGAGGGGGTGGAAAGGGATTTTTTTTGGGGGGGGGGAGATTTTGGGGATGGGGGGTCTGGGGGGCTTATTGGGATGGGGGGGCCTGGGGGGTGATGTGGGGGGGGGTAGGAGGGGGAAGGGGGGAGGGGAGAGGCTGGAGGGGGTGGGGAAGGGGAGAGGGGATGGGAGGGGGGGATTTTGGGGATGGGGGGGTCTGGGGGGCTTATTGGGATGGGGGGGGGGACCTGGGGGGTGAGGTGGGATGGGGGGTCTGGGGGTGATGTGGGGGGGGCAGGGGGTAAGGAGGGGGAGGGGAGAGGCTGGAGGGGGTGGGGAAGGGGAGAGGGGATGGGAGGGAGGTGGAAAGAGATTTTTTTGGGGGGGGAGGTTTTAGGGAGGGGGGTCTGGGGGGAGTTTTGGGGATGGGGGGTGGTGGTGAGGTGGGGGGGCAAAGGGGGGGAAGGAGGGGGATGGAGGGGGATGGAAGGGGATGGAGGGGGTGGGGAAGGAGAGGGGATGGGAGGGGGTGGAAAGGGATTTTTTTTGGGGGGGAGGAGATTTTGGGGAGGGGGGGGAGATTTTGGGGAGGGGGGCTCTGGGGGGAGTTTTGGGGATGGGGGGTTCTGGGGGGGTCGTGGGGATGGGGGGAAGGAGGGGGAAGGAGGGGGAGGGAGGGGAGGGGAGAGGCTGGAGGGGGTGGGGAAGGGGAGAGGGGATGGGAGGGGGGTTTTGGGGATGGGGGGAGATTTTGGGGAGGAGGGGGTCTGGGGGGAGTTTTTGGGATGGGGGGTCGTGGGGATGGGGGAGCAAGGGGGGATGGAGGGGGATGGAGGGGGATGGAAGGGGATGGAGGGGGTGGGGAAGGGGAGAGGGTGGAAAGGGATTTTTTTGGGGGGGGAGATTTTGGGGATGGGGGGCTCTGGGGGGAGTTTTGGGGATGGGGGGCGGTGGTGAGGTGGGGGGAAGGAGGGGGAAGGAGGGGGAAGGAGGGGGATGGAGGGGGATGGAGGGGGTGGGGAAGGGGAGAGGGGATGGGAGGGAGGTGGAAAGGGATTTTTTTAGGGGGGAGGTTTTGGGGAGGGGGTCTGGGGGGTTGTTTTGGGGATGGGGGGGCAAGGGGGGAATGGAGGGGGATGGAGGGGATGGAGGGGGTGGGGAAGGGGAGAGGGGATGGGTGGGGGTGGAAAGGGATTTTCTTGGGGGGGAGATTTTGGGGATGGGGGGGTCTGGGGGGAGTTTTGGGGATTGGGGGGTCTGGGGGCGGTGGTGAGGTGGGGGGAAAAGAGGGGGAAGGGAGGGAGGGGAGAGGCTGGAGGGGGTGGGGAAGGGGAGAGGGGATGGGAGGGGGGTTGGGGGGAGATTTTGGGGAGGGGGGGCTCGTGGGGAGGGGGTCCTGGGGGGCTCTTTGGGATGGGGGGGCAGGGGGCACATCCCCAGGTGGGGAGGGGAGAGCCCCGAGGGGATGGGGAGGGGAAGGGATGGGGGGTTGGGGGCAGATTTTGGGGATGGGGGGTTGTGGGGCTGGGGGGCATGGGGGGGTCCCGGGGGGGGGCACCTGCTCCTGGAAGGCCGTGGCCTGCTCGGGGAAGCCGGCCTCGGTGAAGTAATCGACGACGTCCCGCACCGACCAGTCCACGGGGGGCCTTGTCCTTCCTCCTGGGGGGGCACAGGGGGGCACGGTCATGGAGGGGGCATTGCCATGGGGGGGGCACCATCATATGGGGGAGGCACCGTTATATTGGGGGGCACGGTCATGGAGGGGGCATTGCCACAGGGGGGCACCGTCATATTGGGGGGGGCATGGTCACGGAGGGGGCATTGCCATGGGGGGGCACTGTCATTTTGGGGGGGGCACCGTTATATTGGAGGGGCACGGTAATATTGGGGGGGGGGCACCATCTAGGGGGGCCACCGTCATGGGCGGGGGGCATTGCCATTGGGGGGGGGGCATGGCCATATGGGGTGGGCAGCATGGTCATGGGGGGACATTATCGTGGGGGGGCATTTTCATAAAGGGGGGGGCACCGACATACGGGGGAGCACTCGTGGGGGGGGCAAGCATTTTCATATGGGGGGCACAAAGCAGGGGGT
Source organism: Aythya baeri (assembly GCA_026413565.1). Lineage (NCBI taxonomy): Eukaryota > Metazoa > Chordata > Aves > Anseriformes > Anatidae > Aythya > Aythya baeri. Next base: position 676,425 of record CM048640.1, read on the forward strand.
GTTTTGGGGGCTGGAGCACCCCAAGGAGGGGTGATGGTGGTGGTGGGGGGGTCAGGACACAAAATGCAGGGGGGCACACGGAGGGGTATTGGGGGTCGTGGCCCCCCCAGACTCACGTGCAGCTGAAGGGGGCCCCCTCGGCCGCCTGCGGCCCCGGCCGGCCTGGGGACAGCGGCACCGAGGGCTCGGCGCCCGCCAGGGCTGGGGACACTGCGGGGGGGTGGGGGGCATTGTCAACCTCAACCCCCCAAAAAAAAAAAAATAAAACCCAACCCCTGCCCCCCAGCCCCCAAACCACCCCCTGTAGCACCCCCACCCCCCAAATCGCCCCCAAACTCCTTCTGGACCCCCTCCCCTGAGTGCCCCCCCCTCAATAACACCCCCCCAAAAAAAAAAAAACACAAAACAACCCCCCCCAAACTCCCTCCCCACCACCTGCCCCCCAGCCCCCAAACCACCCCCTGTAGCACCCCCACCCCCCCAAATCACCCCCAAACTCCTTTCGGACCCCCTCCCTGACCGTCCCCCCCCAAAATAACCCCCCCCAAAATAACCCCCCCCACCCCCCCCCAGGCCCCCAAACCACCCCCTCCCCCAAATCAACCCCCAAACTCCTGGACCCCCAGCCCCCTGACCGTCCCCCCCCCCCCATCCCCGCAAACCAACCCCCTGCCCCCAGCCCCCCACCCCCCCCAAACCCCCCAAATCCCCCCAAACTCCTTTCGGACCCCCTCCCCTGAGTGCCCCCCCCAATAACACCCCGACCCCCCCCCAAATAAAAATGCCCCCCCCCGGGGGGGTCACCTGCTCTGTCGGGCTGCCCGAAGGCCCCCTCCTTTTGAGGGGGGCCAGGTGGTGGCAGGCGCTATCCCCCGGCGAGCAGGCTTTGGGCTGGGGGGGGCGCTCGGGGAGGGGGGGCTGCCCGGAGGGGCGAGGCGGGGGCCCCCCCCCCCCGACCATCCCCGTTAAGCTGCCGGGGGGGGGGCGAGGACCCCCCCGAGTCCTCGGAGGCCTCCGACGCCGTCCCGTCCTCGTCTTCCTCCTCCTCATCCTCCTCTTCCTCCTTCACGCCGCTCCGGGGGCTGGTTGGGGAGGAGGGGGCACAGCAGTGAGGGGGGGTCCCAAAATGTAGAGCCCCCCCCCCCCAACACGCTGACCCCCCCCTCTGCCTGCCTCAGTTTCCCCATTGGGGTTTAGCACAGGGCCGGGGTACCCCAAAGGCAATTAAACCCCAACCCCCCCCCAAAATAAGCCCCCCCCAAAAAAAAAAATCAGCTTCCCCCCAGTGTCCCCTCAGGAGCCCCCAGGCCCCCTCAGCCCCCCAGAGACCCCCCCCAATCCCTTCAGGACCCCCCAGGACCCCTCCCGGCCTCCCTGGTCCCCCCGGTGCCCCCCAGGCCCTGACCCCTCCCGGTGCCCCCGGGTCCCCTCTCACCCTCAGGCCCTGTCCCCCCCACCCCCTTAACCCCCCTTATCCCTTGACCCCCCACGACCCCTCTCACCCCCAACCCCCTCCAGACCCCTCACCCCCCGGTGCCCCCTCACCCCTTAACCCCCCTTATCCCTTGACCCCCCCCATGACCCCTCTCACCCCCAACCCTCTCCCATCCCACCTCCCACTGCCCCCCTCACCCCTTGACCCCCCCACCCCCCTTAACCCCCCCACGACCCCTCTCACCCCCAACCCCCCTCACCCCTTAACCCCCTCACCCCTCGCCCCCCCCCTCACCCCTTAACCCCCCTCACCCCTTGACCCCCCAATCCCCCTCACCCCTTAACCCCCCTCACCCCTTGACCCCCCCAAGCCCCCTCACCCCTTGACCCCCCCACCCCCTTAACCCCCCCCCACGACCCCTCTCACCCCTTGACCCCCCCCCTCACCCCTTGACCCCCCCACCCCCTCACCCCCTTGACCCCCCCACCCCCCTCACCCCTTAACCCCCCTCACCCCTTGTCCCCCCACCCCCTTTAACCCCCCTCACCCCTTGACCCCCCGTCACCCCTCTCACCCCCACCCCCCTTTAACCCCCTCACCCCTTGACCCCCTTGACCCCCCCACCCCTTTAACCCCCCTCACACCTCGCCCCCCTCGACCCCCCCAACCCCCTCACCCCTCGACCCCCCCCCCTTTCCCCCCCCTCACCTTCCGGGCCCTCCCCGCTGCCGCTCTCCCCCTCTCCGCTCTGGCCATGGCGATGCTCGCCAAGCGGCTTCTCTCCGACCTCCCCCCGGGCCCCCCCCTACACCCCCTCCCACCCCCCCACGCCCCCCGGTCCCCCCAACCCCCCCCGACCCCCCGTCCCCCCCCACCCCCCACCCCGTCCGCAGCCGCCAGCGCCGAGCCCTGCAACCGGCCCCGGGTCAGGCGCCCGTCGCCTCCCAGGTACCGGGAGGAATCCCGGAGGCTGACGGGGGGTGCGACGGAGCCGGGGGGGGCGGCGGCGGCGGGGGGGGGGGGGGGAGGGGGGTCGTCGGGGAGGCGGAGGGGGTGTGGGGTGTGGGGGGGGGCGGCGGGGGGGCTGCAGGCGGGCGGCGTTGCGGTAGGAGATGCTGCCCTTGTAGCTGACGCGCAGCACGGCTCGCTGCTGGATCAGCTTCTCCAGCTCCGCCCGGGTCCTCTCCGGTTCGGGGCCGTGGCGTCTCCGAACCATTCGGCAAATCCGTTCCAGATCCGGCCGGGCCTTCCGGGACCGGAGGGAATCGATCGTGTCCAAAATCCACTCTTGGTACCGGGGAGCCTCAGGGCCCGGTGGTGGCGGCGGCGGCCCCGCCATGGCCCCCCCCTTCCCCTCACACCCCCTCCTCGCCTTCCTCCTCCTCCTCCTCCTCCTCCTCCGCCGCCGCCGCCGCCGCCCCCCCGCGCCGCCGCCGCCGCCGCCGCCGCCGCCCGCGCGCGCGCCTCGAGGTGGAGCCGCCGCCGCCGCCGCCGGAGCCCCGCCCCCCAGCACCGGGCAGGAGGGGGCGTGGTCAGCGAAAGGACACGCCCACCCCGCTCACCCTCCCTCCCGTAGGCGCGAGGCCGCGCCCACTCGCGGAGAGGCCACGCCCACCCCGCCGCCCTTCGCCGCTCGGTGGGGAGGGCCGCCCGCCAGAGGGCACGCCCACGCGCCATAAGCCACGCCCGCACGCTAAAGGGCACGCCCAGCCGCCAAAAGGCCACGCCCACCCAGACGTCCGAGGCCACGCCCACCCAGACGTCCGAGGCCACGCCCACCGCGCCGGTCGCGCCGGGGAACGCCCAGCCCTTTAGGCCACGCCCACCGCGCCGCGAGGACACGCCCCCAGGGCTCGAGGGGGGGGCATTGGGCCCCTCACCCACGTTCCTCGCCCCCTCCCCCCGGACCCCCCAATTCCCAAAGGGCTCCCCCCAATCCCCACCCCTTATTTCTATGGGGTCACCCCAAATCCGAGCCCCCCCAATTCCCGGCACCCCCACCCCAAAAATGCCCCCCCATCAATGCCCCCCAAATTATCTCCCCCCACCCTGGACCCCCCCCCATTCTCAAAGGGCTCCCCCCAAATCCCCCCCCTTATTTCCATAGGTTCCCCCAAATCCCAGCCCCCCGTGCCCCCCCCCTTTTCAACGCCCCCCTTTCAGTGCCCCCCCCAAAAAAAAAAAATTTTTCCTCAGCCCAATTTTTGAACCAAACTTTACTGGTTTTGCCCCAAAGCCGTTTACAATACAGCCTGAGGGGGGCTGCTCCCCCCAGCACCCCCCCGGGGGGGGGAAATAACCCCCAAACGCCCCCAAATCCCCCCGCAGCCCCCAACACCCCCCGGACCCCCAACACCCCCAGAACCCCCCAGGACCCCCCTGGACCCCCCCAGGCCCCCAAATCCAGTGGGTGGTGGATAACCGTGGGGGGGGGGATTTTTTTTTGGGGGGGTCCCCACAGGGTCTGGGGGGCTCCCAGCGCCCCTCCCAGTGCTCCCAGTGCCCATCCCAGTGCTCCCAGTGCCCCTCCCAACACCCCCAACACGCCCCCAGTGCCACCAGTTCCCCCCCAGTTCCTCCCAGTTCTGTATCCCCCCCCGATTCCTTCTGGATCCTCCCAGTTACCCCCATTTCCCCCCCAGTGTCCCCTCCAGTCCCTCTCCCAGTGCTCCCAGTTCCTGCAATGCCTCTCCCAGACACCCAAAGTCCCCTGTCCCTCTCCCAGTGCTCCCAGTTCCTTCCCAGTTCCTTCCCAGTCCCTCTCCTGAGTGTCCCCAGTGCCCCCAGTCCCTCTCACCCCTCTCTCCCAGTGCTCCCAGTGCTCCCAATGCCTCTCCCAGTGCTCCCAGTGCCCCCAGTCCCCCTCCCAGTCTCTTTCCCATTCCCCCAGAACCCCCAGTGCCTCTCCCAGTCTCCCCAGTCCCCCAAATTCCTCCTCTCCCAGTGCTCCCAGTGGCCAGGGCCCCTCCCAGTGCTCCCAGTTTCCCTCCTATTCCCGTTCTCAGAGTCCCCAGTCCCCCAAGAGCCTCTCCCAGTGCTCCCAGTCCCCCTCCCAGTGCCCCCAGCCCCCTCCCAGTGCCTCTCCCATTCATCCCAGTGCCCCCAATCCCCCCCCCAGTGCCTCCCCATCCCCTTTGGGGGGGGTCCCGAGGCTGAGGGGGGTCACCCCAGGGCTGCCCCCCCCTTAAGTCCCTGGGGGGGTCCCATGGGTGCAGGTTTGGGGGGGTCTCACATCAAAGCTACCCCCGAGGGGGGGGCTCCTCCTGCCCCCCCCCTTCTTTGGGGACCCCCCCAGCTGCACCCTCAGCTGGAAGGGGGGCCCAGCCCCAACCACCCCCCCAGGGCCCCTCACCCCACTCCCACCCCCTGAAAAGGGCCAGGATGGAGTCCGAAAGCCCCCCGACCCCAATGCCCCCCCCCAATTTCCCAACGCCCCCCAATTTCCTAATGCCCCCCAACGACCCCAATGCTCCCCCTATGACCCCCCAAATCCCCCCCAATTTCCCAATGCCCCCCAACCCTAATGCCCCCCAATTTCCCTATGCCCCCCACATCCCCAATGCCCCCCATGACCCCAACGCCCCCCAATTTCCCAATCTGCCCCCACGACCCCCCTGCCCCCCCACGACCCCCCCTTTCCCAACGACCCCAATGACCCCAGTGCCCCCCAGCCCCCCAATACCCCCTTGCCCCCCCAGCCCCCCAATACCCCCTTGCCCCCCCCCAGCCCCCTCCCTCGCCCCCCGCCCCGGGCTGCCCCTTCCCCATTGGTCACCTCGTAGCCCCGCCCCGGAAGTGACGTTGGGGGCGGGGCCCCGGGGTGGGGGCGGGGCGTGCACTTGCACACGAGGCCTTGCACACGAGGCCCCCCCCCCCCATTAATTACCCCCAGCTAATGAAGTCCTGCTCCCCCCTAATTAACAGCCCCCTGTTAATTAATCCAGCCAGGCCCCACGCGGGGGGGGGGCTCCCCCGGGCCTTAACGAGCCCTGTAATTAACCTGCCCCTCCCCCATTAACGAGCAAGCCGCCAGCTTGGTGTTAATTACCCCCCCCAGCTCATTAGCATATGCTAATTGCCGCCGGTGCTAATTACAGTCATTAGCGGGGTTCTGCCGCAGTGGCTGCCGTTAATTACGGTGGAGCAGGGAATCCCCTCCCCGCTAATTGGCCTAACGAGCCCCAGCCCCTCCCCCCCCGTGGATCCAAGCCAGGCCCCCCCCTCAGCCACTGTCACCCCTGGGCCATTCCCAGCGAATCCAGGCCGGGTTTTGCCCCCTCCCAGGCCATGTTCAAGCCCCCTCCGTTCCCAGAGCGAATCCAGGCCGGGTTTTACCATCGGGGTGGGGGTCGTTGACCCCTGCTCCATTCCCTTGAGGGATCCAGGCCGGGTTTTACTCCCCTGGGCTCAATTCGACCCCCCCCAGTCCATTCCTTAGGGGAGTCCCAGCCGGGTTTTACCCCTCCCGGGATGAATTTGAACCTGGTCCATTCCAGCTGTTCATCCGTGCCATGTTTTACCCCAGCCCATTCCTGGTTGGCTCCATTCCGGGTTTTAGCCCCCCCCCCCAGCTGTGTTTCCCTCCCGGTCCATTCCCAGTTGGATCCATTCCGGGTTTTACCCCCTCTGGGGGGCAGGTTTTACCCCAATCCCTTCCAGCTCCAACTCCATTCCGGGTTTTCCCATCTATTCCTGTCTGGCTCCATTCCGGGTTTTCCCCTGACCCGTTCCTGCTGCAGATCCATTCCAGGACCTTCCCCATCTGCTCCCCTCATCCGGTCCACTCCGGGTTGGATCCATTCCATGTTTTACCCCAGCTGTGGGGCAGGTTTTTGCCCTGACCCATTCCAGCTCCATTCCGGCTTTTCCCCCGATCCATTCCAGCTCCAGCTCCATTCCAGGTTTTCCCCTGATCCATTCCCGACCGGATCCATTCCGGATTTTCCCCCAACCCCCTTCCCCCTCCAGCTCCATTCTGGCTTTTCCCCCTGTCCATTCCCGGTCGGATCCATTCCGGGTTTTACCCCCTCTGTGGGGCAGGTGTTACCCCGATCCATTCCGGCTCCAATCCGGGTTTTCCCTGAGTCCATTCCCGACTCCCTCCTATCCGGGTTTTCCCCCCAGTCCATTCCCAACTGGCTCCATTCCATCTTTCCCCCCGATCCATTCCTGACTGGCCCCATTCCAGATTTTCCCCCAACCCATTCCCCCTCCAACTCCATTCCGACTTTTCCCCCAGTCCATTCTCAGTCAGATCCATTCCGGGTTTTACCCCCTCTGTGGGGCAGGTGTTACCCCGATCCATTCTGGCTCCATTCCAGCTTTTCCCCTGATCCATTCCAGCTCCATTCTGGCTTTTCCCCCAGTCCATTCTCAGGCAGATCCATGCCGGGTTTTCCCCCAACCCCTTCCCCCTCCAGTTCCATTCCGGGTTTTCCCTGAGTCCATTCCCGACCAGCTCCATTCCAGGTTTTCCCCCGATCCATTCCCGACCGATTCCATTCCGGATTTTCCCCCAACCCCCTTCCCCCTCCAGTTCCATTCCGCCTTTTCCCCCTGTCCATTCCCGGTCAGATCCATTCCGGATTTTCCCCCAACCCCCTTCCCCCTCCAGCTCCATTCTTGGCTTCCCCCCGATCCATTCCCGACCAGCTCCATTCCGGCTTTTCCCCCACCCCCTCCCCCTCCCGCTCCATTCCATCTCTCCCCCGCTCCATTCCCAACCGCCTCCACTCCGGGTTTTCCCCCACCCCCCTCGGTAAGTGACTGGGGGCGGGGCCGCGCCTCGCGCCGCGGGGGCGCTGCCGAGCCTGGGGGGGGGAGGAGGGAGGGGAAGGGGGGGCTTGGGGAGGGGGGGGGCGGGGGCTCGGGGGGCGGGGGCTCGCGCCGCCCGCACCGCCCGCGCCGCGCGCCGCATGGAGCTGCCCCCGGGCCCCAGCGCCCCCGCAGGTAAAGGGGGGGGATAAAAATGGGGGGGTCGTGAGATGAGGGGGGGGGCTGTGAGATGAGGGGGGTCGTGAGACACCGGGGGGTCGTGGAATGAAAAGAGGGGGGGAAATGGGGGAAAAAGGGGGGATGGGGGGAAATGGGGGTGGGGGGAAAAAAGGGGGTGGGGGGTAAAAATGGGGGGGAGAAGGGGGAAGGGGAAAAAAAAGGGGAGGGGGATGTGGGGGGGCGTGGGGGGGTGTCCGGGGGAGAGAGGGGGGCTGGGGAAGGGGGGGTCGTGGGAAGGGGGGGGGGAATGGGGGGGGTATAATGGAAGGGGGGTCGTATAATGAGGGGGGCGGAATGGGGGGCTTTGGGGTGGGGGGTTGTGGCAGGTGGGGGCCGAGAGCTGGGGGGTTTAATGGGGGGCCGGGTAATGGGGGGGGGCAGTGGGGGGTTGTGTAAGGTGGGGGGGGCCCTGCGTAATGGGGGGGGGGCTCAGAGCAAAGCGGGGGGCCCCGTGCCGTGGGGGGGCGTTGAGCAGCCTTGGGGGGCCCCGGGGGGGTTGTGCAATGCGGGGGGCGCCGTGGGGGGGGGCACGATCCGAAATTTGGGGGGGGCGTGGGAATTGAGGGGGGCGTGAGAGGCTGGGGGGCTGAGGAGTAGGGCGGGGGCCCTGTGCTGGGGGTGCAGAAAGGGGGGAGGAATTAAAGGGGGGGCATCGTGAGATGGGGGGCTCTGCAAAGCGGGGGCGGCCTGCGATGGGGGGCTTTAAAAAGAGGGGGGACTTTAAAAAATGGGGGGGGCACCGGCGGGATCGTAGTGCTGGGAGAAGAGGGAGGGGGCTCGGATTGGCCCCGGGCTGTTGGGGGCATCGCCCCCCAAGAAAAAATTCTGCACCCCCGCTTTAAATTCACCCCCACAAAATTTTGCCCCCAAATAAATTTTACCTCCCCCCAAATTTTACCTCCCCCCAATTTTTGCGGGCCCCCCCAAATTCCACCCCCATCCCCCCCGCATCCTGGTGCTGCCTCAGCCCCTCCTCATTTTATTTTATTTTTTTTGGGGGGGGGGAAACTGAGGCACACGGGGGGGTTATGGGGTGGGGGGGCGTGGGTTGTGCCCCCCCCCGGGGTCCCCGTGGGGGCGCTGGCGGCGCGCGAGGGCTGCTGGGAAGGCGGTGCGGGGCCCCCCCCCCCCCAAAAAATCCTCCCCCTCCCCATCGCTTCCCACAATGCCCCTCGGCCCCCCCCCCCCAAAAAAAAAAATAAAAAAAATGGGGGGGATGGAGGGGTGGGGGGTGGGGATGGGGAGTTTCCCATCATGCACCGCGGCGCCGTCGCCGTGGCAACGCGCCGGATGGGAGCTGCCTCCCACAATGCCCCGCGGCACCGCCCCCCCCCCAAAAAAATCCCCCACACACACACATCGAGGGGGGGTTGGGGGGGGCAGCCGGGATCCAGCCCCTGGCCCCCCCGGGCCGCTAATCCCGCATAATCCCCCCATAATCCCGGGGTTCTCCCCTTAATCTGGGTTCTCCTCTTTAATTCCAGCCCCCACTTTAATTCTGCCCCCCAATTAATCCCAGCCCCCCAATTAATCCCAGACACCCCCATTAATCCCGGACCCCCCCCTTTAATCCCAGCCCCCCCCCTTTATCCCACCTCCCACCATTTAATCCCAGCCCCCCCCAATTAATCCCAGCCCCCCCTTTAATTCTGCCCCCTCCCTGTTAATCCCAGCCCCCCATTAATCCCAGCCCCCCATTAATCCCACCCCCTGCCATTTAATCCCAGCCCCCCATTAATCCCAGCCCCCCATTAATCCCAGCCCCCCAATTAATCCCAGCCCCCCTTTAATTCTGCCCCCTCCCTGTTAATCCCAGCCCCCCCATTAATCCCAGCACCCCCCATTAATCCCAGTACCCCCCGTTAATCCCAGACCCCCCTTTAATCCCAGCCCCCCCATTAATCCCAGCCCCCCATTTAATCCCAGCCCCCCATTTAATCCCAGCCCCCCCCGTTAATCCCAGCCCCCCATTTAATCCCAGCCCCCCATTAATCCCAGTACCCCCCTCCTCTCTCCGCAGGTCGGCCGCATCCAGGCCCGGTGAGGCCGTGGGGGCTCCCAGCGCCCCCCCGTGTGTGTGTCCCCCCCGTCCCTCCCCGTGTCCCCCCCCTCCCCAGCCATGGCGCCCCCACCCCCGCCCTGCGCAGCCTCCTGGTCACCGCCATCCTCGTCACCTCGGCCACCCAAGGTAGGGGGCGCGGGGGGGGGGCGGTGAGCGTGCAAGGGGGCCCCCAGTGCTTGTGCAAAAGGTGTGCGAGGTTGGTGCAAGGGGGGGGCCCTGGTGCTTGTGCAAAGGGCGTGTGAGGTTGGTGCAAGGGGGGGAGTGCAAAGGGGGGGCCCTGGTGCTTGTGCAAGGGGAGCGTGCAAGGGGGAGCCCCCCAGTGTTTGTGCAAGGGGTGTGCAAGGAGCATGCAAGGGGGGGGGCTGGTGCTTGTGCAAAGGGTGTGCAAGGTTTGTGCAAGAAGGGGTGTGCAAGGGGGGGGCCCTGGTGCTTGTGCAAGGGGTGTGCAAGGTTGGTGCAAGTGGAGGAGTGCAAAGGGGGGCTGGTGCTTGTGCAAGGTTTGTGCAAGGGTGGGCGTGCAAGGGGGGGCCCCCAGTGCTTGTGCAAAAGGTGTGCAAGGTTTGTGGAAGGGGGTCCCCTGGTGCTTGTGCAATGAGTGTGCAAGGTTTGTGCAAGGGGGGGGCAGTGCTTGTGCAACGGGTGTGCAAGGAGCGTGCAAGGGGGGGGCCTGGTGCTTGTGCAAGGGGTGTGCAAGGTTTGTGCAACAGGGGGTGTGCAAGGGGGTCCCCCCAGTGCTTGTGCAAGGGGCGTGCAAGGTTTGTGCAAAGGGGGGGCTGGTTCTTGTGCAAAGGGCGTGCGAGGTTTGTGCAAGGGGGGGAGTGCGAAGGGGGGGGCCCCGGCGCTTGTGCAAAGGGTGCGGGAGGTTTGTGCGACGCCAGGGGTTGCACGAGGGCCCCGCGGTGCTCGTGCAAGGGGCGTGCAAGGCCTTGGGGACGTGGGTTTGGGGACAAGGGGACCCATGGGGGATTTGGGGGGCTGGGTTTGGGGTCACGGGGACCCACAGGGACCCCGGGGTGTGGGGAGGGCACCCATGGGTGTAGGGCGATGAGGACCCCGAGATGGGGACATTGGGGACATTGGGGACATGGGGACACAGGCGTCGGGTCCCAGGCACCCAGGGGACTCAGAGCTGGGTTTTGGGATTTGGGGACCCAAATTTGGGGACACGACCCAGAGATGGGGACACAGGGACTTAGGGGACTCAAGGGGCCGGGTTTTGGGATTTGGGGACCCAGGTTTTGGGATGTGACCCAGCCATGGGGTCACGGGGACCCAGGGGACTCAAGGGGCTGGGTTTTGGGATTTGGGGACCTGTGGGATTTGGGGACCCAGGTCTTGGGACATGGGCACCCAGGGGACTCAAAGAGCCAGGTTTGGGGATTTGGGGACCCAGGTACTGGGACATGGGGACCCAGGGCACTCGAGGAGCTGGGTTTTGGGATTTGGGTTCCTGTGGGACTTGAGGCTCTGGGTTTGGGGATTTGGGGACCCAGGTTTAGGGACGTTTTTGGGTTTTTGAGGTCCCATTTTTTTGGGGACCCAGGTGTAGGGACATGACCCGGCTACGGGGACTGATGGCACTCAAAGAGCCGGGTTTGGGGTCTCGGCCACCCGCGTCCCCGTTGTCCTGCTGCGGGGTCGACCCTATGGGACTTCGGGGTCAGCCCCTGGGGGATTTCCTGGTGCCCCCCCAGGGCTGAGCTGGGTCTTGGGATTTGGGGACCCAGGTTTGGGGACATGACCCAGAGATGGGGACTGATGGCACTCAAAGAGCTGGGTCTGGGGTCTTGGGCACCCGTGTCCCCATTGTCCCAGTGTGGGGTCAACCCCATGGGACTTTGGGGGGTGACCCCATGGGATTTTCTGGTGCCCCCCCAGGGCTGAGCTGGGTTTTGGGATTTGGGGACCCAGGTATAGGGACATGACCCAGGGCACTTGAGGAGCTGAGTTTGGGGTCTTGGCCAGCTGCATCCCTGGTGTCCCACTGCAGGGGTGACCCTATGCGACTTTGGGGGTGGCCCTGTGGGATTTTTTGGTGCCACCGCCAGGGCTGAGCTGGGCTTTGGGATTTGGGGACCCAGGTATTGGGGCCACAGGCACCGAGGGCACTCAAAGAGCCAAGTTTGGGGTCTTGGGCAGTTGAGGAGCTGGGTTTGGGGTCTCAGCCACCCACATCCCTGTTGTCCTGCTGTGGGGTCGACCCTATGGGATTTGGGGGCCGCCCCTGTGGGATGTTTTGGTGCCCCCCCAGGGCTGAGCTGGGCTTTGGGATTTGGGATTGACCCAGACACAGGGACCCAGGGCACTTGAGGAGCTGAATTTGGGGTCTCAGCCACCCCCATCCCCAGCGTCCCACTGCGGGGTCGACCCCGTGTGACTTTGGGGGCCACCCCTATGGGATTTCCTGGTGCCCCCCCAGGGCTGAGCTGGGCTTTGGGATTTGGGGACCCAGGTATAGGGACATGACCCAGACACGGGGTCTTGGGCACTGAGGGCACTCAGAGAGCCGAGTTTGGGGTCTTGGGCACTTGAGGAGCTGGGTTTGGGGTCTCAGCCACCCCCATCCCCAGCATCCCACTGCGGGGGTGACCCTATGGGACTTTGGGGGCCGCCCCTATGGGATTTTCCGGTGCCCCCCCAGGGCTGAGCTGGGTTTGGGGATTTGGGGAACCAGATATTGGGACATGACCCAGAGATGGGGACCTGGGGGACTCGAAGAGCCAAGTTTGGGGTCTTGGCCACCCCCTTCCCCAGCGTCCCACTGCGGGGGTGACCCCATGGGACTTTGGGGGGTGACCCCATGGGATTTTTTGGTGCCCCCCCAGAGCTGAGCTGGGTTTGGGCTTTGGGATTGACCCAGACACAGGGACCCAGGGCACTTGAAGAGCCGGGTTTGGGGTCATCGGCCACCCGCATCCCTGGGGCGACCCTATGGGACTTTGGGGGCCGCCCCTATGGGATTTTTCGGTGCCCCCCCAGGGCTGAGCTGGGCTTTGGGATTTGGGGACCCAGGTTTGGGGACATGACCCAGACACGGGGTCTTGGGCACTGAGGGCACTCAAAGAGCCGAGTTTGGGGTCTTGGGCACTTGAGGAGCTGGGTTTGGGGTCTCAGCCACCTGCATCCCCGTTGTCCCACTGCGGGGGTGACCCTATGGGACTTTGGGGGCCGCCCCTATGGGATTTTTCGGTGCCCCCCCCAGGGCTGAGCCGGGTTTTGGGATTTGGGGACCCAGGTATTGGGACATGACCCAGGGCACTTGAGGAGCCGGGTTTGGGGTCTCAGCCACCCCCATCCCCAGCGTCCCACTGCGGTGTCGACCCCGTGTGACTTTGGGGGCCGCCCCTATGGGATTTTTCGGTGCCCCCCCCAGGGCTGAGCTGGGCTTTGGAATTTGGGGACCCAGGTTTGGGGACATGACCCAGAGATGGGGTCTTGGGCACTGAGGGCACTCAGAGAGCCGAGTTTGGGGTCTTGGGCACTTGAAGAGCTGGGTTTGGGGTCTCAGCCACCCCCATCCCCATTGTCCCACTGCGGGGGTGACCCCATGGGACTTTGGGGGCCACCCCTGTGGGATTTTCTGGTGCCCCCCCAGGGCTGAGCTGGGTTTGGGGATTTGGGGACCCAGGTATAGGGACATGACCCAGAGATGGGGTCACAGGCACCGAGGGCACTCAGAGAGCCGAGTTTGGGGTCCCGCTGCGGGGGCGACCCTATGGGACTTTGGGGGCCGCCCCTATGGGATTTTTTGGTGCCCCCCCCTAGGGCTGAGCTGGGCTTTGGGATTTGGGGACCCAGGTATTGTGGCCACAGGCACTGAGGGCACTCAAAGAGCCGGGTTTGGGGTCTTGGCCACCCTCGTCCCTGGGGCAACCCCATGGGACTTTGGGGGGTGACCCTATGGGATTTTCCGGTGCCCCCCCAGGGCTGAGCCGGGTTTTGGGATTTGGGGACCCAGGTATTGGGACATGACCCAGGGCACTTGAGGAGCCGGGTTTGGGGTCATCGGCCACCCACATCCCTGGGGCGACCCCATGGTACTTTGGGGCCACCCCTATGGGATTTTCCGGTGCCCCCCCCAGGGCTGAGCCGCGCGGGGCTGCCTTTCGGGCTGGTTCGCCGGGAGCTGGCGTGCGAGGGGTACCCCCTGGAGCTGCGCTGCCCCGGCAGCGACGTGGTGCTGGTGGAGAACGCCAACTACGGGCGCACCGACGACAAAATCTGCGACGCCGACCCCTTCCAGATGGAGAACGTGCAGTGCTACCTGCCCGACGCCTTCAAGATCATGGCGCAGAGGTTGGGGGGGGGAAAAAATTGGGGAAAAATAGGGTGGGGGGGTAAAATGGGGGGTGGGGAGGTGTGGGGAGGGGTAGGGGGACGGGGGGTGGGGGTAAGGGGGGATGTGGGGGAGATATAGGGGGATATGGATAGGGGTGTGGGGGGGATAGAGGGGGTATGGGGGGGCTGGGGGGTAAATGGGGGGGTCGGGGGGAAATGGGGGTGTGGGGGGGTGTGGGGAGGGGTAGGGGGATGGGGGATGTGGGGATAAGGGGGATGTGGGGATAGGGGGGATAAAGGGGGATGTGGATAGGGGGTGTGGGGGGGATAGAGGGGGTATGGGGGGCTGGGGGGGTAAATGGGGGGTGGGGGGAAATGGGGGGTGTGGGGAGGGGGTGGGGAGGGGTAGGGGGTGGTCGGTGTGGGGATAAGGGGGGATGTGGGGATAGGGGGGATAAAGGGGGATGTGGATAGGGGTGTGGGGGGGATAGAGGGGGTATGGGGGGGCTGGGGGGGTAAATGGGGGTGGGGGGAAATGGGGGGTGTGGGGAGGGTGTGGGGAGGGGTAGGGGGTGGTCGGTGTGGGGATAAGGGGGGATGTGGGGATGGGGGGATAAAGGGGGATATGGATAGGGGGTGTAGGGGGGATAGGGGGTATGGGGGCTGGGGGGGTAAATGGGGGGTGGGGGAAATGGGGGTGGGGGGGTGGGGAGGGGGTGGGGAGGGGTAGGGGGACGGGGGATATGGGGATAAGGGGACATGGGGGGACGTGGGGACAGAGGGACATGGGGGGGCAAAGGGGATTTGGGGACATTGAGAGGCTGTGGGGACACTGGGACATTTGGGGGGCAGTGGGGACGTCTGGGAGCTTGGGGGACGTTTGGGCGGGGCGGGGACTTTTCGGAGCTGGGTCCCCGTGTCCCCTCTCCCCCAACCCCCCCATATCCTCGCCCCCACGTCCCCGTGTCCCCCCTCTCTCCCCCACCCCACATCCCCGTCCCCTGTCCCTGTCCCCACCCCATATCCTTGTCCCCACATCCCTGTCCCCACATCCCCATCCCTGTGTCCCCTCTCTCTCCCCCTCCCGGTGTCCCCGTCCCCCCCGTGTCCCCGTCCGCCCCCCCAGGTGCAACAACCGCACCCAGTGCGTGGTGGTGGCCGGCTCCGACGCTTTCCCCGACCCCTGCCCCGGCACCTACAAGTACCTGGAGGTGCAGTACGACTGCGTGCCCTACAGTGAGTCCTGCCCCACGGCGCCCTGCCCCATGGCGGCCCCAGCCCCACAGCGCCCCGACCCATAACACCCAGACCTACAGAAACCCACCCCATAGCACCCAGCCCCATAGAGCCCTACAGTGCCCCATAGCGCCCCATAGAGCCCCATAGTGCCCCACAGCATGTGTGGCACCCCATAGAGCCCCACAGCACCCCATAGTACCCCATAGAGCCCCACTGTGCCCCACAGCACCCTACAGTGCCCCATAGCACCCTATAGTGACCCACAGCGCCCTACAGTGCCCCATAGTGTCCCACAGCACCCCATAGTACCCCATAGAGCCCCACAGTGCCCCACAGCGCCCCATAGAGCCCTACAGCACCCCATAGCGCCCCACAGCGCCCCATAGAGCCCTACAATACCCTATAGCGCCCCATAGCACCCCACAGCACCCTATAGCACCCCATAGTGCCCCATAGCGCTCCATAGTGCCCCATAGCACCCTATAGTGCCCCATAGCACCCTATAGTGCCCCACAGCGCCCCATAGGGCCCAGCCCCATAGCGCCCCATAGCACCCACAGCACCCTGGGGTCCTTCCCTGGGGGTGGGCGGGGTCAGAGTGGAAACAGGAAGTTCCGCCCCCACAAGGAACAGGAAGTTCCGCCTCCATCAAGAACAGAAAGTATAGCCTCCATAGAGAACAGGAAGTTCCGCCTCCTCGGTGAGCAGAACAGGAAGTCCCACCTCTGTAGCCAGGGCCAGGCAGGAAGTCCCGCCTCCGCAGCCGGCGTAAAGCAGGAAGTCCCGCCCCTAGAGACAGCAAAAAGGCAGGAAGCCCCGCCCCCCTCGGACCAATGCACCCCGGAAGTCCCGCCCCCCACTGAGAGAAGGCAGCCCGGAAGTCCCGCCCCCGGGCAGGGCAGAACAGGAAGTGCCCGCCGCGGTGCATTGTGGGCCGGGTCTCTCCCCAGGTAGCGGCGCGGGACCCGCCCCTCCCCCATCCCCTCCCCCTTCCCCCCCGTTTTTTGCTTTGCAGGAACCGGAGGGGAGCAGCGGGGGAGGGGCCGGGGGGGGGGGGCACGGACATGCTAAGAACACGCCAAGGGCACGCGGACATGGCAAGAACATGCTAAGAACATGCTAAGGGCGCACACAGACGCCAAGAACATGCTAAGAACATGCTAAGAGCACACACAAACACGCCAAGAACATGTCAAGAGCACACAGACATGGCAATAACATGCCAAGAACATGCTAAGAGCACACAGACATGGAAAGAACATGCTAAGAGCACACACAGACGCCCAGAACATGCCAAGAACATGCTAAGAGCACATGGACACGCCAAGTGCATGCCAAGCACATGGACACGCTAAGAACATGCCAAGGACATGCTAAGAGAACACATGGATGTGCTCAGAATGGGCTAAGAGCACACGGGCATGCCACAAACATGCCAAGCACACGCTAGGAGCACACACGGACATGCCAAGCACACGCCTGGCACACGCTGAGTGCAGACACAGCCAAGCACACGCCAGGCACATGCTAAGCACATGCCAAGCACACGGGGTGTGCTGGAACATGTTAGGCACATAGCACATGTCAGGCACATGCTAACCACACGCCAGGCACATGACAAGCATCTGCCTGTGGTGTGCTGGGACATGTGAAGAACATGCTAGGCACACTGAGCTCATGCCAAGCACATGCCTGCAATGTGCTGGAACACACCAAGCACATGCTAAGCACACACCAAGCACACACCAGGCACATGCTAAGCACATGCCAAGCACACACCAGATGCACATCAAGCACATGCCTGTGGTGTGCTGGAACACACCAAGCACATGCCAAGCACATGCCTGCAGTGTGCTGGAACACACCAAGGACATATTAAGCACACGCCAAGCACATGCTAAGCACATGCCTGCGGTGTGCTGGAACATGTTAAGCACATGCCAAGCACATGCTAACCACACGCCAGGCACACACCAAGCACACGCCAGGCACATGCCAAACACCTGCCTGCGGTGTGGTAGAACACGCTAAGAACACGCTAAGAACACGCTAAGAACACGCTAAGAACACGCCAAGCACACGCCAAGCACACGCCAAGCACACGCCAAGCTCCCCCCCTGCCCCGTGCCGGCCGTGTCCCCGTGACGCCGGCGCCGTGGGGCAGGGACGTGTGGGGCAGGGTGGGGGGGGGGCACTGTGGGGTGGGGGTGGGGGGGTTTTCGGGGTGGGTTTTGGGGTGGGGGGGGGGTTTGGGGGGGGGGGTCTGGGGGCGCCCTTTTCCTTTGCAGGTGTCGCCGTGGGGCCGAGCCCCCCCCCCCGTGGGGCCGTGCCCCCCCCCCGCCGCCGCTCTCTCTCCTTCGCTTCCTTCCAGGGCCGGGACCCCCGGGGGGGGGGATTTGGGGGAGGGGGAGGGGAACAAGGGGGGGTGGGGAGGGGAAGGGGAAAAGGGGAGGGGGTGGGGGAGGGGATTGAGGGGGGGGGAGCCCTGTCCGGCCCTCTGTCTGTCTGTCTGGCCGTCCATCCGTGGTGCCCCCCCCCGGCCATCCGTCTGTCCGCCTGTCCCGTTGTCTGTCCGTCCGTCCGTCCCGCTCCTTCCTCCCCCTGTCCGTCCGTCTGTCTGTCCTGCGAAATGTCCGTCTGTCCGTCTGTCTGTCTGTCTGTCCATCCGTCCGTCCCGTTCCCTGTCTGTCTGTCCGTCCATCCGTCCCGCTCCTTCCTCCCCGTGTCCGTCTGTCCGTCCATCCCCTTCCCTGTCCGTCCGTCTGTCCCGTTACCTCTCTGTCCGTCCGTCCATCCCGCTCCTTCTTTCCTGTGTCCGTCTGTCCGTCCATCCCCTTCCCTGTCCGTCTGTCCGTCCCATTACCTCTCCATCCATCCACCCCATTCCCTGTCCGTCTGTCTGTCCATCCTGCTCCTTCCTCCCTGTGTCCGTCTGTCCCGTTACCTCTCCGTCCATCCGTACCTCTCCATCCATCCACCCCATTCCCTGTCCGTCCGTCCGTCCCGCTCCTCCCTGTGTCCGTCTGTCCCATTCCTTTTCCGTCTGTCTGTCCTGCTCCTTCCTCCCTGTGTCCATCTGTCCGTCCATCCCCTTACCTGTCCACCCCATTCCCTGTCCGTCCGTCCATCCCACTCCTCCCTGTGTCCAGCTGTCCCGTTACCTCTCCGTCCATCCATCCGTCCATCCCCTTACCTGTCCGTCCATCTGTCCGTCCATCCCCTTCCCTGTCCATCCGTCTGTCCTGTTACCTGTCCATCTGTCCACCCATCCCGTTACCGTCCATCCGTCTGTCCGTCCGTCCATCCTCTTCCCTGTCTGTCTGTCCCGTTACCTCTCCGTCCATCCGTCCGTCCGTCCATCCCTTTACCTGTCTGTCTGTCCTGCTCCTTCCTCCCTGTGTCCATCTGTCCATCCATCCCCTTACCCGTCCGTCCATCCATCCATCTTGTTCCCTGTCTGTCTGTCCGTCCATCCTGCTCCTCCTTGTGTCCGTCTGTCCCATTCCTTTTCTGTCTGTCTGTCCATCCCCTTCCCTGTCCGTCCGTCCTGCTCCTTCCTCCCTGTGTCCATCTGTCCGTCCCATTCCCTGTCCGTCCATCCATCCGTCCATCCCACGATGTGTCCGTCTGTCCGTCCGTCCATCCTGCTCCCTGTCCGTCTGTCCGTGTCCGTCTGTCCGGCTCCTTCCTCCCCGTGTCCGTCTGTCCGTCCCGTCACCTTTCCATCCATCCACCCCATTCCCTGTCCGTCTGTCCGTCTGTCCGTCCACCCCACTCTTTCCTCTCCGTGTCCGTCCTTCCTCCCCCCCCCCCAAAAAAAAAAAACCCAACCCGGGGCCATCGGGGCCCCCCCGGGAACAGGAGGAGGGGAGTGGAGTGTGGGGGGAGGGGGGGGTCGAATCTTTCTGGGGTGGGGGGGGGGGGAAAAGTGGGGACCCCCTCCCCCCACCCCCCCATCCTCGGGGCCCCCCGGAGCCGTGGGGCCGGGGGGGGGCGAAGCCGTTTAATCTCTCTTCTCTTTGTCTCCTCTCTCGCCCCCGCCCGTGTGTCCCCCCCCTCCCCCCCCCCCATTTGTCCCCCCCCCTCGTCCCCTGTCCCCCCGTGCCCCCCCCCCCCTCCTCCCCCCTTTTCTTCCGGTGCTAAAAGTAGGAGTGGAGCCAAAAGGTAACGCGACGCCCGGCCCCCCACGACCCCCCCAACCCCCCCCCCATCCCAAAATCCTCCATCCTGGCCCCAAACCCGGCCCCTGAACCCCCCCCTCAAAAAAAAAAAAAAAAAAAAAAAAAAAAAAAAAAAACTGACCTCAAATCCTGACCCCAAAACCCTGACCCTAAAACCTGACCCCCCCCCCCCCCAAAACCCTGACCCCAAATCCTGACCCCCCCCACATCTGGCCCCAAATCCTGACCCCCCCCTCCAATCCCATGCCCCCAAATCCCCCAATCTGGCCCCAAATCCTCCCCCAAATCCCCCCGACCCCAAATCCCCCCATTTGACCCCAAATCCCCCACCTTGACCCCAAATCCCCCCGACCCCAAATCCCCCCAATCCCACCCCCTCCCCACCCCAACCCCCCGCCCCCTTCCCACTGCTCTGCCCCCCCAAATCCCCCCGTCCCCAAAATCCCCCCGACCCCAAAATCCCCGCTCTTCACCCCAAAAGGCGCTGCCCCCCACCTCCGCCCTGCCCCCCCGGCTCCCCCGCACCCCAAAATGCCCCCCCCAAGCCCCACCCCCACCTCCCAGCCCCCCAACTTGCCCAAATTCCCCCCAATTCCCCCCAAATCGCCCTGCCCCCCACCCTACACCCTCCCCAACCCCTCCCCCAACAGAACCCCCAAATTCCCCCGATTTTGCCCCAAATCCCTCCCTACCCCCCCCCGCAACCCCCGGGCTGGGGGTCCCCATTAGCACAGGAAGGGGTTAAACGCCCCCCCAATTAGGGGCGCTAATTAGCTCTAATTAATCCTAATTAGCCCCCCCAAAGCCCCCGAGGGACCCCCAGGGTCCCCACCCCCCAGGGGGGGGACCCCAAAGTCCCCCCCCCCCATAGGGGACCCCCAGCCCCCCCAGGACCCCCCCCAAATTTCTGCCCCCCCCCCAAGGGGCATTGGGGGTCCCAGGGAGGGGGCGAGGGGAGGAAGGCCGGGGCGCCCCCCAAAAAAATCCCCCCCCCAGAGACCCCAAAGGCTGCAGAGAGGCCCCAAAAGGACCCCCCGAAGGAATTTGCCCCCCGGCAGCTTGGGGTGTGGGGGGGCAATTTTGGGGGCAGGGGTAGTTAGGGGGGGTAGTTAGGGGGCAGTTAGGGGTGGGGTAATTGGGGGGGCAGTTAGGGTGGGGGGTAGTTATGGGGCTGGGGGGCAGTTAGGGGTGGGGGGCAGTTAGGGGGTGGGGGGTAGTTATGGGGCTGGGGGGGCAGTTAGTGGGCTGGGGGGGGGTAGTTAGGGGTGGGGGGGTAGTTAGGGGGCTGGGGGGCAGTTAGGGGTGGGGGTAGTTAGGGGGTGGGGGGGTAGTTATGGGGCAGGGGCAGTTGTGGGGTGG
Source organism: Aythya baeri (assembly GCA_026413565.1). Taxonomy (NCBI): domain Eukaryota; kingdom Metazoa; phylum Chordata; class Aves; order Anseriformes; family Anatidae; genus Aythya; species Aythya baeri. The sequence continues at coordinate 696,973 of CM048640.1, forward strand.
GGGCACTTATGGGGCTGGGGGCAGCAAGGCAGGCAGGGGGCTATTTTTTTGGGGGGGGCAATTAGGAGCAGCCAGGGGGCAGTTGTGGGGCTGGGGGGCAGTTAGGGGTAGTTAGGGGGCAGTTGTGGGGTGGGGGGCAGTCAGGGGGTAATTAGGGGGCAGTTTTTTTGGGGGGGCAGCTAGGGGGCAGCCAGGGGGCAGTTTTGGGGTGGGGGGCATTTTGGGGCAGTTAGGGGGCAGTTTTGAAGTGGGGGGCAGTTTTGGGGCAGTTAGGGTCAGCCAGGGGGCAGTTAGAGGGCAATTTTGGGGCTGGGGGGCAGTTTTTTATTTTTTGGGGGGGGGGGCAGTTGGGGCAGCCCCCGGGGGCGCGCAGCCAGGGTTGACCCCCCCATGTCTCTCTCTCTCTCTGTGTCGCTGTCGCAGGCGCGGGGGGGGGCTTTTTTGGGGGGGGGGGGGGCAGAAGCCCACTGGGGATTTGGGGGGGGTCTTGGGGTTGGGGGGGGCCGGGGGCGGCGGCTTCTTCCCACAGGTGCCCCAGGAGCGGGGCCGCGGCCTTGGGGGGGGCAACGGGGGGGGGCGGGGGGGGGCCCTAACGTCTCTCTCTCCTCCTCCTCCTCCCACAGGGCCCGGCCCCCCCCCCGCCGCGCCCCCCGGACCGCGGGGCCCCCCGCCTGTGAGTGTCCCCCCCCCGGGGACCCCCCCCAACAGGGGAACCCCCCCGGGGACCCCTCCCACCGCCCGCCCCCTCCCCCCCCATTGCCCCTCCCTCAGTGTCCCCCTCGCCCCCCCCCCCCATATCGTGACACCCCCCGGTAGCAAGGGGGGGGGCCATGCACACGCGTGTGCCAGGGGGGGGTCACGGAGAGGCACACGCGTGTGTGAGAGGCGGGGGGGGCACACGCGTGTGCGAGGGCACGGCCCCGGGGGTGCACACACGCGTGTGCAAGGGGGGGGCACGTGTAAGTGCACACGCGTGTGGAAATCACGGGGGGGGAGAGTGGCACGTGGGGACACGCGTGTGTGACACTGAGGTCACGTGGGCACACGCGTGTGACATGAGGGGCACGTGGACACACACATGTGACACCAAGGTCACGTGGGCACACGCGTGTGACACTGAGGTCACGTGGACACGTGTGTAACACGAGGGTCATGTGGGCACACGCGTGTGATGGGCACGTGGGCATACGTGTGACACCAAGGTCACGTGGGCACACGCGTGTGACAGGAGGGTCACATGGGCACACGCGTGTGATGATCATGTGGGCACACGTGTGTGACACAAGGGTCACATGGACACACGCGTGTGACACGAGGGTCACGTGGGCACATGTGTGTGACACCAATGTCACATGGACATACATGTGTGTGACATGAGGGTCACGTGGACACACGCGTGTGACACCGAGGTCACATGGACACACACGCGTGTGACACCGAGGTCACATGGACACACACGCGTGTGACACGGAGGTCACATGGACACGTGTGTAACACGAGAGTCACGTGGGCACACGCGTGTGACACCAATGTCACATGGACACACATGCGTGTGACACCGAGGTCACATGGGCACACACGCGTGTGACATCACGCTCACGTGTGCACACGCGTGTGCCGCTCAGCCACGCGTGTGCAACCCCTCCCTGTGCACACGCGTGTGCACACACACACACACACACAGCCAGGAGCCCCCCCGTGAGCTCCCACACGCGTGTGCACCCCCCGCCACCCCCCACCCCCTCCTTGCACACGCGTGTGCCCCCGCACACTCCCACGCGTGTGCAAGCCCCCTTGTTTTTTTTTTTTGGGGGGGGGGGGCGCCTCCTCCCCTCGGTACAATTTAGGGGGTCTCCATACCACGGGGGCGTCTCTATGCCGGGGGCCCCCCTTGTGTGTGTGTGTGTGTGTGTGCGTGCACACGCGTGTGCCCCCCCTGCCCCCCCCCCTTTCTCTCCCCGCAGCTTTAACCCCCGTTTCTCTCCCCCAGCCTCTCTGCAGCGGCGCCGGACACCGGGACCACGCGGTCGCCCCCCCCCCCCAAAAAAAAATAAAAATTTTCCTCCCCCCCCTCGCATCCTTTCCACCCCCCCTTTTTCGACGATTTGGGGGTCCCCGCGGCCCCCCGCCCCCGATCAACCCTGGCTGTGGGTAACGGGGCGGGGGGGGGGAGGGGGCGGGAAGGGACCCCCTGTTTTTAGGACCCCCTTTTTAGGATCTTCTGTTTTAGGACCCCCCCCCCTCGTTTCAGGACCCCCCCCTCATTTCAGGACCCCCCCGTCGTTTCAGGACCCCCCCCTCGTTTCAGGACCCCCTCCTCATTTCAGGACCCCCCCTTCCTCCTTTTAGGCCCCCCTCCTCATTTTAGGACCCCCTCGTTTTAGGGCCCCCCTTCAGGACCCCCCGACCTTCTCTCGGAGGACTGAACCCCCCCCTCCCCACCCCCCCCCCCGGTGCCTTTCCCCTTTACCCCCTCCCTCCAGGTTTGGGACCCCCCCCAAACCCTGCTCCCCCTTTCTCTCTCCCCCCCCCCCGGGGCCGCCCCCTGCCCCCCCGGCCGGGGCCCCCCAGGCGCTGATGAAACCGCTTCTCTTTTCTCTCCTGCTTCTCGCCGCCCCCCCTGTCCCTGTCCCCCTGTCTGTCCCCCCCCCGACCCCCCTCGTCCCCCCCCGTGTGTCCCCCTGCCCCCTGTGGCTGTCCCCATGTCCCCCTCCCCCCCCCCGTCTGTCCCCACGCTCACCCCGTGTCCCCATCCCCACCCCCCACATCTGTCCCCGTGTCCCCCCATGTCCCCATCTCCATCCCCACACCCCCCATCTCCCCCATGCCCCCCATCCACCCCCATCCCCCCATCCATCCCCATCTCCCCACATCCCCCCATCCACCCCCATCCTCCCCATCTGCCCCCCACGTCCCCCCATCCATCCCATGTCCCCCCATCTCCCCCCACGTCCCCCCATCCCCCCATGCCCCCATCTCCCCCCATCCACCCCCATCTCCCCCACGTCCCCCCATCCACCCCCCATCCATCCCCATCTCCCCCATGCCCCCCATGTCCCCCCACGTCCCCCCACATCCCCCCATCCACCCCATGTCCCCCCATCTCCCCCATCCACCCCACACCCCCATCTGCCCCCCACGTCCCCCCATCCACCCCATGTCCCCCCATCTCCCCCATCCACCCCACACCCCCCATCTGCCCCCCACGTCCCCCCGTCCATCCCATGTCCCCCCATCTCCCCCACATCCCCCCATCCACCCCCATCCCCCCATGTCCCCCATCCACCCCCACATCCCCCCATCCCCCCACATCCCCCCACACCCCCCATCCACCCCCATCTCTCCCCCACACCCCCCATCCACCCCCATCCATCCCCATCTCCCCCATCTCCCCCACATCCCCCCATCTCCCCCATCTCCCCCCATCTTCCCCCATGTCCCCCCCATCCACCCACACCCCCCATCTCCCCCATCCACCCCCATCCCCCCATCTCCCCACATCCCCCCATCTCCCCCCCATCCACCCCATTTCCTCCCCATCCCTCCATCCCCCCATCCATCCCCCATCTCCCCCATCTCCCCCATCTCCCCCCACATCCCCCCATCTCCCCCCATCTCCCCCCATCTCCCCCCACACCCCCCACATCCCCCCATCTCCCCCCACACCCCCATCTCCCCCATCCACCCCCACCTCCCCATCTCCCCCATCTCCCCCCACATCCCCCCTACACCCCCCATCCACCCCCCACCCCCTCCCCCTTACCCCCCTCCCCCTTACCCCCCACCCCCCCACCCCACCCCCTCACAGTCTTCGTCTGCCCGGGCCGCCTGCGCCGCGTGGGCCCGGCCACTTCCAGCCACCGCTCCGAGCACCGCGCCGGCTCCTGGTGCCGGGACCCCCTCCAAGCGGGCGACCGCCTCTACGTGCTCCCATGGGCGCCCTACCGCGCCGACACCTTGGCCGAATACGCCTCGTGGGAAGCCTTCGCCGGCGCCCGCCACACCACCACCTACCGCCTGCCCAGCCGCGCCGACGGCACCGGTTTCGCCGTCTACGACGGCGCCGTCTTCTACAACAAGGAGCGCACCCGCAGCGTGGTCAAGTTCGACCTGCGCACCCGCATCAAGAGCGGCGAGGCCGTGGTGGGGGCGGCCAACTACCACGACACCTCGCCCTACCGCTGGGGGGGCAAAACCGACATCGACCTGGCGGTGGACGAGGAAGGGCTGTGGGTGCTCTACGCCACCGAGGGGAACGGGGGGAGGCTGGTGGTCAGCCAGCTCAACCCCTACACGCTGCGCTTCGAGGGGACGTGGGACACGGGGTACGATAAACGGGCGGCCTCCGACGCCTTCATGGCCTGCGGGGTGCTCTACGTGGTGCGCAGCGCCTACGAGGATGATGATGGTGGTGGTGGTGAGGAAGGCGGCGAGGGGGGTCCCGCCGACCGGCTGGCTTACGCCTTCGACACGCGGGCGGGGAGGGGGGCGCCGCTGGAGGTGGCGTTCCCCAACCCCTATCGCTTCGTCTCCTCCGTGGGCTACAACCCCCGCGACAACCAGCTCTACGTCTGGAACAACCACTTCGTGCTGCGCTACGGCCTTGACTTCGGGCCCCCCGAGCCGGGAGATGGTGAGGAGGGGGGGGCTCCGAGGGGATGGGGAGGGGGGAGACGGGGGTGGGAGGCACTTTTGGGGTGCCCCCAGTAGCTGGGAGGGCTGCAGAGGGAGGTTTGGGGTGGCTGCAGGCACCTTTGGGGTGCCCCCAGTGGCTGGGGTGGCTGCAAGGGGAGGTTTGGGGGGGCCTGGAATCACTTTTGGGGTGTCCCTGGTAGCTAGGGTGGCTGCAGGGTGCCGTTTGGGGCATCTGGAGGCACTTTTGGGGTGCGCCAGGTGGCTGGGGTCACTTCGTGCTGCGCTACGGCCTCGACTTCGGGCCCCCGAGCCGGGAGATGGTGAGGAGGGGGGGGGGCTCAGAGGGATGGGGAGGGGGACAAGGGGGTGGGAGGCACTTTTGGGGTGCCCCAGGTGGCTGGGGGGGAGGTTTGGGGTGGCTGGAGGCAGTTTTGGGGTGCCCCCAGTGGCTATGATGTGAGGTTTGGGGTGTCTGGAGGCACTTTTGGGGTGCCCCCACTAGCTGGGGTGGCTGCAGGGTGCTGTTTGAGGCATCTGGAGGCACTTTTGGGGTGTCCCAGATGCATGGGGTCACTGCAGGCTGCAGTTTGGGGCATCCAGAGTCACTTTTGGGGTGCCCCCAGTAGCTGGGGTGGCTGCAGGGGGTGGTTTGGGGTGTCTGGAGGCACTTTTGGGGTGTCCCATGTGGCTGGGGTCACTTCGTGCTGCGCTACGGCCTCGACTTCGGGCCCCCCGAGCCGGGAGATGGTGAGGAGGGGGGGGCTCTGAGGGGATGGGGAGGGGGGAGACGGGGGTGGGAGGCAGTTTTGGGGTGCCCCAGGTGGCTGGGAGGGAGGTTTGGGGTGTCTGGAGGCACTTTTGGGGTGCCCCAGATGCATGGGGTCACTGCAGGCTGCAGTTTGGGGCATTCAGAGTCACTTTTGGGGTGCCCCAGGTGGCTGGGGGGGAGCGTGGGGTGGTTTGGGGGCACAGTAGGTCTGTATGGGGTGTCCCTAGTAGCTGGGGTGGCTGCAAGGGGAGGTTTGGGGTGGCTGGAGGGACTTGTGGGGTGCCCCCAGTGGCTGAGGTGGCTGCAGGGGGAGGATTGGGGTGGCTGGAGGCACTTTTGGGGTGCCCCAGGTGGCTGGGATCACTGTGGGCTACAGTTTGGGGCATCCAGAGTCACTTTTGGGGTGCCCCCAGTAGCTGGGGTGGCTGCAGGGGGTGGTTTGGGGTGTCTGGAGGCACTTTTGGGGTGCCCCAGGTGGCTGGGAGGGAGGTTTGGGGTGTCTGGAGGCACTTTTGGGGTGTCCCATGTGGTTGGGGTCACTTCGTGCTGCGCTACGGACTCGACTTCGGGCCCCCCGAGCTGGGAGATGGTGAGGAGGGGGGGGTCTGAGGGGATGGGGAGGGGGACATGGGGGTGGGAGGCACTTTTGGGGTGTCCCAGATGCATGGGGTCACTGCAGGCTGCAGTTTAGGGCATCCAGATTCACTTTTGGGGTGTCCCAGGTGGCTGCGCAGGGTGTGGGGGGAGGTTTGGGGTGTCTGGAGGCACTTTTGGGGCACCCCCAGTAGCTGGAAGGGCTGCAGAGGGAGGTTTGGGGTGGCTGCAGGCACTTTTGGCGTGCCCCCAGTGGCTATGATGTGAGGTTTGGGGTGTCTGGAGGCAGTTTTGGGGTGTCCCAGATGCCTGGGGTCACTGCAGGATGAAGTTTGGGGCATCTGAAGTCACTTTTGGGGTGCCCCAGGTGGCTGGGGTGGCTGCAGGGGGTGGTTTGGGGTGTCTGGAGGCAGTTTTGGGGTGTCCCATGTGGCTGGGGTCACTTCGTGCTGCGCTACGGCCTCGACTTCGGGCCCCCCGAGCCGGGAGATGGTGAGGAGGGGGCTCTGAGGGGATGGGGAGGGGGGACATGGGGGTGGGAGGCACTTTTGGGGTGCCCCAGGTGGCGGGGGGGGTGGTTGGGGGGGGCTGGAGGCACTTTTGGGGTGTCCCAGATGCATGGGGTCACTGCAGGCTGCAGTTTAGGGCATCCAGAGTCACTTTTGGGGTGTCCCCGGTAGCTGGGGGGGCTGCAGAGGGAGGTTTGGGGTGTCTGCAGGCACTTTTGGGGTGCCCCCAGTGGCTGGGGTGGCTGCAGGGTGCTGTTTGAGGCATCTGGAGGCACTTTTGGGGTGTCCCAGATGCCTGGAGTCCACTGTGGGGTGAGGTTTGGGGCATTTGAGGCACTTTTGGGGTGCCCCAGGTGGCTGCACAGGGTGTGGGGGGAGGCTTGGGGTGTCTGGAGGCACTTTTGGGGTGCCCCCAGTAGCTGGGGCGGCTGCAGGGTGCCGTTTGGGGCATCTGGAGGCACTTTTGGGGTGTCCCAGGTGGCTGCACAGGGTGTGGGGGGAGCTTTGGGGGGACAGGAGGCAGTTTTGGGGTGTCCCAGATGCATGGGGTCACTGCAGGCTGCAGTTTGGGGCATCTAAAGTCACTTTTGGGGTGCTCCAGGTGGCTGGGGTCACTCTGGGGCTCAGTTTTGGGCATCCGTGCTCAATTTTGGGGTGCCCTGAGTATCTAGGGTGGCTGCAAGGGGAGGTTTGGGGGGGCCTGGAGGCACTTTTGGGGTGCCCCCGGTAGCTGGGGTGGCTGCAAGGGGAGGTTTGGGGTGTCTGGAGGCACTTTTGGGGTGTCCCAGCTGCCTGGGGTCGCTGCGGCCTGCAGTTTGGGGCATATGGAGGCACTTTTGGGGTGCCTGGGGTGGCTGTGGGGTGAGGTTTGGGGGGGCTGGAGGCACTTTTGGGGTGCCCCCGGTCGCTGGGGTGGCTGTGGGGTGCTGACCCGGGGTTCAGGCTCACTTTTGGGGTAGCCGGGTTTGCTGGGGGGGGGGTCCCCTGGGTGCCTGGAGCCATTTTGTGGGCGGTGAGGCCCTTACCTGCTCCGTGAGGCGGCTCCGTGACAGGGATCCTGTGAGGGGATCCTGTGGGGAGATCCTGTGAGGGGATGCGTGAGGAGATCTTGTGAGGGGATCCTTTGAGGGGATCCTGTGAGGATACGCGTGAGGGAATCGTGTGAGGGGGTCCTATGAAGGGGTTCTGTGAGGGGATCCTGTGAGGGGATCTTGTGAGGAGATCTTGTGAGGGGATCCTGTGAGATGTGTGAGGGGATGTGGGGGGATCCAGTGAGGGGATCCCATGAGGAGATCCTGTGGTGGGATGTGGGGGGGATCCTGTGAGGAGATCTTGTGAGGGGACACGGGGGGATCCCTTGAGGTGATGTGAAGGGATCCTGTGAGGGAATGTGGGGGGGATCCATTGAGGTGATCCTGTGAGGGGATCCATTAAGGTGATGTGGGGGAGATCCTGTGAGGGGATCCTGTGAGATGTGTGAGGGGATTGGGGGGATCCTGTGAGGAGATCCTGTGGTGGGGATCCTGTGAGGAAATCTTGTGAGGGGATCCCATGAGGAGATCCTGTGGTGGGGATCCTGTGAGGAGATCCCATGAGGACACCCCATGAGGGGACACGGGGGGCTCCCTTGAGGTGCTTTGTGTGTGGGGGGGAAGATCCAGTGAGGGGACCCCACGAGGAGATCCTGCGGTGGGATGTGTTGGGGATCCATTGAGGTGATCCTGTGAGGGGATCCATTAAGGTGATGTGGGGGGGGATCCGGTGAGGAGATCTTGTGAGGGGCCGCGGGGGCCTCCCTCGAGGTGCTGTGGGGGGGGAGATCCAGTGAGGGGACCCCACGAGGAGATCCTGCGGGGGGGATCCAGTGAGGAGACCCCACGAGGATCCCCCCCTCTCCCTCTCTCTCCCCACAGCCCCGCCGCCGTCCCCCCCCCCAGCGCCTCCCCTCCTCGGCCCACGGCCCCCGCAGCTCGGCCGCCCCCGGCCCCACTCCCACCGCCCGCAGGGAGCCCCCCCACAGCCAGGCCGGGCCCAGCAACCGGGGGCCAGGAGCAGGCCCCGCTCACAGCGCAGCCACCCCCGGGACCCCCGGTTCCCCGGGCCCCCAGCTCCGCCGCCCGCCGCCTCCCGTCGCCCCCGGGCCCCGGGCCCGGTGTGGGGGGGTCGGGGGGGGGGGGTCGGGGTCGGGGCTGGGGTCGGGGTTGGGGTCGGGGGGGCCCGCGAGGCTGTGCGAGGCCCGGGAGGTGAGGAGGGTGCAGTGGCCGGCGGCACAGCAGGGGGTGGTGGTGGAGAGACCCTGCCCCAAGGGCACCCGAGGTGAGGGGGTAAAATGGGGGGGTGGGGGGTGGGGTGGGGGGTGGGGGTGTGGGGGTATGGGGTAAATGGAGGGGTGTGGGGGTGTGGGGGGAATGGGGGAAATGGGGGAAATAGGGGAAATGGGGGGATGGGGGGTGTGGGGGGAATGGGGGAAATGGGGGTGTGGGGGGAATGGGGGGAATGGGGGAAATGGGGGGTATGGGGAAGAATGGGGGGTATGGGGGGTGTGGGGGGTGGGGGGTCTGTGGGGGGTGTGGGGGGTAAATGGAGGGGTATGGGGGTGTGGGGGGAATGGGGGAATGGGGGAAATAGGGGAAATGGGGGGATGAGGGGGTATGGGGGAGTGTGGGGGTGTGGGGGGTATTGGGGGGAATGGGGGGTATGGGGGGTACAGGGGGTTTATGGGGGGTGGGGGGAATGGGGGAAATAGGGGAAATGGGGTGTATAGGGGGAATGGAGGGGAATGGGGGTGTGGGGGGAATGGGGGGTATGGGGGAGAATGGGGGGCATGGGGGGAATGGGGGAAATGGGGGGTACGGGGGTTTATGGGGGGTGGGGGGAATGGGGGTGAATGGGGGAGTGAGGGGTGTGGGTGAGTATGGGGGGAATGGGGGAAATAGGGGAAATGAGGGGTGTGGGGGGTATGGGGAGAATGGGGGGTATGGGGGAGAATGGGGGGTATGGGGGGTACAGGGGTTTATGGGGGGTGGGGGGTGGGGGGGAATGGGGGAGAATGGGGGAGTGGGGGGTATGGGGAGGTATGGGGTAAATGGAGGGGTATGGGATGGCGTGGGGGGTATGGGGGAAATGGGGTAAATAGGGGGCATGGGGGGTATGGGGAGAATGGGGAGTATGGGGGGAATGGGGGTTTAAGGGGCAGTTTGGGGGAGAATGGGGTATATGGGGGGGCATGGGGGAAATGGGGTAAATAGGGGGCAATGGGGGGTATGGGAGGGAATGGGGTAAATGGAGGGGCTAATGGGGGGAGTGGGGGGTTTGGGGGATATATGGGGGGTTCAGGGGTTTTGGGGTGGGGGGCTATGGGGTCTGGGGGTGTGAGGGGGTGGGGGGTCTGGGGATTTGGGGGGCACAGGGGCTCTGTGGGCTGGGGATGAGGTGTGGGACTGGGGGGAGGGGTACCACGGGGGGCTCCGGGGCACTGAGGGGCAGGGGCTGTGTGTGACGAGCCCCCGCCCCCGGTGCCCCAGGCATCGCCTCCTTCCAGTGCCTGCTGGGCCTGGGGGTCTGGAACCCGCGGGGGCCCGACCTCAGCAACTGCACCAGCCCCTGGGTCAACCAAGTGGCACAGAAGGTGGGACCCCCCCCCGGGACCCCTACCCAGGGACCCCCCCAGAGACCCCCAAGACCCCCCCCCAGGACCCCCGAGACACTCACGACCCCTTGGGACCCCCCCCCAGGGACCCCCAAGTCCCTCAGTATCTCAGGACCCCCACCCAGGGACCCCTAAGTCCCCCCAGGGACACCCCAAGACCCTCACCACCCCTGGGACCTCCACTCAGGGACCCCCAAGACCCTCATCATTCTGGGACCCCCACCCAGGGACCCCCAGGATCCCCCCCAGGATCCCCAAGCCCCTCACCACCCCTGGGACCCCCCCTAAGACCCAACCCCCTCCACTCCCACTCCAACAGAGCCCCCCATCTTTAAGACACCCCAAAACCCTTTGAGACCCCCCAAAACCCTTTGAGTCACCCCAAAACCCTTTAAGACCCCCAAAACCCTTCGAGACCCCCCAAAACCCTTTAAGACCCCCCAAAACCTTTTGAGACTCCCCAAAACCCTTTGAGACCCCCCAAAACCCTTTGAGTCACCCCAAAACCCTTTAAGACCCCCCAAAACCCTTTGAGTCACCCCAAAACCCTTTGAGTCACCCCAAAACCCTTCGAGACCCCCCAAAACCCTTTGAGTCACCCCAAACCCCTTTAAGACCCCCCAAAACCCTTTGAGTCACTCCAAAACCCTTTAAGACCCCCCAAAACCCTTCGAGACCCCCCAAAACCCTTTAAGACCCCCCAAAACCCTTTGAGTCACCCCAAAACCCTTTAAGACACCCCAAAACCCTTCGAGACCCCCCAAAACCCTTCGAGACCCCCCAAAACCCTTTGAGACCCCCCAAACCCCTTTAAGACCCCCCAAAACCCTTTAAGACCCCCCAAAACCCTTTGAGACCCCCCAAAACCCTTCGAGACCCCCCAAAACCCTTTGAGACCCCCCAAAACCCTTTAAGACCCCCCAAAACCCTTTGAATCACCCCCGCGGGGAGTTCCCCATCCCTTTGGGGACCACCCTAACCTCCCCCCTTCCCCCCTGGAGGGGGGGCTGACGAGCCCGGCTAACCCCCCCCCCCCTTTTTTTTGTTGCCCCCCACCCCAGATTAAGAGCGGGGAGAACGCGGCCAACATCGCCAGCGAGCTGGCGCGGCACACGCGGGGCCCCGTCTACGCCGGGGACGTCAGCTCGGCCGTGCGGCTGCTGGAGCAGCTCCTCGACATCCTGGACGCGCAGCTCCAGGCCCTGCGGCCCCTGGAGAGGGAATCGGCCGGCAAGAACTACAACAAGGTGCGGGGCCGCGGGGTGGGGCGTAGATCGAGGTGATCCTGTGCTATAGATCGGGGTGATCCTGGGCCATAGATCGGGGTGATCCTGTGCCACAGAGCAGGGTGATTCTGTGCCATAAATTGGGGTGATCCTACTCCATAGATTGGGGTGATCCTGGTCCATAGATTGGGGTGATCCTGGCCCATAGATCAGAGTGATCCTGTGCTATAGATCTGGGTGATCCTGGGCCATAGATCGGGGTGATCCTGTGCCATAGATTGGGGTGATCTTGCCCCATAGATCAGGGTGATCCTGTGCTACAGAGTGGGGTAATCCTGTGCCATAAATTGGGGTGATCCTGTGCTATAGATATGGGTGATCCTGGGCCATAGATTGGGGTGATCCTGCCCCATAGATCAGGGTGATCCTGTGACATAGAGCGGGGTGATTCTGCCCCATAGATCAGGGTGGTCCTGTGACATAGAGCGGGGTGATCTTGCCCCATAGATCAGGGTGATCCTGTGCTACAGAGTGGGGTGATCCTGTGACATAGAGCAGGGTGATTCTGGACCATAAATTGGGGTGATCCTTTGCCATAGAGCAGGGTGATCCTGCCCCGTAACCCGGGGTTCTCCTGCCCCATATATTGGGGTGATCCTGTCCCACAGATTGGGGTGGTCCTGGCCTGTAGATCGGGGTGATCCTGCCCCATAGATCAGGGTGATCCTGTGCCATAGAGCGGGGTGATCCTGCCCCCACAGAGCAGGGTGATCCTGTGCCATAGATCGAGGTGATCCTGTGCTATAGATTGGGGTGATACTGGCCCACAGATTGGGGTGATCCTGTGCCATAGATTGGGGTGATCCTGGGCCACAGAGCGGGGTGATCCTGGCCCACAGATTGGGGTGATCTTGCCCCAAAGATCGGGGTGATCCCGGCCCACAGATCAGGGTGATTCTGTGCCATAGATTGGGGTGATCCTGGCTCACAGATTGGGGTGATCCTGCCCCATAGATCGGGGTGATCCAGTCCTACAGAGCGGGGTGATCCTGTGCCATAAATTGGGGTGATCCTGTGCCACAGAGCGGGGTGATCCTGGGCCACAGATCAGGGTGATCCTGCCCCATAGATTGGGGTGATCCTGCCCCATATATAGGGGTGATCCTAGCCCACAGATCGGGGTTCTCCTGCCCCATAACCCGGGGTCCTGCTGACCCTGATATTGGGGTCCTCCCGCCCCCATTTTGGGGTCCCCCCCCATTTCCCCCCTGTCCCCCCAGATGCACAAGCGGGAGCGCACCTGTAAGGATTACATCAAGGTGAGTGCAGGGGGCGGGGCTTGGCGGGGTGGGCGGGGCCTCGACAAAACGGGCGTGGCCTAGAAAAGTTGGGCGGGGCCTAGAAAAGATGGGCGGGGCCCAGATTGTGGGCATGGTGCAGTGGGTGAGGTCTGGGGGCGTGTCCAGGTGGTGGGTGGGGCTTAGCATGGATGGGGGCGGGGCTTGGGATGAAGTGGGTGGGGCGATGGGGTGTGGGTGGGGTTCTGGGATGTGGGCGTGGCTTGTGGGAAATGGGCGGGGTTAACTGGAACCAGGCAGGGCTTGGGGGTGGGGACGGGTTGTGAAATGTGGGCTGGGCTTGTAGGAAGTGGGCGGGGCTGACTGTAAGTGGGCGTGGCTTTGGGAAGGGATGGGGCTGTTTAAGTGGGCGGGGCTTGGGAATGGTGGAGGTGGTGAAAGTGGGCGTGGCTTGGGGAAAGTGGGTGTGGCTTTACCATGGGCAGGGGTGATGGAAGTGGGTGTGGCTTAGGAAAAGTGGGTGTGGCTTCGACATGGATAAGGTGATGAAAGTGGGCGTGGCTTGGGGAAAGTGGGTGTGGCTTCACCACGGGCATTCTGAGTGAAGTGGACGGGGCTTGGTGAAGAGCGTGGAGCTTGTGGGAGTGGGCGGGTCTTGTGGGAGTGGGCGTGGCTTGTGAAAAGTGGGTGTGGCTTCACCATGGGTGGGGTGATGGAAGTGGGTGTGGCTTGGGGAAAGTGGGTGTGGCTTCACCATGGGCAGGCTGAGTGAAGTGGGCGGGGCTTGGTGAAGAGCGTGGAGCTTGTGGGAGTGGGCGGGTCTTGTGGGAGTGGGCGTGGCTTGTGAAAAGTGGGTGTGGCTTCACCATGGGTGGGGTGATGGAAGTGGGTGTGGCTTGGGAACAGTGGGTGTGGCTTCACCACGGGCAGCCTGAGTGAAGTGGGCGGGGCTTGGTGAAGAGGGCGGAGCTTGTGTGAGCGGGCGGGGCTTATGTGAGTGGGCGGGGCTTATGGAAGTGGGCGTGTCCTGCAGGCTGAGCCTTCCCTTGCGGATGGGGCGGACGGGCAGGGGCTCGCCCCAGCGGGCGTGGCACACCTCAGATGGGCGTGGCATGTCGCGACGCAGGCGCGGCATGTCGCGACACGGGCGTGGCATGTCGCGACGCGGGCGTGGCATGTCGCGACGCGGGCGTGGCTTTCCCCGTAGGCGGTGGTGGAGGCGGTGGACAACCTGCTGCGGCCGGAGGCGCTGGAGTCGTGGCGGGACATGAACGGCTCGGAGCAGGCTCACACGGCCACCATGCTGCTGGACGTGCTGGAGGAGGGCGCCTTCCTCCTGGCCGACAACGTCAAGGAGCCCGCGCGCTTCCTGGCCGCCCGCCAGAACCTGGGTGGGTCACGGACCCCCTCCCCAAATTCCCTGCCACACCCCACCCCCCAACTGAGCCCCGCTTGGTGCCCGCAGTGCTGGAGGTGACGGTGCTGAGCACGGAGGGGCAGGTGCAGGAGCTGGTGTTCCCCCAGGAGCTGGGGGGGGAGAGCTTCATCCAGCTCTCGGCCAACACGCTCAAACAGAACAGCCGCAACGGTGAGGAAGGGGGCTGGAGGGGGTTGGAGGGGGGCTTGGGGGGGTCCTCGGGGGGTCTTTGGGGGCCTGAGGGGGTCTTGAGGGGCCTGAGAGGGCGTTTGGGGGTACTGAGGGGGGTCTTGGGGGTCTTGAGGGGGTCTTGGGGGTCCTGAGGGGGTCTTTAGGGGCCTAAGAGGGGTCTTGGGGGTACTGCAGGGGGTCTTGGGGGTCCTGAGGGGGTCTTGAGGGGCCTGAGAGGGGTTTTGGGGGTACTGAGGGGGGGGTCTTGGGGGGTGTTGGGGTCCTGAGGTGGGGGCTTGGGGGTCCTGAGGGGGTCTTTAGGGGCCTAAGAGGGCGTTTGGGGGTGCTGGGGGGGTCTTGGGGGTTCTGAGGGGGTCTTGAGGGGCCTGAGAGGGGTTTTGGGGGTCCTGAGTGGAGGTCCTGGGGGGTGTTGGGGTCCTGAGGTGGGGTCTTGGGGGTCCTCAGGGGTCTTGGGGGTCCTGAGGGGGTCTTTAGGGGCCTAAGAGGGCGTTTGGGGGTACTGAGGGGGTCTTGGGGGTCCTGAGAGGGCTTTTGGGGGTCCTGGGATGGGGGTCCTAGGGGTCTTTAGGATCCTAAGAGGTCTTGGGGAGAACTCAGCGATCCCAGCACCATCCGCAGCGATTTTGGGGACATTTGGGGGGGATTTTGGAAGGAAACCGAGGGGATCATTTGGGGGGGGGGCAGGGGATTTTGGGGTCCCGTGGGGGCTGACGGGTGGCTGCCCCCCCCCCCCAGGGGTGGTGAAGGTGGTCTTCATCCTCTACAACAACCTGGGGCTGTTCCTGTCCACCGAGAACGCCACCGTGCGCCTGGGGGGCGAGGCGGGGGCCCGCGCCCCCCCCCTGGTCGTCAACTCGCAGGTCATCGCCGCCTCCATCAACAAGGAGTCCAGCAGGGTCTTCCTCATGGACCCCGTCGTCTTCACCCTGCCCCACCTCGAGGTGACCCCCCCACAGCCCCCGGGACCCCCCACAGCCCCTGGGACCCCCACACACAGCCCCTGGGACCCCCGGGACCCCCGCCCAGCTCCTGGGACCCCCCCGGAACACTCAGAACCCCCATCCTGTCCCTGGAACCCCCGGGACCCCCACCCAGCCCCTGAAACCCCCCCCAGGGACCCCCACACAGCCCCTGGGACCCCCCCGGGACCCCCGCCCAGCCCCTGGGAACCCCCTGGGACCCCCTGGAACCCCCATCCTGTCCCCCTGACCCCCAAGCCCCTCTTTGGGACTCCCCAACCTCTGGATGCCCCCCAACGTCCACTTTGGGACCCCCATGACCCCCCAAGCCCCCTTTGGGACCCCCAGACCCCTTTTGGGACCCCCTAACCCCCCAAGCCCCCTGTTGGGATCCCCCAGCCCCCCAAGCCCCCTCCATGCCCCCCCAAGCCCCCCTTTGGGACCCCCTGACCCCTTTGGGACCCCCAGACCCCCTGAGCTCCCCTTTGGGACCCCTGACCCCCAAGCCCCCTGTTGGGATCCCCCAGCCCCCAAACCCCCCTTTGCGACCCCCTGACTCCTTTGAGACCCCCAGACCCCCTGAGTTCCCCTTTGCGACCCCCACACCCCCGAAGCCCCCATTTGGGACCCCCTGACCCCTTTGGGACCCCCTGACCCCCAAGCCCCCTGTTGGGATCCCCAGCCCCCCAAGTCCCCCTTTGCGACCCCCTGACCCCTTTGAGACCCCCCAGACCCCCTGAGTTCCCCTTTGCGACCCCCACACCCCGAAGCCCCATTTGGGACCCCCTGACCCCTTTGGGACCCCCTGACCCCCCAAGCCCCCTGTTGGGATCCCCCAGCCCCCCCAAGTCCCCCTTTGCGACCCCCCTGACCCCTTTGAGACCCCCAGACCCCCTGAGCTCCCCTTTGGGACCCCCTAACCACAGCAAGCCCCCTTTGAGACTCCCCACACCCCTGAAGCCCCCATTTGGGACCCCTGACCCCCCCAAGCCCCCTGTTGGGATCCCCCAGCCCCCTCCAAGCCCCCCAAGCCCCCCGTGCCCCCCAGGCAAAGAACCACTTCAACGCCAACTGCTCGTTCTGGAACTACTCGGAGCGCTCCATGCTGGGCCACTGGGCCACCCAGGGCTGTCGCCTGCTGGCCACCAACGCCACGCACACCGCCTGCGCCTGCAGCCACCTCACCAACTTCGCCGTGCTCATGGCCCGCAGCGAGCGCGTGAGCGGGGAAATGGGGGAAAAACGGGGGAATTGGGGAAAAACGGGGAATGGGGGAAAATGGGGGAGTGGGGGGGAATGGGGGAAAACGGGGGGAAATGGGGAAAATGGGGGAATTGGGAAAAAACGGGAAATGGGGGAAATGGGAGGAAATGGGGAATGGGGGGGAAATGGGAAAAAACGGGGAAATGGGAAAAATGGGGGAATGGGGGAAAAACGGGGGAAATGGGGAAAATGGAGGGAAATGGGGGAATTGGGAAAAAACGGGGAATGGGGGAGAAATGGGGGAATTGGGGGAAATGGGGAATGGGGAAAATGGGGGAAATGGGGAATGGGGGAAAACGGGGGAATTGGGAAAAAACGGGGAATGGGGGAAAATGGGGGAGTGGGGAGGAATGGGGGAAAATGGGGGAAATGGGGGGAAATGGGGGGAAATGGGGGAAATGGGGGGAAATGGGGAAATGGGGGAAATGGGGGAGAAATGGGGGAATTGGGAAAAAACAGGGAATGGGGGAAAATGGGGGAAATGGGGGAATTGGGGGAATTGGGAAAAAATGGGGAATGGGGGAAATGGGGGGAGTGGGGGGAATTGGGGAATGGGGGAAATGGGGGAAAACGGGGAATGGGGGAAAATGGGGGAAATGGGGAATGGGGGAAATGGGGGAATGGGGGAGAAATGGGGGAATTGGTAAAAAACAGGGAAATGGGGGAAATGGGGGGAGTGGGGGGAATTGGGGGAAAAATGGGGGAATGGGGGGAAATGGGGAATGGGGGAAATGGGGGAAAATGGGGGAATGGGGGGAAATGGGGGAAATGGGGGAAAATGGGGGAATGGGGGGATGGGGGAAATGGGGGGAAATGGGGAAAATGTGAAAAAACGGGGAAATGGAAAAAAACGGGGAAATGGGGGGAGTGGCGAGGAAATGGGGGAAAAATGGGGGAATTTGGAAAAAACAGGGAAATGGGGGAAAACGGGGGAAATGGGAAAAAATGGGAAAATGGGAAAAAACGGGAAAATGGGAAAAAACGGGAAAATGGGGAAAATGGGAGGAAACGGGGGGAAAATGAGGGAAATGGGGGGGAAAATGGGGGGAAAAATGGGACGTCAGGAGGCAGGGGGTGGGAAAATGGGGAAAAAACAGGGATATTGAGAGGCGGGGGGGTGGGAAATGGGTTAAAAAATGGGGATGTTGTGATGCAGGGGGGGGGAATTGGGGAAAAATGGGGCTGTTGAGAGGCAGGGGGTGGGAAATGGGGGAAAAAACAGGGATATTGAGAGGCGGGGGGAGAAAATGGGGTAAAAAACGGGGATGCCAGGAGTGTGGGGGGGTCACTGTGACGACGTGCCCCCCCCCCAGTACCCGGGGCGGCTGAACGAGGTGCTGCTGTCGGTGATCTCGTGGGTGGGCATCGTGGTGGCCCTGGTGTGCCTGGGGGTCTGCATCTCCGCCTTCTGCTGCCTGCGGGGGCTGCCCTCCGACCGCACCACCATCCACAAGAACCTCTGCATCAGCCTCTTCCTCGCCGAGCTCGTCTTCCTCGTCGGCATCGACAAGACCCAGTACCAGGTCGGGACCCCCCCCCCCCGGGACCCCCCTGGGACCCCCGGGACACCTGGGATCCCCCATGACACCTTTGGGATCCCCTGGGGATTCCTGGAACCCCCCATGACATCCAGGATCCCCCCAGCCCCCCAGGACCCCTCCCCATCCCTCCAGGATCCCCCGCCAGCCCCCTAGGGACCCCAGACCCCCTCAGGACCCCCCAGCCCCCAGGATCCCCCAGCCCCCTTAGGGACCCCCAAACCCCCCAGGACCCCTCCCCATCCCCCTTGGGACACCCCCCAGCCCCCAGGATCCCTCCCCATCCCCCCTAGGGACCCCCAAACCCCCTCCAACCCCCCCAAACCCACTCTAACCCCCCTAGCCCCCCCAAATCCCCCCATCCCCCTAAGGACCCCCAAACCCCCTCTAACCCCCCCAAAACCCCTCCAACCCCCCCAAACCCCCTCTAACCCCCCAAATCCCCCCCCATCCCCCTTAGGGACCCCCAAACCCCCTCCAACCCCCCCAAACCCCTCTCTAACCCCCCCAGACCCCCCAAACCCCCTCCAACCCCCCCAGACCCCCCAAACCCCCTCCAACCCCCCCAAACCCCCCAAACCCCCTTCAACCCCCCCAAACCCCCTCTAACACCCCCCAAATCCCCCCATCCCCCCTAAGGACCTCCAAACCCCCTCCAACCCCCCCCAAACCCCCTCTAACCCCCCCCAGCCCCACCCAAATCCCCCCCCATCCCCCTAGGGACCCCCAAACCCCCTAGGGACCCCCAAACCCCCTCTAACCCCCCCAAACCCCCTCCAACCCCCCAAACCCCCTCTAACCCCCCAGCCCCCCCAAACCCCCTCCAACCCCCCAAACCCCCTCTAACCCCCCTCTAACCCCCTCCAACCCCTCCAACCCCCCCAGCCCCCAAACCCCCTCCAACCCCCCCCCAAACCCCCTCTAACCCCCCCCCCAAACCCCCTCGACCCCCCAAACCCCCTCCAACCCCCCAGCCCCCAAACCCCTTCCCCCCAAACCCCCTCTAACCCCCCCCCCCCAAACCCCCTCCCTAACCCCCCCAGCCCCCCAAATCCCCCCATCCCCCTTAGGGTCCCCTAAACCCCCTCAACCCCCCCCAAACCCCCTCCAACCCCCCCAAACCCCCTCTAACCCCCCCCCTTTCCCCCCACAGGTGGCGTGCCCGATCTTCGCGGGGCTGCTGCACTACTTCTTCCTGGCGTCGTTCTCGTGGCTGTGCCTGGAGGGGGTGCACCTCTACCTGCTGCTGCTCGAGGCCTTCGAGGGCGACGCCGCCCGGCGCCGCTACTACTACGCCGCCGGCTACTGCTTCCCCGCCCTCGTCGTCGCCGTCGCCGCCGCCGTCGACCACCGCAGCTACGGCACCGACACGGCGTGAGTGGGCGGGGCCTGGGAAAGGGGGCGGGGCTAGGGAGGTGGGCGGGGTTAGGGAGGGGGCAGGGTGTGAGAGGGAGGCAGGGTGTGGGAGGGAGGCGGGGTGTGGGAGGGGGCGGGGGTGTGGGAGGAGGTGGGATTAGGGAGGGGCGGGGTTAGGGAGGTGGGCGGGGTTTGGGAGGGGTGGGGTGTGGGAGGGGGCGGGGTTTGGGAGGGAGGCGGGGATTGGGAGGGGGGTGGGGTCTCCCTGCTGTCATGGCTGCTGTGGCTGCTGGGGGAGGGTGATGGATGGGGGTGGGGCTTGGAAGGGGGCGGGGCCAGGCAGGGGAGGGGCTTGGGAGGGGGAGGGGTTAGGGAGGGGGCGGGGCTTGGGGTGTGGGGTGGGGCTTGGGAAGGGGGCAGGGCTTGGGAGGAGATGGGGACTGGGAGGAAGGAGGGGAGTGGGAAAGGGCGGGGCCAGGCAGAGGGCGGGGTCTGGGAGGGGGTGGGGCTTGGGAGGGGGTGGGGTCTCCCTGCTGTCACGGTTGCTGTGGCTGCTGGGGGGAGGGTGATGGATGGGGGTGGGGCTTGGGAGGGAGGCGGGGCTAAGGGCATGGGGTGGGGCTTGGGGCATGGGGCGGGGCTTAGGGAGTGGGGCAGGGCTTGGGGTGGAGCAGAGCATGGGGCGGGGCTTGGGGAGTGGGGCGGGGCTTGGAAGGGGCGGGGCTTGGGGCCCTGGGGGCGGGGCTTTGGCCTAGGGGGAAGGGCTTGGGTGCTGGGGGTGGGACTTGAGGTCTTGGTGGTGCTCTGGGGCGGGGCTTGGGACATGGGGGTGGGGCTTTGTGCTCTGGGGGCGGAGCTTGATGCTCTGGGGGTGGGTCTGGGGGCGAGGCTTGATGCTCTGGGGGCGGGGTTTGGTGTTGGGGGCAGAGTCTAGGGGCAGACCCTGGTTGGAGTTGGGGGCGGGATTTAGGACTCTGGGGGCGGAGCTTGTAGCAGCAAGGTGATTGGTGCCCTTAGAGCACTGCTGGGCCTTGGGGGCGGGGCTTGGTCCTTGTGGGCGGGGCTTTGGCCTTGGGGGCGGGGCTTGTGGGCATACCCTCCCTGCTACACGGTGGGGGGGGCGTGGCCTGTGTGGTCCAGTGGGCGTGTCCTGGGGTTCAGGGGCGGGGTCTTAGCCTTGTGGGCGTGGCCTTGCTGCCCCCGGGGGATGTCGCTGTGGGCGGGGCTTCCCATAACGGGGCGTGTCCCTGCCATGCCCCGCCCCCAGGTGCTGGCTGCGGGTGGACAATTATTTCATCTGGAGCTTCATCGGGCCCGTGGCCTTCGTCATCCTGGTGAGGGGGGGGCACGGGGGGGTCAGGGGGGTCAGGGGGTCATCAGGGATCAGGGGGTCAAAGGGGTCAGGGGGGTCAGGAGGGGTCATGGAGGGGGTCCTGGGGGGATCACAGGGGGCTGGGGGGGTCCTGGAGGGGGTTTGGGGGGGTTATGGGGGTAATGGGGGCCTGGGGGGGTCCTGGGGGGTCCTGGGGGTCCTGGGGGTCAGGGGGCTCCAGGGGGTCATGGAGGGGGTTCTGGGGAGATCGTGGGGGGTAATGGGGTCCTGGGGGGTCCCAGAGAGGTTGGGGGGTCCTGGGTGGTGAGAGGGGGCCTGAGGGGGGTTCAGGGGGGTCCTGGGGAGTTCTGGGGGTAATGGGGGGCTGGGGGGCTCTGGGGGGTCACGGAGGGGGGTCCTGGGGGGATCGTGGGGGTAAATGGGGGGCTGGGGGGTCCTGGGGGTCAGAGGGGGCTGGGGAAATGCAGGAGGTGGGGTACTGGGGGGCGGGGGGATACTGGGAGGTTCGGGGGGGTCCTGGGGGGTCCCAGAGAGGTTGGGGCAGTCCAGGGGGATCCTGGGGGAGTCCTGGGGGGGTCTGGGGGGTCCAGAGGGATCCAAAAGTATCAGAGGGGTCCTGGGGAGGTCCGGGGGGGGTTGGAGCTCTCAGAGGGATCTGGGGGGGTCTCAAGGGGGTGTTGGTGGGGGGGGGATGGGATTTTTTGGGGGGGGGGGCGCGGGGGGGGGTCATTGCCCGGCGTGGCGCTGAGGCCGTGCCCGCAGGTGACGCTGGTGTTCCTGCTGGGGACGCTGCACAAGATGCTGCGCAGCTCCGCCGCCATCAAGCCCGACTCCAGCCGCCTGGACAGCATCAAGTGAGACCCCCCCCCAAAAAAAAAAAAAACCCCCCCCAACCCCCCCACATCACAATTTCCCCCTCCCCACACCCCAATTCCTCCTCCCAGCACCCCAAACCCTCCCCCGCAGGACCCCAAACCCCATCCACCCAGGGGGTCCTTACAGGGAGGGGGTTCTCTGACCCCCCCAAAAAAAAAAACACCCCACACAACCCCCACAACCCCCCACATCACAATTCCCCCTCCCCACACCCCAATTCCTCCTCCCAGCACCCCAAACCCTCCCCCGCAGGACCCCAAACACCATCCACCCAGGGGGGTCCTTACAGGGAGGGGGTTCCCTGACCCCCCCATCCCAATATTTTAAAAAATTATTTATTTTTGAAAATTAATTTGGTTTTGTGCGACCCCCCACACCCCAATCCCCCCAACATCCCAAAAGCCCCCCTCAGCCTCCAACCCCCCCAGGTTACCCCTTACAGACCAGCCATTCCCTGCACCCCCAAATCCCATACTTTTATTAATATTTTTTAATTATTTATTTATTTATTTTTAATTTATTTATTTTTGTGTGACCCCCTCACCCCAATCGCCCCCCAGTACCCCAAAAGCCCCCCAGGACCCCAAACCCCTTCCCCCCAGGGTGCCCCTTACAGACCAGCCATTCCCTGCTCCCCCCAAATCCCATTTTTTAATTATTTTTTATTTATTTATTTCACTTTTATTTAATTTATTTTTGTGCAACCCCCCACACCCCAATCCCCCCAACACCCCAAAGCCCCCAACCCCCAACACCCCCCACACCCCAAAACCCCTTCCCCCAGGTTACCCCTTACAGCCCACCCATTCCCCGCACCCCCAAAATCCCTTTTTTTCCCCATTTTTCCCTCCTTCTCATTAATTTTCTCCCCCCCCCCCCCAAATATTTTTCTGCCCCCCCCCCCCGGGGCAGGTCGTGGGCGCGGGGGGCCATCGCGCTGCTGCTGCTGCGGGGGCTGTCCAGGGCCTTAGGCCACCGCGTCGTCACCCCCGAGTCCGTGCTCAGCGCCTCGCTCTTCACCGCCTGCAACGCCCTGCAGGGCACCTTCATCTTCGTCTTCCACTGTGCCCTGCAGAAAAAGGTGGGGGGGGGCACGAAATTAGGGGGGGGGGCATAAAAATTTGGAGGTCACAAAATGGGGGGGCGCGATAGGGCAGGGTGTGACACAAGGGGTGCCCTGGGGCTCCTTTGTCTTGGTCTGCTGCTGTGCCCTGCAGAAAAAGGTAGGGGGGGCAAAAATGGGGGGCACAAAAGAAATGGGAAGGGGGGCATAAAAATGGGGGGTTACAAAATGGGGGGGCACAGCTGGGGGGAAAAATGGGGGGGTCAAAATAGGGCAGGGCGTAACACAGGGGGTACCCTGGGGCACCTTCATCTTCGTCTGCTGCTGTGCTCTGCAGAAAAAGGTGGGGGGGCACGAAATTATGGGGGGGCATAAAAATTGGGGGGCACAAAGTGGGGGGGTGCGATAGGGCAGGGTGTGACACAAGGGGTGCCCTGGGGCACCTTCGTCTGCCACTGTGCCCTGTAGAAAAAGGGGGGGGACAAGAAATGGAGGGGGGCACCAAAATGGGGGGGCATAAAAAAAAATTGGAAGGGGGGGGCACAAAATGGGGGGGTTACAAAATGGGGGGGCACAGCTGGGGGGAAAAATGGGGGGGTCACAAAATGGCAGGGAAAAAAACAGGGGGTACCCTGGGGAACATTCATCATCATCTTCCACTGCGCCCTGCAGAAAAAGGTGGGGGGGCACGAAATTATGGGGGGGCATAAAAATTTGGGGGTCACAAAGTGGGAGGGGCGCGATAGGGCAGGGTGTGACACAAGGGGTGCCCTGGGGCTCCTTCGTCTGCCACTGTGCCCTGTAGAAAAAGGTGAGGGGGGCACCAAAATGGGGGGGGGCATAAAAAAAAATTGGAAGGGGGGCACAAAATGGGGGGTTACAAAATGGGGGCACAGCTGGGGGAAAAATGGGGGTCACAATAGGGCAGGGCGTAACACAGGGGTACCCTGGGGCACCTTCATCTTCGTCTTCCACTGCGCCCTGCAGAAAAAGGTGGGGGGGGCACGAAATTATGGGGGGCATAAAAATTGGGGGGGCACAAAGTAGGGGGCGCGATAGGGCAGGGTGTGACACAAGGGGTGCCCTGGGGCTCCTTCGTCTGCCACTGTGCCCTGTAGAAAAAGGGGAGGGGGGCAAAAATGGGGGGGCACAAAAGAAATGGGAAGGGGGGCATAAAAATGGGGGTTACAAAATGGGGGGGCACAGCTGGGGGGAAAAATGGGGGGGTCAAAATAGGGCAGGGCGTAACACAGGGGTACCCTGGGGCACCTTCATCTTCGTCTGCTGCTGTGCTCTGCAGAAAAAGGTGGGGGGCACGAAATTATGGGGGGGGGCATAAAAATTGGGGGGCACAAAGTGGGGGGGTGCGATAGGGCAGGGAGTAACACAAGGGGTGCCCTGGGGCACCTTCGTCTGCCACTGTGCCCTGTAGAAAAAGGGGAGGGGGGCACCAAAATGGGGGGGGGCATAAAAAAAAATTGTAAGGGGGGGCACAAAATGGGGGGTTACAAAATGGGGGGGCACAGCTGGGGGGAAAAATGGGGGGGTCACAATAGGGCAGGGCATAACACGGGGGGCTCCTTCGTCTGTAGAAAAATGAGAGGGGGGGACACAAAATGAGAGGGGGGGCACAAAATGTGTTTTGTTTTTTTTGGGGGGGGGGCACCCAGGGTTATTTTTTCGGGGGGGGGGGCACACCCATAGTTACGTTTTTTTGGGGGGGTGACCACAGGGACCAAACGAGGGTCTCCGGGTGGGGACGTGGGGGTGGTACCAGCTCCGAGGGGGTGTGTGGAGGGGGTGTGAGGGGGGGGTCTCACCGGGGTTGCCCCCCCATTTGTGCCCCCCCCCCAGGTGCACCGGGAGCTGAGCAAGTGCCTGCGGCACACCTCCTGCTGCCTGCGCAGCCCCCCCGGCACCGCGCTGGGCGCCCTCAAGACCTCGGCCATGCGCACCAACAGCCGCTACTACAGCGGCACCCAGGTACCCCCGCAAAGAAACCCCCCCAGGACACCCCCACAAAGAGACACCCCCCCGGGGCACCCCCATCCCAAATAACCCCCTGGAACCTGCCCAGGGACCCCCCTACCTTAAAGACCCCCCCCCCAGGACACCCCCACAAAGAGACCCCCCCGGGACACCCCCACAAAGAGACCCCCCCGGGACACCCCAACAAAGACACCCCCCTGGGACCCCCCTACCTCAAAGACCCCTACCCCGGGGCACCCCCATCCCAAATAACCCCCCTGGAATCTGCCCAGGGACCCCCCCCCCACCTCAAAGACACCCCCCTAGGACCCCCTCCAACTCAAAGACCCCCACCTGGGACCCCCCACTTCAAAGACACCCCCATAGGGACACCCCCGGGACCCCCCGCCTCAAAGACCCCCCCGGGACTCCCCCGCCCCAAATAACCCCCCTGGAACCTGCCCCGGGGACCCCCTGACTCAAAGACCCCCCCAGGGACTCTCCTGGGACACCCCCACCTCAAAGACCCCCACCCTGGGACCCCCCCACCACAAAGACACCCCCCAGGACCCCCCCACCTCAAAGGCACCCCCTTGGGATCCCCCCAGCACCCCCTGCCTAAAAGACCCCCCCGGGACCCCCAACTCAAAGACCCCCCCCAGGACTCCCCTGCCCCAAATAACCCCTGGAACCTGCCTGGGGACCCCCACCTCAAAGACCCCCCTGGGACCCCCTCCAAATCAAAGACCCCCTGGGACCCCCCAGGACCCCCCCCCCACCTTACAGACCCCACCCTGGGACCCCCCACTTCAAAGACCCCCACCCCGGGGGGTAATGGGGGTTATTGGGGGTTGATGGGGGCTTATTGGGGTGGGGGGGTTATTGGGGGGCTATGGGGTAATGGGGGGTAATGGGGGTTATTGGGGGGCTATGGGGGTGGGGGGTTAATGGGGCTATTGGGGGGTAACGGAGGGGTTATGGGGGTTAATGGGGGGTAATGGGGGCTTATGGGGGCGGGGGTTAATGGGGATTATTGGGGTTGGGGGGTTATTGGGATGGGGGGTTATTGGAATGGGGGTTATGGGGAGGGTAATGGGGGGTGTTATGGGGGCAGGGGGTTAAATGGGGGGTAATGGGGGGCTTATGGGGGCGGGGGTTAATTGAGGGAGTTTTTTGGGGCGGGGCCGTTTGGGGGGGGTCCCATTGGTGGCGGGGTCGTTCGGGGGTCCCAGTGATGCCGTTGCCCCCCCAGAGCCGCATCCGGCGGATGTGGAACGACACGGTGCGCAAACAGACCGAGTCCAGCTTCCTGGGGGGCGACCTCAACAGCACCCCCACCCTCAACCGAGGTCAGCGACCCCCCCGGGACCCCATTCACCCCCTTTCACCCCTAAAGACCCCCCACCCCCAAATAACCGTGTGTCCCCCCCCAGGCACCATGGGCAACCACCTCCTGCCCAACCCCGTGCTGCAGCCGCGGGGGGGGGGCTCCAGCCCCTACAACACCCTCCTGGCCGAGGCCGTCGGCTTCGCCCCCGCCTCGCCCCCCGCCTTCAGCTCCCCAGGTAAGTGGGGGACACGCCGGGACCCCCCCCCCCGACACCCCACACGGCTCCCAGGGCACCTTGATACAGCCCGTAACCCCCCGAGATCCTATGAGATCCCTGAAATCCCATAATCCCCTGAAATCCCATAGAATTCCTGAAATCCCATAAAACCCCTCAAAACCCCATAACCCCCTGAAATCCCATAAAACCCCTGAAATCCTCTGAAATCCCATAAAAGATCTGAAATCCCATAAAACCCCTGAAATCCCGTAAAACTCCTGAAATCCCATAAAACTCCTGAAGTCCCATAAAACTTCTCAAACCCCATAACCCCGTGAAATCCTATAAAACCCCTCAAATCCCATAAAACCTCTCAAATCTCATAAGCCTCAAACCCTATAAAACCCCTCAAATCCCATAAATCCTCTCAAATCCCATAAAACCTCTCAAATCCCATAACCCTCTCAAACCCCATGACCTCCTGAAAGCCCATAAAACCTCTGAAATCCCATAAAACTTCTCAAACCCCATAACCCCCTCAAACCCCATAACCCCCTCAAACCCCATAAATCCCCTCAAATCCCATAACCCCCTCAAATCCTATAAAACCCCTTAAATCCCATAAAACCTCTCAAATCCCATAAGCCCCTCAAACCCCATAAATGCTCTCAAACCCCATGACCTCCTGAAATCCCGTAAAACTTCTGAAACCCCGTAACCCCCTGAAATCCCATAAAACCTCTGAAATCCCATAAAACTTCTGAAACCCCATAACCCCCTCAAACCCTATAAAACCCCTCAAACCAAACGCCATAAACCACCTCAAACCCCCTAACCCCCTCAAACCCCATAAATGCTCTCAAATCCCATAAATCCCTGTACATTTCTCCTTAAATACCCATAAAGATGGATGGGAACGACCCCCCCCAAACCCCTACAGCCCCCCCACACCCCCTGCTACCCTCCCTGTAAAACCCTTAAATCCCATAAATTGCTTTAAATCCCATAAATTGCCTTAAATCCCATCAATTGCCTTAAATCCCATACCCGCCAAATCCCATACCCCCTGGAAATCCCGTAACCCCCCTTAAATCCCTTCCATCCCCCTAAATCCCATAAATTGCCCTAAATCCCCCCCCTCCTTAGATCCCACCCCCCGTTCCCTTAAACCCCACGAATCCCCTTAAATCCCGTTCCCCCCCCCCCAAATCCCATAAATCCTCTCAAATCCCCCAAATCCCCCCCGAAATACCCCTAAATACCTTTGGGATCGCCCCCCCATTCCCAAATACCCCCGAACCCCTACAGCCCCCCGGTACCCCCGTGCCCCCCCCCAAACCCCATAAATCCCCTTAAATCCCACCCCCCACACCTTAAACCCCATAAATCCCCTTTAAGCCCCCCAAATCCCCTAAATCCCCCCAAATTTCCCCCAAAATGCCCCTAAATAGCTATGGGATTGCCCCCCCCATAATTCGCCCCCCCCAAATCCTCCCCACACCTCTGGGCTCGGGGGGGCGGTTTTGGGGTCTGGGGGGGTTGGGGGTGATTTTGGGGGCTGGGGGGAGCCAAGGGTGTTGTGGGGTGGGGGGGTTATGAGGGGGTCACGGGGATCTGGGGGTCGCGGTGCCCCAAATCCCCCCACTTCAGGGATTGGGGGGTTGGGTTGGGGTCAGGGGGTTGGGGGGTTAATAGGGGATGGGGGCGTCAGAGGGGGCTGGGGGGGGGGGGGCTCATGGATTGGGGGGAGTCCCAGGGATTGTGGGGGTCGTGGGGGGAATGGGGATGGGGGGTCGTGGTGCCCCTAACCCTGCTTCTGTGCCCCCCCGCTGCCGCCTGCAGGGAGCTTCCGCGAGAGCAGTAAGTGGCCGCCCCCGCGGTGCCCCCATGTCCCCCCCATGTCCCCTGTGACCCCCCCATGTCCCTCCCCATATCCCCCATGACCCCCCGACCCCTCCATGTGACCCCCCATGCCCCCTGATGTCCCCCTGTGACCCCTGTGACCCTCCCATGTCCCCCCCATGCCCCCCAGATGTCCCCTGTGACCCCCATGTCCCCCCATCTCCCCCCACGTCCCCCCATGACCCCCCCACCCCCCTGTGACCCCCACGTCCCCCCCGTGACCCCCCACCCCCCGTGACCCCCCCATGTCCCCCCCACCCCCTGTGACCCCCCACGTCCCCCCGTGACCCCCATGTCCCCCCATGCCCCCCATGTCCCCCCACACCCCCTATGTCCCCCCCGTGACCCCCCATGCCCCCCACCCCCCTTTACACCCCCTCCCCCTTACACCCCCTCCCTCTACCCCCCACCCCCCCACACTCCCCCTTCCCCTCCTCTCCCCCCCAATGCATAATTACCCCCCCCAATAATTAACCCCCCCCCAATAATTAAACACCCCCCCCTAATTAACAGAGCCCCCCCCGGGCGGCCCCCGCGACCCTCCGGAGCCTCTCCCCCTCAACGGCAACTTCAACAACAGCTACTGCCTGCGGGGGGGGCCGCCTCCCCCCCCCCCCGGATAACAATTCCGCGTTGGGGGGGGGGCCCGGCCGGTGTGGGGGGGTCCCTCACGGCCCCCCCGATCCCCGCCGGGGCCCCCCCCCGGACGCGGCGGCCCTGGAGAAGATGATCATCTCCGAGCTGGTCCACAACAACCTGCGGGCAGCCGCCGCTCACTCCGGGGGGGGCACGACCCCCGGCCCCCCCCACCCCCCCCCAGCACCCAGGGGTGCCCCCCCCGCTCCCCCACCCCCTCCCCGCCGCCGACCCCCCACCCCACCCACCCCCCCCCCCACCGAGCTGGGACTGCTCTACCAGGAGCTGGCGAGGGCTCAAGGCGGTGGCGGCGGGGGGGCGTTGGGACCCCGAGCCCCCCGCCACCCCCGGCGCCCCCCGTTGCCTCGGGAGCCGGCCAGCCCCGAGGGGGGCCCCCTCCCCCCTCAGGTCGCCCCTTCTTATTTTGGGGCGGGGGGGGGGGGAGGACCCCCGTGCCGGGCTCCCGCGCCCCCCCCCGGGCGTCGGCACAGCCCCGAGGCTTTCGGGGGGGGGGGCGAGGGGCCGGGGGGGGCCGAGCCCGACGGGCAAATGCAGCTGGTCACCAGCCTCTGAGCGCCTCGCACGAGGGGCGGGCCTTGCACGAGGGGCGGGCCTTGCACGAGGACCCGGCCTCGCACGGGGGGCTCGGCCTCGCACGGCCGGGGGGGGCTGCGGGGGGGGGCGGGCCTCAAAAGGGTGCCGAGAGCTGGGCTTGCACGAGGAGCCAGGCTCGCACGAGGAGCCGGCCTTGCACGAGGAGCCGGCCTGCCACCAACATCTGGCCTCGCACGAGGAGCCGGTCTTGCACGAGGACCTGGCCTCGCACCAGGGGCCAGCCTCACACGAGGATCCAGCCTTGCACGAGGACCCGGCCTTGCACGAGGACCCGGCCTCGCACAAGGGCCTGGCCTCGCACGAGGATCCGGCCTCGCACAAGTATCCGGCCTTGCACGAGGATCCGGCCTTGCACGAGGACCCGGCCTCACAGCAGGACCCGGCCTCACACGAGGACCCGGCCTCGCACAAGGACCCGGCCTTGCACGAGGAGCCGGCCTCAGCCAGAGACCCAGCCTTGCACGAGGAGCCAGCCTTGCACGAGGATCTGGCCTTGCACGAGGAGCCAGCCTCGCACGAGCACAGCGGCCTCACCTCACGCAGCATCTCGGCCTCGCACGGGGACCCGGCCTTGCACGAGGACCTGGCCTTGCACGAGGACCCGGCGCCCCCCCCCCCCACTGCCCCCTCCCCTTCTTTCCCCTCCCCCCTTTTGCACGAGGGCCCGGCCTCGCACGCGGACCGAGCAGTGCACGAGGAGCCGGCCTTGCACGAGGGCCCCTCGTGCCCCCCCCGTGTCACCACGAGGCCCCTCGTGCCCCCTCCCCCCAGCACCGGACACCGTGGGGGGGCTCCTCGTGCCCCTCTTCCCCCCCCCCCCCGGGGGCTCCTCGTGCCCCCCAACATGGACACTGGAAGGGGGCGCACCCTTATTGCCCCCCCCCCAAATCTGGGCCCCCCCTCCTCATTTTGGGGGGGCCCCCACATCCCGCTGGGAGGGGGGCACGGCAGAGCTGGGGGCCATTTTTTGGGGGGGGGTCACCCCCCCCTCCCCGCGACGCCCCCCCCCACAAAAGCCATCCGGGGGGGGGGCCCCGTGTCCCAGGCAGCACCAAGCTGGGGCTGTGGGGGGGCAGCCCCCCCCAAACCGAGACACCCCCCCAAAAAAAAAAAAACAACAAAACAAGGGGGGGGCCCCCCCTCGGCCGCCACCTTTGTTGCCAAAAAAATCCCCCCCCCCAAAAAAAAGAGACACATTCTCCTTGTAATATAGCTGTAAATGGACCTGCCCCCCGGGGAAACTGAGGCACGGGGGGCCCCCAAACCCTGCCCCCCTGTAACTCCCCCAGGGGTCCCCCCAATCCCGGCGGGGCCCCCTTGAAGCACAAGCGCCCCCCCCCAGCTGGGGGGGGCCCCGCCGCGCTGTACATAGGGACATGGGGACGGCCCCAAAATGGGGGGGGGCAGAGGGGCTTGGGGGACCCCCCCGGGATTTGGGACCCCCCCGGGCTTTGGGGACCCCCTCGGGATTTGGGGACCCCCCCTCAAATTGTGGGCCCCCCCCGTGGTTTTGGGGACCCCCCCCGGGCTTGGGGTTCCCTTGAATTTTGGGCCCCCCCCCCTCAATTTGGGGCCCCCCCCTCAATTCGGGGACCCCCCCATGTTTACCCCCCATATTTCGGGGACCCCCCCCCCAACTCTTGGGGACTCCCCCCCCGGGTCTGGGGACCCCCCCTCGAATTTGGGGCTCCCCCCTCCTCATTCCCCCCCCATATTTGGGGCCCCCCATTCTGCCCCTCCCCCATTTGGGGCCCCCCTCATATTCGGGGCCCCCCCAAGTCTTGGGGACCCCCCCCCCCAAAACCAAAGCCCCGATGGGGGGGGGCGCAGATTCCCTCCCCCCTTGGGTTTTGGGGTCCCCGAGGTTGGGGGGAGGATGGGGACACCCAGGGGACCCCCTCCCCCCCAAGCCCCCCCCCTGGGGTTTTGGGGTCCCCCCCCCCCCTTCTGCCAAACCAACTTTGGGTCGAGTGCGTCAAAAACCAACGGAACCGGGACGGGGCCACCAACGGGGCCGGGAGGGCCACCGAGACCAGCGGGGTGGCCACCGTGGGGACGGCCCCGGGGCCACCATGGGGCCAGTCTGGGCCACCATGGGGACAATTTGGGCCACCATGGGGACAATTTGGGCCACCATGGGGACAATCTGGGCCACCATGGGGCCAGTCCGTGCCACCATGGGGCCAGTCTGGGCCACCATGGGGACAATCTGGGCCACCATGGCCACTGTGGACGTGACCAGGGCCACCATGGGGACAGCCAGGGCCACCAGGGCTAGCGGAGACGTGAGCGGGGCCACCATGCGAATAGCCTGGGCCACCACGGATGTGATCGTGGCCACCGTGGGGACGAGCAGGGCCACCATCACGGGGCAAGTCAGGGCCACCATGGGGATGACCTGGGGCCACCGCAGATGCGATCTGGGCCACCGTGGGGCCGGTTTGGGCCACCGAGGATGAACTGGGCCACCACGGGGACGGCTGTGGCCACCACGGACGTGAGCAGGGCCACCACCGAGACAGACTGGGCCACCACGGACATGACCGGGGCCACCACGCCAGCGGGGCCACCACGGGGCCACTCGTGGCCACCACGGGGCCGCTTGTGGCCACCAGGGACGCGAGCAGGATGCGGTTGTGGCCACCGCGGGGCCATCCGGGGCCACCAGAACCACCGTGGACGTGACCGTGGCCACCGCGGGGCCACCTCGTGGCTACCGTGGGGCCACCCGGGCCAGCGGGCCCCGCGGACGGACCAATAAAGGTGCCACCAGTGCTGAGCGCCCGCCTCTGACTGGGGGGACTGGGAGGGACTGGGGAAGGGGGGGGGGCATTAGGACCCTGCGGGCACAACCGAGGTTGCCCCCGCGCCCGCGCCCTCCAGGCCACGCCCACTGGGCGGGGCTTAATATAACGGGAAGGCGCGCGGTGCCCGAGCGCGCCGCGAAGGCCACGCCCCCTTCCCCAGCGGCCACGCCCCCCCGTAACCCTTAACCGCGAGGCTATCCCGCAAGGACACGCCCCCTGGACCAGCAGGCCACGCCCCTCCTCTCTTAGGCCACGCCCCCGAGGGTATAAAGGCCCCGCCCCGCCCCCGCGCCCCTCCCGCCGCGATGGGTCCCGCCGGGCGCCTGGGTGAGACCCCTGGGGGGGGGGGGGGGGGCAGCAAAAAAGGGGGGGCAAAATATTGGGGGGGGCAGGGCTGACCTAGCCGGGGCACAGCCCCCGCTCCCTGCACCCCCCCAGCCCGAAATGGGGCGGGGGGCCCGTTCCCACGGCTGGAAGGGGAAGTTTGGGGTGGGGGGGTAAAGAGGAACCTCCCCCCATGACCTCCCCTCCCCCTCCCCAATAATCCCGGGGGGGGCACAAACGCCGCTGCCCCCCCCCAAAAAAAAAAAATGGGGGGGGGGGCACCCCCCCGTGCTCCCAGTGCCTGAGGGTTACTGGGGGGGGGGGTAACCCCAACCCCCCCCGGGGAGTTTTGGGGGCCCTGGGGGCTCCTCTGGGGGGAGGAATTTTTTTTTTTGGGGGGGGGCATGGCTGAGACAGGAAGCGGGTGCGGGGGGGGCGCCCGTGGTGGCAGCGGTGGCCGGTGACACCCCCGCGTTGTGACAGCGCCGGGGGGGGGGGCACACACGGGGGGGACACAAAGAGGGGGGGGACACACAAAATATGAGGAACACACAAAAAGGGGGGGGCACCCAAAAATGGGGGTGGCACACAGAAAGGGGGCACCTAAAATGGGGGGGCACACACAAGGGGGGCACCCAAAAGAACGGGGGGCACCACAAAAAGTTGGGGGGCTCGGTTTTAGGGTCATCGTTTGGTGCCCCCCCCCAAAAAAAAAATAATAAAGTGGGGGGGCGTTTGCCAGTGCCCCCCAGTTTGTGCTGGAGGGGGCTGGAAGGTTTTTTTTTGGGGGGGGGGGGCACTGTTTAATGCCCCCCCCCATTATAGGGCTGTGTCTGGTGCTGGCTTGGCCCCACCTCGGCTTTGGGGGTGAGTGGGGGCTGGGGGGGCTTTGGGGTGGGGTGGGGGTCATGGGGGGGTCTGGGGGGTTTGGGGGGGGGCTCCGGGGTGTTTGGGGTCGGGGAGGTCATGGAGGGGGTGGGACTTGGGGTTGTCAACTATGGGGGGGGCTTTTTTTTTTTTTTTTGGGGGGGGGCAGAATTTAATTTTTTTTTTTATGGG
Source organism: Aythya baeri (assembly GCA_026413565.1). Taxonomy (NCBI): domain Eukaryota; kingdom Metazoa; phylum Chordata; class Aves; order Anseriformes; family Anatidae; genus Aythya; species Aythya baeri. The sequence continues at coordinate 730,508 of CM048640.1, forward strand.
GGGGGGTCAGAGCTCACAGAGTGCCTGGACTGCGTGGGGGGGGCGCTGTGCCTGAACGCCACGCACTGCGCCTGCCCCCCGGCTACTTGCCCCCCGCACATGGCCCAAGGAGGAGTTCAATGTCTGCAATGGTACGGGGGGGCACAAAGGGGGGGCACAGGGACAGGGGGGGCACAAAGGGGGGGCACAAGGGCATGGGGGGTATTGGGGACAGGGGGAGGGGACATGGGGGTGGGGGGCATGGGGGGCACAGGGACATGGGGGGGGGACATAGAGGAGATGGGGACATGGGGGGGGCACAAGGGCATGGGGGGTATTGGGGACGTGGGGGGCGCATGGGGGTGGGGGGGCACGGGGGGGGCTTGGGGACATGGGGGGCACAGGGGAAGTGTGGACGGGGGGGGGCACGGGGGGTCACGGGGACGAGGGGGTTGTGGTGGTGCGGGGGGCACAGGGACATGGGGGGGACATGGGGGAGGCTGCGTGGGGTGGGGGGTGCTTAGGGTCATGGGAGGTCATGGGGGGCAGGAGCCCACTGGGATTTTACAGGGAGCTGGGGGATGTTTTTTTTTTTTTATTGGGGGGGTACCCACGCCTGGTTCCCCCCCCCCCAGATATCAACGAGTGCTTGGAGCAACCCCCCCCCTGCGGCAGCGGCCAGCTCTGCAGGAACACCCAGGGGGGGTTCAACTGCTCCTGCATCCCCGGCTACCGCCCGGCCCCCCCCCACGGCAACGCCTCCGAGCCCCCCGCGCCCCCCCCCCCCGCACTGCTCCGGTGAGCCCCCCCCCCCGACCCCAAACCCCCCCCCACCCCCTAATTTTGGGGGGTTTTGGGGGGTTTCTTGTTGGTTTTTTTTTTTTTTTTTTTTGGGGGGGTGTTTTTGCCCCCCCCCCCCCCACCACAGACGGGGGTGCGCCCCCAAAAGTGGACGAGTGCGAGGAGATGGTGGGGGTCTGCGGGGGGGGGGGCAAAATCTGCCTCAACACCCCCGGCAGCTTCGAGTGCCACTGCCCCCCCGGCCTGCGGCTGGACCCCGATGGGGGCTGCGTCGGTGAGTGCCCCCCCCCGGGACCCCAAAACCCCAAATCCCCCCCAAAAACCCCCAAATTCCCCCCAAGTCCCCAAATTCCCCCCCCAACTCCAAATTCCTCTCCCCGACCCCAAATCCCCCCTAAAAAAAACAAATTCCCCCCACCCCCAAAACTCCCAAATTTCCCCCAACCCAAATCCCCCGACCCCCAAATTCCCCCCACAACCCCAAAGTCCCCCCAACCCCCAACCCCCCAACCCCAAGTTCCACCCCCAAATCCCCCCAAACCCCAAATCCTGCCCCAAAGCCCCCAACGGTCCCAGATTCCACCCCAAAACCCCAAATCCCCCCCCAACGATCCCAAATCCCCCTAAAACCCCAAATTCCCCCCAAAAAACCCCAAATCCTCCCCCACATCCCCAGCTTCACCCCACAACCCCAAATCCTCCCCAAAAACCCCAAATCCTGCTCCAAATCCTGCCCCAACCCCCCGAAATCCCCCCCCAAAAAACCCAAATCCTGCCCCAAAACCCCAAATCCTGCCCCAAACCCCCCAATTCCACCCCAAAACCCCAAATCCCCCCCAACCCCCACTCCTACCCCCCAACCCCTTTGCCCCCCCCCAGTGCCCCCCACCCCCTAAACCCCCTCAGGACCCCCCATTCCCCCCCATTCCCCAAACTTTGGGGTTTGGGGTGGGGCTCCCAAAACCCACTGCCCCCCCCGCGTTCCCACAGCAGGAGGAAGTGGGGGGGGAGGGGGGCACCGGATGCGGGGGGGAAGTCCCAGCCCCACCCCCGCTTCCTGTGCCCGTGCCCCCCCCCTTTTGCACACGCGTGTGCAAGGGCGCCTTGCACGGGGGGGGGGCACGAGCTCTGACGTCATTTCTGCCCCCCCCCCAGCCATAACGAAGCCCCCCCGTTCCCCCTGCCCCCACACCTCTGCCCCTCCAACCAGGTGAGTTTTTTTTTTTTGGGGGGGGGGCGGCAAAATTTTGGGGGGGGTCCCCAAAATTGGGGGTGGGGGGCACTGGGGATATGGGGGGGCGGGGGGGTCCCAAAATTTGGGGGGGGCACCTGAGTATGGGGGCACTGGGGGGGTCCCAAAATTTGTGTGTGGGGGGTAAAATCTATGGGGGGGGGGCACTGGGGATATGGGGGTGCAGGGGGTCCCACGGCTTTGGGGGGGTCCCTGGGGATGAGGGGGGGGACAGGGGACACTTTGGGGGTCCCCAAGTTTGGGGGGCTCTGCAAGCCCGGGGGGGTCATTTGAAGGGGGGACACACACTCTGGGGACACTGGGGGGGGGCAAGTGCCTGGGGGGGTCCTTGGGCTTCTTGGGGGGATGTCACCTGGGGGGGTCCCAGGATTTTTTGGGGGGGGTCCCAGGATTTTAGGGGGGTCCCAGGAGTTGGGGGGGCACTGGGGGGGGGCTCCGGTCCCATCGTGGTGCCCCCCCCCCCCCCAGAGCAGTTGCAGGGTCCCCGAGTACCTGACCCAGCTGTGGCAGGAGCTGGAGGGGGGCAGCCCCTGGCACGTCCTGCGGGTACGGGGGGCCGGGGGGGGGGCTGGGGGGCTGGGGGGGGGTCTAAGAAATTTGGGGGGGCTGAGGGTCGTGGGGATGGGGAGGGAGGGGCTTTGGGGGGGCTAAAGGGGTGGGGGGTGCATTGGGGGGTCCTAGGGGGGATCAAGGGGGGTTCCAAAAGTGGGGGGGCATTGGGGGGGTTCTGGGGGTGAAGGGGTCCTGGAGGGGGGGGGGTCTTGGGGGGAGACTGGGGGGCTCAAGGGGGAGAGGGCAAATTGGGAGGGTCCCAGGAGTGTGTGGGGGGCATTTGGGGGGGCGTTGGGGGGTCCTGGGGGGCTTTAGGGTGACATTGGGGGTGGTGACATTTTGGGGGGGGGCAGAAATGGGGGTCTTGGGGATGGGGGCATTGGGGGGGTCATGGGGGGTCATTAGGGGGTCATAGGGGGTCACGGGGGGTCATTAAGGGGTCATGGGGGTCATTAGGGGGTGACTGGTTGGGGGGGGTGCCACTGTGGCCTGTCCCAGTTGGGTAGGGTCACGGGGGGTAGGGGGTGTTTTGGTGACCCCCCTTGTCCCCACCCCCCCCCCAGGCGCTGCTGACCCTCCTGGACGCGGAGCTGCCGGGGGGGGCCGGGGGGGGCCCCGAGGCCGTGGGGGCGCGGCTGCGCCGGGTGTCGGCGCTGCTGGGGGCCACCGAGGGGCTGCTGCGGGCGGCGGGACAAGGGCTGCGTGGGGACAGCGGGGACAACGGGGACAACGGGGACAACAACGGCACCCTCAGCCTCAGCACCCCTGGGGGCGCAGGTATTGGGGGGGGGAAGGCTGGGGGGGGCAGCGGGCAGGGTCCCTGGGGGGGGCTGTCACCTTACGCCTCGGTGGCGGTGTCCCCATAGGGGGTGGTGGCACTGTCCCCATAAGATGTGTCCCCATGCATCCTGGTGGCGGTGTCCCTATAGGTGGTGGCAGCGACCCCATAGGATGTGGTGGCAGTGTCCCCATAGGGTATGGTGACACTGTCCCCATACATCCTGGTGGCAGTGTCCCTATAGGAGGTGGTGGCACTGTCCCTATAGGTGGTGGCAGCGTCCCCGTACACCCTGGTAGCAGTGTCCCTATAGGTGCTGGCAGTGTCCCCACACGTGGCAGTGTCCCCATAGATGACAGTGGTGTCCCCATACACCCTGGTGGCAGTGTCCCTATAGGAGGAGGTGGTGGCAGTGTCCCCATACACCCTGGTGACAATGTCCCCATGGATCCCGGTGGCGATGTCCCATATATGCTGGTGGCAGCGTCCCCAAATGCAGAAGTTGCGGTGTCCCCATAGATGACGGGGGTGTCCCCGTACATCCTGGTGGCAGTGTCCCCATAGTGGGTGGTGGCCGTGTCCCCAAATGCAGAAGTGGCACTGTCCCCATACAATACACCCCGGTGACAATGTCCCCATATATTCTGGTGGCTGTGTCCCCATAGTGGGCGGTGGCACTGTCCCCATACACCCCGGTGACAATGTCCCCATATATTTTGGTGGCTGTGTCCCCATAGTGGGCGGTGGCACTGTCCCCATACACCCCGGTGACAATGTCCCTATATATGTTGGTGACAATGTCCCCAATCTATTTTTGGTGGCGGTGTCCCCAGGGGCGGAAGTGGCGGCGCCCCCACAGCGGGCGGTGGCTCTGTCCCCAAAACGGCGGTGACACCGCGCAGGGGGTGGCAGCAGTGACACCGCACAGGGCGGTGTCCCCAAACACGGGGGTGGCTCTGTCCCCATGCACACAGTGGCACCGTCCCTGGTGGTGGCCGTGTCCCTGTCCCTAAAGGGGGTGAAGTGTCCCCAAATCTCTGTCCCCAAGGGGGGTGACGTCCCCGTGTCCCTGTCCCCAAGGGAGGGGGGGTGAAGTGTCCCCATATCCTTGTCCCCAAGGGGGGGTGACGTGTCCCCATGTCCCCAAGGGGGGGGTGACATGTCCCCAAAGAGGGGGGGGTCAAATGTCCCTGTGTCCCTGTCCCCAAGGAGTGTGACGTGTCCCTATATCCCTGTCCCCAGGGAGGGGGGGTGACGTGTCCCTGTCCCCAAGGGGGGGGCTGTGACATGTCCCAGTGTCCCCAAGGGGGGGGCTGTGACGTGTCCCCGTGTCCCTGTCCCCCCCCCCAGAGCTGCGGCTGACGGTGCCCCGCAGCCCCCCCTGCAGCCCCGTGCACCTGGAGGTCCCCAAGGTGGGGCTGGACGTCCCCAGGGAGGTGGTCGGGGACGATGACACCGGTACGGGGGGGGCACGGGGGTCACTGGGGGTCCTGGGGTCACTGGGGGTCACTGGGGGGTGCTGGGGTCACTGGGGGGTCACTGGGGGTCACTGGGGGGTTTGGGGGTCACGGGGGTCACTGGGGGGGTTATGGGGTCACTGGGGGTCCCAGAGGTCTTGGGGGGGTCTGGGGGGACCCCAGGGTGCTCGGAGGGGGCTGGGGGGGTCCAGCTCAGATCCTTAGGGGGGTTCCTGGGGGAGGGGGGGCAATGGTATTTGAGGGGGGGTCATTGAGGGGTCCTGGGGTTACTGGGAGGGCATTTGGGGGGGGTCCACAGGATGCTGGGGGGGCTGGGATTTATGGGGGGGTCCCAGAGGGGTTTGGGGGGCTGGGTACTCCTGAGGGTACCGGGGGGATTTGGGGGTCCTGTTTTTTTTTTGGGGGGAGGAGTCCTGTCTTTTTTTTTTTTTTTGGGGGGGAGTCCTGGGATTTCCAGGGGGTCCCCAGTTGGATTGGGGGGACTCCTGAGGGTACTGGGGGGATTTGTGTGGTCCTGTTATTTTTTTTTTGGGGGGGGAGTCCTGATTTTTTTGGGGGGGATCCTGGGGGTGCTGATCCTGATCCCTGTGTTTCCCCCCCCCAAAAAAAAAATCAAAATAAAGCTCTGGTGGCCCTGCTGCTGCACCAGCGGCTGGCCGAGGCGCTGGGGGGGGCACGGAGGGTGCAGTGGGGGGGCTGGGAGCAGCTGCCCCCCACCGAGGCGGGGGGGTACCGGGCCTTTCGCCTCCTCACCCCCGTGGTCACCGCCGTCGTCACGAGCCCCCCCGGCCCCGGAAACGTCACCCTGAGCTTCGAGCACGACCCCCCGGTGAGGGGGGGGGGGTCCCAAAAATTTTTTTTGGGGGGGGGGGTTTAAAAAAGTTTGGGGGTGGCTGGGGACATCCTCAGGGAGGGGGTGGGGGAGGTTAAAAGGGGGTGGGGGGGTCAAAAGGGGTTGGGGGTGCAAGGGGGGGGTTCTGAATTATGGGGGGGGTCCTGAAGTAGGGGTGGAGGGGTCCAAAAAGGGAACGGGGACCCCCAAAAAGGGGGGAGGGGGCTGCTGGGCACCCCCAAAAGGAAGGAGGGCCCCCCAAAAGGGGGGGGACACCAAAAATTGGGGGGGGGCACCCCAAAAAGGAGGGGGAATCCGCAGGGGTTGGGGATGTGGAAGGAGCTGAGGAGACCCCCAAAATGGGGGGGGGGCTCCTGGGGACCCCCAGAAAGGGATGGGGACCCCAAAGGGGTGGGGGGGGATGGGCTGAGGTCGGTGACCCCAAAAAGTCAAGGGGGAGCCCCAAAAAGGGGACGGGGACCCCCCCCAAAAAAAAAAGGGGCACCCCAAAAAGGGCTGAAACCCACCCCAAAAGGGGCTGAGACCCCCCCCCAAAAAATGGGGACCCCATAAGGGGTCAGCGCTCGGGGCCCCCTCCCAACACGGGAACCCCAAAAATCTCAGGGGGGGGACACCCAGGGGGGTTTCCCACCCCCCCCACTGACCCCTTTCTGTGTCCCCCCCTCAGGACCCCCGCCTGGGGGCCGGGTGCTCTGTGCCTATTGGGACCCCGAGCAGCAGCAGTGGGACACGGCCGGGTGCTGGGCGCTGACCCCGACCCCCGGCCCCCCCGGGGACCACCTGCTCCTGCAGCCACCTCACCAGCTTCGTCGTGCTCCTCGCCTTCTATGAGCCCAAGGTGGGACCCCCGGGACCCCCAAACCCCCCAGGTCCCCCAACCCTCCCCGGAACCCCCAAACCCCCCTGGGACCCCCAAACCTCCCCTGACCCCCCCCCACATCCCCCTCTGACCCCCCCACATTCCCTGATCCCACACCTTCCCCCTCTGACCCCACACCCCCCCCAGGTGCCTTTGAGCCCCCCAGTTCCCACCCTGGGACCCCCAAACCCCCTCCCAGGTCCCCCCCAATTCTTTTGGGTACCCCATAACCCCCAGACCCCCCAAATCCCCCTTCTGATGCCCCAGGGACCCCCAAATCCCACCCTGGGCCCCCCAATCCCTTTTATGATGCCTCAGGCCCCCCAAATCCCCCTTCTGATGCCCTGGGGACCCCCAATTCCCACCATGCCCCCCCAATCCCCCTTCTGATGCCCTGAGCCCCCAAATCCCACCCTGGCCCCCAAAATCCTCCTCCTGATGCCTGGAGCCCCCAGTTCCCACCCTTCACCCCCCAAACCCCCCTTCTGATGCCTCAGGACCCCCAAATCCCCCTTCTGATGCCCGGAACCCCCAAAACCCACCCTGCCCCCCAAATCCCCCATCTGATGCCCCAGCACCCCCAAATCCCACCCTGTCCCCCCCAACCCCTCCCCACGTGCCCCCAGCTTTCCCCCAGCCACTTGGGGAAACTGAGGCAGCCCCCATAACCCCCCATAACCCCCCCACAACCCCCCATAACCCCCCCCCCATCCCGCAGGAGGACTGGGTGCTGGACGTGGTGACCAAGGTGGGGCTGGGGGTGTCGGTGGTGGCGCTGGCGGTGGCCGTTGTCACCTTCCTGCTGTGCCGGGTCCCCAAGGGGCTGCGCCGGGTCCTGCACCTCAACCTGAGCCTCAGCCTGCTGCTGGCCCACGGCACCTTCCTGCTGGGCATCGAGCGCACGCACAACCCGGTGCGGGGCCGGGGGGCCGGGGGGCTTGCACGGGGCTGGCGGTGAAGGGGGAGGTGTGGGGGCACTCGTGCAAGGGGTGGGGAAGGAGCTGGGGGGCTTGCACGGGGCTGGCGGTGACGGGGGAGGTGTGGGGGGCACTTGTGCAAGGGCGTGCAAGGGGCTGCAGGGACCAAAATGGGTTGGGGGTGGAGGGGAGGGGGTGGGGAGGGTGTGGGGGGCTTGCACGGGGCTGGCAGTGAAGGGGGAGGTGTGGGGGGCACTTGTGCAAGAGCAAGAGCCCCTCGTGCAAAGGGCTGCAGGGGCTGGAAGGGGTTGGGGGTGGAGGGGAGGGGTGGGGAGGGTGTCTGGGGGGGTTGCACGGGGCTGGTGGTGAAGGGGGAGGTGTGGGGGGCACTTGTGCAAGGGCGTGCAAGGGGCTGCAGGGGCTGGAAGGGGTTGGGAGTGGAGGGGAGGGGGCTAAGGAGGGATGCAGGGGCTTGCACGGGGCTGGCAGTGCACAAGAGGCCTCGGGGTGCGCTTGTGCAAGGGCTGGTTGGGGAAAAAATGGGGTGGGGGCGAAGAGGGAGTGCAAGCGAGTGACACGGGGGGGCTTGCACGTGGCTGGCGGTGCACGGGAGGGCGCAGGATGCACTTGTGCAAGGGCGTGCAAAGGCGTGCAAGGGCCAGAACGAGCAGAGGAGGGCAAAGTGGGGCGAGCGAGCGGCGTGGGGGGGGCTCGCACGCGGCCGGCAGGCACGGGGTGTCCTCGTGTAAGTCACCCTCGTGCAAAGCGCCCTCGTGCAAGGCATCCTCGTGCAAATGCCCGCAGGTGGCATGCGCGGTGGTGGCGGGGCTGCTGCACTTCTCCTTCCTGGCGGCCTTCTCGTGGATGTTCCTGGAGGGGCTGCACCTCTACCTGCTGCTCGTGCGCGTCTTCGAGCCCTCGTGGCTGCGCGTGCGACACGTGCTGGTGGCCGGCTACGGGCTCCCCGCCCTCCTGGTGGCCGCCGCCGCCGCCGCCTTCCCCGGGGGCTACGGCACCGCCCGCTAGTGAGTGCACGGCCTCGCACGCGCGTGTGCAAGGGCAGGGGGTGGACTTGTGCAAGGGCGGGGCTTGTGCAAGGGGTTGGTGGCACGTGGGGGGGCCTCGTGCAAGGGATGTCCCCTCCCTGCTGTAGCTGTGGTGCTGCTCACTAGTGAGTGCACGGCCTTGCACGCGCGTGTGCAAGGGGAGGGGGTGAGGGGGGGTGGACTTGTGCAAGGGGGTCCTCGTGCAAGGGGTTGGTGGCACGTGGAGGGGCCTCGTGCAAGGGATGTCCCCTCCCTGCTGTGGCTGTGGTGCTGCTCACTAGTGAGTGCACAGCCTTGCACGCGCGTGTGCAAGGGGAGGGGGTGAGGGGGGGTGGACTTGTGCAAGGGGGTCCTCGTGCAAGGGGTTGGTGGCACGTGGAGGGGCCTCGTGCAAGGGATGTCCCCTCCCTGCTGTGGCTGTGGTGCTGCTCGCTAGTGAGTGCACAGCCTTGCACACGTGTGTGCAAGGGGAGGGGGCGTCTCTCCCAGTATGGGCTGGTTTCTGCGCCCCCAGTTTGCCCAGTTCTTTTGGGCTGGTGCTCCCAGCTCCCCCCCCCCAAAACCTTCCCAGTGCTCCCAGTTCTCTCCCAATGCCCCCAGTCCCTGCCCAGTTCCCTCCCAGTGCCCCCCAGTTCCCTTTCTAGTCCCTCCCAGTACTCCCAGTTCCCTTCCAGTTCTTCCTAGTTCCCTCCCAGTACTCCCAGTTCCCTCCCAGTGCTCCCAATTCCCTTCCAGTCCCTCCCAGTTCCCCCCCAGTCCCTTCCAATACCCCCAGTTCCCCCCCCAGTCCCCCCCAGTCCCCCTCCAGTTCCCTCCCAGTGCCCTACACTTCCCCCAGTCCCTCCCAGTGCCCCCAGTCCCTCCCAGTGCTCCCAGTTCCCCCTCCCCCCAGCTGCTGGCTCTCCCTGGAGCGAGGTTTCCGCTGGAGCTTCCAGGGTCCCGTCTGCCTCATCATCGCGGTGAGACCCCCTGCCCCCCGACCCCCGTGTCACCTCCCTGTGTCCCCAGTGTCCCTCCAAGCCCCCCCCATCACCCCCGTGCCCCCCCATGTCCACATGTCCCAGTGTTCCCCCCATGTCCCAGTGTCCCCCTGTGTCCCCCCCCGTGTCCCCCACATCCCTGTGACCCCATGTCCCCCTCCACGTCCTGGTGCCCCCTGTGTCCCCCCCACATCCCAGTGCCCCCCCAATGTCCCCATGTCCCTCCCACGTCCCAGTGCCCCCCATGTCCCCCCATGTCCCCGTGCCCCCACCACGTCCTGGTGCCCCCCATGTCCCCCCCATCCCTGTGCCCCCCCAATGTCCCCCCACGTCCTGGTGCCCCCCATGTCCCCCCCATGTCCCCCCATGTCCCACCCCATCCCGGTGCCCCCCTCACCCCGGTGTCCCCCCAATGTCCCCATGTTCCCCAATGTCCTGGTGTCCCCTTGTGCCCCCCCATGTCCCCCCCATCCCAGTGCCCCCTCATCCCTGTGCCCCCCAATGTCCCCATGTCCCCCCACGTCCCGGTGCCCCCCATGTCCCCCCCATCCCGGTGCCCCCCATGTCCCCCCCATCCCTATGCCCTCCCCTCATCCCTATGCCCCCCATGTCCCGGTGCCCCCCAATGTCCCCATGTCCCCCCATCCCTGTGCCCCCCCATGTCCCCCCACGTCCCGGTGCCCCCCATGTCCCCTCCATGTCCCCATGTCCCCCCCATCCCGGTGCCCCCCACGTCCCCCCCATCCCCATGTCCCGGTGCCCCCCAATGTCCCCATGTCCCCCCATGTCCCCCCCATCCCGGTGCCCCCCTCACCCCGGTGCCCCCCAATGTCCCCATGTCCCCCCATGTCCCCCCCATCCCGGTGCCCCCCTCACCCCGGTGCCCCCCCCAATGTCCCCATGTCCCCCCATGTCCCCCCCATCCCGGTGCCCCCCTCACCCCGGTGCCCCCCCCAATGTCCCCATGTCCCCCCATGTCCCCCCCATCCCGGTGCCCCCCTCACCCCGGTGCCCCCCCAATGTCCCCATGTCCCCCCATGTCCCCCCATCCCGGTGCCCCCCTCACCCCGGTGCCCCCCCCAATGTCCCCATGTCCCCCCCATGTCCCCCCCATCCCGGTGCCCCCCCTCACCCCGGTGCCCCCCCCAATGTCCCCATGTCCCCCCATGTCCCCCCCATCCCGGTGCCCCCCCTCACCCCGGTGCCCCCAATGTCCCCATGTCCCCCCATGTCCCCCCCATCCCGGTGCCCCCCTCACCCCGGTGCCCCCCCAATGTCCCCATGTCCCCCCATGTCCCCCCATCCCGGTGCCCCCCTCACCCCGGTGCCCCCCAATGTCCCCATGTCCCCCCATGTCCCCCCCATCCCGGTGCCCCCCCTCACCCCGGTGCCCCCCCCAATGTCCCCATGTCCCCCCATGTCCCCCCCATCCCGGTGCCCCCCTCACCCCGGTGCCCCCCCAATGTCCCCATGTCCCCCCATGTCCCCCCCATCCCGGTGCCCCCCTCACCCCGGTGCCCCCCCCAATGTCCCCATGTCCCCCCATGTCCCCCCATCCCGGTGCCCCCCTCACCCCGGTGCCCCCCCCAATGTCCCCATGTCCCCCCATGTCCCCCCCATCCCGGTGCCCCCCTCACCCCGGTGCCCCCCCCAATGTCCCCATGTCCCCCCATGTCCCCCCCATGTCCTGGTGCCCCCCCCACCCTGGTGCCCCCCCCATGTCCCCCCCATCCCGGTGCCCCCCCTCACCTGGTGCCCCTCAATGTCCCCATGTCCCCCCATGTCCCCCCCATCCCGGTGCCCCCCTCACCCCGGGGCCCCCCCCAGCTGAACGCGGTGGTGCTGGTCCTCACCATCTGGACGCGGGTGCAGAACTTCGACGACATCAACCCCGACCGGGGGCCCCTGCGCACATTGAGGGGGGGGGGGCACGGGGGGCACGGGGGGTACGGGGACATGGGGGGCGTGGGGACACGGGGGGTGTGGGGATGGGGGGAATAGGGGGCATGGGGGATGGGATATGGGATTTGGGGGTGGGGGGGCGTGGGGGATATGGGGGGGTCATGGGGGCCATGGGGACACAGGGCCGTATGGGGGACCCCTTGGGGACATAGGGATGGGGGGGGGGCAATGGGGGGACATTTTTGGGGGGGACATGGGGACACCAGTGACACCATAGGGTCACCACAAGGGGGGGGGGACACAAGGGGGGGGGACAATTCTGGTGGGGACACCCAAGGTGGGGGGGTTGCACTTGTGCAAGGAGGGGGCACTTGTGCAAGGAGGGGGCACTCGTGCAAAGAGGGGGCTGCTTGTGCAAGGAGGGGAAACTCGTGCAAGGGGGGAGCTTCTTGTGCAAGGAGGGGGACACTGGTGCAAGGAGGGGGTACTCGTGCAAGGGGGACACTTGTGCAAAGAGGGGGCTGCTTGTGCAAGGAGCAGGAACTTGTGCAAGGAGGGGGCACTCATGCAAGGAGGGGGGACTCGTGCAAGGAGGGGTACTCGTGCAAAGGGGCACTCGTGCAAAAAAGGGGCTACTTGTGCACACTGGGGGTGGTTGTCGGCCTGCACGGGGGCCCTCGTGCGAGGCCCTGGTGCAAGGCCCTGGTGCAAGGCCCTCGTGCGCAGGGTGCTGGCGGGCACGGCGGCGGCGCAGCTCTGCCTGCTGGGCACGGGCTGGGTGCTGGGGCTGCCGCAGCCGCGGGGGGGGCCCCCCCCCCAGCCCCTGCCCTTCCTCTTCTGCGCCTTCAACGCCGCCCAGGGCCTCTTCATCCTCCTCTGCCACTGCCTCGCGCACCCCCAGGTGGGTCCCGCGCCCCCAAATCCCCCCCCCCCCAGCACCCCAAAATTTTCTTCCCCCTCCCCCCCCTTGCAGGTGACCCCAAATCCCCCCCCCCTGCCTGGGCACCAACCACCAACTTGTGCAAGGTCCTCGTGCAAGGGGTGGTTGTGTGAGGTCCTCGTGCAACAAGGCCTTGTGCAATGGTCCTCGTGCAAGGTCCTCGTGCAAGGTCCTTGTGCAAGTGGTGGTTGTGCAAGCTCCTCGTGCAACGGGGCCTTGTGCAAGGTCCTTGTGCAAGGGGTGGTTGTGCGAGGTCCTTGTGCAATGGTCCTCGTGCAACAGGGTCCTCGTGCAACGAGGTCCTTGTGCAAGGGGTGGTTGTGTGAGGTCCTTGTGCAATGGCCCTTGTGCAATGAGGTCCTTGTGCAATGAGGTCCTTGCACAAGGGGTGGTTGTGCGAGGTCCTCGTGCAACGGGGTCCTCGTGCAAGGGCCTCCTCGTGCAAGCCCCTGGTGCACCCTGCAGGTGCGCGACGCCTACCGGGCCTGCCTGTGCCCCGGCTCCCGCCGCTACTCCGAGTTCACCAGTAACACCAGTAACACCAGCACCACGCGGGTCAGTCCCAGTCCCATACTGGGACCCCCCACTGGGACCAAGGACCCCCCCCCCGTGACCCCCTCCCCCCCTCAACACCCCTCTCTGCCCGCAGGGCTCCCACCTCCGGTAGCGTGCAAGACGCCGGCTCCGTCGTGCAAAAGCCTTGCACGAGGACTTGTGCAAGGCCCCCCCACGCTCAGCACCCCCTCCCCCAGCGCCCCCCCCCCCATGGGTGCCATCCTCCCCCCCCATGGGTGCCCTCCCCCCCCGCGTGCCCCATTTTTTGGTTTATTAAAGGAATTTTCACCAGGTTTTCACAAGAGTGTGAAATTTTTTTGGGGGGGGGGGGGGGGGTCTGGGGGTGCCCCTCCCCAGTGATGGGGGCGGGGCTAAAGGAAGGGGCGGGGCTTGTGGGGGTGGGGCGAGGGGCGGGGAGGGGTGGGGGGTGTTTGGGTGATGCCAGTGCTCCCCAGTTCCTCCCAGTATCCTCCCAGTGCCTCCCCAGTGCTCCCAGTCAATGCTAGTGCTCCCCAGTTCCTCCCAGTACCTCCCCAGTTCCTCCCAGTCCCCTCCCAGTATCCTCCCAGTTCTCCCAGTCAATCCCAGTGCTCCCTGTTCCCCCTTCAGTGCCCCCCCAACTCCCATCTCCCTCCCAGTATCTTCCCAATGCTCCCAGTTCCAACGCCCAGTGCTCCCATCGTCCCTCCCAGTGCCCCCCAGTCTCCCTCTAGTGCTCCCAGTGCCCTGTGCCCTCCAGTGCCCCCAAACGCCTTTCCAGTGCCTTCCCAGTGCCCCCCAGTACCCTCCCAGTGCCCCCAGTGTTCCCAAATACCTTTCCAGTACCTTCCCAATGCTCCCAGTGCCCTCCCAGTATCCCCCAGCACCCTCCCAGTACTCTCAGTGCCTCTCCAGTTCCCTCTCATTGCCCCCAATGCCCTCCCAGTGCCCCCCAGTATCCTCCCAGTGTCTTCCCAGTGCTCCCCAGTACCCTCCTAGTGCTCCCAGTGCCCTTCCAGTACTCCCAGTGCCTCTCCAGTTCCCTCCCATTGCCCCCCAGTGCCCTCCTGGTGCCCCCCAGTACCCTCTCAGTGTCCTCCCAGTGCCCCCCAGTACCCTTCTAGCCCTCCCAGTGCTCCCCAGTGTCCTCCCAGTGCCTCCCAGTACCCTCCTAGCACTCCCAGTGCCCTCCCAGTTTCCTCCCAGTACCCTCCTAGCACTCCCAGTGCTCCCCAGTTCCCTCCCAGTGCCCCCCAGCACCCTCCCAGTGCTCCCAGTTCCCTCCCAGTGCCCGGTACAGGCTGGGTGCACGCGGCCTTGCACGAGGGCCGCAGCTCACACGCGCGTGCGCGCCCCCCCCTCCCCTCCCCCTCCAAAAACCAGGCGGGAACGGGAAACTGTGGGGGGGGGAGGGGCACCCCCCGAGGAATCGGAGAGGGAGGGGTCGTGTCCTTGCCCCCCCCCCAATTTGGGGTCACCAGACCCCCCCCCCCAGCCCCTTTTTGGGGTCTCCGGGCTCAGCGGGGTCGGGGCGCGCGAGCGAGAGGGTAGCGCGTGGTGACAGCGCCCGCGGGGGGGGATTTTGGGGTCCTCGGAGCCCCCCCCACACCCCGGACCCCCCCCAAAAAAAATTTTACCTTCATGGGGGGGTCCCCAGGGACAGGGAGGGGGCGGGGGGCGGGCGGGGCGGGAAGGGGAAGTGGTTTTGGGGCCCGCTTGGGGCGGAAAGGAGGCGCCAACGGGGCCGCCATGGCCCTGCCGAGCCCCCGCAGAGACCCCCAGGTATGGGGGGACAAGGGGGGACGTGGGGGGTGTGGGGACAAGGAGGGGTCGTGGGGTGCGGGGTGGGACCCCCCCAGGAGCGGGATCCCGGTGTTGCGGGGCTGCCCCCGTCCCTGACCCCGTGGCACCGGTGTTTAGGGTTAGGCCCGACCCCGTTGTCTGGGTGCCCACGACCCCGGACCCCGTGTCCCCCCATGTCCCCTGGTGTTATCCCCCATGTCCCCATGTCCCCGTGACCCCCTTGACCCCACATCCCATGTCCCTGTGTCCCCCAGTGTCCCCCTGCCCCCACATCCCACTGTCCCCATCTTCCGTGTCCCTGTGTCCCCACACCCAATGTCCCCATGACCCCCTTGACCCCACACCCCCATGGCCCCCAATGTCCCCATGTCCCCCATGTCCCCATATCCCCCATTTCCCATGTCCCCTATGTCCCTATGTCCCCAAATCCCATGTCCCCTTGTCCCCATGTCCCCATATCCCATGTCCCCATGTCCCCACGACCCCTTTGACCCCACATCCCATGTCCTTCATGTCCCCATGTCCCCATGACCCCCTTGACCCCACATCCCATGTCCCCCATGTCCCCATATCCCCCATTTTCCATGTCTTCCCATGTCCCCCATGCCCTTATGTCCCCAAATCCCATGTCCCCTTGTCCCCATGTCCCCATATCCCATGTCCCCATGTCCCCATGACCCCCTTGACCCCACATCCCATGCCCCCAGTGTCCCCTAGTGTCCCCATGTCTCCACACCCCATGTCCCCAATTTCCCCATGTCCCCTTTGACCCCAAATCCCATGTCCCCTTGTCCCCATGTCCCCATATCCCATGTCCCCATGTCCCCTTTGACCCCACATCCCATGTCCCCATATTCCATATCCCATGACCCCTTGACCCCTTGACCCCATATCCCATGTCCCCAATGTCCCCATGTCCCCAATGTCCCCATATCCCCCAGTGTCCCCATATCCCCCATTTTCTGTGTCCCCGTGTCCCTATGCCCCCCCATCCCCCATTTCACCCCCGTGTCCCCCCATCCCACAGGCGGAGGACCCAATGTCCCCGATGTCCCCAATGTCCCCGGTGTCCCCCGAGGAGAAGGAGGAGCAGGAGATGGGTATGGGGTCGGGGGGACATGGGGGGGGGACATTGGGACAGAGACATTGGGGGGGGGGGGGGGGGGGCAAGGATGGGGGGGGCTTTGGGGTGGGGGGCGCAGGGTCATTGGGGTGCCAGGGGGGACATTGGGGACAGAGGGGGATGGGGACGGGGGTGTCAGGGAATGGGGGGGGGGGCTGGGGCTGGGGGGTTGGGGGGATTTGGGGACAAGGGGATTTGGGGACAAGGGGATTTGGGGATGAGTGTTTGGGGTCGGGTGTTTGGGGATGGGGGGGTTGGGGACATGGGACTTCTGGATTTGGGGCGCAGGGGTGCTGGGTTTTGGGACGGGGGGGGTTGGGGCCAGGGATTTGGGACTGGGGGTTTGGGCCCAGGGTTTTTGGGGCTGGGGGGTTTGGGAGCAGGGGTTTTGGGACTGGGGTTTTGGGACCGAGGGGGTTGGGATCAGGGGTTTTGGGATTGGGGGCTCGGTACCGGGGTTTTGGGGCCAGGGGGTTTTGGGATCAGGGGTTTTGGGACCAGATTTTGGGGCCAGGGGGGTTTGGGACTGGGGTTTTAGGACCGGGGGGTTTAGGACTGATGGGTTTAGGGCCGGGGGTGTTGGTCCATGGGGTGACCCCTCCCTGTCCCCAGCGCCCCCACCCCCCGTGGTGGCCAGGCTGGAGCGGCAGCTGGCCATCGAGCTGAAGGTGAAGGCGGGCGCAGAGACCCTCATCCAGACATACGCCAGCGCCCCGGCAAGGTGGGAGCCCCCATGACCCCCCCACCCCCTATGACCCCCTTAACCCCCCCGGACCCCCCGTGACCCCCTGACCCCCTGACCCTCCCATTACCCCTCTGACCCCCCATGACCCCCATGACCTCCCCTGAACCCCCTATGACCCCCATGACCCCCATGACCCACCCATTACCCCCATGACCCCCTGACCCCCCAGGACCCCCATGACCCCCAGGACCCCCTATGACCCCCTGACCCCCCCGACCCCCCTGACCACCCCCTGACCACCCCCTGACCCCCCATGACCCCCATTACCCTTCCCATGACCCCAAATGACCCCCATGAACCCCCCCCCCGGCCACCCCTATGACCCCCTGACCCCCATGACCCCCCATGACCTCCTATGACCCCTCTGGCCCCCCATGACCATCCATGACCTCCCTGGACCCCCATGACCCCCTGACTCCCCCTGACCCCCATGACCCCCCCGGACCCTCCCATGACCCTCCTGACCCCTCTATGACCCCCATGACCCCCCCATGACCCCCATTACCCCTCTATGACCCCCATGACCCCCCATGACCCCAATGACTCCCCCATGACCCCCCATGACCCCCCATGACCCCCCGGACCCCCCCATGACCGTCCTGACCCCCCATGACCCCAAATGACCCCCCATGACCCTCCCCGACCCTCCTATGTCCCCCTGACCCCCCATGACCCCCATTACCCCTCCATGACCCCCATGACCCCCCTGACCCCCTCCGTGACCCCCCCGGGCCCCCCCCCAGGACCGGAGGCTGCTTCAGGCGGCTCAGCTGATGCTGCAGGACAGCAAGGCCAAGGTGGCCGGGATCCGCGAGCAGCTGCGCAGGGCGCAGGGGGCAGGGGAGCCCCCCCGGGGAGGGTGAGGGCTGGGGATTTGTGGGGGGGCGTGGGGGTGTTGGGGGGTGTGGGGGTGTGGGGGCGTAGGGGGCGTGGGGGTGTGTTGGGGGTGTGGGTGGGGATGGGGGTGGGGGGGTCATGGGGGGTCATAGGGGGTCTGGGGGGTCATGGGGGTCATGGGGGGTCATGGGGGGCGTGGGGGGGGCCTGGAGGGGTGTGGGGGGAGTGTGGGGGGAGTGGGGGGAGTGGGGGGAGTGGGAGGGTGTGGAGGGGGTGTGGGAGGGTGTGGGGGCGTGGGGGGCGTGTGGAGGGCGTGGGGAGGTGTTGGGGGGTGGGGGGTCGGGGGGAGCAGAGTGGGGGGTGGGGGGCATGGGGGGCATGGGGATGGGGATTGGGATAATATGGGGACATGGGGATGGGGGGCAAGGGGGGACAGGGGGGATTGGGGACGTTATGGGGACAAGGGGGGACATGGGGGGCATGGGGGGAGGAGAATGGGGGGGGGCAGCGTGGGGACATGGGGCTGGGGGACACGGGGGGGGGACACACCATAATGGGTCTGGGGGCGCAGGGACGACAGGGACGGGAGGCTGGGGGCGTGACGGGGGGATTTGGGGACACACGGGGGGGGTTGGGGACACACGGGGGGATTTGGGGACACAAGGGGGGGGTGACATTTTGGGTGTCCCCCCCCCGGCAGAGGCCGAGCGCTGGCTGGCCGAGCTGCGCCACCGCTTCCACGTGGAGCGCGCGGTGGCCGAGGGGGCCACCAACGTCCTGCGCCTGCTGGGGGCCACCCGAGCCCCCCACCGGCACGGGCTGGCAGAGGTGGGACCCCCCCCCAAAAAACAGAACCCCCCCCCGGGGGTGTTTGGGGCACCTGAGGGGTCCCAGAGGGGGATTTGGGGGAGGTTCTGGGGGGCTTGGGGGGGTTGGAGGGGTTGGGAGGGCAGCTGGGGGTGGGGTGGGGGGATTGGGGGGGGAATGGGGGTTTGGGGGGGCTCCTGGGGGGGTCTGGGGGGTCTAGGGGGGTTGGGGGGTTCTTGTGGTATTGGGGGGCACCTGGGGGTCCTGGAGGGGGATTTGGGGGGGTCTGGGGGGGTTGGGGGGGGGTTGGAGGGGTTGGGGGCCAGCTGGGGGGTTTGGGGGGGTGCTGAGGGTTTGGGGGGCACCTGGGGGGTTTGGGGAGGTTTTTGGGGGCACCTGGGGGGTCCTGGGGGAGATTTGGGGGAGGTTCTGGGGGGTTTGGGGGGTTGGAGGGTTTGGGGGCACCTGGGGGGGTCCTGGGGGGATTTGGGGGGTCTGGGGGCCTTGAGGGGGTTTGGAAGGGTTGGGGAGGGCACCTGGGGGGCTTGGGGGGTACTGAGGGTTTTGGGGGGGTCCTTGGGGACTCCCTGGGGTCTTTGGGGGTCTTGGAGGGGATCTGGGGGAGGAGGGTGGTGTCTCCAGGAGGGGGGGGTCCCAGGAGGGGGGGGTCCCAGTAGGGTGGGGGTCCCAGGAGGGGGGGTCCCAGTAGGGGGTGTCCCAGGAGGGGGTGTCCCAGGAGGGGGTATCCCAGCAGGGGGGGTCCCAGCTCCCCCTCTGTGGGTTGTGACCCCCCCCTCGTCCTCGTGCCCCCCCAGGCCCAGCGGCGCCTGGCGGAGGCTGGGGAGCGCCTTGGGGTGCTGGGGGTGGCGCTGGAGGGGCGCTGCGGGCGCTGCCCCCGAGCACCCGGCCCGGCCCCGCCTCCGCCAGGAGCTGGCCCCGCCCCGTCCCGGATCGGCCCCGCCCCCAGCCCCGCCCCCACACGGAGGTTTCGGCAAGGCCACGCCCCTCACGGGTCAGTGCCCCCCCCCCCCCCAAAAATTCCTAACCCCCCCCATCGAAGACCCCCCATATAAGACCCCCCATCTAAGACCCCCCCCCCAAGACCCCCGCCCAAATTTCCCCCGACCCCCCCCATCTAAGACCCCCCCAAAATTCCAACCCCCATCCAAGACCCCCCCAGGGAACTCCCCAACGATCCCCCCCCTATCTAAGACCCCCCCCCCCAAATTTCCCCAAAGACCCCCCGGTACCCCCTCCAAAGACCTGAGCATCCAGACCCCCCCAACCTCCCCAGCCCCCCCAAGCCACCCAAACACCCGAGACCCCCCAAATCCCCCCAAATGCCCCCAAATGCCCCCAAATGCCCCCCCAAAAAAAAATAACCCCCCCGGTGCCCCCCCAATGACCTGAGCATCCAGACCCCCCAACCTCCCCAGCTCCCCCCACCCACCCAAACACCCGAGACCCCCCAAATGCCCCCAAATGCCCCCAAATGCCCCCAAATGCCCCCAGCTGCCCCCCCCCAAAAAAAATAACCCCCCGGTGCCCCCCCAATGACCTGAGCATCCAGAACCCCCCAACTTCCCCAGCCCCCCTCCACCCACCCAAACACCCGAGACCCCCCAAATGCCCCCAAATGTCCCCAAATCCCCCCAAATTTCCCCAAATGCCCCCCCAAAAAAATAACCCCCCCCGGTGGTCCCCCCAGGGACGCTGGAGGTGCTGGTGCTGGGCTGCAGCGAGCTGCTGGAGGCGGCCCCCGGCTGGAGGTGGGGGCCCCCCCGGAGCCCCCGGCTTTTGGGGTGGGGGGCGCAGCGGCAGCCTGGGGGCTCGGCCCCCGGGCTGAGGACCTCGGGGGTAAGTTGGGGGTGGGGGGAGTTGGGGATGAGGGGGTCCCAAGGGGGTGGTTGGGGGTCCTGGGGGGGTCCTAAGGGGGCTGGGGGGGTCCCGAGGGGGTTATTTGGGGTCCAGGGGGGCTGGGGGGGGGTCCTATGAGTGCTGGGGGGGTCTCGGGGGGGTATTTGGGGTCCAAGGGGGGTGATTGGGGTCCCGGGGGGGGCTGGGGGGGTCCCAGGGGGATTTTTGGGGTCCCGGGGGGCTGGGGAGGGGTCCCAGGGGGTATTTGGGGTCCTGGGAGGGCTGGGGGGGTCTATGGGTGCTGGGGGGGGTCTCGGGGGTCTTTGGGGTCCCGGGGGGGGTTGGGGGGTCCTATGAGTGCTGGGGGGTCTCGGGGGGTATTTGGGGTCCCTGGGGGGTGGTTGGGGTCCGGGGGGGGTCCCATAGGGTGCTATGGGGGGGTCCTAAAGGTGCTGGGGGTCCCAGAAAATCGTTTGGGTCTCATGGGGGGGTTGGGGGGTCCTAAGGGTGCTGGGGGGGGGTCCCAGGGCAATTTTGGGGGTCACGGGGTGCCGGGAAGGGGGCAGGGGACATCGGGTGGCCCTGGGGGTGCTGGGGGGCAGTCCTGAGAGGGGGGATATGGGGGGGGGGGTTATGATGGGGGGGTCCCAGCTGTGCCCCCCCCCCCCAGAGGTGAGCGTGGAGCTGCGGGTGGACAACGCGGTGGTGGCTCAGACCGCCTGGCGCCCCCGGCCCCCGCGCCTGGGAGCAGCGCTTCTGCCTGCAGCTGCAGAGGGTGAGACCCCCCCCAAAAAAACACCCCCGGGACCCCCGGGACCCCCCGCCGTGTAACCCCTCCTTGTGCCCCCTCCTCCCCCCTCCGTGCGCTCCCTGGTGGCTCCTGCGGCTCTCCAAGGGGCAGCCACCACGAGAGCCTCGTGCAAGGCTCGTGCAAGGCTCGTGCAAGAATCGTGCAAGCCTTGTGCAAGCCTTGTGCGAGCCGTGCAAGCCCCATGTGAGCTGTGCAAGCTGTGTGAGCTCCGTGTGAGCTGTGTGCAAGCCTCGTGCAAGCCTTGTGCAAGGCTCGTGCAAGCCGTGCAAGCCACACGTGACTTGTGCAAATTGTGCAAGCCCCGTGCAAGCCCCATGCGATGCGTGTGAGCCTTGTGCAAGCCTCGTGCAAACCCCATGCGAGGTGTGCAAGCCTTGTGCAAACCCCATGTGAGCCTTGTGCAAGCCCTGTGCAAGCCGTGCAAGCCCCATGTGAGGTGTGCAAGCCCCGTGCAAGCCGTGCAAGCCCCATGTGAGGCGTGCAAGCCCCACGTGAGGTGTGCAAGCCCCATGCAAGCCCCGTGCAAGCCCCATGTAAGGCATGCAAGCCCCATGCAAGCCCCGTGCAAGCCCCGTGCGAGGTGCACAAGCCTCGTGCAAGCCTCGTGCAAGGCATGCAAGCCTCGTGCAAGGCGTGCGAGCCTCATGCAAGCCCCACGCAAGCCGTGCAAGCCCCGTGCGAGGCGTGCAAGCTCCATGCAAGCCCCGTGCAAGCCCCGTGCGAGGTGCACAAGCCTCGTGCAAGCCTCGTGCAAGGCGTGCAAGGCCGAGCGTGTTGCAGGCGCGGGAGCTGGAGGTGGGCGTGCGGCGCCGTGCGGGGCTGGTGGCCCTGGGCTGGCTGCGGCTGGAGGAGGTGGGGGCCGGGGGGGCGCGGAGCCTGCGCCTCCAGCCCCAGGGGGGGCTGCAGCTGGAGGTGGGTGTTGGGGGGGGGGCAGGGTGGGAGGGGGTATGGGGGGCATTGGGGGGGGTATGGGGGGTATGGGGTGGTATGGGGGGGATATGGGGGATATGGGGGGGTATGGGGGGTATGGGGGGATATGGGGGGGCTGTGGGGGGCTATAGGGGATGTGGAAGTAGGGGGGATATAGGGGATGTGGGGGTCACAGGGGGCTGTAGGGGACGTGGGAGACGTGGGGGGGCTATAGGGGACGTGGGGGGCAATAGGGGATGTGGGGGGCACGGGGGGCTATAGGGGACATGGGGGCTCTGGGGGACATGGGGGGGTCACGGGGTTATAGGGGACATGGGGGGGGCTCTGGGGGATATGAGGGACATGGGGGCTATAGAGGATGTGGGGGGCATGGGGGGCAATAGGGGACATGGGGGCTATAGGGGATTTTGGGGGACATGGGGGTCAATAGGGGCTATGGGGGGGTCACAGGGGGCTATAGGGGATGCGGGGGGATTGGGGGGGTCTAGAACCCCGGGGGCTGTCTTGTGGGGGGGGGCAGGGCTGACTGGGGGGGGCACAGTCACTTTGGGGTCAGATAAGGGGGATTTTGGGGGTGCTGCTTGGGGGGGCTGGGGGTCCCAGCTGTGGGCCATGGGGGTCGTGTGCCCCCCCCCCCCAGGTGACTTTCAGCAACCCGGTGATGGAGCCGGTGCCCCGGCTGCAGCGGCACCGCAAAGTCTTCTACAAGCAGCAGGGTGAGTGTGCAAGGGGTCCTCGTGCAAGGGGTCCTCGTGCAAGGGGTCCTCGTGCAAGGGAGGGGCATGGAAAGGGGCCTGGTGTAAAGGGTTCTTGTGCAAGGCGGGGGGGGGACATGAATGGGGCTGTCCTGCAAGGGGGTTTCGTGCAAAGGGGTGATTGTGCAAGGGGTCCCCGTGCAAGGGGGCCTCGTGCAAGAGGTCCTTGTGCAAGGGGGGGGCGTGGATGGGGTCGTGGTGTAAAGGGTTCTTGTGCAAGGCAGGGGGGGAGCATGAATGGGGCTGTCCTGCAAGGGGTCTTCGTGCAAAGGGAGCCTCGTGCAAAAGGCCCTTGTGCAAGGGGCACTTGTGCAAGGGGTCCTCGTGCAAGGAGGGACACGCAAGGGGTCCTTGTGCAAGGGATTCTTGTGCAAGATAAGCTGTGGGGGGGGATACCTGTGCAAGAGGGGGGTGTGGGGGCAGCCAGACGGGCCTCGTGCAAGGCCCTCGTGCAAGGCCCTCGTGCAAGACCCTCGTGCAAGGGCTGTGCCCCCCCCCCAGGCAAAGCCTTCCTCCGTGCGGGGCAGATGAACATCGACTTCGCCACCTGGGCCCGGCTCCTGCGGCGCCTCCTGCCCGGCCCCCCCGGGACCCCCCCTGGGGACCCCCGGAGCCCCGGGGCCCCCCCCGAGCAACCCCCGGCCCCCCCCGTGTGAGTACCGGGGGTTTTGGGGGGGGGACCCCATTTTTTGGGGGGGGGGAGGCAGCATTGGGGACCCCCATGGGGGGGGGGTTGGGGATGGGGGGGGGCTCCTTGCCCCCCCCCCTTTTGCCCTGAGCCCCTCCCCTAATTTTTGTGCCCCCCCCCAGGGCCGTGGAGCAGCCGAAATTTGAGGAGCCCCCCAAGGAGCCGGGGGGGGCGCAGGAGCCGGGGGGGGGCAGGAAGCCGGTGAGGACCCCACATCCCCGGGGGGGGGGGGGGGCTATAGGGACCCCCACCCAGCCCCCCTCCCATTTCCCTTGGGGGGGGGGAACCCTAAGAGCATGCCCCCCCCCCCAAAAAAAAAAACAACAACGGGGGCTGCTGTGGGGGTGTCCCCTCCCCCCTCGGTTTTGGGGATGGGCTGGGGGCAAGGGGGGTCTGACCCCCCCCATGTGTCCCCCCCCCCCCAAAAAAAAAGGCTGAAACGGAGCCGGAGGCGCCCAAAGGGGACAGCAGCGGGACGGGGGCAGCGCCCTGAGCAGGTGAGGGGGGCCAGGACCCCCAGGACCCCCCCAAACCCCAATCCCCCCCTCCCCCCAATGCCCCCCCCCAGCTTCCCCCTCCCAACCCCAACCCCTTGGGACCCCCTCCCACCCCGAGGGGGGGGATCCCAGGTATGGGGGGGATATTTTGGGGGGGTCTCGGGGCCCCCCTCACCCTATTTTCTGCCCCCCCAGGACCCCCATTCAGCATCGATGATTTCCGCTTCCTGGCGGTGCTGGGACGGGGCCACTTCGGCAAGGTGGGGGGACACGGGGGGGGGACATTGGGGGGGGGGCTGGGGGGGCACAGATGGCTGGGGGGCGGGGACACGGTGGTGATTGGGACGTGGTGGCAGGAGGGGACATTGGGGGGGGGGGCGGACAGGAGTGGCAGGGGGTGACACGGGGTGACACGGGGTGACATGGGGGGTGGGGGGTTGTGGGGGCAGTGGGTGACACCAGGTGGCAGGGGGTGACATGGGGTTGACATGGGGGGCTGGGGGGCAGGGGGTGACACGGGAGGGTAGGGGGTGACAGGAGGTGACCCAGGGTGACCCAGGGTGACATACAGTGGCAGGGGGGTGACACAGGGTGACAGGGGGTGACACCGGGTGGCAGGGGGTGTCAGGGGGTGACACAGGGTGACAGTGGCACAGGGTGGCAGGAGGTGACAGGGGGTGACAAGGGGTTGCAGGGGGTGACACGGGGTGACATCAGGTGGCAGGGGGGTGACACGGGGTGGCAGGAAGTGACACGGGGTGACATTGGGTGGCAGGGGGTGACATGGGGTGACAGGAGGTGACATGGGGTGACATGCAGTGTCAGGGGGTGACACCAGATGTCAGAGGGTGGCAGGGGGTGACACGGGGTGACAGTGGCACAGGGTGGCAGGAGGTGACCGGGGGTGAGGTGACAGGATGACATGGTGACCTGGTGACACGGTGACACGGTGACATGGTGACACGGTGACCTGGTGACACGGTGACACGGTGACACGGTGACATGGTGACATGGTGACACGGTGACACGGTGACCCGCAGGTGCTGCTGGTGGAGCACGCGGCCTCGGGCGAGCTGTTCGCCATGAAGGCGCTGAAGAAGGGCGACGTGCTGGCACGGGACGAGCTGGAGAGGTGCGGGGCACACGCGTGTGCAAGGGGGGGGGCGTGTGCACGTGTGTGTGCAAAGGGGGGGCGTGTGCACGTGTGTGTGTGCAAAGGGGGATGCAAAAGCTGGGTGCATGCAAAGGGGGTGCAGGCACACGTGTGTGCAAATGAGGGGGTGCACAAGTGGGCGTGCAAATGCCAGGTGTGTGCAGGTGGGGGTGCACACGTGTGCATGCACGGGGGTGTGGGTGTGCAAACGCCAGGTGCACGGAAGAGGGGGGTGCAGGTGCATGCGTGCATGCAAAAGAGGTGTGCAAATGCCAGGGGCGTGCATGTGAGCGTGCAAGGCCGGGCGTGCAAATGCCAGGTGCATGCACGGGAGGGTGTGTGCAAATGCCAGGTGCGTGCAAAGGGGGGTTGCACATGCATGCAAGAGAGGCGTGCAAATGCCAAGGGTGTGCATGCGTGCGTGCAAAGGGGAGGGTGCACTTGCACGTGCGTGCAAGGGGTGTGTGCAAATGCCAGGTGCATGCAATGGGTGCACTTGCACACTTGCTTGCAGGGGGGGGTGGTTTGCACACACGTGAATGCAAGGAGGGGGGAGTGTGCACTTGCACACGTGCATGCAGGGGGTGGGTGCAGCTGCCAGGTGCACGCAAAGGCGGGGTGCATTTGCACAAGTGCATGCAAGGCTGGGTGTGCAAATGCCGGGTGCATGCAAGGGGAGGTGTGCACACCCATGTGCATGCAAGGGTGGGTTGCACTAGCACTTGTGCATGCAAGGGGGGTGTGTGTGGGGGGTGTGCATTCACACACATGTACGCGGGGGGGGTTGCAACTCCAGGTGCATGCAAAGGGGGGGGGGGTGCACACCCATGTGCATGCACGGGGGGGTTGCACTAGTACTTGTGCGTGCACGGTGTGTGTGTGTGTGCATTTGCACACATGCATGCGGGGGGGGGGTTGCAGCTCAAAGTGCATGCAAGGGGGGGGTGCACTAGCACTTGTGCATGCAAGGCGGGGGGGGGCACACACCCACTCGTGCACACACCGGGGGATGCACGCCAGCCCCTAGCCGTGCAAGGGGGTGCACACTCATCCCCCCCCCCGTGTTTGTGTGCCCCCCCCCAGCTTGCTGTGCGAGAGGCGGGTGCTGGCGCTGGCGGGGGCGGCGGGGCACCCGTTTTTGGTGGGGCTGCGGGGGTGTCTGCAGACCCCCCAGCACCTCTGCCTGCTGCTGGAGCACGCCCCGGGGGGGGACCTGATGATGCACATCCACTGCGGGGTCTTTGGGGAGCCCCGCGCCACGTGAGTTTATGGGGGGGGGGGGGCACACGAGGGGGGGGGGGGTAGATGGTTTGGGAGGGGTGTGGGGGGAGGACCCATCAGGGGGAAGCCATGGGGGGGAGACATGGGGTGGGGAGCACTCATGGGGGGAGTGCCCATGGGGGGCATCTGGGGGGCATCCATGGGGGAGAACCCATGGGGGGGCTCCATGGGGGGGGGGCATCCATGGGGGAGAGAACCCATGGGGGGCACCCATTGGGGGTGGTACACATGGGGGGCACCCATGGGGGGAAAAGCCATGGGGGGAGCACCCATGGGGGGAGTGCCAATGGGGGGGCATCCGGGGGGACACACATGGGGGGCACTCATTGAGGGGGGAAGCACCCATAGGAGGGAGCACCCATGGGGGGGGAACCCCATGGGGGGGACACTCATGGGGGGCACTCGTTGAGGGGGTGCACCCATAGGAGCACCCCCCGTGACCTCCCCCCTTTTGGTGCCCCCCAGGTTTTACGCCGCCTGCGTCGTCCTGGGGCTGCAGTTCCTGCACGAGCACAAAATCATCTACAGGTGGGGGCGACCCCCCCGGGCCCCCCCAGGACCCCCCCAAAAACCTCAGGACCCCCTGAACCTCCCCAGACAACCCCTAAACCCCCCAGACCCCCTGAACCACCCAGACCCCCGATCCACCCAGAACCCCCAGAACCCCCCCGCAGACCCCCAGGACCCCCCCCCAGGACCCCCCCTGACCCCCCCATAAACACCCAGGACCCCCAGGACCCCCCGAGCCCCCTGGACCCCTCCCCAGGACCCCTATGAACCCCTTGGGACCCCCCAGCCCCCAAGCCTGCCCCCCAGCCTGCCCCCAGGCATTGCCCCCTCCCCCCGGGTGGGGGTGACCCCTCTGTGCCCCCCCCCCCTGTCCCCCCCCCCCGGGACCTGAAGCTGGACAACTTGCTGCTGGACCGCGAGGGGTACGTGAAGATCGCCGACTTCGGGCTCTGCAAGGAAGGTGGGCACTGGGAGGCACTGGGAGGTACTGGGGAGGCACTGGGAGGCACTGGGAGGTACTGGGAGGGCACTGGGAGGCACTGGGACGCACTGGGAGGTACTGGGGAGGAATGGAAGGCACTGGGAGGGCACTGGGAGGCACTGGGAGGTACTGGAAGGCACTAGGGGGGCACTTGGAGGCACTGGGGAGGCACTGGGGGGGCACTGGGAAGCACTGGGGAGGCACTGGGAGATAGTAAGGGGCACTGGGAGGCACTGGAAGGCACTGGGAGGTACTGGGAGGGCACTGGGGGGCACTGGGAGGCATTGGGAAGTACTGGGAGGTACTGGGAGGGCACTGGAAGGCACTGGGAGGCACTGGGAGGCACTGGGAGGTACTGGGTGGCACTAGGGGGGCACTGGGGAGGCACTGGGAGATAGTGAGGGGCACTGGGAGATACTGGGAGGAACTGGGAGTGCACTGGGGGAGCACTGGGAGTCCTTAGGAGGGTACTGGGAGATACTGAGGGGCACTGGGAGATACTGGGAGGAACTGGGATATACTGGAAGGAACTGGGAATGCACCGGGGAAGCACTGGGAGGCACTGGGGGAGCACTGGGAGTCCTTAGGGGGGTACTGGGAGATACTGAGGGGCACTGGGAGATACTGGGAGGAACTGGTAATTAAGGGGGAGACACTGGGAGATACTGGGAGGCACTGGGAATGCACCGGGGGAACACTGGGAGGCCTTAGAGGAGTTCTGGGAGATACTGGGGGGTACTGGGAGATACTGGGGGGGCACTGGGGCCACGCCCACTGTGGGGTCCCCCCCCCCAGGGATGGGATTTGGGGACCGCACCAGCACCTTCTGCGGGACCCCCGAGTTCCTGGCCCCCGAGGTGCTGACGGAGGCGTCCTACACGCGGGCCGTGGACTGGTGGGGGCTGGGGGTGCTGCTCTACGAGATGCTGGTGGGAGAGGTGAGCGGGGGGGCCTGGGGGGGTCCTGGGGGGGTCCTGGGGGGTCCTGGGGGTCCTGAGGGGTTTGGGGGGGGTTCTGGGGGGTCCTGGGGGGTTTTGGGGGAGTCATTGGGGGTTTTGGGGAGGGTTTGGGGGATTTGGGGGTGCTGGGGGTGGTGCTCTATGAGATGCTGGTGGGAGAGGTGAGCGGGGGGGCATGGGGGGGTCCTGAGGGGTTTGGGGGGTTCTGG
Organism: Aythya baeri; assembly: GCA_026413565.1. NCBI lineage: Eukaryota > Metazoa > Chordata > Aves > Anseriformes > Anatidae > Aythya > Aythya baeri. The sequence continues at coordinate 758,825 of CM048640.1, forward strand.
GGGTCTTGGGGGGCCCTGGGGGTGTCCTGGGGGGTCCTGGGGGGATTTGGGGGATTTGGGGGGGTTCTGGGGGGATTTGGGGGCTGGGGGTGGTGCTCTACGAGATGCTGGTGGGAGAGGTGAGCGGGGGGGTCCTGGGGGGTCCTGGGGGGGTCCTGGGGGGTTTGGAGGGGTTCGGGGGGGATCTGGGGGATTTGGGGGGGGATTAGGGGGATTTGGGGGTGCTGGGGGTGGTGCTCTACGAGATGCTGGTGGGAGAGGTGAGCGGGGGGGGCCTGGGGTGGTCCTGGGGGGTCCGGGGGTCTGGGGGGTCCTGAGGGTGTTCTGGGGGGGTCCTGGGGGGTTGGAGGGGGCCTAGGGAAATTTGGGGGTCTGGGGAGGGGTTTGGGGAGCACCCGAGGGGGTGCTGGGGGCAGTTGGGGGTCCTGAGTGGGAGGGTTCTGGGGAGGGGTCCTGGGGGGTCCTGGGGGTCCTGGGGGGTTTTGGGGGAGTCATTGGGGGTTTTGGGGAGGGTTTGGGGGATTTGGGGGTGCTGGGGGTGGTGCTCTATGAGATGCTGGTGGGAGAGGTGAGCGGGGGGAGCCTGGGGGGGTCCTGGGGGGGTTGTGGGGGGTTCTGGGTGGGTTCTGGGGGGTTTGGGGAGGGTTTGAGGGATTTGGGGGGCTGGGGGGCTGCTCTACAAGATGCTGGTGGGAGAGGTGAGCGGGGGGTCCTGGGGGGGTCCTGGGGGGTTGTGGGGGTACGGGGGGGTCCTGAGGGGTTTGAGAGGGGTTCTGGGGGCGTCATGGGGGGGTTGGAGGGGGCCTAGGGAAATTTGGGGGTCCGGGGAGGGGTTTGGGGAGCACCCTGAGGGGGTCTGGGGGCAGCTGGGGGGTCCTGAGTGGGAGGGTTCTGGGGAGGGGTCCTGGGGAGGGGGTCCTGGTGGGGGGGCCCCATGGCGTGGCCGCCCGCAGTCGCCGTTCCCGGGGGACGAGGAGGAGGAGGTGTTCGACAGCATCGTCAACGAGGAGGTGCGCTACCCCCGCTTCCTCAGCTGCCCCGCCATCGGCATCATGCGCAGGGTGAGCCCCCCCGAAACGGCACCCCGAAAACAGCACCCCAAACCCCAAAACTGGTACCCCAAAACATGCACCCCGAAACCGGCACCCTAAAACTGGCACCCCAAAACATCCACCCCGAAACATGCACCCCAAAAACTGCACCCCAAAGCACACACCCCAAAATTGGCACCCCAAAACCTGAACCCCAAAATATCCACCCCAAAACTGGTACCCCAAAACCAGCACCCCAAAACCTGCACCCCGAAACCGGCACCCCAAAACCGGCACCCCAAAACCGGCACCCCAAAACATCCACCCTAAAACTGGCACCCTAAAACTGGCACCCCAAAACTGGTACCCCAAAACCTGCACCCCAAAACATCGACCCCAAAACTGGCACCCCGAAAGCGGCACCCTGAAACCGGCACCCCAAAACACAAACTCCAAAACTGGTACCCCAAAACCAGCACCCCGAAACCAGCACCCCAAAACACAAACCCCAAAACCGGCACCCCGAAACCTGAACCCCAAAACACCTACCCCAAAACATCCACCCTAAAACTGGCACCCCGAAACCGGCACTCCAAAACACAAACCCCAAAACCTGCACCCCAAAACATGCACCCTAAAACATCCACTCCAAAACTGGCACCCCAAATCACGCTCCCCAAAACCTGCACCCCAAAACCTGCATCCCAAAACCTGCACCCCAAAACCAGCACCCCATAACCAGCACCCCAAACTGGCACCCCAAAACGTCCCCCCCAAAACCCCACCTCAAAACCAGCACCCCAAAACTGGCACCTCAAATCATGCGTCCTGAAAGCTGCACCCAATAACCATGCACCCCAAAACTGACACCCCAAAACTCGCACCCCAAAACACGCACCCCGAAACCGGCACCCCAAAACCCGCACCCCAAAACCCTGCAGCTCCAATGCACCCCAAAACCCTGCAGCTCCAAACCTGACGCCCCAAAACCCGCACCCCAATATTTCTCACCCCAAAACGCCGACACCCCCAAAACCCCCAGCCCCTGACACCCCAAAACCCTGCACCCCAAAACTCCCCCCAACCCCCCACCCCCGCACCCCAAAACCCTGCACCCCAAAACTGCCCCCCACCCCCCACCCCCCTTGGGCTGTTATTTGGGCACATTTACCCCCTCCACGAGGGGATTTGCCCCCCCCCGACCCCAAAGGGGGGGATTTTGGGGTCCCCCTGACCCCTGGGGGGGTTTTGGGGTCCCCCTGACCCCCCCGTGCCCCCCCAGCTCCTGCGCAGGAACCCCGAGCGGCGCCTGGGGGCGGGGAGCGCGACGCCGAGGACGTCAAGCGGCAGCCCTTCTTCAGGGTGAGCCCCCCGACCCCCCCGACCCCCCCCGACCCCCCCGTGTCCCTTGGGACCCCCCATGTCCCTTTACCCCCATTTTCCCTTTACCCCCTTTTGTCCCTTTACCCCCCCATGTCCCTTTGCCGCCCCTCCATATCCCCTGCGCCCCCGAGTCCCTGATCCCCCGTCCCCTGATCCCCCCCATTGCCCCCCCCAATCCCTCTGGACCCCCCAATTATTTCCCACCCTACTGGGACCCCAGAACCCCCCCCAAATCCCATTCCCCCCATGCCCCCCAGTATCCCCTGGACCCCCCAGCCCTCCCTATTCCCCTTGGGACCCCCACCAAACACCCCCCAACCCCCCCATTACCCCTTATCCCCCCTCCAACCCCCCCAGCCCCCCCATACCCCTTAGACCCCCCAATCCCATTCCCCCTGCCCCCCACACCCCCATTCCCCTTGGGACCCCCCCAAACCCCCCCAGCTCCCTCCCCCCATTACCCCTTACCCCCCCAACACCCCCCCCCATACCCCCATTCCCCTTGGGACCCCCCAAACCCCCCCCAACCCCCCCCCATTCCCCCTTACCCCCCCACACCCCCTAACCCCATTCCCCCCCCATTTCCCTCCCCCAACCCCAAAAGTGCCTTTTTTTTTTTTTTTTTTTTTTTTTTTTTTTTTGGGGGGGTTGTATCTCACCTCCTGTGGCCCCCCCCCCAAAATAGAACATGGACTGGGAGGAGCTGCTGGGCCGCCGCCTGCCCCCCTTCGTGCCGGTCCTGGGGGCCGCGAGACGTCAGCAACTTCGACGCCGAATTCACGGCCGAAGCCCCCTGCTGACCCCCCCGAGAACCCCGGCCCCTCGGCCCCCAGGAGCAGGAGGCCTTCAGGGCCTTCGACACGGCTTAAAGTGGGGGGGGCACCCCTAAAATCATCCACAACCCCCGCACCCCAAAATGCCCCTACCCCCCCTTCCTGGGTTGCCCCACGGACCCCTTTATCCCCCCCAGTATTATCTCAGGGACCCCCCCATATGCTGCACCCCCAAATGCGTGACCCCCCAAAAAAAAGCCTGTTCCCCCCCCCATGTGCCTGCTCCCCCAAATTCCTGCCCCCCCCCCAAAAAAATTCCCCCCCCTCAAAATTCCTCCTCCCCCCCCATCCGTGCCTCAGTTTCCCCACTGGGGAATTCCCCCCAAAATGGGGGCACCGAGTGCCCCCCCCCGAACCCTGCCCCCCCCCAGTTTGATATTTTGGGGTGCAAATGTGGGGGGGGGCCATTAAAATAAGGACCCGTGCCCACGAGCTGTGTGTGTGTGTTTTGGGGGGGGGGGCGACAGGGGGAGACCCCTCCCCGGACACCTCAATTTTGGGGGGTTCGGGGGGGCAATAACCACCAAAATGGGCTTTTTTGGGCATTTTTATCTCAAAAATAGACTATTATAGAAATTTTCAGGCCCCCCCCCACCCCATGTGCCCCCCCCCGGGGGGCGGCTGCCGTCCCCGCGGCGTGCGAGCGGCCCCTGGTGCGAGGCCCTCGTGCAAGGTGGGCGCTGGGGGGGGGCTCCTGTACCGTGTTGTGCCCCCCCACCCCCAAATCCCGCCGTGCGAGGTCCTCGTGCAAGGCTCTGGGGTGAGGTCCTCGTGCAAGGTCCTCGTGCAAGGTCCTCGTGCAAGGCTCATCCTTGTGCGAGGCTCCACGATTGTACGAGCGAGATCCTTGTGTGAGGTCCTCGTGCAAGGTTCTTGTGCAAGGTCCTCGTGCAAGGCTCATCCTTGTGCGAGGCTCCACGATTGTACGAGCGAGATCCTTGTGTGAGGTCCTCGTGCAAGGTTCTCGTGCAAGGTCCTCATGTAAGGCTCTTCCTTGTGCAAGGTCCTCGTGAGAGGCTCATCCTCGTGCAAATTCCTTGTGCAAGGGGTCCAGGCATGAGACTTGTCCTCGTGCAAGGTCCTCGTGCGAGGGACATCCTTGTGCGAGATCCTTGTGCAAGGTCCTTGTGCAAGGTCCTTGTGTGAGGTCTTCATTCAAGGCTCATCCTCGTGCAAGGTTTGTCCTCATGCAAGGTCCTTGTGTGAGGCTCATCCTTGTGCGAGATCCTCGTGCAAGGTCTTCATTCAAGGCTCTCCTTGCACAAGGCTCATCCTCGTGCCACCTCCTTGCACGAGCCTCATCCCTGTGAGAGATCCTCGTGCGAGATCCTCGTGCAAGCTCTCCATGCAAGCCTTCTCCTTGCGCCAGCTCCTTGCACGGGGCCCATCCTCGTGCGAGACCCTCGTGCAAGACGAGACCCTCATGCGAGACCCTCGTGCGAGAGGCCCCCCCTCGTGCAAATCTCACGGGCGAGATCCCTGAGAGCCTTGCACGAGGACAACCCTCACACAAGGACGACCCTCACACGAGGATGATCCTTGCACGAGGGCGATCCTTGCACGAGGGCGATCCTCACACGAGGGTAATCCTCGCACGAGGGCGATCCTCACACAAGACCAACCCTCACACGAGGATGATCCTTGCACGAGGGCGACCCTTACACGAGGACAACCCTCACACAAGGACGACCCTCACATGAGGATGATCCTTGCACGAGGGCGATCCTTGCACGAGGGCGACCCTTGCACAAGAGCAATCCTCACACGAGGGCAATCCTCACACGAGGGCAATCCTCACACGAGGGCGACCCTCACACGAGGACAATCCTTGCACGAGGGTGACCCTTGCACAAGAGCAATCCTCACACGAGAACAACCCTTGCACGAGGACAACCCTCGCACGAGGACGATCCACGCCCCCCCCCGGGCCGTCAGATGAGGCGTTCCTCGGGGGGCAGGCGCAGGGGGGGGCCCGGGGGGGGGCCGCGCGCCCCCGCCTGCTCCTCGCGGCTGGGCCGGTAGGAGCCCTCGGTGCGGCGCTTCTCCCGCAGCCGCAGCGCCACGAAGATGAGCAGCGCCACGAGGCCGAAGGCCCCCAGCCCCCCCAGCACCACCGACAGCACCACCTCGGTCAGCGGCTGCAAGGGTTTTTTTTTTTTTTGGGGGGGGGTTAATTCGGATATACCCCCCCCCCCCCAGCTACGGATGAGGGTTTTGGGGTTGTTTTTTTTTTGGGGGTCTCGTTAAGGGCATCGCGATGAACTCAAGTGACCCCACGCACCAAAGAGCCCCCCCCTCAGAAACCTCTTCCCCCCACCCATGAACCCCAAATTCCCCCAGTAACCCCAGCCCCCCCCAGAAACCCCAAAATGCCCCCAGAAAGCCCAAAGCCCCCGGAAACCCCTTTCACCCCCCCATGAGCCCCAAAATGCCCCCAGAAACCCCATAGCCCCCCCGGGGAACCCACCCCCACCATGAACCCCAAAATGCCCCCAGAAAGCCCAAAGCCCCCCCCAGGGACCCCAAACCCCCCATGAATCCCAAAATGCCCCCAGAAAGCCCAAAGCCCCCCCCCGGGGACCCCAACCCCCATAAACCACAAAATGCCCCCAGAAAGCCCAAAGCCCCCCAGAAACCCCTTCCCCCCCCCAGAAAGCCCAAAATGCACCCAGAAACCCCAAAGCCCCCCCAGGGACCCCAACCCCCAGGAACCCCAAAATGCCCCCAGAAAGCTCAAAGCCCCCCCCCCTCAGAAACCCTTTCCCCCCCCCCAAGGAACCCCAAATTCCCTACAGTAACCCCAACCCCCCTCCAACCCCAAATTCCCCCTAGGAATCCCCAAGCCCCCCGAAACCCCAAAGCCCCCCCAGAACCCCAAATTCCCCCCAGTGACCCCAAATTCCCCCAGAACCCCCAAAAACATCTCATGGCCCCCTCCCCAGACCCCCCCAGAAAGACCTCAGGGCCCCCAAAACCTCCTTGGGACCCCCCCCCCAAAGCCATTTGGGACCCCCTGAGTTGTCAGAGCCCCCCAGGCACCCCCTAAAGCTCCTGGCCCCCCCATCCCAAAAGTCCCCCCCCAAAATCCCCCCAAGGAGCCCCCAACCCCCGGGACACTCTGGGGACCCCCCAAAATTCTGAGACCCCCCCAAGAACCCCCAAAATTCCTCAGCCCCCCCCCCAGCTCCCAAGGACCCCCCAAGCCCCCAGAGTCCCCCCCAAAAGCCCCCCCCCCCCAAAAGTACCCCCCCCCAGACCCCCCAGGACACTTTGGGGACCCCCAAACCTCCCAGAGCCCCCCTAAAACCACCCCCAGACCCCCCCTAAAAAAAATTACCCCCGGCCCCCCCAGCTCACCGAGAGGCCGCCACCCGCGTCAGGCGTCGTGCCGTTCCCAGTGCTGTTACTGGGGATACTGGTGATACTGGGAGGGGCTGGAAACAAGGCGGGGGGGTCACTCTTTATATTTTTTTTGGGGGGGGGTGGTGCCGGCTGACCCGGTCCCCCCCCGTGCCCCCCCCCCCCCCCGTGCACCTGCTGACGCCCAGCCCTGAGTCACGGCCCCACCCTCACCCGGTCCCCAAACCGGCCCCAAGGGAGGGGACATTGGGGGCCCCCCCCGTGACCCCCCGGTGACCCCCCCCCATGACCCCACCCCGTGACCCCCCCCTCCACAAAGCCTCCCCATAGGGACCCCTCCCATAAGGCCCCCCGTAGGGCACCCACCTTTTGCCCCCCCACCATGGGGACACCCCCCCCACCCCCCCACCCCCCACCCCCCACCGCCCCCTCCCTCCTCTTTGGAGGAATTTGGGGTCCCGGTGCCCCCCCCCCAAAAAAATGTGCCCCCCCCCCATACGTACTCTGGGCCAGGGCCAGGCAGGGCAGGGCAAGGGCCAGGGCAAGGCGGGGGCACCTCCCATGGCGGGGGGGCGCTGGGGGCCCCACCTCCTGCGGCTGCAGGGACAGGGTCAGGGGCACCCCGAGACCCCCCCGGACCCCCCCCAGGCCACCCAGGACCCCCCCAAAATAAACAACCCCCCCAATACTCCAAGGACCCCCCCAAATAGCTCTACCCCCCCCCCCCCAAATAGCTCTAACCCCCACCCCCCCAACGACCCCCCAACCCCTGGCAGGCCCCCCAGGCCCCCCCACCCCCCAGGACCCCCCATGTCCCACCTGGCCCCCCCTCAACCCCATTGCCCCCCCCCCGCTCCCCCCCCGCCCCCCCCAGGCCCCCCCAACAACACCCCCAGGTCCCCCTCGCCCCCCAACCCCCCTTACCCCCCTCCCCCGCCCCTTGACCCCTCCCCCCAAACTTCCCCCTCCCCCCCCAAATATTTTTTGGGGGGTCCCCAGGACCAGGCCTTGCCCCCCCCCCCCCGGAACTAACCCCTCCCCCCTCCCCTCCCCCACCCCCTCCTACTCCCCGCCCCCCCCCCCATAGGGCCCCGTTCCTGGGGTCACCGGGGTCAGTGACCGCGCGTGACCCCGCGGCTGGCCCCGCCCCTTTCCCCCCTTGAGGGGGGGGTCCCGGCCCCCCTCACCGCTCGGCTCCGTTCGGCTCCGTTCGGCTCCGGCCGCTCCCGTCCGGCCCGGCCCCGCCCCCCGGGGCCGCCCACGTGACCCCTGCCCCGCCCCCTCAGCCCCGCCCGCACCTGGCGGCGCCGGCCCCGCCCACACCTGGCGGGGAGCGAGGGGGGGCGGGGCGAGGGGGCGGGGCTGCACCTGCCGAGGCCACGCCCCCCAGCCCGCCGGCACCTGCCGCGGCCACGCCCCTCGCGCATGCGCATTGGTTGGGGAGCGGCGCCGGGGGGGCTGCGGCGCTCGTGCAACGCTCGTGCAACGCTTGTGCAACGCTCGTGCAATGGTTGTTCAATGCTTGTGCAACGCTCGTGCAAACGTTTGTGCAATGTTTGTTCAATGCTTGTGCAACGCGTGCACGACGCTCGTGCAAACGCTTGTACAATGGTTGTTCGACGCTTGTGCAACGCTCGTGCAACGCTCGTGCAATGCTTGTGCAAACCCTCGTGCATCCCCTCCCCGTGCACAGCCCCCGTGCAAATCCCCGTGCAAATAAATCCCCGTGCAACCTTCCTTTTGCCCTACTCCCCGTGCAAAGCCTCGTGCAAAGCCTCGTGTAAATCCCCGTGCAACCTTCCTTGCGCTACCCCCTGTGCACCCTCTGATGCAAATCCCCGTGCAAACCCTCGTGCAAATCCCAGCACAAATCTCGTGCAAATCCCGGTCCAAACCCTCGTGCAAACCCTCACGTAAATCCCCGTGCAAACCCTTGTGCAACCTTCTTTGCACCACCCCCATACACCCCCGTGCAACCTTCCTTGCACGCCCCCGTCGTGCACCGCCCCTGCAGATCCCCGTGCAAATCCCCGTGCAAATCCCCGTGCAACCTACCTTGCACTACCCCCTTCGTGCACCCCCCTCGTGCAAATCCCTGTGCCCCCTTCCTTGCACTACCCCCGTCGTGCACCCCCCGTGCACCCCCCGTGCACCCCCTCGTGCAAGGCCTCGTGCAAATCCCCGTGCCCCCCGTGCCCCCCCCCGTGCAAACCCCTCCCCCCCAGTGTCGCAGCGGTGGGGGCGGGGCTGTCCCAACCCTGCCCAATCCGCGCCCGCCGCCCCTCCCCTCCCACCCCTTCCCACCCCCGATATCGCGATGCCTCTATCGCGACAGCGCCGCCGCCCCCGCGCCCCCCAGCGATGGCGGCGCCTTGAAGGCGGCAGGTGAGCGGCTGGGGGGGGGGGGGGGGGGGGGCAAAAGAGGGGGGGAGACCCTTTCGGGGCTCACCCCCTCAATCCCCCCCCCAGCCCAAGCCCCCCAGCACCGGGCCCCCGGGCCCCCCCAGCCATGGCCGGGCCCCGGCGGGAGGTGAAGCGCAGCGCGGGGATCGTGCCCTGCTTCCTCTGCGTCGAGGTGAGACCCCCCGGGACCCCCCACCAAGACCCCCCTTTGGGCAACCCCCGACCTCCCCGGACCCCTCCTTCAACCCCCATCCCCGAAAACCCCCCCCCCGATTTGCTCCCCCCCCTCGATCCCAGGACCCCCTTCTAGAACCAGCCCAGCCCGGGGAAAAATTGGGGGGGGGGGCACCCCAAAATTTTTTTTGGGGGTGGGGACCCCCGGACCCCTCCTTCACCCCCCCATTAAAAAAAAAAAAACGACTTGCCCCCCCCCCTCCATCCCAGGACCCCCCCCTAGAGCCAGCCCAGCCCGGGTAAAAATTGGGGGGGGGGGGCACCCTAAAATTTGGGGGGGGGGATGGGACCCCCCCACAACCCCCCCGACCCCCCCCCGGACCCCTCCTTCAACCCCCATCCCCGAAACCCCCCCCCGATTTGCTCCCCCCCCTCGATCCCAGGACCCCCTTCTAGAGCCAGCCCAGCCCGGGGAAAAATTGGGGGGGGGGCACCCCAAAATTTGGGGGGGGTGGGACCCCCCACAACCCCCGACCCCCCCCCGGACCCCTCCTTCAACCCCCACCCCCGAAACCCCCCCCGATTTGCTCCCCCCTAGAGCCAGCCCAGCCTGAGGGAAAATGGGGGGGGGCACCCCAAAATTTGGGGGGGGAGGAATGGGACCCCCCGGTAAGGGTTGGAGGGAGAAAAGGGGGGGGAATTGGGGCCCCATGAGGTGGGGGGGGGGCACAGTGGGATTTGGGGGGCACGGTGTGGTTTGGGGGGTACAATAAAGTGGGGGGCACGATAAAGTGGGGGGCAATAAAATGGGGGTCAATTAGATTGGGGGGCACATTGGGATTTGGGGCCGGGGGATCTTGGGGGAATTTGGGGGGATTTTGGGGGATTTTGGGGTGCAGGGAGCAGCTCGGGGGGGGGTCTCTCGGTCTTAAGGGGGGGGTCCGAGCCTTGTGCCCCCCCCCCAGCTGGGGGATTTTGGGGGGCACAGTTGTTTTGGGGTGGGTTTTGGGTTTTTTGGGGGGGGCACAATGGGGTCTGAGAGACCACATTAGGATTTGGGGGGCACAGTGAGATTTGGGGGGCACGGTGTGGTTTGGGGGGTGCAATAAAGTGGGGGGCACAATAAAGTGGGGGGCACATTAAATTTGGGGGGGTCACGATAAAATTGAGGGTCAATAAGATTGGGGGGGCACATTGGGATTTGGGGCCAGGGGATCTTGGGGGAATTTGGGGGGAATTTGGGGGATTTTGGGGTGCGGGGGCAGCTCGGGGGGGGGGTCTCTCGGTCTTAAGGGGGGGGTCCGAGCCTTGTGCCCCCCCCCAGCTGGGAATTTTGGGGGGCACGGTTGTTTTTGGGTCTTTTTTGGTTTTTTTTGGGGGGGGGCACAATGGGGTCTGAGAGAACACGTTAGGGTCTGGGGGGCACAGCGAGATTTGGGGGGCACGGTGTGGTTTGGGGGGTACAATAAAGTGGGGGGCACAATAAAAGTGGGGGGGCACAATAAAATTGGGGGGCCAGTAAGACTGGGGGGGCACATTGGGATTTGGGGCCGGGGGATCTTGGGGGAATTTGGGGGGAATTTGGGGGATTTTGGGGTGTGGGGGGCAGCTGGGGGGGGGTCTCTCGGTCTCAAGGGGGGGGTCCGAGCCTTGTGCCCCCCCCCCACCCGGGGATTTTGGGGGGCACGGCGGCGCTGGCCTACCAGCTGGAGTTCACCGACGCCTTCCCGGTGCACGAGGGGGTTTTTCTGCCGGGACCCCGCTTACGGGCGCCCCTACCCCGGCCCCCGGAGCCAGCCGGGCCCCCCCGCCCTCGTTTACGCCCTGGTGACCGCCGTGCCCACCCTCACCGTGAGTTGGGGGGGGCAGATTGGGGAGGGGGGGGGGGGGTAAAGGGGTTTGGCGGGGGTCCTAAAGGAGTGGGGAGGGGGATTTGGGGGGTCCCAAGGGGTTTGGGGGGGTCCCAAGGGTGTTTGGGGGGGGAAAGGGAGTGGGGAGGGGGTTTGGGGGGGGGGCCAAGGGGTTTTTGGGGGAAAAGGGAGTGGGGAGGGGGTTTGGGGGGCCCAAGGGGATTTTGGGGGGCCTGGGGGTCTGGGGGGGGGCAAGGGAGTGAGGGGGGGGATTGGGGGGGTCCCAAGGGGTTTGGGGGGGGCAAGGGTGTGGGGAGGGGGATTGGGGGGTCCCAAGGAGTTTGGGGGGTCCTGGGGGATCTGGGGGTCCCAAGGGGTTTGGGGGGGCCGAGGTGTCTGGGGGGTCCCAAGGGAGTGGGGAAGGGACTGGGGGGACCCAAGGGGTTTTGGGGGCCGGGGAATTTGGGGCGGTCCCAAGGGAGTGGGGAGGGGGCTTGGGGGGGTCTCTGGGGGCTTGGGGGATCCCAGGGGATTTGGGGGGCCCCGAGTGGTTTGGGGGGTTCCGGAGGTCTGGGGGGTCCCAAGGGAGTGGGGAGGGGGCTTGGGGGGTCCCAAAGAATTGAGGGGGGTCTGGGGGGTGCTGAGGACCCCCAACTCCCAGGGATGGAGTTGGGGGTCCCTGGGGGTCCCAGAGGTAGTTCTTTTTTTTGGGGGGGGGGTCCCAAATTTTTTTGGGGGGGTCTCTGGGGGTCCTGTGCGCAGATCGTGGTGGGGGAGCTGGCGGGGCGGCTGGGGGGGCGCGGGGGGCCGTGACCCCACCATCCTGTGGGGCGAGTGCTGCTACCTGGGAGCCCCCTGCGGCGCCTGCTGCGATTCCTGGGTGAGGGGGGGCCGGGGGGGGCACGGGGGGAATTGGGGGGTTGGGGGGAATGGGGGGCTGGGGGGGAAAATGGGGAAATTGGGGGGAAAAATGGGGAAATGGGTGGGAAAAATGGGGAAAGGGGGGGCTGGGGGGAATTGGGGGGAAAAGGGGAAATTGGGGGGAAAAGGGGAAATGGGGGGTCGGGGGGCAAAAGGGGGGGGAAATTGGTTTGGGGGGCTGGGGGGTAATTGGGGAGCACTGGGGGGAATGGGGGGCTCAGGGGAAATGGGGGGCTGAGAATGGGGCTGGGGGGTTAAGGGGGGAAATTGGGGTGTGGGGGTGATGGGGGGCAAATTGGGGATTTGGGGGGTGGGGGGGCAAATGGGGTTGGGGGGCAAAAGGGGGGGTGGGGGGACAAATGGGGTCCAGGGGGGCTAAGGGGGAGATTGGGTGGGGTAATGGGGGCTGGGGGGGCAAAAGGGGGGTTTGGGGGGGTAATGGGGGTGGGGGGGGCAATGGGGGGTGTGGGGGTGATGGGGTCTATGGGGGGCAAAACGGTCTGGGGGGGGGCAAAGGGGAGGTGGGGGGGCAATGGGCTTTTGGGGAGGAAAACCGAGTTTTGGGGGCCACCGAGGGGTTTTGTGGGGATGCAGTCGGGTTGAGGGGGCAATTTTTTATTTTTTTAAATTTTTTTTTGGGGGGGGGGGTCTGACTGTGCCCCCCCCGCCCCAGGGGTCGTCTACTTAGGGCTGTTGGCCACCGGCATCTTCGCCAACGCGGGGCAGGTGGTGACGGGGGCGCCGGCCCCCCACTTTTTGGCCGTCTGTCGCCCCAATGACACGGCCCTGGGTTGTGCCCCCCCCGCCGCCCCCCCCCGTTTTGTGCCCCCCGGGGGGGCTCCCTGCGCTGGGGACCCCCCTTGGTGGCGGCGGCTCGCCGGGCCTTCCCCTGCAAGGAGGCCGCGCTTGGGGCCTACGGCGGGGCCTACGCGGCGGTGAGGGGGTTTTGGGGGGGTTTTTTGGGGTGGGGGGGAATGGGGGGTGAGGGGGTAAGGGGGGTTGGGGGATATGGGGGGTTGGGAGGAATGGGGGGTTTGGGGGGAATGGGGGAAATGGGGGATTTGGGGAATGGGGTTGGATTTGGGGTTGGGGGGGTCAGGGGGTTTGGGGGGATTTGGGGTGGGGGGTAAGGGGGATAAGGGGGGTTGGGGGGTTGGGGGAAATGGGGGGGTTGGGGATTTGGGGGGATTTGGGTTTGGGGGGCAGGGGGTTGGGGGTGTTGGGGGAAATGGGGAGGTTGGGGATTGGGGGGGGTTGGGGAGCATTTGGGGTATTGGGGGGATTTGGGGTCGGGGGGGTCAAGGGGGAATGGGGGTGTTGGGAAATTTGGGGGTTTAGAGGATATTGGGGGGGCCTTTTGAACAATGGGGGGGGCAGGGGGTGAAATGGGGTGAAACCGGGAAAAATTGGCACAAGGGGGAGGGGGCGGACTCAGCCTTTGTGTTGTTTTTTTTGGGGGCGGGGGGCTTTTAGGGGCCTCCTAAAACCCCCCAGCTGGGGCTGTGACCCCCCCATTTATTTTTTTAAATATTTAATCATTTAATTATTGAATTAGTTTTTTTTTTATGTTTTAGTTTTTAATTATTTAATTTTTATTTTTTTAGTTTTTAGTTTCAATTAATTATTTATTTATTTTAATTATTTTTAAAATTTTTTATTTATTTATTATTTTTTAATTTTTTAGTTTTTATTTTTTATTATTTTATTTTTTTAAAATCATTTTAAAAAATTTTTATTTTTTAATTATTTACTTTCTAAATTCTTTATTTTTTATTTTTTTAGTTTTTAGTTTTAGTTAATTATTTCATTTTTATTTTTAATTATTTTTTTAATTTTTAATTATTTTTTATTTTTGATTTTTTTAAAATTTTTAATTATTTTTTTTTTGCTTTTCAATTAATTATTTTATTATTATTTTTTAAACATTTTTTACATTTTTATTTATTTTTTTAAGTTTTAAAATTTTTTAATTAATTATTTTTGCTTCCCTCCCCCCCCCTTTTTCCAGCTCTACGTGACCTTGGCGTGGCGGGGGGGGGGCTCTCGGCTGGCCAAGCCGGCGGCGGTGCTGGGGCTGGCGGCCCCCCCCTTCCTGCTGGGGGCCGTGCGCGTGGCCGAGCACCGCAACCACTGGGCCGACGTGCTGGCCGGCTTCGTCACCGGCACCGCCATCGCCGCCTTCCTGGTGAGGGGGGGCCCCAAAATTAATCCCCCCCCCAAAAAAAATTAATATTTGGGGATTTATTTGGGGATTTATTTGGGGATTTATTTGGGTGACCCCCCCCAAAGCACTGGGTTGATGGCTTTGGCACTGCCATCGCCGCCTTCCTGGTGAGGGGGGGCCCCAAAATTAACCCCCCCCCCAAAAAAAAAATTATTTGGGGATTTATTTGGGTAAATTCCCCCCCCACCAAGCCCTGGGGTGATGTGCTGGCGGGCTTTGGCACTGCCATCACCGCCTTTCTGGGGCGGGGGGGGGCCCAAAATGCCCCCCCTCCAAAAAAAATAATATTTATTTGGGTAACCCCCCCCCCAAAAAAAAAAAATGTATTTGGGGATTTATTTTGGGGGATTTATTTGGGTAAATTCGCCCCCCAAAGCATTGGGGTGATGTGCTGGAGGGCTTTGGCACTGCCATCACTGCCTTTCTGGTGAGGGGGGGCCCCCAAAATGCCCCCCCCTCTAAAAAAAAATAATATTTATTTGGGTGACCCCCCCCACAAAAAAAATATTTGGGTGACCCCCACACAATGTGCCCAGTGTGGCCCATGGGATCCGAAAGAGGGGGGGGCTGAGCCCTGGGATCCCACTTGGGACCCCCCCCCACAAAGATTTGGGGGACCCCCCCCCAAATATTCTAAGAGACCCCCAAAATCTTCCTGGGACCCCCCCCAAAATATCCCTGGGACCCCCAAACCCATGTGAACCCCCCCCAAAAAAAACCCCTCTGGGATCCCAACTCCCCTTTGGGTCCCCCCCCCAAATATTCCTGGGACCCCCCCCCAAAATTTTCTCAGGATCCCAAAAATCTCCCCAGTGCCCCCCCCCAAATAACCCTGCCCCCCCCCCCACAGGTGACCTGCGTGGTGGGCAACTTCCAGTGCAAGGGGGCCGCCGGGGGGGCACCGTGGGGGAGCCCCCAGAGCCCCCCGAGGTGCCCCGTCCTCAGCCCCCCTCGAGGAGCTCAGCGTCACCCAGGTGAGGGGGGGGAGGCAAAAAAATATTGGGGGGGGGGGGCATAAATTGGGGGGAGGGGGCAAAAATAGGGGGAGGGGGTAAAAATATTGGGGAGGGGGCAAAAATGGGGGGCAAAAATATTGGGGGGCAAAAATAGGGGGGAGGGGGCAAAAATGGGGGGGCAAAAATATTGGGGGGCCAAAATGGGGGGGGCACATGGGGACCCTATGGGGGGCACCCCCAGGTTATGGGGGTCTTGGGACCCTGGGGGGCACCCAGAGCCTATGGGGGTGCTGGGGGGGTCCTGAGTCCTATAGGGGATATTGGGGGGGTCCTGGGCCCCATGGGGGGTCCTGAGTCCTATAGGGGATATTGGGGGGGTCCTGGGCCCCATGGGGGGGTCCTGAGTCCTATGGGGGACATGGGGGTCCTGAGCCCTATGGGGGGGTCCTGAGTCCTATAGGGGATATGGGGGTCCTGGGCCCCATGGGGGGTCCTGAGTCCTATAGGATATGGGGGGGTCATGGGGGGGTCCTGAGCCCTATGGGGGGTCCTGAGTCTTATAGGGGATATGGGGGGTCCTGAGTCCTATGGGGGGGTTCATGGGGGGTCCTGAGCCCCATGGGGGGTCCTGAGTCCTATAGGGGATATGGGGGGTCCTGAGTCCTATGGGGGGGTCATGGGGGGTCCTGAGCTCCCCCGGGGGCTATGGGACCATGGGGACCTCCCGTGCCCCCGTGTCCCCCAGGCACGCCGAGCCGAGTTCCCGGCCGTCACCTGAGCCCCCACCCGGGGGGGCTGCAGCCATCGCCCCCCCCCCCCCACGAGCGTCACGAGCACGGGAGGGGGTGGGGGGGGGGGGAAGGTTCCCCGCGTGACACACGCGTGTGCAAAATTTGGGGGGGGCGGGCGGGGGGGCAGACGCGGGGCTGCGGGACGGGAATAAAGTGGCTGCGTGCGACCTGCCTGTGTCGGGGGGGCTATAGGGGATGGGGGGGCTATGGGGGCTATAGGGGATGGGGGGCCCTATAGGGGATTGGGGAGTTATAGGGGATGGGGGGGGGCTATAGGGGATGGGGGAAGCTATAGGGGATGGGGGGCCCTATAGGGGATTGGGGGGTTATAGGGGATGGGGGGGCTATAGGGGGGCTATAGGGGATGGGGGGGCTATGGGGGAGCTATAGGGGATAGGGTTATCTATGGAATGGGGGGGGACCCTATAGGGCCTGGCAGGGGGGCTATAGGACTGGGGGGACTATAGGGGGAGGAGGTGCTATAGGGGCTGGATCTATAGAGGCTGGGCCTATAGGGGATGGCGTGCTATAGGGGGACGGGGTGCTGTATGGGCTGGGCCTATAGGGTCTGGTTCTATAGGGGCTGCGGGTGCCTGCAGGGTGTCTATAGGGGCTGGGGGTTCTATAGGGGCCATGTCTATAGGGTCTGAGGACGCTATGGGGGGGGGTGTTATAGGGTATGGGCCTATAGGATCCAGGTCTATAGGGGCTGGGGGTTCTATAGGGACTGGATCTATAGGGTCTGGGGGCGCTATAGGAGATTCTATAGGGGTCTGGGCCTGTAGGGGCCGGGCCTATAGGGTCTGGGAGTTCTATAGGGGCTGGGTTTATAGGGTCTGGGGGCACTATAAGGGGGGTGTTATAGGGTATGGGCCTATAGGGAGCAGGTCTATAGGGTCTGGGGGCGCTATAGGGGCCGGGTCTATGGGGTCTCGGGGCTTTATAGGGAGTTCTATAGGACCTGACCCTATAGGGGCCGGGTCTATAGGGTCTGGGGGCTCTATAGTGGGGGTCCTATAGGGTCCGGCCCCACGTGCCCGCCGGGCTCCTATAGGCGCTGCCGCCTTTGCGTGGGCGTGCCCGAGGGGGGGGTGGGCGTGTCAAGTGGGCGTGTCCTCCACTAAGCCACGCCCCCCCCCTCCTCCTCCCCCCCGCCCCCCCCAACCCCCCCCCCGGGACTGAGGCGGGGCGGTGGCTCCGGCACCGGCGGCGGCGCCGTAGGTGAGCCCGGGGCGGGGACCCCCCTTTAACCCCCCTCCCCCAATTCACCCCCCCTCCCCTCCCCGTCCCCCCCCACCCCCGGACCCTATAGACGGGGACCTATAGATGGGGATGGGGGGGCGGGAGGGGCGCGGCCCATGGGAGGAGCCCTGCTGGGGGGGGGGGGGGTCTTATGGGGCTGGGGGCCCCGTCCTTATCGCAGCCCCTATAGCGCCCCTATAGAGCCCCTATAGCGCCCTATTATTTTTTTGGGGGGGGGGGGGGCTGGGAGCTGTCCGTGGTGCTGCCAGGGGCGGGGCCCCCCGGCTCCATCGCCCCCAACCCTGGGGTTCCCCCATTATCGGGTTCCGGCCCCCCTCCCCCTGATATATGCCCCACCCCCTCACCTTCCAAGACGGACCCCAACCCAAATGACCCCCCCTGCCCCCTGCCCCCCGCCCCCCCCCCCCTCACCGGAGCCCCGCGCCCTTCGGCGACGGGTATTCTCGGGCGGATAATACGGACGCGCTGTTATTGCTTGAGAATACGCGTAGCCGAGGGGACGCCTCGCCCCGGCCTCCTCGTGCGACCCCCCGTGCATCCTCGTGCAACCGCCCGCGTCCTCGTGCAAGCCCCTTGCGACCCCCTTGCGAGCCCCCGCGGCCTCGTGTGCCACCGCTGCGGCCTCCTCTGTACGTCCCTCTGCATCCTCGTGCGTCCTCGTGCAACGCTATGCATCCTTGTGCAACACTATGCATCCTTGGGCATCCTCGTGCAACCCCGTGCATCCTCGTGCAAACCCCTGAGTCCTCGTGCATCACCCCTACATCCTCATCTATACTTCCTCCTGCATCCCCATGCAACACCTTGCATCCTTGTGCAACCCCGTGCAACACTATGCATCCTTGTGCGTCCTCGTGCACCCTTGTGCATCCTTGTGCAACCCCGTGCATCCTCGTGCAAACCCCTAAATCCTTGTGCATCACCCCTACATCCTCATCTGTACGTCCTCCTGCATGCCCATGCAACACCGTGCATCCTTGTGCATCCTTGTGCAACCCCGTGCATCCTTGTGCAACCGCCCGTGTCCTCGTGCAAGCCCCTGCAACCCCGTGCGAGCCCCTGCATCCTCGTGTGTCACCGCTGCGTCCTCATCTATACGTCCTCCTGCATCCCCCTGCATCCCTGTGCATCCTCTTGCAACACCATGCATCCTCGTGCACCCTCGTGCAACCCCGTGCATCCTCGTGCAACCCCATACAACCCCGTGCAGCCCTGTGCAAGCCCCTGCAACCCAGTGCAAACCCCTGCATCCTCGTCTATACATCCTCCTGCATCCCCATGCATCCTCATGCAACACCATGCATCCTTGTGCATCCTCATGCAACCCTGTGCATTCTTGTGCAACCTCGTGCAACCTCCTTCAACCCCGTGCATCCCCGTGCAAACCCCTGCGTCCTCGTGCATCACCACTACATCCTCTCCTATACATCCTCCTGCATCCCCATGCAACCCTGTGCATCCCTGGGCAACCTTGTGCATCCTCGTGCAACCCTCTGCATCCTTGTGCATCACCCCCTGCACCCCCCTGCATCTTCCTCTATACATCCCCCTGCATCTTTGTGCATCCCCATGCAAACTTGTGCAACCCTGTGCAAACTCGTGCATCACCCCTGCATCCTCCTCTATACATCCTCCCGCGTCCCTGTGCATTCTTGTGCATCTTCGTGCAACCCCCTGTATCCTCGTGCAACCTCGTGCAACCCCCTGCATCCTCGTGCATCACCCCTGCATCCTCATCTATACATCCTCCTGCATCCCTGTGCATCCCCCTACAACCTCATGCATCCTCGTGCAACCCCGTGCAACCTTGTGCGTCCTCGTGCAACGCCCTGCATCCTTGTGCATCACCCCCTGCACCCCCCTGCACCCTCCTCTATACATCCTCCTGCATCCCCGTGCAACCTCGTGCATCCCCCTGCACCCTTGCCTATCCATCCTCGTTCATCCTCGTGCATCCTCGTGCATCTCTGTGCATCCTTGTGTGTTCTCGTGCATCCCCGTGCACCCTCGTGCATCCATCCTCGTGCACCCTCGTGAAACCATGCCCGTGCATCCTCGTGCACCCTCCTGCATCCATCCCCGTGCATGCTCGTGCGCCCCAGGGCGCAGAAGCCCCCCCTGCACCCCGAGGCGCGTGCACGCGGGTGGGACCCCGCGGGCGTGCACAGGAAGGGGCCCAGCGGGGCCGCGCACAACCGTGCACGCGAGTGGGGGGGGGGGGGCGGGGCGAGAGGGCTATCTGCGCGTGCACGAGGCGCGTGCACGGCTCGGTGGGCGTGCACGGGCGGGAGATTTCGCGTGCACAAGGGGCGGGCGCGTGCACGGGGGCGGGCGCGCGGCTGCGGCGCGCGTAAAATTGCGCGCGCGCGGGCTCAGCGCGCGCGCCCTTCCTCTGGCGCCCCGCCCCTCCCCGCCCCGCCCCGCCCCGCCCCGTCGCCAAGGCAACCGCCCGCCGTCGCCCGGCAACGCGTTGCTAGGCAACGCGGGGTGATTGACAGCCCCCCCGCCCCCTTGGCCACGCCCCCGGGGAGAGGGTACCGCCTCCCCATTGGCTCCGCCGCACGGTGTGGTGAGGCTCGTAAGGGGGCGGGGCGGCGGCGGATTGGCGGTGTGAGCGGCCAATAAGAAAGCGGGAGAGGCCGCGGCCTAGCCCCGATTGGCTGAGGAGCGCGCGGCGGGCGGGAGAAGCGCTGAGGGGAGCTCCCTTCCGATTGGCTGAGGAGCGGGAGGCGGGCGGGAGGGGCTCTGAGGGGAGCTCTCTCTTGATTGGCTGAGGCGCGCGCGGTGGGCGGGAGCGGCTCTGAGGGGAGCTCCTCCCCGATTGGCCGAGGCGTGGCGGGGCCGAGGGCCGCTCCCCTCGGATTGGCCGCCCGCCGGGGAGCCGCGCGGCGATTGGCCGGCCCGCGGATGGCGGCGGCGCTGGAGCGGGCGCTGGGCGCTGTGGCGGAGGTGCCGCCGGTGCCGGTGCCGGTGCTGGTGCTGGGCCCGGCGGGCTCGGGCCGCACGGCGCTGCTGCTGCGGGCGGCGCTGGCGGGCGGCGGCGACGGGCCCCGGGCGCTCTTCCTGGCTCCCAGCGCGCTCCCGAGGCTGCCGGGAGGCGGCGGCACCGACCCGAGGGCGCTGCAGGTGAGCGGGGCCGCGGCGGAGGGGGCGGGGCCTGATGGAGGGGGCGGGGCCGGCTGGAAGGGGCGGGGCCTGCTGGGGCAGCGCGGCGCGGGGCCGTGGTTGGGGGCGTGGCTTGCTGGGCACGTGCGGGGGGCGTGGTTTCTCGCGAAGGGGGCGGGGCTTTGCATGTGAAGTGTTCTGAGCATGGGCGGGGCTTGCGGGGTGGGGACGGGGCTTCTCGGCTTCACCCCGGGGGGCGGGGCCTGCTGGGGGGCGTGGTTCTGGGCGTGTGGGCGGGGGTGCAGCTGTGAGGGGCGGGGCTGGGCAGCGGGTGGGCGGGGCTTCGTGCATCGGGGGCGGGGTTCTGGGTGGGTGAGCTGCAGGGAAAGGGGCACCCGGGGGGCGGGGCTTCGCGCATCGGGGGCGGGGCTACGCGCTGGGGGCGGGGCTCTGGGTGGGTGAACAGCATGGGAAAGTGGCACCCTGCGTGGGGGCGGGGCCTGTTGCATGGGGGCGTGTCCTAACGCATGGGGGCGTATCTTAATGCATCGAGGGCGTGGCATAGCACGTGGAGGGCGTGGCTCCGCACACCGGGGGGGCGTTGCTTAGCTCATTGGGGCGTGGCCTAGTGCATGGGGGCGGGGGCCTAGCGCATGTTGGGTGGGACCTAGCTCATCGTGGGCGTGGCTCACCACCTTTTGGGGGCGTGGCTTAGCACCTTTTGGGGGCGTGGCTTACCACCTTAGGGGCGTGGCTTACCACCTTGGGGGGGCGTGGTTTCCCACCTTGGGGGCGTGTTTTTCCACCTTGGGGGCGTGGTTTTCCACCTTAGGGGCGTGGCTTATCGCCCAGGGGGGCGTGTCCTAGCCCCTAGGGGGCGTGTCCTGACCGTGCTCCCCCCCCCCCCCAGCGCCTGGAGCTCCGTTACCCCCCCACCCTGGGGGCCCTGTGCCGGGAGCTGGGGGCGGCGGCGGCCTCTCCGCGCCCCCCCGGGCTGCTGCTGCTGGACGGGCTGGAGCACTACGTGGATGGGGGTCCTGGGGGCGGGGGGCCGCCCGCTTGGCCGCCCTCCTGCTGGAAACCTCCCGCGCCCCCAACCCCCGGGGAAGTGCTGGCGGCTCTGCGCTTGCCCCCCCCCCAGGCCCCCACGTGCTGCCCGCCCTGCGCCGTTATTTCCCCGCCGAGTGCCGCCTGCGCCCCCCCCGCCGCCACCACGGGGTCCCCGTCTGCGTCAACGCCCGGCTCGTCCGGCCCGGGGGGGCCCCACGGTGTTGGCAGCTTCGCTTCGATCCCCCGGGGGGGGCCCTCAGCGTCACCCCCGCCGAAGGGGGCAGCGGGGATGAAGACGACGGAGGAGATGAGGATGATGATGATGATGGAGGAGGGGGGGGGGGCGAGGCCTGGGGCTGAGCACGGTGTGGGGGGGGGGGGCACCGAGCCCCTCCGTGTCGCCCTGACACTGTTGGGGACCCCCGTGCTGGGGGGGGGGCAGTGACGGGGACACCACGCCTCACGGTGACACAGACAGTGACACGGACACCGCCTGCCCCCCCCCCTCAACAAGGAGGACCTGGACATGGCCCCAAATCGGGGGGGGGGGGGACACACAACACTGCCCCCCACCCCGTGCGTCACCGCCTGCAAGCGTGGGGACACAGAGAACCAGGTGCCCCCTGTGGTGGCCCCCCCCGCGGGCTCGGCCACCACCTGGGGGCTCCTGATAAGGCCTTATCAGCCCCCCCCCGCTTGCTGGGAGGGGCCCCACGCCCTGTGGCCCCCCCCACTGGAAGGCGCGGGCTGAGCCGGTGGATTCTTTATTATAAAAACAGCCCAAAAATGGGAATTAAAAAAAAAAACAAAAAAAACAAAACGCAACCAAAGCAAAGGCAAAATGGGTCCTTGGGGGGGGGGATGCAGCGCCTGGTGGCCCCCCCCCCGGTGTCCCCTCGTGGTACGGGGGGGGCTGTCCCCATGCACAGTGTGTCCGTGTGATGTCACCGCGATGTGGCCCCTCCGTGATGTCACAGCGTTCCCGTGTGATGTCACCGTGGTCTCGTGTGACGTCATCATGTCGTGGCTCCTTTGTGACGTCACGGCGTCCCTGTGTGATGTCACCACGGCCCCTCCACGATGTCACAGCGTTCCCACGTGACGTCACCATGACCTCTCTGTGATGTCACAGCTCTCCTGTGTGATGTCACCACAACGTGGCTCCTCCATGACATCACGGCGTCCCTGTGTGACGTCACCACGACCTCTCTGTGACGTCACGGCGTCCCTGTGTGATGTCACCATGGCCTCTCCATGATGTCACAGCGTTTCAGTGTGACGTCACCACATCATGGCCCTTCCACAATGTCACAGTGTTCCCGTGTGACGTCACCACGGCCCCTCTGTGACGTCACAGCTCTCCTGTGTGATGTCACCACAACATGGCCCCTCCATGACGTCACAGCGTTCCTGTATGACGTCACCACGCCCCTTCCATGACGTCACAGTGTTCCTGTGTGACGTCACCACAACGCGACCCCTCCGTGACATCACCGCGTTCCCGTGTGACGTCACAGCGTTCCCGTGTGACGTCACCACGCCCCTTCCATGACGTCACAGCGTTCCAGTGTGACGTCACCATGACGTCACGGCGTCCCCACGTGACGTCACCGCAGCCCCTCCGTGACGTCACCACGTTCCCACGTGACATCATCACGTCGTGGCCCCCTCCGTGACGTCACCGTGCCCCCCCCCCCCCCCCCCGGCTGTGACCCCAGCCCCATGCCCCCCCCCCCCCCCCCTCCGCCACCCTTAGGAGCAGAGCACGTAGGGGGCGATCCGGGGGGCCCAGCCCCGGGGGGCCCCCACGAGAGACCCGGGGGGTCCCCGTGACGGGGCCGCTCCGGGGGGAGGGGGGCCTGTTGTGGTGGGGGGGCTCTTTGGGGGCTCCCCCATCGGGGGGGAGGCTTTTGTGGGGGGGGGGGAGAGGTTGGCGTAGGGTCCACAGGGCGGGGGGGGGGGGGGGGGCGCGGGGGGCACAGCAGGGCCGAGCCGGGGTCGAAGAGGGTGTACTCGAAGCTGGAGGCGGGCGAGGGGCCGCCGGGGGTGGCGGGGGTGGGGGCAGCCGGGGGGGCTGGGGGTGGCAGCGACGAGGGGGCTCGGCCGGGGGCTTCTTTGCCCGGGGGGGTCCACCTCCTCCACGGCGCTGGGCAGCTCCTCCACGCTGCCCCCGGGGGGGGTCCAAGGCTCCCGCACCCCCTGGAACAGCCACCGCTGGGGGGGGGGGGGGGCACGGGGTCAGGCACCCCCTGATGGGTGACCCCCCCAAGGTGACCCCCCTTGAGGTAACACCCCCACACCCCCCCAGATGCCCCCCTTGGGGTAAATCCCCCCATTGGGGTAAATCCCACCCCCCAGATGCTCCCCCTTGGGATAACCCCCCAAAGAGCCCCCCAACCCCCCCCGTTGAGGTAACCCCCCCAGACCCCCCCATTGAGGTAGGACCTACAATAACACCCCCCTTATTTTACCCCCCCTTTATTTTAGCCCCCATGGCAGTGCCCCCAGCCTCCCCTAGGCCCTGCAGCCCCCCCCGCCCCATTCCTATGGGGTCTGCACCAACCCAGCCCCCCCATCCCACCACGACCCCCCCATCCCCCAGGTGCCCCCCCCCCACCAGGAAGTTGCCCCCGCAGGCACCGAAGAGCCCCTGGAAGGTGCGCTCGGGGCCGGGCACGGGCGGCCACAGCTTCTCCTGCAGCGTCCTGGGGGGGGGGGGACAGCACAGGGCAGCCCCCCCCCGACACAACACCCCTGGCCCTAGTGTCCCATACCCCCCACATATCCCCCATAACCACCCCATATCCCTTCATATCCCCCCATACTCCCCTATATCACCCCATAGCCCCCTGTACCCTCCTAGACCCCCCTATACCCACCCCACACCCCCTATACCACCCCATACCCACCCCATATCCCCCCATACCCCCCGTTTTGCCCACATAACCCCCCCATACCCCCTGATACCCACCTCCATACCCCCCACATCCCCCTATACCCACCCCATATCCCCCCATTCCCCCCATAACCCCATTTTGACTCCATACCACCCCATATCCCCCCTATACCCACCCCATACCCCCCTTACCCCTGATACCCACCCCACAGCCCCCCATATACCCCCTATACCACCCCATATCCTCCCCATATCCCCCCATACCCACCCCACACCCCCCATACTGCCCCATACTCCCCCCATACCCCCTGATACCCACCCCATACCCCCCATATCCCCCCACACCCCCTATACTCCCCCATATTGACCCCATACCCCCTGATACCCTCCCCATACCCATCCCATACCCACCCCATACCCCCTAACCCCCCTTACCCACCCCACACCCCCCCATATCCCCCCTATACCACCCCATACCCCCCATATTGACCCCGTACCGCCCCATACTCCCCCCATACCCCCTGATACCCACCCCACACCCCCCCACACCCACCCCGTAACCCCCTGTACTGCCCCATACTCCCCCATACCCCCTAATACCCACCCCATACCCCCCACACACCCCATTACCCCACCTCATACCCCCCTTTACCCACCCCATACCCCATGATACCCACCCCATACCCCCCACATCCCCCCATTCCTCCCCATATCCCCCATACTGCCCCATACTCCCTCCACACCCCCTGATACCCTCCCATACCCCCCATATTGACCCCACACCCCCCCATATTGACCCCTGATACCCCCCCACACCCCCCCATATTGACCCCACACCCCCCATATTGACCCCCACCCCCCCATATTGACCCCACACCCCCATATTGACCCCCACCCCCCCATATTGCCCCCCGTACCGGCGGTGTCCCAGCAGCGCCAGCAGGCCGAGGGCGAGCAGCAGCAGTGCCAGCAGGCAGCCCAGCCCCAGCGTCACCGCGTCCACGTCTGTGCCAGCACCCAGCGCTCAGCCGGGGGGGCACGGCGGGACCCCCACACTGTGCCCCCCCCCCCATATGACCCCCCCGGTGTGTCCCCCAACCCCACATCCACCCCCGCATCCCCTTCAGCCACCTCTGTGCCCCCTGGGTCCCCGCTCACCCCATAGCCCCCTCCCCATGCCCCCCACCCCATAACACCCCCATGCCGCCCCCGTATCCCCCTCCCCATATTCCCCTGCCCCATAGCCCTCTCCCTGTGTCCCCCCTCCCCAATAACCCCCGCCCCATATCCCCCTATATCCCCTCCCCATGCCCCCCTGCCCCACAACATCCCCCATGCCCCCCATACCATCCCCATAACCCTCTGCCCCATAGCCCCCTCCCCATTTCCCTCTCCCCATATCCCCTCCCCATATCCCCCTCCCCACATCCCCATATCCCCCTGCCCCCCATAAACCCCCTACCCCATATCCCCTCCCATACCCCCTCCCACATCCCCCTCCCCAATACCCCCTCCCCATATCCCCATAACCCCCACCCCCTATCCCCCTCCCCAATATCCTCCTTCCCCCATACCCCCCACCCCAATACCCCCCTCCCCATACCCCCCACCCCATATCCCATACCCCCTCCCCAATACCCCTCCCCAACACCCCCCACCCCCATCCCACCCCATCCCACCCCATAACCCCCCCATGCCTCCCTCATCCCCCACCCCACTCCCTCACCCCACACCACCTCCCCTCACCCCATACCACCACCCCCACCCCATAACCCCCCATAACCCCCCCACCCCCCATAACCCCCCCACTCACCCGGGGGGGTGACGGCGGTGGCGGGGGCGGACCAGGGGCTCCAGAAGCCGCCGTAGCTGAGGCCGTCGGGGCGAGCGCGGACCCTGACGGTGTAGGGGGTGCGACCCCGCAGAGCCCCCACCGCCTGCTCCTGCCGCCCCGCCGCCACCCCCACCTACAGACAGGGCCGTCAGCGACACCCGGGGGGGGGGGCACAGCGCCCCTGACCCCCCCCCCAAAAAAAAAAAGAAATTTTGGGGTGCTCACCGTGCGGGGCGGCAGCCCCGGGGCGCTGAGGGTCACCTCGTAGGCCAGGCTGGATTGCAGGTAGGGGCTGGGGGGGGGCTGCCAGCGCACGCAAAGCTGCCCCCGTGCCCCCCCCGGCACCGCCGACACATTTTGGGGGGGCCCCAGCAGCACTGCGGGGGCACAAATTTTTTTTAGGGGGGGTCGTGAGCATCCCACCGCCACGCTGGGTCCCCATCCTTGTGTCCAAGTGTCCCCCTGTCCCCGTGTGTGTCCCCCTCCTACATAAAAGTGCCCCCCCTTGCATTCTGGGGGGGCCCAGCAGCACTGCGGGGGCACAGATTTAATTTATTTTTTATGGGGGGGGGGTCGTGAGCATCCCACCGCCACGCTGGGTCCCCATCCCCACGTCCCCATGTGTCCAAGTGTCCCCATGTGTCCCCCACACACATAAAAGTGCCCCCCCCTTGCATTCTGGGGGGGCCCCAGCAGCACTGCAGGGGCAGAGATTTAATTTATTTTTTATGGGGGGGGGTCATGAGCATCCCACCGCCACGCTGGGTCCCCATCCTTGTGTCCAAGTGTCCCCATGTGTCCCCCCCCCACATAAAAATGCCCCCCCCCTCGGTGCCGGCACTCACCGACTTGATCGATGTAGACCTTGCGGTGGTGCAGGGGGGGTCCCGGGGGGGGGGGCAGCACCCTGAGCTCCAGGGGGACGAAGGCCACGGTGGCGTTGGGGGGCAGCGAGCACCAGAAGCGGGAGCGGTTCCGCGCCGTGGGGGCGGCCTGCAGCGGGCAGTCCTGCCACAGCTCCGTCCGGGGGGGGCTGGGGGGCAAGGGGGCGTTAGAGGGGTGGGGGGGTCAGGGGGTGTCTGGGGGGTGTGGGGGTGTGGGGGGCAGGGGGTGAAGAGGGGTGAGGGGGAATGGGGGTGAGGTGGTGAGGGGGTGGGGGGTTATGTGGGGGTGTGGGGGGGCAGGGGGTGAAGGGGAGTGAGGGGGGAATGGGGGGTGTGGGGGTGTGGGGGGTTATGGGGGGTGTGGGGAGGTCGGGGGGTCGGGGGGCAGAGGGGGCAGGGGGTGTGGGGGGAATGGGGGGTCAGGGGGCATGTGGGGGGTATGGGGGTATGGAGGGTATGGGGGGTAAGGGGGTGTGGGGGGCAGAGGGGGTATGGGGGGTACGGGGGGACAGGGGGTGTGGGGGGCAGGGGGTGTGGGGAGGTCGGGGGTGAGGGGGAATGGGGGGGTCAGGGGGCATGTGGGGGGTATGGGGGGTAAGGGGGTGTGGGGGCGGCAGGGAGGGCAGGGAGGGCAGGGGAGGTGAGGGGGTATGGGGAGTATGGGGGGCAGGGGGTGTGGGGGGTGTTAGGGGGCGGGGGTCAGGGGGTGAGGGGGTTGTGGGGGGTGTGGGGGGTATGGGGGGTCTGTCAGGGGGTCAGATGGGGGCAGGGGGTGTGCAGGGGTGAGGGGGTGTGGGGGGTCAGGGGGCATGGGGGGTATGGAGGGTATGGGAATTATGGGGGGCAAGGGGCTGGGGGCAAGGGGGTCAGAGGGGGTCAAGAGGGTGTGGGGGTCAGGGGGATGTGGGGGGCGGGGGTCAGGGGGTATAGGGGATACGGGGGAGGCAGGGGGGTATGGGGGGATGAGGGGGCTATGGCGGTGAGGGGGCATGGGGGGTCTGGGGAGGTCGGGGGGCAGGGGGGCATGGGGGGAGCATGGGGGTGTGGGGGCGTTAGGGGGTATGGGGTCAGGGGGACACCAAGGGGCTGCTGCTTGGGATGGGGACGGGGCCAGGGTTAGGGCCAGCACGGGGTGAGGGCTGGGGGGGGGGCAGAGGTCAGAGGTCAGGGGTCAGGGTCAGGGTCAGGGGTCAGAGGTCAGGGGTCAGAGGTCGGGGTCAGGGCCGCACTTGAGGCGGAACTGCAGGCGGAAGGGCCGGGGGTCCGGGGGGGCGTCGCTGTCCCAGAAGCAGGTGAGGTCGTGCAGCCACCGCGAGAAGCACTTGGGGTCCTGCGGCTCCTCCTGCAGCAGCACGGCCGCTGGGGGGGGGGGCACGGGGCGTGAGGGTGGGCACGGGGACAGGGCACGAGGACAGTGCACAGGGACATTGCACGGGGCACGGGGACATCACACAGGGACGTTGCACGAGGACGTTGCACAGGGAGATGGGGACAACGCACAGGGAGAGTGCATGGGGACAGGGCACGGGGACATGAGGACAGGGCACAGGGACAGTGCACAAGGACGTTGCACAGGGACATTGCACGGGGACAGTGCACAGGGACATTGCATGGGGCACGGGGACATTGCACAGGGACAGTGCATGGGGACGGGGCACAGGGATAGAGCACAGGGACATTGCACGGGGACAGGGACAGTGCACAGGGACATGAGGACATTGCACAGGGACGTTGCACGGGGACGTTGCACGGGGACAGGGATATTGCACAGCGCACGGGGACATTGCACGGGGATAGAGCACGGGGACAGGGCACAGGGACAGGGACAGTGCACAGGGACGTTGCACGGGGACAGTGCACAGGGACATTGCACGGGGCATGGGGACATTGCACAGGGACAGTGCATGGGGACAGGGCACGGGGACAGGGACAGCACACGGGGACAGGGACAGTGCACGGGGACGTTGCACAGGGCACCAGGACATCACACAGGGACGTTGCACGGGGACATTGCACAGGGCACGGGGACATTGCACGGGGATGTCACACAAGGACTTTGCACGGGGACGTTGCACAAGGGGGGTGCACGAGAGTTTAATGCAAGGGGGTTGCACAAGGGCAGTGCGTGAGGGGCTTGCACGAGGAGCTTGCACGAGGGTGGTGCACAAGGCGTTTGCACAAGGGGAGTGTGCAAAGGGCAGGGACAAGGGGCTTGCACAAGGAGTTTGCACAAGGGGGGTGTGCAAGGGGCTTGTGCAAGGGGCTTGCACGAGGGCTTTGCACAACAGGGTGTGTGTGGGGGGCTTGCACAAGCTGTTTGCACAAGGGGGGTGTGAAAGGGGCTTGCACGAGGAGTTTGCATGGGGGGGGGTCATGAGGGGCTTGCACAAGGGGGTTTGCACAACAGGGGGTGCCCAAGGGGCTTGCACAAGGATTTTGCACAAGGGGGAGGGTGCAAGGGGCTTGCACGGGAGCGTCACACGAGGGGGTTGCACGAGGGCTTTGCACACAGGGGGGGGGGGGCAGGCTTTGCACGGCGACCCCCCCACCACAGCCCCCCAGCCCCTTGCACACGCACAGCCCTGTTGCACAACCCCCCCCTTTTACACGCCCCCCCCCAAATCCTCTCCCCTTTCACCAGCCCCTGCCCCCCAGCACCCTGACAGCCCCCCAGCACGGTCACCCCCTTGCACAACCCCCCTTGCACAAACCCCTTTACACAACCCCCTTGCACAAATCCCCTTGCACAAGCGCCCCCCTTTACACAAACACCCCCCCTTTACACAGCCCCCTTTACACAACCCCCCCCTTGCACAATCACCCCCCCTTTCACAAACCCCCTTGCACAAGCGCCCCCCCTTGCACAAAACCCCTTGCACAATCACCCCCCCTTTACATAAGCACCCCCCCTTTACACAATTGCCCCCCCTTGCACAAACTCCCTTGCACAAGTGCCCCCCTTTACACAAACACCCCCCTTTACACCGCCCCCTTTACACCCTCCCTTTTACCCCCCAAATTTTACCCCCCTTTCCCCCCCCTCTACCTTCCACCTCGAAGTCCCCGGGGTTCGGTGCCCCCGGGCCGGGGGGCCGCAGCCAGGAGCCCCCCAGGGCCAGCAGCACCCCGGGGCCCGCCATGGCGCCTGCTGGGGCCCGCCCCCCCCCCAAAAAGGGCCCCCCCCCGCCCCCAGAGCACGGGGGGGGGGGCCTGGCCCCGCTCCAGCCCCCGGCCTGCGGGGCAGAGATAAGGGGCGGGGGGCGGGGGGCACAGACAGGCACGGAGCTGGGCGGAGAGGGGCTTTAATGGGGGCACTGGGGGGACTGGGAGTAACTGGGGGGACTGGGAGAGACTGGGGGGTGGGAGGGAATGGGGGGTGGTGGGAGGGAATGGGGGGCTGGGGGGGCTGGGAGTAACTGGGGGGACTGGGAGCAACTGGGGGGGACTGGGAGTGAATGGGGAGGTGTTGGGAGAGAGTTGTAGGGAGGCTGGGAGCAACTGGAGGATACTGGGGGGGACTGGGAGCAACTGGGGGGGACTGGGAGAGAATGGGGGGGACTGGGAGAGACTGGGGGATACTGGGGGGGGGACAGGGACCAACTGGGGGGGACTGGGAGAGACTGGGGAGGTGTTGGGAGAGACTTGCAGGGAGGCTGGGAGCAGCTGGGGGGGACTGGGAGAGACTGGAGGGGTGCTGGGAACAACTGGGGCAGGACTGGGAGCAACTGGAGGATACTGGAAGGGGACTGGGAGCAACTGGGGGGATGCTGAGAGCAACTGGGGGATACTGGTGGGGACTGGGGGGGGACTGGGAGCAACTGGGGGAACTGAGAGAGACTGGGAGGCATTGGAAGCAACTGGGGGGCTCCAGGTGATACTGGGGGGCACTGGGAGCTCTGTGGAGGCACTGGGGGATACTGGGAGAGACTGGGGGGGGGGCTTGGGGATACTGGGAGCAACTGGGGGAGACTGGGGGGGTGCTGGGGGATACTGGGAGCAACTGGGGGATACTGGGAGCAACTGGGAGAGACTGGGGGGTGCTGGGGGATACTGGGAGCAACTGGGGGAGACTGGGGGGTGCTGGGGGATACTGGGAGCAACTGGGGGAGACTGGGGGGTGCTGGGGGATACTGGGAGCAACTGGGGGAGACTGGGGGGGCTGGGGGATACTGGGAGAGACTGGGGGATACTGGGAGCAACTGGGGGCACTGGGCTCTAGGTGCCCCGGCCCCCCGCGCCCCCTCGCCCCGCCCCCCGGCGGCTCTCCAGGATGAGCCGTGACTGGCGCTTGATGGCGGCGCGGGACGGGGGGGTCTCCGGGGGTCGGCGCCCTCCTCCTCTGCAGGGAACAGCCCCCCCCCCCCAAAAAAAAAAAACCCTGAGCCCCCCATCCTCCCTCACCCCCCCCCCCAAGCCCTCCTTTCACCCACAAAGCCCCCCAAATCCATTCCCCCCCCAACGCCCCCCCAAGCCCCCCTCACCCCAAAGCCCCCCAGGTCCCCCCAGCCCCCCTAACCCCCCCATAAACCCATACCCCCCTCCAACCCCCCCCCACCCCAAAGACCCCCCAGCCCCCCAACCCCCCCATAAACCCATACCCCCCCAACCCCCCCCCACCCCAAATCCCCCCAATTCCCCTCCACCCCCCATCCTTCCCCACCCCCAACCCCCCTCATAAACCTACCCCCCTCCAACCCCCCCCCACCCCACCCCAACCCCCCCCAAACCCCCCCCCAAGGCCCCCCTCACCATCAGAGCTGGGGGGGCCCCCTCAATATCGGGGCGGCTGCGCCTCAGCAGGGCCTCAACCTGGGGGGGCACCCCAAAAAGGGTCAGCCCCCCCAAAAAAAAACCCATCCAGGACCCCCCGAGCCCCCCAACCACCTCCCCCAATTCCTCACCTGGTGGGGGCGGCCGGGGGGCGTGGGGCCGGGGGGGGCCCCCCCAGCCCCCCCCTCAGTGCCACCAGCCCGGCCCGGGTCTGCTCCAGCAGCAGGGGCAGCGCCCAGGGGCCCTCGGGGGGGGGCTCTGCTGGGGGCCCCCCCGCAGCTTCCTCCTGCTCCCGAGGGGAAACTGAGGCACGGCCGCGGGGACCCCAATGTCCCCTCCCTTGGGGACCCCAATGTCCCACCCCTTGGGGACCCCAATGTCCCTCCCATGGGGACCCCAATGTCCCACCCCTTGGGGACAGGGGGGGGCTGCTCCTTGGGGACCCCAATGTCCCTCCCTTTGGGGACCCCAATGTCCCTCCCTTTGGGGTCCCAGATGTCCCTCCCCTGGGGACCCCAAAGTCCCGTCCCTTGGGGACCCAAAATGTCCCATCCCTTGGGGACACGCACGTCCCACCCATGGGGACCCCAATGTCCCACCCTTGGGGACCCCAAATGTCCCATCCCTTGGGGACCCCGATATTTTGTCCTTTGGGGACCCTAATGTCCCTCCCTTTGGGGACCCCAATGTCCCTCCCTTGGGGACCCAAAATGTCCTGTCCCTCGGGGACACAGGGGGCCTGGCCCTTGGGGACCCCAATGTCCCTCCCTTTGGGGACCCTAATGTTCCTCCCTTGGGGACCCAAAATGTCCTGTCTCTTGGGGACACACATGTCCCACCCATGGGGACCCCAATGTCCCTTTCTTGGGGACCCGGGTGTCCTGTCCCTTGGGGACCCAAAATGTCTCATCCCTTGGGGACACGCGTGTCCCACCCATGGGGACCCCAATGTCCCTTCCTGGGGGACCTGGGGGACCTGTGCTTTGGGGACATGCATGTCCCAGCCTTTGGGGACCCAAATGTCCCACCCCTTGGGGACCCCAATGTCCTGTCCCTTGGGGACACACATGTCCCACCCATGGGGACCCAGATGTCCCATTCTATGGGGACCCAGAATGTCCCTTGGGGACCCAAGTGTCCCACTCCTTGGGTCCCCAATGTCCCATCCCTTGGGGACCTGGGTGTCCTGTCCCTTAGGGACCCAAATCCCTTGTCCCTTAGGGACCCCAATGTCCCACCCTTGGGGACCCCAATGTCCCACCCCACGGGGACACAAGTGTCCCATCCCTTGGGGACCCCAATGTCCCACCCTTGGGGACCCCGACGCCCCTCCCCGGTGCCCCGGTGCCCCGTGCCCACCATGGTGAGGTGGCGCAGGCGCAGTGCCAGGTGCTGCAGGGCGGTGGTGGCCGTCCCCAGGTCCCTTGTCACCTCGGCCAGGGCCCGGCGGGTGCTGGCCTGGTCCCGCAGCTCCCGCGCCAGCTCCGCCCGCAGCTCCGCCGCCCGCTGCTGTGCCCTGGGGGGGTACAGGCTGGGGACACGCTGGGGACACGCTGGGGACATGGCCTTGGGGACACGGTTTGGGGACATGGCCCTGGGGACAGGCTGGGGATACGGCTTGGGGACATGGTTTTGGGGACACAGCTGGGGACATGGCCTTGGGGACACGGTTTGGGGATACGGCTTGGGGACATGGCCTTGGGGACACAGCATGGGGACATGGCCTTGGGGACACGGCCCTTGGGGACACAGCTTGGGGACATGGTTTTGGGGACACAGCTTGGGGATATGGCTTGGGGACATGGCTTGGGGACATGGCCCTTGGGGACAGGCTGGGGACATGGCTGGGGACACGGCTTGGGGACATGGTCTTGGGGACATGCTGGGGACATGGCCTTGGGGACACCACTTGGGGACACAGCCCTTGGGGATATGGCCCTGGAGACATGGCCCTTGGGGACATGGCTGGGGACACGGATGGGGACATGGCCCTTAGGGACACCACTTGGGGACATGGCCTTGGGGACACGGCTTGGGGACATGGCTGGGGACACGGCTGGGGACATGGCCTTGGGGACACCACTTGGGGACAGGGCCCTGGGGACAGGCTGGGGATACAGCTGGGGACATGGTTTTGGGGACACGGCTTGGGGACATGGCTTGGGGACAGGCTGGGGACATGGCCCTTGGGCACACGGCCTGGGGACATGGCCCTTGGGGACACAGCTTGGGGACACGGCTTGGGGACACGGCCCTTGGGGACATGGTCTTGGGGACACAGCCTTTGGGGACACGGCTTGGGGACATGGCCTGGGGATATGGCCCTTGGGGACGCAGCTGGGGACATGCTTTTGGGGACACCACTTGGGGACACAGCTTGGGGACACGGCTTGGGGACATGGCCCTTAGGGACACTGCCTTTGGGGACACGGCCCTGGGGACATGACCCTTGGGGACACGGCCTGGGGACATGGTCTTGGGGACATGGCTGGGGACAAGCTGGGGACATGGCCCTGGGGAAATGGCTGGGGACATGGTCTTGGGGACATGGTCTTGGGGACACAGCCCTTGGGGACACGGCCTTGGGACACAGCTGGGGACATGGTCTTGGGGACACGGCTGGGGACACGGCCTTTGGGGACACAGCTTGGGGACACCACTTGGGGACACAGGTGGCCTCTCCTTGGGGACGTGCGTGTCCCACCCCTTGGTGACCCATGCGTCCCACCCCTTGGTGACCCGGCCACCCCCTAAGGTGTGTCCCCTCGCGTCCCACCCCAGGTTGTCCCCAAGTTGTCCCCAAGTTGTCCCCCTCCCCCCCCGATGTCCCCGTTTTGGGGGCTCACCGTGCGCGCTGCCCCCCCCCGCTGTGCCACCGCCGCTGCCACCGCGCCTCCAGCGCCGCCACCTCCGCCCGCAGCCGCCCCACGGCCACCGCAGTGACACCGATGTCACCACGCACCCCCCGCCACACCGCGCCACAGCACCGCGGGGGGGCACCGGGGGGGGGCAGCGGGGGGCGAGGGGACGCGGGAGGGGACACCTGGGGACATAGGGACAGGGAGTCAAGGGGACATGGGGACATGGCAGGGGACACCTGGGGACACGGGGACATGGTTGGGGACACCTGGGGACACAGGGACATGGTTGGGGACAGGGGGTCAAGGGGACATGGGGACATGGTTGGGGACACCTGGGGACATGGGGACACGGGGATATGGGTGGGGACAGGGAGTCAGGGGGACATGGGGACACGGGGATGCAGCAGGGGACACCTGGGGACACGGGGACATGGTTGGGGACACCTGGGGACATGGGGACATGGGGACACAGGAGGGGACACCTGGGGACATAGGGACAGGGGGACAAGGGGTCAGGGGGACATGGGGACACTGCAGGGGACACCTGGGGACATTGTGGCAGGATGTGGGGTCAGGGGACATTGGGATGTGGGGACAGGGGGACGTGGGGACATGAGGACGTGGAGACACGGGGACACGGGAGGGGACACCTGGGGACATAGGGACAGGGGGACAGGGGGACATGGGGACACGGGGACACAGGAGGGGACACCTGGGGACATGGGGACATGGGTGGGGACACCTGGGGACACACGGACACGGGAGGGGACATGGGGACATTGGGGCAGGATGTGGGGTCTGGGGGACATCAGGCTGTGGGGACAGGGGGACACGGGGACAGGGGGACATTGGGGCAGGATTTGGGGTCTGGGGGACACGGGCGACATCGGGGCACAGGGACATGGGGACATGGGGACACCCCCCCCTTACGTGTCCCCCCCCCTTTATGCCCCCCCCTTTATGGGGCCACCCCCCTTATGGGGTCACAGGGCCAGCAGGCACCAAACGCAGGGGATGGGGACACGGGGGGGGGACACACGGGGAGGGGACACGGGGGGGGGACACACGGGGGGGGGTCCCTGACCTGGGGGCTTCGGGGGGGCTGGGGCTGCAGCCAGGACCCTCGGGGGGGCGTTGGGGGCGCGCTGGGGGGGCCCCGGCCCCTCCCCTCTGGCTCCGGGGACTCCTGGGGGGGCAGGCTGGGGGGGGGGGGGGGCACAAAGGGGGGGTGACACAGCCTGCCCCCCCGGGTGCCCCCCAAAACCCACAGCCCCCCCACATCCCCCCCAACCCAACCCCCCTGAGCCCCCCCCCGGTGCCCCCCCCCCAAATAATTCCCTCAGGACCCCCCACCGGTGCCCCCCCCAATAATTCCCTCACTCCCCCGGTGCCCCCCCAAATATTCCCCCCCCCGTGCCCCCCACCCCCAATAATTCCTTAAGACCCCCCAAGTGCCCCCCCAAATATTCCCCCCCCGGTGCCCCCCCCCCCCAAATATTCCCCCTGTAACCCCCCAAATAATTCCCTCCCCCTCCCCCCCCAAATATTCCCCCCCCAATAATTCCTTAAGAACCCCCCGGTGCCCCCCCCCCCCAATATTCCCCCCCCGTGCCCCCCCAAATAATTCCCTCAGCCCCCCCAAATATTCCCCCCCCAATAATTCCTTAAGACCCCCCCCGGTGCCCCCCCCCCAAATAATTCCCTCAGCCCCCCCCAAGTGCCCCCCCCAAATATTCCCCCCGTGCCCCCCCAAATAATTCCCTCACCCCCTCCCCCCCCAAATATTCCCCCCACAATAATTCCTTAAGAATCCCCCCCCATGCCCCCCCCAAATATTTCCCTCAGCCCCCCGGTGCCCCCCCCCCAAATATCCCCCCCCCGTGCCCCCCCAAAATAATTCCCTCAGCCCCCTCCCCCCAAATATTCCCCCCAATAATTCCTTAAGAACCCCCCCGGTGTCCCCCCCCCCCCAAATAATTCCCTCAGGACCCCCCCCTGGTGCCCCCCCAAAATATTCCCCCCGTGCCCCCCCCAAATAATTCCCTCAGCCCCCCCAAATATTCCCCCCCCCCCAATAATTCCTTAAGAACCCCCCGGTGTCCCCCCCAAATAATTCCCTCACCCCCCCCCAAGTGCCCCCCCAAATATTCCCCCCGGTGCCCCCCCCCCAAATAATTCCCTCAGCCCCCCCCCCCAAATATTCCCCCCCCCCAATAATTCCTTAAGAATCCCCCCCCGGTGCCCCCCCCCCAAATAATTCCCTCACCCCCCCCCAAGTGCCCCCCCCCAAATATTCCCCCCCCGTGCCCCCCCCCCCCCGTACCGCTGCCTCCTTCCTCTCCTCCACCTTTGGCCGAGCCCCCGAGCCCTCCGCACCTTGGCCTGTAGGAAGGAGGGGGGCACCCATGGGTGCTGTGCCCCCCCCACCCATGGGTGCCCCCCCCCCAGAGGTTCCCCATTTACCTGGCCCCCCGGCCCCCCCCGGGCCGGGTGCTGAGCTCCCTGCGCAGCCTCCCCAGCTCTGCCTCCAGCGCCCGCAGCTGCACCCGGGCCTCTCGGTTCTCCTCCTGCACCCATGGGTGCGGGGGGGTTGGGGGGGGCCCCCCAAGGGATCCCCCCCCACCCAGGGGGAGTCACCCAAGGGGTTTCCCACCCCCCCCCCCCAAAAAAAACCAAACAAACAACAACAACACGCGGGGGATCAACGCCCAGGGGGGTGCACCCATGGGACACAGCACCCATGGGTGACAGCAGCTGGGACCCCCCAGGGGACCCCCACCCATGGGTGACACCACCTGGGATCCCCCCAAAAAAAAAAACATAGGACACAGCACCCATGGGTGACACCACCAGGCCCCCTCCCCCAACAACCCCCCCAGGGGACCCCCACCCATGAGACCCAGCACCCATGGGACCCCCCACCCATGGGTGCCCCCTCCATAACACCCATCCCCCCACCCATAGGTGCTCCCCCATCACCCCCATTCCATTCCTTTCATATAACCCCCCCCGGGACCCCAGCACCCATGGCCCCCCCACCCATGGGTGCCCCCCCCATAGGACCCAGCACCCATGGGTTCCCCCCACCCATGGGTGCCCCCCACCCCCAATCTCCCCCCATTCCCCATCCCCCTCCTTTCACACGCCCCCCATGCCCCCTCCCCTCAATAGGTGCCCCCCCCCATACCCCAGCACCCATGGGTGCCCCCCATACGACCCAGCACCCATGGGTGCCCCCCCCACCCATGGGTGCCCCCCCATAACACCCAGCCCCCCACCCATGGGTGTCCCCCCATCCCCCTCCTTTCATACGCCCCCCCATGCCCTCCTCCCCCCATGGGTGCCCCCCCCATACCCCAGCACCCATGGGTGCCCCCCACCCATGGGTCCCCCCCATAACACCCAGCCCCCCCACCCATGGGTGCCCCCCACCCACCCCCCCATAACACCCATCCCCCCCACCCATGGGTCCCCCCATCCCCCTCCTTTCATATGCCCCCCCCACGCCCCCTCCCCCCATGGGTGCCTCCCCCCATACCCCAGCACCCATGGGTGCCCCCCCCACCCATGGGTGCCGGGGGGGGTCCCGGGGGGGGGTTACCTCAGGTGCGCCCCCAGCCCCCGGTAGAGCCCCGCCAGCCGCTCGGCCTCCTCTGCCCTCAGCCGCAGCCGCAGGAGCCCCCGCAGCGCCCCCCCTGGGGGGGGGACACGGGGGTGGGTTTTTTGGGGGGGGCACCCCAGGGACCCCCCCCCAAAAAAAAAATTATGGGGGGGGCAAGGGGTACAGCCCATGGGGGGGCAGCTTGGGGGGAGGGCATCTTAGGGGGTACTTGGGGGGGGGGGGTCACAGGGGTGGTTTTTTTTTGGGGGGGGAGCACCAGGGACCCCCCCAAAAAAAATTACTGGGGGGGCAAGGATACAGCTCATGGGGGGGCAGCTGGGGGGATATTTGGGGGGAGCACGTTGGGGGAGGGTACTTGGGGGGGCATTTTGGGGGGGGGACAAAGGGGGGGCACCCCAGGGACCCCCAAAAAAAAAAATTACTGGGGTGGGGGCCCAGGTCACAGCCTCGGGGGGCATTTGGGGGGGCATCCCAGAGACCCCCTCCCCAAATTACTGCGGGGGGGAAGGTCACAGGGAGGGGGCTTCTTGGGGGGGCATTTGGGGGGGACACTTTGGGGGGGGGGCACCCCAGAGACCCCCCCCCCAAAAAAAATTATTGGGGGGGGCTTCTTAAGGGGGGCATTTATTTGGGGGGCACTCCAGAGACCGCTCCCCAAATTACTGGGGGGGGGGGCCCAGGTCACAGCCTCGGGGGGAGGGGGCTTCTTGAGGGGGGGGCACCCCAGAGACCCCCCCCCAAATTTCTGTGGGGGGGGGCAGAATACAGCCCCGGGAGGGGGGCATCTTAAGGGGGGGGGCATCTTTTGGGTGGGATATTTGGGGGGGGACACTTTGGGAGGGGGGGGGCACCCACCTCATCTCGGGGGGGCTCCCTGGGTGCCCTCCGCGGTGGGGGGGCCCCCCCCGAGCGCCCCCCCCCCCAATTTGGGGGGGGCCTCTTGGCATCCAGCCTCCTCCTCTGGGCCCACAGGCGGCGGCACAGCAGCTCCCGAGCCTTCTGTGGGGGGGGGATCAATTTTTTTTTATTGGGGGGGGCCCCATGGGACCTTATGGGACCCCCCCCAAAAAAAAAACCCTTGCCCCCCCCCCTCACCTCCGTGTCCCGCAGCCTCAGCAGCTCCCGGCCCTCGGGGCGGCTCCGCAGCAGCGCCAGCAGCGATCGCTCC
Organism: Aythya baeri; assembly: GCA_026413565.1. NCBI lineage: Eukaryota > Metazoa > Chordata > Aves > Anseriformes > Anatidae > Aythya > Aythya baeri. Next base: position 798,204 of record CM048640.1, read on the forward strand.
TCGCCCTGGGGGGGCACATTTGGGTGGGGGGGTCACAGAGGGTGACCCCCAAAAAAAAAAAAAAAAAAAATCCCCCCCTTTCTCACCGTCAGGGCCCGCGCCAGGTCCCGCTGCAGCCGCCGGAGCTGGGCCTCGGGGGCTCTGCTGGGGGGGCACGGGGGGGGGGGCACGGGGACCCCCAGCCATCAGCGACCCCCTTTTTTTTTTTTTACCCCCCCGTTTTTTTTTTAACCCCCTTTTATTTTTTTTTAAACCCCCCGTTTTTTTTTTTTAAACCCCCTTTTATTTTTACCCCCTTTTATTTTTTAGCCCATTTTTTTACCCCCATTTTTTTACCCCCCTTTTATTTTTTACCCCCCCTTTTTTTTTTACCCCCCTTTTTTTTTTTTCACCCCCTTTTTTTTTTACCCCTTTTTTTTTTTTAGACCCCCCCCTTTTATTTTTTACCCCCCCTTTTTATTTTTTACCCCCCCTTTTTTTACCCTCCATTTTTTTTTACCCCCCCCTTTTTTATAGACCCCCCCTTTTATTGCCCCCCCCGTTTTGACCCCCTTTTCCCACCCCTCATTTTTTTTTTGCCCCCCTTTTTTACCCCCTTATCATTCGCCCCCTTCCCCCTTTATTCCCCCCTTTTTTATGCCCCCCTTTTAATTTGCCCCCCTCATTTTTTTGCCCCCCCCCATTTTATTGACCCCTCCCCCCGATTTTGCCCCCCCTTTTATCCCCCGATATTTTTGGACCCCCATTTTTTCCCCTCCATTTTTCCCCTCCCCCATTTCTTTGCCCCCTCTCATTTTTGTGCCCCCAACTCATTTTTTGTGCCCCCTCCCAATTTTTACCCCCCCCCAATTTTTTTACCCCCCCTTACCACTTTCTCGGCTCTGTCCCTTATGGGGGGGCCTTGGGGGCCGCCATGGGGGGGAGGGCAATTTGGGGGGGTCACCGAGCAGCTACAGATCCCTGGGGGGGACACCTAAATTAAGACCCCCCCCCAAAAAAAAAAACCCGAACCCCCCCCAAAACCCCCAAAATCCCCCCAAAACCCCCAAAATCCCCCAAAAATCCCCCAAAACCCCCCAAAATCCCTTCAACCCCCCAATTTCCCCCAATTCCCCCCGTGGCCCCCCCGCCCCCATTTGCCCCCCATGCCCGTGCCCCCCAAAATTCCGCCCCCCCTCTTAATTCCCTCCCTCTCCCTCCCCTCACGTTCGGCCTCGGCCCCGGCTCCCCTCGCCCCGCCCCCGTCGCCATAGCAACCGGACGCTCGGCCTCCCATTGGCCGCGCCGCCCGCCGCTTTCCGCCACACCCAACATGGCCGCCGCCCGCCCTTCTATGCGCGGCGCGGCCGGGGAGGGGCCGCCACACCCAAGATGGCGGACGCGGCCCGACGGGGCGCCTCCGCTGCGGCGCGCCCGGAAGCGCCCCTCCTCCGCTTCCGGTTCCGGCGTGTGGACCCTGCACCCGCCGCTCGAGGCCGGGCCCGCGGTACCGGGGGGACGGGGGCGCCGGGGGTGGATTTGGGGGGCTCTAAGGGGGTCTGAAGGGGTCTAGGGGTATCCGTGGGGGTCCTGGGGGCTGGAGTGGGGGTGTGGGGGTCTCTGAGGGGGGCTGGGGGCTCCATGGGGGGGCTGGGGGCTCTGAGGGGATCTGGGGTCTCTCTAGGGGGGTTGGGGGTCTCTGAGGGGGCTGGGGGGCTCTGAGGGGTTTGGGGGGCTCCATGGGGGTTCTGGGGTCTTTAATGGGGGTTTGGGGTCCCTAAGGGGGACTGGGGGGCTCCATGGGGGGGGGGTTTGAGGGGCTCTGAGGGGATCTGGGGTCTCTCTAGGGGGGTTGGGGGTCTCTGAGGGGGGCTGGGGGGGCTCTGAGAGGATTTGGGGGTCTCTGAGGGGGTCTAGGGGGGTTGGGGGCTCCATGGGGGTCCTGGGGTCTTTAATGGGGGACTTGGGGGTCCCTAAGGGGGTCTGAGAGGGGTGGGGGGCTCCATAGGGGGTTTTTGGGGGCTTTGGGGGGATTCATGGGGGTTCTGGGGTCTCTATAAGGGGTCTGGGGTCTTCATGGGGGGTCTGGGGGGCTCTGAGGGGGTCTGAGGGGGTTCTGGGGTCTTTAATGGGGGTCTGGGGTCCTCATGGGGTGGCCCCAGATGTGGGGTGTCTATAGGGGGGCTGGGGGTCTCTGAGGGGGTCTAGGGGGTTGGGGGGCTCCATGGGGGTTCTGGGGTCTTTAGTGAGGGGGTTGGGGGTCTCTATAGGGGGTCTGGGGTCTCTATAGGGGGGGCTGAGGGGGTTTGGGGGTCTCCATGGGGCTTCTGGGGTTTTTATTGGCGAGCTTGGGGGTTTCTGAGGGGGGTCTGAGGTCTCTATAAGGGGTCTGGGGTCTTCTTGGGGGGGGGCTGGGGGGCTCTGAGGGATTTGGGGGCCCTGTCGGAGGCCTGGGTCTGTATGGGATGGGGGGGGCTCTATAGGAGAAGGGGGGGTTCTATAGGACAAGGGGGGGTTCTATAGGGCCAGGTGGGGGCCTATAGGGCCGAGGTTGGGGGCACTGACATCCTTGCCCCCCCCCACAAGCCCCCTCCCCACCATGCTGCCGCTGCTGCTGCCCCTGCTGCTGGGCGCCCCCCTGGGTGCCGTGGAGGTGACGCGGCCCCGCGGGGTCTCCCTCACCAGTAAGCGCCCCCTCCCCTCCCCCTCCCCTTCCCCTTGTTGGGGAGGGGTCTCCCCGAGCTCCAGACCCCCCCTTTTTACCCTTTTTACCCTTTTTTTCCCCCCCCCCAGACCACCACTTTTACGAGGAATCGAAGCCCTTCACCTGCCTCGACGGCTCCTCCACTATCGCCTTCGAGTGGGTCAACGACGACTATTGTGACTGTCGCGACGGCTCCGACGAGCCCGGTGAGCCCCCGACACCCCTGGGGGGGGGCTTTTTGGGGTCTCCCGCACCCTGAACCCCCCCTCTGGACCCCCCCAGGGACCTCGGCGTGCCCCAACGGCCGCTTCCACTGCACCAACGCCGGGTACCGGCCCCAGAACATCCCCTCGGCGCACGTCAACGACGGCGTCTGCGGTGAGGGGGGGGCTTTTGGGGTCTTGGGGGGGGCTTTTGGGGTCTTTCAGGGGGATCAGGGGTCTTTGAAGGGCACTTTGGGGGGCTTTTGGGGTCTTTGGGGGGCTCTGGGTTCTTTGGCGGGCACTTTTGGGGTCTTTGGGGGCCTTTTGTGGGCTTTGGGGGGAATTTTTGGGGTCTTTCAGGGGCCTTTTGGGGGCTTTGGGGGGCTTTTGGGGGCTTTGGGGGTCTCAGGGGTCTTTGAGGGGTGCTTTGGGGGGGTCTTGGGGGGCTTTTGGGGGTTTTGGGGGGGTTTGGGGTCTTTCGGGGGCTCAGGGGTCTTTGGAGGGCACATTGGGGGGCTTTGGGGGGCTTTTGTGGTCTTTGGGGGGCTCGGGGGTCTTTGGGGGGGCTTTTGGGGTCTTTGGGGGGCTTTTGGGGTCTTTCAGGGGGCTCAGGGGTCTTGGGAGGGGCTTTGGGGGGGCCTTTTGGGGTCTTTTGGAGGGCTCAGGGGTCTTTGGGGGGCCTTTTGGGGGGCCGTTTGGGGTCTTGGGGGGGACTTTTGGGGTCTTGGGGGGCTTTTGGGGTCTTGGGGGGTCTTTGGGAGGGCTTTTGGGGTCTTTGTGGGGGCTTTTGGGGGCCTCAGGGGGCTCAGGGGTCTTTAGGGGGTCTTGGGGGACCTTGGGGAGGCTTTGGGGGGCTCGTGGGGGCTTTGGGGAGGGCTTGGGGGGATTTTGGGTGCTGATGCCCCCGACCCCCCCAGACTGCTGCGATGCCACCGACGAGTACAACAGCGGGGCCGCCTGCCAGAACACCTGCAAGTGAGGGGGGGGTCCCAGGGGGGGGCACCGGGGTGGGGCTGCGGTGTGAGGCCCCCCCAGCCTCGAGGACCCCAAAAAAGGGGCTGGGGGTCCCCGGTGTCCTGGGGGGGGTGGGTCCCCGGTCCCTGTCCCCATGCCCCTGTTCCCCCGAGTCCCAGTCCCAGTCCTGTGCCCCCATCCCCGACCCCGGTCCTGGTCCCATTCCCCTGTCCCAGTCCCGTTCCCGTGTCCCAGTCCCATCCCAGTGCCCTGTCCCCTTGTCCCAGTTACATCCCCATGTCCCAGTGCCGTTCCAGTGCCCCATCCCTGTGTCCCAGTATCATCCCAGTGCCCTGTCCTCGTGTCCCAGTGCCCTGTCCTCGTGTCCCAGTACCGTCCCAGTGCCCCGTCCCCGTGTCCCAGTCCCATCCCTGTGTCCCGGTGCCATCCCCGTGTCTTCATCCCAGTGCCATCCCAGTCCCAGTCCCATCTCCATGTCCCAGTCCCATCCCAGTGCTGTCCCAGTGCCCCATCCCCATGTTCCAGTATAATCCCAGTGCCCTGTCCCCGTCTCCCAGTCACATCCCCATGTCCCAGTGCTATCCCCAATACCCAGTGCCGTCCCAGTATCATCCCAGTGCCCTGTCCCAGTGCCATCCCAGTGCCCCATCCCCGTGTCCCAGTATCGTCCCAGTATCATCCCAGTGCCCTGTCCCTGTGTCCCAGTGCCATCCCAGTCCCAGTGCCCCATCCCCATGTCCCAGTGCCATCCCAGTGCCCCATCCCTGTGTCTCAGTCCCATCCCAGTGCCCCATCCCCATGTCCCAGTGCCGTCCCAGTGCCCTGTCCCCGTGTCCCAGTCCCATCCCAGTCCCATCCCCATGTCCCAGTATCGTCCCAGTATCATCCCAGTGCCCCATCCCCGTGTCCCAGTCCCATCCCCATGTCCCAGTGCCATCCCAGTGCCCTGTCCCCGTGTCCCAGTCCCATCCCAGTCCCACCCCCATGTCCCAGTATCGTCCCAGTATCATCCCAGTGCCCCATCCCCGTGTCCCAGTATCATCCCAGTGCCATCCCAGTGCCCCGTCCCCGTGTCCCAGTCCCATCCCAGTCCCATCCCCATGTCCCAGTGCCATCCCAGCGCCCCATTACCGTACCCTCTACCCCCTCCCTGTGCCCCATCCCCCTCCCCGTGTCCCGGTGCCCCCCCCCCGTGCCCCGGTGCCCACCCAGTGCCCCCCCCCAGGGAACTGGGCCGCCGGGAGCGCGAGGCTCTGCAGCGCCTGGCCGAGGTGGCACGCGAGGGTTTCCGCATCAAGCAGCAGCTGGTGCAGCAGGCGGCGCAGGGCCGCCAGGACAAGCAGGTGGGGGGCCCGGGGGGGGGTCCTAGGGGTGTGGGGGGGTCCTACGGGGGTTAGGGGGTGTGGGGGGTCCCACGGGGCGCGTGGGGGTCCCACGGGGGTGTGGAGAGGGCGCAGGAGGGTGCTTGGGGGTGCCTGTGGGTGCCCTAGGGGGTGTGGGGGGTCGTTAGGGACATGGGGGGGTCACTGGGGGCATGGGGGGTCTTCGGGGTCACGGGGGGTCCTGGGGGGCGTGGGGGTCCTGGGGTGTGCGTGGGGGTCCCACGGGGTGTGGAGAGGGTGCAGGAGGGTGCTTGGGGGTGCCACAGAGGATGTGGGGGGAGTGGGGGGCAGTGGGGGGGATCAGAAGGGATTTAGGGGGTCCTGGGGGCATGGGGGGGTCCTGGGGGGTGTGGGGGGTCCCACGGGGTGCGTGGGGGTCCCACGGGGGTGTGGAGAGGGCGCAGGAGGGTGCTTGGGGGGTGCCTGTGGGTGCCCTAGGGGGTGTGGGGGGTCGTTAGGGACATGGGGGGGTCACTGGGGGCATGGGGGGTCCTGGGGGTGTGTGGGGGTCGCATGGGGCGCGTGGGGGGGTCCTGGGGGGTGCGTTTGGGTCCCATGGGGGTGTGGAGAGGGCGCAGGAGGGTGCTTGGGGGTGCCACAGAGGATGTGGGGGGAGTGGGGGGCAGTGGGGGGATCAGAAGGGATTTAGGGGTCCTGGGGGCATGGGGGGGGTCCTGGGGGGTGTGGGGGGTCCCACGGGGTGCGTGGGGGTCCCATGGGGGTGTGGAGAGGGCGCAGGAGGGTGCTTGGGGGTGCCACAGAGGATGTGGGGGGAGTGGGGGGCAGTGGGGGGCTCAGAAGGGATTTAGGGGGTCCTGGGGGTCCCCCAGGGGCATGGGGGTCCTGGGGGTGTGGGGGGTCCCACGGGAGTGTGGGGGGTCCTAGGGGGTGCCTGTGGGTCCCACGGGGGGGTGGGGGGATTGGGGGGTATTTGGGGGGCTGGGAAGGGATTTAGGGGGTCCTGGGGGCCGCATGGGGGTCCCACAGGGGATGTAGGGGGTCCTGGGGGTGCGGGGGGTTCAAAATGGATTGAGGGGGTCCTGGGGGGGCCACACGGGGGGGGGGGGTCACATCCCTGAGGGCCCACAGACCTCAGGAGGGGTCCTGGGGGGTCTACAAAGTCTCCAAGGGGTCAGGGGGGGGGGCTGGGAATTTCGGGGACACCCTTGGGGTGCACAGGGGGGTCCTGGAGGGTACAGAAATAAGGGGGGAGGAGGAATTTTTTTTTTGGGGGGGGGGCTTTAACCCCCTGCCCCCCCCCCAGGCCCGCCTGGCGGAGCTGCAGGAGGGGCGCCGGGGGCTGGAGGAGCGCGTGGGCGCCCTGCGAGCGGCCAAGGAGGCGGCCGAGGGGCCCGAAAAAGAGGCCAAGGAGCAGCAGCGACGGCTCTGGGAGGGTAAGGGGGGGCTTTTTTTTTATTGGGGGGGGGTCCACGGGGGGTTTGAGCCCCCCCTTTTCTTTTTAAAGCCCCCCCCTCGTGTCCCAGCAGAGCAGCGCGCGGCGGCGGCGGCGGCGCAGGAGGCGGCGAGGGCGGACGAGGCGTTCGCCCAGCTGGACGCCGACGGGGATGGGCTGTGAGTTTTTGGGGTGGGGGCACCGGGGGGGGGCTGGCAGCACCCTAAACCCCCCAAATCCTCTGACCCCCCAAATAATAACGCCCCCCCAGGGTGACGGCAGCCGAGCTGCTGGCTCGCCCCGAGCTGGACGGCGCCGTGACGGAGGCTGAGGTGCAGGTGGGCCCCCCCCCAAACCCCCCCAAACCCTCCCCAAAATAACCCTGGGGGGCACCCAAAGCTCTGGGGCCCCCCCCCATAAAAAAATGACCCCCCCCAACCTTGTGACCCCCCCCCCAGGAGCTGTTGGGGGACCCGGCACAGGCGGACGCCGCCGCTTTCCGTGACCGCGTCTGGGCCAGCATCAAGGAGCGCTACCGGCCCCAGGTTTGTCTTGGGGGGGGGGGTCCCAAAAACCTGGGGGGGTCCCTGGCATTTTGGGGAGGGTCCCTGGTGTTTTTTGGGGGGGGTCGTGGCTTTGTTTTGTGTTTTTTTTTTTAAGGGGGGGGGCAAGGTTTTTAAGGGTAGAGGTTGTGCTGCCGGTGTTTGTGTAGGGTCTATATTAAAGGAAATATTTTGGGGGGGGGGGTGAATATTGGAGCCTGACCCCCCCCCGGCCATGCACAGGGCCAGGCTGAAGCCCCCCCACCCCCTGAGCCCCCCCTGGAGGAGACCCCCCCCGAGGAGGAGGAGGAGGAGGAGGCCGAAGAGGAGGAGGAGGACGAGGACGGCGGTGACGGCCCCGAGGAGGAGCTGAAGGTTTTTTTTTTGAGGGGGGGGGCACGAATGGGGTCCCCCCTCAGGGGACCCCACTGACCCCCCGTCCACCAGGTGCCCCCGCAGCACTCGGAGGAGAAGGGGCCCGAGGAGCCCCCGGAGCCCCCTTCGACGCCGCCACCCAGGCCCTGATTGATGGTGCGGGGGGGCACTGGGGGGGCAAATTGGGGGGCTGGGGGGGTTGGGGGGTTTGGGGGGTCTCAGGCAGTGTTTGGGGCTCTTTGGAGGGGGGGTCCATGGGGTACATCAGGGGTGGGGGGCTGGTTTTTTTTGGGGGGGGGTGTCTGGGTTTTTTTGGGGAGGGGTCTTTTGGGGGGAAGGTCTTCTGGGGGGGTTGTCTGTATTTTTTTATAGGGGGGCTCCAGGGGGGGCTTTTGGGGGTGTCCTTTAACGTGGGAGGGGCTGGGGGGGTGGTCCTTGGGGTATTGGGGGGGGGAGGTATCCCTCTGCCCCCGCTCCCCAAATAAAAATTTGCCCCCCAGCTGCCCAGAAGGCGCGCGAGGAGTTCGAGGAGGCCGAGCGCTCGCTGAAGGAGATGGAGGAGTCCATCAGGTGGGCCCCCCCCAAAAAGAACACCCCAAATTGACCCAAATCCCCCCAAAATGCCCCAAATCCCCCCAAATCTCTCCCAATCCACCCCAAATCCCCTCTTAAACCGCCCCAAAATGCCCCAGATCCCTCCAAACCACCCCAAAATGCCCCAAATTCCCCCAGATCCACCCAAAATCACCCCAAATCCTCCCAAAATCCCCTTAAACCACCCCAAAATGCCCCAAATCCTCCCCAAATCCCCCCTTAGCCTCCCCAAACCCCCTTAAAAGACCTCAAAATGCCCCAAATCTCCCCAAATTCCCCCAAATCCCATTAAACCCCCCCAAAATGCCCCAAATTCCCCCCAACCCCCCAAAAAAAATGCCCCAAATCCCCTCAAACTCCCCCTGAACCCCTCCAAAATCCCATTAAACCCCCAAAAATCCCCCAAATCCCCCCAAAAGCCCCCCAAACCCCTCCGACTCCCCGTTTTGCCCAAAATTGCAATTTTTCACCCCATTTTATCAGGGCCCTGGAGCAGGAAATCGGCTTCGATTTCGGCCCCCAGGGGGAGTTCTGGTACCTCTACAGCCAGTGCTACGAGATGGGCACCAACGAGTGAGCGGGGGAGCACGGGGGGCTCCGGGGGTGGGGGCACCGGGGGGCACCGGGGGGGTGGGGGGCACCGGGGGGGGCACTTGGGGGGATGGGAGGGAACTGGGGGGTAGTGGGGGGGGGTCTTGGGGGTCTTTGGGGGATGGGGATAGGGGGTAGTGGGGGGGCATCGTGTTTTAGGGCTGGGGGGGGCACTGGGGGGGCATTGGGGGAGGGGGACATCGGGGGGGCACTGAGGGGGTGGGGGCACCGGGGGGCACTTGGGGAGTTGGGGGGCTTGGGGGGGTTGGGGCTGGGTTTGGGGGGTCTTGGGGGGTCTTTGGGGGATGGGGATGGGGTTAGTGGGGGGAGCATCGTGTTTTGGGGCTGGGGGGCACTGGGGGGGCATTGGGGGAGGGGAGCATCGGGGGGGCACTTGGGGAGTGGGGGGGCTGGGGCTGGGATTGGTGGGACTGGGGGGTCTTGGGGGCTGGGTCTGGGGATAGTGAGAGCAAAAGGGGGGTATGGGGCTATGGGGGGTGGGGTGGGTATGGGGACACGGAGGGGGATCCGGGGTGTCACTGGGCCCCCCCTCATTTTTCTGCCCCCCAGGTACATTTACCGCCTGTGCCCCTTCAAGCGCGTCTCCCAGAAACCCAAACACGGCGGCGCCGAGACCAACCTGGGGTCAGGACCCCCCCAAAACCCCGGGGGTGAGGTGGGGGGGTTGTGGCTGTGCCCCCCCATTAAAACTTCCCCCCCGTGTTTGTGTGTCCCCCCCCCACGCAGGACCTGGGGCTCCTGGGCTGGCCCCGAGCACGACCGCTTCAGCGCCATGAAGTACGAGCACGGCACCGGCTGCTGGCAGGGCCCCAACCGCTCCACCACTGTGAGACCCCCCCCAAAAAAAATCCCCCCGAGTCCCCAAAACCCCCCAAACCTCCCCTGTGTCCCTAACCCCCCCCAAGTCCCCAAAACCTCCCCTCGGTGCCCCCAAAACCCCCCGAGCCCCCCTCGTGTCCCTAAACCCCCCTAAGCGCCCCCTGTGTCTCCAACCCCATCCCGAACCTCCCCGAGTCCCCAAGCCCCCCGAGCACCCCCCAAGTCCCCCAACCCCCCTCAGTGCCCCCAACCCCCCCGTGTCCCCAAAACCCCCCAAACCCCACCCGTGTCCCTAACCCCCCCGCAAGTCCCCAAAACCCCCTCAGCCCCCCGAACTTCCCCTGAGTCCCCAACCCACCCCCCCGAGCCCCCTCCAAGTCCCCAAAACCCCCCTCGGTGCCCCCAACCGCCCCCCCATGTCCCCAAATTCCCCCCCCGGGGAAGGGGTGTCACCTTCCCGGGGGGGGGTCTCCCCTTACCCCAGGGGCTGTCCCCTTTCCCGGGGGGGGGTGTCCCCTTATAATGGGGGGGTCCCCTTTCCTGGGGGGGGCGTCCCCTTTCCGGGGGGGCATCCCCTTTTCCAGGGGGTGTCCTCTTTCCTGGGGGGGTGTCCCTTTCCCAGGGGGGTGTCCCCTTATCATGGGGGTCTCCCCTTCCCATGGGGGTATCCCCTTTCCTGGGGGGGTGTCCCTTTATCATGGGGGTCTCCCCTTATCATGGGGGTGTCCCCTTACCCCGGGGCTGTCCCCCTTTCCTGGGGGGTCGTCCCCTGTTCCAGGGGGTGTCCCCTTACCCCGGGGGTGTCCCCGTTGCCCCCCCCCCAGGTGAAGCTGTCGTGCGGGACGGAGACGGCGGTGACGGCCACGACGGAGCCCAGCCGCTGCGAGTACCTGATGGAGCTCGTCACCCCCGCCGCCTGCCGCCAGCCCCCCCCCCACGAGGAGCACGACGAGCTCTGACCCCCGGTACTGCCCCGGGGGGGGGCAATTAGGGGCCGGGGGGGGGCAATTAGGGGCTGGGGGGGCAATTAGGGGCCAGGGGGCAATTAGGGGCCTGGGGAGGTGGTTAATGCACTGGGGAGGTGGTTAATGCACTGGGGAGGGAGAAATTACTGCCCTTGGGGGGAATTAGTGCCCCTGGGGGCAATTGGTGCCTGGGGGGGGGCGGTTAGTGCCCTGGGGGGGCAATTAAGGGCAAGGGGGGCAATTAGGGGCTGGGGGAGCAATTAAATGCCTGGGGGGAATTAGTGGCCTGGGAGGGCAATTGGTGCCCTGGGGGGGCAGTTAATTGCTTGGGGGTAGAGCTGTTAGTGCCCCGGGGGGGGCAATTAATGCCCTGGGGGTGGGCAATTAGTGCCCGGGGGGGCAGTTGGTGCCCATGGGGGGCAGTTGGTGTCGGGGGGGCAATTCCCATCTCTAACCCCTTTTTGTTGCCCCCCTCATTTTTTGGGGGGGGGGGTCTTTAGGCACTTCTGACCTCATTTCACCGCCCCCAGGAGCTGTGCAGCCTTCACGGGACCGCGACCCCCCCAAGCCCCCTTTTTTTTGGGGGGGGGGGCTTGAGGGGGAGGGGGGAGGGGGAGAACAACGCTGCCAACTGAGCCGGGGGGGCCGCGGGCAATAAAGAACGGTTCCTCCCCCCCCCCCGTGTCAGCGCCTCGCTGGGGTCCCCGGTATTTTTTGGGGGGGGGTGAGCGCCGTGATCCCAGCCCTGCTGCGAACTACAACTCCCAGCAGCCCCTGGGGCCCAAGATGGCCGACCCGAAGGGGGAATGGCGGGGAACTACAGCTCCCAGCAGCCCTCGGGGCCCAAAATGGCTGCTCGGAGGAGTGAGGCTAGCGGACTACAGCTCCCAGCATGCCGTGGTGCAGCGCATGCGCAGATCACCCCCTGCCCCTCCCTGAGATCCCCTCCCCACACACCCAGCACTGCTGGAAAAAGGCCAAAAACTTCCAAAATAAAATTTAAGAACAAAACAAAAACGAGAACACAACCCCAAAGCTGCTGCGGTGCAGCAGGGCCGCGGCCGAGCGGGGACCCCTTGCTCCTCACACCCCAAAATGGGGGCTCCAAGGGGGGGGGGATCCCAAATGGGGGCACCCAAAATGGCGGCTCCGAGGTGGGACCCCCAAAAAATGAGGGCTCCCCAGTGGGGGGGGGGGGGGGGCTCCAAAATGGAGGTGCCTGAAGTGGTGGCTCCAAAATGGGGGCTTCCAAATGGTGCCACACAAACTGGGGGCTCCAAAATGGGGGCCCCACAAAATGAAGGCTCCAAATCAGGGCTCCAAAATGGGACCCCCCCAAAAAATGAGGGCTCCCAAATGGGGCCGCACAAAATGGGGGCACCAAAATGGCAGCTCCCAAATGGGGCCCCACAAACTGGGAGCTCCAATGTGGGGCCGCACAAACTGGGGGCTCCAAAAGGCGTCTTCAAAATGGGGGTGCCCAGAAGGGCGGCTCCAAAAGGGGGCTCCGAAGTGGGGCCACACAAAATGGGGGCACCAAAACGGCAGCTCCCAAATGGGGCCGCACAAACTGGGGGCTCCAAAAGGGGATCTTCAAAATGGGGGCACCAAAATGGCAGCTCCCAAATGGGGCCGCTCAAACTGGGGCTCCTCAAACTGGGGGCTCCCCCTGCGGCCTCCCCAGCACCGCTGCCGAGGGCAAGACCCCTGCCGCTCCCCGGGGCCCCGCGGCCTCCTGCTGCCAGTCCCCGGCGGGCGCCGGTCATAGCTCGTCGCGCGCGGTGCTGTCGAGGGGGGACTGCAGCACGTCCGAGTTCTTGGCCTCGTTGCGCAGCTCCTGCTGCTCCTTCATCTTCTGGGACTTGGCGCGGTCCCAGTCTGTCTTGATCTTCTCGTCGTTCCACACCACCGAGGTCTCGGTGTCGCTGATGTAGCCGTCGTCGCCCGTGTAGTGCGTGGGGTAAACCAGGAGGGGCTCCACGGAGAAGGCCAGCAGGTTGCGGGAGGAGAAATGCTTCATGTAGTCAGCGCTGGGGACCGGGGGGAGAAAGGCAGTGGGTGGCATGGCCTCCTCCGGGCCCTTCTTGGGGCACAGCAGCACGAGGGGACACGAGGGGACACGAGGGGACACGAGGGGACACGAGGGGACACGAGGGGACACGGGACAGGCAGCGGGGGCTCTTTGAGGTTGCTGCTCTGCTGCTGGAGCGGAGCTGGGACAGGCAAGCTCGGGGTTGAGAGCAATTTAACTCAGAAAAACGCCATTTGGGCAGAAAGTTCTGCTTTCCCAGTTACACCACCCCAGTGAGCTTCAGGGAGTGAATGCGGTGGGGCTGGGGGGCAGAGGGACAAAGCCTTGCCTGGGCCTTTTGCAACAAATGCAAAAATTTTCAAAAAAAAAAATAAAAAAAAAATAAAAAAATCAACCAAACACTAAAGCCCCAGGTTCTGATCAGAACCAGCCACCAGCAGAGAAATTTGAGGGGAAAAAGGCCACGACACCAACATCGACAGATTTGGAGCCGTTCCCCTGCGAGGAGCTCCCACTCCCCTCAACGCCACGCATCTCCCTCCACGGGTGAGCCCCAAAACGTGGCTTATTCCCCAAAAAACCTCCCGCAGCGAGCAGCCCCGACTCACACGGGATGCTTGTTGAACATGACGGGCAGGAATTCGTCGACGGGCAGCATTTTGGAGAGCGGCTCGGCTGCCAGCAGCTTCTGCGCTCCCTGCAGTGAGATGACGTAGGCCAAGGTCCAGTAGGAGTAATCGGCCTCCACCAGGTTCCGTACATGCGGCACCGACTTCTCGGGGTGCTCCACCTGCATCCTCTTCCTCCCGATGTAGCTGCAGGGAACGGGGACAGAGGTGCTCAAAAAAAAAAAAACCCAAAACCACCAAGTTCTGTTAAAGTCAGGCGCGCGCTGCCCTCCCCGCTGCCTTTTTTTCTTGGATTGCCCGCAGACTGGGTGACAGCCCCCAAAAAGCCTCATTTGGGATTTCCTAAGGCGGCCACAGCTCGCAGCGAACACGCTGCTGTGGTCGGCTCAGCTTTTCGGGTTTGGGTACTCACATCAGATCCCAGTCCAAACCCTCCTCTTCCAAATCGTACATCAGGTTCATCAGGCGCCGCTTGAAGAAGATCTCGAAGCGCAGGTCGTCCTCAAACACCACCGACTTCTCCAGCCCCCTCTCCACGATCTGGAAATTTAGCAGAAAGTGGTGTGTTTTTAAAAAAAAAAAACAACTAAACAGTCAAAAAATGGGAAAAAAGAACACCAACAACCCAGCGCTGACTGCCATCCCCCTCCTCTGCCTCACAGATGCAGGCATAGCCGAGCTCCTTGCCACTGAGGCTCTGGGGTGGCCGAATTGCCCCCCCCCGAGCCCCTCTCACCTCCTTCCAGATCTTGTAGTGGCTGAGGAAGCAGCCCAGCTCCCCCTTGGTGAGCGGCCGGCCGTGGTAGGGGTCCTTGTAGCCCGGCAGCATTTTGATGCCCAGCGCTTCCACCTCGCTGCTGTTCATGGCTCTGCAAAGCAGCAGGGCACGGGGCAGCAGCTGCCACGCGCGGGACGTTCGCCCCCCAGCCTCGATTCTTCACCCCCCCACCTTCACTCACTTCCCATCCACTGCCTCGACCACCTTGCACTCGATCTCCTGCTCGTACAAGGTCCGCAGCATGCGCTCCCGTCGGTCTGCCCGGCGCTTCAGGTTGATCATGAACACCTAGGGGCAGAGGGCGGCGTGGTGGCGTGGGGACGCTCCTGCTGGACCCCCGGGGCTCTGCCAACACCCCCGGCCACAGGATGAGACCCCCCCTGGTGCCACCAGCTCACCTCGTCGAAGCCCATCTTGTCGGGGATCTTGGGGGGCACCGACAGGTACTGCGACGGCTCTGCCGGGGGGTTCTTCACTAGGGAAAAGCAACAAAGCGACCCCGTTTGTGCTCCTGTTTTTATTTTAAGGCACCGACACCACCGGGGGATCTCTGCCAAGGGCGGCAGCTCCACGTGGGAGCGGTGGAACCCTCCGTGAATAAGGGGAGGTTTGAGCAGGATCCTCTTAGAGCCCAGCTCCCAGAAATCGCCAAAATTTCCTTCTGCAAACAAGTCTAGCGCGGACCCGTGGAACGTGTGGCCCGCAGACGGCCAAAGAAAACCAGAGCTGAGCCTCGGCCACCGCAGGCTGGTGTTAACCGAGGCCTCTGCCACTGTTCCCAAAATACTGGTGGTGGAAAAGGGGAATCTTTGTGCAGCTCAACTCAGTCTTTTCCAACACCAGCGTGGATTCTGCCTGCCTAAAAGGAATCTTTGTGCCGGCGAGCCCGAACAAAGGCGCACTGTGAGCCTGGGGCGAGGGAGACGGAGCTCAGCGAGGCCAAGCAGGGCTTCAAAAAGACACTGGGGGGGACGGGTGAGAGCCTCGGAGGTGGAGAGGGGGAAAGGGAAACCAGAAGCTGCTTTCATGAGGCAAAGAGAAAGGCAGGAGCAGAGCGACCCGCCCGGACACCTCATCGCTCCCCAGTGCCTGCAGGAGGCACCGAGCCTCTGTTTTCGGCAACAACCTCCCCGTCCCAGCCCTGCCCCGGGGTCTCAAAGCACGAAGTCGACCCCAAACCAAATTGTACACCCCCCCCAGACCCCGCCACCTACCCATGATCTCCAGCTGGACGTGCATGAAGCTCTCCACCTCGTCCCGCAAGGTGCTGTGCGACCTCAGCGGCACCGGCAGGAAGCCGTACACCTCCTTGTTGCAGACGAACATCTGGACTTCTGGAAAAAAAAAAAAGGCAAAAATAAAATAAAATTAAAATTAAATAAAAGTAAAATATAAAATAAAATATAAAATAAAATATAAAATAAAATATAAAATAAAATATAAAATAAAATATAAAATAAAATATAAAATAAAATATAAAATAAAATAAAATAAAATATAAAAATCAAATAAAAATAAAATAATAAAAAATAAAATAATAAAATAAAATAAAATATAAAATATAAAATAAAATATAAAATAAAAAATAAAATAATAAAATAGAAATCAAATAAAAATAAAATAAAAATAAAATAAAATAAAATAAAATAAAATAAAATAAAATAAAATAAAATAAAATAAAATAAAAGAAAATAAAAGAAAAGAAAAGAAAAGAAAAGAAAAGAAAAGAAAAGAAAAGAAAAGAAAAGAAAAGAAAAGAAAAGAAAATAAAATAAAATTCAAGGATGCCACCCCGCAGCGAGGCCGGGGGGGGGGGGCACGGGCTCACCTGCCTGCCTGCAGGAGAAGGCGAAGACGATGATATCGTCGAAGGCCCAGGTGTAGTCGGGGTGCGGGGGGTAGAAGGCCAGCTCCCGCGCCGCCTCCTTGCGCAGGTCGAGCAGGAAAGTGGAGTGCACCATGGGCACGGCGAAGCAGCCGCGGCGCTCGCGCTTGCGGATGGGGAGGTAGGCGGGGGTGCGCTTGTAGTAACCCTGCGGGGAGGAAGAAGCCGCGTGTAGGTGGCCCCGCATCGCCCTGCGCCCCGATGGAGCCCCAGGATCCATGTGTGGGTGTCCCCAAATCCACCACTCTCCGCCCCAATAGTGGGGAGCCCCAGGATCCACACAAGTGACCCCCCCATCACCCTGCACCCCAATAGAGCCCAGGACCCACACACAGGTGTCCCCACATCGCCCTGCGCCCCGATTGCGCCCCAGGATCTGGGGATGGGTGTCCCCAAATCCAGCACCCTGTGTCCTGATGGTGGGGAGCACCAGGATCTGTGCACGGGTGTCCCTGCATCCATCACCCTGCACCCCAATAGAGCCCAGGACCCACACACAGGTATCCCCACATTGCCCTGTGCCCCGATGGAGCCTCAGGATCCGTGGATGGGTGTCCCCAAATCCAGCACCCTGCGCCCCAATAGTGGGGAGCCCCAGGATCCACACACGGGTGCCCCCCCATCACCCTGCACCCCAACGGAGCCCCAAGTTCCATGCACGGGTGTCCCCACACCCACCACCCTGCACCCCAATGGGATCTCAGCATCCAGAGGACACAGCCGGACCCCAAAACCCCGCGCCCACACTGCCAACCCCACAACGGGGCAGGGAGGGGGAGGAAGACGCCCCCCCAAAGGGAGAAGGGGACCCAGGCTCCCACCTGGGCCGTCATCCCGCACCAGAAGTTGGAGTAGGCGGCGCGCGAGTCCAGCATGGGGGCCACCACCGTCTTGTTCTCCGCCATCAGCAGCCCCAGCGTGTCGGGGTTTGTCAGGACGTTGTCCGCGTCCACGAACTGCAAATTTGGAAGTTTGGCCCCAAAATTGGGGAATTCAGCCCCAAAACTGGGGAATTTGGCCCCGAAACTGGGGTACTTCAGCCCCAAAATTGGGTGAATCTGCCCCCCAGTTGGGTAGTTTGGCCCCCAAGTTCACCCTCCCATCACCAGCATGTAATTCGGTCCCAAATTGGGCAGTTAGGCCCCAAAACTGGGGAATTCGGCTACAAAACTGGGGTACTTCAGCCCCAAATTCACCCCCCAATCACTAGCAGGTAATGTAGCCCCAAAACTGGGCAATTAGGCCCCAAAACTGGATAGTTTGGGCCTCAAATCGGGTATTTCAGCCCCAAAATTGAATAGTTCAGCCCCCCAAATTCACACCCCCCCCCCCCATCACCAGCACATAATTTGGCCCCAAAACTGGATAATTTGGGCCTCAAATTGGGTATTTCGGCCCCCAAACTCACCCCCCCCCCATGTAATTCAGCCCCAAATTGGGTAATTCAGCCCCAAATTGGGCAGTTCGGCCCCCAAATCGGGCGGTTCGGCCCCAAACTGGGTAATTCAGCCCCAAATTGTGCGGTTCGGCCCCAAACTGGGTAATTCAGCCCCAAATCAGGCGGTTCGGCCCCAAACTAGGTAATTCAGCCCCAAGTTGGGCAGTTTGCCCCCAAATTGGGCGGTTTGGCCCCAAATTGGGCGGTTCAGCCCCAAACTATGTAATTCAGCCCCAAGTTGGATGGTTCGGCCCCAAATTCGGGCGGTTTGTCCCCAAAGTCCCCCTCACCAGCAGGTAGTCGGCCCACATGTCGCGGGCAGCCTCCAGGGCCGCCTGGCGCAGCTTCATCACGTGCTCGTAGCGGGAGCTGGACCAGTGCTTGGGGCCCTCCTCATCGGGGTATGAGCTGGGGGGGGCACGGGGGTGGGGGGGGGGGCACGGTCAGGATGGACCCACCCCCGGGGGGAGGGCTCAGCCCCCAAAATGGGGGTGCTGTGAGGGGCCCAGGACCTAAAGGTGTCCCCCCTCAGCACACAGAACCTCCGGGGACCCCCCCGAGACAAAAAAAATCCGGGGGGGGCTCCCCTGAAGCCATGAAACCACAAGCGCCCCCCCACCTGAGACCAAGAACCCCCCAGGGACACCCCCCAATACCCAGAACCCACAGAACACCACCCCCCAAAACCAAGAATCCCTCAGGGACCCCCCCAACCCACAGAACCCCCCAATCCAAGAACCCAGAGGGACCCCCCAATACCCAGCCCCCCCAAACCCACAGAAGCCTCCCCCAAGACCCCAAACCCCCAGGGACCCCCCAACCAATAACCCCCACCCCCCATGACACCCCCAACCCCCAAGGCCTCTCAACGCCCAAACCCCCCCCCCCAAAAAAAAAAATAAGGGGGGTGCACCAACCCCCTAAGATTTCAGGGTCCTCCCCATCCAACCCCCCAGCTCCCAGCAGGGGGGCTCCCACTCTCTGCCTCCCTACAAAACGCCACAACCGCATCTTGGGGGCTGCGCCTTCCCTCCCCCAAGCCCCCAAAACCTGCCTCCCCCCCCGAGAGCCCCCCCATCTCACCGGGGCTCCTCCAGCGGCCTCCACTCCACGCGGTGGTAGAAGCCCTGCACCCGCGTCAGCCACTCGCGCAGCAGCGCCGTGCTGTTGTCCACACTGTGGTCCACGGCCACCCTGCCACGACAGCCACCCCCGTTAGAACTGGGACCCCCCCAAAAAAAAAAACAAAACAGTGAGACCCCCCCATACCTCCCCACGCCGGTCCCATGTTAATTGGAGGCTCCTCTCCTTAACTGGAGCCCCCCTTGTGTTAACTGGGGTGCTGATGGGACGCCCCCAGTGACCACCCTGCCAGGACAGCCCCCCCCGTTAGAACTGGGACCACCCCCCCCCAAAAAAAAAAAATAGGTAGGACCCCCCCACACCTCCCCCACTTATAAGCCCCCTTCCTCACTTATAGGGCCCACACACACACTTAGAGGACCCCTCCCTACTCATAGGGCCCCCTCCTCACTTATAGGACCCCTCCACACATACTCATGAGGCCCCCCCCGACTTATAGTCCCCCCACACACACACACTTACAGGACCCCCTCCCCCTTACAGCCCCCCCCCCCCCACACTTATAGAGCCCCCACACACACTTAGAGGCCCCCCCACACACACTTATAGCCCCCCTCACACACACACTCATAACCCCCCCCCACTCATAGGACCCCCCCCCCTCACTTACAGCCCCCCCTCGCTTATAGGGCCCCCACACACACTCATAGCCCCCCACTTATAGCCCCCTCCCACTCATAGGGCCCCCCCTCACTTATAGGCCCCACACATACACTTATGATGCCTCCCTCACTTATAGGGCCCCCCCCTCCACACTTACAGCCCCCTCCCACTCAAAGACCCCCCCCCCCCCCCCCAGTTATAGGGCCCCCACACACAAACTCATAGCCCCCCCCTTCACTTACAGCCCCCCCACACACACTCATAACCCCTCCCCACTCACTTATAGGGCCCCTACACACACTTATAGCCCCCACACACACACCTAGAGGACCCCCCCACTCATAGGGCCCCCCTCCCACTTATAGGCCCACACACACACTCAAAGGCCCCCCCCTCACTTATAGCCCCCCCACTTACAGGGACCCCACACACACTTAGAGGGCCCCCTCACTCATAGGCCCCCCTCCACACTTAGCCCCCCACCACTTACAGGACCCCCTCCCTCTTACAGCCCCCCCCCCACTTATATGCCCCACAAACGCTTATAGCCCCCCAAACACACACTTAGAAGACCCCTCCCTACTCATAGGGCCCCCCCCTCACTTATAGCCCCCCTCCACACTTACAGCCCCCCTCACTTATAGGCCCCCCACGCACTTATAGGGCCCCCACGCCCATTCACAGCCCCCCTCACACTTACAGCCCCCCACCACTCATAGCCCCCCCACCACTCATAGCCCCCTCCCTCTACTCATAAGGCTCCCCCACTCATAGCCCCCCCCGACACTCATAACCCCCCCACTCATAGGACCGCCCCCCTTCACTTACAGCCCCCTCTACTCACAGAGCCCCCACCCCACTCATACCCCCCCCCAAAAAAAAAAAACAACCCCCCCACTCACAGCCCCTCCCACACACTTATAGCCCCCCTCACTCATAGCCACCCCCTCACTTATAGGCCCCACACACACACTCATAACCCCCACACACACTTACAACCCCCCCCCCCCCCCCCAAAAAAACCACAACCCCCCCCCCCACCATAGCGCGGTCCTGTCGCGGGGGTGCCGCAGCCTCTCGATGGCCCCGAGCGCTGCGGGCAGGGCGTGGGCCGCGTTCCGGGCCAGCAGCGCCACGACCACGCGGGGGGGGCGCAGCGGCGACTCGGGCCTCCAGCGCTCCTCGGGGAAGTAGCAGCCGCCCCCCCCCGCCAGCAGCAGCAGCACCACCGCCGGCAGCAGCCACAGCCCCGCCGCCATGCCGCCGGGGGGGCCGGGCCTCCAAAAAAAAACTCCCCCCCCCCCACCAGGGGAGGAGGAGGAGGAGGAGGCACGGACTCGCCCCGGGGGGAGGAGGAAGAGGAGGAGGAAGGATTGGGGGGGGGGGGCAGGCACAGCCCCACGAACCCACGGGGGGGGCTGATCGCCGTGGGGGGGTCGGTGGGGGGGGGGGTCGAGGCCCGGACTCCCCAAGGGAGGAGGAAGAAGAGGAGGAGGAGGAGGAAGAGGAGGAGGAGGAGGAAGAGGAGGAGGAGGAAGGGGGGGGAGGAAGGCTGTTAGTAGTCACAGCCCCACGAACCCACGGGGGGGTGATCGCCGTGGGGGGTCGAGGCCCGGCCTCCCCGGGGGGGGAACGAGGAGGAGGAGGAGAAGAGGAAGAAGAGGAAGAGGAGGAGGAGGAAGGAGGAAGAGGAAGGAGGGGGGCTGCAGGCACAGCCCCACGAAGCCACGGGGGGGCTGATCGCCGGGGGGTGTCGAGGTCCGGACTGCCCGGGGGGGGGGGAATGAGGAGGAGGAGGAAGGGGGGGAGGAAGGCCAGTAGTAGTCAGAGCCCTTTGGGGGACATGATAGGTGCGGGAGGGGGCGTGGGGTGCTTTGGGGGGGGGCTTTGGGGGATGTGACAGGCAGGGGGTGCTTTTGGGGGGGGTTCTGGGGCGCTTGAAGCCCTTCTCCCTCCGTTTCCCCCCAACTTTTTACTCCCAGTTTCCCCCCGCCAGCACTGTGGAGGCCAGCCTCGCTCCCCCCCCCGAATTTTAAATTAATTAAAATTTAATTAAATTAAATTTTAATTTAAATTAATTTCTTAATTTGAGTTTTTTTTGCCTTGCAGCAGCGGCTCCGAGGCCACAGCCCGTGGCCGTGATCCCCCCCCCGGGGACCCAAAAGGCTTTGGGAAGGAGGGGGGGGGCCCAAACACAGCCCTGCCCTGGCGTCACCCTCAGAAAATGAGGATTTTTCTCCCCGATTCCATCCTGGAGGGGGGGGGGGGGAGTGTCCCGGGGCTGCCTGCAAACATCTGGAAAAGAAATTTGGGTGGACAAAGCCGGGAAGCTCCGGGTTGAAGGCTGGGAACCAGAGCGAGGGAGGGGGGAAGGCCTCGAGCCGGGGGGGTTCTGAGAACTGCTAAACACCTAAAATCATCTGAAACGCCTGAAATGGTGAAAATCGGAAACACCTAAAATCATTTGAAACACCTAAAATCGTTTGGAGTCTGGTGTCACGAAAAATAAATCGATAAAACCCAAAGCAACCGATTTGTATTTAGGACGCTTCCAGTTAGTTTAAAATCTCACCGCCTGTGCTGTGAAATCTAGCAGGAATTACACTCAATTACTGAATAAAATTAATAACTTTCTTATAAAAGAATTTACTGGGAAAAAATAAATAAATTGCTGAATAAGTTTCTTTTTCTGTTCTTTAGGAATAACCCCAAAAGTGCTCCCGGGTGCCCCCGGTCCCCAAACCGCCTCCGGGAGCTGCTGCAGGCGGTGACGCAGTGAGCGAGGGGGGGGAGAAAGAGACAGAAAAAGGCAAAAAATCAAGGAAAAGCAGAATGTTCTGGGAAGCAGCCGAAGGACGGGCACGGCCGTGGCGTGGAACAGAGCCGGGTTTGTGTCCTGCAGCCTCCAAGAGCTGCGGTTTGGCAGCCCGCGAGTTTGGGCTCTCCTTTTCCAGAGGCTCCTGAGCTCCAGAGCGTGAGGGAGAGAAGAGGAATCGCTCCTCGGGGCTCCCAGAGCTTCTCACAAGACCCAAATTCTTGCTGAATTACGCCCAGGTTGTCTGAGCCCCCCCCTCCAGCCGTCGCAGGCTCGGTTTTAGCAGCTTGCGCCGATTTTAGCAGCTTGCGTCGGGCCTCCAAATGCTTCAGCAGAAAAGGGAGAAAAATCCAAATCAGCCATCCCCGGGCAAAGTGCCTGCGGGCAGAGCTGCTGCCGTGGTCAGAGCCTGCGAGCAGCTCATGTTCGTGGGCAAATCTTCCTGAGAACCACGTCTGGGGGGTTTGGGGGGGTTGGATCCACACAAAAATACGGAGAATACGCATGGTGAAGCTGCGTCGTTCAGCAGGGGGGGGGGAAAGACACCTGGAACAGAACTGTGGCCAAATAAACCCACGGAAAGGGGAAAAAGAAAGAAGGAAAAGAGGGGAAAAGGGGGAAAGGAATTGGGACCCGACAACTCCCACCCCCAGCCAAGGACTGCAGCCACGGGCGGGAGCCCTGAGGCTCCACTGAGTCATAACTTTGGGTAGAAATGTGGGAATTTCAGCTGGGAAACAAAAACCCGCCCTTGGAAACGTCTCTTTTTAGCATCGGTTGGGATTGTTTAGAAGAGCGCTTCGGGAGGAATGCGTTCCACACCAGCCTCGCCTCCAGAAGGTGCAGGGCAGAGGCTGAGCCCCCCCCCAAAAAAAATAAACCCAGAGCGCAGGAAGGGCCCGGCTCAAGCCAACGCAGCAGCTTCCCAGCCTCAACAGCACAAAAAAAGGACACAAAAGCAGCCCGTGGGGGAGCTGCCACCCGTGGGGGTCCCAGGTTGTGCTCCTGGGGGATGAACCAATCCAAAAAAAATCCACATTTTGGATCCCACGGAGCCGTGTGGGAGCAGTTCTTGAAGATTCCCCCTCCCAGGATCGGTTTGGGAAGGATTTATCTCAACCCCTGAGCCCCTTGTGCGCTGTTTTCTCCCCGTTTCCCCCAGCATGCTGCTCAGGACTTCCAGAAGAGACACCAAAGCAGCCCCAGAAGGGGCTCTTTTTGCCAAATCGCACCCCAAAACCACCCCTTGCCCCCCAGCTGCGGCTGTCCCATCACCCGGAGCCCAGCACAGCCTCCACCAGCACACCGCTGAGGATCTGCAGCTTGGAGGGAGCCGTGGGGAGCACCGGGGTCCCCAAATCTGTTTAGACCTCGGGTTCTGGTCCCAGGAGAAGATCCCGTGCCCCACAGCAGCCTCTCTCCTGCCTGTAGGGTCGTACAGGCTGGGACGAGAGGTGCCCCAGGAAACCCACCACCGAGGGCATCAATCCACTGAAAGTGGGGAAAAAAAAGAGGGGAAATCGTCTAAACAGCAGCAGCTCGACCCTCAATCTCCACTGCCTTGGAAGAGGAGGGAGAGCACAGGGCACAGCTTTAAATTCATGTTTTATACAAACACCAGGCGGCTTCACTGCTCGCCAGGCTGTGATCTGCCCTGGACAGACTCCACGGCAGCAGCACGATGAAGACTACAGCTGACTTTATTCCTTGTCTTTCTCATGCCTGTTCAATAACTCTGCGCCCCAGCAGCTCGTTAGGAAACGAGGGCGAGCCGAGGAAGCAGCACATGGGTGGCAGCGGATCAGGAGCTCGCCTGGTCTTTGGCTTTGCTATTTTTTATTATTATTTTTTTTGCCTTTCAGACGCAGCAAACAGCAGTTCTGGCACAGCGTTACGAGCAGCAAGGACACGCACAAACGATTTGCTCTGAGAGCGAGCTGGTAAAGCCTCGCTTCCTTTTGGAGCAGCGTCCGCAGCGCACTGAAAGGATCCTGGCCCCGTCAGCACGGTCTGCAGCTTCCATGTAAACTACCGATGGCTTTTTAATCACAACCAGCTGCAGCTTTACGGAACGCAGCTACACAGGGCCGCGGCACGCCGAGGAGCTCAGCAGAGAAAGCCATTTCGGGTGAGTTTTGGCCATTGGCACCGTTTCTCTGCAGCTGCTTCTAGTTTCCAGCCACTCGGTTTGAAAACATGACTTCAGTTTCCAGCCTTTTGCTTTGCAAACACGACTTTCCCAGCTAGCAAAGGGAAGCCGTGCGGGCTGCCAGCAGCCCCGGCGCAGCTGCTGGCCGGGGGCAGAGCTGGAGAATCGCATTCAGCACCTTCAGCCCTGCCAGATTTTGGGAGCCCGACGTCCACTTCATCCCCTCTGCCCCCACTGAACGATTTCCTTGCATCACTGAGAGGTCCCTGTGCTGGGCACCGACCCTGCTCTGTGCCCCTGCTGTTTGGGTCATCCCTCGCCGCGTGATTCTGAGGCTGGAGGCGTTTCAGAATTACCTGCGAGCCCCGGGCACAGGCTGCCGAGCAGCTCGGTGCGTTCCCACAGCGAAGGCACCGGATGGTAGCCAGAGAGAGCAGCCTGCTGGGCTCGCAGCCTTTTCCCAGGGCCTGGAGGAGAGATCAGGGGAGTCCCGGGCAGGGTTTTCGGGCGGCGTTCCTCGCTGGCAGCATCCAGAGGGTTTGGTTCCGGTGGTTTCGCTTGCACGGCCTCCAGCTGCAGACCTCAGCACCAATTCTGCACAAATAAAAGAGCAAAAGGACAGGAGGCAGGGCAGTAGAGCAGGGCGGACCATCAGGGATCAGAGTGGGTTTGCCCACGCCAGGAGAAGTGCTGTGCTGCGTGGAGCAGCAGCTTTTACAAGGGCGGAGGCATTCGTGCTGCCCCCCCGCCTATTTCTGGCTCTGCTCGGCGAGGTTTTTTGATGCAGGATGAAATAAAAATCCTCGGTTTCACAGCCCCTGCGGCGGGAGCACGTTTACCTCTTTGCTTTCAAACCCCTGCAGGGTGAAATCTCGGAGAAGGAGGAAGGAATTGGCCTGCCAGCTGCAGGAATTGCTGTTGAGGTGGGACAGCAAAGCTCAGCGCTGGTGCAGAGCTCTGCGGGGAAGGACGGATGGATGGACAGATGGACGCTGCCCTAAACGAGGCCTTTTGCTATGAAAATAGAAATAAAGACCAGAGGTGATCGAACACGGACATCTAGCGGCCACAGGCAGCAAGGAGAGCACCTGAACCGGCAGCACTCCGACACCCTGGTAGCTCTCAGCGATGCTGGGAGGGTTTTGTGGACATCACGCTGCCTCGGGAGCTGAATCCCCAGCTGCAGATCCCGTCCCAGCTCAGCAGGAGCTGCAGGCAGGCTTGCCCTGGGGGTCCAGCTCCCCCAGTACCCATCTCAGGTCGGGAGCTGCCTCTGCTTTTCTGCCTCTCTCTCCTCCAGACCACACAAACATTCAAATATTCCCTGTGCCCTGCCCGCTCGGTGCCCTCCTGGCCACATGAGGCACAGCTCAACAAACCCCCCAGGGTGTTCAGGAGCAACGTGGGATACAGCGAGGGGATTTTGCTGACTTATTTCTAAATCTGAGAGCGTATCACGGACACAGAGCTACTTGCTGCTCCTCGCTGCACCTCCTCTCACTTCCCCAACCACGCTGAGCTCAATCTTCCATTTCTGCTGCTGCGCAGCGAGCGGTTGTTGATGCCCTTCGTACCCCACAGGACGTGTAGAAACAGGAAACAGAAACGTTCAGCTCTTGCATCAATCCTCGGGCTGGTCAGAAAGCTGAGGAACTCCAAGGGAAGGAAATTATCAGGGGTGCTTTAAAGAAAGCTGCAGAATTTACCAGTGCATGTTTTCGGACTCACGTTTGCAAATCCATCGCACTAAAACTTGTCCAAGAACCGGGAATCGTTCCAGCGCCCTGTCACCCTCACCATGAAAAAGTTTTGGTGCCCTTGGCCTTTTTGGCCACCAGGAATGATTGTGTCCTGCCACAATTCCCTGCCCTGGGTGCAGGAAGGGGCCAGGCAGCTGCGTTGTGCCCCCTGTGCAGTTTCTGTACAACGAACCTGTCAAATTCTGACCTGTCGCGTTCAGGGGAAGCTCAATTCCTGGGTTCTGCTCCCAGATCTGGCACGGGAGCACCGTGTTTCCCAGGGCACAGAAGTCCTCTGCGTTTTTTTTTGGCAGAGTTTCTTCGTCTGTCAGCGTGGGAGCACTGCTTCTTTGCTGGGCACCACGCAACATCAGAGCTTTTTTATTGCCACTGCTCTGAAAGCAACAGAAAGCTTTGGGAGATCGGGACCGAAAGCCTCCGAGGCAAAACCGTACCACGACACACAAATAAACGGGAGATCAGGGCAGGAGGGAGCCACAGCCCCGCGTTTCTCACAAACTGAGGTTCAAGTCAGGGTTACAACGAAGACAATTGAGCCGAGAGGGATCAGTTACGGAGGGAAACGGAAAGCCTGAGAGCTCAGGGCTGGTCCAGACGAGATCTGGATGTCCTCGCGTCACCCTGACACCTGCACGCTGCCACAAAGCCCACGGCTGCTCCGTCAGCCGCTTGCTGCTGCTATTTAGGGTGAGAAAGACCAAGTGAATGAGTAAACGTGAGCTGGAATGTGTTCGTTTAATGCCGTGCACTCGTTTCACACCACAGCGACCACCCACGACACAGCCCGCACGACACCACCGCCCCCTGCAGCTCCCAGCGCCGCCGGTCGCACCCGGACACCGCCCTGGGCCGTGGTCCACGCCAAACCGAAGGAATCATCGCACAGGAGTCTGTGCTCCGCGCAGTTTGGCTCTTTCCCAGGGGACAAAAAGCCCGTGGCAGCTTCGTGCCCCTCCCGAGTACCAGACGGGGAGTCCTTGAAGCGGGACGGCACGCAGCAGGCGCTGCGGTCGCTGCCACCCGGCTCCCAAAAATGTGGCTGGGGGGCTGGGCCCTACAGGACGGAATGTTTCTCCAGGGGAATGCTCAGCTCCGCCGCCGCCGCCTCGTCCAGGAACCAGTGCAGCTGCCCCGTGTGGGGCTGGACGCGAGCAGCGGGGAGGGGGTTCTGCTCGGAGCCTTCCAGGATGCGCTGTCGGAAGAAATGAGAGCGTTTCAAAACAGCTGGGCAGGGAAAAGGAGCCACGAACCGGCACCGCCAGCCTCCACGCGCTCCCTGTGCCTAAAAACACCGCGCTTTCCCCCAAGTACACCTTCGTCGCTCCTCCCCCGCTGGAAAGGCAGCTGAAAAGTCTGCAACGAGGGTCAGAAAAGCACTGGCAGCTCGGCTTTTCGCTGAGATTTGTGCCCCGGGTACCTTCAGGACGCCGGCTTTGCCTCCCCCCGTGGCCACGAACACCACGGTGCGCGCCGCGTTCAGCACCGGGAGGGTCAAGGTGATCCGCTCCGGCGGCGGCTTGGGGGAATCGGTGATAGCAGCAACGATTTTCTCCTCCTCCTGGCAGAGAACACCAACAAAAAGGCATTAAAAAGGCGGTTAAGGATCAGAACAAAGCACGGGGCGGGAGGGGGAGCTGCCTGGCTCCAGCCACACCAACATCAAACGGGGAGGGACGGCTGCTGAGGGCGAGCAAAGACCCACCTCGATTTATTTATTCCTTTTTACCTCCACTCCCAAAATCAGAAGGAATTTAGAAGAGCCCTGAGGGCTAATCAGGCTCAGGATGGTTTTTTTACTCTCCCAAAATTCTTTTTTTTTTTTAATTTCACATTTGATATCTTTAAATGCAATACCCCTGTGATGCTTCACACACAGCAGCCACCTGTTAGGTACCAGGGCAGCGGCACCCACGTAAAAACCATCAGAATTCGACCCCACGCAGGGAGAAAATGGCCCCGGAGCCTGATCCTGGCGAGCTCACCTTCAGCAGGGGGTGGTCGGGGAAAAGGGAGCAGGTGTGGCCGTCCGGCCCCACTCCCAGGATGAGCAAGTCGAAGACGGGCACGCTGGCACCCCGAAAAGCCTGCAAGAAAGGCAATGTTAGGCCACTTGTGAAGCGTTGTGCCCAGTTCTGGGCTCCCCAGTACCAGAGGGATGCGGAGCTACTGGTGTGAGCCCAGAGCACGGCTGTGAAGGTGGTGGGAGGACTGGACAGACTGAGAGCTGGAACTGGTTAGGCTGGGAAAAGGGAGACTGAGGGGAGAGCTCGTGGATGTGTGTGAATATCTGAGGGGAGGCGGTGAGGGGATGGAGCCAGCGTCTTGGTGGCTGTGTCCAGCAACAGGAGGAGAGGCAACGGGCACAAAAGCTGAAGGCCAGGAGGTTCTGGCTCAACGTGAGGGGATAATTCTGTGCCAGGGGGTGACGGAGCACGGGGACGGGCTGCCCAGGGGGGCTGTGGGGTCTCCTCCTCTAGATACCTGCCTGGATCCTGCAAACCGTGCTCGGGGTGATCCTGCCAGCAGGGGCTGGACCAGGAGATCCCCCGGGATCCCTCCCGATCTCGGCCGTGCTGGGAGCCCCCAGATCCCAGTCCCCGGGTATCTCCGGGTCCTCACCCTGGTATCTCCCACCAGCCCCCCCGGGGAGCCCCCTTCACCCCAGTACCCCCCAAACACCCCGGTAATCCCCCCAAACACCCCGATAACCCTCCATACACCCCAGTAACCCCCCCAAACACCCCTGTAACCCCCCCAAACACCCCAGTAATCCTCCATACACCCCAGTAACCCCCCCAAATACCCCGGTAACCCCCCCACACCCCCATAACCCGCCCCCCCGGTACCTCTCGGAGCTTGGCAGCATAATCAGCGGCAGCATCGTGCGGGGACAGCCCGGGGGTGACGCTGAGCACCCGGGGCTTGGGCCCGGGGAGCCGGGGCAGCAGCTGGGCCTGCGGACACGGGCGGGGGGGGGGGAGGAGGAGGCGCTCAGGGGAGGCCGGGGACCGGCGGCGGCCGCCCGCGGGTCAGGCCCCGCTCACCTCGTAGGCCCCGGAGGTGCTCTCGGGGTGCTCGGGAGGCACCAGGCGCTCGTCGCAGAACGCCACCAGCCAGGGCTCGTCGCCGCCGCCGCCGCCGGGGAGGGCGGCGGGAAGATCCCGGGACAGGAGAGCCACCAGGCTGCCCCCCGAGAGGCCCAGAGAGAAGCGGCCGCCGCTGCCGGCCGCCCGCTGCGCCACCAACTGCGCCAGGGCCGGGCCCAGCTCCTGAGGGGACGGGAACACCAAGACCCGGCGCGACATGGCGGCGGCGGAAGCGGAGAGCGGAGGGCCGGAAACGGAGAGCCGGAGGCCGGAAGCGGGGAGCCGGAAGCCGGAAGAGAAGCGCAGCCGAACCCGGAAGCCGAACGCTGCCGCGTTGCCTAGCAACCTGCGGCCTAGGCCCCGAGCCAGGCCTCGGCTCTGCGCCTCCGAGCCCGCGGCCTCCCCGGCGCGGCTCGGCCGCTGGGTCGGTGAATCCCGGAGTCGTTAGGGGTGGGAAAGGCCTCCAGGATCATCTGGTCCAACCGTCCCCCTTCCACCAATGTCACCACTAAACCATGTTCCCAAGCACCATGTCTGACCTTTCCTTGAACACCCCCAGGGACGGTGACTCCACCACCTCCCTGGGCAACCCATCCCAATGCCTGACTGCTCTTTCTGAGAAGAAATTCCTCAACATTTTCAACCTGAACTTCCCCTGGAGCAACTTGGGACCATTCCCTCCTCACTAGTTACCTGTGAGGAGAGGCTGATCCCAGCTCCCCACCCCTTCCTTTCAGGGAGCTGCAGAGAGCGATGAGGTCTCCCCTGAGCCTCCTTCAGACCACATACCCCCAGTTCCCTCAGCTGCTTCTCACAGGATTTCTGTCCCAAGCCCTTCCCCAGCCTCGTAGCCCTTCTCTGGACACTTTCCAGCACCTCGATGTCTTTCTGGTACTGAGGGGCCCAAAGCTGAACCCAGCACTCGAGGTGCGGCCTCACCAGAGCTGAGTACAGGGGGACATCACCCCCCCTGCTTCTGGTGGCCACACTATTCCTGACACAAGCCAGGATGCTGTTGGCCTTCTGGGCCACCCGGGCACACTGCTGGCTCCCCAGATCTTTTTCCTCTGCACAGCTTTTGAGCCGCTCTCCTCCTTCCTGACACAGTGAAAACTCAATAACCAAAGATATTAAGCAGGTATTCTTCATTACGGCACCGGGTGTGTGGGGGATCGCGCCACCTAACACCCACACCAAGGGTTACTGCCACGTTGCTTATATTAGTGGGATATATACATATTCATCTCACCCCCTCAACCCCATAAGTCTCTTGCATATTCATCAGGTCTCCAAAGAATCATTTACATAGGTTCCCACCCATATTCACATGCGCTCTAGGGTCCTCGGGTGGTCGTCCAGCGTACTCTGGTGGTCTTCTGATGAAGGCCAGAAGTCTTCCTCACTGCTAAACTTCTGACCCTTCCTTTCTTTTTTACAGACTTCAGCAGTCCAAGTCAGTTCTTGCTGTTTCTATTACCTGTGTGTATGAAGTCTTTTCTTCCCTTATCTTTTAGGGTCGTCCCCGGCTCATACTCCCTGCCTCAGTCCTGTCCTTGTGGTTGATACACAACATACATCCTGTGTATTTGCAGCTAAAACCTGCAAAATCAACGTGCTTTCCCTTGATCCCTGTCTCATCCCCCTTTCCCTGCCACCATCCCGCTGGGCTCAGGGCTCGCCGGGCCCCCCTGCCCTTCCCAAGGAACACGCACAGCAGCGTTGCCGTTAACATTTCCTTACAGTTCACGTTAGCACGGTACAGCACCGCCAGGCTCCCTCCTCTCCCCCCAGCCCATCACGACCCCCGGTCCCGGTGCTCATCCCACCCTGCTCTGAGTCCAGAGGCTAGCCTCTAAGCACTAATGTCCTTAACTCCCCGGCCCTAAGGGCTTGGCACACGTGAATGTGAGATTTCCAGGTGTAGTTAACGTAAAACATCACCTAACACAATTAAAGACTGCCCGACCCGCACTGTTAAAAGTTAACTTGGTAAGTCAAGTTCGGAGATGAAGCAAAAAGAAACCCACGCGGGGCAGGAGCATCTCCGCTTATCCTCAGGATACGAATAAATATAAACCATAAAACTTCTTCCACCTAAGTGGTTAGTGGTTACAAAAATACTCTCTCTAGGTGTGTAACAGCAGATTAATGGGGTGTCAGTGCTCTCTAAAGGCGCAGGTCACAGGTTAATGTGCTTTAGGCGAGGGCAACACCCCACGAGATGTTTCCCCGGTGGTGATTCACTGTAGGAGGATCTCACATTGCATATTAAGCAGGAATCTGCCGCTTCCCACAGGCATCATCCCTCCAGTTAGTCACAGTTTCCTCTGAAAGGCTCGAGATCCAGACTAGATCATAAAGCGGCTTTTCCAGAACAAATCCTTTCATAAAGGCATTCATCCAAAGGAACGTATTTCCCCAGCTTTAGATCCAGAAAATACAACCGGTCTGATGTTTGGTGGGGGTCAAATCCTTCCCTCTGCAAGCGGGTTTTCTGAATTTTAAAAGTACCTTCAAAGGAGGGAAAAAAAAAATACTCAAAACACGTTGTATCCAAAAGGCTGGGCAAGCATCAGTGAGGGAGAAACATCACAGATGGCATTTCATTTTTAGTTCAGTTTCGCTCAAGAATTAGCTATCTGAAGCAACTATACTGATCGTTACCCAGCTCTTACAGAAAGCTTGTGCAATCTTTGCTTCTCCGTACGCATAAGGTGGCAGAAGGACTGTCTGGATTTCCAGGAAATTGAAAACACCAAAGGCAGCCAAATCATTACTTGTGTTAACAGCTGTTGGTCGTACTGTGAGGAAGGTTAAGAGCGTGTGGGCATGGGGTGAGCAGATTAAAGCCAGGTGACAGCCCAGGAATGGGAGCAGAGGGTGCACAGAGGAGTTTAGAGGGGTCAAGAGCTTCTGTGCACATTTCTTCTGTGGCGCTGCACACATGCAAGGCTCCTTCACAGACATTCCCAAGAACCTCACTGCTGGGCAAAATGCTCCAGCTTTCTTGGCCTGGAACTAGCTCGTTTCTTGTTTAATGCTCAAAAGCAGTTTTTATTAATGGCATTTATGTGCCTGGCGTACTACAAGAGGGGACTTTATTACGCAACCTCTGAAGAAGAGGGACAGCAGCCAACTGACTCCAGTTACAGCACTAAGGGCAGCTTTCTCAGCTTTCACATCACCCCGAGGTGGCAACACCCAGTTCCTTCTGAAATCTGAACCCAGAGAGCAGCAGGCATGCGAATCCCCCATACCTGTGGTGTCGACCTGGGGTAAGAGACGCAGAAAGATGGGCCGGGCGTAAGGAGGCAGCACCTTCTGTAGCTCCTGGTACAGAACGTTGGGGTTCACCTTGGTTTTAGGGTCTGCGATTGCTGCCATTCCAGCTTTTCCCTCCACCCCTGAAATAAGAGAGCACAGCTCGGGTACAGACACCAGAACACGAAGAAGCAGCAGAAGTTAAGCATGAAACTTAAGGGACTCAAGGACAGGTATTTCCCCCTTGCCTCTTTCCATGCAACACACTGAGGAAAACCCAATTTAATACCAAATCCACTGACAAAGCATTTTCATCTTTTTCATCATATTTCTCTCACATATGCTGTGATAAAAATTCAGGGGACCAAACTGCCACAGTGGGCACCCTTCTGGCCAATGCTTGCCCAGAACAAATTTCTCCTCCCAAAGAGACTTCACCTCTCCTTCCTCCTACCATTGTCCAGACCCTTTATTTATTCCCACACTGCTCAAGAGTTCCTTTTTAATCCTTTCCCTTTACTTTTTTCTCTGTTTGATTTCCCTGTGCTGGAGACCCAAGCTTCACAAATGAAAACTTTCATGAGCACAGCCAGGAGGAATCCTTCACCGCCGGAGCAGCAGCCTCCAAGGGGTGTCCACCCTATCCCCCTCTTTGTGCCCTCCCCACCCCATTCTCAATTCCTCTTTCCTGCGTAACTTAAAGCCTCCACATACAGAGAATGGTCTTTTCACACTTTGCTTCTGCAAAGTTCGCATCAAAATAACCTTCCCTTTCCAAGAAATAACGATTCCACCCCTGCAGCTCAGCTTATTTCTACTGCTCAGAATAAATGCAACTCTGTCAAACTCCACTGTCAGCCTCCATCACATCTTCTCATTTTCAGGTGCCCGGTTTCAATAAAAGTGACCCATTTCTTCCTGTTCTGCAGTGTGACACAGATCTGGTATGTTTGCCTTTTCTCCCAAAGGCTTCAGAGTTTTGGCTTGAGATTTTACCTGGCACTTCCACTCCATACACTGCGACGTCTGTCTGGTTGAGGATGTGACTCAACATCCCTTCCACTTCTGTGGTGGAGACGTTCTCTCCTCGCCAGCGGAAGGTGTCACCGCTGCGATCTTTGAAGTACATGTAGCCAAGCTCATCCATCACCAGCACATCTCCTAGGAGGGAGAGAAGACACCGAGCCATGTCACGACGCAGTTCAGCAGCACTCGAGCCTGCCTTATCACCCTCTCATCTCTGGGTCAGACGTTGCATCGCCTTCTTCCCACAGAAGCACAGAACCAGGTCGGTGCCTTTCCACCACCATGCTCTGCACCTCCAAAATACAGGAGAGAAGGAAGCTGCAGATGTAGAAAAAGGGCAGGGAAAAATCTCTCCCTCCTCGAAGTGCAGACATTTCTCCTTAAACCCAGAGCAGCTCAAAGGCTGGGAGCTTCAGAAAACTAACACATCTGTTCCTCTCAGAAGAGAGCCTCAGGTTTAGGTCTCTTTGGACCATCTTGGCACAACGCTGAGGAACGTTTGCAGTCAGTAGCAGTGAATCCCATGCTCCCACTGAGGGTACCTGTAAGGTATGCCTGGTCCCCCTTCTGCAGCACGTTGTAAGCAATCTTCTTGTGGGTGGCACTCTCGTTGACGTAGCCGTCGAACCGGCGCAGGGGATCCTGTTGATTTATCTGCCCCACGAGCAAGCCTGGCTCTCCTGCAGACAACAGGATCAAACAGCACAAGATGACACCAGCTTGTGATGTATTCCACAAGTTGTTAAGCTCTGTGCGTGCCAGTGAGTGCCTGCTTTGTCTCAAAGATGTTCAGTAACCAAACTGACCCATCTCTGGGGGAAACATCCAGAAGCGAACCCATATATGACACCAGAAGCCCCTTAAACCTATCAGAGATTATTGTTTATCCTTTTTTTAGAACAAAGAGCGACTGATTTGTTCAGGTTAACACTCACCTGGGCGACAGGGGATGCACAGCCCCCTGGAATCACGGATCAGCTCCATCGTGTCCTCGTTCACCTTCACCAAACGAATGGGATAAACATTGGGCAAAATCCGGCTGTTGAAGCCACAGGCGCCGACCTTCCAAAAAACGGGGAAAAACAAAAGGCTGAGGAAAACCGCTCGGTTTTGGAACTGCCGCTTTCTGGGAATCTTTCTTTAACCTCCACTGAAGAGGAAACAGGCAAAACCACCCCAAAATCGCCCTCACCTTTCCGTCCAGGTTTGCGATGCTGCAGTTGCACTCCGTGGCTCCGTAGAACTCGCCGATCTGCTTGATGCGGAAGCGCTTGGTGAAGTCCTCCCATATGGTGGGTCTCAAACCATTGCCCACTGCCAGCCGCACGCAGTGCTGGGTTTCTGACTCCCGGACCGGCTGATTCAGGAGATACCTGCAGATTTCCCCGATATACTGAATAATCTGAAGCAGCAAACACAAAAACACAGCTTAGGCTTCAGGTGACCCTTACAACGCCCTGGAAAAAGCCAACCACAAGGCCACCCACACCAGTGCACCTCGTGGAGCTAGACAAGGCAGGCATTTTAATAAAAATCAGTGTTTGCAAGTTTAAGTTTGTTTTTTTCTTCTCTTCCATGATAAAATATACAAAAGTAAATGAGTTACTGCCCTCTGGAAGCTGCACATTAACAGCAGAAAATAGTGGAGAAGGTGTGAATTAAGATAGCCCTTAACTAAAACCCCTCATGCTTTAATAGGTGCACCCTAGGAAGATGTGGGGAACGAGTGGTCAGCCACAAACGAAGCCTGAGCGGGGATCCAATTACCATCTATAAATACTCCCTGTGGGGGACAGGCAAGATAAACACCAGGAAGGAGAAAAAGCTGCTTAAATTAGCGGGTGATGTTGACACAAACACAAGCAGGTATTTATTGGCAACGGATTGCCAAGAGAATTCCTCTGGAGGCGTTCCTAGTGTGGTTAAGTTCAGGGACAGCTTTCCCCCAACAGCAACGGAGGCAAACAAATCCCTTTGTATTTTTGGAGTCCGTCTCGAGAACTTTACAGGGGAAACAGGTGAGGATGGATGAAAGACTTCAAAAAGTCTCTCAGTCCAGATTTAGCAATTTAAAATTTATTTCTCTTCCCAAAGGGACTTCACCTCTCCTTCCTCCTACCTTTGTCCAGACCCTTTATTTATTCCCACACTGCTCAAGAGCTCCTTTTTAATCCTTTTTTTTTTTTTTTTTTTTTTTTTTCTCCTGTTTGATTTCCCTGTGCTGGAGACCCAAGCTTCACAAATGCAAACTTGCATGAGCACAGCCAGGAGGAATCCTTCACCACTGGAGCAGCAGCCTCCAAGACAAGGGGGTGTCCACCCCATCCCCCTCTTTGTGCCCTCCCCATCCCATTCTCAATTCCTCTTTCCTGCCTAACTTAAAGCCTCCCCACCCACAGAGAATGGCACAGGAGCCTCGACATCTGACAAGGGAGGACAAGCAAAGGGAGGACGCTGAGAACTGGGGGAAAGCTGCTGCTGAGCGGAGGGGCAGGAGCACAGAGCTGGGCAGGCAGGGACTGAGGTGCGAAACGCCAGGAATGGAGGACAGGCCAAAAATGGGAAACTATCTGGAAATCAATAAAGAAGCAGTGAACTGCAAGAACCAGGGACTCTCAAGCTGAGCACCGAAGACAGCAACTGCTCAGCAAGGCGCCAGCGGAGCCCTCACCGTGCATCTGTACTTGGTGCAGTCATCCCAGAAGCGACTGGCTGAGAACTTCTTCCTGATCACCACTGTCAGGCCGTGGATGAGGCACTGGCCGACTCCCATGATGTTACCTGAAAAACGAGGGTCCCGGAGTCAGCTTCGGCTGTTCTGGGTCGTTGGGAGGATCTAAGAAGGATCTCCCGGTACAAAAAAGACAGGGATCTCCTGGAAAGGGTCCAGCAGAGGGCCACAAAGATGATACGGGGCCTGGAGCATCTTCCCTGTGAGGAGAGGCTGAGAGACCTGGGGCTGTTCAGCCTGGAGAAGAGAAGACTGAGAGGGGATCTTATCAATGTTGACAAATATCTCAAGTGTGGGAGACAGAGGGATTTGGCCAACCTCTTTTCAGTGGTCTGTGGGGACAGGACAAGGGGCAATGGCCACAAAATGGAGCCCAGGAAGTTCCGCACCAACATGCGAAGGAACTTCTTCACGGTGAGGGTGATGGAGCACTGGGACAGGCTGCCCAGGGAGGTTGTGGAGTCTCCTCTGGAGATATTCAAGGCTCATCTGGACGCCTACTTGGGCAGCCTGCTCTAGGGAACCTGCTTTGGCACGGGGGTTGGACCCGATGGTCTCTGGCAGTCCCTTCCAACCCCTACAATTCTGTGATTCTGTGATTCCAGAGCAGGCACGGGGGGACCAACGCAACCCCTCTGCCACAGAGGAGGAGCAGGAGGAGGCTTACCTGCAGAGTGGTAGAGCGGGAGGCAGTTGTAGACGATGTCCTCCGGGTGCATTTTGTAGGCGTAGTAGCCGAAGGCAGCGATGCGATAATACCTGGAAGAACACGGCACAGGCTAAGGACATGAGACGGGTAAAGATTTGGGGTTTTCTATGGGAAAAGCACGGCGAGAGGGAAGGGCCTCCCCAGGTCCTCACCTGCTGTGCACCACGATGGCAGCCTTGGGCATCCCCGTGGTGCCTGAAGTGTAGATGTAAAAGAGCCGGTCTGGAAGAATGGAGAGAGGTGTCAGGCAGGCTGCTCGCAGCTGCCTGAGAAAACCCCTCGAGAAAAGGCGTTTTAGGGTTTGTTCCTAGCAGATGGAGAATGGCTTTGAAATGAAGACAGCACCGGAGGCGGACACTGAAGTCCCACTGCACCCAAGCAGAGGGTCTGAATGTCACCCACCGAGGTAAACAGGCAGCAAATTGCCCTGGAACTCAATTAGTGCTCCAGGTCAGACACTAATTCCAAACCAACCCACAGGAAAGGTCTCACCCTGCATCTGACAGCAGGCAGGAGATCTGAGACTCTGATGACAAATAAATCTAAAGGGAGAAATGCCTCAGGCCTCTTCGCAGCACCGTTCCTCCCACAGAACATGAAATCCCAAAAGGGAGTCTCATCCACATCGATCTCGGATGTGCTTCGCTCTCTTTAAATACAGACTGGAGGCCAGCTGGCCTCTTCCTTTCCCTTTCCTGAATCACAAAACCACCGACACGCATCCTCCGCACAGGCATATCACTAGAAAAGATTTCCATTGCATGCAAGGCAGCTGTGGGGGAAGGTAACGCGGGCTGTCCTGTGCTACAGATGAAGAAGATAAATTTGTAGAGCTAGCAAAGCAGTAGTGAGCCTTGGCACACGGGTTTCTTCACCCCATACACATACCAGTGGCCATTCTCCTGTAACAGAAGTTGTTTTGGGGAATGCATCCATCCCCCTCTTTCAGGTATTAGACACATTCAGCAGGTGAAGTTTGGAAGTCTTGGGAAATGAGAATACCCTGGACCCAGATCTTAGTTTTTGTTCTCTTTTTTTTCCCCCCCTTCTTCTATTTCTGACCCCAAAGTGGGTTGATTTAATCCCTCTGTCTTTACTTGCTTCGTTTTCTTGCTTTGCTCTCACCTAGCCCAGCTCTTACATGCGTCACGCTGAGAAATAAAAATCACTCATGCAATTACCATCTAAACCTTTGACTGGGATCTGAGCTGGGGGCGATCTGGATGCAGTGCTCAGAAGAGGATCGAGATGTCGGGTCTCCGCTGGAACAACCTCTGGGTTGTAGTCACCCGAGCAGAATTTTGCCATGTTCTTCCCCAGCATCCCATTCACCTCAGATATTGCTGCAACACAAAGCAAGGCTCTTTCGCAACAAGCACAGTCCTCGAGGCAGTGGCGAAAATAACCTGCGTAACATCCTATTTTGCCCCAAAACAGCACTGCCATGGAAGGACCTGAAGAGCCAGGGACCCCTTTCCAATATTTACATCATACCTATCCAGATACCACCTGCATCAAGGAAAAAAAAGGGTGCAAAATTGCCCCTATACATGCTCACCACGTCATGATCCGTGGTGATTTCACACAGATGAGCCAGGAAAATAAATCATCGGGTCTAACAATGACCACTGGAACAGAGTTCACTGGGGAAACGAGGATGCACTTAAAAGCTGCATCTGACAAGCCTGTCCTGCAGCTTTGCTCCTCTTTTAGCCTTGGGTACTAACAGAATGCTTCTGCTTTTTAACACCATTAGGTTTATCACCTTTCCCAAGATGATTTATCATCTTTCCCAAGATCTATCATCTTTCTCAGGCCCGAGCAAACAGCTTGCGAGCTGCTCACCATCCACCAGCACCCCGAGGCCCACCTGAAGACAGCTCTCCTCCGAAGATCACGGCTTTCGCACCCGAGGTCGTCACGCAGTAAACCAGGGAATCCAATCGCAGGTTGAAGTTGATGAGGGCCGCCTCGATGCCAACCTT
Organism: Aythya baeri; assembly: GCA_026413565.1. Taxonomy (NCBI): domain Eukaryota; kingdom Metazoa; phylum Chordata; class Aves; order Anseriformes; family Anatidae; genus Aythya; species Aythya baeri. Next base: position 836,777 of record CM048640.1, read on the forward strand.
CGCCATGCCCAGCCAGAGGCCCACGAACTCGGGGCGGCTCTCCATGAAGATGGCGATGACGTCCCCCAGGCGGAAGCCCTGCTGGTAGAAGTAGTTGGCCACGGCGTTGGAGTACTCGTCCAGCCCCCTGAAGGTCCACTTTTCACCGGTGGCCTCGTAAATCAGGGCCACTTTGTCGGGGTGCCTGCGGACGACGTCCTGGAACATCTTCGGAATGGTGCTTTTGGCCCTTTGATGCCTTCGCAGCTTGTATTTGACTCGTAACAGCACCGAGAGGCCGCTGCAAAGAAAGAAAAGGCATAAAGAAAAGGAATTACAACACCCTCAGGCAGTCTGATACCCACACCTGAGATTCACATATCCATGCTGGGGTCCTTCCCTCTGCAGGGCCACTTTGTGTTATCTGGACCCCCACCAAGTTTGGCAATGGCTTTTGGCCATCTGCTCTGTAATTTGGTAAAATTCTTCAGTTGATATTGAAATTAAACGATTTTTTTTAAAGGCTGACACTTTCAGATCAATATTTCTGCTCAGATTTCCATGTCATAGGGGAAACGGACAGGATGCATGTACCCCATGTAGGGGTCCCACTTGAATTCGGCTGCTCTTGGACAGCTTAACCCTAAATGCTGAAACTGGGACATTGCATGGCTGCTGCTCTACAGAGAAAGATGATTATTTTAGCGTTACGTGCCTATTTTAGCATTTTGGTAACTAACTTCCCATGCCACAAATCAGGGAAAATCCACACGCCGATACCAGTTCCAACAAGCCTGTGGAAAATAGCAGAGGGGCTAAATTACAAGCCCTTCTTTTAAGGATCTCTTCTGTGATAATTAAAAAAAAAAAAAGACGACCTTGCAACCACTGTTTTCACCCAAAAAGGTGATGTTTTACAAAGGAAGCATCCTTCCTGCTGGCACACTCTGCAGCATTTTAGTGCTGTTTTGTACAGTTGTACCCCTCGGGATCTGAAGGTAATTAAATGATGAAGACAACCTGATCATTCAACAGCAACGTGTGAGCTCAGCTTCAAGCAAATGAAGCCAAAAGCTCCCTTTTTAGCCCCAAGACATGCGGGCATGCTGCTTCTAGGAGGAGGCAGAGCTGCCAGCATGCTGCTCGCACACACGTCTCCCATGAGTCAGCCTCTGATGCTGTTCAGGCTGGTGGGAACCCAGGCTGCCTAAAAACTACCAGAGAGAAAGCACAGATTTAAATTAAAATCAAAACAACCCAGCCTGGAGAGGCCTTATAAAGAAAAAAAATGCTGCCTCTGTGGGTATGAAGAGTGACCGTGCACAAAGCAGGCTGATCTAACGGGGCTTCCTGTAATTTACATAATTATTCCGAGTCTCTGTGGCTGCCAGTTCAACCTTGACACACTTCTGGCCTGATGGCAAAGCTGCTGTGTGAGCTCCAGCCGCTCCACGGACGCCATTCCGATGCCCTCAGAGGATGCTATCTTTGGGGATTTGGTGGCATCTTTGGGGACTTGGCGGCTCCCTCCCTTCGGCTATCGGTTACAAGCCAGGCACAGAAATAAATTCACCAGCACTGTCCGAAGGAGGACAGCGGGAGCACATAATGGGTCTCACAGCGGCGATAAAAAGTTGGAAGGATCCCCAAAAATGGAAAGGCCGTTTAATATCAGCCCTCGGAAGCCCCCGCAGCTCTCAGGGCTGTGCCGGGAGCAGCAGCGGGGGCAGCAAAACCCTGGCGGAGGGGGAAGGGATCCCTTTGGCAGCAAGTTGCTGGCAGTGCCCGCGGGGCTTTCGCGGTGACCCGCCGCCGAGCCGTGCCAAGGGCAGAACAGAGGAGCCTTTTCACGGGTTTGCTGCGCTTCCCAGATACTTCAGGGGCTTTCTTTCGCCCGGTTTTATTCTCCAGCTCGGCCAGGCGATGGGGAGGAAACAGCTCTTCAAAGCACGCTGCCAGCCGCGGCGAAGCCAGGCAGCCCTGGCAGCGGCAGCAGCCCTAAATCCTCCGGCGATGGAGGCAACAGCCTCGCGGAGGCCCGGAGACCGCAGACCTCCACGAGCCAGCAGCAGGCTCCCCGCACCTCCAAGCCCCCCCGAGACCACTTCACACCCCTCATTTTCATCCTCCATCACCCCGCCAGCGACAGAGGACGGCCTCCATCGCCCCGCCACCGCTCGTGGGGCCAAACCGCGCTCCTCCGGGGCACCTAAGGACAATTCCCCAGCCCTCGCTCGCTCCGTTTGAGGCCGTGCCTCTCCGATCCCGGCTCTTCTTCCTCCTTGAGGGCTGAGAAAGGGGGCCGAGGACGCTGCCTCCGCTCAGCGCCGGCGGAGCGGAGGCTCAGCGGCACCAACGGAGGCTGGCACCCAACGCTCGCCCCGCGTTGTGGGCTGCGCCCCGCGGGCTGCGGGGCAGCGGGAGGCACTTACAAGAGGTCCCTCAGCGCCGTCTTGCAGAGGACGCGCAGCAGCCTCCATCCTCCGCTGCCCAGGCAGATGCCCAGCGTGGCGGCGAGGCTCCACGACCAGGGCACCCCGAAGAACCTCATCAGCCCCAGGGAGCCCAGGGAGGCCGTGCAGACCCCCACCGGCTGCATGCTGCTTGTTTTGGGGGGGGGGAGGACGGGAAAAAAGAACGGGACGGGGCTGTCGGGAGGCCGGGAAGGGAGAGAGGGAGGGAGGCAGGCGGAGGGAGGCTGAGCCTCTGCCCCCCGCTGCCCCGCAGCGAGCCCGGCCTCCGCCGAGCCGGCGGAGTCCGGGGGGTGCCTCCAAAGGGGGCGGGGCCTCCCTGAGGGGGGCGGGGCCTCCCCCCCCAGCTCGCGATGCCATTGGTCGAGGCGGGGAGGGGAGGGGCGGTGGAGGCTCGGCCTCCGGAGCGCCGCGGAGTGGAGGCTCCGTGCTGGTGCCGCCGGGAGGTTGTGTGTGGGGGGGGGAGGCCGTTTTGGGGTGAATTTGAATAAAAATGGCTTTGTCTTCCTTGTGTCTGGTGGTTTTTTTTGCGCTGTGCAAGCTCTGACAGGGTAGAGGGCTCCTCACCGGGACCGGCCTCCGCAGCGGGACGCTGAATTGCCTCCAAGCGCTGGCCTCCCGGTGTAAGCGGATCACGGGAGGCTGGGCACAATCCGCCCCTATTAATAGCTGGGAGCATGGAGGGGGGTGGGGGGACACACGCACACCTTGCATCCTCCCAGCCCGCACTCACCGGTCGGTAAATCGGTCTCGGAGGTCCGCCGAGGCCACCCATGGCCTCCCTGTTCGCCGGGAAGGTGCTGGTGGTGAACAACTGGGACCGGGACGAGGTGGAGACCGAGCGGGAGCTGGGGAAGGCCTTGGAGAACAAGGTGCTGCTGCTGTATTTCGGGGCGGCCGGGTGCCCGCGGTGCCGCCGGTTCGCCCCGGTGCTGAAGGATTTCTTCGTGAGGCTGACGGATGAGTTCTACGTGGAGCGGGCTTCGCAGCTCGGCCTCGTCTACGTCTCCCGGGATGCCACCGCCCAGCAGCAGGACGCCTTCCTCAGGACCATGCCCAGGAGGTGGCTGTCCCTGCCCTTCGAGGACGAGTTCAAGAGGTAGGGACACGGCGTAGGGTCGTGCCTCTGCGTCCCAGGAGCTCCGGCCGTGAAGCATCCCCCGGGGAAGGGCACGTAAAATGGCAGCGGTCACTGACCTGTGCGGTGGGACGGGTGGGAGATGTGCAGGGATTCGCCGTAACCTCGTTAGCCATGGGGCGAGCTGTGGTTAATCCTCGGGATTATTTCCAGCTCCTTTTCAGATGGGAGCACGTCACAGTTTCAGGGTTCTTGCTGCTATCGTTACTCGTGTGCTGCTCGTGTAAAACGAGTCACAGCAGTTATCCCGAAGACCTGGATCCCTTCCCCTCTTATTGGCCCTGCAGAAATCTCCATATGGCTCTGCTCTGCATAATTACCAGCACTTAAACAAATGAGCAGGGTGGTTTTTATCCTGTCTTGCTTCCAAAGGCCACTTCTGCCCAAGGCAGATATTCAGCAAGCAGCCAAACATCACTTAACTCTATACAAACAAGACCTGCACATAATCCCACAGCGCGTATGGCAGCCTCCCTTTTTCTTACCCATCCTAATGAATGAAATAAGGAGCTCAGGGTGCGGTGGGAGGACCGTGACGTGTCTTGATTTGAGTCTTTTTTTCCCCTTTCCAGGGAGCTGGAGCAGCGCTTCGCCGTGTCCGACGTGCCCAGGGTGGTGGTGCTGAAGCCGAACGGGGAGGTGATCGCTGGGAACGCCGTGGAGGAGATCAGCCGCCTGGGCCCTGCCTGCTTCCGAAACTGGCAGGAGGCTGCCGAGCTGGTGGACAGGAATTTCCTCTTGGCAGAGGATTTCGATGACTGGGTTAGGAGAAGCATCACCGACCCCCTCCGCCGCCTCAAGTACAAGGTGGACAAGAGGACGGAGGCCAAGGATGAAGAGAGGAAAGGGGAGGATGAGGAGTCTTCGTAGGGGCTGACTTGGCTGGGGAGGTCCCTTGGGTTGCTGCCCCCAGCCTGGCTGCCTCTCAACAGTAGCACCAACATCTGTGTTATAAACACCTGCTAAAATTGCGTTAGTATTCTGAAAGGTAAATTGTTCTAGGACAAATGTGTTCTACTCCCTTGCACAGCTTTTCCTGAGCACGCATCCTTGGCAAGCAGCTCTCTGCTTTGTCCTTTCTGTTTCAACAGATTTGTATCAAGGTGACTCTCTGAGCAGCTAAGAGGGCAGTTTTACACCTTTGGGTGCATGCTCAGTAACCAAAAATTTGCTTATGGAGCCTGCAGGGAATCGTGCAGCACCCACCCTCCCCTGTCTGCAACCCAGGGCTCCGAAGGGTAGCAGCACAATGGAAGGGATTCGTTTGTTTGCTGCCTTCTGGGTTCTCTATTCTATTCCTGGGGGGTGAGCTGAGAATTTAAAAAAGCTTTACTGGATGCATGAAGGACCTGGGAAGTAATGTGCACATTGAAGAGAGACAGGGAGGCTGTGCAAGGCCGGCTCGTTCAACTTGTTTTCTCACTTAATCCTCCCTTCTCTTTACCCAGCAAGTCTGACAGGTAGGCGAGGGAAGAAGTCCTGTAAAACAAATGGATGGGAGGGACGCTGCGTTCTGCACAACAAGAAGGGTACTTCCTTTTCAGGACGCTCCCTGTATTCTCTGTGGCACATGGACACTGCACGAAGGGATGCAAATAAAATCTGAGAGTCCTTTCGGGTCACACACCTGCTGGACGAGTGAAACTCCTCTGTCTGGTGTGCTCTGATGGTCAGTAATAAAGCAGTACTCCCTTTACCTGGGGCAACGTCTGCAAATGCTTACAGCTGTATTAAAAAAACAGAAATAAATCACAAAAAAAAGGAACATGGAGAAATAAGAGGGAGGCAAAGGGCAATGATTTCACCTGTAAGTGCTGCCCATGTGAGTACCGTGGCTATTAACTGGCAGTCAGGTTGTGCTTCTCGCCCCCATGGGACTCTGATGGCAATAAATGGATGCACTACACCAAAATTTAAATAAAATAATATAAAATGGGGACTTTTACCAGCCCTACTTTTTTTTTTTTTTTTTTTTTAAGCATGGTATTTTTATTATTTTGGGTTCAAAACCAAAAGTTACTCTTTTCTTGGTTTATTGTGTTGAGGAGAAAAAAAATATACAGGCCAAGAAAGGGCCACTGAGCAACTGTGAAAGTGAAGGTGCTGGCACTGGGAAGTGCTACTAACATCATCATTCTAATAAAGAGAAACCAGAGCTTTGCTTCCTATTCTTCAATTTCAATTTTATTTTATTTTTCTTTCAATTTCTTTCAATTTTTTTTTTTGGCCAAGTAAAAGAAGCCATGATGCTTTCGCATGTACTTTAGATAAAAACTGAGCTGGAGCCACTCCTGTCTTATAACTAAGAAGGCTCTGCAGTACGTCAGAAGCCAACAAAGCCAAATCTTCAAGCCACATCGTGGGCAGGAGTGGCTCCGGGGATCTGATAACGAGGAGGGGACATCGACCACAGATCCTCTGCCTAGTGAGCGAACACAGCACTGCACCCAGGGCTGGCCGCGGGTGAGAGAAAAATCCTGCAAAGAACAATCAGCCACCACCATTATTTCTCAGGTTCCATCAGATATGAAAATCACTCCAACCAATTCGCTGCATGGAAGCGTTGCATGGCGTTGTAAGACATTTAGCTCTGGTTTCATGTGTCATGCTCATGGTTTATACGTATAGGGTGTAGAACAAAAGGTATTTGAATGCTTATGGTTGTATCTAAGTATCCTTTAGTGAAAAAAGGAGAAAAAAAAAAAAAAAGATCTTTATTCTTTTCAAGTGTTATACTTTACAGTAAGACTGTGTGATTCTTGCTTTACTTAAAAAAGATATATTTATTCTTTTCAAATATTACACTTTGCAGTGAGACTGTGTAATTCTTGCTTTACTTAAAAAAAGAAATATTTATTCTCTTCAAAAGTTATACTTTAAAGCTGTGTAATTCTTGCTTTACCTTTTTCTCATGTCACACCATACTTCCCCCAAAAGGCCACGCTGCACTGGACCCATAACCTAGGAAGAAATGTGCAGAATCTGAGATGCTTCCCAGGCTTTAGAAAGCAAAGAGTTAATGAGAGCCAGGTAGGAGGATCAGCCTGATCCTACAGATGGCAGAGATAGCCTGGGAAGTGAGTAATTTCATAACTCCCGAGAGGAATGTGGAAAATCCGCATCGGCTGACACCTGCCTGGGGTTTCAGACTCACCCCACGCAGACGGCACGTAGCTCTGCTCCCCTGCAGGGGTTGGCACAGGGTAGGACACAGCAGAGCCTCCGGAGCCCCTCTGCAGCCCCCGGGAGGGAACGAGGAGACTTTTCTGGCTCCATCAGCACACGCCGAGATGCTGCGGGACTTGGAGTAAATGGCCAAGAGATTTCTCCCTCGGAGAGGTCATGGCTTTTTCCTGATCCATCTTTCAGCTGAAGACTGGCAATGGAAGAGGTGGAAAATGTTCTCTACAGGTTGCCCAAGACAACGTTTTTACTTGCAGATAAAAGTATGGTAAATAAGAGAGACCAATATGGAAACGCGGCGCCTTTGCATACGGATATTTGGGGCTTGTTTTGATTTCCGAGTTTTGCTAGGAAAAAGTTTCCTAAACTCGGGTTTCTATTTGCTGAAAAGGGTAGAATGAAATTCGGTAACTAAAACCTAGCAGGATGAAGAAGCTAGAAACCTAGAAGCCACTGGATACAGCTCTCCTGGATCAGAAAATGAATAAATGCTGAGAGCATGGGAAGTCATCTCACCCCCTCCATCTCTTTCCACGTTTTTCATCTTGTGTCTCCAGCAGCATTTACAGAATGCTGCTCCTCTTCCCTTCGATGAGCGAGAGGCGTGCTCAGGACCTGCAGGACTTTGGGAATCTGCTCCCAAAAACATAGCCTGAGAAAAAAAGCTCACCTGGGGGACTGGGAAGTGCAACACCTCAACCGTGCCATGAACGGGACAGGAGCCTGGGATGAAGCCGGTGCTGCTCAGACCGTGGGCAGGTTGCCCCACAGCAGGATCCTTCCACCGGGCCATGACTCCGAATTCCTGGCTGCTGTCTGGGCTTCGGTGCAGAGCCCTGAAGACCAGGGCAGCCGCGGGGACCCAATGGCCAACGAGGTGCCTCGCGTCGCCAAACACCTGAGAGACATCGACGGGAGATTTCAGAACTTACGGGAGCTCTTCCGAAAAGGTAAACCTTTAAAAATCCATTTATTTGCTTACAGCTTAACGTTCAACACATCCCAACCGTGGGCAAAAGCAACCCAGCGTCGTTCTTGCTGCAGTATTTAAAACCATGAATTTAGATGGCCCTCGGATAATTTAGGGTGGCTTCTCTCTGTATGGATATTTAATTATTCAAATGCCTTCTCCTGTAATGAATTGCATCAACAGATCAAATTTCACAGCACTTAGCCATCTAAATGCACAAGTTTCCTTCAAATGCAATGCAAAAAAATACCCAAGTGCTACCGACAACACTGCAATTACTTGCAAGTGAGTTAAACTGGCTGAAAAAAAGGGTGTCTGCGATGACTCTGTCGAGAGAACTGGGATTTGTCAGAAGTGCTGTGCGTCCCTGCCCTGCACACCAGCATTTTTGTCCTCCCTTCTTCCCAGAACAGCTCTGTTCCTGCAGGACTCGTACCCCAGGCACGCCGAACGAGTCAGGTCGGTGATGCTTCTCCAGCCAGCTCCTAGCTGCGATGGTGCTCGTAGCTTGCTTCTAACAGCCCCCAAACCGTGCCAGCTGAACGTGGAAATTGGGCTTGCCTGGGCTGGCTCTGCTTTGCTGGCTCCCTTTCCCTCACCAAATATCCGAGTGCTCAGCTCAGGGCTGTGTTTTTCTCTTAAACCCTTCAGATGTAAAAACACAAGGATGTGCAACAGTCCCACAGTAGGAGCCAGGATGTTTGGTCTTCAGGGTTTGTTATTTTCTGGTTTGCAAATAATTTCAGTATTTAGGAAGAACAGGGTACCTCTGCTGAACCGCTGAAGCGACTTGTCCCTGGGAGAAGTGAGGATGAGAGTTTATGCATGCAAAAAAAATCATAATTTTTCCCCTTCTTGATTTTAGGAGAAGTTTTTTCAGGCCCTGTTGAAGCCAGACTGGCAGACCTCCTGCAAGCCATCTCCTCCTTCCTGAACACGTACCCTGCTTTGACCGGGGATGCCATCCAGCCCGCCGTAGCGACCCTTATCACCAAAATCCATGGTAAATCCAAAACCTTAAAGAACTTAACAGCTGCTGTAGTCACTGCCTTCTGCTCAGTGCTAATGGAAAGCTTTCACACCAGGCTCAGCACATGTGCACGGGTATATAAAGCACATGTCACTCCCAAAGCTGAATTCAGCTGTAAGTGCTGAATTCCTGCATAACGCTGTGCAAAATGCTTGTACACGTCTGCTTGTGAGAGCATGGCAGGAGGAGAATTAGATAGACCCACAGAACTGTCGGGATAGTTTCTTTACACAACCCTTGGAGGTCGCCAGGGCACCACACACTAACTAAGAAATACTGATAACAGCCTCTAGGAAATAAGAAATAAGAATAATTACTAATATACTAATATATGTATATAAAGAAGAAATAAGTAATATTACTGTTCTACTCCACTCTGACCTTCTTGGAATATAAGTCCTTAATGCTCTTTCTTTTCCTGCATTGTATATTACTTTCTTGGGAGCTCAGATATACTTAAATCTAGAGGAAAACGTCACCTGAAATCTAGTTGGTTGAAAACACGATGGTTTCTGGCCCTTGTTTTGGGACCAGGTGAGCTTCAAGAGGGAATACTGAATGTCCTGTCTCAATATTCTGCCGTATGGGCCCCACAGAGCAGAGTTAGCACTGGCACGAGGTTCTCATCAGGGAACTGGAAAAAAAAGAAAGTGCACCAGCCGAACAGCTGCTTTCACTCTGCGGTTCCTTTTCTCCCCCATCTTCAAAAGCCTTACTGAGGTGAAAATATATTTGACTTATAAAATAGCAGCAGTGACGTAAAAGGAAGTTTAATGAGATCTGGTGGTGGGCTGCTCCTGGGTATTGTCGGAGTGCACAGTAGTAGCTTGCCATTGTACTTGGTTTAAAATAGTAATTCATAAAATTAATTCTTTAGACAAGCAGTACGAGTTTGCAGGCTGCTCTGGGGGATCTCAGTAACACGAGAGCTGAAGCAGCTTTCTGCTCCACAATCAATGGTGATTTGCCTACACCAGCAAGTGGAAATTGCTGCTAAGGGACCATGTTATTATGCTGTATAAAAACCCAGGCTGCCTTGGAAGTGGAAGGTGAGCCCTATCTCAGAAGCTCTTGTGCTTCCCTTTTATGCTCCTCTGATCTGCAAAAGAAAGTTTGGAGTTTTACCATCCCTACTCTTACAACAGGGAAAAAAGGGCGAGACACGGAAAAAAAAAGGGTGAGACACACTCATTCAGCAAGAATGTTTGGGAGACAGAGTGATGAAACTGGGAATTTGGATCATGAGTTGTATTTCTGGAAAATGAGGAGTCACACCCCCCTGTCCTCTTTTAGCTTTTATTAGCTTTTTTATTAATCGGGGACTGGGGATGTTGACATACGCTGTTGCAACCCTTTTGGCTATAAATACCTTTGCAGACACACTTTTTATAGCTTTTATCTGTAAATATGGCCCTTTACAAACTGGATGTGATAATTACACTGAGTAAACCTACCTGTAATTACATGGGTTGAGTATACGGAGCTGAGACATGGGCTTGGAAAGCTTTGATAGGAGAAACTCATCGCATTGACAGCCTGCTGATGCCAGCAGCACCTCACCGTGGCCGTGCATCCTCATTCTCCTGCTGCCTTTTAAAAGTAAATCGTTAATTCCTGAGTCTGAGCAGAAATCACCGGAGTTCACACATGCCACATCCACCTGAGCCTGAAAAATTCAACACAGAAGCAGTAACTCAAGGATTCCAGGAGTTTTTATGTTTTTAATGTTAAATGACTGTTAACGATAGAAAGGTCAGCCTTAGCTATGACTTGTTCCTGGCTATCTGCTGTTAAGTACTGGGGGAGAAACCTATAGATCTGTCTGCCACAAAGCACAACCACAGGGAGAAATTTTGCAGAAGAAATTCAGCGGCATTATTTCAGCCTCCAGCAGATGCTGAGGAAAGGGAAATGATTTGGGGGAGCTCAAATGAAAATGTTCATAACGTGCCACAGCAGCTGTAGGATCGGACTTCCCACTCCAGAGACAACAATAAAAGAAAGGAAGATCACAAAACTGAGTTAGAGTTCAGGAGGAGGAAGAGGAAGAGGAGGACTTAAGGGAACTGTCATGTGTTGTGTCCCCAGTTGTGTATTTAAAACCACAGAAACTTGTAAAAAACAGTCAGCCCCTGCACTTTAAAAATACTGTTTTCACTCAGATTTGCAGGAAACCTGTCCCTTTTTACCTACCTGCAAGTAGCTAGGGCCTAGGACTAATGCCCCCTAAAATGGGCAGTGCTTTCCTCTGCTCCACACACCAAACGGCCTCGGAGGCCAGAGCTCATGCTAGGAAGGAAGATAAAATGAAAGGGATTTAGCACTGTGATTTCAACTGATTTGAATCAATATTATATGTTCAGGTTGCATAAGAAAACAGAGCTTTTTTAATTATTCATGGTTTAGTCAAGAACAATAGCTTCACTGCTGAGCACAAGCTTGGTTTTTTTGGCTGTCACATTTTTTGCCTTCGTTTTCTCACACTAATATTTGCAGAAGATAAAGTTCCCTTAAATTTCTGCTTGCTTGAATCTTTGAATAAACGTTTTCTGTTTCCCACATCACAGCTTCATCTCTAAATTCTCACCAAATTGAAGGCGAAATTAACTGATTTTAAAAGCAGCAGTGCTAGCTGGGTTCTTGCACTTGGTAAATCAGTATCTTGGAGCCAAGGTGCAGCAAAACATCCAGCAAGGGGGATGGGTGGGATGTAAAGGCTCACCCCCCAGCCCAGGGTCTGGAGAATGCTCCCAGGCTGAAAAACATGATACAAGTGGCAGATTTTTTCCTTAGCTTATCAAAAACCTACAAAATCAAGGTTTGTTTTTTATTAAAGAACCAATGCCCCAAAGGTTAGGTTTCAGTTTTGCTGGGCTAATGCTCCCCGGCTGAAAAACATCTTGATACAAGCGACAGATTTTTTCCTTAGCTTGTCAAAAACCTACAAAATCAGGGCTTGTTTTTATTAAAGAAACAACCCCCAAAAGGTTAGGTTTCAGTTTTACTGGGCTAAAACCGAGGCGGGCTGTGATCTCGAGAAGGCTCCCTTACACTCTTATACCACACATGAATAGAGTGGAGGAGCGGTGGAGGACCCCCCCGGTCTCTTTCCACCACCTCCTGGTCACCTGCCCATCCTAAACCCACCCCTCGTGGCCTGGCATCACCTTTGGGATGAGATCCACAGCCCCTTAAAACAGTGGCCATGTTTTTGTGAAAAATCCTACACCCGTGGCAAACCATTTGGGGTGAAACTCAGCAATGCAGCAGAGGCTTGGAAGTTCGTGGGCATAAGCGAAAAACGGACCCCAGAATGGTCCTTTCGGTGCTGTGTGCCAAGACTGAAATGAGTTATGCAAATGGGATGATCAAATAAATGTGTGCTGTGCACTGTTTCCCCACACGGAAGCGTGTCTGCAGGAAGCAGATTTGGCTGCAGCGGCCGCACACTCACCGGCGGCGCCCCTGCCACTTGTTTCGGGCAGGTCCCCTTCACATGCAGCCTCCGGATCATCTCACAGCATCTCCTCCGACCAGGAATTTGTGTTTTGCTTAATTCCGCCGCGATTCAAAGCTGGGTAGTTTGGGATTCTGCTGCTTTCAGACCAAAACACTGAGGATTCAGCCATGGGGGACCCAGAACCAAGTGGTATGTGATGGCATTGAAACAACCTTTTACACTCCTTTTATACTTCTGTACAACCTTTTATACTACCTTTTGTACAACCTTTTATACTCGCTTTAACGTAAGCTTTTTGGGGCATGGTGTGACGTGAGTGGCAGATCAGCCTGCGAGCCACTTAGCAAATATAGGTGATAATGGGGTTTCCATGATGATCCTGGCTGCTGAGCTCATTGAATCTTTCTCTGACGGATCAAATTATTTGATGTATCTGTGCTGGACATTGACTTACGTAAGAGGCAGGGATGCAAACTGCCTTTTATTTTCCAGAAGGCAGCAGGTAGAGCTTTCTCTCAAGAGATTGGTACATCATGCTGGTACTTGCACATCGTTTGTTCAAGTCTGACGAAACTTTGCTATAAATCCTCGTCATTAAAGGTGTCAGCCTAAATTATGAACATAATTAGCATGAATCTGAGTAACACTTACTGAGCGTGTAAGAGTTTTCTGTACCAAGCTTGAATCCCTCCTGCCAGAGGCCCATGTTCAGCAAGGGCCAGTCCCTGGCACTTTGGAGAGAGGTGGAAAAAGCTCCCTGGCTCTGTAATCAAGGAAACACAACAAGAAACATTAGACCTTTCCCTGCTATTATATTTAAATGCTGCATTAAGCTTGTAGCTAGAAAATTCATTATTTCAGCTCGCCTTTAACTTTCCAGCAGCTGGGTCTTGTCCTGTCTTTGTCATAAAAATTGGGAAAAAAAATAGCTAAAAGGATTTCTGTATCTCGTGACCACATGCAGGGATAATGAAGGGATGCTTCACTGTCTTTGATAAGCTGAGTTTGCTTACAGGTTGTATTGTGAGAGTAGTTTTCCATGCACCTTTGCCCCACAGACCGCTTCGGTGTCTTCAGCAACACCACCATATGGGTCCCACGAGTGACTTTAAGGTCTGACGTGCTCACCATACAGCACTGTGCAGAAGCACGAGCTTTTTTTCTGCCTGAAGTTCCCCTTTTGTACACACCCAGGGCTTGCAGAGGTCCTCTTTGCACAGCATTGCATGTGAACCTCCTGTTAGGCAACCACCTGCCGTGTCCCTCTTTGCTTCTCAAGGCAGGCCTCCAGCCTGGAGGAACGGCATCCACACCTAATTTGCTCAGCTGTTTTCCCCAGTGGAAGCAAAACCATTTCTGAAGTCACTAAAGACTGCAATTAATGTCTGTCTGCCTTAGTCTGTTGCTTTATGATCATCATCTCATTGACCACAAGGAGCAGACATCTGTTTCTGAGACCTCTCTAGAAGCCCACGCGTTGATTAAAGCTGTATTTTTATGTTAAAAAAGGTTTCACCGACAAACCTGTGACCAAAAATCCCCTCCAGAATGGGGTATATCTGTAAGTCCTCTGAGAAATCAAAATGAGCTGTATCCACAGAATTCCTTTTATCAACAGAACCTCCTGTTTTAAAGGGAGGTTGTTCAACAGCTCTTGTGCAAAACCAAGATGACTGGTGTGAATTATTTTCCTCAGTCTTATCTTTTTAGCCAGTAAGTGTCCTAGATTCATTCTTCTACTACTAACTGGGAGTTCCTTCTACTGCTTTTCAGTACTGGAAACATCTAGTGGGCTTCACTGTCAGCCTAAATCCTTCTTAACCGTGGCTGACATTTCCTTATTCTTAATATTAGAGCAACAAGAAGCCAGAAGTTTAATGCAGCTCTTTGATCATTTAAAAAAGTGAGGCTTAGTAAGCAGCTGAACACTGCACGGTGCTGCAATCTATCAAGACGCAGCTCTGCCAGCTGTAAAGAAAAGTATTAATGAAATAATCTCATTTTTATTTTGCAAGCTAATGCACCTGTGCTAAGTTTCTGCTGTCAGACATCTCAGAAACATTTGCAGTTTACACTTTTTTTTTTTTAAATGAATTGATGTAGTAAGTGGAAATTCTCCTTTTTCTACACCGACATGTTTCATTAATCCCCTTGTTAATACGTACTGCTATTTAAGACATCTGTCTTTGTGGGTATTTCCTGTGATCACACTGTTCAGCAGCAGTCCTGACCTGCTCAAGAATTAGCTGATTTTGTAAATTCAGTTTGTTCCAGGGCTTTTGAACGAAGATAACATGAGAAATCAGAGCAGCAGATGGGAAGTGGTCTTGGTTTTGCAAAACCATTGTCGAGAAGCTTGGTGTTCCAAGGCTGTTCTAATTCCAGGCAGAGAGATGCTGACCTAGGCAGCCTTTAACAGCCTGGTTAAAAAGGGAGGATTTCACACAGAAAGAGATAATGAAAATCTGAGTTTTCAGACCTGAGCTTTTGATTTGGCCCAATTTTTTGCAAATCATGCTGTGACTTAAGAGCGAGTGCATTTTATGTAGCTGCTGCTGCGATGTGCAAGTCTCGTGCAGGGGATTTGCTGTGGTGGAGAACTTCAGAAGCTGCGCTGCAAACTGCAAAGCTGAGTGCAGAGGAGGAGGAAGGCGCTACCAGGAACTCTTGAGACAGACTTGCGATATTCGGTCGACTGTGCCATGCTGAATTCGGGCTCAGACATTTATCTCATTTCACGGTAACCCTAGCTGAGAGGGAAGTGATGCTTCTGCTAAAACTGCAGAACAAGGGCTTCTAAAAATACCCATGGCACTTTGCACACCCACCTCTGCGGGAGCTTGCTCTCCCCGCGATGGCAGCACAGGACGAAGAGCAGCAGGCTTCCCGGACGGTCGATGCACATCAGAGGACAGCATCATTTCCCTCGAGACCCACAGATGGGGCAGAGCTTTGCATGACGGCTGTTCGGCTCCGGTGTGAGGTTTTCTCCAGGATGCAGGTCCAGCGTTGGTGCTGGGAAGGATTTCTGCCCTGTTGCTGGAATTGCTTGATGTCAGGGAGAAGAAGGAGGGTTAAACAATAACCACCATCAGAGGACACAGAAAGGAAAATATTTGCAGACTGGAAGAATGTGATAACATCCATTTTATATTCCAGGGGCAATATTGTACTAATTTCTCAAACCATCCTTTTGCTTTAGGACAAAATTGCGAGATGTTTGGGTAGGCTCAGTCTTAGTCACTTTACCTGCTGTTGGGATAACCACGTCCTTCACAGTGAGTTGTGTACAGGACTCTGAGTTTTTCAGGTGAAAAAAAAAAAAAAATTGCTATCCAAGCAGACCTTTTTCCCCACTTTCATGAATCAACTCTTTGCCCAAGAGCTAACAGACATGGTGAAGAACTGCCATATCTTTATGTATATATTCTGAAGGGAATGGAAAAAAAAAACAGTGCAGGTTATCGGAAAAAAACACTGCAGGAATAGGAAAAAAAACAGCGCACAGTATATACCTGTGAGAGAATCCCTTGTCAGAACCCACACTCTCTTGGATTATCTGGGTAGCTCTTATTAAAGAGTAGTATTTAAAAATAGTTATATGGCGTGCAAGCAAAGCATTTGAAGCTGTTATTGCATTTCTCAGTGAGAAAACTGCATCAGGAAGCCTGAAGAGCTGCATAAAGAATAGATGAAGAAGGAGAATGAGGATGAATATAAGGAGAATAAGGAGAATAAGGTCCTTCAAGAGGAACAAGACTAGGAATGTGGGCTTTCAATCACCAGAAGAGTGAGCTTCTGCATCAGCATCAGTTGTCACTGGGATGTCCAGTGAGATAACTGGCCTCGAAATGAAGCTTCCATCTGTAAGTGAAGCAACAGAGTCACAGGGAAGTGACAGAAAGGACTGAACCTGCAACTCCATCGGGCCTGGAGTCCTATGACCCCGATGCTCTGTGAGCCTGCGACCTGATCCTCCCTGTGAGCAGGATTTGGCAGATGAATTTGTGGATATTTATGGGAGCCCCTGCAAGCCTGCCAGGCAAAGGTGCACAGAGGTTTGCACGTTTAACGGGTGGGCTTGATTGCAGGAAGGGACACCTGGATGGTGTCTGGCAGCTCAGCTGTGGCGATACATTCGAGGCACTTCATTTCCTTCGGGAGATATGCACAGGGTGCGTAGGGATCAGGGCTAATCGGTGCTGCTGCTGAAGGACAAGGGGAATATAAAAGGAAGGGGCTGCACATGGGGAAGGACACGTTTAAACTCATGAGAATGCAGCCAGTGACATTGGCTACAGCAAGGCTACCTACACTCCTTGGGTTCGACTTGTCTTGTGTCCTGCTGCTGTAAGCAAAAAGATAAGCAAAAGATTTGTGAGAACTCGAGGCTCTGGCTTATCTTACCGTGCCTTACAATGACTGCTTTCAAAAGCGAAATGTTTCATTCTGCTCGTCACCAGCACCGCTAAATTGAGTCATTCCTTCCTGTTGTACAAGCCTCCACTAGTGGTAAACAAGAACTTGAAGACGTCTGTCTGCTCAAACAAAGTAATTAGAGCCGTCAGGATTCACGTTAAATTAACACGCTTGGATTTGTTATGCCTTGGATTATGAAATATTTGTGCCTCTTCTAGAGAAAAGGCGTGAGGGGTTTGGCAAACCCCCTGTGGATCCCCTCTGGGCACTGGCTGAGCAGGGTGGGAGATGTGGGTTTAGAGACGTGGATTTTGTGGGTTTATCACGATTAACCAGGACAGGCACCGGGTACGGCTCGCAGCGTTAGCACCGCCGGTGCTTTTAATCCCTTCCCCAGGTCTTTCTGAATGGTTTGTTGCAGTTCCTTCAGGTTTATGGTAAAAAATGAGCGGCTTCACATATTTTCAGTGTCCCATTCACTTTTGGAGTAAAATACTCATAAAACTCTTAAAGAGCAAGGCCAGCAAAAATCTGAATTATTTGCTCAAAGGCAAGTAAAGCTCGGAGTGTTCCAGCTCATTTCTGGGTGCAGAAGTGAGCACGGCATCTGGTCTGCACCCCTCTGTGCTGAAGCACACCGTCAGCGTCCCACCCAGCCTTCTTCACACTTTTTTCTGTTTTCAGGCTCATAGATGGGTTTAATTCACACACCCCCCCCCCCCTTTTTTTTTTCTTTTTTTTCTTCCTGTTGCTGTTGGTTAATCATGGTTTAAACCACCACATTTGTAGGCTTCATGGTATGGCAGCCCCTGGCTCAAAAAATCTGTATTTTTCAGGACTGACACTAGACCCAGGAGTAGCTATAGCTAAATGAAACACAAACTGACTTTTCCACCAAGCATCATTCAAGTGACATTTGCAAGCACTTGCTCATTTTGACAGCAAACTCAACTACAAGTGAAGCAACTTTAGATTTAGGTCAACCACATCCTGTTTCCTGGAATGTCAAAAGGACAAAGAACAGTGAAGTTTTCTTTTGTTTTTTAACACTTGTGCCCACTTTTTTATATATACATATATTTATTTTATTTTTTTGCAGTGGCTTTCAGCCACTGACTCAAGTCAGGCTTTCAGCCTGACTCAACATTAGTTCCTGCCTGCAGTGACAAATGCACAACTGAGTGGAAAGTGAGATTAATGGCACCGATCACCTCACATACATTGCATGTCCTTACCTCCTCCGTGCTGTGTGTGTGACTGCAGGCAGGACACGCTTAGACTTTACGAAGATCTGTGGCAGGAACCCATTGCCCCTCGTGTGGGAATGAGTCCGATTTATATTTTTCATGCCCAATAAGTTGTTTATATTTTTCATGCCCAATAAGTTGTACCTGCTGGGGACTGAACGAGATGCAGTATTTCATGATGGGGATTATCACCATAAATAAGCACGTATGAAATATTGGGGAAGCTCTGCGCATTGCAACACGCACGTGATGCAGAAGGAAAGGGCAACTTGTGCAACTCGGCCCGCGCACCGCTCGACTGCAGCCACTTCTGCTGCTTTGCCCTGCACGTGGTTCTTTGCTGCATGTTGTGCTCCATCCAGGTTCAGAGCACCCCTCTGCACCCTGTGAGCCCCTCCACCAGGTCTGCCAGTGCACTGCCAGCCCCGAACCAAGGACAGTGCCCTGGCTTCAGCTCTGCGCAGCTGTAACAAAGATTTCTGTGAGCTTTTCACACCTTGGGTCTGTTTGCAAGCCCTAAAATATCACAGGTATCTTCTGGGGACGCCTGCAGGCTCATTTTCCAGGGGGTCCTTCCCAGGGAAACCTGGCAAACTTATTGCTCAGTGTTTTCTTTTAAATCCCATCTCATTTTCGGCCTCACCTTATGCTTTGCCTGGCCATTGCAGTTTGTCACTTCCCTGTGAATCCACTCGGGATTGCAGAGCTCAGCCGCATCCCCCTGCAGCTCTGGAAACCGTCCTGCAGACCTCAGGGAGCTCTGGGCTGAGTGCTCCAGTGAAACAATTTCTTCTCCAACCCCAGGTCTCAACAGTCAAGAACGGGTACCTGAAAACAAGAAGCGATACAGTGAGATATTCCGGAGCCTGGACGACTTGGAGATCTCCATCGGCAACGCGTACGTAGAGATATGGGGCAGAACCACCTCTCTGGGTCTTTGCACACCTAACTTATCATTCCTTTTTAATTTATTTCATGTCATTCCTTTTCATTTTACAGGACAGTTGATTTGTTCATTGGTGATGCTGACAGCACTGACGACACAGACCTGTCTGCAGAAAAAGAGATTGTTCCGGTAGGCAAAGAATTACCCATCTTAATAAAAAAATTAACAATGTCTTTTGCCAAAATGCACATTACTCCAATTGGTTTTTAGGTGACCCTCTGAAAAAAATAGTTATGGCTTTTACTTGAGTAGACAGAGAAGAATTGCATAACATTTGGTTATTGCAGTAATGGTGGTGGCAAAAGAACTAACAATATTTAGTGGGAGCATTCAGGCATATAGGATAAATAGGATAATTAGGATTATATCATAAATAGGATAATTTATTTATTTATTTATTTATTTTCTGAAAAATGAGATGTGGAGATTGCTGGTTTAAGTTCTGCACTCTAAAGAAAAAGACCAGACAAGGGAGCAGACCTAAAATATGTATGAGAGTCATGCATCAAAAATTTCTAAAGCTCTGGCTTTGACAAACAGAAGCCCTTTAAAGTAGAATTTAATGGTTCTTTTGCTTGCTTTGGGCAGTGTGGGTCTTTTGGGGGTAATTGGCCTCATTTCATGCCCTTCTGTGTAAACAAAGGGGCAAGGAACTTAATTTTTCTCTGACAGCCACTGTCCTCATGTAATCATATTATCCTCAGAGCTAAACTTAAAAAAAAAATAATCAAATATTTTGTGATTCATAATAAAATAAGAGCTGCCAGCGTTCAATCATAGCACTCCTTTTCCAGCCCTGATCTCTCTGCATTAACAATGTGCTTCCTCCACGTTTCTGTTCATGGCAGACTTTTTATTCTTTTTTATTCTTTTTTGAAAAATCCTCCCAACTTCTCGCTACTCCTTTTCCTTCACCATTTTCCTCTTGTTCTTTTTTCCCTCCCCACAGCTGAATGAAAGTTTCTGCAAGAGCAAAAGCAGTTCAGAAAAACAAGCGCACACAGACATGACAGGTAAGATCACAAATTAACACGATTATGTGAATATTTCATCAATTAATGTCTTGTTAGGAAGGTGCTCGTGACGTCCTGACTTCCAATTACTGAGACCTCAGTCTCAAAAGGTTTTAGGCACAGTGAAGATCTTTCTTTGAAGCACTTTTGTTGCCCACTGGGACGATTCTCTTTGGGTCTGTGCTCGTCACTGGTATCATAAAACGTGACATTAAATTGTTTTTTTATACAAAGTCCCCACAGAGGAAAAAAAAAAAAAAAAAAGAGAGATTTTCTAAGCTGCTTTCTCACAGATTTCAACTTAAAATGTATTTAGATTTGCTTACTGCAGCATGATGTAATTATCTTCTTCTAAGGAACAAGAATACTTGCAACTCCTTACGTTGTCACCCAGAAATGCGTTAAGTTCCCCACTTGGTGGTTTCCAAAGTAAATCAAAGCACTAATTAAAAGCGGGGGTGGAGGAATACACAGGTCTAAACCACCTGGAACTTGTACGGTTTGACAGGTAGGACAGCATGGGATTGCCATGAAATAGGTCATGATGATTGTTCAGGGAAAGACCTCTTTTTATGGCTGTTATCTGTGTATTCAGAGCACCAACTCCAATTCTTGCCACTCCTGGGGGAGCCTCTGTCCATCAGCTAGAGCCACGCTGAATCTGGATTTTTTTTTTCCCAGTTGAAGAGGCAGATGAAATGCTGATTAAATGTGAAGGTGGCATTGATGCAGCCCTCGAGTACGCCAAAATGTGGTGTAAATATGTCAAAGAGCTTCTCAACTGGATTGAAAAACGTCTGAGCTACGGTGAGTCAGTGTGTACGGTACCAGCTGGGAGCCCTTACACTGCCTGATAGCTTTTTTTTTAATTGTAGCCGAGAACATAAAATTGGAAATGAAATTATAGCAGTGAGAACTAAGCCAAACATTTACCTTTCACTTCCTTTGCCCAAATAAGAAGACAAAGAGCTTGAGTCAGATTTTTTCTTTACCTGAACGATCCTACCTGGCAACACCCAGCATTCACAGCCACCCCTGCAGCTGTTAACGTGGTGTCTGATCCTTCCACAGAAACGGAGTTTGCCAAAGGGATTGTGAAGATAGCAGAATCGGGACGAAATGCCATCATCCAGCAGGTATGGGTCCCCGGGATGTTCCTGCTTTGCTGCGTGGGGTTTCCTCCAGAGTCCTACACGGAGCAAACGCGAGGCTGTCCACACACGTGAATGTAAATCCTACAGCAACTAACCCTCCAAAAACCTTCCTAAACTTCTCAGTGTTGGAACTATTCCTTTTTTTCTTCTGTGGGCTTACAACACAGGGAGTGATTGCTTGGAGAATCAGAGGGCAGGAAGTCAGCACGATGCTGTGCAGCACAAAAACCCTTCTGCAAATCTGTGTCTGAAATAAAATACAATGCTTGCTCATTTAACCAGTGCACACAGCTCTAGTGTTACCGTAATAAAGTTTGGTCATAGCTCATGAATTTAGGAAAGCTGGAGTGGTTATCTGTCATTTTATACCTTTTTTGTTGTTGTTTTTTTTTTCTGCAGTCCAACATGCCTCTTCGAGCACTCTATGCAATGGTCCTGGAACACGACATTAAGGTTGGAAATTCAGCTAATGAGACTGTGGGGTTGCTCCAACAGAAGGAATTCTACCAGGTACTGGATTTCTGCAGAGAACAGATTACTTTGCTGGAAAATCAGGCAGTGGTAGCTGCTGAAGTGCTACAGAAACCTAACAGGAGTGGGGTTGGGGGAAGGAGAGATGGAAATGCACACCAGGATTAAGGGAGAAGGAAGCACCTTGCAAGGCTTGCTTTCTATGTCATGCCCTCATCTGCCAGATATTTTTTCCCACCTCTTAAGAAACTTGCCATCCTAACTCTGACTCCCCTGCAGCCTCTGTCAGCCAAGAAGAACGAGATTGAGAAGTGGAGGAAGGAATTCAAAGACCAGTGGACAAAGGAGCAAAAGAGGATGGTAAGAGGCTGAAAGATGGGCCTGACCTTTATGCTGGTCACAGCTCAAAACACCGAAAACAAATGAAAATGTGACAATTTTGCAAATCTGTAAATGTAATTTGTAAATGCAACCATTTACAAATAAGCGATAACTAAATAGTGTAATATGCATCCTGCCAAGGGCTCCTAAGGAGCGCCTGAGCTTTGGGAGGAGAGGAAGGGGGAGTGTTTGGAGGATAATATCTGAAACAGTCCCTTGAAGGACGAGGCAGGTGCTTTCCTCGCGAGAGGAGCCCTGCTGTGATTTGTTCCTCCTGCGGCCCCACGGGGACCCCTAACCCCACGTGGATCCCTAACCCTACATGGATCCCTAACCCTATGTGGACCCCTAACCCTATTTCTTTGCCTGTCCAAGAACGAGTCCTTATCATCCCTGCGCAAGTCCCGCCTGCAATACGCGCAGCGCTGCGAGGAGCTGGAGAAAGCCAAGTACCTGAGTGCCAAGGCAGAGGACGAATACCAGAGCGCAGCAGTCGTCAACCCCAGCAGTGCCAGCAAGCAGCTGGAGAAGCGGCGCCGCTCCTGCGAGGAGGCACAAGCCAAGGTGATGAGTTTCAGGCTGGCTGCTGTTATCCCCATGCAGCCTGTGAGATGTGTTTTGGCAGCTCCCTTTCCATCCCGGTGACTTTCTCCTCCCTTTGCTCTGTTCCCCACCCCGCACAGGTCCAGGAAACAGAAGCCCTGTACAAGATGTGCATTAACGACGCCAACTTTCGGCGGCAGGAACTGGAGAAAGTGCGGGCACGCATCGTCTCCCACATTCGGAAGCTCATTTACCAGGGAGACGAGGTGCTGACGTGGGTACGTGTAATTCCTCCTTCTCATAATTTCTCTTCCAGCCCTCATTTCAGAGAAAATCCTCTTTGGCATAAGACCACTTCCCTCTTATTTTTATTTATTTATTTTTTTTACCCAATGCCTGACCATTCTCCAGCAAGAGAAATCAGACGAGCGCTCTGGACAGTGCTTTGTCACCAACCTGCTGCTCAAACACTTCTCAGATACATAAGAATATTTTCAATTAGTACTGCTTGCAGGACAGATATCCAGAAAGAAAAGCTAGCAAAGCAAAAACAAGCAACAGCAACAAATAATTTGTTCTGTCCATCCTGCAGAGCAGAATAACAACATTCAGCAGAAGTACAGGTAACCGAGGTGGGTAATGCAATGCCTTTTATTTTTTTTTTCCCCCTTGTAAGGTCACGTTAAGGATGTTTAAGCAGCGGCAGACTCAGTCAGAACACATCCCGGTGGGATACCAGCACCTGGCCGAGGTCTGCAAGCCGTACAAAGTGGGTGAGAAGTACCTGGAGTTCATTCAGGCTCTGCAGAAGAAAGACATTCACATGGAAGTGTTTGAATTCGAGTCTCTTGCTTCCGGAGGGCAGAGGTAAGGAAAAAAGAGGTGGAAGACAAAAAAGTGGTTATCTCTATCATTTGCCAAAGGTTTGGATCGCTCTGTTCTCAGATTGGTGCTGCTTTAATTCCCATTTTTTCCTGTGAATAGACAAGGTGAAATTAGATTAAACGAATGTTTCCTAGTTTTACACAAGCGTTTACTCCTTGAAAACTTGGCTTATACCCAAAAGCTGCCTGAAACAGACGTCTTTTGGCATCCATGAAGCAATATTGCTCGTTATTCTTCATCTCTGGAAAATCTTTTGCGACCCCTTCCCAGGTCTCCCCCCAGCAGCAGGAAGAAGATGTCACTGCAGCACACGGGGGGCAGCAAGGACGCCAGCACTCCAGAAGACACGTCCAGAAGGCAGTTCTCCCCAAATGGTGAACAGAGTAGGTTGAATTTAGTAAAGACCTAATTTTATTTTTTTTTTTTGAGTCATTGTAGCTTAATTTAGATAATGGTGTAGCCAAAAAGAGGTGGGAGATGTTCTCTGATCTTTTGGGCAGTGCTTAAGGTTTTGCTCAAACTGGGAGAGAATGGAGCACAGAGATCGTGCTGCTGCTTCTTACTCTTGAAAAATACAGATTTTCTGGGAGTTTGGCTTGAATTTTGACCCAAACCTGTATACAGCCAGTGGCACATTTGTGAACCCATCCTTAACTCAGGCTCAACTGTTGCTGGCAGGAATCGTGGCAGAGGATGAACGGTGATGCAGCTGGGAGCTTCGTGGGGCTTTCACAGCTGCTGTTTCAGCTCAGCCTTTCTTTAAGTGTATTTATATCATTCTAGCAAGGAAAATTACATTTCTTTACAGGTTTAAAAATATATTTCACTGTCTAACAGCATCTGTAATGCATCCCTTTCTGGAGCAGAAGCTGTCAACCTTTTTAAATTTATTTATTTTTTTTCTAATAGGGCATTATCTAGATGTCTTTATCTATTATCTAGATGTCTTTTGAAGCCTAACTTGTTCAGGACTGATTGCTGCTTTGGCTTACTGAGCACCTGCCTGTTTTTCTTGCTTCAAAGGACATTCACCGATAAATAAACAGATGTTTTGAGAAATAATTGCTAACAATAAAGATCCAGATAGAGGCATTCACAGATCACCTCAGCTGAAGGCAATTCTTAGCAATTTCCCCAGGAGTGCTGGGGATGGTTGGTCACTGTGCCCATCTCCTGCAGGTACAAACAGATCCCTCTGCAGTGACACAGAAAGCCTCGGTGGGAGCTGCGAGTCCCGATCCCTGGACTCTCCCAACTCCAGCCCAGGTGAGAGCTGCACAGATTCTTACCTAGGATTTAAAACAGACACAAGTAAATTATTAAAAAAAAATTAATAGTTTCTGTTTGTTTTACTTGCTTTTTTTTTTTTTTAATAGTTTGTTTGTTTTACTTGCCTTTTTTTTTTTATTTATTTTTTATTTTTTTAAATAGTTTGTGTTTGTTTTACAAGTTGCTTTTACTTGTAGAGGATCACAAGGATGAGACCAGCTCTTTGCATTTTCTCTCTTCTCCAGGAAACTCTAACAGGAAGCTGCTGAAAGCTCCATCCACCGGCACCATGTCCTCCTCAGACGATTTTGAGGAAAGAGATTCACTGCAAACCTTTGAAAACGGTGAGCGACCTGGATATCTGACTCAGGAGCTGAACACCGCGCTATCCTGCCCAGTTACCAGTTAATTTTCGTGCTGTTTCTGCAGAAAATGGCTCATCCCAGCAACAATTCAGGAACATCCTCCTCTCCAGCGCGGCGCAGACCCACCGGCTCAGGAAGCTTCGGGGGCCATCCAAGTGCCGGGACTGCGACAACTTCATGGTCAACGGCTTTGAATGCGAGGAGGTGAGAGCTCAGCCTTCATCACAAGCACCTCGTGAGCAGCCTGTGATCATCCCACTGGAGGTCTGAGGGGATGAAAGGCCCCCCTGTAAGGTTTTGTGGTTTTTCTCCTGACACCAGGAACGTTTTTCAGTGCATGGGTACACCGCCAGTTGCCCAAAACAGCCCCCTTGTACCCCAAAAAGGGACTTTGGTAGAGTGGAAGTAGGAAAAGTCCTCCAAGGAGACCTGGACTACAGCTAGAGCATAACTCGGGGGGATTTCTGCTTTTCCAGTGCTACCTGGCTTGCCACAAGAAGTGCCTGGAGAGCCTGCTGATCACCTGCGGCCACAGGAAGCTGCCCAACCGAGTGCCCCTTTTCGGCATCGACTTCACCCAAGTTCCTCGAGACTTCCCCGAGGAGGTCCCCTTCATCGTGGTGAAATGCACGTCGGAGATCGAAGCTCGTGCCCTGGGAGTGCAGGTGAGTTGTTCCCGTGGGTGTTTTGTCTCAGTTGTCACCACCTTCTCCGATCTCTTCTCGCTCCATCCCAAACTCCTGATCTATTCCCTTTTTCCCCAACGCAGGGGATCTATCGGATAAGCGGGTCCAAAGCCCGGGTGGAGAAGCTGTGCCAGGCCTTTGAGAACGGCAGGAGCCTGGTGGAGCTCTCTGAGCACTCCCCCCACGACATCACCGGGGTGCTGAAGCATTTCCTGAAAGAAGTGGGTACCAAACCTCCGCCAGACCACCACGTTCAGCCCTCCACATCCCTCAGCCCCAGGCCAGCAGGATGAAGTGACACAGTTTCCCCCCTCCTCTCGCTGCAGCTTTCGGGACCGGTGCTGCTGTACCAGCTCTACAACAGCCTCATCGCGCTCGCCAAAGAGATTCAAAAACCCGGGGAAGAAAGGACGGACTGCGCCGGCTTCCCTTCAGACCCCATCCAGAGCATGAAGGACCTGCTGAGCAAACTGCCTGGAAGCAACTACAACACCCTGCGGCACCTCATCGCCCACCTGTACAGGTGAGGAGCGTGCTGGGGGCGTTAGGTGCTGACCCCGGGGGGGCCACTGCTGAGACCCCACTGCCAGCTCAGCACCAAAAGCATCCAAGGTGAGCTCCTGGGCTTCCTCAGCCTGGGCTAGAGCCAAGCAGGAGGCTGTGAGGAGGGTAAGAAGTCATTTGTGGGAAGGAGAGACTTGCAGCAATTAGGAGAAAGTCTTAATGACCAAGCTTGGTCATTAAAATACAAGAAAAAAATATAAGCAGCTCCTTGCTGACAATACTCCGTAGTTTAAGTGCAGAGCAAGAGG
Organism: Aythya baeri; assembly: GCA_026413565.1. Lineage (NCBI taxonomy): Eukaryota > Metazoa > Chordata > Aves > Anseriformes > Anatidae > Aythya > Aythya baeri. The sequence continues at coordinate 863,199 of CM048640.1, forward strand.
TCACGTAACGTGAATCAGGGCCCTCTCGTGCAGCTCAGAGCAGGGGTCCCAAGAAAAAAAAACTCTCATTAGAGCTGCCTGGACAGATTTGGGCAACCTTGGGGATTTTTGTCTTGTTTTTGTGCACAGACCAGAGCTCTTTTCCCCTGTAAAGCTAGGGTTTCTCTCTCTACTAGGAGATGTGGGGCTGGTGCATTCCCTCTGTGTACTCAGTATTTTGGGGCTGAGAGCTGGGAAGCCCCTCACAGTCCTGTTTCCCTTCCCCAGGGTGGCAGAGAAATACGAAGAGAACAAGATGTCCCCAAACAACCTGGGCATAGTGTTCGGGCCCACCCTGATCCGGCCAGGCTCGGGGAGCGACGTCTCGATGTCCTGCCTCGTTGACTCCGGGTACCAAGCCCAGATCGTGGAGTTTCTCATCCAGAACTACGAAAGGGTGTTCGGGATGGATGACCTGCCCCCATCCTTATCCCTCAGCTGTGAAAACCCCTCGCAAGAAGCACCGACAGAAAAGGATGAAGGACACCAGAGCCCAAGCGCAGTCCAGAAAATAACCCTAGAGGTAGAGCTGCCAGACGCTGAGCTGGGCTTGCTGACCCTGCTGTAGGGACAGGAAGGCAAACTGGCAGATAAAGAAAACTTTATTCACAGGAAAAAAAAGCTGTTCGCTGTCAGGGAGTTACTCCAAGAGGAAGGAGCAGAGAGCCTGTTGCACATGGAGTGGGAGAACTAGAAAAAAAATATATATATAAGCTAGAGATCACTCATCAGCTTCTCAGCCCACTCTGGACAGTGGGTTTTGCTCCACGGTTTATATCCCAGTCATTCTGAAAATCTGTGGGCTTCTCCATGCTAAATTACTCGGGACACTGCTGTTTCCCTGTGTAAACAGCTCGACAACTTTGGAAGCAGCTACATCAGAGCCAGCAGGTTCCCTGGTGGAACCCAACAGGGCTCTGCTGCATTCCTGATCCCTGGCCATGGATCATTTTTTTTATTATTTTATTTTTCCTGAGGGCTCTGAGTTCTTCCCCAGCTCCATGGCTCTCTCCTCACAACAGTTCACACATACTTCACAGCACTTTAAAAAAAAAAATTGGCATAACACCCCCCCGAGCCAGACATGGCTGTTCTTTCCTTTCCAAGGCTGGTGTGATGAGTGAAAAAAAGAGGAAATTACTTTCCTAAAGTTAAGCCAAAGGGAGTTGAACCCCGGTTTGGGGCTCTCTGCCTCCTGCAAGACAGCCCGTCTGCCACGATCACACCCATGCCAGCCGTGTAGAAACACTGAGGAAGCAGAAACTGGAGTAACCGTGAAGAAAGATGAAAAAAAAATAATAAAAGAAATCACCAACAACCACCAATTCCATCCCTGTGTGCAGAAATCCCACAGGGTTCATAAACATCCACAGAAAGCACTGAGATGTGCACAGCTATTGCCTTGGACTATTTTTAAGGGCATTTTGCAAACGTCCGCAGCGTGACTGAATCCTACAGGTGTCACAAGCCTTTAGGAAGGGGAGTTGCTTCTGAGGGCACTCGTTTTGTGATTAATAAAACCGACTTCTGGAGCCCCTGCCCCAGGTGTCCTGGTCCTTGTGCAAACTCACACTGGTTCCACGCGAGCTCCAGCTCCCAAGCATCCCCGTGTCCTTCCCTCACCCGTCCACATGCATTCGATCATAATTTCCGTGCTATAATTGCTTGGTTTCAGATGTTTCCCCCTTTCTGTCCTGAAATGTGGCACAGGAACCTCAGTCCCAGCACACGACCGCTTTCTGGGCGGGTTTTGTGGCCTGGAGGCTGCTCTTGAACCAAAATATTTTCCTCTGGCCCAGCCCTGGGACCTTCTGCATGCTCCCTCCCTACTCCCCCAAGTGTTATAGATAATCTAAGACAAATCAGGGCATTTTCTACTTAAGTTTTTGCTTCCATTCACTGGGCTATAGCAGCAGTCGGGGTGAAGCGGGAGCTGTCTTCATGTCAAATGAGCGTCCTGTATAAACACTCCTGGCTTTTTCCAACAGAATTTCTCCTCCCAGCACGGTTTAAGCGTGGACAGTGTGTCTGATAACTCGTCTTCCAGGGAAGCCGTCAGTGAGCTGACTCTGGAGGGAGCCCCCAGCCCATTAAGCACGGATGCCCTAGGTAAACGAAGCGGTGGTCTTGGTGCTGGTGTAGGCTGCCTGGTACCATGCTGGCTGTGTCGTGCACCTCCTGCCTCCATGGTACCCAACAGGGGAAGCGTAGCCGGGCCTTTTTCAGCATAATTATTCATCACTGAGTGCAGAATAGCACCACAAAGCTTGCCTGGCAGTGCAAGCACATTTCATTTTCTGGTGCTCACAGGTTTTCTGCCTCAGCTCCCAGCCCCACAGCCAACTGCCAGCTCTGCTGGCTTCGGTGTACCGAGGACAGCTCTAAGAATATAAACCTGATTCATTCCTCGTGCCTCTTCCAAGCGTGCATCTCACATTTCTTCCGATGAACAAAGCTGTTAGAGGGTGGAGTTTTCGCCTCGTGGTGCAGCAGGGCTTTCAGCATCCTTTCTAACAGCAACAGAAATCCTCAGCCAAAACTATTTGCTGCAGTAACCCTGTCTCACTGCTCTAAGATAACTATTTATTTTTGTTGTTGTTCAGAGATGAATACGAGCACTGGCTCCGAGCTGGAGGACCTGGAGGACTCCGTGCAGGAGAAGACCGACAGCGATTCGGACACTGTCGTGGGCACCCAGCCCAGGGGCCATTTCAGTCGGCAGCCTGTGAAATACATCCGTGTGCAGGCAAAAACAAAACCAGTCATTCCCAAGCCTTCCAGTTTGCCCTTGAGGACTACCACATTATCCAGCATGGCCACGGACACCGGTGCAGAAGGCAACGCCACCAAGAGCAGCTCCATGGCAAAGGATGTCCTGGGGGAGAGGACTCGGAGCAGGAACAGCTCGCCCGACACCAGCACGCTCAGGGGCCGCTCAGGAGGCAAACAGCAGCTCAAACACTTTGAGATCACGGAGGAAACCGCCAGGATCATCTCAAAGCTTAAAGCCGACGACACTTCAGCATCCCCAGAAGGTTCTCTGGAGAGCCTGGGGTCTGCTGAGAAAGAAGTGAAACTCAACCCAGAGACGCTGCCGGAGCAAAGCCCCTAAAGGTGACGGCAAAAAGCAGCAGAAAGGGGACTGAAATCCCATGCCACAATTCCTGTGGAAGGATGGAATAGCAGCGGGGTGAGAATAACATCCTAGCAGTTGCATTTACAAAGCAGGCTGGAGAAAAAGGCTTCTGCTGGGAAGTACCTGGAATTTGAGCTGGCCCAGGCTTTGCTTATTTGTCAGCAAACCCACACGAGCCTGGTGTCTCTCTCTGGAACGTGCCCAGTTTAGCACGAAGCACAATAAAGGGAAAGGAAACACAGATTGTCTGGCTGGAAGGATGTAGCCTGGCAGGAGGTAACTGAAATGTAGGACACTGGGCAGAAAACATCCCCAAGTGGCCGCTTTCTGGCAGCTGCAACAAGCACTGATTTTCCTTGGTTTTATTTCGCAGCATTTTTTAGCGTAATGCTAATAAAACAGGGTGCATGGGCAAAGCACATGCACTCCGGATGCCTCCGTTGCTGGAACTTCCACTCGCTGGTCAGCACAAAGACGTTTTATAAAGGGGAAAAGACACTGCCAGGCCCACTTCCCCAAAACATTAACTCTTTCCCTCGAATCATTTCGAGCTTCTGCAGTCCTTGTGATGCTGGTGCTGTCACAGAGGGGCTGAACCCCCAGCAGATGAGAAGATCTTCAGATCAGTCTTAAAAGGAGGTAACCCCGAGGTGCTGGGGCTCCGTCTCACCCCAAGGATCCTTTCTGCCCCCTGCAGCAAATTTTCTGCCCACCAAAATGGGACGGGAGAAATCTCGGTCCTACAGTGCCACCTCGCGACGGCTCATCCTGGGGATAGCTTTGCGCTGTAGGATGGGCCATGCTACAGGTTCCCTCGGCGTTGTGCTGCGTACACAGTGTAAATATAAATACGTTATAAAGTTCTGGGTTTACTCTGGAAAACAACCCTGCACTGGGGTTATTTTCAGTGATAACCACCAGCTGCAAAGACACTAGCACGTGTATGAAAATGTAAGAGCTAAGTGCTAAAAGAAAATATTACACTTTCCCAGCCAGCTGAAGAGGTTGAACAATCCACCTTCCAGGTCTCTTTCATCTCATCAACAGATATGTTTTGGTCTTAACAGAATCGTAAAAGAAATGCTAATTCTTTAGCATCTCTTTCTTCTTCGCATTTGTACAGTTTCGCCTAAAGAGAGTTTGCATCTCTGGAGCAATGTACATTTGTTAATATATTGCTTTGAGTTCTGGCGTACTAAGTTATCTTTTACTGTAGAGCGTCTGTAATAAATGACTGGGTGTTTTATTATGAGCTTATCCTGTGTTTGCTAAATGAACATAGTGAAGGCTTAAGTAAACACTTAGTGGGCTATTATTGTGAGTGCCAGCTGCACTCAGGTCTCTATAAACCAAAGTGTAAATTGCTCACAATAATTCATAATCTGAGGAACCAGCAGAGCCAGAATAGGCTCCCTGGTAAAATGCTAGTTTCCTTTTGAACATTTAAATAGTCAAACAGGAGAGTTGCTCTACAAGGAGAAATGTTCGGGGCTTGTACAGCACTTCTGCCCTCTGCTTTTCCTTCCAGCAGTCCAATGCATACAAAAAGTCTATTAGAAAAAAAACACACACTCACTCTTACCTTGTAGCTCCTCATTACTTGCTGCTTTCTGCAGAGCTGGTAATTTGTTGGGGCTGAGAGCTGCCAAAGCATCGTTTCCAGCCGGAGCTGTACGGCTGCCAGGTCTCACTCACACGGGGAGAGCTTGGACGCAGCAGCAGAAACCTCTCTCCTCCTGCTTAGGATGGGGATTTTCTGTCATCCAGCCACAGCTAACACAGTTTGGTTTGGAAAGTGAAGTGCTGATTTTCAAACAAGCTTGGCAGGGAGGGGAAACATCATTTCCTCATGTTCTCCCCCCTCCTTGACTCTATCTTCACTTCAAAGGAACCTCAGCCACACATACGTATGGCAAGGGACAGGCACCAGTCCTGGGAAATGCTGACAAGGAACCACCTCATCATCTTTTTTCCTCATTCCTACTACAAAGCTGGAGCAGGGAAACTCTTTAAAACCTCCTGTCAGCTCCTAATGTTGCCTGCAGCCAGCTGTTCTCACAGCAGCACCTTGTGGAGCTGCCACATCACAGCATTTGCCATGCAGCTGATAGCATGAAACCAGAGCAATCTTCTCATTTGTTTATTTTTTAATCAGCAAAACCAAACTATTTCAAGCTTTTTTTTTTTTTTTTTTTTTTTTTTTTTTTTTTTTTTTTTTTTTTTTTTTTTTTTTTTTTTTTTTCCCCTCCAACTATTCCATTCCCTCACTGAGCAGGCCAAAGGCCCCAGGACTCCCCAAACAGGGATCGCAGCTGGGCTGCGTATGGTGCCCTCTGAATTCAATTAGGGAAATTGCAGCACCAGTTAATTTTAGGCAGGGAGTGGAGATGCCCTTTTCTAGGAGAAGCCCCTTGGAGTTTGTCATTTGCTAATCACTGAGTGTTTAATTGCGAGCAGGCTACATGAGAGCGCATCTCAAACTCAGCAGATCTCCCCCAGACTTCCTGCCCTCCAATAAAGGAGCTCTTCAACTTACCTTTATCCTTCTGAAAAGCTCAAAGCAAATAAACCTGCAAGTACCACAACTCTTAAGGGTTTTCAGGTTTTTCCAGTGAAGACTGCTGAGGGATTTACCTTTATGGTGTTCCAACAAAGCAAAGGTGAGCAAAGCAACAGGCAGCACCTTTTTTTTTTTAGGGAGCTCAAGGCTTTGGTCCCATTCTTGATCTTCTCTTTTCCTTCTTTAACTATTTCTTCATTTTCCATTTTAATTTTTGTTTGGTGGTGTTGCTTCTCGTTACCTAATTGGAGAGGCTAAATGGAGATTAAAGCACACATATGACATATTTCTTAAAGTTGCCCCCAGCAGGAGAACCTTTGGGAAAAAAAAAAAAAGGAAATAAAAGATAGTTCAGGCCATTTAATTAGCTGAAAAGAGGCTTCCTTCACAGGTGTTACCTTTTGAACCTTGACACTCTGTCACTGTTTGCATGTGTAAGAGTGACCCCAGAGCATGAAGACAGGGCCTGGGGCCTGTTTATGGCCTGAGGCTGTGATGGGGGGAATATGGGTGGTTTGGGGGGTTGCTGCTGGTTTCCCAGAAGCAGTTTTTTTTTGTTTGTTTGTTTTTTCTTCCTCTGGTAGCTTTTATGCTTCACAATCTGTTTTCTAAGGGTAAGAAGTATATCAGCGTTTGATTAACTGGTTACCCTTCTTCAAGTGTAAAATGAGACAGTTTTTGTTTCATTTTAGCCACCCAAACACAAGGTGGTGGGACAAGAAACTGATTTATCAGTTGGGTTCTCCTTGTGGCTCACCTGCTGCCTGCTTTGAGAGGAGTCACTGGGGCATGGGGACTTAAAGCATGCCAAAATTTAGCAGTCTGTGTAGTGTGCATGTGCAATATGCCCTGAGAGCATGCGGAGTGAATGCTTCCAAGAAGATAAACTGTCACTGAATGTTCCTGTGACCAGATAGCAAACGTCTTCCTGCGAATCTGTGAGTCGAGCTGGGGTTGCTGTGTGAAGCTATTTATAAAGCAGCACCTCTGCCGTCTTCCTGAGGCTAGTTCAGACACAACTCGGGGTTGTGTTTGGGGTCTGTTATATTTGGATGGAAGGTTTCATTCCTTTAGGGTGAGAAGCTCTGAAGTTACCCTTGTGCAGGATGCTTCCTTGCCCAGTTGTAGCTAAAGATCAGTGTAGGTTATTCTGGTCTGCCTTGCTGTTCCAGCAGTCGCCAGTAGGTACAAAACTTATTTTTAATTCCTTCTTTGAAGCTGTTTTGTTGTCTTGCATTACAACGGAATGTCTCACGGCAGGAGAGCTGTGTAATTTTTTTTGTTATTTCATGGTGAATGAAATGATTTCTATCTATAGCTTTAACACATCTGGAGTACTGCAGGGTATAAGACATGTCAGCATCACTGCTTTCTTGTTTTATTTTTAAAAGCTGTCTTCCAACAATTAATTAGCAGATTGGATGCAGCAGAGCACTGGGCAGATGAGGTAGTGAAAAGTGAGCTGCTCTGCACCTCTTGCTGGGAGTTCATGCTGCTGGAGACAAACAGCTTTTATTTTCTTCTCTCTCTCCCTCTGCCCCAGGATGTTTTGTGATGTTCTTGCTTTTGTGACTGCCCAGAGTAACAGTACCTATAGCCATGTGGGAGCTGGGAGAGAAAGTAAGCCAGGCATATCTGATCAGCCAGAACTCACCCATCTGAAGTGCAGAAAGCAATTTGCTTTGAGAGCTTCTGCTAAAAGGCGTTGAGACAGCGTGCTTCCATCCCTTCCTTTGTATTGCAGTACAGACATACCTGCAGGCATCACGCATCTTGGGACATTCAAGAAAAGCATGTGCAACAGAAAGCTTAGGATGAGCTAAACCAAATCAATGTCCATCCATCCAAGCCCACAGCTTGTGGCTAGAGTCCTTTCAGGGCACTGGCTGCTTTCCCCTATCATTTATTTTAAAAAAAGACTTGTAGAGCTGTAATTCAAGCCTTGCTTCTACAGTGGGTTTCAGATACTTGGCATCTGAGGCCCTAGAGGCAGTCAGTTCTGTAGGTATCTTATACAACTCTCTTGGAGCCAGTTTATTTCTCAGTATAAATCTATTTAACAGATGGAACCTGTAGGCTTCCTGTGCCCTTTACAAGAACGACTTAGTTCTTGCTGCAAGATAAATGTTCCTTTAACTTTCTTGTTGCTTTTGAAGCCTTCGCAGCAGAAAAAGGCATGGGAGCAAGAATGGAATTAATCTTCCATTAGAAAAGTGCTTAAAAGCTAAAGGCTTCATAAAATCAGAAAAATGCCACCAAAAGTGATCAGGTCAGGATCTGTCCTAATGAAGGCTGCTCTGGGCTGCTAGCAGAGGGAGCTGCTGATTATAGAGCTCCTGATGCATCAACAAAGGGGACTTTGCATCGTAGAATCCACTTTGCTGGTCCTCCACTGCTGAACAACTATTTGTGGGAACCCCATCAAATTAAAATGATCGGTGTTGGGCTCCTTTGCTTACGGTGTTCATTTTCAGGTGTTAGCAGCTGCACTTGCCAAGTCATCTGGGCACCTAAAGGGTCACGAACTTGCACTTTATTTTATTTATAAAAGTAGGGCTGTTGCAATCTGTGTCTGTTACATGACCTCACTCTTGTGGGAACTGATCCTTAAGAAATGCAAGATGCGGTAGCATGGTTCAGTGCATCGACAAGGCAACTGTGGGCATAATTAAATATCCCTGGAGTGATCTGAAACCTTTACTGAACTGGGGAAAAGCCACGTTGCCTTCACCAAGGATCCGTTTTGACCAAGACCACCCCAAAGGCTAGCTCGCAGGAGGAAGTCACACGTCTTTGAAGAGGCGGATTCTTCCTTTCCTTGCTGGGGGTAGTAGCTAAGTGTCAGTCCCTGATGCTCTTGCTTGAGATAAAGCTGCAGTTGTGCTGCATCTGCTTGTTCTCTAGCTGGAGGCTTTTCTGAATTGGTTTTGTGTTTTTTTTTCCTCTCCAGACTTAAGCAGAAAGGCATGTTAAATGCTTTTTATGACTCTCCAGCCATAAGCTGCAGGCATCCGACATGAAACCAAGTGGAGACACGGGGGAAGTGGGTTTTCAGAAATAATCCCTGTAAAAGCAAAGGCTGAGGCATGTGGAGCTGGAGCGCCTGTAAAGTTCCCTGACTCTTCTGGCGAGTGCCAACTAAACCGGGAGGCTTCATCCTGCTGGGTGCCAGCCAAGGTCGGGGTTCAGAGCAAGGCAGGGTGCAGCCTCCTTGCAAGGGGAGACTGAGCTGGGGGCTGCCTGCGTGTGGCTCACGGGAAGGGAATTTCCATCCAGTTCTGTTTTTATTGACAATAGTGCGAAGCGCCAGATGAAATTATCTTTGGGCGAAGATGAGGCCGAGTCCTGCTCCATAAACACAGCATCCTGACTCGATTTTAACCTCGCTGTGGCTTCTAATGATGTGACATCATGCAGGGGCCAAGCTATTCTTTCTCTGAACTGCTGCTTCTGCCTTCAGCGTTGCTTGTCTCTGTGCAGGATAATCTCCTTCTTCCTGTGTGAATTAGGAGGAGCAGCAGCAGAGGGGCCCCTAGACCATCCCGACTCCAAACAAAACACCACTGCAAATAACCCTCTCTTCCCTCCCTGCCCTGGTTTCTCTCCACTGCTGCAGAGCAAATGTTTTCATCTTGGAGAGGGCTCGAACAGGCAGTAACTTGCAGGCAGGAGGAAGCTAGCCCTACGCGCACAAAACCCATTTCCAGGATAGTTACCTGGCGAAGGTAAGAGGGATGTTTTGCCAGGACCCAGGCACATTTGAGAGAATATCCAGGCTGCTCTTTCTCCATCTTGCTTAACAAGGCAAATGTGGCAAGGTCCAACGCTATGTTTTGCTTCGGAGGTCTCCCCATGTAAATTTAAGGTGTTGCCTATGCCATAGAAATGCCCTGATTTGAAATATCAAAACACAGCCAGGGCAAACCTCAGGGAGGTGGAAGGAGGAGGAGAATTTTCCTGGTTCGCTGTGATTCGTCCTGCAGCAATTGGTTGTAAGTGGTTGTGAACTTGCCAGAGTGAAAGAAAATTCCTGGTGTGGGCACTGCTTTTTTTTCCACACCTTTGTTGAAAACTCTTCTTTGATGCTGCAGGCTTGCAACCACAGCTCTGCTCCACCTCAGAGTTGGCAGCATTTCAGCAGCAGTGGGTGTTATGAAATTCCTGCATTTCTAAGGCTGATGCACGCGCTGCTTCCCAGCGAAAGATGTGGCTGTGAGCTGAAGCTGTAGGAACCATGGGGTGGTTTTATTGTACTCCAGGGAGTGCTCCTCACTGAGTTTGGGAATCTCTGGGCCAGTTGGGACTTGGAGGTATTAATTTGAGGAACTGGTTCTCTGCAGAGAGCTGCTGGGGGGGCTGAGGGAAAGGGGGGAATGCTCCTTCCAGGAGGTTTTTAACATTCCAGGGATTCCAGGAGAGGGGTCACAGAAAAGAGGAGGGGAAAAAAACCTTCAGATTGTCATCAACAGGAGCGGTCACAGCTAGGAGGCTCAAAGAAAAAGCTTGGCTTGAAGTCTGTTTGAAAATGCAAAATCTACAAAAAGCAATTAACTCTGCTTTGAAAGACAGAAGTGTAGTAACGGGGAGGGAAACGTCTGACTTCAGAAACGTTTCTCTACCGGTTCTCTGCTGGGCACCAGGATGTGATCGGATCTGCAGGCTGCATCGAGATCAGGTTACTGTGCTCGAGTGGCCTTTCTGCTGGTGGCAAGAGGCTGCACAAGGCTCCGAGAGCCCCTTCTGGATGGGGAAAAACAGGAAAACTCCCAGAGCGATGGGAGGAGAAAGGGGGTTACAGAGGGCCTGGATGTGATGGGTGTCTGGTCTCCTTGGTCCTGCTCGTGCTCACTCCAGCATGTTGTTGCTGGGAGATGCCTGAGCTCAGTCCTGAAGCAGTTGCACAGCTGCAAAAGCTGGCGTGAGGCTTTGAGGTGTGCTTGATTTTGGAGGTAGCAACCTGGAAGGTGAGCTTGTGCAGGGTTTAGTCAGCTAGGTTAGAGACACACAATAAATTTGTCTGTTAAATATCCCCCAAATCTGAAAATAGACTCCCTGTTTTACTGTTATGCAACAACGTTATTTTTTCTTTATAACTAGACAAAAACACTAAAAAAAAAAAAATGCTGTTAAGGTCCGAAATATTCCTTCACCTCCATATGAAAGCAGACACTGTCTGTGACAGGCTTACACAAGCCCTGGCCTGATCCAACCTGGCGTTTCTTGTACCCCCCTTTGTCCTGGATCTGGCGTGTGTGGGGCCAGAACTGCAAACCTGCTCCTGACCCTTTGTCAGTCCTTGGTGCTGCGAACCTGCTGGGTCTGTCTGACGTGCTGGGCTATTGTGGCGGATTGTTGACACTTCAGTTGAAACCAGTTATGCTGGGCCGCTTTCCTGATTGCTCTGGGTGTTTGATTGTTTATGAGAACATCGCCTCCAGAGCGCTCGGTGAGTGCCAGTTTAACCTGAAAGCCTGCTGCCATCCCACTCGGCAGCCGCAGCGCGGGGATTGCGCTGTCTTGATGCCTCTGCTGCTGCCGAAGGGCTGCCCCAAGCTGGGTTCTGCTTCTCTGCTGCTCATTCTCTGTTGTGGCAGGTTGGATCAGAGTCTCAAACCCACTGCTGGCAGCACAAGGGCTGGAGCAGACCAAAGGAAGGGCTGGGGATATGGGGGGGATCCTTTACTCCAGCTTGCACTTGCCTCTTCGGTCTTAAAGCCATCGTGCAACCAAATGGCTAAGAAATGCCTTAGGGGAAGGTGGAGGATCAGCCCTGTGTCACCTCCGCCAGTTCACACAGAATCATAGAAATCATTTGAAATGACTTCTTGTACCCACAATATTGTCGTAAATCCATGAACAAGGGGTCTGGCTACAGTGAGGATTTCTGGCTCCCCGTGTCAGGTCCTGACTTCTCGGTTCCTTGGTTGCTCCCTGCTATGAGAAAGCAAATCTGTTAAAATTCAGCGATTCCAGGACAGGACTCTGGGTCATTCATGCAGCATTCTGCTGCTTCTAAAGTGCACGTAGAAATCCTGTGAGAGGTCCTGTGCCTGGTGCTGTCTTGTGGCTTGTGTTGCCAGTCTGAAGGTGCATCATTTGTAAGCAGGTGGCAATGATCGGTTCCTTCAGGGTCTTTTTGTGGCCTGCATGAGCTTTCTGGCATGATTCTGACCTTTGGTGGCTACAGGGCATAGAGACAGAATGGAAGGGGAGCTTAGGGAGCTTGGTGCCATTTTCAGCTTCTGTAGGGCTCCATAGTTGCCCCTTTGATATCTCAGTCTGCCCCATTCCATCTTTTTCTCTGCTAGTGCTCATACTGACTTGCTTCCACTTCTTGGCTGTCCTCTTCTGTTAATGATTTCTTGGATCCTTGGCCTTATCTCTTTCCCCTTTTGTGTTCAGCTCGCTTTGTAAATCTCTGCCTGCCTTACAAAACCTTACTCGGCTCTGCCAAGCTCTACCATGTATCTGGCTGGCAGTAGATTAGGGTTGAGTTTGGAGATAACATTGTTCCTTGGGGAACAGACGATGGTAGGAGGAGGGTGGGAGAATAGGAAATTGGAGCAGAATGGAAATTGTTGGGGCCTTTTCAAGAGGTGTAAATCAAAATGAGTGTGTTGCAAATCTCGTGTTCTGTTCATAACTTACACAGCTACGGTTTGGTAGCACGAAGTGTGCTGTCTGTGTTTGTATGGCACTTAGGTAAGACAATCTTGGACAGTCCTTGACGTAGTAGGAATGTGAGCACTTTTTCTAGTAGTGGCATTTTTTTACCGAGTTGGGGCAACTTTTCTTCCCCACCCGTGCCTCAGTTTACCTTCTGTCTCGAGACATCTCTTATACCCTACCAAAAAAAAGCTGATGCCCCCGTTCTCATGTTCATCAAGGCTTCCTTTGTGGTGTGAGGCAAGTGTCTGCTGCAGCAGATGTGGGTGACCAGATCCTGCCTAAGCAGCGCGCTGGAGACGCGTTCAGCTGTAGCACGCAATAGCACACAGCATAGCTGTGCTACGAGAACAAGACTTTGTGGTTTGGAGGCAACGCATCGTCCCAGGAACACACCTGGTTGTTCATCTGCCATCCTGCAGCGCTGCAAAGGTTTTGGGGCAGTGGGCAAGGGGAGAACAGGACCAGAGGGTGCCCGTTCCCACACCTCGCTGCTCCTCCTGCCAGCAGCGGAGCTGCCCCACCAGGCTGATGGCAGCATTTCGGAGCAGACTCGTTCCAACCAGCCCCGGGCCAGCTCCTCCAGAACCGGAGGTGCTTGGAAAATGCCTCTGAGAGGCGAAAAGGACTCGGGTTACAGCTGCGGGGTGGATCGGGGCTCCCGCAAGGGCCCGCCTAGGGGAGGACCCAAGGAGGGACGGGCTCGCAGAGCTTTCGCAAACTTGCCTTGAGAAGCCCGTGGTTCGCAGCCCATCACGGAGCGAGCTTTGCCTGAAACTTTGCTTGGAAGGCACTTGGCTCTTTGTGGCTTGGGAAGCACCTCTGTCCTCCCGAGATGGGGATCTCCTTGCTGAAGAGCTGGCCTGGTTTCCTGTGGTGGGGGGACCAATGCTAAATGTCAGGTTTGGATGCGGTGGTTGTGCTTCCAGGTAAGAATGCTCTTCTTTAGAGTAAAACCTTGTGCTGTTTATGGCTTAAATGACAACAACAACAACAAAAAAAGCAGTGGTTTGAACATTTGGCCACAGAAATTTACATGCAGTGGACACGGATAGAAACAAATTGGATTAGAGTCCCTGTAAGCTGACTTCTCTATCCATTGTTCTGTTTTAATCAACACTAATTGTGTTTTTTTGGGGGGAGGAGGGGACGTAAAACCAGCCATTCATTCCTGTTCGTTTCCACGCTGCGATCGATGGCTGGTGGCTTGTTCCCAAATGCTAAACGTCCTCCCAGGTCTTGAGGAGCTGAGCAGCATTTTCCACTTGTGCAAGCAGGAGGAAACGGAGAAGGGAGGACGCTTGCACCTTTACTTTCTGTGTAAAAACTCTGAGTTTTACTGTGAATCCAGAGCAGTGATTACCTGAGTTAGAAGGGGGAGAGCGCGCGTGTGTGTGTAAAACTCAGGAAGGGAGAAAAAGGCATTTTGCACTCATTTTGTGTGCTCACACAGCAGTGGTTTCTACCAAGGACTGCCTGCAGAGCCAGACTCGGTGCGAAGGGGGAGAGACTTGAGCCGAGTTTGAAGCAGTGTGGTTAGAGCAGAGGACAGGTCTGTGCATTGCTCAAAGGGCCGCTGTAGTTGTTGCAGCGTGTAGCCAGCGTTTTGTTTTACCAAGTCAGCAGTACTGCTAGGGGAAAATCTTGTAGGATCCCGTTAAAGAGTGTAAGGCCACAGATGGGGGTTGCTTGGACACTGAACAATAGGCTCCTCCAGCTCCTTTGTGCATCATGGCCCCAGCCTGCCTTTCTGTCTGTTTGCTGCTGTGGGCAGGGTGTTTCTTTCCCCTGGCCTGCTAAATTCTGATTTGCAGCATTGTCTGCTCTTGCTGCCAAGCTCCAAGGGCAGCTTTCTAATTGCAGAGTGGCAATGAGCTGGTGTGCCAGCTCCCAGGGCCTGCCACAGGCATTTACCTGTCATTTACCCCACCCAGCTCGTGGAATTGCACGGGTCCAGCTCGTGACCTCACCACCTTTCAGAGGGATCGCAGCTCTCCGGCTTCTTGCTGTGCTCCAGCTGGGTCTTGCCTACAGAAGCAGTTCAGAAACTGTCATTAGGATTGGGAACTTTCTACACTGCTGCTTTACACATGCAGAGCACAGCTCCTTTGTGGGTTTGTGCAGCTCTGTAGTCCCCTCCCCCTGTCTGTGTACCACTGAAGTACTTGTGCAACGCTGTGAAAAAAAAGTTCACAATTTGGGAGCGAGCACTCAGGAAGCTGGCGGGGCACATCATAGCTGCTGAACTTCTTTTTGCAACAAAATCAGGTTGGTTTCTGTAACATAGTGGCAACTAAAGGTAGTTTAATCTGGATTTAATCTGGTTTAAAGGTAGTTTAATCTGGATTTCATTTGTTTTAGTGTCTGCTCAGAAATCACTGAGGAAAACCCTAGATCCATCGCCATGTTATTTCACTTTGATATTGCAAAGGCTTCTTAAAGTTAACTATGGTATGAGCTGTCTTTGTGCTACAGCGTGCACAGGCAAGCGCCTGTGCCATGATGATCTTCAGACTCGTGTCCTGAGGGAGGGAGCATTTAACACTGCTCCCCAGCAGAAATATGAATGGGATTAAAGGGCCCTTGAAACTTGCTCCCTGCTTACGTGGGTGGATAGCGTATGGGGCGCTTTGAACTTTGATGCCACTTCAGGTTCTTCCAGCCTTCCTCCCTGGGCAATCCTTGTACGTAATCTTAAAAACAAAGTGATTTATCTGAATTCAGCAGCGGTTTCCTTTTTGGTTTGGGGTTTGTGCTTTCAAAACTGTTTTTGCAATAAGAACGGCCTAGCCCTGGATTTCACCTAGATGATTTCCACGTGGAGATGTGGTCGGTGCCTCCCCAGATACACCCTGCACAGGTGGTCATCTACTTGCCTGTGATTCACCGTGGTTGTGTTCATCCTGTTCTGAAGCTTTCCTCCCTTCCTCATTCTTCCATCGCTTTCTGCTGTTGAAACCCAAACCCTTACCAGTGATCTGCCAAGTCTCCACGTGGTATCTCGGCAGAACCGACTTGGTTGCTTTCACCCCCCTGTGCTGAGCTTGGACCACGCTGCTCTCCCAACCAGCCCAGCAGCTTGACATCTACAGCCACCATTACCTGAAAGGAGAAGGATGGAATTACTTTACTGTGCCCCAAGTGGCCCATGGGATCGGTTGATTTCTCTTCATCCTTTTTCCTCACCAGCATTTATAAAGATATTTCCCTATTCAGCAGCAGAGATGGGATTTTTAAGCAGAGTTGTGCTTTTTTTGTTCCCATCTCATGGCAGATGTGAAGCAGGCTGATGAGGAGCCCACCAGGCAGTGGAGATCAGAAGTTTAGGAGCACGGCAGGCTTTCCAGACCCAGCCGTCCTGTTTGCACAGCTCGGTGGTGTGCGCAGGCAGGGCTGGGTGCGGTGTGGGTGATAATGAGCCAGCCTGCCCGCGATTACCTCTCCTCCCTGGTACCAGCGACAGCGTTGCTGTTGTGCCAGGAGCTGCTGCTGAAGCGTCCAGGAACACAGGGAGATCGCTGCCAAGAGAGCAGAGGAAGATGTAATTAAGACTCCTGAACTCTGTTGCGGGTTCAGGATGATTAAAATGAATTGTAAGTTGGTAACTGTGTGGTTTTTTTTCCCCTGTCTGGAGAGGATAGCGCTCTTGCTGCATGGTCTCAGGCTTTCTCTAAAATGAGAGCGGCGGCTGAGCTCACGAGAGGACAGGAACCAGTGACTTCATGAGCAGAGCTCAGGAGGGTAAGGAAAAACGATGTCACTTTTCAGCACTTCGCGGTGCTGGGAGGAAGGAGGCTGCAGGCTGGGTCTGCCCTTCCCAGCAGGGACTGCAGCCAGCCCTGACTTGAGATTTCCAAGCCCTTGGTTAGGAAAGGAACACGAATATCTGCTGTGGGATGTAATGCTTGGGCTTCTCATCCCTTGGGTTGGTTCACAGTGCTGCGTTCGTCGCTTTTTTTCCCACAGACAGGCAAAGATGTGTCAATTACCAGGTTTAAATTCTGACCCTAAAGCTGTAATGTAAAGCATCTTTCAGCTTAACGTGCTGCCTCGTGTTTGGTTGCCCACAGGACAGGAAGTTAAAATGTCAGAGAGGCGCGTGGGCTTAGAAAATTAAGACTTATTGTCATGGTCCAGACAAATGGCTTGCCTGCTCTTGCTCTCAGCAATGCCCGGTGCTTCAGAGAAACATGGAAAGCCCTTCCTGAGACTTGCACATCTCTTCCTATCAAATTGTCACCAAGTATAATGAGTCCTGAATTGCAGCCTTGTTCCAGACCTGGAAGGGAGTTGCTTCCTGCACAGGTGACTTGCTGGTTGGTGTTTGGAAGCGTGGGATGCTGACCCACATACTGGTGTGTAGCCTCGAAGTGCTGCAGCTCTTCCTGACGATCCAGCTCATCAAGACCCAGCAGTACACGCAGGCTTCTTGCTGTCACTGACTTCCTTAGGCCCGGCTCTAGGTACTTTTCCACTTGGTTCTGACTTTGGAGAGAGCTCATCTGGTCTGGAAGGACCAGCAAATGCTGTGTGTAGTGGTCTTCAGGAGCAACGGTGAGGTTATATCAGCCCTGAAGCACTAAAGCTACCCCAGGCGAGATGAGATGCGTGCTTCCTGAACCAGAAGCAGCAGTCCTGGGGACTGCAACAGCTGCAGGGGCTCATTCTCCATCAGAGTTTTTTAGCGATTGACTGATAAACCTCCTTTGCTGCTGCTTTGTTTGCACATTTCTGAAGCGGGACATCTGGGACAACAAAAATAGTTTTGTCTGTCACCCCTGCGAGGCTGCGTGGGGCAGGCAGGGAGAATCTCTTATCAGATCTGGCAGGCATCTGCCGGGAGCGTTCAAGGTTTCGCTGCATCCTCAGCATGGCTTTGAGGACAGATGAGGATCCAGCTCAGGAGACGTGTAATTTTTTCTCTCTTACAGAATGTTTTCTTGTATTTGAGGCTGTTTCTGTGTGCGTCAAGGGCACTAAAGCGATGCTCAGCATCCCCTGGGCTGGTAAGAATTGTGTGGGCACGACGAGCTAACGATACTCTGCTCCCTCCTCAGGACAGCAGCGATGAAGCACTGCTTTTACAATGAGACGGTGGGGTTCTTCTACAACAACAGCCGCAAGGAGCTGACCACATACTGGAGGACGAAGGACGTCCTGGTGGTTGCCCTGGGCCTGACGGTGAGCGTCATCGTGCTGCTGACCAACCTGCTGGTCATCACCGCCATCATCATCAACCGCCGCTTCCACTACCCCATCTACTACCTGCTGGGCAACTTGGCAGCTGCCGACCTCTTCGCTGGCATCGCCTACATGTTCCTCATGTTCCACACGGGGCCCAGGACCGCGGAGCTCTCCCTGAAGACCTGGTTCATCCGTCAGAGCCTGCTGGACACCAGCCTGACCGCCTCCGTGGTGAACCTGCTGGCAATCGCGGTGGAGAGGCACCAGACTGTTTTCACCATGCAGCTGCACAGCAAGATGTCCAACCAGCGCGTGATGATCCTCATCTTCTGCATCTGGGTCACGGCCCTGCTGCTGGGGCTCATCCCGTCCTACGGCTGGCACTGCCTCTGTGCCCTGGAGAAGTGCTCCAGCATGGCGCCGCTCTACAGCAGGAGCTACCTGACCTTCTGGGCCATCTCCAACCTGGTCATCTTCCTCATCATGGTGGTCGTGTACACGCACATCTTCATCTACGTGAAGAGGAAGATGACGCGGATGTCCAAGCACACCAGCTTCCACCCCCGCTACAAGGAGACCATGATCAGCCTCGTCAAGACGGTCACGATTATCCTAAGTAAGTCCCCTTGCTCGAGTCGAAGCCCTGATGCTCCATCCTGGGTTTTGTGGGGCTGCAGGTGAACGTGCTTGGGTCAGGGGGGGCTGGGAATTGCCTCTCTGCTTCTCTGAAGCTGCTGGGGTGCTGGTTGGGTTTGGCTGCTGGGTAATTCAATGGTTTTGGGACTGAATTTTGTGCGAGCCGTGGTCGGGGCAGGCAGGCAGAGAGAATGCAAGCTCCCAAATCCCTTCTCTGGCTAGCAGAGAGAAAAGGGGCTGTTACTGATGTCATTTTTGTAATATCTGACTACATTCATGTGCTTTAGGCAAGCAAAAAGCCCTCTGCTCTTCCACGGAGTAAGCACACAACAGTTGCATGGCACTAGAGCCCATAGACAGCCCTTATCAAGAAGGATTCATCCTTTAGAGGATGGAAGGAGGTTTGGGGCAGACATCACAAGGTGACGGGGAAGACAATGAGGGAGTTCTGTCCAAATTCCTCCGACTGTTTACTGGAACAAAGCACTAAACTTTGCTCCGATTTTTTTTTTTTTTTAAGCAGCTAGTGCTGGGTCTGTCTGCTCTGGTAAATAAATTACTGGGATGTCTCAGCTCCTGGTCCGAGCAGAGTCTCCAGCAGAGCGCTAAGTGCCTGCGAGTTAGCCCGGCTGGGTTCAGTTTGTAGTGCAAATAGGAGCAGATCAGTGACTGGAAGTGGTTGGCACTGAGGCTCTGCCTCTCCAAGCTATTTAACATCCTCCAGATACCTGACCTTATGCGGGTATGTTCCGCACGGTGCTGTGCGTCTTGGTAGCCAGGCTACCGAGATGAATGGGTAAATGCTGCTTCCAAACACCATTCTGTGCATTTTGTCTCTGTGTAAGTTGTGCAGAGGCTTCTGTCTGCAATCCCCAGACAGCAGCGAGCATGTGGGTGTCTCTGAAGGACACCTCTGAGGAATACTAGAGATCTAACAAGGCAGGCTGGCATGCCCGTGAGCTGATCAGCAGATCACGGCGTTTTAAAATCTGTTTTACTGGGCTAGCGATGTTCCTTTAGAGCAAAATAAAGCAACACATTTGGATTTTCTGCAACCCTGCTCGACTCTGGGCTTATGGTCACAACCCCCTGGCTTGTAAATCTTGCCTGATAAGTGCAGAATTTGCTCAGTCAGGGAAACCTCGGAGCTGCAAACAAAGACTACTCCCTTGCAAACTCCTGCTGGCAGCGTCGGGCTCGGCAGTGGGGGGAGCAGAGAGGAGCAGCCTCTGCTGCTCGGTGCGTCCCTGCTCGGGGGCACTCTGCTGCTTCCTGCGTCCTGTTGTAACTTGCAGGCACCGAAACTGGGGGGGGTTGTGCCTGTTCCTGCCTTCTGCAGGATGCCTCCTTGCCTGCCTTACGATCTCGCCATCTCTTGTGCGCAGCTGGGAGCTCTGGCTGCCTCGGAGCTGATCAGATGCAGTGTAGAGGGGCTAAAGAAGAATTTGCTTTTTATTTTTCTGCAATCCAGAGCAGAAGGGAAAGCTTTGTTTCCTCCGTTTCTTCCTGAAAAGTATCCAAGGGGTCATCCCATGGTAACAGCAGGACTACTTAATTTTATGGCACTTCAGTCTCCTCTGGAAGAGGGTTGGCAGGGTGGGAGTGCTGGGCTACAAGGAAAAATGCAATTCGTGCTTGGTGCATCGCCTTGTTTTGGGATATCCCGTTCCTCTTATTGTCCCCACTCCTGGCTTGGCTTGCCTGCCTTTGTCTTCTCCCTCGAGTGAGTAAAGCTTGGGTCACAGGAGGCTTGGAAAAGCTGCTGTGGTTTCACGAGGAATTTGGTGGCTGGGGCTGGACAGAGTGGGGAGGAAACTCATGTGGAAAGTTGAGGGAGAGCGAGGAGCTCCTCGGGCCTCTAGGACTCCCGTAACCCGAGGGCTTTTTCCCTTTCCTGCAGTGTTGGAAGGAAGTGACTGTTTCATACAGGTCACTCGCACGGGTAGGAACAAGAGGAGGAATTCCCCAACCCAGGGCCAACACCTTCCAGCTCAGCCCCGGCGTGTGCTTGTGACTGCAGAGGGTTTTTTCCCCTCTCCCCGTGAAAGCCCTGGTGTAATTCCTTCTCCACCCTAGTTCCCTGGCCTTCTGCAAACTTGGACTCTGCTCAGAGGAATGCTTTGCGCCTTATGCATCAGAGGGTGTAGCTGCTGGTGAGCGTGGAGGAAGCCGAGGGTGCGGTGTGGAGGCTGCATGCCTCCTCCATGCAAGGCAAAGTACCCGCAGCGCAGAAATCCTGCAGGTCCTGGGCACTCAGAAGCCGGTCCCTAGAAATCAATAAGAAGTTCAAGGTACATCTGGAAGGTGGTAGAGAGTTTCCCACAGGCTGGTTGAGCGGGACGGGATCCCCTGATGAGTAAACTTACGGGGCTGAGTTGCTGTGACCATGCTGAGGGGATTATTAAGAGTTCAGACTTCTTTTTGGCATGCTTTAGTTTCCATTAAGGAGCAAAGCAAGCAGCTGAAACTTTCTAGGTACTCCTTTTTCCCCTTTCCATCTTTAAGATTCACATCTTTAATATTCGCCTGGCTTTACTTAGTGCTGCTGGGAGCCGGTCTCTCCGGAGAATCTGGCTTTCATTGCAGATGCTGAAAACCTGGCCAAAAAAGAAAGTTGCATCACAAAACAAGCAGGTCCCTTTCCTGCGGATTGACTCGATTTAAAGGAGAAGCGTTGGACCTTCCTTCGTGACAGCCAGGCATCTATTTTACAGCTTTGCTAATTTTAAAGGGGGCAAAGCAGAGTGCTGGCCGCAAGTGCAGGGAAAGAACTGCCTGGCCCAGATGTGGTGGCTGCTGTGCTGACCTTCTGGGAGCACAGTTTGCTTAAATAAAATGGGTTGCAGGATGCAGTTGCCTATAATCAGCCCCAAACACTTCAAGAAACCCTGGAGATCCTTTACGTGTGCTCCCCTGGCTCTTCCCCAGTGCGGCGTTTCGTTTAATGACAGCTTTGAATTCAGCCTCTCGTTTTGGTGCGACTCCTCTGGCTGGTGTTCTTTCCCGTCTCAGATGTTTTCCAGTAAAGGGTGTAGTTGTGAAGTTCTCGGCAAGCCTGGCTCCCTTCCACCCCTTCCCAGGAGACGCAGCAGGGTGCAGCTCCCGTGCTTCAAACTTCTGCATGAGCTCCCGGCGCGCTGCTGCTGGGCGAGTGCTCCATTTACGTCAGCCTGAGAGTTAAAACCGCGACCGTAAAAAGGGATTTAGGAGCTGCGGGGCACCTCCCACTCCATGCAAAACAGCAATTAGCCCAAGAGCTGGGCAGGTGGTGGCAAGAACAGACTGAACCAGTGGTGGAGTCCATCCGGCTCAGCCCTTGCGTTGGCCAGCCCATCGCTCGGCTGTGTGTGTGGTTGTGCAAGGTGGACTCCATCGTGCTGCCCCAGTGTTGGTCACAGCTCTTCCAAAATCCCCATAAGCTGCAGGGACAGTGAGGATGACTCCGTTCAATTTGTATTCCTCTGGCTCTTCCCTTAACTAATGGGAGAAGAAGGGGAGGCTCTTGGTATGAAGCATTTTGTTTTCCCCAGCTAGGCATGCTGAAGCCTTCCTTCCCAGGACATGTCTGAGCATTGCTTGCTGATAGGAAGTAGAAATTAATTTTCCTCCTTTTGCTTCCCTGTGGTAGTGCTTTTCTTTGATTTTTAAGCTGTTCCTATCTCAAACCTGCAAGTTTTTTCCAATTTCCTCCTTATTTTCTTCCACCTCCCTCCTGCTGAGGAGGGGGAGTGGGGGAGCAGCTGTGTGGGACTTGGCTGCCCATCGGTGTTAAACCACAGCAGCACTTCATCTCCACTTTGTAAAAGCAGTGAGGGGAGAGGTAAGTCAAGCTACTTGGAAATGTTTGTGAATGAACAGGGTGGAGGAAAGGGGGGGAAGAAAAGGCAACGTCTCCATTTTCAGTAGTTTGTGGCAGAATCCTCAGGCTTCCTCCCAAGCACGAAGCAAAAATTTAGAGGGGAAAACTGGTGTTCTCCCTGTTTAATTTTTCCACTACGTAAAACACCAGTTGAGCATCCCTGTGGTGAGTGACTGGGCAGGGCCAGGAACCTGCTTTTTTTTCTCTAACAGGGGTTCTTCTCTTCCCAGGTGCTTTTGTTATCTGCTGGACTCCAGGACAAGTTGTGCTCCTGCTGGATGGCTTGGGCTGCAAGAGCTGCAATGTTCTAGCGGTGGAGAAATACGTCCTTTTGCTGGCAGAGATCAACTCGTTGATAAACGCTATTGTCTACTCTTATAGGGACAACGAGATGCGTAGCACGTTCCGGAGGATCCTCTGCTTCATCTGTTACAGGAATTCCAAATACACACCCACGGTGGTGAAGTTAAACACCACAGACCGCAGAACACTTTCTCAGAACGGGCACTTTACCGTGGACTCCTCTATTTAGCTCTTCAGCATCGCTGCTCTGTGGTGGCCACTTTCTGGATTTAAAAAAAAAAAAAAAAGAGCAGAGGCTAAGAGCAACCTGCTTCGAAAGCAGTAGAGACCTCTCTGTTGTGCTCAAGCATAAATGTTTCTATAGAATGCTTGTCATCGATAAAGGACGAGGTGCTTTTAAGGAACTGCTGAATGGTGCGTTGTTTAGGACAAACGTACTTTGAGTAGTATTGTTATTAAAGACTGCTATTTCTAAAGCAAGGTTGATTTAATTTAGCAGCCTCTAGAAGCATGCTGTATGCAACGGGAATCTCGTGTGATCTCTCCGCAAGGAAAGTATTCTCTTGGTACTTCAGTATTACTGCCTTCAGAAATAGTCATTCCGGTGGTAGCGTGCTCCAAAGACCCAAAGCCCTTCAGTTTTACTCATCGCTTCCTAAACAGAGCTGCCTAGTGTTTCCCAAGAGGGTCTTATTCGGGTTGTGTTCCACACTTTTCAGGAGTCGTATTCTTCTTAAAGCCTCTTCAGAGAGGAATCTGTTTGAATTGCTTCCTGAGAAGCAGATTCCTGCTTTCCGAAGTGTCTGTTACCGAATTTCAAAGTATTCTGGGCTGCTGGAGGATGTCTTAAGAGCACCTAATTCCTCCCTAAAATGGAGAGTGGTGCTGTAACTAACTGCAGTTGTGTTTGTGTTCTGCTAAGTGATACCATGTGGTATGCACAAGTTCATTGCCTATTCATAAATGTGGAGTGAGTCATGTTCCCATTAAGCCATCTTTCTACTCACTGAAAGCCCTTTGGGACAGGTTTAGGTTAGATTCCAAGGCAATCAGTATTTTTGCCTTAGGCTTTCATGTGCAGTTTGTACCTTAATATTCAACTGTGCCAATAATGTGTTAAGTCTGTTCAAATGTAGTCTTTCTCTCAGCAAAGCACCGTAAGAAGTTAGCAGTATTATTTAATATCAGTGCGAGTAGGATCTAGTTTTCTGAGCAAATCCATTTGCTGCATCTGACACGCGATGTCCCTCTTGTGAGGCCACGAAGAGCAGATGCTCTGCTGGCAGAAGAATATTCGTGGCCAAGGAACTGTAAATGCTTTTTGCAGGTTTCCCTCACCTTCACCCGGTTAAATTTTTAATGGTGTGAATGTGCCTGCATCAGTCCAAAATCTAGAGTCATGGGTTTTTGTGAGAGCGGAGAGGCTAACAGAAGGCAGTCTCTTTGAGTATTTGTGTTGAAGTCTAAACTTGGAGTTTCAGGGTTTTTTAATAAAATGGCCTGGTTCTGTTAGATGACCAGCTTCCTGATTGATCACCCCAGGTGACTTGGCAGAGAAGACAACGTACTGGAGGGATTGTTGTTCAAATGCGCATGTATGGACTTTATAGCAGAACATGGTCAGGAAAGTGACTGTGTTAAGGCGACACACTCTTGGATCGATGAAAACAGCCTTGGAATATGGTTTTGTGTCCCAGAGACTCTTTGAATAAATACTTTGTCCTGGGTTTTAGAAACAAGACTTGGAATTTTTCCCTATTTCCCCTGCCTCCTCCCCTCCTCTCCCCCCTAAAGCCCTGGCTCTGGGAAAAGTGCCCTTCTCCAGTTTTGTGTTGTGATGCTGGAAGGGACAAATACCAACCTTGATGCTTGCATGCACTGTAAGGTGCTGTGTGGGGGACTGCCCTGCCACTGCTCTGCCTTCTAGGTGGGCAGCAGGGCACTGCTTGAGTGTCTTGAGGCTTCATAGCCTCCAGAAGGTGTCTGGAGATGTTATAGCCTCCAGAAAGAGACCAGGAAGAGAACTGGAGGAAGTAACTGTAGCCAGAGCAGAGGGTAAGACTACAGTCTTGGTCCTCTGTTTACAAATACCAGGCTTGTCTCGTTTTTAGAAAATGACTCACCATTAAAGTATACAAGGCACCAGGGCTAAGAGAATAGATAATGGTTTTTATTGCCAAATAATTCTAGCTTCCTTTTCCTTGGAAAAGATTGATTTGGGATATCAGGCTGTGTGTACGTGCTGCAGGTGGTCAATCTGCAGGAGCTGGAGGAAGACTAAATAGTGAAACACCTGGAAAGTTGTTACTGGGAGTGAAGCTGGGATGGAACAAACTTAGACGTTTTCTCTCTGTTTCTCTGAACATCCCCAAAGCAGGAAGTGCGTGAGTCCTACTTCATGCAAAGATAATTTTTCAAATAAATACATGTCGAGCTGCTGCTGCTCCTTAACAAAGGAAAGGGGGTGGGGAGGAGAATGACTGTATGTGGGGTTAGTACTAGTCTGAACTGTAAAATGGGATTGAATTTAGTTGTGAATGAAATCTTTGTAGTGGGTGAGATGACACTTGGCTCCCAAAAGCACTGCAATTGGCTTTTATGCCCAATTGGGCCTCTAATGGGCTGCACATGTTTTTCCCTGAGGGCTTTGCTAACTAGCCTTACCTCACCCTTCTGCTGGCTGGCTGCTGAGCTGTGTTCCAGCGACGTGATCCCACTCTGACAAGTGCTTTCATGCAGGTACCCTCAACACAGGCAGACGTGATTGCTGATGACTGACTCCTGATGCTTTATGATCACCATATAGAGGGGATCATATTTTTTTCCCCCAATATTTTAAATGGCTTATTTGAATTTAGCCTGATGGCCCTACTGGTGTAAGTACTAAACTCTATGCAAAGCTGGAAAGCGTATCAAGGATTTGACCAGGCTGTACCAAGCAAAACCCAGGCAAGGTCAATGCTTTTTGTATAAAAAGTCTGATTAATAATGAAAACTGAATGTATCAGTGCAGCTTGTGCTCTAGCAGTCTTCAAAATGCATGTTTTCAGAAAGGTGAATAGAAACTCGTGAGTGTAAGGAAGAAAAAAGTCCCAAACTTTTATTGGAGCTTGCTCCTGAGTGATGGCTGCTGTGCATCAGGAATGGAGATGAAATTCTTGGAGATTGCTCTTCCTGGGTGACTTGGGACCCTTTGATTTCCAGTTGTTTCCAGCTGGCTGCAATAGACAAGAGAGCAGGGAATCAGGAAGCGTAGAAGCTAGCCTGGAGAATGCTGTTTTCAGTGCGATTTTGGAAAGAAATGGTGACTGCATGAAACAGAAATGATGGAAGGATTTTAACAGCCCTCCCAGCAATGAAGATGGGGGAGGCAAGAATGGGAGCTATGAATGGTGCATAAAGAACTTGCAGGGCAGAACAGGGAGGTTTAAGCTTTTCAGTGTTGTGACGACTTCTCATCCTAGTTTTGTTTTGAAACACACAGCCTGGCTTAACTCTATGGAGGCAGGAATCACGCTGCTGTGTTTCCTGCTCGCTGTTTTGTGTCCTAAACAAGAAGCTGCAGGAAAGGGTGTGGTGCTACTGATTACACGTTAATTTTCCAAACCTGCTTGGAAGACCTGAAGTATAACTCTGTCACTGAGAAAGGAAGGAGCTGGTTGCTGCCATATTTATGGGGTAGCTCACTCGTAAAGGCATGATCCCCAGCCTTTGGTATATCTATCTTAAATGTGATTATATCTACCTTAAATTAGCTATCTTAATACCTCTCGTGTTCAGGTAGAGAAGCTTCCTCCCCCTTTTCTTTTTAAATCACAGTATGAAACTGCCTTTTAAGGTTCATTGCTGGTTTCACCGCTTTTTTTAAAGAGGAAATCTCCCTGGAGGCTGAAATTAGCATTTTTATTTTATTTTTTTTGTCAGCCATGTGATTGTTCTAGGCTTGCTTTGCATTGGGTGGGAGGAAGGAAGGGACACCTAGGAACTATTTGAAAGGGATCGAATGTGGGACAAGTGGGAACACACAACTTGATCAAAGATGGGCCGTACGGCTCCAGGAATGAGAGGTCATGCCTTGCTGACTGGTTGAAATTCCTGAAGCAAGCTGCTGCCAAAAGTAATACAGATTTTGGTGCGTGTTTTTGGGGAGGGTAACGCTGGGGACTAATACTGTAGGGACTGATAGACTTTGAAAAATTTTATTTATTTTTTTTGGGGGGGGGGAATGCCTCCAAGAAGGAGGAAGACAGAAAAAAAGAGGGAAAGTAAGATCAATAAGGGGAAGCTGGTGATGGTGTGTTTTTCTTTGCTTTTAAAGGTTCAGTTCTTCCTGACCTACTGAGACATGGAAAATGGAAAATCAAACGTGCTGATGCACTTCTGCATTGGCCATGCTTACGGTTAAGCTTTCTGGAATCAGTTGGGCTCTTCTGGGTCTTGGATAATATTGGAATACCAGGGATAAGGGGTTATTTTTAATGTGCAAGGATGGCTGGTGTGATACCTGTGGCCCCTGGTCTGCTTTGGTTTGCTTTGTGCTCCCCAGGCTGAGGACAGCAAGCACCTGGAAGCTCACGGGGTGAATAATCCTTCCTGGCTTGGATGCACGATAATACAGGTGGGAAGTGAAGCCTGCTTCCTTTCTGCAGTGGAAGGCGTGTGTAGCTGAGAAAATTTAGGAAAGAAAGGTCACAACGATGGTGTAATTCCTTCCCAGGGTGTTTCTGTGAAAGCTTTTCTAGGAAAAGCATGGTGCTTTGCAGCAGTAGCTTGGTTTTGTGAATCTGTACTCCTGAACAATATGAGCAGAAAGTGAGAAGAGCCCACGTTTCACCTTGTCTGAAGGCTGTTACAGCTCAGTCCAGCTTCAAACTGAGCTTCTGGAGGATGATGCTACCTTTCTAACTGGTCTTTACCAAGTTTTGTCCTTAGGCTGTGGCTGTCGCAGAGAATATCAAGTACATCGTGACAGCGAGAGGTAAGTCTCCAAGTCATCACGCTTCAGTGCTAGCTTGAGATGTTCCCTAAATTTAGGATAAGTAGTCCTGGGGATAGTCACCATGCTGCAGTTCCAGTCAATTGATCGGGCTTGATATTTTTGCATGCTCAGCAGCTCTGAAAATGAGGCTGCTTTTCAGAGTCCCTAGCTGTTCTGTGGTTATTAAAGTTGATAATCTGATGTGAATGTCAACCTCGTATCCTTTAGCCAGTTATTTTCAGAGTTCTTGGCATGAGTGTATTTCCTTTGACTACTGGGATGTTCCAGGGAAATTCAGTGTTTCTAGCTGATGCTGTAAATATTCCTGCACAATGAGTACTTCTGGACCTGTTGCTGTTATTGTAGGATTTTTTGGATATAATCCTCTCAAAGGTGAGTGCACCATTCAAGCTGAATGATCCCCAAATTGTGTTCTCTGTGCGTACTGCACCCAGCACGGCCTGCCCTTTCGCCTGGCAGGATGATCAGAAAGTTTAGGGTGAACAGAGCAAGGTCACAGCAGGTCCCAGAAGGAAGAGGTAAGGAGGAGCTCTGATTCACATGTGTTCCCCAGCAGGGAAAATAAAGCTGTCCTTTAGTTGTTCACACCCACTGGCTGATAAATCTTGTGTCAGAGTCTCCTCAGCAATGGTGACAGGGCACTCAGCTGACTCCTGCTTGGCTTGCACCCAAAAAAGAGCATTTGGTTGTGTTGTGCTGCCCCTTCTCGTGCTAGAACCAGCCTTACCCCTCAAGCATTTATCTGCTCACTGAAATCAAGGAATACACAAATCACGCCTAGGATTTCTCAGGAAGATCTGTCCTGCATTACACAAAAACGTGCCTGTAGATGTCTCTAATGCTCCAGTGTCCCTGTCACACCCTTGCTGGTCTGAGCACTCCATGGAAAAGTCCAAAGGCAGCAAGAGAATTTAAGTATTATAACCATGAGGTCATCTAGATAAGTGCCATCAACCTGTAGGTAAGAGGAACTTTCACGCTGAATTTTGCCCTGCTGTTGTTCATCACAGCACAATTTTTGGTGCTACCCAGCTCTCTTTTTTAGCACTGATGCCAGGATAACTGTGGGTGGTAGAGCAAGGTGTAGCAGCAGGATCTGGGGCTGTCCAAAGCTGTCTGGCTGCTGTGCTGTTTGGGGACAGAGGAGCAGAACTGCTTTTTGGTTTTTACCTTTCTCCCTGCTGTCTGTGGCTTGGGGACCTTCGCTGAAGCAGTGTTTGCTCTTTGCTGCTGGCTGTCAGGGAAATTGGAGTAATACCAGGAGGGTTCAGAGATGCATCCTTGTATCTTGGTGGTTTCTGCCGTGGTCTGTGGTGCGCACTGCAGCTCTCAGTGCTTTACTTCACTATTTGCTTGGTCTAGCTCTAAGAAACCATTTAATGCAGAGCCCAGTCAGAGCAAAACCCATATCAGCACTCGGAAATACGTCAGCAATTTGAGGCTGAAGCCCCAGGAGATGCGTGGACAACCACAGGAGCAGTGTGACAGCAGGTTGCAGCTCTCCAGAGCCCACGGGGATCTTTACAGAGGGTGCTTGGAAATGGTGAGCGTGATTCTCCTTGCAGTCGCTCACCTTCCTGGTTGGAAAAGCAGCTGTGTGTGGTGTGCTGTAGCTTTCCTCCGCCGGGAGGCAATGTAGGGCAAGCTTTTCTTTCACCAAGCCTTTCTTTCACCAGGGATTATTTTCTGGTCTCTGCATGGTGCCCTTCTTCCCCGAGAAGGGGATGCGCAGCCAGAGGTTCCCGGAGGCTTGTACAGCCACAGCCTGCTGAGTTTGGCAGCTCTTGTCTCACCTGCACTGAGTGTTTTCCTGGAACTTGTCCCCACTTCTAGAAATGCTGGAGTAAATAGCCACTGGAGGGGGTTTGTCCACCGGGCTTGCTGAGAGCTGGATTTCATAACACGGGTGTGTAAAACTCGTGGTGCTGCTGCTCCTTGCTGCGTTAAGGGGTGGGGGCAGGCTGCTGGAGCCCCATCTCTGCAAGAAATTGGCTGTGCTCTGGCAAAACAGACCAGGAGAGGAACCTAATACTAAGGGTTTTAGCTTAGCCATCTTCTATCACTTACCACCTAGCACATGGGGTCTCCACAAGGCCATGTTTTTAGGGCCAGGAGGGCACTTGCTGTGCCCCGTGAGGCTCTGACACCACTCGGAGACCAACCAAATCCCTTTGGGTTCTCTCAGTTCTTTCATCTTGCTCCTGACAAGTGCTATGCTAACAGCCAACACGCAGACCAACCACGCCACAAAGTGTCTCACGATGGCTTCATCTGGAGCAAAACTATTAGTGAGTCATAATGTCCGATACTTATTGCGATGCATCATCCACACAGGAAACTTCTGATGTAGTAAGAAAGCTTTTTTCGTTATTTTTCCTTTACATTAGATGCTCATAATGGAAATGCATCATCCCCTACCCCAGCACGTGCTTCTGGCCCCAGATCTTCTCAACTTGGTACTGGTGTTCTTGTAAAACTTCCCAGTAGAAGCCCAAGAGCAGAGAGGCCAGAAGACTGAAGCTGATACTTTATGCTCTTGAGGTTGGTAGCTAGCTGGGGAATAACTCAGTGCTTTGTTGGTTCTTTTTAGTACTCTGATTACTCCCAGTGCTGCCCGAGGGGCTGTGCCACCCATGCTGTCGGTGGGATGTGAGTGTAGGGGCTGGACAGCTTGTTGAGGCGGTGAGCTCGGTTCCTACAGCTTCCCTGCTGGGCTCGGGGCTGATTGAAACCTCTGGCAGAAAAAATGTTATCAGTGGAACCCAGTCCATGTGCTGATAGATGCTGATGTTTGTATGAATGAACAGCATACAGGGATGGAGTGCAGGTATTTCCTTGCCTGTGTACATATAACTTACCCATTTTATAGGCACTGCCCTTACAAGCAAGCCCATTCTTTGCCCAGGTGGACTCTGTGACACAGCCAGGGTCAAGTTTCCTTCCCAAACTGAGCTGCTTTTCTTTCTCCAGAGGGAGCTCATGGCTGCGAAAAGCAGCGATTGCTTGTCTAGCAGCTCATCTAATCCCATCACAACACAAACATTTGTTTGGGTTTCAGCTCCTGCTATGGAAATGCCGAGAGATAAGGCATGGATTACAGCGGGGGTGCATCTCCCTGTGAATTTTATGCTCTGTGGGTTTCAGGCTCAGTTTATAAATTGTCAGTTGACATGTGAAGTCCTGGCTTTAGTTTTAAAATGAACTCTTCCCCCACCCCCCTTTTTTTTTGTGCTGACAGGAGAGAATTCACTTGCTAATTATACCCCAGTCCATTTCCTATCGAAATGCACAGGGCGATTTATCAGGGAGCTGGAGACAGCTCTCCCTGTTCCCTTGGCTGCATCAGCAAGAACTTTTGCGAGACAATTTAATTTCTTGTCATCTTTTAATCCAGCTCCCTTTCCCCCTATAGTCAGCCTGTGAATGAGAAAAGATGGTTTATTAATCATTTTAGCAAAAGGCTGAGAAATACAGCATTTCTTCAGCAGTGCTTGCTCTATATCTCATCAGTCAGCATTCCCCAAGTACTCAGAGAGCCACAGGGTCATAAACATTCAACCCTGTGACATGGGAAAATTAGTTCTCTCCTTGTGAAAACCTGACAAGTGTGAATGCATGGAGCTGGGTTTTTGCCTTCTCTGGGCTCTTAATGGGTGTTACTCAGACCTGGACTTGGCCCAAGTGTTTTATGAAAGATGCTGCTTGCAATAAAGCCTGAAAAAACATATGCACGTGCTCAGCATCACAAAGCAGGGGGTCACTGTCACACTGAGCTGGGCAGGTGCCTAAGATGAGCCCTAAATCTGTTATAACACTGGAACAGATGGAAGATCCCCAGATGCTGCAGAACTCCACCAAGAAGTTGTGCTGTGGGATGATCACTGATCATTTACACGCATCTTGGTGAGCAGGGCCAGCTTGCTGATCCCAGCTAGGGTAATGAAGGAAGGGGGGTTGACCTGAGCCAAGCCACAACCCAGGGACTTGCAGTGTTGTTTCCTCTCACTGTCATTTTTATCCCTGCTTTGCTCTTTCTCACCTGCTTTCATCCTCTTACTTCCACTGTGATGCCTTTCCAAGTATATTGTCCCTTGTTCATGATGTTCTCTGTATTATTCCACTGGAGTTTTAGCTAAAACTTCTGACCTGAAATAACAAAAGCAAAAAACATATTGTAAGGAAAAAAACAAAACAACAAAAAAAAACACATAACATACCATTGCCATAATTAAGGCAAAAAGCCATACCATAACACTGTAAATGGGATACCATAACAATTATATATATATATACTCACATGCACATATATAAATAAAACAGCAAGAAGCTGCTCTGTTTCTGGACATTAATGCTGATTATGGTCCAAACACCGCCCAATGATTTTTTTCAAGATAAATATACAAAGATCAGGTCGATTGAGAGTCTTATGGGGGGTTATTGTTTTCCCTTCAGATCTAAAGCTTCAGTCAGTTCAATCAATAAATGCAGCGATACGAAGAGAAAGGTAAGGCTCTGCCTGGAAACAAGACTTCATGATCTGTACGGAGGCCAGCAGAGTTCTGGGAACTCAGTACTTACATGTTTGTGTTTGCTGATAGGGCAATTTCTTGGAAACTTTCTCAAGTGACATATTTTTTGCCTGTTTATCTAGGTACAATAGTTGCCCCCTAACAGCAGTGGAATGCTAAAACTTTTGATTCTAGTTTTAGCAGTAGGTTTAAGTATATGGGGTTACAGGGGAGAGTCAGCTAAACCGAGAACGGGAGGAGGATGAGATTTCCCTCCTTTGTAATTCTGGAAGAATTTCTTCCTGCTCTCAGTTGTTTGCAGATCAGAAGAGTCACCTGTGGTGTACTTCCCTCTGCCTCCCTCCAAAAGATATCAACAAAACACAGGTATTAACAAATATGTTAAATGCTTTCAGTCCCCTGATTCCTTTAAAATGTGTGTGTGAGTGTGTACAGTCTGCTGAGCTGTTAAACAGTGAAGTGCCAAACTTAACAGCATCAACAAGGTTTTAAAAATTTAGTGGAGAAACACCCTCTTCATGTCATCACCGTTAATTTTACAGAAATGAAGTCTTTCGTTGCAGCACGGGGCTGAGCCAGCCACAAGTCATCCATCCTCCTTCCTCTAAATCAATTAGACCATTTCCCTGGGAGGGAGAGGAGCAAAGTTGCTATCAAACAGGATTAAGGCTGGATGTAAAATACTTGTCACAGTCATTGTATCTTTTCTGGAGGTATCTGGTGAAAGAGGATCATCATCTGTGGTCACTCATCAAACAGAGCAGTGAAGCAAGTGTTGCACAAGAGCTGCACTCGTTCTGCTTAACTCCAAGAATAAAAGGTCTCTAAGTAGGAGCCTGGCACAGAAATAAAACCGTGTCGCTGTTTTTGAAAGCTGAGGCAATCGAGGTGTGGTGAACTCAGGGCTTGCAGCAGGGTGATAAGAAGGACCCTGCGCGTTACCGCAATTGCCGCTTTTAATAAACTTTTTGCTCAACAACTTCCATGTGCTTGCTTCGGAGAAATGGAAAAGGTGCTTTAATGTTGTCAGAGCTCAGCTACTTCAGCTGAACAATTGCCCATCCGCTGCACTTGCTCCGCGTGGAACATCCCCAGAGGGGAAGCTCCAGATCACTTTGCAGCACATTCATCATTCATCATCTTGTCTAGGAGGGAATGTTTTCTTTACCAAGGTTTTGCTGAGCAGTCGGAGAGGCTGGTGTTCCAGGCTGATGCAGAGACCTGGGCTCCAGGCATCTGACGGAGGGTTTGAATCTGAATTTTGTGTTCGGAAGCAGCAGAGGAATGTTGAGCGCCAGCTTGCAGTGTTTAGTGTTTGCAGGATTGATATCATTGTTATTTTAAACAGCTCTAAAACTGCAACACTGAATGCTAAATTACCCTTGGCTATGAGGTGAAGATTCAAGCGTTGGATTGTTAGCAATCGGGAGCATGGAAGATGCTTCTACTTGAAGTGCAGCTGTAAAGGGACATAAATCCTGGAAGCACATTACACTACCGGGAGGGAAAACTTTGAAAAAGATGATAAACGACAACTGACAGTCAAAGAGCTCTGTGCTTGTGCACAAGCGTGGAAATACATAATCTAGATCTGCATTTTTTCCTCTTTTAAAATTATATTTTTATTCAACCCTAGGCCTAGGTATAATGCTATGACTTTAATGTAGCAGCTTAGGAAGGTGCCCAGGCTTCATATAGAGCCGTCTGGGTGACCCTCTGCAAGAAGAAACTTTTCCCACCCTGCTTTGTGCTTACAAACCTTATTCAGCAGCAAAAATGTGAGATCTGCATCAGCTTTGGTGCCAAAACCTCTGCAAGTGTAGATCCGCGTGTGGTCACATTAAAGCTCATTTCCAAGGTCACAAAGCCGTGAGTGAGTACGACAAAATCCCAGCGGAGTCCAGGTTGCCCTCTGTGCTGCCTGCTGATGGAAGATGTCAATTCTGGTGCCGTTTGGTGCTTGTGGTGGTGGTGTTTCAGGTAGTTTAATGCCAGCTGGGTAGTTTAGTGCCAACTGAGCAGAATAAATTAGTTCAGTTTCCTCAGGTTGCCTAAAAGACTGAGTAGAAACAAAGAAGAAATATATAATCTAATTCTTCCCTCAGTTGTGATTCTTACTGATGGGACTCCATGAGCATTGATCAGAATCATTCTCATCTCTTTTGAGTGCAAAATGTGGAGAATTGGGATGAATTATTCTTTATTCAGTGCTTGGCTTGACGTCAGGTGTGTGTGAAAACCAAGGCAGCTTAGCAAAGGACAGGACAGGATAGTATGGGCTAGTTCGGATAGAAGGCATCTTCAAAGACCAAGTCCAACTGCCTGACCACTTCAGGGCTAACCAAAAGTTAAAGGAATGAGGACATTATCCAAATGCCTCTCGAACATTTCCAGAATCCTTGCCTCCCATTTGAATGTGGATTTGCATGTTTAGATTGCTTTCTGTGATTCCAGACAAATTATGGGACATTTAGCTGGTGAATCCCACAGCTTATTTGAATATAGTTTTGTAAAATGGTTGATTGTCACGCTGATACGTGGCATGAATTTGATCCTGCCAGTTTCTGGGGAATCATAAAACCACAGAATGGTTTGGGTTGGAAGGGACCTTAAAGACTCATTCCAAGCCCTGCCATGGGCACAACCACTCAAAGCCCCATCCAGCTTGACCTCGGGCACTGCCAGGCATCTGCAGCTCCTCCGGGAGACTGTTTCCAGCTCCTCACTGCCCTCATGGTGAAGAATTTCTTCCTTGTGTCTGATCTACATCTTCCCTCTTTTAGTTTAAAGCCTAAGCCATCGCTACACCCCCTGACAAAGAATCCTAGAATCATAAGAGGTTGGAGAAGACCTCCAAGATCATCTGGTCCAACTGTCCCCCTACCACCAATGTCACCACTAAACCATGTCCCCAGGCACCACGTCCAACCTTTCCTTGAACACCCCCAGGGACGGTGACTCCACCACCTCCCTGGGCAACCCATCCCGATGCCTGACTGCTCTTTCTGAGAAGAAATTCCTCCAAATTTTCAACCTGAACTTCCCCTGGCGCAACTTGGGACCATTCCCTCTGGTCCTGTCACCAGTTAACCTGTGAGAAGAGGCCAACCCCAGCTCCCCACACCTCCCTCTTGTGTCCCTGGCCCCTCACCAGCCTCGTAGCCCTTCTCTAGACATGCTCCAGGGCCTCGATGTCCTTCTGGCAGTGAGGAGCCCAAAAAACTGAACCCAGCACTCGAGATGCGGCCTCACCAGAGCTGAGTACAGGGGGACGATCACCCCCCTGCTCCTGGTGGCCACGCTATTCCTGACACAAGCCAGGATGCTGTTGGCCTTCTGGGCCACCTGGGCACACTGCTGGCTCGTGTTCAGGCGAGCATCAACCAGCACCTCCAGAGCCTTTTCCTCTGCACAGTGCTCTGGGGGGGAGGCCAAACCAGGGCTGGGGACACTGGGGTTGGGGACACCAGAGCTGGGGACAGTGGGGCTGGGGTTACTGGGGAGGAGGACACCGGGACTGGGGTCACCGGGGTTGAAGACACCGGGGCTGGGGGACACTGGGGCTGGATTCACCGGGGCTGGGGATACGGGGGCGGGGTACACTGGGGTTGGGGACGCTGGGGTTGGGGTCACTGGTGCTGGGGCCACGGGGGGTGAAGACACCGGGGCTGGGGACACTGGGGCTGGATTCACCGGGGCTGGGGATACTGGGGTTGGGGTCACTGGGGAGGGGGACACTGGGGCTGGGGACACTGGGGCTGGGGACAGTGGGGCTGGGGACAGTGGGGCTGGGGATACTGGGGAGGGGAACACCGGGGCTGGGGATACGGGGGACAGCAGGGAGGTGGACGACGGGGCTGGGGACACCAGGGTTGGGGTCATCAGAGTTGGGGACACCAGTGCTGGGGTCACTGGGGAGTGGGACACTGGGGCTGGGGACACTGGGGCTGGATTCACCGGGGCTGAGGACACTGGGGCTGGGGTCACCAGGGCTGGGGACACTGGGGCTGGGGGACACTGGGGCCATCGCCGTTGCCGTTCTCCAGCCGCGGGGAGCAGCCCTGTGGGGTGCGGAAGCCCTCAGGGGCCAGCCCCGTGATGGCGCCTGTGGCGGGAGGGGGGGGTGGTGGTCGCGCAGGACGAGGCCGACCGGGAGGCGGCGGAGGGCCCGGGGCGGAGCTCGGCGGCGACCGGGGAGGGGTCGGCGGCCACCGGGGCTTGGAGGGGCGGCGGTGGGGGCGGGCCACGTCGCGGCGGGCGGAGCGGCCCCGGTCGGGGAGCGTGAAGGGGGTGGGTGGGGGGGGACCGGGTGGGCTCGCGGCCGCCGCGGCCCTGTTGTGTGGCAGCCGTTGGGGCCCCGGCCCCGCCGCCATGGAGGACCCGGCGCGGCTGCTGGTGGCGGCGGCCGCTCACGGAACCGGGGTGGCTCTGCCCGGGGGCATCCCCCCAACCGGTGGAGCCGCTGCCGCTGCCGGGGCTGCCGCCGCCGCCGCCGCCGCTGGGGATCCGGCCGCCGCTCCGCCACCGGGGCCGCCGCCGCCGCCGCCTCCCGCTCCTCACGATACGGGCGATGTCCTGCAGCAGATCATGGCCATCACCGACCAGAGCCTGGACGAGGCCCAGGCCAGGTAGCGCGGGCCTGCGGTGGGCCCGTGGAAGGCGGCGGTGGGGAGGGAGCGGCCCCCGGGGGGGGGTGAGGAGGGGGCTTCGGGGTTCCCCCAGCACCCGACACCCCCGGTACGGAGGTGGGTGGTGGGTGATGGGTGAGGGGGGGGCTCGGGTGGGTGCCGGTCCTTTTCCCTCGCAGCCCGGTGCCGTGACTCAGCTGGGTGTCGGGGATGTCGCGATGGGAGTCGTGGGGGGGGTTTGGGTCCGAGAGCTTGGGGGGCACGGCCGCTGAACGCCGCCTGGAAACGCTGCTGGGGTTTGGGGTCTGGGCCTGCGGGGTCCCGTCCGGCTTGGGATGTGTCCTGCTTGTGTACTGGGCTTATTGGTGTTAAAGGGTCTGTGGTGGGGAGCTGGGGTCTTGGGGGCACAAAGTTCCCGGTGTGTTCCCGCATCCTCGCTTCTCCTCCGTTGGGATGTGCTTGAATAGTTGGATGGAGCCTGGAGGAGACGCGGGTTCTTCACGTCTACTTCTCAGCCCCCTTCCTTTTCGTTAAAGCCCGCTGACAAATTCAGGTTTGGGCTTCGGACTCGGACCGCAGCCACCATCCCCGGTAAAATTGGGGTTGTTCTGCATGGTGGGACCTCAACGTGGAGCGGCGAAGCGGTGGCCGCCGTTGAGCGTCGAGGCGCTTGGATCACGGTTTGCTTGGCAGGGAAGGAGGGAGCCTGGCCCGGTGCAGGTGCACCCAAAGATCTGTCACCACCCCCTTACTGCTCTGAGTTTCACTAGAATCACATTAAAAGGGAAAAGAATCACATTCGTTCTTTTCCTGGGCACGCTGTAGTGCCTTGTTGACCTCATTGGGATGTAAATAATTGCAGAGAATAACATAACGTGCTGCAAAGAAATCACCATAATTCAGCATCTTCTCGTGTATTCTCTTTGCCCTAGAGGTACGTCTGGCCCTGATTGGCGCTGTGTAATTACATGCTTTGCTTACTTGGCGTGTGCTGGTTACGAGAGGTGGGCAGCCCCGATGATGAGGCAGTTTGGAAGAAGGTGGAGACTGTAACAGA
This sequence comes from Aythya baeri, assembly GCA_026413565.1. Classification (NCBI taxonomy): domain Eukaryota; kingdom Metazoa; phylum Chordata; class Aves; order Anseriformes; family Anatidae; genus Aythya; species Aythya baeri. The sequence goes on from CM048640.1 coordinate 900,795, forward strand.
GCGGGCTTATGAAATCGGCGACATGGTTTTCTGGCCTCCTCTTCCAGTCAGTCGCGTGCTGCTCCGACTTCCCGCTGCGAAGCTCGGAGATTCTGCGCCCGTTGACCCTCCCTGCCTGCCCCCAGTTTTCCCCCCATCGGATCCGGTTGTAATGGTGCCAAGCTAGCGGCTTGGTTTTTTTATTTCTGCCTGAAGTTTAGCCCTATTCAGGTACACCTGTTGCTGTCGGATGCTGTCAGTGACTGATGCAGCCCAGGCAGACGCTAGGCTCCTGGTGGCTTGAGTGGGTTGTCTGAATATAAGCAAAAATGGTCCTTTCAACAAAAGTCATCATTTGTTCTTAAAGAAAATGCTTCCAGGTAGCTTTCAACTGCAGGGTGTAGGGAAATAACCCCTGAAAGTGGTGCTTGCTCTGGGTCAAGCGTATGGCCACTGGTAATGCAGGAGTCATCCCAACGCTCAAGTATGATTTTCTTTTCTACCTGGCACCAGATCTCAGAAATACCTGTGTGCAGCTCCCATCAAGTTTCTATAGGAATAGAACGGCCTATAGGTAGCAGAAAAGAAAATTGCAGCTCTTACAGCCTCATATAACAGCCTCAGGTAACTGAGAGCAAAAGAAATTTGTCGGGAACTTCAGATCCAAATAACAGTTGAAGAATGGGCTTGGAAAGACGACTTGAACTTTGTTTAAATGATGTTATTTTATCTGCACTCATTGTCTTAGAAATGCTGTCAAAATATACTTGAAGCAGGGCAGACTTGAAGGCCCCAAAATTTTACAGTGCCTTTACCATATTTTCATGTCTATGTGCATAACAGAGGCTTTTGTGTTCTGGACAGGAAGTTTGTTTGGTTTACTCAGAAAACCTGCATCTCCTTAAGAGGACTTAATGCTGAGAAAGTAAAACTGGGGCCTGGTTTTAAACCCATAGCTCCAGGGACACAAATGGGGATTTGGGACTTCTCATACCTCAGTGGAGCAGCATTGCTATGATTAACGGCTTTATTTGTTGGGAATTACTTTTATTCTTTTGCATTAAAAATGCATGTTGCTGTACTTTGAATGTATTATTTATATGTAGGTTTGAGTGTCTGAGGGTTCTCCTGAGTTCCAAGGTTCTTTCAGTGCAGATAACTCGGATTTTTAAACCGTAAGGTGAAAGCTTGGGTCAAAGTTTGATTTAGAGAAAATTAATGTAGCAAGGATAAGTTTAACACTGCTATTAAACGTGTTACCTTATCAACTTACAGCTCTTGACAAGAGTTAGAGGCGTTATTAATTATGCAGTTATTCCTGGGAAGCGTCTTGGCTCTAGTATCTCTGCCCTCCTGCCTTGGACGGAAAGCACCACTTTTTAAACCTGGGTGGAGAGTACAGTCTTGAGGCTTGGTGTTCATTTTCCCTCTCTCTCCCTTTCCCTTCCCCCCCTTAACCCCCCCCTTTTTTTTTTTCCCTCATCAGGCAAGGACAATAGACTCCACTAGGCTGTCTTCTCAGCTGCCTTTGTTCTCAGGCTGTTTGTCTTTGGGTTGATATTACCAAACATCTATATAGATGAACTGGGTTTATGCTTCTTTTGGCCGTGTAACGAAGGAAACTGGCCAATTGACTTCAGCTTCTGCTATTTTTGTTAAAAGCCTGTGTTCTGACGTTCACTGGTGGTTCAGTTGCTGTGAATGTTATTGGTGCAAGCTTGTAAGGAAGCTGAAGCTGAGCACCTGTGTTTGTGCTTTTTCCAATAGCCTGAGAACTGGCAGATGTGCAAGACCGAAGGCTAATTTGTTTACATAAAAACCATCAAAAGCATTGAAACCTAGGCACGAGGGTGATTTAAATATTATTTCTGAACTACAAAAGAGGTCGCGAGAAGCAAAAGAGACTCTTTGAGGCGTATGTTGCAGCTAGGCACTTCTTTCCACTGCCAGTCAGCGGAAGCGAGGCGCTAACCAAGCGAGGCACCTACCTGCTGGCTGCTTTTTAAAATTGGTAACAGCCTGTATCTGTGGAAAATGCTGCTCACCCTTTGTGAGCAACTTCAGCTTCCTGTCTTACATGCTGCTCTCCACACTTCATGTTTGTTTTCAACAAAGCAAGAAGTATAATTCTCAAAGCATGTCTCTATCCTCAGCTTCAATGAGGTAGTATTAGCACATCTTGTAAAACTTGTACTAAAATGCTGTTAAATGCAATCTGTGCGATGATATGCAAGAGATTCTGGCCTTATATTATTCATCTCCTTACAATATGATCAAGTCTGATTTCAGCAGCCCTCCGTCCCTCCCTGAGGTTCCCCTCTAAAAACACCTTGTTCTTTATCTTGTAGGAGGTGTCTGGGTACCTGTCTGCCCTTAATCACTAGGAGTTCCTGAGTTCCCTCTCAGAGGAGGCATGTTTTTAATCAGGTGGCTGCTAGCTGTTTAAATTGAGCAAACCCATGAATGGTAGTGGTGTTCTCTGTTGTTCTATATGCTATAAAAACCTCTGGTGTTTTTCTCCTTTTTCTCTGGATTCCATTATTAGATTATAGAGAAGTTTACTAACTGAAGACTGCACTTCTTGCCCATAAAATACTCTTTTGGTAGAACTGAAGTTGCTTATGGTTCATATAAGCTATGCAAAATTCTGAATTTAAAGGCCTGTGTGTTTCTATGACAGCTTGCTCCCAGTGATGAATGGGTATGGCACTTAAATGAAATATATCACCAGAACTTGCAAATGTACTTCTTAATCTTATACGCTAACCTGCTATTACTGAAGCACGATCCAGTTCTCTGCAAGCCTTGGCATCTTCGCTGTGTTTCCTGTTGGCATTCACTCACTCTTTCTTCTTTCATTTCAGAAAACATGCCTTGAACTGCCACAGAATGAAGCCTGCTCTTTTCAGCGTGCTGTGTGAGATCAAGGAAAAAACAGGTGCGTTGGTGTCTCTTCTGGTTTCAACTTGCAAAAAAGAAAACCAACCCCACCAACAGTCGGTGATTAGCTTTGCTCTTGTTTGATGTGGCCCACATTTTCCCTTATTGCTTGTACTACTTACGGCTATTGTGGGGGATTAATAATGTTCTGTAAGCTGGGAATTGTTTTGATTTGTTTTTCATAATGCTTTTAGTGTTTTCATTTGGAGAAAACAATGCTTGTTTGTTTGTTTGCACAAGTGTTTTGCTTGTGCTGAGGGAGGAAATCTATAGATTTTTTTTTTTTTTCCTTTTTGATATCTGGCAAAATACCTAGACTGTCCTGAATAATGTGTCTGTGCTGTTGTGCTTTTTTTTTTCCCTTTCCTTTAAGGAATTGGTACCAAAACTGTGGTGGTAGTAAGAGTTCTAAGCTGACAAATAATTGTATTATGGAGGAAAAGAGACAGTAAGAGAGAAAGCTTTGGGATACTGGAAAACAGAAGTGGCAGGGAGTGGAATTGGTGGGTATATCGTGCAACTGTCTTTTTGAAGAGCAGAAACATCAGGAGCAAACAAATTTCAATTTTGGATCACTTAATGTATACTCGTACATAAACTCTTAAACAATGTTGCTTGAATATCTAATTTCTATAAGCTGTAGTGAACTTGGACTTTTTAAAACAAAATATCTATTTCCATTATCTGCAACTAAATCGGTGCTTTTTCAGCTTCTAGCTGTATGAATGCTTGACAACCTGAAGCTGTGTTTGCATTATTTCTTCTAAAAGTGTGTTGCACCTCGCAGTACATTTCATAACATCACCAAATAAAGACCATGCGGTTACATCCCCTGTGCTGCCCTTGTCATCCCAGGTAGCTTTAAGGCAGACGTTGATGTTCCCTTTTTAGGGTTTGCTTGCATATATCCCATTCTCACGGTAGCAGAAAAACGTAGAATAAGTGTGAGTGTGCTGTCTGGATCTGCTTTTCCTTCTGTCTGTACTTCGAGTGTCGATATCCTTAAAAGAGGGTCTTTCATCTGATTTTCCTTTCTATGTTGAAAGCTGCCTTCTGTGCTTTATTGATTGAAGCTGTGACTTCTCCGAGCTAAATGCACTTGCAGGAACAGGCTCTGGTATCTCGGTTTTGCTGGATTTGTTTTGGTCTCATAGGTTTTTGAATGTCTGATGGTCTGTCTATTCCTTATTTAAATTATGGGGAGCAGATGTTACGGCTTCAAGCAAACAAAAGCCTGGACATACTGTAGCACAAGGTTTTGGGCTTTCTTTGTGACCCAGGCACACAAGCTCCTTTTCTAGCTCTGAAATCAGTTTAAAACATGTTCCTCCCCCCCCATCTTTCTTTCGTCCTTTGTTGGAGTGCTAGTATCATTCACAATAGCTCAGGATAAGCCGTACGCCTTTGCAAGGGGCAGCCAGCTGAAAGGTGCTGAAAAATTCTGCCCAATAGCAGCATATTAATTAAAAAAATACAAATGACTCTGATTTGGCCACGTTTAATAATTGTTCAAGCCCTCGTTTTTCCTAAAAAAATATATATTTATATATTTTTTTATTTTAAACTATTCAGTTATGGGGAAAATGGGTATTTTGTTTTCAGGTAGGTCTTAAATATGTATGCCTGGAGCACATGTAGCTCTTTGAAGAGGCATCTAATCCAATAAATCCTTCTTATTTTTTTGGGGGGAACTCACAGAAGCAGGAGCATTTTTAATCTATGCAGCAAATAGGGTTTTGGTGTGCTGCTGATTGGGTTACGCTTCAGATACAAGATTCAAGCTATATGAATTCAAGCATGGCCTAATTCTATAATAAAAATCAGAATTAAATGTCTGTAGTGTGGAAGATGCGTGCTTTTGGTGCTGAATATTCCATTTTGGAGGTCTTGGCTGTACTGTGCTAAAGGAATGCTGGGCTGTGATGGGGCTTGCTGCCCTTTGGCACAGGGAGAGTGTGTTTCTGCACACTTTTGTGGAGCATGCTGCACAGTGGGACCCAGATTCTGTCTTTCTGACCTGTGGTACTCCACAAACACATTCCGTGCCTCCCCTTGCCTTTTCTTTCTCTTTTTTTTGTTGCCGTTGCTAGCTGCAATCTGCTGGCCTTCCTTTTAATGTGCTGGCACTCAGCTCGGTCCGTTCAATGGGTACCTTTTGATTCGGTCATAAAACTTGGCAAACGGTGTGGCCGAAGAACACGCTTTCTCTTTGTTGCTGGGTTTGTTGACATTCTTACGTAGCTGTGCCTTGTTCCTCAGCACTCGGAGCCCTGCTGGCTTTTGTCTTCTGTTTCAATTCGCTTTCCTCTCTCTCTCTCTCCCCCTCTGTCTCTCTGAGTGAGCAGGACTGCCTTGAATTTTGAGAAAGTGCTCTCCTGTTACAATGCTTTGAGACCAGCTGAACCAACAGCGCTGTCATTCTCTGTGCTGGCATTCTTGGGAAGCTGGTATCCTAACTAACTGAAAAATGCAGTGTTTTGTATGCCTGAAGATCGTTCTTGTGGCTGCTGGATGAAAAATCTGTTTGGTAATGTGTGAGCGGGGTTATGTTAGCACTGAGAGGTGGTTTGGAAGGGGTTTGTGATGGTTTTGAGCCAGTTTTAAGGTGACCTGCTACTAAAAAAAATGCTGCTTTCTCACCTAACAGCTTGATTTCCTACATGGAATGCCAAATGGAGGAAACCCTTCTGCTTGAATAAAACATCACAAGTCAGTATTTAGCAGTATTTCTAGGATAAATGTTTGCAGGTGTAACATAGGTGATAGGATCATTTGGGGGGAAGACTAAGCCATTGAGGAGGAGGGATGCAGGTTTGTGGAACTGGACATGCACAGCATTAGTGCAAATTACTGTCTGCTTGCACTGCTGGTGCTGTGCTGGCAAGGCATGTTCTTGTGTTTTCACTGAAAAAAGAAACAAAAATCAAAAGCAAACTAATGGTGGCCAACATGGGACCCAACTGCCTACTTCTTGGCACTCTGCATAGGTGTTTTCTGCTAAATACAGTATGGGCTGTTCATTTCTGGCCCTAAGATGACAGTTTTTGGTTTTAACTTAGTATATTCTATACCCACTAGATGCGTTTATCTTGCTCTTCTGCATTATTTGCTCTTTGAAGGAAAATCTGGAAAGGAAAGCAAGTCTAAGCAAAGTGTGCATCACTTATTTTGGTACCACTGATCTTGTACAGTTCATTACAGAACTGCAAATCTTTAATTAATGATATGTAAATATATTGTAATGATTGCATTTGCATACTGAGTGAGGCTTCAGCACCTTAGGTTGTGATGTGTTTTAATTAAAGATTAATTAGAAATGATGGGAATTTCATTTTGCTTAGTATAATTATTTTACATATTTGATGAATATCTGGTAGGTGATGTGCAAGAGAATGCACAATATTATATTAGTGCTTGTGACTCTTCAGGCGTTTTAATCCAGTCTAGGGTTTTCTTAAGCGTTCATAAAAGTGAAATATTGTGAAATTTATAAAGTCCTGATGTAACAGTACATTTAAATAACACTAACTGTGCAGTAACTGGTTTAGTGGAAGGGCAAACCCAGTGTTCAGCTGTCCTCTCAACAGGTAGGAAAGAAAATGGATAATTTGTATTTTCTCAAAGCTTGTATTTAAAGGCAGCCAAAGAATCACATAGTTACTGAGCTTCTTTGTGTCTTTGCCAGAACTGTTGGGAGCAGCTGTGTTTTTTCCTGGTGCTTTTGCTGTACCCATGCTCCAGTAGTGTCTTCGCGTCTTGACTCAAAGCTCCGAGTGTTAATAAAGAGCTGTCATATGCTACGTTCTTAAAGTGTTGTGGGAACTTCAGAAATCTGATGGTCAGAAGGCTGCTGAGAGGGGGAAGCTTTCTTTCTGGCCTTATAAGCATTGTGAGTCAGTAGAAAATAATCAGTAGGTAAGGACGGGCGTATTTAACAAGTCTGTCGATTAGTATGCTTGGTTAAAAGTGGTAAGCTCTCTCCTTTTGGAATCCTTTTTGTTTAATCCAATCTAGTTTTTACAGAGGCCACAATGCCAGCAGGAGTTTGCCATCTATCAGGACTGTGTGCAGAAAGGGGGTGATGCCTGACCTGCAGAGCGTGCCAAAAGCTCACAGGGCAGAGGAAGCTGCCTTGACAAACTGCTTGCTGGTACAGCACGTACTGCTGGAATTGTTCTTGCTAGACTGTCAAAAGAGACTTGCAGAAGCTGGTGTGAACACGGCATTCCTACAGTGGCAAGGGTTTTGCTCTCCCATTCTGTCACTTTGGTGAGATTATCAACTCTGGGAGGTTGGTAGACAAGTGACTGCAGCTCTTGTACTTGGAAATTAGAATCAGCTGCTGCACGCAGCAAACACGGTTATGAATTCACTGACTAGGTAGTTTTGGCTGAATCTCATGTAAGTTATGATCTGTACAAATATTATCACCGGGTGAAGATGCTAGGGGTAAAGATAAAGTTCAAGCACAAGGCATCCATTCCAGGAGATGATGGCATCACTTTAAAAATAGTATCTGTGCTGATGATTTCTGTAGAACTTGTATTTTACCTGTCAGGCAAATTAAGATGCAGTTATGCCAAAAAAAAGTTTGAAATCAACCTGAGAGAGCGGGTTGGACTAACTGAGCTGCTTGCATTCATCCGTTCTTAGGTCTGTTCATCTTTGAAAGAGTTCATTCAATAAACCCTTGAACTACTAGGTTGGAAATGCAGTTTACAGCATGTTAGTGGTAGTTAACTCCTCTCTAGTTTCTTGCGACTTACCAGATTCTTCCAGCCAACTGGATTCTTCCCTTGAGATTGTGCAAGTGCTTTATACATGCTTTTCAGCAGTCAACTTGAGATGAGCTTATGTGTAATTGATGATAACTAATGTCTAATTACCATAATTAGACAAGTGACATAAAATTAAGCTGCAGCTGGGAGCTTGACTTCAACATGAGGTATGCTGATATGCATCATAATGTGCATCAAAAGGTGTTTGGCAGAAACGCATTCAAATAAGAACACGACACCAAAATACCTGTTCCTCCAAACTTACACTTGCCAGTCCAAACAGTTTAATGTGGGTTTTGTCAAAAAAAAATAAAAACAAAAACCAACAAGGAGCATTCTCTGCTGTGCCAAGGCCTTCTGGAAAAAAAGAGCCCTTTTTGTGTTTTGTTTCTTGTTCATTCGGTACCATCAGGTTTATGCTGTAGATGGTCTGCTATTATTTTTAAGATATTCTCATTTTAATTACATAATGGTTAGAAAATCAACTAACATTTTACATATTTAACAGGCCCCTCCTGTTGTGGTTTAACCTGGCAGGCAGCTGAGTACCACACAGCCACTTGCTCAGTGCCCCCCCCCAGTGGGTTGGAGGAGGGAGCTGAAACAGGGAAAAGTGGGAAAGCTCGTGGGTTGAGATAAAGAAAGGATAATAAGAAAGAAAAGGGGTGGGGGGAAGAAATGGGAAACAAACAAACAAAAAAACACAAAACCAAACCAAGTGATGTAAAACACACCCAGCTGACTGATGCCCAGCCAGCCTACGAGCAACAGCAGCCCCCTTTTGGTCAGTTTGGGTCAATGGTACATAGGTGTGTTTTCAATGCTATTTTCCTTCCAAGTCCAAAACACAGCACTGTGCCAGATACTGTGAGGAAAACTGACTCTATGCCAGCCAAAACCAGGACACCTCCCTTATCGTTGTATCTGGAGCTCAACAGTTATATTTAGTGGCCATACCATGTGCTGCATTTTAGCTGCAGTTGCTTTACCTTGTTCTGCTTGCAAAGAGCTCTGGGTTGTCCTGGAGAAGACCTTGATTGTTGTGACAGATCTGCAGCCACCCCAAATGCTCTCTTTTCTTCAGAACTGTGTAGTAATTTCTGTATGGCCTGCAAAATACCAAGTTCAGCTACATGATTGTAAGTTCAGACTGTGCATTCAAAGTTGTGCACCTGGCACGTTGCTTTTTTAAAAAATATGCTAGTTTGCCTATAAAATGCTGAATATTACTATAAATTCATACATTAAATGTCTCTGTACATATACAATGTTCTCGTGCCCTCATACTAGCATCTATTCATAACAAGAGATGTTCTGTGCTTAGCTTTGGTAGGGAATAAAATATTCGTGTTAACCTGCTGATTAAAAATAGGAAAAGGTCATTTGAGTTTTGTAGCTTCACAAGATTAAGACCAACTGTTCGTTAAACTAAAATTGCCTAGCAATTAAAATCCAATTAAAAGGCAAAGAGCTCTTGGCGTTTTTTGAATTGACTCAGTATCTCATGAGTTGTTTTTTTTTTCGTTTTGTTTTTTAAGGGAGTTCATGATAAATTGTCAAAAACTGGGAAATTAAGTTTTCAAAACAAATTTGCTCAGAATCAATCTTGAGTAATCTGAGCACAGAGTCCGGCTTTGTTGGTTATAAGCATAATGAAACTGGCTTCTCATCCATATTTTCTTTTTTTTTCAGATTTTAACAGGACAAAATGTAGTCTGTTGTTGTACACTATAATTGTGTCCTTGGCATATTAAGCAGCCTAAGTGAAACTTGTCCCTTGTGGACAGATTTCAGCAGGACCTTACAGTGGTGCGGTGTTCTTTCCAGTTCCTGGACTTGGAAATGTAGCAGCTGTAGTGGTTCAGGCCTTTTGTTCACCTACTGCAGTCTGTCTTCTTGATCCAGGACCGGTTACTGCTGAGGACCATGCAAGCAGCCAGGCAGCAGGCTGATAGGTGGTCAGCAGCTCTGTAAGAATTTCCTGATTTCTACAGGCTGTTAGGAGTGCTAGTGTGTGAGCTCTAAAATAATTTCTAAATGTGTATGGAGTGTAAACTAGTAGGACCCTGAGTAATCTTATCATCTGCATGCTTTGGAAAACTCACTTTGTGACTTCATGTTTCTCGATCTGACCGATGTTTTCTTCTGATGTGCTGTCTCCTGGCTTCTTTAATACTTCCTTTTTTTCCTTGACCTCAAGAAGCACTCTAAAGCCTGTGAAGGGTGTTTACATGCTCTACCAGATCTGAAGTGGATGCTTTGTCCTGTTTCAGAACTAATCTTTTGATTCCCTCTTTATATTTATCTAGTGTTAAGTATTCGTGGTATTCAGGAAGAAGATCCCCCCGATGCTCAACTAATGAGACTAGATAACATGTTGCTGGCAGAGGGTGTCTCCGGGCCCGAGAAAAGAGGAAGAGGAGGACCAATGGCTGTAGCAGCAACATCAGGTGGCTGTCCAAATGACAATAGCATTGAACACTCTGACTACAGGGCCAAGCTGTCACAGATCCGACAGATATACCACTCTGAGCTAGAGAAATATGAACAGGTGATCTTTCTGCATGGAAGAGTTTTTATCATCTCAATTAAAAATAACCGTTTTTTCCTTTGGTGTTGGTTTTAAGAACAGAACAGGAAGCATAATAAATTCAGATGAATGCAAGGATATCAAATTCGGTTGAAAACTTATCTCAGTGTTACAGAAGTAAGGTGAAGATAGAGGGACTGGACATCAAACTAAAGATAATAAATGTCTCGTTTATCTTTGTTGCAGCATTTTGTAAGAGTAAATAAAAGTAAAACTGAAACATGGAAACTCCTCTAAAGTTTTTGGATATGTATTCTTGTTGGGGAAATTAATTCCGGGGTATTTTATTGTTTGTCGATACAAATGTATTTATTTTCAGGCCTGCAGTGAGTTTACTACCCACGTTATGAACCTGCTTAGGGAACAGAGTAGAACAAGACCAATTTCGCCAAAAGAAATAGAGCGCATGGTGAACATAATCCATGGCAAATTCAGCACCATCCAGATGCAACTGAAGCAGAGCACGTGCGAGGCAGTAATGATCCTGCGTTCACGGTTTCTTGATGCAAGGTACTGTGAAAACACAACCTAGTGATAACAGATGTTTAAGTCTGGACTTTCTCTGTTGCTCGATGCCAATGACTGCTTAAGAAGCCTTGAGTCTGTCATTCCCAGTGTTGACTTAGTTTAAATATTGACAACTTGCCACCTGTTCTGCTTGCTAAGGTATGCTTGCTTTGACATTAACGTCTGATTAATTCCGTCCAATTCTTATGTTCTCCTTCAAATGGGATATATTTTAGAGTAGACCACTGGCTTGTTGTTCTCTGTCAGGTCTACTCTGTCACGCAGTCTAAGTAGGAATAATTGTGCTCTTTTGATAGGCGTAAACGACGTAACTTCAGCAAACAGGCAACAGAAGTACTGAATGAATACTTTTATTCGCATCTGAGTAATCCTTACCCCAGTGAAGAGGCCAAAGAAGAGCTAGCAAAGAAAGGTGGCATCACAGTTTCACAGGTATGAAGGATTTTATCTGAATTAAATTAAGTGACTTCTTTTCTTAAATAATGTTTTGTCCCCAGTAGCTAGCAGGAGGCTTCACTCACTGCTGTGAAATAGTACACAGCATTTAGGTTATTCTGAAGGGTTTAGTAGGGTGCATTTTTTGCTTGAAGCCTGCTTTAAAATGCTGCCTATGAGTAACTTGTGAATAGAGTGTAAATGTATTAGTTTAATCAAATTCTAACGGGGATATATGTCTCCAGGTTTCCAACTGGTTTGGTAACAAAAGAATTCGATACAAAAAAAACATGGGGAAGTTCCAAGAAGAAGCCAATATTTATGCTGCAAAAACAGCTGTAGATGCAACAAATGTTGTGGCTCAAGGCAACCAGGCAAATTCTCCATCCACACCAAATTCAGGTAAGCAAGAGCACTAGTGAGGAGAGTGTTTGCTTGAAAAGTCTCTAATTATTTCCTGCAATGACAAGTACCATGAACTACTGGTTTTTGAACCAGTCACAAGATTTATTTTTCTGTTAAACTTAGTTTTTTCTAGGAGTACTACAGTATCTATGCTTTTGCATCACAAAATGGTTTTTGTTTGTTCATTTTTTCTTAAGCTTCCTCTGGATCTTTTAAGATGACAAATTCCGGAGATTCGTTTATAAACTTGCAGTCATTGACTTCCTACCAGAGCTCCCCAGTGGGAGGCAATGTGCAGTCGCAGGTAAGCAGGTTTTTTAAAACTAGATTCTCTTAATATCAGATAAGGATGGATTTTTGGTTCTCTAGCTAGCCCTGACCAGAATGCAAGAAGTGACTAAAGTCAAAATGCTGAAACGAGTCAAGAAACAAACCTGCTCAAATATATGTTTTCTGTTGCAACCAGACCCTTTAAAATGAATAAGATCTAAATTAACCTACTGGTATTCCTCCATCCTTCAAATTTACATTACTAAATGGTTTTTCCTTATTTTAGAGTCAGTCTTGATCTGTATATAGAGAACTTCGTGTAGCATTGTAGTATTTCTGTTAATAGTGTTGTCAGGTGCACTGTAAGCTTTGTGATGAATTCCTGAATGCACATGAACTGCACAGAATTTGTTCCTCTCACTAGAACCCGAGTTGCTCTATGAAAAGCTGCATGTGACAGTAGGCTCGATACCAGATTCTAGTTCTGTTAAATGACCTCTTTAAGTATAGCTCAGTTAATAGCAAGCAGCTGCAAAGAAAACTTCAAAGTTTTAAAATAAAATAGGTAATCCTACTTATAATGCTTCATTTCTTTGACTTATTTTTTTCCTCTCTTATTGTTGTTATTCTGTGGGCTCTTGTTATAGATGGATTCCTTGCATCATGTCATACACCAGACAGGAAGATATGACACAATTGTGGGGAATCCTTTGTACACGACGCAGCGCATAGATGTAAGATCTACTCAAGTATTACTTTAGTTGAACCAAAACTCATGCCTGAGATTGGCTAACAATCTGTAAATAAACATTAACTTCATTTCCTACCCCCTGAGATGTCTGTTGTGGGGACAGGAAAAAGCTGAAAGTAGAAGCTTTCGGTTTATTCCTGCCACAAACAGATGGCAGTAAGAATGCTACCGTAAAATCGGGGTGGGGCGGGCAGGAGGTGTTATGGGGTGTTCCTGGACTGTTCTTTGCCAGGAAATAACAACTATTTGATTTCATAAGCACTGTTACTTGTAGGGTTTAAGCATATAAAGGCATACTTTATTGTCTGCAAGTAGTTTCTTAAAAGATCTAATGAAATGATGTTTGTTTTACCTTCAGGCTAATGGCAGCTGGCAGGATGCTACCACCCCTTCATCAATCACTTCACCTGCTGGAGATCCTGGAAGTGTTAATTCGGATGCGTCTAATTAAGTTTTTAGGACCTATTGATGAGAGGAAAGAGGTCATTAGTGTAATTTGTCAATGTTGCTCTTTTGCCAATACTCTTGTTTATACAACTTGACACACAGCTAATTACCTCAGAAAAACCCTGGAACCAATAGAAGATTGTGATTACAATGATACCTCTCTACCTCTCAGCCTCACGCAGTTGAGTTCTTTTTACTTATGCCCATTGGGATGTGAAATTGTTTTAAAAGAACTTGCTTCATTTTCCTAACCAAATTCATTTTTTTAAATATCAATTTTATGGTAAGAATCTGAAAGTGTCTCTTCTAGAACTTGGCGTTTGTCTCAAGTTTTACAGCTTAAGAAAATTGACTTATTTTAATTTCCATGAAGTTTTTTACTCTGAAATTTCTGTTCTAGCTGATAGATACTAACAATTAAACCCCCTGTATTGTAATTGTATGCGTTCTCTGTATTGTAATTTTGTATAGGAAAATAAGCTTTTCTTACCTAGACTTCATTCTGAGCTGATTAATCAGAACGTTGCTTTACCAAAACTCACTGGACTTGGCTCTCGGGTAGCCCCTTCCATCCTGTGTCACCCCTAATCCTAATTTAATGTCTAGTGTAAAACCGCCTCCCCCCCTAGGTTCTGTGCATTCCTGCCGCTGTTAATACAAAGACCACCACTTTCAGTTGAGATTTTATCAAAGATAATAAACTTCCAAAGCCTTTTTTTTTTTTACTATTATTATTATTATTTTTTGGTTTTCCTCTTTCCCGCCTATTCCGTGAGGGGAAGGGGGCGGGGAGGACGCTGAGGGGAGCTCCCGCGCATGCGCCCTCCTCAGGGGGCGCCGCCATTTCCCGGCGTGCCCCGCGCCCAACGGCGGGCAGCGGGGGCCGCCATGTTGGCTCGGACGGCGGAGCCCGCCCGGTGCCGGTGAGTGACGGGACCGGGAACCGGGGAACCGGGGCCCGGAGGTTTTAGGGGGTGGGCAGCGGGGCCCGGCCGCCTCGAGCTTGACCGCAGCGTTCTTGCAGGTCCGAGGAGATGCCACAGGAGGTGAGCGCTGGAGGGATGCGGGGACGGCCTGAGGGGGCGGCGGGGCCGTCCCGCAGCGTGTGGTAACGTTTGCGGGGCCGTTTTTTCCCCTCAGACATCGCCCGGTGCGGCTCAGACAACCCCCTGTGCGGCTGACGGTGCTGTGTCAGGTAGGGGAGGCCGCGGGCAGCAGCAGTCCTGGGGTGCTGTGAGGGAATGGCGCTGGTCTAAGCCTCACACACTGCACTGCTGCTCCTCTGAGCAAGGCCCTGTACGTTTAAACCTCCAGAAAAAGCCTTTTTCTCTCTGTTCTCCATCTGGCGTTAGCAACGTGGTGATTTTGAGTGTTTTTTCTCAGAACCTGACCCCGGAGAAAAGAAAGGGGATGCTGAGCAACCCGTAAAGGCACCTGACGTAACTGCTGTTAGCAAGAATGTTAGTTCCCTTGTGAACGCTGGAGCAGGTACAAGGAAAAGCTGCCATGGAAGTCCAAGCCCCAGGAAAAGCCCGCTCCTTGTCACTCCTCAAGCCAAGCGTCGCTCTTGGCGTCGTTCAAGCCTGAAGGGGACGAAACGCCGGAAATCTCTGCCTCCTTTTCACCAGGATGTCACTGGTAATGCACTTCTTCCTCCCCTTATCAAGCTCTCTTGAAAAACTCCTGCAGTAGTCTGCTGCAAGTTGAAATCTGATTTCATGGAATGGTTTTTACTGTAATTACGGAGTAATTGCATTATTCCAAGCTACTAGCCTATGGCTGTGTTGGCAATGGCCTCTGAGGTCCAGGTACTTGACGTTAAGAGGAGGTTGCTGTGCTAATGGGTTCTGGAGACCTGTGTTTGCAGTTTCTGCCTTTTTACTTCTATGGCTGAGTCTTAAGGAGGGTTTTTCTTGCTAGGAGGTCTTTCTGCCTCTTCCGTGTCCTGCAGATGGCACACCTGTACAACAAAAACAGGCTTTAGTGTCTTGTGGAATGATTTCAGCTGCTTGCGGCTTGGTGTAAAGTTGTTCCTAAATTTTGTTTTTCAGAATTGTGCCAGTCAATTAGCCTTGATCTGCCGGAGACAGATCGGCTTTCTGAGTTGTTGCTGTCCAGTTTCCAGGTAAGCTTGTCTGTTGTAGAAGCACGTTATTCTTCTTTTAACTTTCTCTGACGTTCTGATTCCTGTAACTGAGCTTAAATACCTTATGTAGGTGTTTAAGGAGGTGAAAAAAGAGCAGCCACACAGCATATAGAGCTTAGGGGTGACCTGTTTAACTTTGTCATATAGCACATTAAAGGGTGCTAAGACCTTTTCTATGTTCTCATAGTTTTCTGCACAGAAACTTGAAAACGTCTTGAAGCAGACAGAGGGTTTTAGTCCTGAGGCTTTCGAAGCTAATGGTAAGTTGTATTTTGTGCATCACAAAGCAGGGGTAAAATCCCAAGGTTTTAAATACCAACTCTTCACTGGCATTCTCTTGAGATGAAACCAGCTGTCCTTGAAAGGAGGGGTCGGAGGGGTCAGGTGCTGCCAAAATTACCTGAATGATGATATTTGCTTTTTGGTATTACAAATTCTGTATGTACAAGCGTTCCATCTTACTTTGTTTTCATCTCCAGTCAGCTCGGTTTCAGAAGACCTGAAGCAATACATAGAGAAGCTGAAGCGAGATGGAACGCTGAAGACCTGCATAGAGAAAACTGAAATGTAAGGGCTCGCCTGGCTCATCTCTAGTTTATTATTTTTTCTGTTTTTACTTCATGCCCTGCCCAGATGTCTCAATTTGCAAACAGTGAACCTGTTGCCTGGGGGTGCCAGGCTTCGTGGGGGGCAACGACATGGCTGAGCAAACAGTCCAGTGAATATTTACAGGGCTGTTATTTTCCTTGAGGAGATCAAGGAGGCTTCTGTCTTCTGTGCTGTGCAGTTTAAAGCGTTGATGTGTAAGCACTAAGCAGTCACCAGAGCCCTCTGTGACGATACTCAAGTGTTTCATCTCTGTATATCGTACTGTGTTGCACTTCTCTGCTTTAGGGCTTCGTTGGATTCTGTTTCAGATGAGTCGGTGGCCCAAGCCAAGGAGCATATTGCCAGGTAAGATGGGCTGTGTGTGCTCTGAGACTGTATAAAGACCAAAATGGGTTTTCAAAGAGGGTTAAGGTGCATTTGTGGTGTGTTTAGTTCTCTGGCTCCTCTTTCTGAAGGTGAGTGTTGTAATTTAACCGTACAAAGGGAACACTGGACGTGTGCAGACCTCTTTTCTTCTCTCCCTAGGTTTTCTGCTGAATGTCAGGCATGGGATGAGCTCTTACAGCGCTACCAGAAGGGAGCTGAAGAAATGGCCAGGTGCGTTGGTAGCTGAAAAGAAAACCTTTTGGCAGAAGAAGAAACAGAGAAGCCTGTTCCGAGAGATGCCGCAGGCAGCGCGTAGCAGCTAACCGCCTTGTTTTCCAGGCAGCTGGAGGAGTGCAAGGCTAATCAAGGACACGCAGAGCCTCCAAACTACCTGGAGACATCTCAGGCTGAGGTCCTGAGCAGCAAACCCAACTACCAGGCGGTCCTGGACGCGCAGGGCGAGGGCCTGAAGTGCATGGAGCTGGTGGTGAGTTGCGCTGCCCCGCGCCCCGGGCCCCTTTCTGCTCCTCGCTGAGCCCCCGCGGCCTTTTTGCAGCTCGACGAACTGCGGCAGGCGGTGGAGCTGCTGCGGGCTTTTGGTGAGGACAGCCGCCGGTACCTGCAGGGACTGTCACAGCACCTGGGTAAGCACCGGGATGGGCACCGGGACCGTTACCGGGACCGTGAGTGCCCAACCGGGGGCTGACGGCCTCTCTCTGCCCCTCTCTTCCAGCTGCACGGACCTTCCAGCGCCTGCAGGACTCGCCAGTCCGCAAGCTGCTCGCTGCCCCGCGCAGGCCGGCGCCGCCGGAGGGCTGAAGGGGACCGGGAGCGGCACCGGGAGCGGTACCGGGAGCGGCTCCGGGCCGCGGGGAGCTCAATAAACACAGCTCTCTTCCGCCTTCAGCGTCCTTCGCAGCTCATTGGTCTCTTTGCGCGTCGCTCAAAGCGCCGCCTCCAATCGCCTCAGCGCTCCTGTCTGTGTTAGCCAATAGCCGCGCCGTAAAGCGGGGTGGGGGGCGGGGCCTGCCCTCAACGCGGAAGTGGCGGCGGCGGCCATGGCGGCGGCGGCGGAGGAGCCGCCGGCCCCGCTCACCGGCGTGGGCTGGGCCGCGACCCCCGAGGCGGCCCCCACGGGGTGGAGCGTGGTGAGCGGGGGGGAAAGGAAGGGGGCGAGGGGGGTGCCCGGAGCGGCCCGGCCGCGGTCTCACCCTCCCCGTGCCCGCAGCTCGCCACCAGCACCGAGGGCGCCCCGGCCAACCTGGGCAAGGGCTTCGGCCACAAGGGCGGCGGGTACCTGTGCGTGAGCACCGGAGGGCAGGTACGGGGAGTGGGAGGGGTGAGGAGGGGTGGTGGGAGGGGGATGAAGGCCCCCGGCCCTGGTGCTGAGACCCCCAGGGTCCTGGTGCTGAGCTGGTCTCGGTCCCAAACCCTCGATCCCAGTCCGGGTCCTGCTCCCAAGCCCCCGGTGCCAATCCCGGTCCCAGTCCCGTGGCTGAGTAGCCCCCTGGTCCAGGTCCCTGTCCTGAGCCTGTCCCAATCCTGGTCCCTGTAATGTAATGGGGCTGAGCTCCTGTCCTCATCCTGGGGACGAGGCAGTCCCAGTCCAGATCTTGGTGCTGAGCCCCCATCCTCATCCTGGAGCTGAGCTGGTCCCAGTCTGGACCTCGGTGCTGAGCTGGTCCCGATCCAGGTCCCAGCACCTGCCCTCATCCTGGAGCTGAGTTGCTCCCGGTCCAGGTCTTGGTGCTGAGCTGGTCCCAGTCCTGGTCCCCAGCCCCATTCCAATCCCGTTGCCAAGCCCCCATCCCGTGCAGGCAGCAGCCAGCCCCGTGGTGACCGACGTGCAGGTGCTGAACGATCGAAGCCCACAGCCCGCCGGTTACAGCCGCATCCCCGAGTTCCCAGAACCTCGTAAGTGTTCAGAGGGGGGCAACGGGGCCCAGAGCTCGGCCCCCAGCCCCCGGCACCCACTGTTTTCACCCCCCCAGGTGCTGGGGTGTCCCGCAAGAAGCGGGTGTATGTGAGGCTGCAGCCGCTCAGCGCCGCTGACACGGCCGTGTTCGATATCAAGCTGAGCAGCAAGAGCAAAGCCATCCCACACTACATGAAGATCGGGTAGGGAGGCTGCACCCCTCACTTCTGCTCTCACCCTTCCCAGCTTTCTGCTGCAAAATGCCCTTTATGCCTTTTTTTTTTTTTTTCCCCTCCCTAGAGAACTGGGTGGCTTTGCTGTCTGGTGTAAAAAAGGGCCCGTGTCGAAATCCAGCCCCCCACCGGTCCCCAAGCCCAGGTCCATCAGCCTGGGGCTGAAGCAGCTCTCCCTGCAGCCGGATGCAGACTCAGAGCAGAAGTATGTGTGCTTTAAACGCTTCCAGTCTTACCTGGACCTGGCCGGCGCTGGGAACAGCTCCTGCTGCTGCCACCTCGTGGTTCCCACCCTGTAGGGTCAGCTGCATTTTAATGCAGCATCCCGGTGAGACTTGAGTTAATTCTGGTGTCCCACAGGTCACCAGAGAGGCCCGTGGCTCGGTGTGGCACCAAGCGATCTTCCTTCACACTGCACAACTCGGTGGATGACGCCTCCAGCATCTACAACCTCTCAGGTAAGCTCTGTCTTCATCTGCCACGCACCAAGGAGCTGCATAAAGCAAGCGTACGCCTAGTTAAGAACTTCAACTGAAATTAGTGTTGGCTCATAAGCTATTTCTGCACAGCTGATCCTTGTAAACATCGCAAATGAGCACAGTTTTTAAGAGGAAATTTCTTTTAGTGAAACTTCTCCCTGAAAGCTATTCCTGGCTTGCATTAAGAGACATCCCTGGCCTCTCGTGGAAAGTTTTTCTTCTCGAGGTGCTAAGATGTCCTCAGCTGCTCGGTGTAGCACCCTGGGTGTTTTCAGGGGGGGCTCCTTGGATGTTATTAAAGCCTCTGCCCCTCACTTCTCCTTTCAGCTATGGATGGGGTACCTTTCACACTACATCCCAGATTTGGAAACAGCCTCAGCATTGGCAGTACCGTGAGTATTCTTTAAGGTGCTGACACGCTGCTGGTTAGCCCCAGCTCCTAACTAGGCTTACCTAGAAACATTTAATGCCCCTTTTAGGCTGTTCTTGCAGAGCTGAACGTTAAGTCGCTTGCGGACATTGAGAAAGAGGTAAGTAGGCTGCTTTTACCATTCCTGAGTTCTTGAATATCTGTGTCTTGCCTTGACTGACTGTTTTTTGTTTTTTTTTTTCAGTACGATTATGCTTTTGTAGTGGAAAGGACAGCTGCTGCCAGACTCCCACCCAGTATTTGCTAGCACTGGGGTCTACCAGTCCCGTGAGGATGTAAAATGCTGACAAACATCCAAGCTGGTCTGAGCTCCTCTCTCTCGCTCACAGATTAAAGTTCAGGGTACCTGAAGAAACCTAATCAATATGCAATTACAGGAATCACCAAGGAAGAAAAATAAATGCGTTTCTCTTCTCGACTGCCAAAATATTTTTGTAATGTTTTTGAAATAGAGGATTTAACCAAAGTCTCTGTACAGGAGCTCCTGGCAGTGTTCTCCTATGCTTTGTCAACTCTTTATTCTGAGCATTAGCTCGTGCAAGAGCATGTAGTGTTCCTGTTGTGTAAGAACTCCTACCTTTGACACTAATCTTTAGTTTACTGCTGATCTGCTCCTGTGCTTTGTCTCACAGTCTATTAAAAACATCACAAAGCTTTCAGCCCCACAAAGGAAGTTCCAAACATGTTTCAAAATACATCGATTTTGATTTAGTTAACCAAATTCTGTAAACGTTTCCTCAAACAGGGCAGTACAAAACTCCCGACAGGTGGTGGTGTGTCCCGGAAACATTAAAAAGTCAGGTCTTGTTTCACAGAGGTGGTTTCCACGGGCTACGGAAGAAAGCTTCCCCATGTCTGTTTCTGAACAGGATCAGAGTTATTGTTAAAACAGTAAGGATGATTCTTGTGATGTCAAAACACGGCCCTGGGTGCTGTCCTTCGTGTAGCCCTGCTGGGGGCGAGGACCTTGTAACCGGTTTCAGGAAGGCACTTTAAGTTTTGCGCTCCCCAGCAGAAACTGAAGAATTCGGTCCACTAACAAGGCGAGGAAGAAGTCAGCCAGCAACACTTCCGTGATCACAATCTTAAACTAGGAAACAAACAAGTGATTAGCCCCTTCTCCTCCCCCGCTTCAGTGACTGTCCCAGCAGCACAAAACCTCTGCTCTGAGGCGCTTTAATAGAGTACCTCTGCAGCAACCACTTAACCAGAGGCTTGAACTTGCTTTTGCAGCATGCTACAGTTACCCCAATGCTCCAGGAGGATTGCTACCACATTCTCTACTTAAAGCTATCTGGGTAGCTGGCATTCCTGTAAGTTATCGTCTGCTAAAACCCTTTAGCTTCCTTCAGTTTCTGAAAACAGACTGATTCCTGTTCTCCCCATGGAAACTGTGTGTGGAATGCAGTAGGCACAGAGAAATGTTGCCTGCTCACCTCGGTAGGGATTTCTACCAAGCCAAACTGTTCGTTGAACTCTGGAGAAGAGCCAGTGAGCAGGCCCACAATGGCAAGGCCTGAAAGGATGATGCTCCACAGCAAAGGCTTGTTCTCCTGCAGACTTTCCATGAAAGGATGGCCCTGAAACACAGCAGGGAAGAAACATGAGCAAAAGTGACACTGTGCTCACCCACTGGTGACGTGTTCGTGCTAGAGGATAGAGCAATTCCTGACATGGTTTGGGACACAAAGAGAGGGAGCTTTTCTCTGCAGAAAAGCAAGAACATTGCTCTGTTCTGTGGTATCTTAGTTGTAAAATCACTCCTCCAGTTCTACTAGAGATGCAAATAAACACGACTTGCCTTGTAGTTAATAGCAAAGGTGGCCATCTGCATTGCCATCGACATGATGTACACAGTGCTGTTCACAAGGCTGGGCTCAAACTCCTTGTAGAGATCTACAAACTCCTCCCGTCTGAAAGAGAACAAAGCTGAACATCAGCGGACCAGACTCCGGATCACGAGGAACAGTTTCCCTTGCCTCACCCCACTGACATTGATTTATTTAAATTATGCACAACTTCTGCTGGCCAGCAGAAAGTTATTCCCAAATTTTGGTAGCTCCCATTAGCAGCAGCCCTCCCCCACGCACGTATGTTTGCACAGCTGAGAGTGGAGCTGCATATGCTGCAAGCAAAATTAAGCATGGGGTTCTTGGCCACAAAACAAAAATCAAGTGGAAAAGGGTTTTTTTTATTTGCTTTTTTAAAAAGCTTTCCAGTAATCCACCTCCTCAGTCTGGGGCCAGGAGACCACTGGAACTGCAAGGTATCACAGACCATATTCCCACCATTTCTATCATCCTTGCCCTGCTGGTCTGCTGCCAGCACACTCTATGTACAGCACAGCACGCTTTCTCTGCACATTTTCAACTCCTAACACTCAGTGTGCTCAACAGAGCATTCAGAGAGAGCACTGTGATGTCTTTTCCACCCTCCTGCTTAGCAGCAGCTGGAGAAAACGTGTTCTGTGCTGGAGGAACAGACACTTACTTGGAATCGCTGCGCACCTGGGCACCGCGGTACAGGTAAATGAGGCTGAGGAAATGCACCAGGAACTGCAGCAGCACTGTCAGAACCGTGTAGAGGTTAAAGATGTTTGGCAGCGGGCGCTCCTTGGACAGCGTCTTCAGAGGCTGGGAGCAAAAACCAAGCAGGGTTGACTAGAACAGTTCTGACCATCCCTATATGCAGTTGTCCAGCACAATCTAATTTCTCAGGAAATGCCTGCGAGGATTCCACTTCATGCAAACAAACATAAGGTCCACATCTTGGGTGGTGCAGGTAACAGCTTCCATTGAACCATTTCTCTGCATTACCCTTCCCACCTCTTCTACTTCTTCCCAAAGCTGAAGAAAGCAGCTTGCCCACAACCACAAGATGCTCCCTTAAGCAAGCACTGGCCTTAGGGAGTTTTCCAAATGCAGTGGAACTAAAACCGTCACCCCCTGGGGCATTCTGGGCTGTTAATTTATTAAAACCACTGTTTTGTTTTGGAGAGAGGCACTCCTCCAGTAATTCTGATATGACTGATGCCAACCAGCCACTGTCTTAATGCACGCCCCCCCTGTACCTTTGACCTGGAGATGAAAAGGAAGCAGCCAGCCAGCAGCAGACCCTGCAGAGTTGCCTGAAAGTCGCTGAACTTCACCCCTTCCAAGTAGAGGACACTCTGGCTGTAGGCAAGGATCAGGGCGTTCAGGGCAAGGATCTTGAACATTTGGAGTGTTGTCACTAGTGTGCAACGACCTTGCTTGATCACGTGGCAGACTAAGGAGCAAGAAGAAGCAGCGATTGGAAACAAAACAAAACAAGTCTGGGGGCTTTGTCCCTCAGTCTTCTCTTCTGAAGCAGTGCAGAGAGGAGCAGTACACAGCATCCCTGTCTGAGAACCCTCCACAAGGTTTCTGCACACAACCAACTGGCAAAGCCATGGGTTTGGGAGCATTTCTCACCACCCCACGCCCTCTGGGGCTTCTTTCAAATCCAGACTTATTCTCACTGAGGAATGTGAACACACGGAGATCCACACCAACTGTTCAGCTACCCCCATGCACTTACTGCACTGAATGGAGGAGAGCTTGGAGGTAAAGGGGGCTGCAATGCTGGCATCACCCAGCTTCACGACTGGCACACGCTCCTCTTCCAAATCCTTCAGGACCTGACTAATCCGCTCCTGCAGGCCAGTAAGAAAAAGACACACATTCACACCTCTCTTTCACAACCTGGACTGATGACAGTCTTCCCTATCCTCCCCCACACCCTAGTTCCAAGGTGAGGCTGAGAAATCTTCATTCTTGGAGCTCGGCAGCTGTCTAGCAAAGCAGCATCTTTCCTGCCCAAATTCATTCTGTCATTTCAGGATAACAAGAGACCAAGAGGCTGGTCTTTTCCCAGTACATCCTGCCATTTCCAGTTCTCATGAATTAGCAGTAAACGTGAGGAAGAACCGAGAGCAAGGATAAGTTAACACTCTTAAACACCTAGTTACCAACCCTCTGGATGGCCAGTTGTTCCTCTCTTTGGGACATGACTCTGTGCTTGGCACCACGGGATGTGGGCTTCACAGTCCCACTCCCCATTGACAGCACCGGAGGCCTCCCATCACTGGGTCCATCTCGAGGTCTCTTCTTCCGTTCGGGCAGTCTCTCAGGAGCATTTGCCAGCAGAGCCACTCCTGAAAGACCAAAACATTAGCTGTAGGGAGAAGTGTCGTAATCCCTTTGCTAGCAGAGCATTTTTACCACACAGAAATCCCAACTGGAGCCAGGTGAGAGGCTGGTTACACAGAGACTTCAGACAGGTTACACTTGCTGAAGCAAAGCTTTGAAAAAAAATCACGAAGAGTCTTTCTCCCAGGGAAATGCTTTGCAGCTAATTCCCACTACCTGCTTGTATACACACAGCAGTATTCCACCAGCACAGAGATCCTTCTTCAAATGATATTGCTCAGATCAATCCCAGCCCGCAAACCACCAGAGAAACGAACACTAATTTTGTGTGCAGGAACACCAGCCAAACTCAGACAAGGCCACACGAGTCCTGCATGCACACTCACCCACATCTGCATGCTTCAGAGCTCCAACATCGTTGGTCCCATCCCCACACATCAGCGTTACATAGCCCAGGCTCTTCAACGTAGTGATCACAAACTCCTGCAAAAAGAATTGTGCGGTGAGGCTTGGCAGCCTGGGGTGATCTACATGTCTTGGTCAAGTGCTTCTGTTCTGCAGGAACTTGCTGGTCTCACACCCAGGCTCCAAAAGGTTCACCCTCAGGCGTCGTTTTATGCATGCAGAGCTAGAATGGGCTTGAGAGTCTTTAGGAACACTATGTGACACATCCTGATCTCTGGTTCTCACTGCCAGCTGGCATGGGTTTCAGGAGTGGTTACACTGGTTTGTTGCAAGCAGCTTTAGCACTAATCATGTGCTAGTATCTGTGTTGCTCCCAGGCACCAGGTAAGCCCTGCTGGCAAACCTGCCAAAGTTGGGTTCTACCCCAGCAGAAACCCCTCACCTTCTGCTTTGGCACCACTCTGGCAAACACCTGGATGTGTGGTATGAGTTTCAGCAGCTGCTGTCTGTTCACAGACTGCAAGTGAGAGAGACCTTCCCCGGTCACACACAGGTCGTATTGCTGGGTCAGCTCTCGCAAGGAGCTTGGCAAGATCGGGAGCACGACAGCACCATCGATGGATTGCCATTGCCAGCTGGAGTCTGGAAAGAGAAGCACAAACTTGACATGAACGTGCCTGTGAGGTGCCTGGCTGTCAGTAACGCTCCCAGACACCCAACGTACACTAACCCTGCTGTCTGCAGCCCCTTGCCATGAAAGACACGAGGCCCCTCTGCTTCTCGTGACAGTGACACCCCCGCCTCCCATCCAGCTGCAGTCTTTATGTGGACTCCCTGCACTGCAGCCCCTGACAGTCAGATAGTGACACAGTGCTCTCAGCTTCCCCTGGCTGCACCGTGCTTTAACAGATGGACAAACTCACTCCTATTGTGTCAGCTCTGGCCTCTGAATCTGCACAGGACAGAGGCCTTCCAGCTGCTGCTGTTTTTGTTAATTTTGGTGCTCTGGTGGCTTGGTTAGGAGCTGGCAGAGCTCTCATAGTACTCAGAGAAGAAAGGGGCAAAGAACAGAGGTTTGTCTGGGGCTCTGGAAAGCAAATGAGCAGCTTCCATTATCAGCATCAAGCAGCCACACTGCTGTCACGTGGCTAACTTTGATACAATCCCAGGAGGGCTTTAGCTGCTGTCCCCCAGTATGCAGAACGCTTTCCTGCATGGAATCAGTCACCTTTGCTCGCAGGAGGCTGCAGAACGAGGGTGTGCTCCCTCTGGAGGAAGTGGAGCTCCCTGGCCACGTGGCAGGCAGTGAGAGGATTGTCTCCTGTTATCATCACTACCTGAAGGGAAAGAACAAGAGGTCAAAATGAGTTCCGGGAAGGCAAGTGGCCATTCTCGGTGAAACTCCTTTACACTGAAAAGAGTTCTGTCTAGCGGGCATGCTGGACACTTTCCCTGTGAGATGTGGCTCTGTGCAGCACCTTGCAGAAAGGCCACCTCTCTCTAGGTCAAGGCAAATCCCATCATAAAAGTATTATCACATCCACAAAGCTTCCCTGCCTTCATCACAGGGAAGCCTTTGCCCTCACTCCACAAAGGTTTCTGGCACTGAAATTCCACTTCTTGAATACCAAGTCTGCCAGAAAGGCCAGGATGCTGCTGATGCTTACGTGGTGGGATGCATTCTGGATCTCCCTGATGACAGATTTGGAGTCAGCTTTGAGAGGACAGGAAACCACAATGAATCCAGCAAATCTAAGGTCACACTCCAAAGCTTCACGCTTCATCTCTCGCACCTGCCAAAGCAAATCAGTAACCACAGCATTACCTGGTGCTTCAGAGCAGCAATCTGCTCTTCCTGTGGGTGCTTCCTGGCAATCAAAGCATCACTAGAAAGACAACTGGTGCTTTGAGATGCACAGAGCAACCCATCAGCTGCTCTACCAGACAGAATTCTTTGGGACAAAGCCCCAGAGATGGCCCTGAGAACAGTTACACATGCCCATCCCCACACAGTAACAGGTTCACAGCTAAGAAGTTCAGTGCTAATCCTCTCCCCAGCTGCTACAAGGAAAAGAGTTGACCCTGCTTTACAAACTGGGGGAAAAAAATAAGAATCAATGACACACAGGGAGTCAAAGCTGGGAGCACAACGCAGAGGCTGCGATCTTCCCAGAAGATCCATATTGTAAAATCAACACAACTATTGCAACTTTGGGCAACAGCAAACCAAAAGAGACCTCACTCTTCTGCAGCCCTGCTCATGCCATCTGTTTCCTTTCACAGGTGCTCAATTTGAAGGTTTAAAAAGAGAGGTGTACCTGCTGGTGAGTGAGGTGCCCCAGTTCCTTGTAGCCAAGGGCCAGCACTCTCGCCCCCTCATGCGAAATTTCTGTGTGGACAGCATGATAGTTGCTTGGGCACTGAGACAACTAGAGGAGATGTGGGGAAAAGTCACGTTAATACAGCTCCAAACACAATTCAGTAGCACATTCCAGTATTTCACATTAAATAATGCTGAGAGGGAAAAGGGGCACATTTGGGTAGACTGAAACTCCCTGGTGGAGTTTGTTCTCAGGCATTGGTTCAGTATGGAATTTTGTCTTGCAGAAGAGCTATGCCCTGTATTCAGGCTCCAGATTTTGCAGGGACAAACTGAGGTGTAAGAGCACGAGCACACGTGCTGGAGAAGGTTTTTCCTCTCCTAGAGAGCTGCGCTCACCATTTTGTGCAGCGTCTCTGGGGCCCCTTTCACAGCTGCAATGTAACAGAGATCAGTCGAGCCAATCTTCTCATACGACGCCAAGACAGACATTCTTTTCAGGGCACTGGCAAAATGAAAGCGCTGGTGAATTTTCAGTCCCTGAGTTTTAATACTTCTGGGGAAAACTTTCTCATCTGGAAACAAACAGATCAGGAAATCCTGAAAGGTTTCTCGGTATCAAAAGCAACACCCCTCCCTTCAGGTCCCAAAGGAACCCACAGATCACCGAGATCATAAGAATTTCTTCCTTAAATACAAGCATACAAAGCTGGAAATTCTAATGCCAAGAATTAAAGGACGTAACCAGTCAGAATGTCTAAGTGCATTAATATAAACAGCAACGCAGAAGGTTGAAGGTGCATTTACATCATTATAGTTTTATCACAGGTCAAAATCCAGAAGCAGAAAACACAACAGCATGGGTTTTGGTGAGATATGCATTCAGGATTTCTAGAGGATTCTTACTTTAGTTATTTGTGTGTGCCAGAGCCAAGGAAGCAGAGCAGAAAACCTCCAGAGACTGCACGCAGACGGTGCTAAAAACACACACTGTCGTGTTTTCACAACTGTGATCTTCACTAGCCAGTCACACCCCCATTTTGCAGTTTGCTTAATTAGAACCAAAAGGCAGCAACCCAAGCACACTGGTTGCAGAATGCATTATCTGCAGTCCTGAGAACAGCCTTTTACTATTTGCTGTCCCCGAGATACGCAGGGCAAGGATTTCCACTGCCCCAAGCCAGTTCCTGTGACCACACTAGATCAAATTCATGATTTACAGAAAGCCAGCATGAGGCACAGGAGATCTCCAGAGACCAGATAATTTCATGCTCAAACCGACCGACAAAAAACAGCGTTATCATCATCAACCCTCCCAAAACAAACACACGAAGGTTTTACCTTTGGTCAGGGTCCAGTCCACAGCCATCAACATTGCCTTCTCTAACGGGTCTCCCACCAGCGTCCCGTCATCCAACTGTACAAGTGAATGGCAAGTAGCAATCGCTCGGTGGGTTTCTACAGGAATGTCAGATACTGGTGTCACTTCCTTCCCATCCCTGCAGCATAAAAGAGACTGCCCATGTTAGCAGACCCATTCACATTATCTCAAACAAACCCTGGAATTTTTCCCAGAAAAAAATATAATTCTACTCTAACACAGTAAACATCAGAGCTTCTCATGGCAAGATCAAAGCCATGGGAAACCTGGCTCTGTCTCAACTGCAAACAGCGCCAAACCCCGTAATTTTTGCCAGTTCTCCAGAGCAAACTTGATTCAAGCAGAACACGCAAAACAGAAGACTGAACTAACACGTTTAAGTAACTGCAGAATCAAAGGGCCAAGAGATCCCTCTGCTGTGGCGTCTAGCTTTCTAGCACAGTTCATTAGGGCAGTGAATGAGAAAGCAGGATGCTACCACACAGCAAGGCTGCAAATACATCAGCTGCATAAAAACTCTGTGTGAGAAATCCCCTGAGGCAATTACATTTTGAAATCCAGAGGTCAGGAAGCCTGTTTTTGAGTGTTGTTGCCAGAGACTAACAACCCTCTCCCCTTCCAGTTCAAGCCACTTCTTTCACTCTCTGAATCTCTGAATTTCTTCCCTTCCCCACCGTGATTTCAGCTGTGCCTGAGGAGTGCTGCCGTGCCCAAAGCCCAAAACACAGCGAGTCACTCTAACAACAATCACCTACCTGAGCCCAGCTACTCCTCTTACTACAAGGTGATCACTGGTTAACGTTCCAGTTTTGTCAAAGCAGCAAACTTCAACCTTGCCTGCAAAGGGGATGCGGAAGGGCTCTGTGCAGTACACGTCTAGAAGAGAGCAGAGGAAAGTCTGTGACGCATCAGCTACAACAACGCCAGGACAGATCAGCAGCTTTTATCACAGGACAGAAGCTATAAACATGGTGTTCAGCTCTCCGCTCTGAAGCCTTGTAGTGTTTAAAACCAGAACAGACACGAAGTTGTAGCAGCATAGTTCAACACAGAAGCCCCTGACCTTCCTAATCCGCATACAGGAACCTGCTCAGTGCAGAACTGTTGAGCAAGCAGGCTTTCATGTAAATATTTTGGTTCAGCTACTTTGGATCCACTTCAAAACATACCCCTCCTAGGCTCTTGCATTTGAGAGGGGGGCTTAAACCCCATAGACCAGCTCCAAAACCCACGTCAGATACTGCTACGGCGTAGAAATGAAGAGACTACAGCAATTTCACACCCATTTTCTCACCAACATCCCCCACAGTTCCAGGTGCAAGAAAGCAGTCTGATTTTTGGTTTTGTGTTTAGGCTTGGTACTTACAAAGCTTGGCCAAGGCAATGAGGGAGGTGTTGACAGCCAGAGAGAGTTCAATGGGAAGTTCAGGTGGGACAACCGAAGTCAGTATTAAAGTACACTCGAGGAAGAGCTTGTACCGATTCCTGCTAGGATCCTTCGTGCCTATAGGATGAGACAGGAGAGCTGTAACTCCTCATCCTTCGACTGTGTGCCCCACAGAACTAAGACAAATAGCACAAAGAAGCACACCTACCTAGGAAGAGCTGTGGGAGGGCAAGAAAAGCATCCAGAATGCAGTCTGGGCCCCTACACTGAAACACTGGAGCAGCCCAACCCAGCTATTGTAACTCTCAGAAATTACGTCAACTGTCCTTCCCACAAGCTTTGGTACAACTCCTGTGCAGACACCTGGAAGAGGCAAGAAGAAAGCTCACCTTCAATCCAGACGTATGCTGCAGCAGCAATGGCAAAGACCAGCAGGAACAGGATGAAAATGAAGGTCTCTAAGTTATTGGCTGTCACTCTCTTCACCCCAAAGAGGATTGTACGTAGCAATTTCCCCTGAGAAGAACAGCCTTCAGTGCAAGAAGCTATCTCTGCAGCATGCAGTGGTTTGTTACAAATATGTATGAAACCCAATTTTAAAGTTACACTCTGGTATGCTGGTGCCAGAGCCTGAAACGTATTCCCAGTTCTGTGAACCTCTTAATAGCCATCAGCCTAGAGCCACCCACAATTAACCTATTTAAAAAATAAACCCACTCCTAAGCCACTTAAGTTCAGTATAGCTTTTTAATCAGTCTTAAAGTTTGAATTGACTCCTAAGAAGCTCACATTCACATCTCTAGCCTCTGCAAACACACCCCAGTTACCCCTTCCTGACAATTACTGTTACACAAACAGGGATAACCAGGAGCTAAGCATGTACACAGAACGTTGCCAGTCACAAGACCAGCCCTGAATGCTGACTCCCAAGCTTCTGCATCAAACATCAGACAGCTTATTTGGTGCACACAGAACAGAGTGCCAGAGACCAACTTTATTTACCCCTCTTCCAACCAAACAAGCAGTTTTGATACCGATTTATATTTTCCGCTGCTGTATTTCGTGAGGATTTCCTTATAGCAAAGCACTAAACAACAGAACCAGCATCACTGACAAGGCAGAGGCGAGAAGGCACATTCACATCTTACCTGAGATGTGTTGAAGCCTGTCCTCAGAGCATATGCCACGCATCCATTATCGACAGCTGGAACAGCAGCAGGAATGAAGACAGTAAGTTTACTGCAAATCTTTTAAAGGTTTATCTCAGAAAAAATACACTTGAAACTACACCCCCCTCTCACTTACAAGGGGATACAGTCAACTTGAAAACCAGTCTAAGAATCACAGTAAGCAGGGCCAAGGAGACTTAACTCAATAACCACCTTCAAAAGTTGCACCAAGCCACATGAAATAAACCTGTGAGCATACTACGTGCCCTCTTGGAGGGAACTTGTGCAGGTACATACGTTTCAGTCCTGTGCTGGCTTTCTGGGGCGGGATGTGCTGCACCACCTTTGTTCCTCCAAATATGATGTGTAACCGGGCATCTGTCTGCATGTCCAAGACGTGCTCTGGATTGAGATCCTCCACAGGCTCCTGCAGGACAACAGGCAGATCTCAGATTCACAGCTATCTAAAGTAATCTTCAAGCATTGCTTTCTTTTATCTCACATGAGATGTTCTCAGCTTCACTTCAGCCACAGGTGGCCTGAACTGAATCTAGACACAAACGTGTCATTCAGTTTCTGATTTATAGCCTGGTTCCTGTGGAAATTCTGGTTTCAGAGGACTAGTTCACCCTTGGCACAGTGAATTTAGCAAGGGAGGCTCTGTAAGCACTACTTTATCATTTTTAAGTCACTCACTGGCACAAAAAGAAGGAAGGTGCAGGGTTTTGAAGTGCTTTACGCTTGTTCCTCCCACCTCTACCCAGCCGAAAGAATCCAGACTGGGGGGAATGCGTAGGAGGGCGATGCCGTGCCCACATTGCAGTTCAGGCTCAAAGGCTGGAGACACAGCCAGACAAAACAGGCATTCTGTTTCTCATTTACCAGAGAACATCAATCACTGATAGGGAGTTGATAACAAACAGACCAGGTTTCCTGGGCCAGCGTTCACACAAGGAGATTCATTTGCATTCACAACTACTCCAGTGGCTTGAATATTTTTTACTTTTCTAGGTTGCAACAAGGGACAACGAAGAAGATGCTTCACACAGACCTTCATCTGTGGCACAGACTCTCCTGTCAGCATAGCTTCGTCTACAATACACCTTCCACGTAACAGCAGCACATCACATGGCACTAGATTTTCATGAGGAGATCGGCCTGTAATTAATACAAGAGAACACAGAAGTTTGAAGGCAGAAATAACTACTGCTTGCCTATTTGGCTGGGATGGAACAGCTCTCCTTCAGTTTAGCTGAGATAATTGATTACAACCATCATGCAAGCCATTACCAATGGAAACGATGTCCCCTGGAATAATCTCATCACTGGAAATGGGTCGCCACTTCCGATTTCTGTAAACCTGCAGGGAAAAAAAAAAGCACTTTGAGAAGCCCTGCATGCATCTGCGTAGTCAAAAAGGACAGTGAAAAAAGATGGGAAAAAGAAACAGCAAGCCAGCTGAAAGAGAGCTCTGTCAAGAACTTTATGCAAAGCAAGCTAATCCAAAACAAACAAAAAAAACCAACAACCCAACCATGAAAGAACATATAATAGAAAATAAAGCCAGAACCATAAGAATTAACCGAATGAAAAGAAGAAGAATTTCAGACTAAACTAGCAAGAATTTATCCCATTTACACTGGACTTTTCTTCCTTTTAGAAAGAAGATTCTCAGCCAGTGATGATCTTTCCCATTTCTAGGCTCTTGGTCTCACTGCCAAGCACCAATTTTCCAGTGTTTGTGACCATTCCTTCTCTAATTCTGATTACCTGGATCATGTATGGCTTGTTGCCCATTTTTCGGATCTCTGACATGTTTCTCATTTGTTGCTGGACCAGGGAAGCTTCAAATGCAACCAACATGGAGAGGGTGAAAACGCTGTAATACCAGTACTCATCCAGGCACCACAAACCCACACAGAACACCTGCAGGGAGAAAAACAATGCAGAAGTTGTTCTAATCTCACTCAAACAACAAAAGCCTTCCATTTCCAGTTATTTTTTTTTTCCCCAGCTAATTTGGTATGCATTTAATTGTAATAACTCATTAGGGAAAAACAGGCTCACTCCCACAACAGGCAAATAAAATCATTCTAAGGGTGTGAGAACAGCACATACT
Source organism: Aythya baeri (assembly GCA_026413565.1). NCBI lineage: Eukaryota > Metazoa > Chordata > Aves > Anseriformes > Anatidae > Aythya > Aythya baeri. Next base: position 933,046 of record CM048640.1, read on the forward strand.
TTTGATTTTAGAAAACTAATTCCGATGCTCAAACCAGGATTATAAGGATTTTTTTCAATTTGTAACAGGACAAAGTATTTACAGCCCTTTATGTCTCCTCATTTTACCTGAAAGACGAAGAATGGAGCTGTAGCTCTTTCTTTAAAGAGTTCCAAGAACTCTGGCACCACCATCTCAGCCCTGGGAAAGAATTGAATCCGTATTAACCTAAAAGTTTTCAACTCTGGACAACAGCCTAACCCCAAAGCCACTTGGTGTCAGTCCAGGCTGTGTTTCACAGTATCCACAATCTCCCTCTTCTCAGCTACTTTGCCTCAGTCACTTTGCTACCCCTAATTATTTTCCATCCCCAGTCTGGTCTGACACTGTTCTACGGCCTTAAATAAGTTTCACACATGCAAAAGAAGTATCAGGAGCAAGCATTTGAAAATCAGCACCAGGATTGTAGTTCTACCCATCGGTTACTGACACACTGAGATACCTTGGTCCCCTCTCACTCTGAAAAGACAGATCTGTGCCTGGAAAACTCACTTGTTTGTGCCATATTTCTTCTCAGCTGCTCGTATCTCTTTGTCTTCCTGATAGCCTCGGGCGTTCTGGTAATAACACAGGGGATGCTCCACAGGGAAAGCTACAGGAAGAAACTGTTTCTTGCCGTTTATTTCATACGAGTACTTGATTTTCTGAAATTCAAAGGAAAGAGCTTCCTGCCCATCCTCATCCTGTAAAGAGGAAAAAACAACAACTGAATACACATCAAAAACCTCACTTTACAGCTGAAAAAGGAAAAGAACTCCCAATCCCTCACATCTCTAATTCTTGTATGATTCTGCTTGTGGTACAGACAACAGGAAATAAAGTGCAATCTCCAACATCCCCACCTGTGACTGACTGCAGCTGATGTTTCCCCAAGAAGTTAAGTTAGGAGCTAAGAAATGTCAGGCAAGAAGTCTGCATACTTGACATAAAAATACTGTTTTCTGGCACGTGACAGATATCAGTTCTGCTTGCAATGGCCACGTCCTTACCTGGTCTCTGTGGAGCGGCACTAGTTCTACAGATCCGTTATTTGGGGTTGGCACAACTTTAGCTAATGTGGCTTTCTTAGGACTAGGTTCCTGAAACACACACAATACGCACATCGTGAAGAAGACTATAAGACTCTGAGAGACAGGAAGAAATGTTTTATGACCATGGTAAGGCACAAAAAGTAAAGAAATCCATGCAGCAAGGTGTTTTTGCAGACCAAAAGCATGACAGTCGAGGACATTTTGGGTATCATAATCCCTCCTCAAAACAGAAACCCACCAATTAGTGTTATCTGTAGGGTTGTCCCCAGCTTATGACTATGCTAAGAAATTATAAGCCAACATTTTATTGGCGGACAGCACGCACAGTGAGGCACGGCTGCAACAACGACTGCCACGAATGCATGGGAATCGCCCCTCACGGAAGGGCAAAGGGCCTGACGGTCACAAAGATAGCCAACCCTGCTCTCAACGCTCAAATCACCCCAGATTTGGGTCGGACCAAGCGAAACGGCGACGTTTCGGTGCACAGCGACCCACCGCACCTCCCTGGGGGCCTGAGGCGGCTCCTCCCGGCCCGGCCCCGCGGCCAGCACCGCGCCGGGGACTCACCCTTACGCAGGTGAGCGCGCAGTGCGCGTGCACCGACCAGAGCCCCGAGAGCGCCGTCAGCAGATGCAGCACGCCGATAGCGGCCAGGGTCAGCAGCGCGGCCTCGGGGGGCGCGGGGCCCTCCCGGTGTTCCGCCGCCGCCTCCTCCTCGCCCCACGCTGCCCACACCCGCGGCCCCCACAGCCACAGCCAGGCCGGGTAGAGCCCCGCCACGAAGGGCAGCACGGTGCCGTGGAGGAGCCGCGGCCGCCGGCGGTACAGCGTCACCGACGAGACCAGCTCGTCCGCGGGGCCCGCAGCCGGGCCGGCCGCCGCCATTTTCCCCTTAGCAACGGCGCGCTTCCGCTTCCGGGTGTGGGCCGCGAGGCGGCGCGCACGCGCAGTGCGCGCTACGGAGGGGAGGGGGCGCACAGCAGGAGGGGGAGCAGCGAATGGCGCGCATGCGCGTTGGCAGCCTGGCGGCCGTGCAAGGAGAGGGCACATGCGCAGAAGGGAGGGAGAGGCGGCGGCGCATGCGCAGTGAGGAGGAAGCGGCGGGATGTGAGTAGAGGGGCGGCGGAGGGGGGAAGCGGGCAGGGCCGCGCCGCGCTCACTCCGGTGTCGCCCCGCAGGGAGGCGGCGCTGGAGGTGACGGCGCGGTACTGCCGCAGCGAGCTGGAGCAGTACGGGCGCTGCGTGGCCGCCAGCCCGGCCTCGTGGCAGCGGGACTGCCACAGCCTCCGTCTCGGCATCTCCCGGTGCGCCTCCGCGCAGTGAGTGAGGGGCGAGAGGGATAAGGGGGGAGGCTAGGCCAGGCTAGGCCCGGAGGGGGGTAGGGGGAGGCCGGGGGCTGAGGGTGCCGGGGTGTCCCCGCAGCCCCATCGTCAGAAGGATCCGCAGCGACTGCGCCGAGCCCTTCGCCGCCTTCGAGAGGTGCCTGCAGGAGAACGAGGCCGCCGTGGGCAAGTGCAGCGAGCACGTCGCCGCCTTCCTGCGCTGCGCTGAGCAGGTGAAGGTCGCTGCGTGAGGTGAGTGGGGGCTATGGGGGCTCCACGCTCCATTTCTCTCACTTAAGCAGCTGGAACGGCCACGCTGCTATTAGCCAACCCAGCAACATCACAATAGGCCAGCCCAAATTCTGCTTGCACCTTTGTTTCTCTCCCTCCCCTTGTTAATTCTGACCTAGAGTCCTCCCAAAAAACAGAAAGCACTGGAACAGGTTGCCCAAAGAGGCTGTGGACGCCCCATCCCTGGACGTGCTCAAGGCCCTGAGCAACCTGATCTAGTGGGTGGTGTCAGAGCCAGGTGATCTACGAGGGCTCTTCCAACCCCAGCTGCTCTGAACGCAGAGCAGGAAATTATATCAAGGTTAAACCCATTGGTGTGGTTCATCAGGGGAAGTATTTCCTCTGTTTGTGACCACAAGTGCAGCAGTGTGTTTCTCCAATTGGTCATTTTATGTTGGACTGAGGCGCTGCCCTGTGGTGAAAGACCCTGGGATGAAAGTAGTCTTGTTCTGACATAAAGTCTTGGTTTAATTGGTCCAACTTGATTAATCGACTGGGTCGTCAGGTTTGCATGGTAATATATGCAGAATGGGTTTGTTGGGTGGGTCAGGCTGCAGCACACAGCACTGTGATAAAGGTCCTGTAAATTTCTGTGGAGCTACATTAAAGCAAATAACTTGCTACTAAGTGTATAGGAACAGAGTTACTGTGACATCCTCCTGTCACCTGAAAAGGTAATTTACTCTGCCTCATGACTGGGGTGTTGCATACTTGATTCTTTTATTTGTGCTGTTTGTTTTTTGTTCCTTTTTTTATAGGGGATCCTCGGAATTAAAGTTCATCCTCAGGAGTGAATGAAAACTTTCTGTACTCTGGAGTCTCATTCCAATGCTCAGTTGGGTTGTTGCTCCCCTCTGAGTGCAGCCCTGCGACGTGGTTCTCTTGGTGCTTGTCTTCAACAACCAGCTGGACTCTGACACGGCTGTCAGAGCATTCCCGATCTGCTGGCACTTGTGTGCTGCTAACACTGGGTTTTCTCTGCTGGTGCTCCATGCCCTTAGCAGCTTTGTAAGTAAAAAAAATAATTAAAAAATTACAGAGCTGTGTTGAACACCAAAGGATCAGCGAGCAACCTGCAGATGTACTTGAATAGGAACCAAAAGCTAAAATCAGCCTTTACCTCTTTTTTTTTTTTCTGCAGTCTGTATTCAGCAATTTCTTTGATAATTAAGTACAGTATTTTCCTTCGTCCCAATAAAAGTCACTCCTGAAGATCAAAGGCCAGTTCTGGCTTTTCCCCCTGATGATGGAAGCTGCCCTCAGAGCTGGACTGCCTATGGTGACGTTGCCTTGACCACAAAGGTCACTGCTTGAAAATTTGCTGTGCAGCTCCCAGTTTTGGGGGTGCCCTGGCTCTTCTGCTGTTTTAGAACAGCAGAGGGAGTCTTCCTGCCAGCAGAGACGGCAGAATAAGCGTGGACTCGAGAGCTTTCCTCAAACCCCACTGCTCTATCGACGGCACAATGATCTCCCAGTGCAAGGGGGGGCCACCACTGGTGTTCTCACACAGGGGGACAAAGAGCCCAGCTAGAAGGAAGGGCGGTTTCTGGGCTGTAACTGGTGGGGAGAAAAATATACAAGGATGTAAAAATAGCTGGTTTTACAGGGAATGGATTAATGGCTTGTGAGACCTGTGAGCACTCTGCAGAGGCACCGCAAGCTGTGGCTCTCCTCCAGCATGCTGGTGGCTGAAAACTGCTGTGGGTCTGCAGTGTGTAAGGTGGGACTGAGAACCCCTCCACAGCAAAAAATAGGTCTCTGAGGTTTAGAAAGTCCTTTGGGATGCTCGCAGGCCAGCTACAAGGAGAAACGAGCTGCTACGGCCTGCTTACACAACACAACGTCTGCTGAGCTTCACAGCGAGGGCTTTGCTGCTGTCCAGAGTAGCAGCTTCCAGGAAAGTTACAGGGAACCACAAACCAACAATTTCCCGAAGTCTGCAGCCAGCAGAGCACATGCAGAAAGTGTCGTGTACAGCACCAGCAGTCTTTGAAAGCACGGCACAGCTTTGCTGTGTTTTCAGCGTGAGGTTTTTGTCCCCCTAAGGGTGAGGCATGGAGCAGGAACCTTGGCTTTGACCTGGTTCCCAGGGGTTCTTACCCCCTTCCTGGGACACATTAATCCTCAGCCGTGCTTCAGCCAGGCACAAGTCCAAGCTTTTGCCTTTGAGCCTGTGGTGGTTGGCAAACATCACTTAGCATTTTCCACTTGGGCAGAGTTTAACTCCTTTGGGGAGAGGGGCAGCAGATTGAAGTTGATCTGTTCCAGCTTCTAGCAGAGCCTGAATCACGAAGCTGGCCGTCGGCGTGGCTGCAATTCAGCAGTGATGGGATTCAAAGTGTGTCTGGATGCTGGGTCGTTGTCTAACAACGTGTATGCAAAACCCACTTTGTTTCCTTTTATCAAATGCCACAAATGTAGGAAGAAAAAAAAAAGTAAAGATAAAGCATGTTTTATTTTCTGGTGGAAAAGCTGAGAGGAAAAAAGTGACGGTGGCTTTGCTTCAAAGTGAATTTAGAGGAGGCAAGTGCTACCAGAAAAGGAGGAGAAATCTTTTTGAAATTTATTTGTTCTGGGCAGGACCCTATTAGTCAGAAATGTCTGTGGCGTGAATGGCTTTATTAAGGGTGCCGTTAGACGGGAGCGAAGGTGCTTTACATGTTGTTGACATTGTATTGAAATGTCAGCCTGTCAGCAGAAAAGCCATTTTTCATTATGTTTAAGGTGCAGTGGGCCCCCTCTTAAGCCTGGGTATGTCTCCTCCTTCTCAGGAGCCTGAGCTGCTCTATTATTACTTGCTCAGGCGCGTTAACCGCTGAGCTGCCACTGCCATCGAGCAGCCAAACGCTTGTGGGGTTCAGTAAATTCATTCCTAGCGAGAGGGGGCAGAGGAAGATGCTGCTCCATCCTGCTTCTGCGTGCAATCGAGGAGATAAAGGCTTTCTGAGAACAAACTGGTGAGGCAGCTGCAAGTTTTACTCTCAATAAAGAACGTCCTCGTACAGCTTTTGCTACCCAAATGTCACGGAACAGAGAACTGGGACAGAACCTCCCCGTGGAGGGAGGTCTTGGGGTGGGGGCTGTGGTTTGAAATCGGTGCTTTCCCCAGTTTACCAGCACCCTGGGAAGAGTTTCTAGGCTGAATCAATTTGTAGCCTTGGCAAATTTGGCAAACGTTGCGAAAAGCAAAGGGAATATCAGCAATTTTCTTCCCTGCAAGTGGCTGTGCCAGAAAATGGCTGGAAGAAGCCGAGGAGTGTTTTGCTTCTGAGCCTGAAGGGAATCTGTAGCTGCGTGCTGGAGCAGGCTGAGGCTAGGCCCTCTCCTAAGCACGGAGCAGGAGTTTTGCAGCTCTTTTTCTAACTGCAGGGGCTACCTGTTCTTGCTGGCTGCTGGAATAAAAATGGAACAGCAATTACTGCAGTTGTTGGCGTTGGCAAATGTGAGGGAAGGGCTGTGGGTGTGTGATAGAAGCTGGAAATAGGGCAAAGCCAGATGCAGAGGGCAAGTCCCTGGAAGTGTAGGAAAAAGCTCTTCCAAATCCAATTTTCTAGTCCTGTCATTGGAAATGCAGCCATGCAAACGCTTCCTAAAAGGAGCATCGGTTGCTCCGTTATCTTTCCCAAGGTGTAAATTGCCAAGGCAGAGGTCTGAAAAACCTGGAACAAGAATTGGGGACTCGGGAAGCGTTTTTTTTCTTGTTCCTGTACCACAGGGAGATGACAGCACCTCACACCACTGGGTTTGGTTAGGCCAGGGCTGTGGAAACGAGCACAGGAAGCAGTTACAGGTAGGACAGACACTGACATAAAGCCGAGCAAGGGGAAGAAGACCTCAGGCAGTCAATCAAGCTGGTAGGTTCAGCTTGATCTCCAAAGGCTGCAAAGACTCGGCTAAATTAACGCCGAGTGGCTGAAATCAATAAGTGAATAAGCCCGTCTTACCCAGAGTGGGAGGCTTAGGGGCGGGAAAAAAAAAGAAAAAAAAAAAAGAAAAAAAAAAAAAGATTGAGACCAGGATTTTTCTAGATTGAACCTCTCACATCCTCATGAACACAAAATAGCCGAAATAAACACCAAACCACTGCAACAGCGAGGAGAAGAACCCAGAGGACCAAGCTCTGAAATGCCTGAGGACCGGGAAGGCAGTGTCAGACTTTTGAGGGCAAACGCTCCATCGTTCACCAAGTCCTTGTGTCTCTAGTCCTGTGACTTCTGGCATGGGCTTTTCTGTTCTCCCTCAGTCTCCTGCTCCTTTCTCCACTTTTAGTTGCTCTCAATGCTTGTTTTCAGGCAGCTGTGCATTTTGGCTGGTAGTTTAAGCAACCTGGCTGTCAGCTCTGTTTTCACTTACCCTCCGTCTTTCTGTGGGGCCTTGGATGCCAATCATGACAAGTTCTGTGCCTCTGATTACTCACCTTTAAAATAAATAACACCTACCTGGCTGGGGAGTAGTGAGGGATCATTAATTAATATATGCAAGGAGTTCTGAGGTCCTTAGCTAAGAGGAAGCTAAGAATCGTGAGTTCATTCTTTCCTTTATTTTTGCTCAATTTCTTTCTGGTGTAGATCTCAGCATACGAAGTTAAGTGTGTCAGGGCTTTTTTCAGCCTGTTGCTTTAACTCCTGTTGATGTCACTTTTCCTTTCAAGTGGAACTCGAAAACCAATAAGGTAAATTACACACGATCCTAGAATGAGGAACTAACAAAAACATCTCTTTAATTTTTCATCCAGAAAATATTCTCGTTTTACACTCTGCTTCTCTTACTTAAAGGAGCCATAAATCAGCGTGTTCCTTTGGTGTTTGCAGTCACCGGGAGAGATTTAGTGCTGCTGGCAGGGCCAGGGCTGAAATGGGCAGCAGCCGAGGGCAGGGAGCTGTGCAGAGCCACATTCCATCCCCACACACGTTTGCTTTGCTTGGCTGTTGTCCAGTTGGTTTTTGAGTCCCTCGCAAGCACGAGGGGAACTGGGTGGGCAGAGGGGGAACGTTTTTCATCCGGTGGTCACCTTGATTCGCTTTTATTCACCTTTATTCTCTCTGGAGGGAAAAGAGAGGGCGTCCAGGTGTTTCAGTATGCTGTGGCTCCATTCTTCACTCTGCTGCCAAGCAGCCGGAGCCTTCTGGAATGATTTCCAGGTCCCGTGATAGCTGTGAGACTTAGCTCCCTGACGTCCATGGGGTTTTGGGATGCACGCTGTTACCCCCGAGGTGCAGAAGGGTCAGATCCCTTCTGCGCCATGGTCACAGAGCTGCCTCTGCCTCTTCCCCTTTGTCAGGGTCGGTGCTCGCTGCCGCTCCTCTCCGTGCCTCCCCCGGCCCCTTGTGTCTGCAAGAATGGAGACGTGAGAGCTGCAAGAGAGAGCAGGTTCACCTGCGATCACCAAACTGACCCCTGGCCATCCTGGTGATGCTAAAAGCAGCCCTGTCCTTCGGACTGGTGCCAGGAGAGGCATCAGGACTCGCTTGGCAAGCCCGTTAGCTCCCCAGGCATGGACAGCTGTGGATCTGGTGCCCACCTTTCTGCTTGCCCTCAGCTCCTTTCAGGCAGAATCCAGCCCTGGAGAGCACCTGCACGCTAACAGCTGCTCGTTTCTAGAGGGTATAGCTCTGAAGTGGCTTTGGCACTTGATCTCTTGTCACCATCAGACTCCTTTTCTCAGCAGCTCCGGGTCTAGCACAGCTCCTCACAGCAGCTCGCCATATTTATTTATTCTCGTTGGGATCCTAGCTCCTCGTGCAGCTACCTGGGACTCCTGCTGTTGAGCTGGCTGCCTGGGGAGGTGGAGAGCTGCCAGCACGAGTTCCTCGGCTGCTCCAGGATACCTCGCTCCTGGGGAAGGGAAGGGAAAGGCTGGGCTGTCCGAGGAGCCCAGGCCAGCCTTCCCTGGGGCTGCTTGTGCGTGCAGGTTGTCTGACTGTGCTGAGGCAAGCTTCGGGTTTCCACTTACAGTTTGCTTTTTATTTTCAAATGTACATGCAAAAAAAAAAAAAAAAAACAAAAAAAAAACCATCGGCACATCACAGCACGAGATCACAACGAAGAGAAGGGAGGGTTTCAGTGGGTGAAGCTGGCTCCAGCGTCCGGGAGAAACACCAATTTGCACAGAGTTCACCGTAACATTCTCTTAAAACTTAATCTAAACTGAGACCGTCTTTGTGCAAAAAGAACCGTACAGCTTCAGGAGTTTTTCAGTGTCATTTCTTACGGGTGGGTGACCACACAACAAAGGTGGAAGCCAACCAACTGCAGTAGCTGGGTCTAGAACTTGTCTTTGTGGGCAAACGTACGTCAGAAACGTCTGTTTCTGCAAAACGCTCCCCCTTCCCTCCTGAAAAGAAATGCCAGAGTGTCTGTAAACTATGTACACAAGCTGAGGGTGAGAGCAAAAGAGAGTCCAGCTACAGAATCTGGCACTGCAAACACAACAGGACGTGTCACATTCACACAGCTTTATTAAAGGTGAAGCAATGCTGGAGTGAGCTTTATAGGGCTGCGGTTCTGTTACACAGCACCTTTATGTCCTTTATGTTCTCTATAAGTAGTCTTGAGAAGGTGAAAAATTCCTGACAAGAAGCAAAATGCATCAGGACTGCGTCTCCTTTCATTCCCCAAAGCCAGGATTATATAGTTCCTGGGTATCTTCCTCCACAACCACAGACAACAATAATTAGCCTTTTTTTTTTTTTTTCCTTTTTTTTTTTTTTTTTCTTATTGGAGAGGATACACACCTTTACAATCAGACCGGCAAGCCTGTGGAGGCGCAGAAGTAAAACACCACATACAGAAACAGCAGCCAGCCAGGTTCGCAGGTTGCGTTTTTAGGCTCACAACCCTGGAGATCGAGATGCGAAAAGAAGTCGTCATTTCCTTCTGGAGCTGTCTGCCAGATAGTGTTCAAACAGATGTGGGAAGGTTGGGTCTGAAGGACCTTGTCCCTTCAGCTGGCATGCTCTTGGGGAAACCCGACCTTTCTAGGAATTCTGGCTGTCCTTCATAAATACAAAGAACCAAACCCCAGACTTGGGTCCTGGGTAGGAGACCAAAGGGTTTCCCTTTGGTAATAATTCAGGCTCCCAGTCTCTGCTCTCTCTTTCTTGCCCATTTTAGTTTTTGTGGCTGTTCACATTGGCACCCGTTGGCTTCTCGTAACTCTCGCCTGCCTCACGCAGGAGGGCATCGTGGTGAAAGAAATGGATTCTCTCATGAGAAAAAATGGGAGAAAATGGATTTCTGCTTGCTATCCACAGCAGAGACACGCTTTTCTCTTGACTGAGTCCTGCTGTCACCGTCCTCAAAGCAACAACCAGATGTAGCCTGCTGGAGGTAAGTGAGATAATGCAACGCTATTTCTTTCTTGTCGGAGGGAAGCAGGGCGTTAGGATGCCTGAAAGAGGAGCCAGAGTGGGAAATCCTGCTATAGAGAAGGGGCTTTCTAGCAGGTATATTTTTAGAGTAAAACCATTTTGCTTTGCTGTTTTAAAAAGGAAACAAACAGAAGATAGTCTCTGTTCCGCCCATAAAGGGAGTAGAAGTGCCCCTTTAGAGAAAGAAAGACAGACGTAAAGGCAACAGAAAGCTCGCTGTGGATGTGTTACACTTCTCTTGGCATCCTTGAGCATGACAGAGCACGAGTACTCCCGTTTCTTGAAGCAGATACCCAAGCACAGCCGTTTCATTCCAGGGCCAGGCTGTCATGCATTTCTGAAATGTCAACCATTAAAAAACCGTACTGTGCCAACCCGTCGACAGCCACGAAGAGAATCTCTGAAGCAGCAGTGGCATCCCTTAGAGATGCCTCAGGACCTTGGCTTTTGCTGTTGAAAATTAACCTTGTCCCATAGGCTGGGAAATGAGGCAAAACAGCCCGGCGGGCAGCTCAGCTGCAACCAGGGCTTAAATAAACAGAGTTTGTGTGGGAAGGGCACCTGCTACTTCAGGGGGCCGCCCTGGTTAGCTTGGCCAGTCTTTGTTTGAAGGACATAACGCTCAAAAGCTTAAACACTGGACAAACTGCTAAAGGTACAGCTAAACAACATCATACCATTGATCTACTCGTGGCTAGAAAAAGGGGAGAGAGGCAATCCAAAGTCCTTCAGGCTGTGAAAGGTCCCCGTGGGTTGGTGCTCGTGTGTGGCGGCCCCAGCTGCCTCCTCCGCCGTGCAGTGCTCGAGGAATGTCTCTGACGGTCTCAGTCTGGTTTCTCCTCCCTCACCCCCACTTCTGAATTTGGAGCAGCATCCACCCGAGATCCTCGCGAAGAGCCGGGAGCTTTTCTATGGTCAGGAGGTGAAGTAGGAGCTCTGCATGGAGTAGAGTCGGTCGATGGGATTGCCCACGCGGGCCTGGAGGAGGTTGGCCTCAGCCGTGGACAGCAGGCAGTCTCCCAGGTGGCTGATGCTGTCGCTGTCCATGTCGTGGAAAACTCCTTCTGAGTCTGGAAGAGGAAAGAGAGGGAGATAAGTGGGGACGTGGCACGGGCACATTCCACGGGGGGAGCTGATGTGCGGCTGCATCACAAAGATAAACCACTGTGAGCACGAGGGGACCCCACACCGGGACCAGCACTGGGCACGGCTCTTCCCTCCCTCACCCAAACATCTCTCCTTGGAGAGAAGACCCCAGGCTCACTCCCCAGACCCCAGCAGAGCTCAGCCCGAGGCTGTGGCCTCGCCAAACTTCCTCTGAGCTACGTCCAAGTCCCGTGGACCATTGGCAGGGTTGGATTCGTGGCTTGGGCAGCTTTGGTGCAGGGACACGGCTTCGGTGCAAGCTCCCCGGTGCTCTCCTACCGTAGGGGTGCAGATGGTCTCCTGGCAGCTGGGGCGGTGTGAGCCCTTGTCTGTACAAGTCTGTGCTGTAGCCGTTCTGATCCAGGGGCAGCAGCTGCTGCTGGGGGATGCGAGGATAGGGAACCATCAGCCCGTCCAGGCCGTGAACGCTTGCACCGTCTAAAGACACAAGCAGTGGGATGGGTTGGAGAAGGGGCGCGCAGCATGGGTACAAAAACGTGACCCCAAGTGGGGTCAGCACTGCACGAGGCTCAGGGCATCCACGCAACATGGATGCGAGGTTATAAACATCCACGCAAGGTTATAAAAAGGATCCTCTTCCCAGGAAGAGGAGAGGCATGCTGCATCGTGAGTACCCCTGAGTCCCACCAAGCATTTCCCAGCACCATTCCACCGTTGGGGTCACTGACAACTTGCACACCAACTCAGCCACAACCTTCCTGCTCCCTGCTAATCCCCGTGTGCATTCCCTCTTTGATCTGTTCGAGCCGATCCCCCCGCCCCAGCCTGCAGCCCCCGGTGCTGTCGACGTGCCCCCCAGCTCCTCACCTTCGCTGTCGTCGTTGCTCTGCCTGCTGTTGCGGCCGGTCCCCCTCCCGCTCCCCAGGCGAGGGTTGCCCAGCTGGTCTTGCTCCTGCTGTTGCTGCTGCTGCTGCTGCTGCCTGCGAGCGATCTTCTTCATCTGCAAGGAGACCGAGACCCCAGATTTGAGGCTCTGAGCAGGGGGGAGAGGCAGCAGATGACTGCCACCTGCCTTTCGTCGCCACCGAGCATTGCCATGGTATATCCCTGCCAGGCTGCTCGGGGTGACTCCTCTGCAGTCACCATCCTCTATATCCAGCCAAGACAAGCCCTGTGAGCAGCAAGGCTGGCAGGAAAGGCTGTAGAATCTTTCTGGGAGATGCCACGCACAATTTAAAAAGCAAAGGGCTTTGGTCTACTGCAAGGTCAGGTTCTGCTTTCACCCTGTGCATTCTGCACCACTGGAAAAATTTTCCCTGCAACTTCTAGAGGGAAGAAGTGGGAAATCCTTCCAGTCTTCCCAATCTCACCGTGAGGGGGGAAAGTAGCATGTAGCAAAAGAATAATAAAAAAAACAAAAGGGAGAACATTTAAGCTTTGCAAATGTCTATAGGTTTCTTACATTCCTCTCCAGGCTTTTGCTATTATTAGATCCCTGTTGCACAACGAGGTGGCCCCGTGGTTTGGTCCCGTGTAGCTGTTCTGTTCTGACCAATTTTCTCTTTTCCTAAGCTGTCCTGTATTTCCTTTGAATTGGATGAGTGTGTGATATCCCAGACGTGTCGGGAACACTGCTGTGGGGCAGGGACCGTTGCTCACCTTGGCTCTTTGGTTCTGGAACCAGACCTGCACCACCCGCACGGTCAGGCCCGTCTCAGCTGCCAGGGTCTCCCTCACCTGTCCGCAAAATGAAGGGAAGGAGAGCAGAATCAGAAATTAATTGCGCTTAAAAGGGTCCAGGCCTGCAACTGTGTAACGGCCCCGTCATACCTTCCTGCAAGGCTTGGAGGAAACCTCGAAGGAAGCCTTGAAGGCCCGCCGCTGCTGCGTGGTGAGGATGGTGCGTGGGCGCTTGGAGCGCTTGTGGTCTTTGCTCTCCTCGCCGCCCTTGCCGTGCGAGTGGCTGCCGTCTTCATCCTCACTTTTCACTGCAAAAGAAGGTTGGGAGCTGTGGCTCAGCAGAGAGCGGCCTTTCTAGGCCATCTCCCAGGGCAAGGATTCAGAGAAACGGTCAGTTTTGCTCCTCACGAGGATAAATTTGGGCCAGAAGCGCAGAATGAGGCCAGGAGAGCTCGCGGGCTGAGCTGTGGCTCAGGGGAACACGGTCAAGAAGAGGTGGTGCTGAGGGACCAGCCTGGCCCCGCACCTTCCATCCCATAATGTCTCAAATCAGCCCAGCCAACCCTCTCCAGACACACCAAATAGATCGAGGTACCCCCTGGGCTGCCCCTCTGCCTTCACTGAAGGGACAAGGCGCCACAACCTTCACCCACCTCTTCCTCCTCTGGAGCCTCCCCTGGAGTTAATTAGGGACTGGCAGCAGAACGAAGAGCTCACAGGGATGAGCTCACCCCTTCCAAAAACCACCGTAGCCTACAAACCCACCCTGCCTGCCCCGCTCCCCACCCTCGGTGCTGCTCCAGCCCCTCACCAGACTCGGTGGGAGCGGGGCTGATAGCGCTCAGCATCTCCTTCTCCTTCTCGTAGTCGCTGCGGCAGAGCAGCTGCCCCTCCTTGAGCACAAACTCGTCCCCCCGCTGCAGGCGCCGCTCGCACTCGCAGCAGTAGAAGCAGTGGACGTGGTAGACGTTCTCCAGCACCCGCATGATGAGCTCGGACGGGGCGATCGCCTTCAGGCAGCTGCTGCACTTGGTCTGGAACAGCCTGCGGGGAAGGTCCTGGGGTTAGGCACTTGCACGGGGCTGCTGGGGCAGAATCACATAACCACAGAATATCCCTGGGGTGTGAAGGACCCCAAAAGCTCACCCAGGTCCAAGCTTTTGGTGGGAAAAGGGAGCCTGGATGAGATTACCCAGCGCCCTGCCCAACCACACCTTGAAATCCTCCAGTGATGGGGACTCCACCACACCCCTGGGGAGGTTCCTCCAGGGATTGTTCTCATTGTAAACCATTTCCTTCCTGCTTTAAGATGAAACCTGCCCTGGTACAGCTTGTACCCATGGCTCTTTGTCTTCTCCACGTGGCTCCTCGTGGAGACAGAGCTGTCATCCACTTCGTAGCCACCTTTAAGTACCAGAACACCGTGATGAGGTCCCCCTGAGCCTGCTCTTCTCCATGGTGAAAACACCCAACTCCTTCCATCCCTGAGGGGCTCAGGAACCAAGGAAGGAAGCGGGTGGATGTGTGGAGCCACACATCCACCAAAAAGTGTCCTTCTCAGGGGCTTCCTGACCACCTATAACCCCAGGGAGGAACGCAAACGTGCTTGGCCCATCAGGACAGAGCTGGGTGTCCCCTTTTCCTCTCCAGGGCTGTTGGCTGCCTGGCTTCACCAGGTTCGTGGCAGATTTCACTCTGGACCCCCCCGGGACAGTCCCCAGGGCTTGGCAGAGCCTGGCGCGGGGAGTCCCACCGGGAGGTGTTTGTGCCCCACTCCATGTCCAGAGAGAGGAATAAACAACTGCGAGCGCCCCGCGCACCGAGCAGATGGTTCTGATGAAGTAATTTGGGATCTAAACAAATGTGAGCGGCGGTGGCTGCCGGCTGACAGCTTCTATTTAGCCACTTGACAAGAGAAAGTAATAAAATAGGGATTAATTAGGCTGTTGTTTAAACACACAGGATCTTCCCCACCAGCAGGGAACTCATAAACTGGGATTGAGAACAAGACTAGGTTAATCCTCCTGGCAAACTCTGTGGAGCAGGATGAAGAGGCTTACAGGGGTGGGCTCATCCCTTCCAAATACCACCATGGATTTGTGCTGTGCGGTGGCTTTCGGCTGCGGTGTCTGGGACATTCCAACTGGAATGGTGTGGGATTTCTCTCTCCTTTGTGTGAGTGCGTTTGCACGCATGTTCCTCGCCTTGCCTCTCCCTCTCCCTCTCTCCCTTTCCTCTTTGTCTTTCCATAATTCACACTTGAAAAATAATAACTGAATTTGAGACGAATTGTGGGGAGTAAAGAGCAGCCTTTTAGCCATAGCCTCAGTGTCTTACGGAAGGAGCAAGCTGGGAGTGTGTTCCAGGCACAAGCCCAGCCCAAATCTGGGCTGAATTCAAACCTGTCCCTTTCCTAACACCGACATCCTTCTGTAACAGCAGAAGTGAAATAGTAAAAAGAAAAAAATAAAAAATTAAAAAAAAAAAAAAGGAAAAAAATAAAAAACACAACTCAACAAAAAAAGAGCCCAACCCATCAAGAGAGCCAATCTGCAGTCGTGGCTTTCTGGGACCGGTCAGGAACAAGTGACATGCGACCAACTATTCTGTTATTAATGTTCCTGGACTTCAAGCCCGGCTGGAGCGTAACGATCGTGTAGCTGGAGCCCTTGCCTGCTGTGTTCTCACCCAGGGGTTCCCACCTTGATCCTGCCCGCTGGCCGTGGCACCAGCCAGCCGCAGGTGGAGGGCTCCAGGTGAAGGAGGATCTGCCCACGTCACTGGCAGGGGCTCCAGAGGCTGACCACGTCCTCAGCCCCCATTTCCAACTTGAATCTGCCTTGAATCAGCGGCTAGACTGTCACGTCTTTGTTTTCTTGAGAGCCACTTATAATTTGTTATGCCAGTTGTGGGAAATCACACCGTTCTTACAAAGTTCCTGTCCCTTATCCCGCAAACAACCAGTTTAGGAGCAAGCGTTGAATTTCAGAACTGCTGTCCCCAAAGAAAGCTCTGCCATGCCTCTTTGTGTGCTGCTGTGTAGCTGAATCTGCAGCCACACATACAATCTGACTTTGAGACAAGCCGGCCCCACGCTCCCACCCGGTCCTGCTGAATTTCTCAGAGGTTTTCTCCTGTAGGGAGCCCAGGTTCAGCCCAAGAGTCCCAAATCCAGAGAAGGGAGGCGGTAAGACCACAGGCCCATCAAAACAAAGCTTTGCTTCAACATCTTGGCCTGCCTCCAAGCAAGGAAGGGGAGAGTTTGGGAAGACACCGATGGAAAACTCTCTGTATGGATCCACGTTTGTGTTTCCTCAATTATTTGTACCCAGTTAGGTGCCCAGCACTCCTGGGGCCTTTCATATCTCCACCCTCGGTGACATTGCTGGTTGCTTGGGCAAAATGTCCAGAAAATTGCCCAGAAACAGCAAATAAAGGAAAGCTTTGAACCTGGGTGCAGTGGGATGTGTGGAGCAGAGCAAGGAGATGGAGGTACAGAAGTTGGGGCTGGGAAAGGAGACCCATTCCCCCGCAAGGCAACAAACCCATTCCCCCCGCCGCTGTCAGGACCAGGCAGTTAGCAAGCCTCATGTGAAGATCTTGTCATGTGCCAGATTTCCCCGAAAAGGTTTTTTTTTTTTTTGTGCAGCTACCAGGTGAGGGAAGTGCCGTTACTGCAGCGTAACTCAATAATGCTTTTGGCACTGCGAGGCTCGCACACTCCATCTCCCAGCTAAGCCCCGAAAACAAATCCACTCTGCTTTGTACTAATTGAAGAAAACATTCAGCAAGCAGCTCATAAACACGGTGTCAGCTCGCATTACACAAAATTAAAATTCTCAGCCCCTCCAACACCAGGAATTCCTAAAGAGGCTGGTTTTAATATTGCCTGAATCCGTTTAAGTCAAGGTAATATTGTTTAGGTTGCCATAGGAACAAAACACATCTCCGTGGCTGGCAGTGGGTTCCGAGGAGGCTGGGGAGGCTGAGCGGCGAACGCGGCTGCCCGACGTCTGGGAGCGGCTGCCTGGAGAAACCACGCCGAGGGATGGTCCAAAACCGAAGCGGGTTCCTGGGTTCGTAATGAAAAGCGCGTTGAGGAGCAGCAGCGACACGAGCAGGATGTCTGCGAGGAGAGGGAGCAGCAGCAGGAGCCCTTCCGAGGGCTCGTAGCTCGCTGCTGCCTCATCCTGCTTTCTGGGAGGACCCTTGTGCAGTCTCAGCCTCGCGGTCCGTGTGTCTGTGTTTGTCCTAAAATGCCCCTGCTGACCCCACTTTTTGGCTGGGTCTCCACATTCCCAGGTCCTCAACACCCATGTTTCCTCAAGAAGCTGTGTCTGATAAGATTTCTTACTGGAGCTGTGATAACGCTATCAATTTTTATTCCTGGGGATGTTCAGAAACCATCCAGCAAGCAGAGGCACGTGCCTGCACACAGCATTCACAGTATGCATACAGACACATGTCCCACATCCTTACCTGCTTGCCTCAGATTAATTTTACCTTTGCAAAAGATAAGATTGGATTTTCCTGCTGGGGAAAGGCTCACCTTGATGGAAAAACCATCTGGAGCTGGGAGGTGGATGGGTTTATAAGCCTGAATGTCTTTGGGGATTGCAAGCTGCATGGCTGCTCACAGGTCAGCATCGTGAGGGAGAATTGGGGCTACGGGGATAGATTTTGGCAGCCAGTTCCTGAAGCTGGTGGATGCTGGATGCAAGAAGAGCAGTGTGGGGAGAAGAGCAGCGTGTGGCGACCACGCGATGTAGGTCATCGACCTGTACTGCTTTATGGCTCGGAGGCAGCGTGTCTGTCACCCAACAAGGGTGGAGATACAGCACATCTTAGGAGCTTTGCTGCCGGAGGCCAAATTCACCAGCTTCCAACGCTGTTTCTGCAGGGAGCTCTTGGAGACCAGCAGCAGGGCTGCGTGGCTGGCACAGCTGCAGAAAACCCCAAACGCTGCGTGCAGGAGCACACGCAGCAGCTCACTGATTCACAGCCTGGAAGTCCCAGTGCCGTTGCTCTACAGCTCCTTTCATGCCTGGGCACTCGAGCAATGCCCAGCACCTTTTTGAAGCCGAAATCTTGCTCAGCATCAGGAGTTATGTGATATGGAAAACAGTTTCTTTCCACTATTCAATTCCCTTGCTCTGCTGACACTTTCAAACGAGCGTCCTCACTCTTTATTTACCACTAATTTGCTTTTCTTTTAATAACAGAGAGCGGCCAAACAGCTGGTCAGACCAGCACGTTGTTCATTTTCCCTTGGAAGTTCAGTAAAGTTTCTAAGTGTTGAGCCCAGGCACGAGGCATCACAGCGAAGCATCCTCTGCGTCCACCCCTGCATATTGCCAAGGAGCTGCAAACTGCTTTGGGGACTTCCCACCTCTTTTCAGACATTTCATGGACTGTGTTTATCAGATTCCAGTCCTGGTAAACCACCCCAGTGCCTGGCTGTCTGTTAATCCTCGCCGAGCATCCCCGTTGCGGTGCAGGATGAGAGCCTCTGACCTGCAGCAGCAGCACAGGGGATGCTGACCCAGGCCTGGGAAGGGTAATTTGGAGCGCGTACGATTGCATCGCTGGGATTAAAAGGTGTTAATGAAGCAAGGAATAAGCTGGAAGGCCTGTGCTTCATGGAACTAGCTTATTTAGTTAGGGTTTAGTCAAAATGAAGCAGTCCAGGCTTAAGCAAGGTCTGTTTACTTAACACTGAGCTGCAAAATCCATTGTAGCTGGCTGAAATATTGAAGTGGAGCTTGCAAAGCCGCAGGCCAGATTTCGGGCTGGGGCTGGGGGCTAGGGGCGTGACGGGGACGGGGACACACAGGGGAAACAAGGAGGCAATGACAGCACAATATGTTCTTTCATTCCCTCCTGCACCAGCCAAGTCCCCTGGCTTGGCCATACAGAGTGGCACCGGGGCATGGTGGGGAAAAAAATTTCCTTGGGCTGAATCTCTGGCTTCTTGCAGCAACGTTTGGGGCAGAGAGAGGGGAAACTGGGGGACAACGAGCTGCCCTCGGCTACCTCCAAAGCTCTTTGTGGGCTAGGTGAGTAGATTTACCCCCAGAAGGGCACTTTGTGCACAGAATTGTGCAAGGCACACTCAAACCTGACCCTCGCCATCCATCGCTGGGAACACAACTTGGAAGGATGAGGGCAACGCCACGACCACGGAGAATGGAAGGATTTGGGGATGTTGGTTATGAAAAGCAACCAGTCCACAGCATCTCACAGGTGTGGTCTGGCTTGTCCCGACCCCGTGAGTGCACCCAGCATCCATCCAGGAGCCCAGAGGTGTTAGGAGCCCTGCTCCCGGGGCTTGGTTCTGTTCATGTCAGAGATGGAAACCGATGCTGGAAAAAGATCCGAACCAGAAGCAAAACAAAACAAAACAAAACAACAACAAAAAAAAGCAAAACAACACCAAAGAGGTTCCCAAAGCCGGAGAGATTCATAAATATTAAAGTGACACGAGTGAAATGCTACTGAAAGATTTAATACTGTGCTGCTGCTCTGTCCCTCAAGGGGTTAACCCCCCCACTGCGAGGATATTACTGCCAGCACGGTGGCACCGAGCCATCACCATATAATCTGATGAACTCTTTTATTAAATTTCACAGGCCTGTCTTCTTTATTAAAATCTCCCAGAATTCATAGGGCGCCTGTCATATCACTGCTGAATGCTAACAAAAAATGCGTGTTTCTTCTTTTATTATTTTTTTTTTCTCCCCCCCCCCTCCGAGGACCGCCGGGGAGGGTTGCGTTGCGGTGGCTCTGCCAGGTGAAGGGGAGGTGGCAGGGGAAGGCGGTGGGAAAGGCGAAGGGAAACCTTCTCCCTCTGCACCCCATGGGTGCTCCCCGTGGGCACGGCTCGATGGCAAGGAAAACTGGTCCCAAAATTGAGTTTTGCCTGCAAAAGCCATCTCCATGCAGGCACCCCATGGTGGGAGGAGCGGGGTAGGACCACACTTTGAAAACAGGTCCAGAAGAGAGGGATGGCAGCGGGACCGTGCCTGGAGCTGCTGCCCCCTGCCCCTAACACCCTGCTGGACATCCGAGCTGCCCTGAGAGCGCCCTGCGAAGCTGGGGATGCTCTGGGTGATGTGTGCAGGGAATTTGGCCGCTCTCGAGCATCTGTGATCACCCTCATTTCTACCATGCTGTGGCAAAAAGGTTCCTTCCCGGCTTGGATCCCATACCAAGCCATCCCTGAGCTGTGGGAAGGTGGGATGCACACCTGGGCTGCTCTGGCACTAGGCTTCAGCTTTGCTTTCGGGTCCTCTGGAGCACACTTTAATGCTTTTTTTTTTTTTAAATACAGATCATGGGGGTCCCATCTTGGGCTGACCAGGGGCAGGCAGAGCGGGCTGTGGGATGCCCAGAGCTCGGGCGCAGCGTTTATTTTTCTGTAGCTCGTTGAAAGTTGCTGCTGCAGCTCGGAAGCTCAGGTGGGGCCTTGCACTCGGTGCATATTTTTATCACTCGGTGCATATTTTTATCGCTTGGTGTGTATTTTTATCACTCGGTGATGTTCTGCCAGCTGCCTAAAGAACAGAGCAGAGCCCGATGCTGCTGCAGCGCAGAAGAGGTGAGCCCAGCCCCCTGCCTGCATGCCCAGGAAGGGGGGTGCTTTCCTCTCCCTTTGCAAACCAGCTCCTCTTCCAAGTGTAAAGCTTGACATTTGTACTCAGCCTGGCTCCTGCTTCTCACCGAGCTCCGAGGAAGCTCCAAAAAACGGGCACCGCACCTCTGACGGATGCTTCAAAGCCCTGCACGGCGAGACACCCCCTCGAGGATGCTCCTCTCCCGTTCCCCTCTCTCCAGCCAACGAGACACGACCCGAGAGCTCGCCCAGGCTACGAGGGCTCGACGCCGGAGTTATCAATTCCTATTGATTTTGTCCTGCCTTATTGCGGGGCGGCGGGCAGCTCCATTAGTATGCCCGGCAGGAGAAGGGCTCCTGCGCTAGTAGCTAGGGGTGATATTACCCACCCCGATAGTATCCCGGCTCAATATCCTGTTTCTCCTTTTCTCATTTCCTGTTTGCAGGTCTGAATGCGAGCGTTGTCACAGCGCGAGGGGGGCTGGCAGGGGTGGGGGGAGACAGCAGGACAGTGTGTGCCGGGGAGGGGAGGGGGCATTAACAGGGGGAGCTGGGGAAAGGGGGGTGGGGGGGAGGCAGAAGGGCTGCCGACACTTTTATTACAGATTTAATAATGACAAAAGAACATCATTAAACATTCATTAGAATTATTTAATTAAATTTTACTTTGGAGGGGGAAGAGGGGAGAGAGAAAGAAAGAAGAAAAAAAAAAAAAAAAGAGAGAGATTAGATATGATGTAAAAAGCAATATTGATTGAGAAAAGAACAAGCTGGGGAGATGTGATTTAAATTAAACTCCGGGCTCTCTCCCTCTCCGTTTTAAGCGAGGAAGGGGCTGTGCAGCAGCAGGGGGGGAGGCTCGAAAGCCAGCAGCAGCACCAGGACACACGTCCCTGGCAGGGCCACCGCGGGTGACACCGAGCTTCACCGGGCTGCCACCAGCAAAACGCCCCCGGTGCCATCGAGGGTGCTCAGATGTGACTGTGCCCTCCTGGGGTTTTTGCATATCCCACAAGATCCCTGCGTGGGTCAGGAGGAACGGAGATCCCCGCAGCGAGGGCACCAACACCCCCTGAAAGTCCTTTAAAGCAGGACTCGTTTTGGAAATGATGCAAATGCCCCCCCGGCACGACCGCGACCCCAAAATATTTCAGCACTGTGTTAAGGACGGAGGATGGAGAAGGTGAGAGTCTGCGAGCAGCCACCTTAGGAAAGGTTTTCGAAGGAAAATTGCCTTAATGAGTGGTCTGTGAGAGAGAGCACACCAAGCCAGTGTGGTCAGCTTCTGACCCCCTCTGTGGGGATGCCCTTAAGCAGCAGATGTGAGTTGAACAGAGTGCAGCTCGTATCAGGCACCTAAAAGAGATTTTTTAAACAGCAAAAGCTGTCCCGTAACAGGAACCCAGCCTTTAGCCTGAGGGAGATTTCCCCCAGCCTGTGATACGGGGCAAGAAGATAGAGAAGGGAAGTTCAAAGTGGTGGGAAAAAAGAGTAAGAAGAGGTTAAAGTGGTGCATTGATTTTACAGGAATTGGGAAAAAGGCTCGGGATGGGGCTTCTGCAGGGCTGACCGCGGCTGTATCAGGGGGATCCCAGCAATGTGGGAACAGGCAGAGGTGCGGAGCTGCCACCAAGGTAGTTAGGGTAAGCTGCAATTAGCCACATGGAAGCCTAATTGTTAAAGGGGGCGAGGGAAAGGAAAGTGGAAGCACTCGATGGCTCTGGGTTGTAATTTGCTTTGGGAAGCCACGAGGAAAGCAGGGGCCATGAGGAAAGAAGGGGGCACGAGGAAAGAAGGGGCCACGAGGAAAGAGGAAGGAAAGAGAGGATGAAGAAATGGGATGAAGGATTGCAAGCGCTGCCCTTCCAGTGCTAGCCAGGCTTGGAAGTGAGAGAACAACGACCATGGAAATGTGGGGACAGTAGCAGAGGGAAGGGAAGGGAAGGGAAGGGAAGGGAAGGGAAGGGAAGGGAAGGGAAGGGAAGGGAAGGGAAGGGAAGGGAAGGGAAGGGAAGGGAAGGGAAGGGAAGGGAAGGAAGGAAGGGAAGGGAAGGGAAGGGAAGGGAAGGGAAGGGAAGGGAAGGGAAGGGAAGGGAAGGGAAGGGAAGGGAAGGGAAGGGAAGGGAAGGGAAGGGAAGGGAAGGGAAGGGAAGGGAAGGGAAGGAAATGGGATATTTCAGTTGAAGGGACCTACAAAGACCACCAAGTCCAACTGCCCGAGCACTTCAGGGCTAACCACAAGCAACCTTTCCATAAGTCACCTTCCCTTCAGCCCTTGCAGTCTCACCAGCCGTGGGCTCTGCACCTTGGTGCAAAACTTTCACCTGCTCACACATCCTACCCAAACTGCCACTGATCCCCTTGCCACTCTCTCCACCACTTCTGGAAGCACTAATCCCAGAGAAATCGCTAATCCTGGAAGCACCGAGGACCCAAAGCATTTGCAAGCACTTGATTGTTAATTTACATCTGTATTCTCTGCTGCAGGGGGCTGTCACCTTGACCCGTGGTAGTTTACTTTGACTTCCAAGTCCTTTGGGGGTTCATATTTTCCTTTTCCTCATCAGGCACAAGAGAAAGCAAAAGATTTTAGAAGCAAGCCTGGCTGCTATCGGACCGCGGTAAGAAAGCTGTGCCCACTCACGGCGTGGAATTTGGTGACGTGGGTCTAAGGGAGGCTCAAAGCCACGGGACACAAGGCAAGGAAGGAAAATTCAGGCCAAAAGAGAGAGAAATCTATCAGAGTAAATTACATTTAATTAAACCAGAAAAATAATGTGCGGCGCAAGGAAAAAAAAAAAAAAAGCTCTTCCTCCCCTATGTATTCCCCCATTAGAAAAACAATCCAACAGCGATGGGGAACAGACAGCACGTGGTGGCTGGTTTCTTAATCATGCTCAAGGCGCATCTGCATATTTCTTTCATTTTGCGGTGATTATAGAGTTAGTGTTTAATTTCCTGGGCCCTGTGAACAAACCAAGGCGAGGAACAGTGAGAACTGGGGTAGGAATAGCTTTGTGTAATTAACGTCATTAATCATGATGCTCGCGGTGGGAGACGGGGCTCAGCCACCCACCCGACGAGGAGAGAGGGAAGGCTTGGGACGGGGAAAAGATCGCGGCGAGCCCATGGCTTGGCCGTGCCCTAAGCTTTGGGGAGCTGCTTTGCTTCACATAAACTATGGATGTGAGGCTGCAAATTGTGTGTCTGGCTCCTTCCCAGCTTCTTCCCAGTTTCTTCCCATCTCCTTCCATCCCAGCTCCTTTCCAGTTCCTTCCCAGCTCCTTCCATCACAGTTCCTTCCATCCCAGCTCCTTCCATCACAGTTCCTTCCATCCCAGCTCCTTCCCAGCTCCTTCCCAGCTCCTTCTTCCTTCCCAGCTCCTTCCATCCCAGCTCCTTCCCAGCTCTTTCCCATCTCCTTCCATCCCAGCTCCTTCTTTCCCATCTCCTTCCATCCCAGCTCCACCCTTGCTGCAGACCCCAAGCACTGGCACAATCAGGACAGTGGCAACCACCCGTGACCATCACGGGCTGCTTGGGAGCAGAAAGGGGGCTTGAAACATCAGGTGCACCTCGCACCACCCTCTCTCCCTGCCCTTTGGGGCTGGAAGGAGCTGTGGGACGTTCCCTTTCCTCCTCCTTCATCTCCCGTTGTCCTCACGGAGGCACCCGCAGGGTCCGCTCGCTGGGCGTGCGGCCCCCATTCATCACTGCCTTGTCGCGGGGCTCATTATCCCGTTTATTTGCTCACTTCTCGGAGCGCTGTCACTTCTCGTTACCTGCCCCATGGGCGGCAGGGGCCGGGAGGAGACACGGGGGGACCCCGATGGAGAAGCTGGATGTGGCCGAGCAGGGCTGATGTCCTCGCCCGCAGCCTTTGGGGGAAAATCAGCACCTTTGGGAGCTTCAACGCTCCGCAAAGCAGAGCTGGGCCAAGCAGGGGGCAGCCAGAAGCCCTTTCCCGAGAGCAGCGCCTGTCAGCAGCTCTTGCAATCCATCACGTTTTGTCCTTGAGTCCCCGCTCGTCAGGTTCTGGCATTTCAGGCGCATCTCAAGCATCATTTTTGAAATTCCTCGGGCCTAGGAAGCGCGCTGATAATTTCGGAGCTGGCTGTAACCAAACGTCCCGAACAGGGCAAAGTTTTTTATGCTCAAAAGCCAAAAAAAAAAAAAAAAAAAAAAAAAGAGCCCGTCACAAGCAAAAATCCCAAATCCTTCTGCTTTCAACACCAATTTCATCATTTTTAGGGCCTGACTCCCGCGCCTGGAATGTGTGCGGTTTGCAGACAGCGCCTGGGCTCATTCTGCTCTCAAAGCCCTGTCCCGGCGTCTGCCCCCCAGGGGATCCGTGCCCGGGGGGAGCCCTCCCACAGGGCTTTAAGCACGACCCAGCCCGCTCAGCAGAGCTCCCTCTGGGTCCCCTCTGCCCCCCCTTTGCTTACCAGCCTGGATTTGCAGCCTGGGTCCCCCCCCCTGAAGGAACAAGGCAGCTCGCTGCCACTTTTGCCTCCCCATCTCCCATTTCTCACCTCCAACCCCAGCTCCTGGACTTCTCCCAACCTGCTCCACCTGAAAATCAGCCCAAACCAGGTCGGTGCTGGATACCAGTATAGGTGCTGGATACCAGTATGGGTGCTGGATGCCACCCTGCGCTACGGGACACAGCAGGACGATGCCAGGTGTCCCTGCAGTGCACCTTCATCACTATTTTGGAGGTGTGCACCCAGCCTGCTGCTCTCAGACTGGTTTTTGCAAGGCTCCCTGCCTCTGACCATCCCTACCCACTGCTCAAGCCTGCTTTTGAGGCTTCAAAAGGTGAAGCAAGCTGCTGCTGCTCTTGGTTCAGGATCTGACCGAGCGGGGAAAAAAAACCACCACTTTTTGGCTGTGGATATGATCTCTGAGCGCAGCAATAGGTGGGGAGGAGGCTGCTTAAGGTGGGCTCGAGGTCAGCTTGGGCTCTGCGTGATGCCCGGCCAAGAAGCTAACAACCCAAAGGCACCCGTGGGGGGCTGACGGACGGATTGTGCCGCTCGCCCCCTCCTCATCCCTTAGCATCCAGCCGGAGAAGCCGCGGGGATTCACGCAAAAACGGGGAGCACGAGGGCACACGGAGCCCGCGCTCGATCACGTGGCGGCAGCGCGGCGATGGGGAGCCGGCGAGCCAGGTTCGAGCCGAGTTCACCCCGTATCTCCAGCGAGGACGAGCGAAATCATCTCCACATGGGCAAGAGGAGAGTGCGGAGGAGAGGGGGACGGCTGCCAGCGCGCGGCCGCGGTTCAGATCCCTCCCGACAGCTCCCCGGCAGCCCCCGCGTTGCCTGTCATTCCACAAAACAAACTTCAAAGTAAACAAGGCGCCCGGGACGGGGCCGTTGCAGCCACTCTATCATCCTTCAGGACTATTTTCCTTCCTCCCCCCTCCGTCCCGGCCCGAGCCGTTGCTGTTTGATAGCATTTACGCGAGCTGCCCGGAGCGGGATTTACAGGGCAGGTGCCTGAGCAAAGCGCAGGAGAGCTGGCGGGGCCCCAGGCGAGAGGGGAAGAGGAAAGCTTCCCAAAAGCCTTCAGATTGTGGTTTTATATGATAGGGACTGCAGAACAACATCCATCTTCGGGCTTAACATTTCATCTCTAGATCAACAGCCCGTTCCTTCCCCCACGTTCAGCTGCAGCTGCTGGCTTATCTCGCCATTAAAGCATTTTCCTCTTATTGCGCAGCTCGCATGAGGGGGAATAAATGCCAGATGGGTCTCCCCTCCAGGTCACCCTGCTGCAGCCACGGTCTGCGCCGCGGCCCCGGGGCGACGCTGGGTCCTGCAGCTTGGGATTAATCGCTGGCCAAACCCGGGAACTTTTTGGAGAGTCAAGGCCAAGAATGCGGACTCTGGGGGGAGCGGATTTCCAAACAGCAGGACTGAGAGTTTGCCTCCCTGGAAATTCCCATGCTGGGAGCACAAAGGTGCTGAGCAGACGCCGTCGGAAGCGCCCGGAGGACCGACTTTCAGGACTTGCAGACCCTAAAGGTGTCTTTGCAAATCGGGCTGAGGTCCTTCGAGCGCTGCAGCGAGGTGGAGCAGACCGGGTCCAGCACCGAGCAGCGGCAGCGTGGTCAAATTCAGCGCGGGGCGAGGGGAAATGGCACGGCCATGCTGTCCTGAGGACGCACAGCCTCCTTTTTTGGCCAAAAGCAGCGTGGAGGCTGGGGTCTCCACGATACCCCATGGAAACCCCATCACAAATCAGGCACCCAGCTCCTCGGAGGGACGAGGGGCTCTGCGCAGACGGGTTTTGCCAACACATTTGTGTCTGATTACGCACAACCACAGCCACCAAACCCCCTCCAGCCACCAGCTCCTCCTAGCCAAAGCAGAGACCTGGCGGAGGCCCATCCTGCTCAGATCCAAGCAGCCCTTGGTGCTCACCCTTTTTGTGGCTGAAGGGTGAGGGAGAAGCCTCCTCGTGCCTGCCCGGCTCTCCCAGCCACCCCGGGGAAGCGGGCAAGCCCCGGTGTTTTTATTGCCATCCCCATCGCTGCCAAGCGCCTGCGTCACTGGCGGGGAGGAGGCTGCACTCTCTGATGAAGCACGGAGGAGATAAGATCAGGCCGGTCAGAAAAGCCTTTAGAGGACGCTGCCAAACTCCAGCAACGCAGCAATGCCGTGGAGTGTCCGTGCGGCCTGCCACCACCTCCCCGGCCAACACCAAACACCCCAAAATTACGCCCATGTTCACATCTTTGAGTTTTGCAGACAAGGCTGAGCTGGGGATAAACACGGTTTTCTTGGAAATATGTGCGAAACGGAGGCCCTGACTCGCTAACTGCATCGATGCCACCCTGCCCGCGGCCCCGTTTTTCTCATTTCTGCTTCCACACTCTCATGACAAAGCACGACCTCCACCATCCCACTCTAGCTTTTGCCCCTGCTGACGAAATCAAGCTAAAAAACAGATTTATATATTTTTTTTCCAAATAATCCCACACGCAGCACTGGCTGTGTTTTATCCAACGCACAGGGCAGAGCCCAGCAGTAGAGGGAAGCCACGGGTTAATGTCGGGGTGCCTGCTTCCATGCTGCACCTCCAGATTCCCACTTTAACACCTCGTTTGATCCACACCATTAAAACGAAACAACAAGCAGAGAAAGGCAGCAGTCCTTCTACTCTTGGAAGCCCTGGCAAGTTGTTCCAGAGGAGAACTTGGTGGTGGCCGCCCTGCTGAAGGGCCAGGGCTGCCACCACGAGCAGAGCCAAGCAACAGAAAGAAAACCAGCACAGCCCCACGGCGCATCCTTTGGGATGGGCTCCTTTGCACCCAGGAGCGGGGTCTGGCTCCTGCCCCGTCACCAGGACGCAAAGCATCCAGCTGGGACCGTGTGTCTCCGAGGCTCAGCCTCCCTCCTTCCATCCCAGCAGCCGAGGAGAGCGTTTGATCCCAATATCGTGGCGGAAAATCAAGACAGACAGCACGCCTCCGTGCCCCTGCTCACCTCACCTGCTGCTCGCCACCTTGCGTGCCACCGGTGGCCACACTTCCAGGACCCCACTTTGCACCACCTCCCTCCCTGCCTGGACACGGTCAGCACCGAGCCCGACCCCCCCCCAAAAAAATCACTTACTTCTCGTAGTCGTGCTTGCAGTAGAGCTGCCGGTTGCGGCAGTAGCAGGTGCCGGAGAGGGGCTGCAGGCAGACGGCGCATTTCACGCAGCCTTCGTGCCAGGAGCGCTCGTTGACGCGCAGGAGGAAGCGGTCGGAGATGGGGGTGTCGCAGCCGGCGCACACCTCCCGCATCTTGGGGTCAGAACCTGGGCAGCAGGGAGAAGGTGGCGTGAGAAGGAGCTGGGCTCTGCCCCGGGGTGCATGTTCCGTGCAGGGGGTTGTCTGGCTTTTGGGAAGGGGCGACGCTAAGCCTCGCACAACTGTTTGCTTGCACGATTACCTACTGGTTTGGGTGTTGTATTTTTATTTTTTTTAAAAAAAAACACCACGTGGTGTTGGTGTCAGCGGCTGAGCACGCACAGGAGGGTGAGAAGGGAGGCTCGGCATGGAGCTCAGCCTTGAAAATGAAGGCAGAAGTTGGCCCTGTGAAAGCAGCAGCAAAGCTGCTCCTGCGAAAGCAGAGGAAAGGGTTTCTGAGCGGTGACTTCCAGGGGAATCGTGCTCCTGGCATCCCACGAGCTGGATGTGGGGAACACGCACAATGGAACCAGGGAGCCAACGTGGAGCAGATCCACACAGGAGATGGTGGGGCTGCAAACCTTGACCCAGGCCAACGCACAGCCCCGGGGGTGAATTTTGCCCACTTTCACCCCACGCTCGGTGCTGAGCTGCTTAAAAGAGGAAAGGCTGCAGAGATTTGGGATATATATATATATTTTTTTTCCCCTCAGCGTTATCAACATGCAAATCTATGGCTGCTCTTCAAAGGCTTCGTCATGATAGCTTCAAGGTAGAGGAGTGAGCAATAAATGCGCTATCTGCCGCGCTGGATCTGGGCTGCAGGCTGAGCCAGGCAGAGACGCCCCCTCCGATGCGCACAGCCTCCACGGTGCCAAGCTCCTTGGCTTTTACGAGTGTTTATCGCCATCCTCTCCCTCCCCAGCCTGGGAACACCTGCCCCAGCAGGGCTGGAGGGGGACGGTGGCTTCACAGGGCTGAAGATGCCGAGGGGAAACAAGGTCTAGGAGGAGCGGGGGGCTCGGAGGGCTTGAGCCCTTGGCGAGCAGCAGGACCAGATGCAGGTCACTGCTCCGGGGTGAGGAGTGGAGAGGGGTTGTGCTGGCCAAAGAGGGATTTGCACCAAAACTGGGCTGGGACACACGGAGGAGCCCTGACCCAGCCCCTCGGCAGCTGGCTTTCCAGATTTGTGGGCATCAAAGCTGGAAATTGTGTGCCCCGGGTGCAGAGGGGGCATGGAGCAGGCAGGGCTGCTGCAGGGACAAAATGCAGGTGGGCAGAAAGTGTCTGCATGCAGGAAGCTTTCTGAGCGCTCGCTCTGCCCAAGTTTAGCTGCAGCCAGAGACGGAGAAGCCACAATGTCCTGAAATCATCTGAAACCGCAGCAAATGTGAGGGTGGCTCTGGGAAATTTGGGTAAAGGCAGGTGATCCCCTTCGCATTTTGGGCACTGCTGCCATTATACCAAGGCAGGAGGAAATGTCAGCAGGGAGTGAATTTGAGGAATTTGGGTTTGCTACACCCACAAGCACCTCCAAAAAAGGGGGTGTGGTGGGCAACAGCAGCTTCTGCCACGTTTCCTGGGGTCCTGCACCACTGGCATCCCATCCCAGCTGACTTTAGCTGCTTGCCCAAGCCCCTCACGGCTCCTGGGCTCAGCACAGCTTCTTAATCGAGTGCTGGGGCTTGGAAACGGGACAGCAGCTCCTGTGGGAGGGGGACAGACCCTGAAAGCTTGTGCTTCTTGCAGCCACCCTGAACGGCTGGGGACAGAGCCGGTGTCGGGGCTCTTGGTGCTGCAGCGAGCCCAAAATGCGTTCCTCAAGGGCAGAGGCACGGATCTGTCCTCGCTGCAGCCCCTGGAAATGGGGATTTGAGCTCAGGAAGGTGACAAATGAAATGTGTGCCGTGCTGGAGCAGCAGCACAACGGCACCGGGGCCGTGAGGAGGGCTGTGATGGCACAGCACCGGCACAGTGGGACCGTGGGTGCTCATCAAACCTCCGTCCAGCTCCCCCTTTTTCCTCCACTAGCAACTCCTGCAGGCAAACATTTCCACCCTTCTTGCATCCCGAGGGGCCAAACCGCCAGTGGGTTACGGTCTGTGGCCGACAACCCCGAACTCCTCTTTAATTTGGGGGGAAAAAGCAGGGAATCGTTTCACGCCGAATTAGCCCAGGGCGGCTATTTAAACAGCCGGGGAGCGTTTCATAGCAAAGGGGGGAGCGCTGTGAAAGGGAGAGGGAGAAAACTTGGGAGTGGAGGGGGTGGGCAAGGAGGCTGCTGGGGGGAGGAAGGGTCGGGATGCAGGGGCAGGGACAGCAGCGCAGCCCTGCCAGGCTGTGATTCCCACCAGAGCCTCGCTCGGTGCAAAGGCACGAAGGTGAACGATGCCCTTAGCACAAGGCGAGCGGTGTCGAGCTCGGGGGGGCAGAGGGGATGTGAAAAGTCCCGGGAGAACGCCGGCTGCCTCCATTCCCCAGCGGGAACTGAAAGCAGAGGAGGTTCTGCCCTTTTCTGCCCCAAAGACCTCAGCTTTTTACGAGCAGCCGTAGAAATGCAACAGTTTGGCCCAGCCGCTGTGCTAACGAAGAGCAATTTCCACCCACCCTGCCGCAGCTCTGCGAGATGGGGCGAAGGCATCGGCGTGCCCGGGGGGGCAGCTCTCGGGTGCCTCGGTCTAAATCGTGTCCCTCCCGGCCAGGCCTTTCTGGGGTGGCCGGATCCGGCCTCGCTCCGTTGGGGAGCGGCAAACCCCATGCGGGGTGCGGGTGCGCAGCTGGGTTGTGCGTAAAATCAGCGAGGAAATGGGGGGGGAGCGGGGCTCGGAGGAGGCGAAGGGGCTTTTTTGGGGTCAGGGCAGGTAAGGAAAGGTCGGATGCTGGGGCTGTCCCCGTCCATCCCGCGCTCGGTGCCTCGCTGGAGTCACCGAACGCCCTAAGGACAGCAGCAGCCCCCCGGAGCTGTTTTGGGGTCGCAGGGGAAGGAGGTCGGGGGGGACATTTCGCAGCTTTCCCGAGGCTTGGGCTGTCTCCAAAGCATCAAACCGCAAAACCGGGCTGAGCCCGGGGCCGCTCCCGTTCCCTGCGCACCGGCACCGGAGCCGGTAGGGACGGAGGAGCGGGGACAGCGGGAGGGGGGGGCACGGGACGGCACGGGACGGGACGGGACGGGACGGGAGGGTCGGGGCCGGGCTCTGCTCGTTCCCCGCCGCCCCCGGCACTCACCGAAGCCCAGAACCGGCGTCGCCTGCTGCAGGCAGGACGGAGCCTCCTCCGTCTTCATCCCGGCGGCTGCGGGCGGAGAGCAGCGTTAGGACCGACCGGGGGGGACCGAGCCCAAAGCCCCCACCCAGCTCTGGGTGGGTTCCGTCGGCCCCCGGCGTTCTCCGCGTCCCGGTAAACGAACGGCAACGAAATCCCGGCGACGGCGGCGCGCACCCGCCCCGGTCCTCCCGGTCCCGTTGGGGCAAGCCCCGACCTTGCCCCCGGGATCCCCGGGAGCCTCCCCGCCCGCTCCGGTTCCCGGCGATGCCGCGGCGGGGGTCGCTCCCCCCCATCCCCAGCTCCGCGTCCGTGAGACCCGACGGGACCCCCCCCCAGACCCGCGGGCCGGCTCCTGGTGCCCGGTTCCCGGTGTCCGGTGCCCGGTTCCCGGTTCCCGCTGCTGGGCTCTCCGCGCCCGGACGGGGCGCACCGGGAGCGCGTCCCCGGGGTTGCCGTCAACCGGGTACCGGCTCCCCGCGACCCCCCCCCCGTGCTCGGCACCTACCGGGGCACCGGAGGCACCGGCACCGGTACCGGCACCGGCGCTTTTCGGGGAGCGGAGCGGGGCGCGAGTGTGCGCGGGGCAGAGCGCGCAGCCCCCGCTCGTGTCCGCGCCCGTGCCCGTGAGCGCCGCCGCCCCCCGCCTCCCCCGGGAGCGCGCCTGAGCCGGGAGCGCGTCGGGGGCCCCATCCCGCCGGGCCCCCCGAGCTGGAGCCCGCTGCGCGCAGAGCCCCGTCGGCGACTGTCGCGATAGAGGCGGCGCTCCCCGCTGGCGCCGAGGTGGGGGTTCCGTGGGAATAGGGCCGTCGTGGGGCTCCGCGCAGCCGGGCGCGTTAAGCCGCCGCTTTACCGCTCCCCGAAGGGCTGCCGGTTCTGTCGCGACAGCCGTGTCGCCGACAGGGAAGGCGGCGGCGCGTCCTCCCGCCGTCGGGGCGGTCGCGGTGCCCGGGCTCGGTCCGTTTCGATGGCCCCGGCCCTCCCTTGGCTTCCAAACGAATCCGCCGCCGGCGCCGTCCCGGCAGCGGGGAGAGGGGGGCGACGGTGGGGACCCCCCCGGGGGCTGCCCGGCCCGGCCGCCCCCTGAACCCCGGGGGCTCCCCCGGGGCGAGAAGGAGGCGGAGACCCCCAGGATGGGGTGCGACGGGGGGGTGCCCTTGTTGGGGGGGTGTCCCTGTAGGGGGGTGTCCCTATAGGGAGGGGGTGTCCATAGGGGGGGGGGCGCTATGGCAGGGGGACGCCATGGTAGGGGGAGGGTGCCGTGGCAGGGGGGGGCGCCCACCCTTTGGTGCCAGCAGCCCCTCTTGGCACAGCGCAAAGCTGGGCTCATCCGACGCCAAGCTGGGGCCGGGCAGTTTCGCAAAGTGGAATCCAAATTTAAAAAAAAAAAAAAAGAAAAAAGAAAAAAGAAAAAAGAAAAAGAAAAAAGAAAAAGAAAGAAAAAGAAAGAAAAAAAAAAAAAAAGGAAAAGTTCCCCAAATGACGATTTTTTTCCCTGATAGGAAAACTGAGCTGGCAGCAGCTCCCCAGACACAGCGCTCGACCCTGTACCCTGCGTCCCCTTCGTGCCCGCCACCGCCCCAGCTCGGCCTCCCCGGAGCAGGGAGGCCACGTTAACCATTGCTCCTGAGCAATAATCCTCCTTTATTCGGCCGAGCTCCCCATGGAGAAGCTGGATTCCTGCTTAGGACCATGGAAGTCCATCCCCGTCCCCAGCAGGACAGGGCGGTCGAGAGGAACCGGCAGGAAACGGGCAGGATAGTATAAATTAAGAAGAGAAAGGAAACTTTTGGGGTGCCAGGGCACGGGCACGCCGCTTTGCTCGGCACCGCTCAGTTGGGCACAGGCTTTTCGCAGAGGTAGTAGCACTCGAAGGTGCAGTAGACGTCGTTCCACTGCCCAGAGGTCCAGACGTGGGCGCAGTCCTCGTTGTTGCCGCTGTTGTTGGGCTCGCCTTCCTTCCAGAATCTGGGCAGAGAAATGCCAAATCAGGCGAGGGAAACGCGGGGAGCGTGGGGTGGGGGCTAGCGACGCCTGGCTTGGGTAATTTCGGATGATTTTGGGTGCCTTTAGGTGCTGTGCTTGGCTCTGCTACTGTGTTAGACCTGATGCGAAACAGGGGTGCGCCAGCAGGCTGCGGTTTTGGGGTGCCCAGAGGGGCAGGCTGGCACTCACGTGAACGTGCTCTTGTAGTCGGTGCCGTCGATCCATTCCCACTCCCCTTCCGAGTTCCCGTCCGTCAGCCCAATCCAGAAGCGCTCATTCCTTGTCCTGAACATGACAAAATTCTGCAGCGGGGAGAGGGATCAGGAGGGAAAGCACCAGGAAAGGGGCTCCCGGAGCGAGGGGGCTCGGGGCACAGCCGAGCCCTGCGCTTGGCTGCTCCTTGGGGTCGCGGAGGAGTGGGATGGGGACCAGAGCATCCCGCAGAGCCACGGAGCCCGGGCTGGCGGGC
Organism: Aythya baeri; assembly: GCA_026413565.1. Taxonomy (NCBI): domain Eukaryota; kingdom Metazoa; phylum Chordata; class Aves; order Anseriformes; family Anatidae; genus Aythya; species Aythya baeri. The sequence continues at coordinate 966,898 of CM048640.1, forward strand.
AGGCAGCGCGAGTTCTGCCTGCTCTCTGCTGGCTGCTGCCGAGGACAACAGCAGGCTCTGGGACGCTCCAGCATCCCAAAGTTGGGGTGTGAGGCATGGAGCAAAGGATGCAGAGAGGAGCTGGGGCTAACTGGTGGCTGCTGGGGTCTTTACCTGCTTGGCGAAGCTGTTAATGATGGCCAGGCGTGAGTGCATCTCCTCGCACTGGGTCTTTGCCTTGTACCAGCTCATTCTGTCGATGGAGAAGTAGTAGCATTTGCCATCGAAGTATTCCCACTCCCTGGCTTCGGGTCCGCAGGGAAACACTGGGGGAAGAAGGATGGGGGGAAGTCAGGAGGGATTCCCCAGCAGTGCTCCAGTGCCAAACTGGTACGGGCACAATCCTGCAGCCGTATGTTGGCTTCCCACAAAAGCACCTTAAAGATGCCTCTACTACAAGGTGGATTTTTATTTCCAATGGAAAAAAACTTGTCAGAAGGCAGGAGAGCAGACCCCGCTGGACCACCCAGCCCTCCTGGGGCCCTGTCTGTGCAGGTGCCAGCTTAGGGAAAGCACAGAGGGGGTACAAAGCCATGGGTCTGGGCAGCACGTGGGACTTACAGAGGGAATCCCTGTTGGAAAAGTTCTGTTTCTTCTCCGTGTGCACCTCGTTGAGTTTAGAAGAGATGGCAGAAACTGCATTGAGAGAGGGAGAGAGACACGGTGGTGTACTGGTTGTACTGGTATCGGCCAAGGATGAGGATGAGCTCTGTTCTGCTGCATTTAACCCACTCCCTGCTCCACGCCTCATCCTTTGGAGGTCTCCGTGGAGGTCCGAGCCCCCAGTATGGTGCCAGCCCCCAGCCTCACAACCTCATGCATCTCTTGGTCCTACCCGCCTAATTAATTAGCATGAATTAACATGAAACCTCTACCCACTCAGAGGGGCTTTGGTACCTCTGGAGAGCGACACCGCGAACAAGGTGATCATCAGCAAGAAGGAGAGCGCCAGCAGAAGGTAAATCGTGAGAAAGGACCTCAGCTTCTGCTGGAAGAAGCTTCTGTCTTTAAAATAAAACACAAGAGATGTGAAAAACGGTTCGCCTCTGGCCACTGGATTAATTTGAGTTTCATAGCTCCTCGGGCTCCATTGATAGAAGGGTTAATGAATAACCTGGAATGGTTAACTTTTTGCTACAGGAGGCAAAATTTGGATGGTAGCTCCTGTCCCAACCCCTCTGGGGCACAGCGATGGGCACAACGGCTGTCACGCCGCTGCCTTGTGCTAGCGTTGCCCCGTGTTATGAGGAAGGGCAGGTGATTTTTTTGCCAGGTATCACACAAACGGCACAAAACTGGTGCCTCCTCCGCAGAAATGATGATTTTACACTGTGTATTTTGGGATATGACATGTTCTAGACCCTCCTGGCTGCCTGGTGGAAAAGCAAAATGGGTTCCCGTAGTGACAGCCCTCTGGGGGGTCTTTGCTGTCCCTTAATGGTGCTGGGGAGCTCGGAGGGGGTCAGAGCCACCCTTGGGAGGTCTTTGAGGGTGCTGGGAGCCCATTTTGGGACCCTGGGACCATTGCAAGTTGAATGAATCCACTCTCGGGTGCTGCTGGGTGGGCACCCAGCTCTTCCCCAGCACCCACAGCCCCTCGCTGCCCCCCTCGCCCGTCCTCCAGCTGAGCCTCAACTCAGGGAGCAGCTTCTTAGGGCCGAGTTCCTCACCCCAACCAATCAATCCCATTAGATTCAATTAGCCAAGCTCCCTAACGGGTGCCCTGAAGCCCAGACCTTCCTCTTCCTCACAAACCAGGCACGTTGGCAGGGGAAGAGCAAGCCAGGAGATCAGGGCTCGGTGCCCCTCTCCGTGAAGCAGCAGATCAAAGGGCTTAGCAGGGCTGAGGTTTACCTTTAAAGATGTGCAGGTCATCGTGGAGATGTTCCTCATCCATCGCCACGAGCTTTGGCTGGCCCTAGGAGCTCGGTAGGAGCTTGGTCATCAGCGTGTTTGGGGGAGAGGACGCGCAGTGCCTGTGGGGACGTTCGGTCCAAAGGTTAGCATTCAACCAGCAGGTTTTCGAGCTGCCTCTTATTGGCTCCTGCTCTCAAAATAGCAGCTTGGATCACGTCCACTTCCAATAACCCGCCTGTCTGGGGGCTCTCAGCCAGCCGAGCTGGGCGCCCGTTTGGGTTGAACATCCCCTTTGGAGTGAAAAGGGCAAATTGTCGGCTTTCTGAGGCGGTTCCCTCGAGTGGAAGGGAGCGAACGTGCCGCTTCCAGAGCAGGCCTGGAAAACAGATTTTGGTTTGGGAAGGAGCTGCTTGGGAATGTCAGCCTTCTGATGAAACGCTGCTCCCCAAATTCATCAATAACCTGGACTTTAGGGCCTCTCTTTGGTGAATTCTTTTCATTTTGGTGGCCGTGGCCTTCACCCCCCTCAGCCCTGACCCCGTCTCCTGTTCTGTACGCCGGCTTGGCTGGGGTTGTAGCTGGCTTTCTGCAAGTCTTTGGGCCCGCATTTAGGAAGTGTAGGGGGTTGATTCTGTGATGAGGTGGGCTTGGGGGAAGAACCATGCAAGCTCAAGGAGTTACGTGATGGCCAAAGGTGAAATGGAGACCGGACCCCTCCGAGTTTGGGACTGAGAAGAAATGAGGCCCTGGAAGAGCTCCCCAAAGCTTGTGAGGAGAAGATGCTTCAGCTGATGGGTGAAGAGGGGCAATGCTGTGCTGCAGGGGCATCGATGGATGACTTCAGAGGACCCTTCCAGTCCTTTACTCCTACATTTTGCCTCTGCTCACCCAATATTCACAGTTCCCCTCATGCGATAGCCAGCAGCCAAAACTTCATGCAGCGGGAGGGCTGCTCTGAGGTGCGTGGACTTGCGATTGCTGTTTTGTGCTATTCCACGCTCAGAAATTGTGCATTCTGCAGAGACAACGGAAAACGGGCGAGTTGGGACCGTCAGATATTAAATTACGTTGTTTGGTGCGCTGTGCCATCAGGCTCGCAAACATCCCACTGCAAACATCGGGAGAACATTTAGGTTCTCCCGGCATCAGGCTGCACGTTGACTGACTGACAAATTTGGCTGGTTTTAATTTTCCCTTTTGCTGTTTTACCTTCGCTCTCCGAGCCCAGAGAGTGCTGGGACAGATAGTGCTGAAGTTTTAATAACGCTAATTACTCCAGCGTAAATCTCTGGGCCTGCGATAAACACGTAGCAGCGGTTATTAAGCTGGCAGCCTTGGGATGCTTTCCAAAGCAGAGCTGGGGCATTTACCACTGTTTATTTGCCCCAAAGCTACAGCGAGATTGTTTGTGTATAGGAACGGGAAAGCAGAATGAGGCCAGGGCACAAAGACCGGCGGCTAGCGAGGTGCACAGCAACGAGGGTTTCGTCACAGGGGTCACTGCCACCCAGGGCTGGCCGAAACCTAGCTGCTTGTTGCACAACCCACAGCTGAATGGAGGGGAGGGGGTGTGGGAGGTGAAAAGAGACGCATCTCGAAGCAGTACCTGGTAGGAGAGAGGCTCAGCTGAGCCGTTAATGCTTCCTCCCACTGCATTTCCTAGGAAATCTCTCTCTCATCTCTCCTGGCTCCCAGCGGGGAAAACAATTGAGGTACTTGTGTTCTGCAGGAAACCGGTTCCGATCAGAGGGGATGTGAACGTCCAAAAGAATCTCTTAGAAGATCCTGGACCTGGACATTTGCTCGAGCTCTCTCTGAGCGTTGTCCCCACCATAAAGGAAAATGTTCCCTAGGACTGGAGGGGTGGCTGAAGTGGGAGACAAATCCCCGGGTGTCCCCGAGGCACCTCGTCTCACTGCAGCTTTGTTAATACCCGAGTGCTTGGTGTCAGAAGCTGCCTGACTTCTTTATTTTATTTAGTTCAGTTAAAACGTTACACCAGGAAGGAGACATAAGTCAAAATATATATTTATTTATTTAATAAATACAATATTTGATTTAAAAATGCCCTTGGCTGACTCCGGGATCCAAGAATAGCAATGTCACAGCGCTACAGCCACAACGTCTGTTATCTGGGGTTAAAACACTGCAGGTAGGAGGAGATCGAGGGCAATAAAAAGTGACAGGGCAACGTGGCTGCTCCCAGGACAGCCAAGAGAGGTGACGGCAGCCTCAACGATGCCTGCAAGCCTGCAGCAGTCCGCCTGTGGCCACGTGTTGTTCTTAGCACCATTTAGGAAGCCCCAGGACCAAAACTTCCTGGAGAAGAGCTTCAAACACCAGTCCTGGAGGAAGGCACGAGTGCGATGACAGCCCAGTCTGTGACAGTGCTGCCTGGGCAGATCACCCCAGCTCTTCCCAGAACACAGCCCTGGCACGTGTGGCTGAAATATTTCTTCCTCAGCACAGCTTGCAGCCTACGTGCGGGGCAGTGAGGCAATCGGGTTAGGCATTAACTGGACGTCTGGGCTCTGGGCTCTGCAGCAGGAGGGCGCCTCGCTTCACTCCTGCAATTCGGCAGGGGTTAAGCTGCTGCCTGATGCTCAGCAGCAGGGGGAAGAGGAGCAAACAGAGCTTTAGCTTGTAAACCGGCCACACACACCCTCTAAACTCAGCCAGCCCAGCTTGGCTCACTGTTTCAGCCCCTAAATAATTCTGTTCCCTGAAAGGTGAACAGCAGCTCCTAGGTAATAAGGTTTTACCCCCAAAAAGGGGAATTGGAAGCTCAGTGATGAATGGCGAACGCCCTCCTGCTTTGGGCTGTTCAAGGAGTGTGTGAGAAGCTACCACTGGGCAAGCTCGCCTGAATTTTACCCATGGCCTCATCTCCAAAGTCAGCCCCATCCAGTTTCAGGTTCCTCAGCCGGGGAAGCGCTCGGCACAAAGCGGCGATGGCGTTGAGGGAAAACTTATCGCAGTGGTCAAGGTGCAGTGTCTCCAGGCCCTCCAGGGCTGCTAAACAAGCCAGGCCCGCGTTTGTCAGGGAGTCAGCGCTGCTGATCTCCAGGAACCGGAGACGTTTCATGTGGCGCCCGATGAAGTGCAGGGCCGAGTCGGTAACGACGCAGTGACGCAGCACCAGGCGCTCCAGCTCCTCCAGGCGCGGAGCCGCGCTCTGAATCCCCGCGTCTGTTACGCGGTAGGTCCCCGACAGGGTCAGCGTCTTCAGGCGGCAGCGGGAGGAGACGTTCAGCAGGTGCTGGTTGGAAAACGCAGGGACTTTGCGGACCACGAGGTGCTGCAGCCGGGGCAGGGCTCGGGCTGCCGAGCCGCAGAACCAGGCAGCAGGGATTTCGCAGCGGCTCAGCTCCAGGGCCGTGATGGAAGCGGGGAAGCTCTCATAGGGCAGCGGGCGCAGGTCGGCTTCGGCCAGGCAGAGCCGGGAGAGCCGCGGGCAGCGTTTTGCCAGGGCGGCCAGCAGCGAAGGGCTCAGCAGCCGCTGCCTGCCCCCGGCGAGCAGCGCGCCCCGAACCCGCAGAGTCCTCAGGCTGTCGCCCAGGCGGTGCCGCACCAGCTGCCACAGGGTCTTGGAGCTGAGCTGGGGGGAGAAAAATAATAAAAAATAATGAAAAATAATGAAAAATAATGAAAAATAATGAAAAATAATAACAATTAATAAAATTAATAAAAATTAATAAAAATAAAATAATAAAATAATAATAAAAACAATGAAATAATAATAAAATAATAATAATAAATTAAAAATAATTAAAAATAACAAAAAATAATAACAAATAATAAAAAGAGGGGGACAATCACACAAGGGGGGGCGAAGAGGGGTGCGGACCCCAGCCCCGGGATGAAGCCCACCTTGTGCGGGCTCAGGTCCACGTCTGCCCACAGCACCCGGTCCTGCACCAGCCGCCTCCAACGCCGGCAGACCCTGCAGGGAGGACACAGAAGAGTCACGGAGGAGCCCGGGGGAGCGAGGAGGAGGCGGCCGAGCCCCGAGGGGACCGGGGAGGAGGCGGCGGGGGGAGCGGGGACCCTCGGGGAAGGAGGCAGGCGGGGCTTGGAGACCGAAGGGAGCGGCCAGAGCTCCGCAGGAGGCTGCGGGAGAGGCCTGGCCGCCGGTGCCGGCCCCACCTGGCCGCTCGGAGCCGGTCCCGCAGCGGCAGCAGCGCCAGGACCCGCAGCAGCACCGGGTCGGGCAGCGCGGCCGCCATCTTGGCGGCCATCTTGGGCGCCGCCATGACGGGGCGCTGCGGCGCTTCCGGCCCCGCGCACTTCCGCTTCCGGTGCGGCGGCGGAGGAGGAGGAGGCGGCGGCGGAGCTGCGCAGGGAACGGCGGCGGCGGCGGTGAGTGCCGGGACCCCCCCGTGAGGCCCCCGTTAGCCCCAATAAACCCTCCCGGGGTCTCTCCCGTCACTCTCAGCCATCCCTCCGCTTCCCGGTACCCCCCGTTTCCGGTAATCCTCGCCTCCGGTAACCCCCTCCCCCGGTAACGCCGCCTCCGGTAGGCCCCGCTCCCGGTAATCCCCGTTCCCGGTACCCCCCGCCACCGGTAACCCCCAACCCACTCGTAAACCCCACCCCCGGTAACCCTCAGCCCCGGTAACCCCCCGTCCGGTAGCCTCACCCGTTCCCGGTAACCCCCTGCCCCCCCACCCCGCCCTTTTCGCCGCCGTTCCCCCGAGCACCCCCCGGTGACTCCTCCTTTCCCCCAGTAACCATGATCGAAGTCGTTTGCAACGACCGCTTGGGCAAGAAGGTGCGGGTGAAATGCAAGTATCCTTTGGGACCGGGACTGGGACCGGGGGGGGCGCACCGGGGGACCGGGAAGGCACCGGGGGACCGAGAGAACACCGGGGAGGAGACGGGGGGGGTGCCAGGGGACCAGGAGAGTACTGGGAGGGCACTGGCGGTCTGGGAGGGGGCTGCGAGGGCACCAGAGGGAGGACTGGGGGGCACTGGGAAAGCACTGGGGGGGACTGGGGGGCACCGGGGGACCAGGAGAGCACTGGGGGGAGACTGGGGGGCACTGGGAAGGGACCAGGAAAGCACCAGGAGGGTACTGGGGACCAGGAGGGCACCAAGGAGCACCTGGAGGGTGATGGGGGGGAACTAGAGGGTACCAGGGGAACACTGGGGGGTACTGGGGGAACACTGGGAGGTACTGGGGGGGGGCTCCTCCCGCTTCTGCTTTCCTTAACGGGGCCGCCAGCACCGAGGACTCCATCCGCGACCTGAAGAAGCTGATCGCGGCGCAGACAGGGACCCGCTGGGACAAGATCGTGCTCAAGAAATGGTGAGGGGCCGGGGAGGGGCTGGATGCGGGGCACCCACCGCGACCCCGGGGGCGTTTTGGGATGGGGCCGTGCCAACCGGCTCGCGCCTCAGTGTCCCGTTCCCTACAGGTACACCATCTTCAAGGACCACGTCACGCTCGGGGACTGTATCCTTCCCGCAGGGTGTCTCGGTGGCTCCCCTCCAGGGGCGCCTTCCCGTTAAAGAGGGGGTGAGGGCGGGCGCCTGGCTCCGTGCCGTTAGCAGGCGGGGATTTGGGGGTGTTGTCGCCCCCGTCACAGCCACCTCGTAGAGTTATTAAGGTTGGGGAAGCTCTTTGAGGTCCAAATGTTCCCCTAGCACCAATGTCACCACTAAACCATGTCCCCAAGCACCACGTCCAACCTTTCTTGAACACCCCCAGGCACGGTGACTCCACCACCTCCCTGGGCAACCCATCCCAACGCTTGACTGCTCTTTTTGAGCAGAAATTCCTCAAAATTTCCAACCTGAACCTCCCCTGGAGCAATTTGGGACCATTCCCTCTGGTGTCCTCTTGTGTCCCAGTCCCTTCCCCAGCCTCGTAGCCCTTCTCTGGACACTTTCCAGCCCCTCAATGTCCTTCTGGCAGTGAGGGGCCCAAAAAACTCGAGGTGCAGCCTCACCAGAGCTGAGTACAGGGGGGTGATCACCCCCCTGCTCCTGGTGGCCACACTCCCTCTGACACTAGCCACGATGCCATTGGCCACCGGGACACGCGGCCGGCTCACGTTCCGTTCCTTCCCCCTCTCCTTAACTCCAGCCTGCAGATGAGATCCACGACGGCATGAACCTGGAGCTGTACTACCAGTAGCCGGGCCACCAGCGGCCCCCTCATCCCTTCCCAGTGCTCCCAGTTCCCCCCCACCAGTAGAACCAGTGTTCCCCCATGGAATCTCCCATTCCTTTCCCCCGGCACGGCTGGGCTCCGGCCCCGCTGAGGCTCTGAACGTCCCCACGGGTGTTTTTTTCTAGTTTCTAATAAACTCCTCCCCCCACTCGCTGCTCTCTGCGTGCTTTTGGGAGCGGGGGGCCGCGATCGGTGCCCCCCGGGACCACGATGGAAGCGCTGGGGGGGGGCGGGGGCAGAATGAGCACATTTACCCTTTTTGACCCTCGGCGGCCACCGTCCTCTCCTTAATCACGTGCCGGGGTCCCACCTCACCTCACCGCACCCCCCTTTCCCGTATCCACCGGAGCGACGCGCGGCTCCACCAATGGCGTGGCGGGTGGGCGGTGCCTGGTGGCCGAACGAACCAATGGGAAGAGCGAGAGGGGAGGAAAGGGACCAATGAGGGCCGGGAGGCGCAGGAGAGGGAAGATGGCGGAGGAGGAGAAGCTGCCCGCGGGCTGGGAGAAGCGAATGAGCCGCAGCTCCGGTACGGGGGGGACCGGGAGGGGGCGACGGGGACCGGAGGAGGCCCCGAGGCACCGGGGGAGGCTTTGAAGGACCTGGGGAGGCCTCGAAGTACCGGGAGAGGCCCCGAAGGACCGGGGGAGGCCCCGAGGCCTGCGCCCGGGCGGTTTCTCCCCTCAGCCGAGCCCCGCGGAGGGCCCCGGGGCTGGGCGCTGGAGGCCGCAGGGCCCGGAGGGGCCGGGTCCGTGCTCCCGGCACCCGTGCGGGGCGGTGCCGGCGGCTGCAGGGCTTGGAGGGGTTGGGGGGGGGTGGGTGAAGGGCCTGGGAACCGGCGGGGCCGCCGTTTGGTCCCGGGGGGGGGCCCGAAGCGGTCGAGGTTGGAAGGGAGCCGTGGGGGACACCGGCAGCATCGATCCGAGCACCTCGTACAGGAGCCGGGTGTGGGTTTGGGTGTCTCTGGGGATGGAGGCTCTAAATGCCCTCAGAGCAACCGATTCCTGTGCTCCGTCACCCTCAGAGGAAGGTAAATAATAGCAGAAAGCGCTCCCAGTAAAGCAAAAAATGGTCCCAGTAAAGCAAAAAGCACTCCCAGTAAAGAATGTTCTAAGACAGAGCATGGCTGGGAGAAGTTTGGGGCCAGGGCGGCGTTTCCAGCACGGTTTGCTGTGTTGCAGCGAGAGCTTTTAGGGTTTTAGGGGCTTGAAAATGGGCTCCGAGCAGCTCGTGAGCAGTTTTATTCTTCGTTTGGCTGCGAGGGGGATGAGGGAGGGAAAAAAGGATCTGCCTGGCCCTGCTTTGCTAGAAGCGTTGTGGCTGCTTGGAATTACCAGCTCGTTAGCTGCGGATTCATTAGGAAATCACACGTCTTGCTGTTAGATCTTGGCTTTCTGCTCCGCCGCGAGGTGCAGTTGCTGCTGTGATCCCTCGCTGTGCTTCCCTCGCCTCTTTTCTCGACCCCTGGTGTCAGCAGAGCGAGCTTTCTGCCCCAGAAAGGTCACATTTTTGGGTCAAAAACTGACTTCAAAAGGAAAACTTTATGCTTCCTGAGGCCAGCACCGCGGCGCCGTCCACCAGGGAGCTGCCTTCGAGCGTTTGTGGGCCTGGCTGTGTCCGTGGGTGCTCTGCCACCGCTCTGTGGCACCAGGAAAGGCAGCTGGAGCCGCTCCTGCGTGGAGCTTTTGCTCTGACTCAACCCAGGCTCGTTCCCGACTCGTGTAGGAACCAACCTGGCGCTGTCAGGCGTCGTTCCCTCCGTCTGTGCTCGAGCTGATGGGGCCGACTGCTTGTGCCAACGCAGCTCGTGGTGCCCGACGTGGTTTTTCAGGAGGTTTTCGTGCTAACCCCAGCCCTCTCTCTGTCCACAGGCCGCGTTTATTACTTCAACCACATCACCAATGCCAGCCAGTGGGAGCGCCCCAGCGGCAGCGGGAAGAACGGCCAAGGGGAGCCCAGCAAGGTGCGGTGTTCGCACCTCTTGGTGAAGCACAACCAGTCCAGAAGGCCCTCGTCGTGGAGGCAGGAAAAGATCACGCGGACCAAAGATGAGGCTCTGGAGCTTATAAATGGCAAGTAAATGCAGGAGAGAGAGAGAGAACGGTTCCGTTGTCGGGGAAAAGTCCTTTTAAGGCTAGACTTAGCCCCGAGCTGAGTGGCTCAGTGTGTCGTGGGCTCACTGAGGCAGTGTTTAAGCCAAGAGGCTTGAACGTGGACTTTTCACGTGGCTCAGCCACTTGGAAGAAACCCTTTTTGCCCTGTGCTTTGCTCGGCACGATTAAATGATGTAAAGATAGGTCCCAGCCCTTCCATCTTCCCCTCTTTTTTTTTTTTTTTTTTGTGATGTTTCCTCAGGTTTGTTTGTATTTTCTTTGTAAATGTGTACTTCTCCATCAAAAAGAAAATAAAATTATTTAAAGCTAAAACCAAATGTCCTTTAAACATTTTCTTTTTCTTTAATGTCACTCGACTCCTTGCCCTGAGAGCAGCCAAGTTCCCGTTAACCTCTGCTTGAAACCGAGTTGCTTGCAGGAGGCAGTCAGCCCTGCCCAGGCCATGCAGCTGATTTTGTCAGCCCGGGCTTTTCCCGATGCGTTCTGACTCGTGGCGTGGTCTAGGAGCAAGGATCCTGCACGTTTTCTGCAGCTGGTGGCGTTGATCCTCGCAGCCTGGCTCTTCCCTTGCAGCTCTGGCAGTTGATGTTGTGCTTCTTCCGTGCTGAGGTTTTGCTTCCTCTGGAAGCGCGCTGCAAGCGCTGCTCTTCCTGCTGGCTTTTTCCTCTCGGGGTGAGAAATGCGGGGCTCGAGGTGAGGATTAAATCACGCCCGCTGATTAATTTAAGAAATGAGCCCGTGCTCTCTAGTGGGCGGTGCTGTCTTCAAAGGCTGGGGGCTGTCCAGACCCTACGAGCCCACAGATGGGTTCTGCAGTCCTGGAGCTGCCTCATTTATCTTCTATTTCGGCTTCAGCAGCGAGGGAAAGGAGATAGGGAGCGTGCTTTTCTTACTGACTTGATCCTGACCAGCAAGAAATGGAAGGATTGTCTCGTTTGAAAGCCCTGGGTGGGGAAAAAAATCTCTCTCTGCTGCATAATTGGAAGCAGGGAGGCAGTGACCAGCAGGTGGTGTGCAGCCCTTCTGGAAAGGGAGCTGAAATAGCTGGCACAGATGGGAATTTTCTCAGGGAATCGTTTCCCTCAGGTTAGGGTGGCTGAGGGAGCGTGGCTGGGGGCGACGGAGCAGGATGTGTGCCTGGCGTGGAGCTCTGTGCCGAGGGCGCTGAGAGTGGTGTAAAGATAAACAGGTTGAAGGAAGGCAGCCAAGCTGCAAGCCTGCAGTTCTTTTCTCTCTCTCTCTCTCTTCCTTTTTGTGTTTGAAGAACAGAACTGCTTTAGTCCCCTCTCTTTTTGGCGTGGCTGAACTTGGTTCGACAGCAGAGAGAATTGGTGGTGGTTTAGAAGGGAAGGATCTCAGGAGGTGTTTCAGGAGCTCGTGAGCGGGTTGGCTTTTTGGTAGCTCAAATTCTTCAAACTGGCTGTCTTTAGGAGCCCGGGTAGCATTATTTGGGCTCAACAATTTCATCGTTTTTATTTCCTTTAGGTGCTTTTCTCTCCCTGAGGTGCCGCGGTTCTTTGCTACCAGTAAGGCAATGCCAGAAAATCCCCAAACAGCTTCATCTTCCCTCGGTGCCAAAGGATGCCATGAATCTCAGCAGCTCCCGAGCCCCCTTGCTCGCAGATTTTACATTTCCCAGCCTCTCCATGGTGCCTGGAGAGGGAAAAATTGTGCTTAAAAACTGTGCGAACACCCAGTTTGCCTCCCCGCTGACAGCCATGAGGGAATTCGTTCCTAAATCTGGGAAACAGGCATCGAAAGGAGTCTTTTTGCTCTGTGTCTGTCCCCAGTAAACGTTACTGGTGGGAAGGTCGCAGGGAACATCAGCTCTGCAGCTTCTCGCAAGCGTTCAGAGCTTCTAGAACAGCTGAAACCCGCTGCGAGGAGGCACAGCTTAGCTCTGCCACGGCTTTCGTCAGTCAGGCATCGGCGAACTTCCCCGAGCAGATGCGCTGTTACCTGCTGGCTGTAATTATAGCGTGGAATTGTCTAAGTAGCTCTCGGGGGAGGAATTTGTTTGACAGGCAGGGTACCGCGCGTCGCCGTGTTTTTGTTGGGAGATGGCTTATTGTCTGGGATATCCAGCGCTGGCGTTAATGCTTTACGCAACAAAAACCCGAGAAGGTAATTTGATTAGGGAGCTCTCCGCTCCCGCAGGAGAGGGGACGGTGCTAAAGATAAATGTTTTAGGTGGGTGAGCTCAATTAACGTCAAATACTCCCTTTGACAGCTTTTCTCCTGTAAAAACAGAGCGGAGCGAGAGAGCTGGAGGAGCGTGTTGGCCACAGATGGTTTTTCATCCATTAAAGAAGGTGCAGCAGGGGATGAAATGTAGGTTAGCCCTCGCCTTGCCAGAGCTGGAGGACCTGCCTCTTGCCAGGTGCTTTCTGATAGGCACCGCCAGCAAGAAATTGGCGACTTGAGGCTGGGCCTTCCTGGTAAGGGGGAGGAAACCTTCTGGTCCCTCTCACAAGCTTGATCAGTCACCATTTGAGGGTTTTTTGTTTCTCCTCTCTGTGTTTGCTCTGAAGGTTATTCCAGAACGTCTCCGCTCCGATGCGTGGAAGCCCGGTTTCCAGCTCATAATCACTTTCTCTCCGTTGTTTCTTGCATTTAGAGCTGCTTTATTACTTAATTAAATTGAGTTTCTTCCTGATGTTGACCTCCCAGTGGATTTATAGCATCCTGCTCTTTTTACCAGCCCGTTCCTGCCCGCGAAGCCAGCCAGGCTTTTAGTTGCTGGTAATGTAGGTCACCCCTTCTGCTGTTTCTACTCTTAGCCCTTTTTCGCACTTCACTTTCAATTAATCTTCCTCGAGCACGGGTTCATCGTGGGATGCAGCACTCCGCATTAGCTCTTGGCGGTGCCTTCTCCCGTGGCATTTACTCTTCTATTACCCTCCTCTCGTGGAGATGCCGCGACTTCAGAGCGTTGTTCTCTCCGTTAAAGCCCTGCTGCCCGATTCCTGCTGGTTTTTGACTCCGTACCTGACGTCCTCCTCCTGCTCGAGCTCTCGGCCCCCAGCAGAAATCGTGGCTGCGTTTTTGTCGCTTCGCTTGGCGCCGATGAATCTTGCTTGGTCATTCAGGGCACGTTTAGCATTCCGGTCCTCCTTTCTGCTGACAGTGCTTCCCCACCCTCCAGCTCACTCTTTGCGTGTTCTCTTAGCCTGGCCCTCCTTCATGCCGCGGAATCGGCTCATAAAATGTCAGGATTCACCCCAAAATTTCTCCCTGTTTCATTTCAGCATGATCCTTCATCTTGCTCTTCTTGCGTTGGTCTCCTGCTGTTTCACTTCACTGACACCCAAGGGATTTTTCGGGGGGATTTATTCCAAGCTGGGCAGTGCCTTTTTTTTCTGGGCGATCTCTTTTAAACAGCTGAGATCACCTGGGGAGACGGCTCACGAATCCCTCCTCGCAGAGCCGGAGTTCAGACACGATGCAAGGGGGGGACGTGAAGCAGCCCTGTCAGCTTTAGCTTTTACCCAGGAAAACCCTCACCCGCTTGAGAGGCAGATTTTGCTCTTAGGCTGGTTGCTCGTGTGAAATTAGGAAGTTTTAATGACCAAATTCCCTTTCAGTGGGTTATCGACTGCTTCCTCTGCAAGCTTGGGAGAGGTTCCACCACTAGGACCCAGCTGATGCGACCGGCGTGGGTGCTTTTAAGAGATAAATGCATAAATGTAGACCCTCAGATCCTTAATTTGGGTGCTTTGTTGCTTTAAAGCGTAATTCCTGACTCTTCGGGACGTGCCGTGCCCCGGTATGATGGGAGCTTGCTGGGGACTGGCAGCTTTATGCAATTAGATGTGTATTTACGGTGGTGCAAATATGTATTTTCGGATAAACTCTGTTTTGTCAGCAAGTAGGCTGTTCATGCTCAAGCAGCTTAGTTTAATAGGATGAGCAGCGCCCGTTGCCTTCCCCGAGCATCCCTGCGTGCCCGGATAAATAATCCTGCTGCTTTCCCCATCGCAGGATGTGGAGCTGTCGCCTGAAGCCTTGTAGTTGCAGATTTTGGGGATCTCCTGCCTTTCTCCGCCTGTACGCGTGGGGCGGGTGGGATAAGCTCACTTTGGTTGAAATTCCGGTGGTTTCCGTTAAAGCAGGTTGGGTGCTTCAGGGATGAAGGTAACTCGCTTTGCTGTTTCAGCTGCTAAGAGGCAACCTCCACTCCCATTTTCTGGCTGCTCTCCCAGCTATTTCCTCAGCTTTATGGCATCAAATCGAGCTGGGAAATACTCATTTCTTCATCCTTTGCAGAAAAACTCCGGAGAGCATCCCTCCAGGTCCCTCCTTAACAGCTTCAGTGTTTGGGGTCGCGTTCCTTTTCTCTTGATTCCTAATTGAGGAACACGAGCTGCTCTTACTGCCCTGTTCCAGCCTCGTTTTGTGTTGAATTCAGCCAAAATTTTAGCCAAGCGGCGCTGCTGCCGCCGCCGACTTCTTCGTGTTTCTGTCTGAAGGTGGAAGACTGCCTTGGTCTGACACGGAAGATGGCTTTGCCGGTTCTTTTGGAAGCTGAGAGGAGGTTTCTGCAAGGAGGGATTTAAAACCTAAGCAAAGCTCTCTGGAGAAATTGGTTTAGCCAGGTTTTAGCCAGGTTTCACCAGCCCCGGTCTGGGGCTGTTCCTCTGGGGTAGGGACCTGTGGCTCCGTTGCTTCCTGGCTTCCTCTTGGAGATGTTCCCCCGCTTAAAATGTGAACGAATTATTTTTTTTTCAGCATGGCTTCATCTTAATTCCTCACCTATGGGCCGAGGCACAGAAATCGGGCCCTTCCAGCAGGAGCAGGCTGTGCTGGGAAAGCAGAAGGCTTCCCAAAATCCCACCTTAGGCAGCTGTCCTCACACAAAAACGTTTCCCGTGGCCGCTGCTGAGTCACATTTGGGAAAGGGGTGGCTGCAAGTCAGCTGGACCCACGCTGGCTTGGGCTTTGGCTCCTGATGGAGCCAAAGTCAGTCGAGTCGCAGGAATCTGCACGGGGTTTTCTCATCTCAGCCATCCGTGAAAGGCTGAGGGATGCGGCGGCGGCATCTGAGCTTCGCTCATGAATGCACATGCTCAGCTTCTGTAATTACCGGCTCCCCAGTCCTGCTGGCACGCCGGGAACTGGAAAATGTGTTCTGCCAGGTGAACCAGCTCCTGGATTGTCTCGTGAGCTACCAGGGGGGTTTCCGTGGGTCTGGATCAGTGAGGCAGGGCTCTCAGTTAAGGCTACGGATGTTTCTTTACTGACCTTTTAAAAAGCTGGCTTTGCAAATAACTCGCTCCTTGGGGCTTCTTCGTGCTTGGTCTTCCACCGAGGCGAGCCCTTCTGAAGTCGAAAGCTCATCTATTCCGAAGCCCAGTAATAAATTCCCGTGCTTTAGGGGTAGCAGTCGGTGGAATTAACTTTTTTTTTTTTTTTTTTTTTTCTTTTAACAGAAGCTTAAATAGAAACGGACCCTGGGGTAAAGGTGGAAACGTGCTCGGCAGAATAAAAACTCTGTGCCAGTTGCTTTTGGGGTGTTAGGGAAGTTTTGGCTGTCTTTGTTCGGGCTTGAAAGGCTTTGTGGGAGGGGGAACATCGAGTGCTGTGCAGATGTGGTTCTCTGCACCCCTTTTCTTGTGGGATGCAATGCTTCAGGCACCTCCAAAAACCGACGATGGCCCCTTCTTTGCTGGGAATGTTTCTCTTGCACTGTCCCTGGTCAAGTTTGGGGGTGGAGGTGTTGATTTTTGTCTTTTTTCCCCTGTTTTCCCTCTCCTGACCGAATTATTCCCTGTGTCTACAGGCTACATCCAGAAGATAAAATCGGGAGAAGAGGACTTTGAATCCCTCGCTTCCCAGTTCAGCGACTGCAGCTCGGCGAAAGCGGGCGGCGACCTGGGCGCCTTCGGACGAGGTGAGTCGAGCTCGGAGCAGCACCACCAGCACCAGCTTCCCGAGGGGGTGCTGAGCTCCCTGGCAGGGAGCAAATTTGGGTAACTGCAGGGGAAGAGACACCAAAATGGATCTGTGTGCTCGGCAGCCTGCTGGGCAGGAAATGTAGCTTGCTGCCTAGACGTTAAACCAATTAGCAGTGCAACCACAATGCTATTCCAGGCAGAGAGGGGATGTTGGAATTGGCTTTTCTCTCTAGGGAAGGATTTCTCTGGTTGTGCTGAGTGGAAATCCAGTTGCCCAATGTAACAGGCCACAGGTAAGGAAGAAGTGGTTAAGCCTCGCGAAGGACATGCCGGGTAAATGATTTGGCATCCCAGTCTTAAATGAGAGAGCTATTAACAAATTGTGGAAATGGGAACAGTTTGCAGCCCACCAAAAGAATGTGGCTGGCGAGGGAATTCGTTCCAGGGCTATCGATTGGCGCAGTCAGGGAGCAATAACAAAAAGCTCGCGGACGTGTCCTCGTTAATGAGATTTGCGAGGGCAGGAGGACTGATCTTAGGGATGGAAAAGAGGAGCGCTGAAACCTGCCTGGCTTTATCTCACCAGCGCTTTTTGCAGTAATTTCCACTAGGAGCAAAAGATAAAAGCAATGATGTCACGAGTGCGGCTGCAGTATTTAAAGAACAACCCCAAATCTTTGCAGCGAGGGTGTCCGTGCAGATTTTCTTTGGAGAAGGTCAAGAAAGGTACCCGTCAAAGAGAGAAAATGCTATATTTGTCATTCTAATCCGTGCCCCGGAGTCGCAGGAACTTGCAGCAATCCCAGAGGAGGATCTGTAGTAAGAGCTGCCCACGTCTGAAGCAGCAAGCAGCGCGTCGAAGCCTGCTGTCATTTTGGTGGAAGTGTTTTCTAGCCCCAGCTCACGCTTGGGGCTGGTGGGAAGCAGGCTGGAGCACTCAGAAGCTCGTCCCAGGCTCTTAACCCTGCGGTGAGCACACGAACCTGGCAGGAGGAGCCTGTACAGCTGCCCCGAGGCTGTCACCCACGCAGGGAGGGTGCCCCGAAATATTTCAGGCACCGGTGGGCGTGCTGCTGCTGCAGGGGTGATGCTGGAAGGGGCTCCAGAGCTGCTGCTTCAGCCCCTGCTGCCCGAAGCCCACCTGGTTTTGGCAGGTGAAACTCTATTCAGGAGTGTAGGTTCTGGTTTCTTTCTTTATTATTCATTTTTGGCCAATATACTGTATTTAATCACTGCTTCTTTTTAGGGTCTTGTTTCTTTAGGGACTTGTTCCTGCAGTCACAGGGCAAGACGATGATATTTTCTGGGTTCCTATACAACAAAACATCCGCCCTAGGAGGCCGGGTTCAGTAGCACCTCTCAGCTCCCTGTGGTCTGTGGAGGAGTGCAGGGAAAACAAAAATACATTATTTATTTATTTATTTATTTATTTATTTTCTGGCTGCAGCAAAACCTAAAGGAATGTTGCAAGAGGCAGTCTCCACTAGATGACACTAGAGCTATGAGCGGTGGCCAAACTCAGCTGTCACGCTGTCCCCATCTCTGCCGCTTTTCTTCCAGGGCTGCAAATGTAATTTGTTAGAACTTGGAACACTGGTTTCTTCAGAGGTGAAGTTATTAAAACATTTCCATTTATCTTCCTGAAACCCTTCAAATAAGTCTTGCTTCTGCTCGACTGAGCGCCGCAGGGTAGCGGCGAGGCCGTTACTTGAGCTGAAGGAAAGATTTCAGGTCTTAGGAGAAAAGAACCGAAAACCTGAGGTGCCAAGGTGGTTTTTATCTGATGGTGATTGACGCTGGCTTTGTAACTGGAGCCTGGGAGCCAGGCAAGCTGTTTGCCTCCCCTAGCAATTTAAATGCTGAAGAGAGAGAATTGAAACTGGAAAGTCAGGGGGGGCATCGGATCGCTTCAGTAATCAAATGTTTTTTCAGATGGGGAAAACACCAAGCCGAAGCTGTTTGGGCTAATCCTGAAAGGGAGGAGCTGAGCTTTTGTGGCATCTTAGCAGCCTCGCTAGAGAAACGGGTACAGCTGGGTGTAGGACCCGAAATAAAACCTAAATTCTGGCGATGCTGCTTGGCTACGCACGGTGCCTCTCGGCTGTGTGGCCACCGAGCGGGCTGGGAAGCTTTAATTTCCAAAAAACACAGTATTTTGGTGAAACGCCTGCTGATGATCCAGCCTGTAAGCTTTCCGCAGCCCTCTCCTCGTGTGTAGCAGAATCCAAAGCCACAGCATCGCCTTGAAGCTTGGAGACAGGGGTCGTAAACCTTCAGGAGATTTATGCTGCGTTTTTGGCAAGGCACCGGGCTGTAACTCTCCGCAGGCAAGTGTCACGAATGTGGCCAGCGCTGCGAGCAGAGAGCGAGGGTTTCCTCTGCACTGTCACCTCGCAGGCATCTCCTTTTGCTGCTTAAGCTTTTGCCAAGAGTCCCCCCAACAAGATTTTGGCCTTGTGGTAATGCCAGAGCCTCGTTATTTTGGCCGGGGCTTGCCGGTTTCCTCGCCTTAACTTCTGTTACAGGAGACCAGGCACAAATCCCATCCCCGTGCCGCTTATTCTCTCTGCTTCCCCTCAGAACCGCGCTCGTTCTGCTCGTTATTCCCCTCGTGGGGAACTTCCTCTGGCTTTCCTGAGCCCAGGTTGCTGAACCTCCTGGAAGCCAGGGCCTCGGAGGCCTACCAGCAGCTCTTATCTAGGTCATGACATTAGCCACGTGTGCCTTGTAAATTATTTAGCACAGCTTGTAATGCACACCGCGTCCGCGCTCCCTGCGCACCTCGAGGGTGGAAGACAAAAACAGCCCCTTGTGCCGGTGAGTCTGCAGAACAGATTTCCTCTGCCTTCCGAGTCTGCAGCTCTCCGAATATCTCCCCTTGCTGCAGTGATGTCTGCAGGATCTGAAAATCTCTGTTCAAGGAGGAAAAAACAACCAAAAAAAAAAAGAAGCGCGTACACGCATGTGTGAATGAGTTGTTTTGGATCATCTTCTGGGAGTGTACAAAAACAAACACCCCCTGCAAGTTATTAATTGGTGACTTTGTTGTTTGCCTGGAAGCTGTCTTCATTTGAAGCTTGCTTGCTCAGAAAGCTTTTCCAGTCTTTGCTGGGCTTAATTGAACTTTCTCGTTGCTGCTCTCTGCAGGTCAGATGCAGAAACCTTTTGAAGATGCCTCATTTGCGCTGAGGGCGGGCGAGATGAGCGGACCAGTTTTCACAGAATCAGGGATCCACATCATCCTACGCACAGAGTGAAGTGCCTTGGTGACACGTAGAAAGGAAAGGGCGAGGGGAAGAAAGGAAAAAAAAAAACCTACTCCAACCCTGCACTCTCCCAGATGAACTTCATATCCAGTTTAAAAACAAAACAAAACAAAAAAAAAAAAGCTCATTTCATATCTCAATATCTCCTGTGGCACCTGACACAATGTTTTTCACCTGCAGAGATGCATGGTTAGCCAAGGGTGAGAACGCAATCAAAATGAGACAGTAGCATCTTTCATGAGCAGAGAGAATGTTAAAAACAACAGTTCTGGCATGCCACAGCTGCTTGAGTTATATTGACAGGTCTCCTAAGCCGAGGAATTGTCAATGCTAAAGGTCACACTTCAGTGCTTCCCACCTCCTCCCCGTTAGAGACGCAGAGTATTTATTGCAGCCCAGCACTGACGATGGTGAAGCTGACTCGTGAACTCTGGTGCTATGACGGAATGAACTCCCCGCCCCTCTGCATGTTTGTTCAAACACATTTTTTAACCAGAATAAACTGTGTTTGCTCTGCAGTCCAGCCCGGCGGTTTGTAGAAGTGATTTTACTCCGGCCGCTTGGAAATTGACCCTAAGCTAGCGAGCCATGAGCCAGCTGGCGTGGGGCACCCGCGCCTTCTCCCCCAGCTTCCCTCGCTGCAGCTCTCCCCGTGAGGATCGTCCCTCTGTCCCGTCCCGTGGTGGCCCCTGGAGCTTCCCCCAGCTCCCGCCGCCGCTTTGGACGAAAACTTGAAGATGCCTTTTGGTCCTGAAAGCAACCGAGAGAGGTTCACGGCCAGTAGTTTCCCGCGGCAGGGAGAGCAGTAGGCAGCCCGAGCTGCATCGCGGTCCCTAGGGTGCTGCCCCTTCCAGCCTGAGGTCGCTCCATTCGTCAGGCAGTGCCATGCTGTAGGGCGGACTGTATTGTGGATTTTCAGTTTTTAGCTAGAAGGCTGTTTTTTTGGTTGTTTTTTTTTTTTTTTTTTTTTTTTTCTCGAGTTGCTCTCGATCCACTTGTGGTTTAGACACTGTTAAGTCATCGTTTTCCGGTTCCACTTGCATTGCTTATGTTTAGCAAAATAAAAACAGGAAAGAAAAAATGAAATCCCAGCTTTGGTCCGATGCAAACCGGCTGTAAAGTTCCAGTTCTCGTAAGCAGAAAATAAAGCCCTCTCCAATGAAACATTTCAGGAGCTCTGGTATTGATTATTTCTCCTCCTCTGTCTGTAGAGATCTCGCCGCTCCCACTGCAAATGAAAACCTTTGCAATATCTGCTGAGTTGGCTGATGCTGATTGTTTTAATCCTTCAAATGGAAATGTGGCTTGCGTGGTATTAAGAAAAACTTCTCAACATTTCTGTCTTAAGCTGTAAGCTAATATCCTTTATTCCCTCTTGGCGTTGGGTTCACGCGCTTCGCGTCGAGTCGCTGTCTCGTTTTGTAAGAACTGCTCAAATCCTGCCGTAAGCTGCTAATTCGGGTGGAAAAAAAAGTACTAAAAGTGCAATTTGATAACTGATCCTTCCCTCCCGAGTTCTGCAAACGTAGGTGTCCCCTTCCAAACCAGCCGCGACGGCTCCTTGGTGTGCTTTTTTCCTAAGAGCTCCCATTTTAGAGCTGGGGAAAGGCAACGTCTCCTCCCGACTCTCTGCAATTATCGTGCTCACCTAAAACAAACACGTGAGTATCACCGGCGTTTCTGCTTTTGCTTTTACCCTCACTGGTTATGCCGGGGAAATTGAAGGTTTTTGTGCTTCAGATAAAAGTTGGTTTCCATAGCAACGCATCGATTTCAAAAAAAAAAAAAAAACCAACCACCCAGCACAGGGTGACAAGCAGGTGAGGACTTAAAAAGGGAAATTACCTCAAATAACCGCGCGGTATCATGAAAGCAGGATCAAAGGTAAATGAATGAGAGCGGAGGTGGCAGTTCTGTCTGGAAACGCACCAGGCGAGAGCCTTTCTGCTGCTGCAGGGGTTTTTGCCTCCCAGTTGGTGCTGGTGCTGTGCTGGTCCCAGCACAGGCTTCAAACTGGGAGCAGTGGCCATAAGAGAGAGGGGAGCTTTTTGGGGTGAGGGTAAAGATGCTACCAGTGGGTTATAATGGGGCAGGAGCTCTGTGAGGTTGTGCGAGAGGGAGCTGGCCTCTAAAAAGTGCCTGGTGGGGGGGTTTTCTCATGCAGGCAGCAGCTGTGGGGTATTTCCTACTGCTGGGAGCTCCCTAAAAGCATTACGCCGCTGGGGCTCTGCTGTCCAACGGTGTCCAAGCAGCAAGAGACAATAAATGTCCTTAGGATTTATGCCACGAGGGATAAATCCTTGAAAACATGGTTTGGACTGCCATATATACGCTTGAAAACAAAGCAAACGTCAAAGCCAAAGGGGTTCGGGGCAGGATCTGGTCAATACCTCGCTAACGGGCTGCTGGCCTGCAGCTCCAGGTGGGGATTGGCATTTCTGCTCGGCGAGGCCCTTCCTCTGCAGGTTGTCGTCGTTTTCCCCAGCGGTTCCTCTCCATCTGCACATCTCTTGGATCTTTGGAGCAGGAGATGGAGAGGTGAGGGCAGGGAACAACCGTTCCTGCGCTGGGGTGGCCGTGGAGCAGCTTGGAGGGGCTGGGACAGGCTCGGGATGACCAAAGGGACGTGCCAGGAGCAGCAGCGATGTTTCCCAAAGCCCCGTGGCAAAACCCCCGGCTCCTCCATCCCAAAACAGCCGCGTCCTCGCCTCGTTTGCGCCCGCTCTCCTCTTCGCAGGGGTGACAGACCACGAGCTGCCTTGGTCTCCTGCCCTTTCCCCGGGGAACCCGCGCTTGTTGCTGCGCTCGGCGAGCATCTGTGATACAGTAACCTGATTTGGCACGCCGTCGTGGCCTGGATTCGGGGCTCTTCCCTTCCCAGCATCGTTCCTGGGGGAGTCACGGGTGAGCGGCGCGGCTCCTGGGCCTGCAGGGGCTCTGGCTCCGTCCTCCGAGCGCGTGTGAGCCCTTGGATGCCGGCACCGGGGCGGTGACGCTGACGGTAACCGCTTGTGACGGTGCCGCGTTTGAAGCCTTCACTTCTCCAGCAGGATCATTTGAGGGATTTCTTCTGGTTGCTCTCCAGGAGGAGGCTGTCACATCCCAGGAGATAGGGAGCTGGGTTGGAGGCAGAGCGGGCGCTTCGTATCCAGTATTAAAGCGGGGCTGCCCGGCTCAGGGATCCCCGCTTCCAGCCTTGGAGAGGGGTTTGGGGAGGGAATCGGGCTTGGATCAGCCCAAAATTTGCCCTGGGAATGCAGAGAGCACACCACGGAGCGAGGTCCGGGCTCGTGGCTCCAAGTCTTGAGGGGATAACAGCCACGTTGGGGTGAGGTTCTGGTGGTGGCTGTGTTGAAACGGCGCTCGTTGCTTGTGCTGCTGAGTGGTTTGATCCCAACGAGTTTGGTTTTTACGGAGGCTTGACAAAAATCGCCTTTTCTGGATAAAAGCAGTAGAGCTGCGTGCTCTGGGGCTCGATTCGGTGCCTCTGCTCCCAGGGCTTCGCTGGCACATCGCTGGGTTTTCCGTAACAACCGAGGGGCAGAGGAGCTCTGCTGAGGCGTGCACGTTTTCTGGTTGTTTTTGTTGGGCTCCACCTAATCCCTTTTCCCGAATACCTTGATCCTTCGGATCCTTTTCCCCAGGAATGTCACAAGTGCAGCAAAATCCTCTTCTTCGCATCCACAGAAGCCCGCTCCTCCCCTTCCTCAGCTGCCCTGGTGCTGCTCTGCATTCAGTTAACAAATCTGCTAGGTTTCCTGGCTAATCCCTTACATTCAGGTCACTCCTTCCCCTCCTGGCACCACACCTTTCTCCTTCAACCCCGACAAAGGAAATGGTGCAAGGACTTTTGGGGGAGGCAAAGTCTGGCCCGGAGAGGACCTGCGTGTGCTCAGGCTCGTTCGCCTGCTGCGTGCGCTCGCGTTTTGCTTACGTGAGCTGTTATATCTGTTACAGATGAGGAAACGTGCTGCTCGGACTGCAAATCTTCCAGCAAGGAGCCATCGCCCTCGTTAGCCGGCCGCGGTTTTCGGCTCGGAGGGCGCCCGGACCTCTGGGTGCAGCTGTTGCAACGAATAAGAAGCGAGAGGCCTCTCCCTGCAGGGCCATTTTGTGCAAGCTGCCTCTCAGCGTGGCGTCCGCCCAGGGAGCGTCTTTTGCTTCCGATAGTTCTGCAAACATAACCCTTAATTGGATCATCAACTGGATCTAATTTGCCGAGCGCGCCTCCCCCCCGCGCTTCATTACGGGTCTGGGCAGCCGAGCGGCGTGCGCGCCCGCTGCCAGCTGCAGGAGAGCTGCTGGCAGCTTCCAAGGACGCCGCCGGAGCATTTAGCCCTGCTGTAATGAACTTTCCTGCTAATTATTTTTAGGGAGCTTAAAGGACAGCCAGCTCTCGTTGGCTGTCCAGGCTGGAGGGCACGGGACAGGGAGCGTGCACGGGTACAGCGTGGAGGGACGCGATGTTCTGCACCGGGCTCTTCCTCCAAAAGGGGCTAGAGAGAACCAAGGTGTTTGTTTTTTTTTTTTTTTTTTCCCTATATTTTAGCCCAAAACACACAGACCGCAGCCCAGCCAGGCTCGCAGGGCGTTACCAGGCTTGCAGAGTCATGCTGGAAGGGTGGGAGCCGTGCCTGCAGCGGTGAATTATTAGAGAGCAGCAAGTCACAGGGGGCTGCTGCGTGCTTAGAGAGCAGGGGAGGGAAATCTGGCCTTCAAAACGCAGCTGAGGCCAAATTCCTCGGGGCATTCATCACCTCTGGTCTCTGCCCACGTGAGCAGCAGGGAAGGACCCGAGCGGGGAGCCGGCGGCGCCGCGTGCCGCCCGGCTGCTCTATAATGGATGGGGAGCATGCTTTATTCATGTTCAGCAGCACGGGCGAGGATTCAGGTCGCTGTTTCCACGAAAGGGCTTGAAGAATGTTTAAATGTGACAAAGACTCCGGTGGTTTCAGTGGAGCGAGGGCTCCTTGTCCCCCTCCTGCCTCCCCATGGGCACCCAGCCGCGAGTATAGGGAGCCTTTTGCCCTTGCGCGATGCCAAACGTCCCCTTTTGCTTTTAGAAGTGTTGCTTTGTTTTCTTTCATTATTACTGTTCTTAAAAGCAACCGTTTTTCCACCCCAAATGCGTCACAGCTGCTTTCCTTCTCGTAGTTCTGCTTCCTATAGGCTTTGGGCAGGGAACTGAGCATCACTGTTGTTATTTGGATCCAGCCCAACGTGCTTCGAAGGCGTGTGTGGCCACAGTGCTGGTAAATCCCGTGGCAGGGCCGAGGATTTTCTTCCCTGTGGCTGGAAATCAGGCACGTGGGGCCAGCAGGACCTGGTGCTTGCGTGCTGGGATGGCAGGAGCCTGGGACAGCTGCTCAGCTTTGGAATTTACACAGGGATGCTTTGGGGTGGGGTAGCGCTGCCCAGCTCCCGTGCACGGTTCCAGGCTCCTGCATTAAACCTCCTTCCTCCAAAAGGTTTGGGCATGGATAGGAGCCGGGCTCTGCTCCTGCAGATTGCTGCCTCCTCGCCCTGCTGGGAGCTGCTGCGGGGAAGCCACGAGCCAGAGAAACGGCCCCGGAGGTGGGAGCAGCTTTGCACAAACCTGTCCCAGCGCAGCAGGCAGCGCCGCTGCCGTTCCTCGTCATTCCAGATGAGTCAGAAACTTCCCCAGCTTGCAGCAGGTTTGCCCAGTGGGCTGTTTGTTTGTTTTTCCTCCTTCTCACAGCCCCGGCTGCAATGATGAATCACGCTGCACCTCGTCAGCCCCGGCGAGTGACAGGAGTGATGGGAGCTGCAGAACGGCCGGAGCTCGGCTTTTCGCCGAGCCAATTAGTGCCTGGTTTTATGCTCTTCAGTTGGCCCATTAAACACGGTCCCTTCAAACAAATATTTGGAAACCTGCAGCGCCGGGAGGGATCGTTCTTTTGGGGGAGGAAAAGGAGATTTCTCCAGCCCCTGGGCAAGCATCCCTGTGGCTCTGAGGCCAGCAGAGAAAAGCCAGGGTGAGAAGCAAGGGCTGGAAGCTGGAGTGAGAGAAATGCAAAGCAGAGACGGTTTGCACGCCTGCTGTTCGCTGCAGTAACACACCCTGGGATGCATCCAGCCCTGGACGTGCCCCAGTCTGCTGCTTCTCACCCTTCATGACCTCGTTATGCAGAGCTCACGATTTATTTCAGCGCCTTTGGTGTTTGGGTGCAGTAAATCAAGCACGACGCTGATAACCTGCTGTAGCTCACCCCCCTGAAATGAAAAGCCAGCGGCTGAGGCTGAAGTTGGACAAACAGACCCCAAGTAAGCGGCCGTCCCGGCACGTCGTGCTGCCTCAGCTCCTTCCCCGTGGGCCCAGCAGCGGGGCTGTCTTGCCATAATTCACTTACGGGCTTTAATCTCTGAGCCCTTGTTTGCCTCCACTGAGCCAGCAGAGCTGGAAAATCCTATTACTCCTTCCTGAGCCGCGAGTTTCTGCCCTGCTGGGACCTGTCACCCAGCCTGCTCCCATCGGCTGTTTCGGGGTTGTCCAGGAGCAGCACCCCAGGGCTGCGAGCCCTGCCTAATGAGCTCATTTCAGCCCCGTTAATGAGCAGGGAGTGAAGCCCGGTGGGCGAGGCGGGGAACGGCTTTCCCCCCCTTGTTTGCAGGGAGCACCGCTGCCCGAATCCCTGCTGAGTTTGGGGCTGCAGCCCTCGGCGCCCCACTGCACCGTCCCACCCCGTGAGGATGCTCAGCTGCATCCCAAAGCTCCCGGGTTTCCATGGCAACTCCCCGAGCATCCAGCCTGCTGCTGCGGTGCTGGGAGGGGGGCTCAGCATCTCCCGCGCTGGGGAGGGACCTTTTGGCATTGCTTCCCTGCCCGGTGTAATTTGGGGCAGCCCTTTCGGGGGGGGGGGGCGGCTTTGCCCGGAGCGGGTTCAGCTTTTGGGCACGGCGCCGTGCCCGCGGCTCTGTCTGCAGCTCGGGGTGCCCTGCGGTTTGGGTGCCTTCCCTCTGGTTTATTCAAGCGTGCGAGGATGCCCTCGTGGCTCCTGCAAGCTAAGGGAAAAAAAATATATATATTTTTCCGCCCGTCTCCGTCCCCTTCGCGGCTCGGTTCTCAAAATCTGCCCCTTTCCTCAGGACGCGCGGTCCCTTCTGCTTCCCAGCGGCCAGCCCGCGCCCGAAGCAGGGGTGGTAAATCAGAGCGAGGAGTGGAAAGAGCTGCAATTAGCTCGCAGGCAGCCTGCGGCGAGGCACCCGAGCCTTTTGTTGGGAGCTGGGGGTCTGGCGCAGAAACTCGCGAGCAGCCACCTGGCTTCCCCGGCAGAGCCGAGCCCTCTCCTGCTGAATGGCTCTCAAAGGCAGATGATGACCATTATCCCAATCCACAGCGGCAAATGATGCATTTCCAGCCCTCCAAGTGCAGCCGCAATTAATCAGAGCCTATTTATGGCAGGCTATTCATCACAAGGGAAGAAATCATCAACATTGTAATGGGGAAGCTTTAATGTCCACGCATTCAGAGGCGAAGCTCAGCAAGCTGCTCCCAATCTGCACAAACATCTCGCTGCCGTGGAGCGGGAATACATTTCCATATTAATGACCTGAGGGGCTGCTATTACTTCCAGGGAATGTGCTGCTAATGCAGAATGAGCGCGCTTGCACCGGCAGGATGAGGCCCTGGTGGGCAGAAGCAGCTTTGCCTCTGGCCAGGTGCCTCTCTCCCCTTGTCCCCTTCCAATTTTAGTGCAATTTAATGCTTTATTATTTTATTTTATTTTATTTTATTTTATTTTATTTTATTTTATTTTATTTTATTTTATTTTATTTTATTATTTTATTTTATTTTATTTTTTAATTATTTTATTTTATTTATTATTTTTATTTTATTTTATTTTATTTTATTTTATTTTATTTTATTTTATTTTATTTTATTTTATTTATTTCATTTCATTTCATTTCATTTCATTTCATTTTTTGAGGTCTCTTCCAACCTAGGAATTCTGTGATTCTGTGATTTTGCAACGCCACGAAGCGTGGCTTCAACTGGGGGATTCACAGCGTGATTGCATCCCCCCCCCTAACGAATGGGGGGAAAAAAAAAAAGTCACGACCTTGATTCTCCACTCAGCCCCGGCGGATTCGGTGGACGGATTTCCCCTTTTTGCTGGATTCGGGCAGGGGCAATTCAGGTTGTTCCCCAGGCTCCTTCCTCCTCGCATCGGAGGAATTTATTTATTTTGCTGGAGTTTTGTCTGGCTGCTTTGCCTGCAGATAACCGGGAGGCGACGGCGGAGAGAGGGCGAGCTTCGCGGCCGTCCAGCTGTTGCCAAGATCTGTTCCTCCCACCTGGCCTCGCTGCGGGGCTGCTTGGTGGAGGGAATCCCCTTCCCTCCCTGCTTCTTCCCCCGCTCCGATGCTGGGTAAGAAGGTAAAAGTCCTCCCTTGCTCTCCGCGAATTTATTATGCAAAGTGCAGGAGGAAGGGGCCCCTCGTGCCCGGATAACGAAATTACCCAGACATCAAGGAGTCCTACCGGGAGCACTTGCCACCAAAAAAAAAAAAAAAAAAAAAAAGCACATTTTTTATCCCTTTCCAGCAGCTGTAAATCTGCAAAGCAGGAGCCAGGTTGCGGTCCCGGGGGAAATCTTTAATTTGAACAAAGCAGCGCTGCCGGTTTCGGGGGACGGACGGGGAAAGCGGTGAATTATTTGAAGCTTCAGGGCCAGGCAGGGTTTCCATCTTCACGCACGAGGCTGTGATGGAGCTCGCGGTGGAGCTGAGCAGGTTTGAGGCAGCCTGGTCCTTGGGAAGAGCCTCCTCTTCCTCTCCAGCTCCCCTTCCTCCTCCTTTTTCTCGCTTTGTCTTTTTTTGTGTGCTTTTGGGGATGGGTCAGAGGCAGCCCCCAGGTGCTCCTCTGGGTGGGTGCTGGCGTTTGGGTGTCCTCGTGCCCCCTCTCTGGCCTCTGCTCCATCACCGGGCACCAAGGGGGCCCCTGCCGATGGGGAGAATTCAGGCAAAGCCGGGATCGTGGAGCAAAATAGCGATTTTTTCTATGTATTTGTGTTTTTTGGCTGCTCTCGCGCTGCACAGCAGGAACGCAATTAGCAGCGGTGTTAATGGAGCTGCTCCCCCCCTGCTCTGCCCTCCTGCGCCTCCTTTCTCACCTCTGCAAAAAAACAACCCGAAAAAGGGTTCACACACCCCCCCCCCGGTCACATCCAAGGCTTTATTTTGAGAGGCAGCCTGCCGATCGGTGCTAATAGAGCAGCCAGAGACGAGGCTGGGTTCCTAGAAGGCTTTTTTTTCATAAACGAGCGTCGATTAGAGAAGTTCGTCGCATTAACGCCACCGAGGTGCCTTCAGCATCGCCCCCCCTCGATCCTAAAAACCTGCTGGGGCTGGGAAGCGGAGGGATTAGCGAGGGATCCCCCCCCTTGCACGCCTGGAGCATCCTTTTGGGGGTGGCGCTGGGGTCCTGCAGCCCCTGCCTCTCGCAGCCCTTCCCTAATTAACCAGCCCCCCCCCACTCAAAGGGCTGTGCTGGGAGGGCAGCGCTGCGCTTCCTATTTCTCTCTTTCATTTCTTCTGCCCGGGAGCGAGCCAGGACAGCTCATTAGCTGCAGACCTGGTGCTAATTGCCTGATCGGGAAGGTGAATCATTGCCCTTCCTCATCCCGCTGGGGAGCCAGCGCCGGCCAAAACCCAGCTCTGAGGTGGCCGAGGGCGAGCAAAATCCTGCGATCCCCCAAAGGCTCGGTGCCTTCCGATGCTCAGGGTGCAGGCGAGGAGCCAGGCTGGGTGCAGCCAGCTCGGCTCTGAAATATTTCCCTCCTGCGGGTTACAAATAGGGCGGGATGTGACTGCGGCGAAACCGCTTTTAATATCGAGTAATGAGGAGGGGAGGAATGCAGGCAGGAAATATCACCGCTGCCGGATCAACCTGGATTTAGCGCTGAAATTAAAGAGCCTTGGGGGATCCCGGGATAAATAAAGGGGAATAAATGGCTCCGAAGAAGTGAAAACGTTGAGGCTGGGCTCGCTGAGCACTTCAAAGCCGTTCAAGCCCTGCAAAATGCGCAGAGGTGCCACGTCCCACCAGGCAGCAAACCCTCTTCTGGGGGGTTGGGGTTTAATTTTTTTCCATTTGGGGCTATTTTCCATCAAGTGGCCTCACCCCCACCCCAGTGACAGCAGGAAAAATGGGTTTGGGGGGGCAGTGGATGGTGCAGGAGCCTTTGAGTCTTCTCCATCGCTTCGTGGCCACAGGGTTGAAACCCAAGGCAGATGCTCCACGGAAGGAGCCCCCAGATTTTGGATGGGGACTGAAAGCAGGCAGAGGAAGCGGGTGTAAGCGAGGGCTTAATCACCTCAATGTGGAGATGGCTTCATTATCCCGGCTGGGATGGAAAACATCTATTCAAGGGTGAGACAAAAGGAACTGAGTATAATCAGGAGCCAGTGTGCTGAGCAGTGTTTGTCACACAAACAGCGTCTTCAGAGATGAAAGACAGATTTATAAACCCAAGGCACGCCACTTCTCCCACCCCATAGAGCCCAAGCAGGGATGTTGCCCTGCTGATGAAGCCACACACCAGCTGTGAAGGGAACTTGATGAGGAGCAAGGGGCAAAATCCTGCCCAGCTGGTGCAGGTGGGCCCTGGTGCTTGGGCTCAGGACACGGCCACCAGCTTGCTCTCGCCTTTTTTTGACGATTTGAGCCCAAAAAGGGCATTGGTGGCCCATGTTTCTCTCACTCTGTTTTAGGAACTTGAGTAACTTGCGTTGTGTGTAAGAAACGGGGAGGAGAAGTGCTCGGCGTTACAGCTGGCTCCTTCACACCCAAACACTGCAAGGCCCTGCTGAGAAAATTAGTTGCCTTATAATTAACTCAGAATTGTCTTGGCAATAAATATGTGATTATATTTGCGCGAGGAGGGACAGCTTACGATTACAAATGGCATTCAGCAACATAAACGAAGCAGCCGAAAAGTCCATCAGCAGCCCCTTCCGAGCTGGTTGCTTTATTTTATTTTCCTGACGGCCCAAGCAGAAGGCAGGTGGCATCTTTTAGCATGGCCACATCTGCACGGGGCAGAGCTGCCCCCCATCCATCACCCCCCCCCGGGGACAAGCTGCCCTCTCCTTGCAGGATGTGATGGAGCTGGACCCGAGTTCCCCCACCACCTGCACCCATGCTCCTCGGGTGCCCTTTGAGGCCACCCAGAGCAGCCAAAATGCCTTCAAAATGCTCATTTTGCAGCTCCTCACCCCATGGGGCACATCAGTTGCCTCCCATTGGCCCTAAAAATGCCTTTTTTCCCCAGGAAAACCCACCATAGGGTTTTTTCCCTGGGGACCCATCTCTCAGCTGCTTCCATTCAGGGATTTGTAATGGGAAGAAGTCAAGCGCCTGTGTGCCGCGTTCCCCGAGCTGCTCCATCCCTCCGAGGAGCCTTTTTATAGGATAAACAGCCACTTTTGGGTAATCCTCACTGGGCTCCTCAGCGCTTTATGTCTCTGCTTGGATCTGGAGTGAGCAGAGAGCCCAAAGCCCCCCATCCTCCTCCCCATGGTGCGTATCCTGAGGCATCTCCTCCACGTGTGGTTTGCTCCCCGGAGGGATTTCCCCAGTTACGGGGCTGGCAGCAGCTTTGCACTGAGCACACCAGGACCAAAAAAAAGCTCCAAACACACAGGGAAAGGCGATTAAACCACAGGGGAGTTTTTGTAACGGGGAGGTTGGCACAGCTCGGGGCCAGAGCGAGGGATTTGCCATCAGCTGGGAAGGAAGAAGTGGGAAGGGAGGGTGGGGGCGATGGAGCTGGAGCCTGGGATTGCTCTGGGAAGGGAAACGGGATCCCAGGCAGCTTTTCCCCTTAAAATGCCCATTCATTTTGAGCAGAACTGCCCATCTTCCCCAACCCCATCCTTTTCCTGAAGCCAGGACAAGAGGGTTAAAGGGGCCGGGGGCTCCTCTCAGCAAGCAGCAGGGCGTGGGACAAGCAGCTGCCGTGCTCTGAAACCCCTTCCCCAAATCAAACTGGGGATGCTGGGGGTAGCACCACATCCCGCATGGTGGGAAGGGGCTGGTGGCCAGCAGTGGGACCCCCCCAAGGTGTCAGTGCTCTGGCCCTGAGCTCCCTCCTGGCTGCACCCATCAATAATTGCAAGCAGCAATTAGTGCAAAAATCAAACAGCAATTAGTGCAAAAAGTGCACAAGCAGCTTGCATCCAGGACACCGTGCAGCCCTGCAGGAGGGTTTGGAGGCTTCCCAGGGTGCTGGATTTAACTGAGCACCGGCTCCACCTGGATAACGGAGAGTTTTTCCTGGCAGGGAAGGGCTCTCCATCCCTCTGCAACCACTACAAAACGCGGTGAGGAGGGGATGGATGCATTGGGGGAGGATTTGCAGGGGAGCACAGCTGCAAGGCAGCTCAGGTCCTCCCTGCTTTCAGCCTCTCCTGGCTGCAGACGCTTTCTGGGAAGCAATTCTCCCCGCTAGCAGTGAAGAATGCGCTTTCATCTCCCAAATGCCAGCTCCATCCATCCTGCTCTGATGAGGGGAGGGAAGGAGAGGATGGATGGAAAAGGGGGGTCTCTCCCCAGCCCCCTCGTACCACACGTGGTGCTTTTTTGCTTTGCTCCTAGCCTGAAAGCTTCCAGGCAGGTCTCAGGTGTCAGAGGGATGCTGCTGGTGAAAAAACCAGCGTGCTCGCACGAGGTGGTTCAGCACGGAGCTGCTGGGGTGCTCCGAGCCAGCCCCGTGGAGCTACACACGTGGGTAAAGCAGACTCCTCGCCCTGACGAGCTCGTGGCCTTAATTACAGGATGCCAAGAGCTAACGGGAGTGTGCAAACACTGCGAGGTGCGCCAGCCCCTTCCCTATTCAGCAGGGTTTGGGGCTGGGCTGGATCAGCTGCAGGCTGACGGATTAAATACCTGTTTGCAACAAAAACGCCCCGCGCCAGCTTCCTGAAGCATTCAGGAGGCAAACCGTGCCCCAAAATACTTCCCCAGCTGCTGGCACCCATGGAAATGCCTCGTCCCATCCCAAAACCTCGGGTGCTGCACTGCTGGGGTGGGGCAGAGATGGCTTTGAGGGATCTGGGTGGCACCAAGGGGCAGCCCCCAGCCCCTTTTCTCCATCCTTGTGCAGGAGGAGGGGGGGGAAACCTGAGTCACCCCCCACCACATCAGGGACCCAGCTCCTGCTGCTGGCGGCGGCTAATTTTAGAGCTTATTTATTAACGTTTTCCACCGTAAAACGTGCATGAAATACTCACCCAGGGTGACGAGGCACTTTCTCGCCAGGGAAGCCTTAAATATTTAAGCAGCGCTTTGCAGCACCGGCGGTGCCTGACTCACAGCACGACGCCAAGATTTGAGCCCAGTTTGAAGCTCTGCTGCAGTTTTTTGCCCCGTGCCCTCTCGGGGGGGGATGATGGGGGGCTCAACCCCAGGCTCTGAGCAGGGAAGGGACATGGGGAGCTGCTCCAGGGGCTGCTTGTGCCCCATATCCGATGCGGGGAGCAAAATCCTTGCCCCTTTGTGTGTTTTCTCCCCAATAAAGACAGGGATGAAGCCAGGTTGATGACCAGGGGAACCAGCCCGCTCTCATTCTCTTTTATTCCAGCAGCAGCTTAGCACAAAACCCCCACAACCCATCCAGCTCCTCAGCCCCGATCCTATTAAGGAGAGCAAAGTGGCTTAGAGAAGCCCAAGGTTTCCACGTGGCTCTTGGGCTGCAAAGCCTTGCACAAAACCCCCCCCAAAAAAGAAAAACCTCTGCGTGGCCCCGAGCGAGCCAGCACCAGCCCCTGCTGCACCAGGGGAGCGATTTGGGCCTAAATCCCAAAGATTAAGGGGTTGGGACCGGGACAGAGCCACGGCCATCAAAGCACGGCCGGGGAGGGGGTGAGGTCGGGGCTGGATGGGGGCTGCGGGGGAAGGAGCCCCCCAAACATCTCCTGGGAGGCGTAGGTGAGGTAGAGGAAGCCGTCCTCGTCCTTGTTGTCGCGATACAGCTCCTGCATCGTGACGGTCATGTTGGGCAGCCCCCTGTTGTTCACCAGCAGGTAGAGGGTCTGCGAGGAGGCCAGGCAGAGACGCGACCTGGCAAGGGGAGGGGAGGCACGGGGTGAGTTTTGCGGGGGATTGGCGGGGGCAGGACCCCAAAAAACCACCCGGAGGAGAGGCGCAGAGCTCACCCGCATCCTCCCGAACCTGCTAGAGCCCGAGCAGATGGGACACAACACGGGGGGGGGTCCCAAGCTCGTGGCCAGATGCTGCTCGCTTGCAGGGCTGGGGCAGGTTGGAGACGTCGGCGAGCAAACGCTCTCAGCTAATTGCAAGAGGCTAATTGCATCAGGCTGAGGCTAATCAAGGCCTGCCCGCTGGGGCAAATGCCTGAAGCAGCAGCTTCCAAGTTGGGTTTTGCAGGATCAGCTGCATCCAGATGGGGGTGTCGATGCCCCCCCCACACCCAAATAAGCCCCCAGACCCCTCCGTGTCCCTCGCCGCTTACCGCAGGGTGACGGCGAACTGGGCCAGGGGCAGGTCCTGGGACACCAGGAATTTGGTCCTGCTCAAGGGGGGGAGGTTCTTCTCCTTCTGGTAGCGCTCCACCACCACCTGCAGCAGGGAGAAGAGGCTGGGGGGGACGAGACAGGGGCTGGGGGGCTCAGGGGCTTGCAGGGGGGGCGCAGGGAAGCAGAGCTGGTCTTTGAAGCTGCTCCTGGGGGGAGAAGGTGCCACCCCTGGGGCTGCCCAAGGTCCTGGGGAGGGGGCACTGGGGACTCGTTTGGGATGCTGAGGTTTGGGGAAGAGCCCCCAGGCTCATTTTGGGGGGTGGGGAGGGAGCGGGGCGCAGCCCTCACCGGGATCTTGTTGGGGTACTTGATGCGGATCTCCGTCACCTCATGCATCCTGGTGGCTGTGGGAGAGAAAAGGGGGGAGCAGTGAGCACAGCACCACCCACCCCTGTCCTTCATCCTCCTCATCCTCCATCCCTCAGGGACCCACCCAGGCTCTTCCTCTGCTTGAAGGGACGAGCGCTGCTCTCAGCCTGCTGCATTTTGGGGCTGGAGGGGCAGTGGGGGCAGGCAGGGGCTGCTGGAGGGGGGCAGCTGCTGCTGATATAGGGCTGGGGCCGCCCCAGCTGCGGGGGGGTAGGAGGAGCCGGGGGGGTGATTAGGGGGGTCTGGGCTCTGCTGGGCAGGCAGGGAGCGATGGATGGAAGGAAGGAGGAAAGGAAGAAAGAAAAGGGAGGAAGGAAGAAAGAAAGGAAGAAAGAAAGGAAGAAAGAAAGGAAGAAAGAAAGGAAGAAAAGGGAGAAGGAGAGAGGAATGGATGGAGGAAGGAAAGGAGGGAAGGAAGGAGGGATGGAAAGAGATGGAAGGAGTAAAGGAGGAAGGGAAGGAAGGAAGGAGAGATGGATAGAAGGAAAGAGGGAGAGATGGATGGAGGGAAGGATGGATAGAAGAAGGAGGGAGGGAAGGATGGGAGGAGGAAGGGAAGGCAGGAAGGAAAGAAATGGAGGAGGGAGGGAGGAGGGAAGGAAGGAGGGATGGAAAGAGAAAATGAAGGATGGATGGAAGGAAGGAGGGAGGGAGGAATAGAAGAAGGGAAGGAGGAAAGGAAGGAGGGAAGGATGGATGCAGGATGGAAGGAAAGAGGGATGGAAGGAGGGAGGGAAGGGAAGGGAGAAGGAAGGAGGGAGGGAGGAGGAAGGCCGGGTGGTTGGGAGGCTGCAAGCAGGCGACAGCTCAGTGCTGGGGTCAGCAGCCTCCCCCTAGCACCCAGCCTTGCACCTTTGGGTGCTGCTGGTGCCCCCAGGAGGAGACGCTGAAGCACGGTCCCCACGGGAGAGCAGGCTGCTGGTGTTGTTCAGACAATGCCAATTCCTTGGGTCAGGGGAGAGGCGGCTTTTGGAAACCAATTAGCCCCCATTACGCCAATTAGACCCTGTTTGTCTTTTTTTTCTCTTTCCTCCTTTTTTTCTTTCTTTTTTTTTTTTTTTCCAGAGCCACTCATGCACGCTAACCTTGGGAAGCGAGGAGGAGAGGGAAGCAGCCCAGCTCATTTAGACATGCCAGGGACTGAAATTGGCCTCGCTTAAATGAGCTCCTTGGCATAACGAGGCCATTTCGGGCTGCGGGAGGAAGGCGCTGGCATCAGAGGAGCAGCAGGAGGGAGGCAGAAAGCCAAGGGCTGAGGTTTGGGGGTCCCGGGACACTTTAGGGACCACTCGGGATCCTGGGGGGGGGGATCAGCATCTCCCCCACCCCGTGCTTTGGCTGCTGCTGTCCCCACGCAGTCCCCGTGGGCGCCGAGCATCTCAGCCAAGCAGCATCCTCGGCACTTTGGGTGCAGCACAGCACAATCCATCATCCCTTTTTTTTTTTTTTTGGATGTGTTTCATATACATATCTAATATATTTTGCTGTTCTGCAATATATTAGACTGTATTACTTTGCCGTAAAAAATCCCTCAGACACGCTCATCACTGGTTTGGAAAATTACATTAGCGATATATATTCCATCTGTGTAGCGAGTTAAGCCATTATAAATTTATACCCCTAATAAATTTAATTCTCGAAACTTTGCGTGGGATTCAGAGGGGGAGAGGGGCATTTTCCTCCCAGATGATTCCCGAACAATAAGCCAATAAATATTAAAGCACCTCGCAATTTGCTAATAAAAGGAATCGATTACTGCTCTCCGACTTAATTCTGCTCCCAGGCAGGTGCTAATGACTTTCCTGAGAGCAGAAAAGTCGCGAATTTAAAATAAATAAATAAATAAAGGATCTCCATTTAAAAATCAGTTCATTAACGGTGAGCATCTATTATTTATCAGTTTAATTTCCAAATATTGCTGCGATGCCGGGCTGGACCCTGGGATCCGGGGTCTTTGTGGAAATGCGATGCTTTCATTAACTCGAGCTAATTAATTAAAGGTGGAAGTAAATTGGTTTTCCTGATTGGGGGGGGGCATGCTCAGCCTTGGGGTGCTCATCCTGTGAGGATGGGGGGCTCAATTTGGGGGAAATGGGAGGAAAAACCCCATTGTGGAGGTGGCTTTTGCCCTGTGGGGCACGAGGAGCATCCACGAGGAGCCCCCGAGCTTCCCGACTGTAATTTCCTCGGAGAGCAAACAGCGCCGGAATAATCCAAATAAAAGACAAAAAGCAGGCGTTGGGGCCGGGATATGGGGAAGGAGGGAGGAAGGCGGAGGTAAAATTTATACCTGCAGCTTCCCCAGCTGCTGGCTGGCATTGCTGGAAGCAGGAGCTCATCTGTATTCCTGCCTGCTCCGCTCGGGGCCCTGGCGGAGCAAATTTCAGCTGAAACTCATAAATAAATCCTCTTCTGCCCAAGTTAAGTTTTATTCATAGCTCATTTCGTGATACACTGGAATTAAAAAAAAAAAAAATCCCCCTAGGTTTGGCTTTAATCTCACATTAAATATTAAAGGGGCAGGCTGGCCAAGGGTTGGGGGGCGGGAGGTTTTGGGGGGCTCCGGGGTGTGTTGATGGGGTGTTGGGGTAAGAGGTAGATGCTGGCTGCTCCATGGCATCCCCAGCCCTTTCCCAATCCCAATCCTCATCCCTATCTCCATCCTATCCACATCTCCATTCCCAGCCCTATTCCCATCCCGACCCCATCCCTGTCCCTATTCCCATCCCATTCCCATCCCCAACACAACCCTATCCCCATCTCAACCCCACCCCAAACCCCATCCTAACCCCATCTCCATTCCCATTCGCACCCCAATCCCAACTCCATCCCCATCCCATCCCAATCCCAGCCTCAACTCCATCCCCATCCCAATCCCAATCCCAACGCCATCCTGATCCCATCCCAATCCCAACCTCAACTTCATCCCCAACCCATCCCAATCCCATCCCCATCCCAACTCCATCCCCATCCCAACCCCAACTCCATCCCCATCCCATCCCAATCCCAATCCCAATCCTATCCCCATCCCATCCCCATTCCAACCCCAACTCCATTCCCATTCCAACCCCAACCCCATCCCCATCCCATCCCAACCCCAACTCCATCCCCATCCCAACCCCAATCCTATCCCCATCCCATCCCCATCTCATCCCAACCCCAACTCCATCCCTATCCCATCCCAACCCCAATCCCAACCTCAACCCCAACCCAATCCCAACCCCAATCCCAACTCCATCCCAACCCCAACCCAATCCCAACCCCATCCCAATCCCAATCCCAACCCCAACCCCAACCCATCCCAATTCCTCCCCCATCCCCACCCCATCCCCATCCCCATCTAACGACACAATTTAGGCTGCAGCTCCGTGCATTATGGACAAAATGTCCGTGCCCACTACTCTTGGACTCGCTGCCTGTTTGAGCCACGGCGCCCAGCCCCGACCAGTCACCCACCAGCGGGGTGGTGCTGGTGGGAGGCCCGGCCTCACCCGGGGAGGATGGAGGCTGCTGATGGATGGCTTCCTCCAGCAGCAGCCCCCAACCTCGCCGCTATCTCCAGCGGCCATAAATCCACCCGGGGCCGCATCTCCCGCTCCCGATGGATGCTAAAAGCCCGGAGCGGGGAGCGGGGAGGTCCCGTGGGGAGGCTGAGGTGTAAATCTCAACGCACCGGAGGCTGGCGGAGCGGAGCCCGGCGCTCGTTTTTTTTTTTTCGGTGGCCGGTTTTAGCTCCCGCTGCTCCCCGCTTCCCTTCCATAAATAAGCCTCAATTATCGAGCTCCCGCTGCCTTTCGTTTCGGGGGAAAGTCCCCGGCGGGCCGTGACGGGAGCGGCGGCTGCGAACACAACAATAAGTCTCTGCAGTAAACATGATTAGCGCCGAATCCCCGGCTCGGGCGGGCGCGGGGGTGTGGATCTGCTGACGCTTAATGACGAAGCTCGTTAGTAACGGGAGGGCTGGTGCCTGGCGAGCCTTGGGACGCCACCTTCGCATCCCTCATAGCCATTCCGGGGAGGTTTTGGTGGTTTTGGGGCACTTTTTGTATGCATTGGAGGGGGGGAGTGAAGAATCCATCCTATTATTGGGGGAAATATCGGGGGAAAATGCCCAGCGTGGTGCTGAGTCCCCAGCTGGGATGGGAGCGGAATAACCAATGCGCCTCCCGGCCGGGCTGCGCCTTCGCAGGAATCACAATCGGCTGGAAAAACCCAGCCTGCAGGATGAGTGATTTCGGGCAGGGCGTCAGGCTGCTTTCCAGCAGGCTTTCTCCACGTGTCAGGTTATTAAACACCCTGCGTTCGGTTTATTTATTTATTTTTTTCATTTTTTTTTTGTTTTCCCCCCCTCCCCCCCCTTCTTCCCCATTCGCAGCCGTTCCGACGGCGCGGAGGCAAGGCAGCGTTTTTCTCCCCGAGCCAAGGCGCCGTCACCGGCAGCTGCACTGCAGCACTCGCCGCGTCGCCTCTGCTCCCACGGGGCCACCGGCTCGGCCCCGAGTGCTGGGGGGGGCACACGCGACGCTGAGCGATTCAGGATGCGTGCCCCCAGGTGCTGGTGGTGGGGATAAGGGATCGCTGCCCTCGCTGTCCCCCAGAGCTTTCGCTCACCCCGTTAATCTTTGTTAGCGAGCCGTCGGGCTCGGTGGGGTTTTGTGGCCTCGGAGGAGGAGAATCTGTGCTGGGTTTGGAGGTTGGGGGGTGGTCATGGGGAAGGGGAAGGGAATTTGGGGAGAAGGGGTGGGATGGGATGGGATGGGATGGGATGGGATGGGATGGGATGGGATGGGATGGGATTGGGATGGGATTGGGATGGGATGGGGAGGGGGATGGGATGGGGATGGGATGGGATGGGGATGAGATGGGTTAGGATGGGATGGGATGGGGATGAGGATGGGGATGGGATGGGATGGGGATGGGATTGGGATGGGATGAGGATGAGATGGGGTAGGATGGGATGGGATGGGGATGGGGATGGGGATGGGGATGGGGATGGGATGGGGATGGGATGGGATGGGATTGGGATGGGATGGGATTGGGATGGGATGGGATGAGGATGAGATGGGATGGGCATAGGAATGGGATGGGGTGAGGATAGGGACAGGGATGATGATGCAATGGGAATGGGAATGTCTATGGGGTGGGGATAGGGAAAGAGATGGGGATGGAGACAGGGATGAGATGTGGATATGGGAGTGGATGGGGATTACAGACGGAATAGGATGGGATGGGGTGTCAATGGGATGGGACGGAGGTAGGGATGAGGATTGAATTGAGATGGGATGGGCAGGGGATGGGGATAGGGAGGAGGATGGGATGGGGATGGAATGGATATGGGATGGGGACGGTGAGAGGAATGGGGTCAAGATAAGGATGGGAATGGGATGAGGAGGGGAAGGGGAAGGCAATTGGGATGGGATGGGGCTTGCACTCCTTGCTGAGCCCCGCTCTCAGCAGCCTGGAGAAAAGCCCCCAGCGCTGCTGGAAGCTGCTGCTGACAAACGAGGGCTCCTCGCAGCAGCCGTGCTGCAGCCCGGCCCCGCATTGATGTCTGCGGCCCGCGGGTCGCTTGGATACGGCCTCACCGAGGCGGGGAGCCTTGCTCAGGCATTAATTGCTAAATCACCCTTGCAGGGGATTTGCCATCCGCTGCCTGGAGCCAGCAGCCGGGCGCTTGTGCATCGCACACGGGGCCGAGCCCCGTCCTCCTCCTCCTCCTCCTCCTCCTCCTCCTCCTCCTCCTCCCCTGGCTCTGCTTGATGCCCGCCCTGCCCGTGCCAGGGTCGAGCCTCGCTCTTGGCCGCCGGCCCCGGCAGCAAATTAAAGTCCCTGCATGAGCGAGCCTCGAGCCACAGCGCCAAATGGGGCTGGAGGGGGACTTGGCTGAGCCCCCACTCGCATCCCCATCACTGGGGCTGGGGCAGAGGCGCTGCTGGGGGGCAGCCCCCAGACCCGGAGCACCCCGGTGCCAATGATGCGCTGCAGAAGGGGTGCACAAGGGGGGGGTCTGCCCACCTCCGAACCCCTTGGTCGCCCCAATTTCGTTATGTGAAGCTCCCAGGGCTGCTGGTTCCCCCCGCCCAAGCTGGTTCCCCCCTGCCCAAGCTGCAGCCCCCGCACAACAAACTGATCATCGAGGCTGGAGCAGGCTGGGCTGTGCCCGAATCCACCCCTGGAGGTTTGCCAGGTTGGGGGGATTCCTGCCAAGGCCTGGTGACAACCCTGGCCCCTCTGCCACCTCCACCCACAGGTCCTCCTGTCCCTCACCTCTTTGGCCTCGCTGTCACCACCACCCCCTCTGTCCCACCTCCTCCGTCCTCTCCATCCTTTCCTTCCTTCCATCCACTCTGTCTCCTCCATCTCCTTCCTCCCCTTCCTCCTCTCCATCTCCACCATCCTCACCATCATTTCCATCCCCTCCATCCCCAACTCCTCCAGCCCTTCATCTTCTCCATCCCCTCTACTCCTTCATCTTCTCCATCCCCTCATCTCTTCATCTTCTCCACCTCCTCCATCCCCTGAGCCCCTCCAACCCCTGAACCCCTCCATCCCCTCTGTCCCTTCATCCCCTGAACCTCTCCATCCCCTGAACCTCTCCATCCCATCCCCTCCATCCTTCCCCCCCACCCAGGGGCCAGGTTCCTGCCGCCCCGACCCCTCTGGGTGCCCGTTTTGGGGCTCGCTGCCCTTGCAGTGCCTGCTCCAGCCGCTCGCCGCAGCTGTGCTGCATTTTCCCTTCCTCTTGCCTTGCTCGGCTCTGCTGTCATTTCCCCGGCGCCGCACCCGCATGCATTAAACATGCCCGTAAACAACGGCTCCGGCACATCTGGAGGAGCGCAGCCGGCTGCAGAGGGGACGCAGGAGAGACAACCGAGCTGCTGAGCGCCAGATCATAAAAAGAGCAGGGGAAATAATAATAATAATAATAAAAGCACGAGCCTCGTCAAATGTCAAAGAGACTGCTTTTATTTGCCGTCAAAATAAAGAAAATCGGGGGAAAAAGAAAAAAAAAAACAGAACCAACCAAGGCGAGCTCAAATGAAGGCAGACGAGATCCATGCGCCATGAACCGCGGGGAGAAACCAAAGAAATGTAAAAAAAAATTAAAAAAAAAATCATCGAAGAAGAGGAGGAGGAGGAAGGCTCCGTCCCCGAGAGAGGCGTAGAAAAATAAAGAGCAGGAACGGGGCGAGCGGAGGAGTCCGGCGCGGGGTCACAGCTCGCCCGACGTCTTTATGACGTGGAAGAGCGTGACGTTGTAGATGACCTGGTGGCCGTTGTTCCAGGTGTAGAGCACCCTCTCCCGCGGGTTGTAGTCCAGCATGGATATGTGGGAGTACTGGTTGTGGAAGGGAATATCCGTGTACTCGTAGCTGGAAGTGTTTGTGTAGTAGGCAAAGTAAATCTTGGCGCCGGCCAGGTGGGAGTTGGTGACGTAGAGCGTGCCGCAGATGATGAAGGACTCGCCGGCGCTGCGCTTGGGGTACCCCGTGTCCCAGCTGCGCAGCACCTCCAGCGTCTGCGGGTCCACGCGGCTCACCACGATGTTGCCGGCGTTCTGGTTGGTGGTGTAGACGGCCCAGAGCCCGCTCTCGTCCACCATGAAGTCGATGTCGGAGAAGCCCCCCCAGGAGTAGGGGAAGGTGTTGTTGTAGCCGGCGCCGGCCAGGCTGCGCTGCACCAGCACGCTGCGCGAGCGGAAATGGTACTTGACGGCCACGTTGCTCTGGTATTTGTTGTAGTAGAGGGACCCGTTGAAGACCACGTGGCCCGTGCCGGCCCAGGGGTGCGGCAGGAGGTGCTGCACGAAGTTCTGCCCCGTGACGAAGTCGTTCAGCGTCCGAAACTCCAGCACGCGCCGGCCCTTGTAGTAGCCGTCCATGTACCAGACCTGCAGCGGGAGAGGGTGAGGGGTGAGCGGCCCGAACGCCTGGCCTCGAGATGATGGGGTGGGCTGTAGGATGTGCATGGCACCTCCTGCACCTTGCAGGGCCCCTCTGCACCTTGCATGGCCCTCCTGCACCTTGCATGGCCCCTCTGCACCTTGCACGGACCCCCTGCACTTTGCACGGACCCCCTGCACTTTGCACGGACCCCCTGCACCTTGCACGGACCCCCTGCACCTTGCACGGACCCCCTGCACCTTGCACGGACCCCCTGCACCTTGCACGGCCCCTCTGCACCTTGCACGGCCCCTCTGCACCTTGCACGGCCCCGTTCCCTGCACTAGCACTTGGTGGCGATCCGTGGAGGCAGCACGTGTCCTGCAAGCAATGTTGCAGAGGGCTTGTGCCCTGAAGAGCATGCAACAGGGGGCGTGCACCCCGGAGAGCATGCACCAGGGGGAATGCGTCCCAGAGAGTGGGGGCATGCAGGCGTACCCCAGGTAGCATGCAGCTTGGAGAGCTTGTGTGCTCCCCAGAGAGCGTGCACCACAGGTGTGCACCCCAAAAAGCATGCACAACCCAAAAAGCGTGTATCCTGAGTGCACGGGCAGCGTGCACCCCAGAGAGCATGCACCGAGGGGTGTTGCACACCAGGCAGCTTGCACCACGGGCGCACAGGCAGCGTGCACCCCAAATTGCGTGCAGGAGTTCTGCAAAACTTCAACTCCAACCCTGCCGAGCTGGAGGCTGACCACTTCGAAACCCCCCTCTGCTTGGGCTTCGAGGGTTTTTGGGGTAAGAAACCCACAAAAGACCCATGCTGGAGCCACGGGAAGCCTGGGCAGGGCTGTCCCCGCTGTCCCCGGGGGTGTCCCCGGGGGTGTCCCCGGGGGTGTCCCCGGCACTCACCCGGCTGTCGGCGCTGGGCGTCATCGTGTCGGTCATCCACGACCCGAAGCGGGAGCCCGACGCGCGGATGGTGATGGGGTTGCTGACGCCCGTCAGCTTCCCGCAGCCTGGGGAGGGGGACAGGGAGCGGGGTTATGAGGGGGGGACACGTGGGGGCTGCGGCTTCCCCAGGTTCCCAGGGCATCCCGCAGCAGGAACCGGAGCTCGGCAGGGATACAGGGATGGGGCAGAGGGATGGGAAGCTGCCAAAAGGGGGAGCTGGGTATGGGGATGAACCAGGAAGGGGACACTGCTGTCACTGGGGCTGGGAGAACCCCCCCACCCAAAATTCCCCCTAGGAAACCCCCCCAAGCAGGAGCATCCCATGGGACTGGTGAGCTCTGGGACGCCGCCGTACCCAGTTTCTGCATGCAGGCGTGCAGCCGCGCCTCCAGCATCAGCACCCGCTGCTGCAGCTCCTCGTAGTCGTAGGCGCCCATCTCCTCCTGGATGGCCAGCAGGCTCCCGGAGAGGTTCCTCACCTCCTCCTTCAGGTGCACGATCAGCCGCGTGTCCGCCTTGTACTGGTCCAGCACGGGCAGCAGCGGCAGCAGCTCCGTCATCTTGTCCTTGAGCTCCTGCTTAGGGGGACAAAAAAACAATAAAATAAAGAGAAACACTCCTTAAATTAAGGCTGTGCTTGCCCCGTGATGTCTGGCTGTCGGGACAGCCCCCGGTTCACCCCAAAAATTCGCCTGGTTGGGTGGAAATTAATTGTCACTTCACGCACAGGGTGGGAGCACGCACAGATGCTGTGCGCAGCGAGGGATGCGGGAATGGGAGCAGAATTTCCCCCCTCCACCAGGTCAGAGATGTAAAAAAATCTGCTTATTTTAGCCCAAGGAGAAGGTTGAGGGCGCTTTGACCTCGGCCAGGCAATGACTTGATTTCCCTGAGCCTTTTCTCCCTCCTTGCCTGTCATTTTAGGGCAGGATCGTATCCCAGTCCGGGGGCCAACACCTCCTGCAGCAATTAAACCGGCGAGCTTTGCTGCAGCCCCGGTGTTTAATCAATGCCTCGCCCCTGCAACTGGCAGGGCCCCGAGCCTCCTCCGGCCGCATTCAGTGCCAAGAAGCAGCCGCTCCCGAGGCAGAAACACGCCTTAGCTGTCAGGATGAAGCCGAGAGGTTCCCAAAATAAACCCAAATAATCCCAAAATGGGATTTGGAGGGGCGCGGGGCCGGCGGCATCGGCGTGTGGGCTGCAGCTGTTGGCACCCGGCGCTCGCAGCTGCCCCTCGCCAGGTGGGAATCGGGCCTTGGCTGGGGAAGAGAAGCGTTGCATTTAATTAAAGGTGGCCGTTTAATTAAAGGTGACTCGTTGCGGCTGGCTGGGCTGGGAGTTGGCCGTCACGGCCGTCCTGGCCACGTGGCATCACGGCATCAGCACGGGGATGCTCGGTTTGGGAT
Source organism: Aythya baeri (assembly GCA_026413565.1). Classification (NCBI taxonomy): domain Eukaryota; kingdom Metazoa; phylum Chordata; class Aves; order Anseriformes; family Anatidae; genus Aythya; species Aythya baeri. Next base: position 1,011,414 of record CM048640.1, read on the forward strand.
CACCGCAGGGATGCTCGGCTATGGGACCACCAGGAGGATGCTCAGTTTCGGGACCACCACGGGGATGCTCGGTTCTGGGATCCCTGCAGGGATGCTCAGTTTGGGATCGCCAAAGGGATGCTCGGTTTGGGATCACCAAAGGGATGCTCACTTTTGGGACCCCCACGGGGATGCCGACACACCCAGACCCCCACGAGGATGCTCGTGCTGGCCTCTGCGCTCACAATCTGAGCCCACCACCATCGACGACCCCCCCAGGCCACGCACCCACCCCGCAGCGCCGTGCACTCAGCCCCTGCAGCACCCAAGCACCCCCAGCAGCACCCAAGGGTGTCGGGCTCACCTGGAAGCTCTTGGCGTTGAGGCTCTTCTGGCTCTCAGCGGCCACGCGCAGCCTCGAGTCCAAGCCCTTCATCAGCGCCTCGGTGTTGCGCACGTACTGCAGGTCCCGGTAGGTCCGCAGGTCCAGCACCTCCATGGACTGGGAGATGTTCTGCACCTGCGTGGCAGGACGGGGAGTTAATTACCAGGGACCCAATCCACCTTGCTAATTAGGGTAATTCAGCTCGGTGCCCGTATGCACCCGAATCTTTCCATGGACATCATCCTGGTGTCCCCACCCCTGCTCCCGCTCCACTGCTCGCGCAAACGTTTGCAAAACCTATTTTCCCTCTGCAGCTCGAATGCATAAAGCAATACCTTTTACTCATCCCGCTTCAGCTGATATTTGTGTGTTTTTTTTTTAAAAAAAAAAAACACCCGAGCCCACGTTTCCCAGCCCGCCCTACGAGCTTTCATTCTTTAATTTGATCCGCCGCAGCCGGCGAAGTTATTCCATTTCCACGCTTTCAAACGCCGCGGCCGTGGCCGTGTTCCTCAAACGCTTATTTATTTATTAGCGCTGGCATTTACGGGGCCGCCTCTGATGGGAGCCGCTCGGGAGGCGTTTCGCAGCGAGCTGTGATCAAACTTTAATCGGGCTGGTGGCGCGCGCGGCCCCAGTCCCACCGCACGGGGTCGGTTTGGGGAGAGAGGAGCTGATTGATGGCTTCTGCTGCTTTTTTTTTTTTTTTTTCCTTTTTTTTTTTTGGATGATTCCTCCTTGGAAGTCCCTCCCAGCCACCCTACGACTGCGCCTGGCTGCCTGGAGGAGCACCAAGGATGCCAAGGGCGAGCATCACCGCCAGCATCCTTGCTCCAGGGGAAGGGATGCGCCCACCGCAGCCCACCCCGCACCCTGGTGCTGTTCCAGGGCAGCAAATCCCCACCCCAAAAAGAAACCCCATGTAACGACGGGGAATTTTTTTACCTTCTCGGTCAGCTGGCGGAGCTGGTGGCTGCGCAGGTCGCGGGAGCAGGAGCCCTGCACGGGGATGACGGCGGTGCAGAGGCATTTGCCATCGGGGGCTTGTGCCGAGGTGTAAACCTGCCAGCCCTCGTCGGGGCTCTGGAATAGGGTCTGCGGGACAGAGGGGGGGGTCAGCAGCTCTCCCTCCTGCTCTTGGCCTTCCAGCCAGGGCGTTTATTCCCTTTTCTTCCCTCCCCCTCCCAATTTCAAGGCAGGAAGCCGAAGGGGGAGATTCCCCTGATTTATTCACGCCACAAAGCGGCGTTTCGTCGTGCCGGGCCATTTCGCGTTTCATGCGTAAATCAGAATTATTAATTATGAACATTGACTGCGAGCTCAGCTCTCTCTCTCCAAAGCGGCTTCCTCCTCGCCGAGCCGGGCGGAGATAAATGACCCCGTCGCCTGCAACAAGCCGAGGGACGCTGCCTGGCTTCTCACGCAGCGCTTTGAGCTCGGGGGCTCCCCCGGGAAGGGATTTATCGGGCACGGCCGTGGCCAAATCCCGGGGAGAGAGCAGCCGGCGGCGCTGTGAAGTCGCCCCGATCCCAAACAGCAACAGAAGGAGGCGAAGGGAGCGCTTGGCTGGCACCCATGGGCGAGCAGCGGCCCCGCGGAGCATCCCCGAGCAGGGAGCATCCCCAAAAAGCATCCATCTCCCCCCAAAAAATGCCCCGGGGTGTGCCGTGACGCACTTCATAAAACCTGATGCCACAGGGAACATCCACAATCCACATTCCCCGGGACCCCCCCTCGCTCCTAAATTCTTCACGGAGGGCTCGGGGCTTAATTCAGCCGCCGAGCCCCAAATTGGCAGCGATGCTCCCACCGCCACCCCGGGCTTCGTGCGGCGCCGGGAGCACCCCCAAAAGCCAAAAAGCTGCCGGGGGGGGGTCCGTGAGGATGCTTCGTGCCCCGGGGGGGGCAGCGGGGGGGGGGAAGGATCGTGGCGGCGGCGGTGGGATTAGGGGGTTAAACGCGGCCTGGCCGAAGGCCTGTGCAATCTGTCACGGGGTTATTAATTAGAGCTCCTCAGGCAAGCTGCCTGCTCGCTGCTGACACCCTCGGCCGGGGGGGGGGCTGGGGGGGCCGCCAGCCCCTCTCCATCTTTTTGGGGACACCGTGGGGGGGGTCCCCGAGCATCAGCGGTCCCCTCTCAACCCCCTAGGGAGGACGAGCGGCCTCGCCGCCTCCTACCCCGGCCTGGCCGAAAGCCTCGACCTCCAACCTCCGCTTTTATGATTTAATCCCTTCGCCCCCTCCCCCCCCCAAAAAAAAAAAAAAAAGAAAAAAAGAATAATAAAAAAAGAAAAAATCACCCCAAAAAAACAATGTTTTCTAGAAAAACCTCCCGGCACTTTGCGACTCCCAGCCTGACCCCGTGAGCGGCGCTCCCAGTCCCCCCCCCCCCCAAAAAAGAGTGCCTAATGATTAACTAATTAACGCCGCGTACCCCCCAGCGCCGCTAATTGCCCTGCGACACGCTGGGAGGGTGGGGGGGGGGCTGCGGTGACGAAGGCCGCCGCGCTCATCCTCGGCCGCCGCAGACGCTCGGCCGGGGGGGGCACCCAAGGGAGCCCCCGCTCCATAGTGGCTGTGGGGTGGGGGCTTTGGGGAGAGACCCTTTTGGATGGGGGGGGGGCAAGGGGGTGCCCGAAGCACCCGCAGCACCCAGCGGGATTTCCCCCGCAGTGGGGTGCAGCACAGGGAGGGGCGGGATGCTTTTTTTGGGGGGGGGTTATGGCAAGAAGGGTCGTGGGGGGGGACACAAGAGGGTCGTGTCCACACCCCCCCCGCGTCACCAGGGTCCCCCCCTGCAGCATCACCAGCCCTGGCGCTGCGCTTGCAGCCCCCCCCCCAAAAAAAATGTTTTCTGTCCCCCCCCCCCCGCTTTGCTCCCAACTTATTCTCATGCTCCTCACGCAGGTTTTAATGCCATAATGTATTTTTTGGGGGGGACACAACACACGTGGGGGGGTCCCAGCTTGGGGACTTGAAAATGAAGGGGGGGTCACCCACTTCCCCTGGCCAGAAACCCCCCCCTGGAGCTCCCCCCCCCCAGCTGCAGGGAGCAGGGGGGTCCTGTGGGGGGGCTGCTTTGTGTCTGGGGGGGGACAGGACACCCCGTAGGGGGGCCAGGACCCCCCCCCCCAAAAAAAAAAAAAATATTAAAAATTGGGGATTCTTTCCCTGAGTGGGCTCTGGGCTTCTTTTTGGGGAGGGGGGGTCCTGGAGTGCACTGCCCAAGAGGGGGGAGGGCTGGGGGCTCTGTGCCCAAAGGGGGGTTCCTCATACCTGGGGGGGGTCTCCCCATACCTGGGGGGGCCATACCCAGAAGGGGTCCCTATAATGGGGGGGGGCTCCCCATGATTGGGGGGTCCCTGTGATCAGAGGGGGCTCCTCTTATCTAAGGGATGTCCCCATACCTGGGGGGGTTCACACGCCCGCGGGGGGGTCCCCAAATTCGGGGAATCCCCAGTGCTCCCTACCCGGGGGGGGGGAAATTAGGGGGGGGGGACCCGGTGCCTTGGGGTCCCATGAATATGGGGGGGTTCCCAGCACTCCCTGCATGGGGTGGGGGGGTTCCGGTGCTTTGGGGTCCCCATTAATGGGGGGGGGTCCCACTGCACCTGACCGGGGGGGGGGCAGTGGGGTCCCTGTACATTTGGAGGTGGGGAGGGGATCCCCGTTCCTTGGGGTCCCAGGAATGGAGGGGGGGGTCCCAGTGCTCCCTAATCGGGGGGGTCCCGATGTTTTGGGGTCCCCATGAAGGAGATGTGGGGGGTCCCTCCCTAACCGGGGGGGGGTCCTAATGTTTTGGGATCCCAATAAAGAAGATGGGGGGGGTCCCGATGTTTTGGGGTCCCAGTGAAGGAGATGGGGGGGGTCCCGATGCTTTCTATTTAGGGGGGGTCCCGATGTTTTGGGGTCCCCATGAAGGAGATGGGGGGGGTCCCGATGCTTTCTATTTAGGGGGGGTCCCGATGCTTTGGGGTCCCCATGAAGGGGATGGGGGGGGTCCTGGTGCTCCCTAACCGGGGGAGGGGGGTCCCTATATTTTGGTGTCCCCATGAAGAAGATGGGGGGGGGCTACCGATGCTTTGGGGTTCCCATGAAGGGAACGGGGGGGTCCCAATGCTTTGGGGTCCCAATGAAGAAGATGGGGGGGCTCCCGATGCTTTGGGATCCCTATAAACACGCTGCGGGTGTGTGTGTGTGTGTGGGGGGGGGGTCCCACCTCTCCCTCCTCCCATTTATTACCGGGGGGACGGAAATATTACCGGGGGGGGGGAAATGTTGGACCTCTGCATCCCACACCCTGCCCATCACCAAGGGCAGCTCCTCACCCCCGTCCCCATCCCCGAACCTCATCCGTACCCCCTTTTTCCCCCCCCCCCAAAAAAAAACACCCCCAAAAACCCACTCACGATCTTCTCCGAGGTCCCCGCCCGCGACACGGCGGTGCCGTTGAGCCCCACCAGGGAGGGCAGGGTTTGGGACATCCAGTTGGTGACCATGGCCATGGTGCTCAGCACGGCCCCGATCTTCAGCAGCGGCACCGTCATCTCGCCGCCGCCGCCCCCCCAAGCCGCCGCATGCCCCCCACCCCCCTTTCCCCTCTTTTTCCCCCTCCCTCCCCAAATTCGGGGCGCCGCCGCCGCCCGGTACCGGGTACCGGGGGGCTCAGCCCCGCACCGGCCCCCGCCGCTTGCGGAGCCCAAGAGCGGCGCTCGGCGCCCTTATAGCGCCGCCGTGACGTCGGCACGGGGTGGTCCCGGGCTTTTTTTTGGGGTTTTTTGAAAGATTTTTTATTTATTTAATTATTTTTTTATTTTTTTTTAATTGTGGGGTAGGGGTTATCCCGCCCCAGGAGGGTGGGATGGGATGGGAAAGGGGTTAAGGGATGGGAAAGGATGGGAAAGGGGGTGGGTGGGGGGGTTAGGGGAAGGAAAACTCTCCCCCCCCGAAAAAGGAGCCTCGTTTGGGATGGGAGAAGGACCCCCCCCTCCCTAGAGATAATGGTTTTGGGGGCTGGACACACGGAGATAATGGTTGGGGGGGAGCAGGACCCCCAAGGACCCTCACCTAGGAGGGGGGAGCAGGATCCTCAGGGACCCTCACCTGGGAGAGGGGCAGGACCCCTTCCCCCCCCCCAGACAATGGTTTGGGGAAGCAGCATCCCCAGAGACCCTCATTTTGGGGGGCAGGACCCCCACGAGCCAATGGTTTGGGGGGAGCAGGATCCCTAGAGACCCCCCTTTTTGGGGGGCAGGACCCCCAGAGCCCCTCGCTTGGGGGCAGCAGAACATCCAGAGCCCCTTGTTTTTGGGCAAGAAGCCCAGAAACCCCTCTTTTTTTTTTTTTTTTTGGGGGGGGCAGGATCCCCTACAGCCAACAGTTTGGGGTGAGCAGGACCTCCAGAAACCCCTGGGTTGGGGGGAGCAGCACCCCCAAAGACCCTGCTTTGGGGAACAGGACCCCCAGGTCCTGATTTGAGGAGCAAGACCCCCAGAGCCCCCAACTTGGGGAGCAGGACCCCCGGCCCCCTTGCCCCCCCCCGCCCCCCAGCTGTGATAGCAGTGACCTCTGCACCCCAACCTGCTTTGGGGCTGCAGCCACCCCCAAGCTCCAGACCCTCTCAGACCCCCCCCCCCAAATCCTCACCTCCTCCTTGTGCCTGTCCCCTCACCCTCTGCAGGGTGCAGAGCCCCGACCCGCTCAGTGCAGCGATGCAGAGACCTGAACCACTTGATGCAGCAATGCAGAGACCTGAAGAGCTCAGCGCAGCAATGCAGAGCCCCGACCTGCTCCGTGCAATGCTGCAGAGACCCGACCTGCTCGGTGCAGCAGTGCAGAGACCTGACCCGCTCAGTGCAGCAATGCAGAGACCTGAACAGCTCAGTGCAGTGATGCAGAGCCCCAACCTGCTCCATGCAATGCTGCAGAGCCCCGACCCGCTCAGTGCAGCAGTGCAGAGCCCCAACCTGCTCCATGCAATGCTGCAGAGCCCCAACCTGCTCAGTGCATCACTGCAGAGCCCCAACCTGCTCCGTGCATTGGTGCAGAGACCTGACCCATTCAGTGCAGTGATGCAGAGCCCAGATCTGCTCGGTGCAGCAGTGCAGAGCCCCGATCTGCTCCGTGCATTGGTGCCGAGACCTGACCCACTCAGTGCAGTGATGCAGAGCCCGACACATCGAGTGCAGCAATGCAGAGACCTGACCCTGCTCGGTGCAGCAATGCAGAGCCCGAACATGCTCAGTGCAGCAATGCAGAGACCCAACACACTCAGCACAGTGGTGCAGAGCCCTGACACACTCAGCGCAGCGATGCAGTGCCCGACACGTTGAATGCAGCAATGCAGAGCCCTGACACACTCAGTGCAGTGATGCAGAGCCCCGACACACTCAGCACACTGGTGCAGAGCCCCGACCCTCTCGGTGCAGGGGCCCCACCGAGGCTCTGAGCCCGTTTTAGGGCCTCCGGCTCCGGCCCTCGCCACGGTCACGCAGTGCCCCCGCGTGGGGACGGCCACGCACAGCACAGGCTCCCCCACGCTGGCACCCATGGGTGGGATAACCAAAAAAAAAAGCCCCACCTGCTACCAACGGGGTGGGGGGGGGTTGGGGTTTTGTGCTGCAAACATGGAGGGATTGGGGCAGTGTCTGTAGGGCCGGCTGTCCCCATGTCCCCGTGTCCCCATGTCCCCGTGTCCCCTGGGTATGGGGACAAGGCCCTGGTGCTGGCAGACGCCCAGAATTGGGGGGGGGGGCTTCACCTCTGGGGTGGCAGCTTCACCCCGGGGGCATCACGCAGCCAGGGGATGGGGAGACCCCATAGTGGCCCCCCCAAATTCCTCCTCCCCACTTTATTACCCCGCTGCAGCGTCCCCATCCAGCGCGGAGCAGGAACAAAAAGCTCGTTAAGCCCTGCTCGTTACCGAGAACACCCCAAACCCAACCCCAAAAGGGGCGGCGGGGGGGGCATTTTTTTTGGGGGGGGGCACATTTTGGGGACATGGCTGGGAACCCTCCGCAGCCCCCCACACCTTTGGGTCCCCATATCCCATCCCTGCCCCATTGTCCCCCCAGATGGACCCCGAGGTTGCTTTGGGGCCCCCCCAGCCCCATCCCCACGCAGGGGCCACAAATGGGGACGGAGACGCCAAATCCCACCTGGAACCAGCCCCGTTTCCACCGGGCATCGCCCCGGCATCCCACAAAAGCAACCCCCCCCCCTTTTTGGGATGCGGCTGCGGCCCCCCACCCACGCAAGCCGGGCTCATGCATATTCAACAGGCTGCACAACCGCCGCCGAATATCGAGCAGCTCATAACGAAGAGCCTAATTGCAGGCCCGGCACGAGGCTCCGGCCGCCCACCCGTGGGCCTGGGGGTTCTTTTTTTTTTGGGGGGGTGACAGGTAGGGACACCCCCGACCCCCATTTTTCCAGGAAACCCCTGGTCCCTTCCTGCAGCAGCCGTGCTGAGCTGGGCCAGGGTGGGTCGGAGGGTGGTGCGGGTGGCACGGCGGGGACGTGGGGGACACGGGGACAATTTAAAGACCCCCCCCCCTCGTGTCTTTGTCCCCACGGGGATGGTGGCACTGCCACTGGCACAAGGCCGAGTGGCACACGGGGACATCGGTGGGGTGATGGCACGTGGTCCTGTGCCACCCCGGGGCCACCCAGGGGACCCGAGCCACCCACGCCCGTCCCCAAACCCCACTGGGGAGCACCCATGGGTGTCACCCCCCTGCCACCACCCCCGGCTCCATCCCCAGGGGGTGTTCACACCCCCTCGGTGTCCCCAAGCTGGGGACAACCTGGGGACCCCCCCCTTGCACCCGGATCCAGGCCGCCGCCGTGTCCCTCGTGCTCGGCGGCCACGTGTGAAGGCGCGTCCCCACGTGGCCCCCGCCTCGTCCCCGCCGCCACCCCACGGGGGTCCCAAACCCGGGGTTCACCCCCAGGGAGGGGACGCGGAGCCGTCCCCATGTCCCCACGTCCCCAGACCCCCGAGGCGGGGCGGGTGGGGGGACATTGGGGTGACGCTCGGCACCCACCCCGTGCGCCCCCGCACCTTGGGGTGCCCGGTGGCGCGCCCCCCACCCCTTTCGGGGACACCCCGGGGGCAGGCGCTGGGGGATTCCCCGGTGCCAAACCGGGCATCCTGATGATGGGGGGGGGTCGGACAGCTCCCGGTTCCCCCCCCCCTTCCCCTCCCCGCCCTTACCTGCATCGCGGGGGACCCGGCGGAGAGCAGCAGGAGGAGGCCGGGGAAGAGGCGCATGGTGGAGGCGCGGACTCCGCCGTTACCGGAGCCTCCGCCGGGGAACCGGGAGCGGAGCGGGGAGCGGAGCCGCGCCCGTTTCAGCGCCGCAGCCGCATCCCCGCGGCCGGGCCCCGCCGCCGCCGCCGCCGCCACCGGCTGCAGCCGCGGCACCGGCCCGGTGCAGGGCGCGGCGCGCCCGGTAGGGGAGGCTGGAGGCACCGGGCCGGGGCCGTGCTGGGCGGAACCGAAGCGTTTTGAGCTGGGTGGAACGGCACCGGGACCGGGAGGGGGGGCTGCCGTGTGTGTGTTGGTGGGGGGGGTGTCCTCTTGCCCCCCCCCGGGATGCTCGGGGTGCGCGGGGGCACCGGGATGCGGTAGCGGGACACCGGGTTGGGCGCTTCGCCGCGGCGCCGGGGGGCGCACGAAGCCTTCCCCGACCCCCCCACCTCGTCCCCTCAGGGATACCCGAGGTAAATTCCCCCCCCCGAAGTGGGGGGGCCCCTCCTCCTCCCCAGCCGCCCCCTTTGCGTGGAAATCGGGAAGGATTTGGGGGGGCAGCCAGCTTCCATACAGTCGCTTTATCGTACAGTAACGGCACCGGGACCGGCACCGAGCTTCCCCAGCTCTGCCCCACGGTGAACCGGGGAGACCCCCCCCAAAAAAAAAAAAAAAAAATGGGCAGGGGGCTCCCCACGCAGGAGACCACGGTAAAATCGTATCCCCAGCGATGGCACCGGGAGGGGGGCCGCGGATCCGGTGCCCCCCCAGTCCCTGCGCGCCGGTGTCGCCGTGCCGAGGGCACGTCCAGTGCTTCACTAAGGGAGCGTTGTAGCACCACGGGGAGGGGGCTCGGGCCCCCCCTCCCTACCATCTGGGGTGCCCTGCCCCAGCTTTGCCCCCCTCCCGCCTCGAGGAGCCGGCAGTATAAATAAGGGGGGGCCCCCGAGGGCAGGAGGGGACGGCGCTGCGGCGGCTCCGAGTCCTGAGAATGCCAGAGCAGAGCCTGGGGCACTGTCCCTGGCGCAGGGGGTGGCGGGAGGGGGGGCACGGAGACCCCCGCCCGCCCGTGTCCGGGGGCCGTGCTCAGCCCACGAAGCAGACGGGGCCCAGCTCGAAGCCGAATTTCTGGTTGGCCTCTCCGAAATCGGCCACGGCCACGTCCATCAGCGGCAGCCGCTCGACGCGGGACGAGGACACCTCCAGCACCGTCCGCTCCTGGCCACGGCGTTCCTGCGGGGACGGGAGCGGGTCGAGGGGCTGGAAACCCCCCAAAAAAAAGAAAAAACAGCAAACGGGGGTGCTGCAGGGCCTCAGGGGTCTCACCTGGCAGCCGTCGTGGAGGGCACGGATGGGGGCGGCCGGGTGGTCGTGGCCCAGCTCCTCGTCGTTGGCCCCGCGGAAGCGCAGGGCGCGGGCGAAGGAGGCGGCGCGGGCGTCGTACCAGGCGGCGGCGTGCTGGCACGTCAGGGTGAAATTCTGGCGGGCGCTGGAGCTCAGGAGGCGCAGGAAGGTGAGCTGGGGCACGGCCACCGGGTTCCCGTCCGCGTCCACGTAGGAGAACTGCGGGGATGGGGGTGGGGGGGAGGGGGGACACGGCGCGGGGTTGAGGACCCCCGCGGGGTTGAGGTCCCCCGCGGGGGGGGACCGTGCGCCCTCCCTCGAGGAGCCTCGTGCCCGTGGCTCCCACCTTCTTGCCCCTCCTGAAGGTGCTGTACCACGTCCCCGGCTTCTCCCTGTTCCAGGCAGCGAGACGGACCTGGGGGAGGCGGGGTGTGGGGGGGGGGTTGACAGAGGAGGCAAAACCTCGAACCCGCGGCCCCTGGGGGAAAAGCGAGCCCCGAAACGCCCCCCCTCCGCTCTCCCAGCTGGCGGAGAGGATTTTTGGACCCCCCCCCATCCTCCCCTCTCGAACTCACGGCCTCGAATTTCTTCTCGGGGAAGAGGCAGGTCTCGCCGCCGGCCGTGAAGTTGCAGAAAACCCTGAAGGCGTCGCGGGAGCAGCCCTGGTTGGGGTCGATCCAGTACTCGCCTGGGGAGGAGGGCAAGAAGGACAGACGGACGGACGGGGCCGGTCCAGCACCCCGCTTTTGTCACCCCCCCTCGCCCTCCCGAGCCCTCACCGTCCTGCAGGTGGGGGTGGCAGAGCTGCAGCTCCTTGCAGACGCGCGCGGGGCTCTCGGGGGTGCCCAGGGGTCGCCGCAGCTGCTCGACCTCGGTGCGCAGGGAGCTGAGCGAGGCGTACACCTCCTCCAGCCCCTCGTAGTCCTGGGGGGGTCCCCGCTCGCCCCGAGCCCCCTGGGCTGCCCGCCGGTGCCTCCCGCTCCGGCTCGAGGGCAGCGGCTCGAGCAGCTCAGCCGGGCGGCCCTGGAGAGGGCAGGGAAAAAGGGGTCAAGAGCAGAGCCCCCCCCGTTGTCCCTGCGCCCAAAACGTCCCTTACCGGTGGTCCTGGGGGGCCTGGGGGGCCGGTGTCACCTCGGGGACCCAGAGCGCCCTGCAAAAGGATTCCGCCACGCGGTGCTCGCCCCCTGCTGCCACCCAACTTTGGGGAGGGGGGGGGGTCCCATGGGAGCACACGATGGGAGCCCCCACCCTGTCCCCATCCCCGTCCCTCCCCAGGACTCACCGGGGAGCCTTTGGAGCCCTTCTGGCCCAAGGGACCCTGCGGGGAAGAGAAAAGAGGGGAGCGGCGGGGGCTGGGAGCAACCCTGGGCGTGCAGCTGCCCCTGACCCCCCCACGGGGCTCGTGCCCCCCCCTTGCCCCTTTCCCATCCTGGGGACAAAGCCCCCAGGTCCTTTAGGGGTGTTAAAGGCAGGTAGGAGAGGCGCAGGAGGCTCAGGAGGAGGCTTGGAGCACCCCCAAAAGCGCAGGCAAATACTCACCGACAACCCGGGGGGGCCGGGGGGGCCGGTGGGGCCGATGGGGCCGGCCAAACCCTGCGGGGGAGTCAGCATCAGCCCCGTGCTCGCCCTACCTGTGCCTCGTCTCCCCCTCCCCACACGAGCTGCGCAGCTCCCCCTGAAGCTCGGGGGAGACCCCAAACACTCACGGGGTCTCCTTTGGGTCCTGGGGGGCCCTGGATGCCCGGGAGCCCCTGGTCTCCCTTCTCCCCCATCTCCCCCGGCGGTCCGATGAGCCCAATCAAACCGGCGTGGCCCTGGGGACAAAAGGGACGCTGAGGCAGCCACCTCCCCAAGGAGCAGCCCCCCAGCCCCCTCCCCAAAAAAAAAAACCCGTCCCACCTTCTCTCCCTTGTGGCCGGGGTCTCCTTTGAGGCCGGGCAATCCCACGGGACCCTAAAAGAGGCAAAGTGGGGGGGGGGCGGGGGTCACGGTGCCCACGCTGCGCCCGGCCGGGATGGCTACGGGATGGCCCTGCCTTACCAGGGGACCCGGTGGTCCCGTTTGTCCCGGTGCCCCCAAGAGGCCTTGTTCGCCCTGGAAGAGATTTGGGGTGGGAGAGGGGCACGGGGGTGAGCCCCCCGCCCCCAAAAAATGCCCCTCTGAGCTGCCGTCGCCTCCAGTTGCAGCGGTGGGGGCCGAGGGGACATCTCCAAGCCATGGTTTTGGGGCTGCATGGGAATGTCCCCACTGCCCCCGATGCCCCTGTCCCTGTTGACTCCATCCCCGCTGTCCCCATCCTTGTCACCCATCTCCAATGTCCCTGTCCCCGCTGTCCCCATCCCTGTTGTCCCCATCCCTGTAGCTCATCCCCAATGTCCCCAACTGTCCCTATCCCCATTGTCCCCACCCCCGTATCCCATTGCAATGCTCCTGGCCCTGCTGTCCCCATCCCCACTGTCCCCATCCCCATATCCCATCCCCGATTCCCCTGTCCCCGCTGTCCCCATACCCACTATCTCCATCCCTGTAGCTCATCCCCAGTGTCCCCACTGTCCCCATCCCAGCTGTCCCCATCCCTGTAGTTCAGCCCCAATGTCCCCACTGTCCCCATCCCCATTGTCCTGTCCCTGCTGTCCCTGTCCCCACTGTCCCCATCCCAATGTCCCCATCCCCATTGCCCCTGTCCCTGCTGTCCCCATCCCTGTAGCTCATCCCCAATGTCCCCACTGTCCCCATCCCTGTTCTGTCCCTGCTGTCCCCATCCCCATGGTCCCCATCCCTGTAGCTCATCCCCAGTGTCCCCACTGTCCCCATCCCCACTGTCCCCATCCCAGTTGTCCCCATCCCTGTAGCTCATCCCCAGTGTCCCCACTGTCCCCGTTCCCATTGTCCAGTCCCCACTGTCCCCAACCCTCTAGTTCATCCCCAATGTCTCCACTGTCCCCAACCCCGATGCCCCTGTCCCCGTTGTCCCCATCCCCACTGTCCCCATCCCTGCTGTCCCCATCCCTGTAGCTCACCCCCACTGTCCCCACTGTCCCCATCCCAATGTCCCCAACCCCTCTGTCCCCCTCCCCGCTGTCCCCACCCCCAGCACTCACCGCGGGGCCGGGGATCCCCCGCAGCCCTTCGGATCCCGGTCTCCCCGGGGGTCCCTGCGCCCCCACGGGTCCCGTCTTCCCGGGTGGCCCCTCGGTGCCGGGCTGCCCCTGGGGACACGGGGGAGGGGGGGGACACGGGGAGCTGAGGCTGGCCCCACACCACGTCCTGCCCTGGGCTGGTGGGGGCAGTGAGTTTTGGGGGGGGTCGGGGGGGGCCACCGACCTTGGCACCCTTCTCGCCCTGACGGCCCTCGCGCCCCACGGGTCCCACGGGTCCCTGAAAAAAGGGGGGGGGGGGCACCAGGAGCTGTGGCTGGCCCCGTTTGCAGCCCCACTGTGCTGTGCCCCCCCCCCAAAATCCTCCTGCTCTTCCCCTACTCACCCTCCGCCCGGGGGGGCCCGGGGGGCCCGGTTCCCCTGATGCGCCCGGCGGACCCTAAAACAAAACCGGGGAGGGGGGGGAATTTTGGGGTGAAAGTGGCCCCAAAGCGGGGACTGGGGGGGCGCACGGATGTGCAAGACCCCCGGGGAGGGGGGTTTAAGCCCCCCCCCTGCTGCCCCACTCACCGGCAGGCCGGGGTCCCCGCTGTCACCCTTCTCTCCAACAGCCCCGTCCAGACCCTGCGACACGGGGCAGGGGGGGAGCTTTTGTGCTGCCCCCCCCCCCGAGCCCCCTCCCCAAGGTTTTTGGGGTTCCTCGAGGGGAGAGAACCGCGGTGTCCCCCCACCCCCAAAGCCCGGGGTGGGGATAGGGGGTGACATTGGGGCACGGTGTGGGGGGTGGGGGCAAACTCACCGGCGGGCCGGGGTCTCCGGGGGGCCGGGATCCCCTGGGAAGCCGATGGGACCCTGGAAAAAAAAGGGGGGAAATGGGGGGGCTGGGAGGGAGCCCCAGAGCTTGGGCCAGTGGGAAGGGGCACGGGTTCGGTGTTTCTGGGGTGGGGGGGGGGCTGGGGGCGTCTCGCTCCTCCCTTTACCAGGTTGCCTTTGGCTCCATCCTCTCCGGGGGGGCCTTTTTTGCCGGGGGGGCCGGCTGCCCCCGATGGCCCCGCGTCTCCCTTCTCCCCCACGTCTCCTTTCACACCCTGCGGAGGGAGGGGAAGCGATCATATTGGGGGGGTTCGGGGCATTTTGGGCAGGAAAACGTTCGCCGGGTTCTGCCCCCCCCCTCCCCAAAGGGACACCCCCTTTGGGGTGCAATACTCACGGGGGGGCCAGGCTCTCCAGGGGCTCCGGGGTCCCCGGCTTCACCAGGCTCACCCTAAAAAGTGAGGAGAGAGACCCCACTGGGCGCAGGGAGGTGCACGTGGCCCCCCCCCAACCCCCTGGCTCCCCCCAGACCTCGAGACCCCCGTCGCCCCCCCACCCCAGCCACATCCTTACCTTTTCTCCCACGGCCCCCGGCTGTCCCACGCCGCCCGGCATTCCCTGGGGACCCTAAAAGCAAGAGGATGGGGGGGGGGGGACACCCGTCGGCACCCCAAATTCCAGCCGAGCCCCCCCCCCCCCCCGAGCTGCACTCACCTCGGCACCGCTGGGTCCCTGTGGCCCACGGGGTCCTGGCGCTCCGGGGGTCCCTGGCGGGAGGGGGGGGGGGGCACAGAGCGGGGTCAGACCCCAAAGAGCCACGGGGGCTGCGTGGGGAGCTGGAGATGGGGGTGAGGGACTCGGAGGGGGTCCGAATTCGGGGGGGGGGGGGGGGGGTCCTCACCATGGGGCCAACGTCGCCGTTTTCGCCCTTTTCGCCCGGGGGGCCCGGCATGCCCTGTGGTGGAGCTGGGGTTAGCTGGGGGTCCCTCGTGTCCCTTGTTCCCAAACCGTGGTGTCCCCAACGACCCAGCAGGCTCCCCCCCCCACCCCCCCCAGCTGGGGGTCTCCTTACTTGCAGGCCGGGGGGGCCGCTCAGGCCGGGGTGACCCCGCGATCCCTCGTCTCCTTTCTGCCCAAACATCCCCTGCTGCCCGCGGCGCCCCGGCTCCCCATCAGCTCCCTGCCAAGAGAGGGGTCGGGGTCAGGCCCCCCGAAGACCCCAGTTTGGGGGCGGGGGGGGGGCCGGGGACGGAGCTCAGATGGGAAGCGGCGCGGGCAAGCGCTCGGTTGTGGGATCGGGGAAAGAAACGGGGTGGGAAGGGTCCCCAAAAAAAAAACAACTCACCGCAGGGCCGGGGTGCCCGATGGGTCCCTGGATTCCTGGCGGTCCCGGGGGGCCCTGCGGGGACAGCAGCACCCCCGTGGGGTTCGGGGGGGGGCCCCAAAACCTTTCTCCCCTCGCTCCTCCCCACCTTGCCCCGTTCCTGGAGCTGCTTTGCCCCTCCGGGACCCCTCTGGGGGCAGAGCAGCCCCTCGGCACTCACCGCCTCGCCCTTGTCTCCTTTGCTGCCCTTCTGTCCGGGAAGCCCCATCTCGCCCTGGCCAGAGGGACACGGTGACAAGGTGACAAACTCCTGTGTGTCCCCCCCCCACTGCTGTCCCCCCCCCATGTCACCCACACGCGAGCCGGGAGCGCTGGAGGCCAGGGAAAGCTGGCACGGCTGGGGAAGCAGGGCCAAGGAAAATCCCCCGCTCCTGGGGAAGCCACAAACCCATCGGGGGGGGGTCCCCGGACCCCTGGACGCATCCCCGAGCCCCCCCCCCAGGTGATATCAACAGCAAAATGTGGGAAAAATCAAAATAAAATTAAAAAAAATGCTGCTGGAGGGGCTGAGCTGCACCCCCCTCCCGCGACGACTCACCTTGTCCCCATCCTCTCCAGCGGGGCCGGGGGGGCCGGGGGGTCCCGGCAGCCCCAGGGGGCCCTGGATCCCGTCGTGCCCGGCTGGACCCATGGGACCCCGCTCACCCTACGGGGAGGAAGAGGAAGGGATGAGGAAGAGGCCAACAGGGCCCCCCCAGCTCGTCCCGGAGCTGCCCCAAACCCCCCCGCCTCGCCCCCCTGCGCCCTGCGGCACCTACCGGGGACCCCTTCTCGCCCAGGGGGCCGGGGGGGCCCTGTGCACCCCCCCGGCCGGGCAAACCGATGCCTCCCGCGGCCCCCGTGGGGCCTCGCTCGCCGGGGGAACCCTGGGGAGAAAGGAGAGGCAGGGGTGGAGGGGGAGAGAAAGGCTCAGCAGCCTTCCTCCCCCCCCCCCAGTCACCCTCCTCCTCCTCCCCGAATTGCGCACGAGGGAAACCCCAAAAGCTTTGTACTCACCGTGGGGCCGGGGGGGCCGGGGGGCCCTTCGCCACCCTTCAGGCCGGGAGGACCCTACGGGAGGGCGGGGGGGGTTAGGATGGAGCCCGCTCCCCCTCTCCCGGGGGGACTGTTTTGGGTTGTGCCCCCCCCCCGGAGCAGCACTCACCGTCTCTCCGGGTGCCCCCCGTGCGCCGGGGAAGCCGTGGATGCCGGGGGGGCCGCTCTTCCCTGCAGCACCAGCTGGGCCGGGGTCTCCCTGCGGGGGGGGGACAGGAGGAGCAGAGAGCTTTGCTCTGACCCCAAAGAGCCGGGGGAGAGCCCCCGAGACCCCCCCAGAGCTCACAAAGGGGGTGGGAGTGTGGCCCCCCCAGCCCCGCTCCTACCTTGGCTCCTTCTCGGCCAGCAGCTCCGGGCAGACCCTGCTCCCCGGGGGGGCCGGGGGGGCCTGGGTGCCCCCTCTCGCCCACCGGCCCCGTTTCGCCCAATTTTCCCTGCGGGTAGAAAACAGGGTGAGCTTTTTTTTTTTTTTTTTTTGGGGGGGGGTCTCTCCATCCATCCAGGCTCACTTCCACACCGAGCTCTGCCGATTTTCCCCCTCACCTGGGGTCCCACCACCCCCGTGGGGCCGGGGGGGCCGGTTTTGCCGTGAAATCCCTGCGGAGGAGAAAGGAAAAAAAAAAAAAAAATTTGGTTAAAATTGGGTTTCTCCTGCTGTCCCCTGGGGGGGGCCGGGGGCTGGGGGTTCGGGGTGGGGGGGGTCTCACCGGCTCGCCACGCTGCCCCGGGTGTCCCGGCAAGCCGTCCTTCCCGGGGGGGCCCTAGGTAGGAGCAGGGGGTTGTGGAGGGGAGGGCAGGGGGACACACCAAAACCCCGCTCCTCTCCCCATGCTGCCCCCCCCCCAAAACTTACAGGGGGCCCTTTGGTGCCCGGGAAGCCATGGGGACCCTGGGGACCTTGAGGGCCCTGTGGGAAGAAGGAAAAAATTTGGTGGTGGCGCTGGAGCTTCCCCCAAAAGCTCTGGTGCCCCCCCCCCCGTCGAGCCTGGCACCCCGTTACCCCCGTGCTCGGCCCCGTTCCTTTTTGGGGTGGCTTTGTAGGGGCGCACCCCGTGCAGCGTCTTTACCTTCTCCCCCACCACGCCGGGGGCCCCATCGTGGCCAGGATCTCCCTGGGGAGACAGAAAGAGGGTGGCAGCAAGGGGGGGGGACACAGCGGGGACCCCAAAACCAAGCTCCTACCAACCTTTGGGCCGGGTTTCCCTGTAGGGCCGGGCAGCCCTCGCTCCCCCGGCAGGCCCTGTGGGGGGGCAAAGAGCAGGGTGAGGAGTTGTGGGGTTTGGAGGGGGACAGGGGACAAGAGGGGGGTGGCACATGGATGTCCCCAAAGCAGCTCCTGTAGGATGTAGATGGAAGTTTGGGGCTGGCTGCTGTGGGAAATGAGAGCCCCCCTTCCCGATCCTAAATGCCATGGGATGTGGGTGGGATGCAGGGCATGGGGTTGTGGGGTAGGCCAGGAGCCAAGGAAAGCCCCAGGATGGGTGCCGTGGGCCATAAATGGCTTTGGGATGGTTGCCACGGGGTTGAATCGGCCTTGGGGATGGCTGCTGTAGGGTAAAATCGGTCCCAGGGTGGTGGCTGTGGGGTACAGCCGGCCCCGTGATGGTTGTTGTGGGGTACAACCAGTCCCATGATGGTCACTGTGGGATATAACTGACCCCACGATGGTCTCTGTGGGGTAAAACAAACCCCATGGTGGTCACTGTGGGGTACAACCGGCCCCATGATGGTCACTGTGGGATAAAACCAGCCCCATAATGGTCCCTGTGGGATAAAACCGACCCCATAATGGTCTCTGTGGGGTAAAACCAGCCCCATGGTGGCCACTGTGGAGTATAACCGACCCCACAATGGTCCCTGTGGGATGTAACCGACCCCACAATGGTCACTGTGGGATGTAACCGACCCCACAATGGTCCCTGTGGGATGTAACCGACCCCACAATGGTCACTGTGGGATATAACCAGCCCCACTATGGTCATTGTGGGGTATAACCGACCCCATAATGGTCACTGTGGGATAAAAACGACCCCATAATGGTCACTGTGGGGTATAACCAGCCCCACAATGATCCCTGTGGGATAAAAATGACCCCATAATGGTCCCTGTGGGGTACAACCACCCCCACCAGGCTTCCCGACGGCACCCAGGGGTGCCCCCCATCACCCCCAGCTCGGGGTGGGGGCCGCGGCCGCTCACCGGGGGCCCTCGCTGTCCCGTCTGCCCGGCCTGGCCAGCCTTGCCCTGTGGGGAGAGACGAGGTGGGGGGGGGACAGCAGCACACGGGGGGTGTCCCCCCCACCCCAGAAGGACGTGGGGGACGGGGAACGTCCCAATGGGGTGCTGTGGTGTGCTGTAGGGCACTCACCCTCTTCCCTTTCTCTCCCGCCAGCCCCACGGGACCTGGGAAGCCAGCGGATCCCTGAGGACAGAGAGCATGGGTCACAACCCGGGGACACCTTGGGGACACCTTGGGGACACCCCAAATGCCACCCCCCTTTGCTCACCTTAGGGCCCTGGCGGCCGGGGTAGCCTGGGAGGCCCGGCACCCCCAGTTTGCCCTATAAAGGAGAGAGCAGGGTTGAGGTGTGGGCTACTGGGGGGACACGGGGACACGGGGATGGGGACATGGGGACACGGGGACAGTGCTCACCTTCTCCCCCGCGGGACCAGCGGCACCCGGCTCCCCCATGGGACCCGTTTGCCCCTTCAGCCCCTCGGGGCCGTCCTCTCCGCGGGGTCCCAACGAGCCCTGGTCACCCTAAAGGCAAGGCAAAGGTGCAGGGAGCACGCTGCCAGCTGGTCCCCAGCTCCCCCTCCCCAAAATATCTCCCCCTCCCCAAAATATCTCCCCCTCCCCAAAATATCTCCCCCTCCGGCTCCATCCCACTCCGTACGACCCCAAATCCTGCAGCCCCGTGGGGAGGATCCCCCCCCCCGGATCCCAGCACCCTGCTTACCCTGTCGCCCTTGGGACCCATGTCGCCCTTGAAGCCAGGGAATCCATCTTCACCCTGGGGGGGGGGCAGCAGGTTTTAAGGGGATGGGGCCGTGCGGATGGGGTCGCAGCGTGGGGCCGAGCCCCAAATCCCAATGCAGAGCTGCCTCCAGCCGCAGCCCTCACCCCCCCAACCCCAAGGCTACCCCAGGGCAGGGGCGAGTGCCCCCCAAAACCTGGGGCTACCACGGGACCAAGACCGCCCCCACCCCGCTGACCCCCTCGCCACCCCACCCCTTACCTTCTCCCCTTTGCTGCCCTTCAGGCCCCGCACCCCAAAAGCTCCCTGCAGAGACAAAAAGGGGGCCGAGGGAGGACCCCAACCCCAAGGGACACCCCCCCGGGCCCCCCACCTCATGCCTCAGCAGGGCCACGCAGCGCGTGGGGTGGGGGGGAGCTGAGCTTACCTTCACCCCACGGGGTCCCGGATAGCCGACGGGACCCGGGGCACCCACGGGACCCTGGGGACAGGCTGAACATCAGCAAAAAACCCACAGGGGAGACCCCACAGCCGTGCCTGGGACACGGGGTTGGGACCCGTCCCCTTACCTGGAGGCCCTTCTCTCCGGCCGGCCCTTCTCGGCCAGGGTGACCCTGCAGGGACACCCCAAAAATGAGCCCCAAAACGGGGAGGTGACGGCGTCCCCGTTGTCCCCGCGGTGCCGGGGATCAGCCCGACCCCAAATCCCCTCTCCGCTACTCACCGGGGGCCCGTCGGCCCCAGCCACCCCTTGGATTCCCGGCTTCCCCGGAGGGCCCTGGGCGAGAGGAGGACGTGAGGGGGGGGGGACACGGTGGGACCACCCCCTCGTCCGTGCCAGCTCCAGACTCACCTTGTCCCCTGGCAGCCCAACGGGGCCCTGGGGGCCGGGCAGACCCTGCGAGAAAACAGTGGGGTGCTGAGAAGGGCCCCCCAGCCCCATGGGGACACCCCCTTGGCCCCCCCATCCCTTACCTGCGGACCGGGGTTTCCTTGCTGGCCCGGGGGGCCCGGCTCCCCTTGGATTCCCTGGGTGGGGGGCAGAGGAAATCCATCAGCACGGCCCCAAAAAAAAAAGCCCTGCGGGCACCCTCCCGTGCCTCCCCACCCTTGGGGTTAATTTGGGGTGGGGGCTCCCAGCAGGGCACCCACCACGTTGCCCTTGGGTCCCGGCGCGCCGTCGATGCCGCTGGCACCCTGCGGGGATGGGGGGGGGAAAGGAGGGAGCCTCAGGGCGCTGCACCCCAAGGCGACGCCCCGCAGAAAAAGCCCGGACGGACAGACGGGGACGGACAGACGGACGCTGCCCCTTACCGGTGGTCCCGGGGGGCCGGGGGAACCCCGGGAGCCGATGAGCCCCCGCATGCCCTAGGGCCAAGGAACGGAGGTGTTAGCAGGGGGCCAGAGCCCGAATCTCCCCTCCAAAAAGCTGTGGGGGGGCCAAAACCCCCCAAACGTGGCTGTCCTGGTTCTTCGTGCCCCCCCCCAACCTCCTGGGGCTGGGGGACAACCGAGGCCAGCCCCCCCCCCCCACGGATACTCACGGGTTCCCCCGGTTGTCCCCGTGGTCCCGGCAAGCCGTCGGAGCCCTGGGGGGGGACGGAGAGGAGCTGAGCGTGTCCTGCCCGCGCCACCAGGGCCTGATCCTTCCCCAGCCCCCCCCCCCGAAGGCTCCTCACCCTGGCTCCTTTCTCCCCGGGGGTGCCCGCAGGTCCTGGCTTCCCCACGTCACCCTACGGGACGGAGAGGAGGTGAGGGGACACCGGGACGGGTGGCGGCAGGAGGGGACACGGCGCGGTGGCACTTACCCTGTGGCCTTTCTCCCCCGGCAGCCCCGGCAAACCATCGAAGCCCCGGTCACCCTACGGGGCACAAGATGAGCCCACGGCCCCCTCCCCAAAAAAAAAGGGGGCCGTGGGCGTCCTGGCACCCCAAGCACCTTGGGTCCGGTGTCCCCCGGGAGTCCCCTGGCACCGTCTGCTCCAGCGCGACCCTGCGAGAAGGGGGTGAGGAAGGGGCAAAAAGCTCCGTGCCCCCCCCCCCCAGGGGTGAGGGGGCAAGTTTGGGGGCGTGTGGCAGCAGGGTAAGGCGTTTTGGGGGGGGGGCTGCAATTAAAACCCACAGCGCTTACCCGTCTGCCCAGCTTCCCCGGTGGTCCCGGGGGTCCCTGCAGTCCCCGGGGACCCTGATGGAGAAGAGGAAGAGGAGTGAGAGGAGAGGAAGGCTTCCAACAGCCCCCCCCCACCCCCCCAACCTTACGAGACTCACCCGCGGCCCCATGTCCCCCGCGTCCCCTTTCAGGCCCGGGTGTCCTGGCAGACCCTAAAAAAAAAACGAAGAGCGTGGAGCCCCCGCCACGGGGGGGGTGCCCAAAGACCCCAGTGTGAGGTGGGCACCCCAAGGGGGTCCCGCAGCAGCCCCCACGCCAGCAGCACTCACCAGGGGACCCGGGCGGCCGGTGAGCCCCATGGGGCCGGGGGGGCCCTTCATGGCAAGCTGGGGAGGGAAAGGAGGAGAGGGGTGAGGTGGGAGGGGGGAGGTTGAGCCGCGGGGGTGGGCGTGGGGGGGGTCCTGACCTTCGCCTGCTGTAGGATCGCCTGGGCTTGGGCTTCTTGGAAGGAGACGGTGGGGCCCTTGAGGGAGTCCCCCCCAAACTGGAACTGGGAGAGGAGCGGGGTGAGGGCAGGGGGGAGCCAGTTGCCCCCCCAGCCTCACATCCCAGCCCCTACCGGCAGCATAATCATGGTCCCGGCGGGGCCGCGGATCCCGTCGGCTCCTGGCAGCCCCGGCCGTCCCGCGGGGCCCTTTTTTTTTTGGGGAGGGGGAAAGGGGGGGTGCTCGTCACCGTCACGCCAGCAGAAGCCGAGCTGTCAGGTCAGGGCCTGCAGCTCCATCGCCCCGCACGCCCTGGCACGCAGCCGAAACGCCTGCGGCCCCACAGCCGGCCCCGTTGCGGGGCAGCTCTCCCCCCCCGTCTGCTCCATACCTGCTCTCCGGGGTCCCCGGGCAGCCCTGGGAGCCCCGGTGGTCCCAAGGGTCCCGTTTCCCCCTGCGGAGGACACGGAGGAGCGTTAATGCTTGGGCTTCTGCAAGCCCTCCCCGCAGCAGCACCCCCCCCTGCTCCTTACCGCAGGGCCCGGGGGTCCCGGCGGCCCCTCGAATCGCCGACCCTAAAAGAGAAAGGAGTGAGCACGGCGCGTCCCTGCGCCCCGTCCTGCAAGCCACCACCCACAGGTGACCCACAAGAGGGCTCTAAGTGTCCCTGGGGGGCCGTGCGCCCCCCTGCTCACCGGTTCCACGACGGCCGGCTCGCCCTTGTCCCCCTTCAGGCTGGGTTCCTGCGGGACGCAGCGCGGCGCCGGGGTCAGGGACCGCGGCCCCGAGCTCGGGGCTGAGCTCCGAACCGCCTGCAGGACCCCCGGACCCCATACCGTGGCCCCAGCTCGTCCGGCCGTGCCTGGAGGGGGTCCCGGTCCTCGTCCCCAGCGTTACCTGGGGAGCCCGGATCACCGTCTCCTCCCGCTCGGCGGGGCCGAAGCGCTCCGGGCTCGCGGGGTCCCCGTCGTAGTAGTCCTCGTAGCCCGGTGGCTCCCCGCTGGCAACCCCAGCGGCTCCGTCCTCCCCGGATTCCAGCACGAGCTCCTCGCCAGCGTCCTGAGGGACAGGGTTTGATGCTGGGGATGCGCAGATTTTGGGGATCCCCTGCCCGCTGCTGCTCCCGGCCCCGGCGGTACCTCGAAGGGCTCGGTGAGGTTCAGGGCGACGCTCACGGTGGTGGCCAAACTGGAGGTGACCGGTGGCGAGGAGCTGTCCTCCGGGGACGGCGGCGTCGGGGTGGGTGTGATGCCCTTGGGTGATGCGCAAAAGGGCACGGGGTGAGGATCTCAGCACTACAGCAAAGGGAGGCGCTGGCCCCTTTTGGGGAGGACCCCTCACGGGGTCCCGCAGCGACGCCGCGGTTTTGGGGTGTCCCCAAAGCCGCAGCCCAGCTTCGGGACGCCGAAGCCGTTGGTCTCTTGGGTTTGGGGAGGGCGAGGCAGGGCTGGGCAGCCGGGGCTGCCGTTCCCTTGCACGTCGGGGCCGTGCAGCCCCTGGCTCCGAGCAGCACCTGGAGCTCGGCCACCCCTCGCCGGGGCTCTCCCACCCGGCCAAGGCTGAGTCATCGGCAGGAGGGACCGCGGCCCTTGGCCAGCCTCCGGCCTCCAGCTGCAGCCCCGACCCACTTCCAGAGCCAAGGGAGGACGAAGGCGAAGAGGGGGCTGCCCCCAGGGGACCCCCAGCGGGTCCTGGGACCAGGCCAGGAGCCGTGGGGACGGCTCAGCCCCAGGTGCAATCGGCACCGGCGTCCCTGCAGGCGCGGGGAGGAGCCGGCACGGCCAGCGCCCTGCCAAAATCGCATCCAACAGACCCAAAGGTCTGGCTCCGCCGGGGCCAGCGCTGCCGGAGCCGGCCCGTTTTGCCCCAAATTGCACAAAGACGAGGCGGGGAAGCTGCTCTGGAGGCAAAGCACCGTGCCGAGGCACTGCCAGCTCGGAGACGCATCCGGGTCCCTCGGGCCACGCACACTGCTCCGTATTTAAACCAGATTCGGGGCTCGGCTGCTCACCCTCACTACCTGGCTGGCCACGGCGGAGGGCTCGGGGGCCTCGTGCTGCTCCTGCAGCTCCTTGTTCCTCCTCTTCTTGCCCTTGCCCTTGCGCTTGCCTTTCCCCTTGCCCTTCTTGCCCTTCCTACGCGGGGTGGCGCTGGGCTCCGGGCCGCTCTGCAAGGGGCAACGCAGAGAAAAACGTGGGTATCGGGGGGTGTCGGCAGGAGGGGAGCACCCGAGGGTCCCCCCCCGAGCTTGGTCGGATGCCCACCTCCTCCGGGAAGGGGGCCAGGAGCGGGTAGAGCAGGGGCTGGTGGCAGGCTGGCATGTAGAGCTGGCAGTAGGAGTGGGCGGCCGCGGGGTCCGGCACGATCAGCAGCTGCTGGATGTCACCCTGCGGCCAAGAAGGAGAGGGCGAAGGGGGTGGCAGCAGGGTAGGGGGGGGGAAATTGTTCTTTTTTTTTTTTTTTTATTTTTTAATTCCCCCTCCCAAGACGCCCCGGATGCGTGCCCTGTCCCTGCACAGCTCGGGACAGCCAGCACGGACACCCCCTCGGCCCTGGCTTGCAGGCACAGGGCGGGGGGCGAGCGGACAAAGGCAGCCTTGTCTGCTCCCTGGGGGGAAAAATAAGCGGGGGGGGGACAGCAGCTCCATCGCCTCGCTGCCTCAAAGCGTCCTCTTTGCCCGTGGCCCCTGACATTTGCAGCGGGAGGGAATGCGAGGAGGGGAACGGGGACAGGGAGCAGCCCCCAGCGGGAGCGACCCCCAAGGCGTCACCCCATTTTCCTGTGACAGCCGGGACGACGGCACGGGGATTTTTGGGGTGTGGGGGGGGGGGGACCCTCACCTCGAACACCTCCTCATCCAGCAGGCGCGCCCCGAAAAGCGTCACCCCCTCGGTGCTGACGACGGGCCGGGGTCCTCGCTCCAGCGGCAGCGTGGCGAGGAGGTGGCAGTCCACCAGCAGGGACACGTTGGTGCCCTCCACGGCCAGCGCCACGCGGTGCCACCTGCGGAGACGGGGCTGGTTTGGGGCGAAAAGGAGCGGAATCCGGCCTCCCCCCCGTGGCTCTGACGCTCACCTGCCGTCGGCCAGGTTCACCTTGCGGAAGACGGGGTAGCGCTCGGGGGCCGGGTGCCCGTCCTGGTCCTCGTAGAGGAAAACGGGCGAGCGCCCGACCTCCAGCCCCAGCTGCTGCACCCCACGCTCGTCGTAGATGGAGAGCAGGAAAGCTTGGCCGCCGCGCCGGGCACGCACCGTGGCCAGGATGGAGAAATCCTCGGGGAAGGAGGAATCTGCGGCAGGGGTGGAACCGGGGGGACGTTCAACCCGAGCCCTAGGGATGCTCGCGGTCCCCCCCCCAAAAAAAGAAAAAGGGTGGTGGTGGGAGGGGGGGGGGTACCGGGGAAGAGCTGGCGGGTGGGCGCGCTGAGCTGCGTGCGGTTGTCCACGCGGAAAGCCAAATCGGGGTCCTCGGTGCCGGGGCGCTGGGTGCAGATCCCGGCGGTGACGGCGACGCCGTCCCGGCCGTCCTTCATGCCCAGAGTCTGCAGCACGTCCACGGGCACGGCTGCGGGGCGAGAAGAGACCCCCCCACACCCCCCCCGCAGGGTTATTAGGACCCCCCCCCAACCCGAAAAGCCCCGAATCACCCTCGGCGGTGATTTTCGCCCCGCGTCCCCATCCCCCTGCCTGCGTCCTGCCAAAACGGGGCCGGTGCCAGGCAGCTGTGTGGGCCCAAGGTCCGGTCCGCGGCCGCCAGATTCCTCCGGCGCATTCCTCCGCCCCCGCGGCACGGGAGCACCCCAAGGGGGTGGTGACCCCCCCCCTTTTTTTTTTTTTTTTTTACCCTTTTACCCCCCCCCCCACGCGCGCACGCGCTCCCCCTGAGCGCCCCGTTTGGCTGGGCGACGAGGGGATCCCGCAGGGTTTAGGGCGTGCTGAGGGTTAATCCCGGCACGGCCAGGTGTGTGGGGACGGGGGTGGGGGGGGGACATAGGATTTGGGGTGGGGGGGGGTGAATGCAGCCACATCAGACAGCACCGGGCCCCCCGCCCCAGGGTGCCAGATGCACGGAGGAGCCTGTCCGGGCAAGCTGGGGAGGGGGAAGCGGGTGCAGGAGGTTGAGTGGGGGGGGGAAAAATTCCTCCTGGGGCTCCCCACGCTGTGCCCCCCCCCCCATCTGGGGCACCCTAAGTGACAGCGGGGACACGGCCAGGGCTGGGAACGGGCTGACCCCGCGGCGGCCGTGCCGAATCTCAGGCCCTCCTGACCCCGGCACATGGGGCTGGTTTCCTGCCCGTGCTCCCCGGGGAGGGCTCGTGGCGTGCCGGGACCCCCCCCCAGCAAGAAGCCAGGACCCCCCCCAAAAACCATCACCACCACCACCCACCCCTTTCCCGGCACAGCGGTCGTGGGTGGCCCCGGCCCCATGGATTCCTGGCCTGGGTGTTTTGGGGTGGGGGCGTGGGAATGCTGAAGGTGAATCCCCGTTATTGGCACCAAAATGCCCCCCCCCACCCCAAAAGCCCCCCCAAGTGACCCGGCTTCGTGTCCCACCTGCTCCAAGCCACGCACCGTGGAGGGGACACGGGGTGCCTTTGGGGACACCGAGCCCTTGGGCTGCACGGGGGGGCCCTTAACCAGGGTGGGGGGCACCCCTTCATTGGGTGGGGGGGGCACCCTTAACCCTGGGGGCACGACCCCCACGCGGTGACCCCCCCACCCTCACCGCTCCCTCTCCCAGCCCAGGGAGACCCCCGCAGCCACCTCCGGGCGGGTGCCCCCAAAAATGGGTGCTTGCCTGCCCCCCCCCCCGGGGTGGGGGGTTTTGGGGGGATGGGGGGGGGCACCTCCCCCCCTCCCCACCCCTGTCCGTGGTGCTGAAGTCCCCGCGCCCCCCCCCGCCCCCACGAGGGGACCCCCACGCGGGCCCCCGGCCGGGGGGTGCGCAGCCCGGGACACGCGCGGGCGAGGGGAACCCCCCAAAATACCCCCCGCCCCGTGGGGTACCTGCGGTGGCCGCTGGCAGCAGGGCGAGGAGGGCGAGGAGGGCGGCGGGGCGCGGGGGGCTCCATGCCCCCGGTACCGGAGCGCACAGCTCGGCCCTGCCGCCGCCGTGCTGAGCCCAGCGGGGCGGGAGGGGGGAAGCCCCGGCCCGCCCAAAGCCCCCGCCTCCAGCCCGGCCCAGCCCCCGGGCGGAGCCCCCCACCCCCCCCCGGTTAATTTAACCCCCCCCCCCGGTTCGGGAACACGGCCCCCAAAAAGAGGGGCTGGGGGGGAGAGACGCAAAATCCCATATGAGGAGGTTTGGGGGTGCCGAAGTGCCCCCCCATGGGGAGGTTTGGGGGTGCACTGCCCCCCCCCGGGGTGGATTTGGGGGTACAAGACCCCCCCCCAGGGAGGTTTAGAGGAGTATGACCCCCACCCCACTCCCAGCCCCACAAGCAGGTTTGGGGCACACAAAACCCCAAATGGGGAGGTTTGGGGGTGCAGAAGTGCCCCCCATGAGTAGGTTTCGGGGTGCAGGACCCCCCCCCGGGGCAGATTTGGGGGTACAAGACCCCCACACACAGGTAGGTTTAGAGGCACATGTTCCCCACCCCACTCCCAGCCCCACAAGCAGGTTTGGGGGCACACAAAACCCCAAATGGGGAGGTTTGGGGGTGCACTGCCCCCTCCGGGGCAGATTTGGGGGTGCAGGACCCCCCCATGGGCATATTTGGGGGTACAAGATCCCCCCCCACAGGCAGGTTTAGAGGTGCTGAGCCCCTCATCCTACTCTGACCCCATGGGCAGGTTTAGGGGTTCAAAAAAAAAAAAAACCACAAAAGAGCAGCTTTGGGGGTGCAAGACACCCCCCCAGCCAGGTTTGGGGCTGCACCCCCCCCCGAAACAGCCAAATTTAGGGCCGCAAGACCCCAAATCACTTCCAGCCCCCCAGCGAGGACAGCAGGATCGGGAATGCGCACCCCCCAACCCCACTGCCAGCCCCACAGCGAGGTTTTGGGGTGCGCAGCCCCCCCCCTTATGGTGCTCCCAACCCCACAGCAAAGCCTGGAGGGTTAAAGGGGGGGGGGATTTGGGGGCGCCCAGCCCCACACCACAGCTGCCGCTCGCCCGTGCTGGCCCCCGGGGCCCGGCTGGCCGCAGCCACCCCATTGCCTCATCGCCTGAGTCACGGCCCCGCTGACCCCATTTTCCCATTTCCTGGCAAATATTTACCACGGTTTCTGCAGTAACAGGGCCCCCCCCGGACGCCCCCCGGCCTTTGAGCCGAGCCCCCCGACCCCATATGGCACCGCAGCCCCCTCCCCAACCCCATGGGCACCTTGTGGCAGCGCCCCTAAACCGCCCCGGGGGGGGATATGGGGTCCCCGTGGCAGCACCTCGCTATAGGGCCGCAGCGCCGCGTGCCCCCGTTTGGGGTTTTTATTTGTTTTTTTTGGGGGGGGCTATGGGCAAGGGATGGGGGCTGGAGGCTGTGGGACCCCGCTATGGGCTCGGGGAGGCTGATCCCGCCGCCACGTGACGCCGGGTCCTGATCCCATAAGAGCCTTTGGACTCGAGGCCAGCGCAGCCATGGCCGGCCCCGCGCCCCGCACCGTCCTCGTCACCGGCTGCTCCTCCGGCATCGGCCTGGCCGTGGCCGTGAGGCTGGCGCAGGACCCCCAGCGCCGCTTCCAGGGTGAGGAGGGCGACCCTCGGCCCTAGAAATCCTTTTGGGGTCGGGAGGGCGAAGGGTTTGGGGTCCCACCTTGCTGCGCTCACCCCAACGAGGGCACCCTCGGGGTTTCTTCCTCCCCGTAGCGCCCCAAAAAATTTCACGCCCCCTTTCACCCAGGTGTCCCCCATGTGCTTGGGGACGCGAGGACACGGGGACAGGGACAGGGACGGGGTCAGGGACGGCACCTGCAGCACACACCACGCTCGGGGCCGGTGTTTGCAGCACCCGAGCGGACCCACACGGGGTCCCCGCACCCTATCCTCGACCCCGTGCCCCCTTCTCGCCGCGTCCCCTCTCCCCGTGCACCCCGTGGCCGACCCTACAGCGGGGATTAGTCTCCGGGAGAAGGATTTAGAGGCTTTAGAGTGTTACCAAAGCAGCTTAGGGGAAAAAGGCCGCCCGGGTTTGGCTCTCCAACCCTCGGCCCTACAACTGCGGGGTTCCCCGCAGTCATCGCCACCATGCGGGACCTGAGCAAGAAGGGGAAGCTGGAGGAGGCGGCGGGGTCGGCGCTGGGCAAGACGCTGAGCATCCAACGCCTCGATGTCTGCAGCGACAGCTCGGTGGCCGAGTGCTTGAGCAGCATCCCCGGGGGCCGGGTGGACGTGCTGGGTGAGGACAGCGGGGTTAAGAGGGGGTGTGTATGGGGGAAATGGGGACCAGGATTGGGTTCTGAGCCCCCTCCGGGGCCGCCGCAGTGAACAACGCCGGCGTGGGGCACGTGGGCCCTGTGGAGAGCATCAGCGTGGAGGAGATGAAGCGCGTCTTCGAGACCAATTTCTTCGGGGCGGTGAGGATGATCAAGGCCGTCCTGCCCGAGATGAAGCGGCGCCGCAGCGGCCACATCGTGGTGGTCAGCAGCGTCATGGGGCTGCAGGGTGAGGCCCCGAAGAGGGGGACGATGACGACGATGGTGGTTTTGGGGGGGGCTTCGCCCACCCCAGCCCCTCTTTTCCTTCAGGGATCGTCTTCAACGACGTCTACGCCGCCTCCAAGTTCGCCGTGGAGGGGTTTTGCGAGAGCCTGGCCGTGCAGCTGCTGCAGTTCAACGTCTTGTGAGCACCAGGAGACCTCAGGGAGGGGGGAGAATAGGATCGGGGGGACCCCACAGAGCCCCCCCTGAGCTCCCCACACCCTTACAGCGTCTCCATGGTGGAGCCGGGCCCCGTCAACACCGACTTCGAGCTGAAGCTGATGGAGGAGGTGGCGCGCTCCGAATTCCCCGGCGCCGACGAGGCCACGGTGCGGTACTTCAAGGACGTCTACCTGCCGGCCTCCCACGAGATCTTCGCCACGCTGGGGCAGAGCCCGGCGGCCGTGGCCGAGGTGCGAGGAGGACGGGGTGGGAAGGGAGGGGGACAAGATTTGGGGCCATGCCTTCGAAGGGGACCCTCACCACCTCGAGGCTTAGGTGGCTTCGTCCGTCCCCAGGCTATGGTGAGCGTCATCGGGGCGCGGCGGCCGGCGTTCCGCACGCAGACCAACGGGCTCTACACGCCGCTGGTGGCCCTCAAATACGCCGACCCCTCGGGGGACCTGTCGGTGGGCACCTACTACCGCCTCCTCTTCCACTACGGGACCCTCTTCCACCTCAGCATGGCCGTGCTGCGGTGCCTCACCTGCGGCTGCTTCCGCCGCAGGATCGCCCCGCTCTGAGCGCGGCGGGGGTCTTGCCGGGGAAAAAAAAGAGGGGGGGGGGGTCTTCGGACCAACGGCGGCCCCCCCCCTTTGTTGGGATTGGGGTTGGGGAGGTGGTGGGGGCGCTGCCCTGAGCACCCCGGTTGTGGGCAGGGGGGTGAAGGGATGGGAGAGGGGTGGGGGTCCCGCTGGGGCTCGGCCCTCTGAGGTGTGGGGAGGGGGTCGGGGAGGCTCGGGGGCAGCGAGGAGGTGGGGAGGGGGCTTGGGGACCGGTGGGGAGAGGTTTTGGGGGGCCTCAAAGGGTTACGGGGCTTGGGGGGGGCGGAAACTGGAGGTATTGGGGCATTTCTGTGGGTTTTAGGGTGTTTGGGGGGCAGCTCTGAGGGGCTTTAGGTTCAGGGAACCCTAGGGCAACCCCAGGGGGGGTCTCTTTTTTGGGGGGGAGAAGCTTTGGGGGTTTTTAGGGGTGTTGGGGAGCCCTGAGGAGGCACCAGTGGGGTGGGGGGGGAGCCCTGGGGGGTCTGGGGTTGTTGGGTGTTTGGGGTAGTGCCAAAGGGGAGGCCTGAGGGAGCTTGAGGGGGGCTTGGGGGCGCTGAAGGGGCTCTGGAGGGGTTTTGGGGAGTTCTGAGGGGGTTCTCAGGAGGTTGGGGAGCTCTGGGGGGTGTCTGGGGGTGTTGGGGACCCCTGGGGGGGGCTCTGAGGATGTGAGGAAGGGGCTCTGGGGGTATTGGGGGAGTCCTGGGGGGACTTGGAGGATGTTGTGGAGTCCTGAGGGGGGCTCTGAGGATGTTGGGGAGCCCTGGGGGGGCTTTGGGGTGTTTGGAGTGGTGTCAGGGGGGGGTTCTGAGGGTACAGGGGAGCCCTGGGGGGGCTTTGGGGAGCCCTGAGGGGGGGTCTGAGGATATTGGGGAGCCCTGAGGGGGCTTCAGGTGGCTCTGAGGAGGGGGGGCTGAGGATGTTGCTGGCTCTGGGGGTATTGGGGAGCCCCCAGGGGGGCTCTGAGGACGTTGTGGAGCCCCGAGGGGTTTTGGGGACCCCCGGGGGGGCTCCATTAAAGCTGTGACTTCGCCCCCCATTGCACTGAGCTTTGTGCTGGCGGCTACACCGGGGGGGGGCTCGGGGCCGGGCCGGGGACCGGCTGAGAAACCCCCCCCCGGTACCCCCGGGCCTCGGAGGCCTCCGGGGGGGATTTTGGGGGGGGTGGGGGGGCCGCGTAACCATGGCAACAGGGGGGCGGAACGCGAGGAGCGGGCTCGGGGGCGCGTCGGACCGGGGGACCGGCCGGAAGTGACGCAACGGGGGAACGCTTCAAGGGTGGCACCGGAAGTGGCGGCGGCCGCATGGTGGCGGCGGCGGCGGAGGAGGAGGCGGCGGGGAGATGGGGAGGCCCAGCAAGGTCGGGGGGGGGGAAACGGGAACGGGATGGGGGGCACGGAACCGGGGAGGGGGTCGGGAACGGGACCGGGAGCGGGATTTGGGGGTCACGGGGCCGGGGGGAACCGGGGAAGGGGCTCGGGACACCGGGACCGGGACCGGGCCTCGGGGTGGCGCTGGGCCTGGGGGGCTGGGGGAACCGGGGGGGTCGGGGGTGGGGCTGGGGGAAGCGGGGAGGGGGCCGGGAACGGGGCTGGGGGAGCGGGGAGGGGCTGGGAGCAGGATCAGGGAAAGGACCGGGCCTCGGGGAAGCGGGGAGGGAACCGGGAGCCGGCCTCGGGGGCTGGGGAAGCGGGGAAGGGGCCTTGGGGAACGGCAAAGGGGCCGGGAGCCAGCTTCAGGGAGCGGGGAGGGGCTGGAATGGGGTGAAAGGACCCAAAATGGGCTGAAGGGGGGAAGGGAAGGGGCCAGGAGCGGGTCCTGGGGGCCGTGGGGTAAGGGAAGGGACCGGGACCAGGCTTCAGGGAACGGGGAAAGGGCCGGGGGAACGGGAAGGGGCCAGGAGCAGGGAACCGGGGCAGGAACCGGGACCAGAACTCAGGGAACAGGCCAGGAACGGGCTTCATGAAATGGGAAAGGGGCAAGGCCATGCCTTAGAGAACGGGGAACCGAGAACCAGGCACCCCCCGGGGCACAGCACCCCCAGAACCGGGGCTCCATCCTTCCCGGGGGGGGAACACAGCATGGATTGGGGGTCCCGGGGAGGGCTGCACCCCCTTTCCTGCCCCTTCCCGGTCCTGACCAGTTGCCCCCACAGACCAAGAACCAGAAGAAGGAGCGGGCGGCGGCGGTGCAGCAGGCGCAGCAGGACTTCGGCACCGTCCCCCACTCCTTCGTCTTCCACCGCGGCCGCGTGGGCAAGAACGTGCGCCAGCTCATCCTGGACGTGCGCAAGGTGATGGAGCCTTACACCGCCCGGGCCCTCAAGGTGAGCACGGGGACGGATCCTGCCCCGGTTACCGGGCTCACCGGGAACCTCCCGGGGGGAGGATTTCAAGGGTTTGCCCCTTTTTCCCTCTGCAGGTGCGGAAAAAAAACTCGATGAAAGATTTCGTGGCCGTGGCCGGGCCGCTGGGGGTGACGCATTTTTTGGTCTTCAGCAAATCCACCTCCAGCATCAACTTCGTGAGTGGCTGCGGGTCTTTTTTTGGGGTGGGAGGGGACGATTTGGGGGGGATTTCATCCCTCTGCTGGCAGCTGCAGCTGATGACAAACTCCTGCTGAGCCTTGGCGCTGATTTTGTGCAAAGTAAACGCACTGATGCGGCTGCGGAGCTCGCTCCTGGGGGGTGAGATTCGCCTCCCCCCCTGCTCATCGTTCCATTTTTCCCCGCAGAAGCTGTTTCGGCTGCCCGGGGGCCCGACGCTGACGTTCAAAGTGATGCAGGTGGGTGTCCCCGTGCGCTGATTCCACCCCTGTTGGGTCGTGGAGCAGCTCCTCACCGCCCCGTTGCCCCCGCAGTACTCGCTGATCAAGGACGTGGTCTCGTCCCTCAAACGGCACCGCATGCACGAGCAGCAGTTCACCCAGCACCCGCTGCTGGTGCTCAGCAACTTCGGCCTCCAACAGATCCACGTCAAGCTGATGGCCAGCATGTTCCAGAACATGTTTCCCTCCATCAACGTCCACAAGGTGAGGCGGGTCCGACTCCGGGATCCCCCCCGTGGGGCTCGTTTCTCCTCCTAAAACTCCTCCTCCTCTGCCCGCAGGTCAACCTCAACAACATCAAGAGGTGTTTGCTCATCAGCTACGACGCCGAGACGCAGCTCCTGGATTTCCGACACTAGTAAGCACGGTGCTGTGTGCCTGGAAATCCTTTTTTCCCCCTCTTTTCCCTCGCTGCCCGGCCCTGCTCACCTCCTCCTCCTCTTCCTCGCCCCGCAGCAGCGTGAAGGTGGTGCCCGTGGGCGTGAGCAAGGGCCTGAAGAAGCTGCTGCAGGAGAAATTCCCCAACATGAGCCGCTTGGAGGACATCAGCGAGCTGCTGGTGAAGTGCGTGCGGGGCCAGAAGGGCTCGGCGGCGCCTTCCTCCCGGCCCCAACGCTCCTCTTCCTCCCGGGCAGAGACATCAACCTGTCGGAGAGCGAGGCCGAGCAGGACGGGACCCACAACACCCTGGAGCTGCCTCAAGCCTACGCCGGCCGGGGCAACATGAAGGCTCAGCAGAGCGCCGTGCGCCTCACCGAGGTGCGTGGGGAGGACTCCGGCCTCCCGACGGCGCCGTGGAGGCCGCGATCGTCCCGGGGAGCTCGGGGCTGAGCTGATTTTCTGCTCCCGCCTCGCCTAGATCGGGCCCCGCATGACGCTGCAGCTCGTGAAGGTGGAGGAGGGCTTGGCGCAGGGCAACGTGCTCTTCCACAGCTTCAGTGAGTGGCGCCGGGCTTCTCCCTGCTGAGCCTCCGCTGTTGGGGGGTTGAGGTCGGCGCCTGGAGCTCGGTTTTGTCCCCGGCAGTTCACAAAACGGAGGAGGAGGTGCAGGAGATCCTGGCGAGGAAGGAGGCGAAGCTGAAGCTGAAGACGGAGCGGCGGCAGCAGCAGGAGGCGGCCGTGGAGCGCAAGCGGCAGCAGCGGGAGGCTCACCGGTGAGGCGGGAGGGCAGGGAAGGGAGGAGAAGAGGAGGAGGCAGCGGGATCGGAGGCTGGTTGAGCACCGACAACGCTTTGGCAGGGAGAAAAGCCTGGCGGGGATCCGGAGGAAACGGCAGCAGGACGGCGACAGCGACGCCGAGGACCCCGGGGTGCCGGAGCAGCAGGATGCGGCCGGGCAGTCGGACGAGAGCGACGCCGAATATTATCGGCAGGAGCTGGGCCAGGAGCCCGACGAAGGTGAGTCCACGAAGGGCTGAGGCTCAGCCTCTCTTTTTTTCCTCCCTGCGTGGCTGATGAAGCGAAAAACCCTGAGCTTGCCGTGATCTCGGTTGCAAGTAAACGCGCTGACACCTCCCCCCGGCGCCAACGCCGCCCGGCCAACCCCTCTGCCCCGCTAAACTTCCCCTTTTTGTGTTTTTATTTTCGGCATCCGCCCGCCCAGATCTCTTTCCCAACCGCGCCAAGAGGCCGCGAGGCCCCTCGGGCTCTGCCGTGCTGCGGAAACGCCGGCGGCGCAGCCAGCAGGAGCAGCCCGGAGCCCCAAAACCTCGCCCGGTGGCACGAAAAAAGGGCCCGGCGCGGACGGACTCCAAGCCCCAAGGAGGAGCAGGGCGAAAAACGGGACGAGGAAGCGAGCGGCCGGCCCGGGAGGGACAAAAGCACGGCCCCAAGAGGCGAGGGAAGCTGCTGGCCAGGGGAAAAATCATTTTCAGGCGGCCCGGGCACGGCAAGAAGGGGAAGCGCTGAGGCTGCAGCCGCCTGCCACGCGTGGAGACTGTGGGGGGAGAAGGAAGTGGGCACCGAGGGGGGGGGCCCTGCTCCTGCTCAATACACGCTTGGAACGAGCACGTGGTGCTGTGCTGGCTGTGGGGGGGGGAGCGAAAACGCGGGGTCAGCTTAATTTAATTAAGGTGGGGCGTGATTTAATTGGGCAGAGCTCGAGCTGCCCGCTTGTGCCAGCGGGAAGGGGACGGGGCTGTCACGGCTGCGGTTTTGTGGTGGCTCGAGAAGGGGAAGCGCCTGTCCCTGCCGCGTTTCCTGAGCCTCGGTGCCCCGGGGTGGGGTGCTGGGAGGAAGAGGAGCACGGAGGGCACCGGTGACAGCGTGAGGAAGAGCACGGCTGCCACCTCGGAGGGGACGGTGAGCACTGGGAGCGGGCGCAGAGCCACAGCGGGGTGAGTGGGACGAGTTTTGGGGCTGCGGAGGACGAAGCACAGTCCTCGGGGCGCTCAGCAGGACAGGGGGACGCACCCTAACCCCAAAAAACCCCAAAGGGGCTCGCTGATCCTCCCCAATCCACCTCCAACCACCCCACGCTGAGTCAGCGACCCTAAAACCACCCCCGGCATGGCCAACGCCACCTCGGGCAGCCCCTGCGCCAACTTCAGCCGCTCGCAGGAGGCGCTGTGGCCGGTGCTGGCGGCCCAATTCCCCCTGGCCCTGCTGGGCAACGCCTTGGCCGTGTTCCGCTTGGCCCGCGAACGCCCGTGGCCGGCGCCCGTGGTTTATTCCTTCCACCTCTCCGTCAGCGGCGCCCTCTACTCGCTCTCCCTGCCCGCCTTGGCAGCTTATTACCGGCCTCCCAAACGCTGGAGCTACGGCGCCGCGCTCTGCAAGCTCGAACGTTTCCTCTTCAACTGCAACCTCTACGGCAGCACCTTCTTCGTCGCCTGCATCAGCCTCAACCGCTACCTGGGCATCGTTTACCCGCTGCGGCTCCACGGGCGGCTGCGTTCCCGGCACGCCCAAGCGCTGAGCGCGGCCGTCTGGGTGCTGGCCGCGGGGCTCTCGGCCCCCACCTTGTTTTTTTCGGAGCTGCAGGAGGAGGAGGGGACGGTGGAGTGCTTGGGGAGCGCGGCGCGGGAGCGCCTGCCCCGTTACATCCCCTACAGCCTGCTGCTGGCGGCGCTGGGCTGCGCGCTGCCCTTCCTGCTCACCGCCTTCTGCTACGGCGCCGTGGCCCGCGTGGTTTTTCGCAACCCGCACCTCAGCCCGCTGGAAAAACGCAGGATCGGGGTGCTGGTGGGGGCCAGCGTGGCCCTTTACGCCTTCTCCTACCTGCCCTACCACGTCTTCCGCAACCTCAACCTGTGGAGGCGCCGCCTGAGGCCGGCCCTGGAGGACTGCGGCGTCTCGCGGGCCGTCCACGCCGCCGCCCAGCTCGGCAAAATCCTCGTCAACTTCAACATCTGCCTGCACCCGCTGCTCTACGCCGCGCTGGCCGACAGCGTGCGCTGCTGCCGCTGCTGCTGCTGCAAGGAGCAAGGGGAGAGCCTGGAGCTGCAGCCCCGGAGCGCGGCGGGAGCACGGAACGGGGACACGGCCCCGCCGCAGGGCGCCGCGAGGCCCCCGGGTGAACGTTTTCCACCCGGAGAGGTGGGGGAGTAAAGGTTAAATCATCAGCGTTGCGTCGTGGTGCGACTTTTGGGGCGAAATTGCTTGTTTTTTTTAGGCTAAAAAGCTTAGGAGGGTAGGAAGAGAGGACGCGGCGGCGTAGTGCTGTAGTATTTTTATTTCGAGGGGCCTGCTGCGCAGAGGGGAGGCAGCGGGGTCAGTTGGTGGAGGGTCTGCGGAGGAAAAAAAAATGATGGGGTGAGGATGGGAGCAGCCAGAGGCAAGCCCTCAGCACCCCTAGGTGCCCCCCCAGCACCCTTGGGTGCCCCCCAGCACCCTCCTGTACTCACTTGGCCCATTCCACGTTGAGGATCAGGTGGTCGTAGCCGAAACCAGACACCCCGGCGATGGCACGGGCCGCGTCCTCGCGGCGGTGGAAGCTGATGAAGGCAAAACCCTTGGGGAAAAAAAACGAGGGAGAAGGGTGAGGAGGAGGAAGAGGAGGTGTGGAGGAAGAACGGGAGGGGTGGCGCCCCCCAAAAATCCCTCCTGACCCCACCTTGGACTGCCCCGTGGCCTTGTCCTTGGCCAGGTAGATCCTGGAGATGGAGCCGAAGGGGCGGAAGAGCTCCTGCAGGTCGGTCTCACGCGTGTCCTCGGACAGGTTGGTGACGCGGATGGTGGCGTTGTCGTCGGCTGGGGGGACAGGGGAGGCTCAGGGGGGAGCAGGGGACACTCGGGGAGGGGGACAGGAGGCCGAGGAGGCCGAGCCTTACCCCTGCGGTTGGGCTGCATGGACTCCCCGCGGCGGCTGGCGCCGTCCCTCAGGCTGGGCGGCACGTACTTGCCCGTCTTGCTCTGCTGAGCCTGCACCGGCTCCGGCTCTGCGGGCAAAAAAAAACCAAAAAAACAACAGGAGGCCTGATAAAACCCCAACCGCCCCAAAATTCGGGCAGGGGAGAGCCCCAAGAGGAAGGATTCGGGGTGCCGTACCTCCAGGCAGCTTCTCCTTCTCGCCCGTGGACAGCCCCAGCTGCTCGGCCAGCTCCTTCTGCATGGGACCCAGCGTGTCCTTGTAGGGGCAGCGCGTGGTCCAGTGGTCGCCCTTGCAGATGCGGCACGAGACGATCTTCTGGCCCTTCAGCTTGTTCATCGGGTCCTCCTCCTCTTGGCAGTTGAGGTCCTGGGCGCAAGGAGAGGGCTCAGCACCTTTTGGGGCCGTTTAGGGGCTCCCCGGGGTGTCCCCCCCCCCTCGTCCCCCAGCCTCACCTCCTTGCTCGTGATGAACGTCATGAAGACGTCGTCGCTCACGGTGGTGGTGGCCACGTTCGGGCCGGGGGCGTCGAACTCCGAGTTGCCAAATTTTTTCCAGTTCTGGGGAAAAACGAGGCAGATTGGGAAGTTTTCCTCACTCACGCTCCCTTCCCAAGCTGTGCCCAACACAGACCGGGTAAAAAGCAGCAGCTCCTGGAGCGCTGCCTTCTGCTTTTCCCTTTTTCTACGGAAGAAAATCCATCCTGCTGCTACCCTCACCACAAAAAAACTCTCACCTTCCGACGTGCCACCGCCTTGGAGGCCTTCCTGGTTTCGATGCGGAAGGTGCGGATGATCTGGGGAAGGGTAAGAGAGACAATTAACGCCCCCAAAAGCAACGAGGGGGAGAGAAGCAGCAGGGAGAGGCCCCACTCACCTTCACCTTCCTCCCATCCTCCTCCTCGCGGTACTCCGTGATGGTCTTGATGTTGCCATTGATGAGCTCCTTCGGGGAGGGCAGCGGGCCTGCGGGGTGGGGAGCAGTGACTGGGCTGCCCGGGGGGGGTTTAAGGGCAGGGGAAGAGCCCCCCCTTGGGGATTTTAGGCAGCTCTTACCTCCCTTCAGCAGCTCGGCCTCAGCGCTCAGGCTCCCCCCGAGCACCCCTGTCAGGGGGATGTCCTTCAGCAGCTCGCTGGTGATGCATTTGTCTGCGGGAAGAGAAGTGGAAAATCAGCACTGCCAGGGTTTGGAGTGAACAAAGCAAAAGGGGAAAGCACCCCGCTGCTTTTGTGGGGTCTGATCGCTGGTTTTATGGGATCGTGGCAAGCAGAGCCTCTCCCAGTAGGGAGGAGAGGAACCCTACGCTCTCTTCTAGGCACAAAAAAAGCCGAAATGCTTTAAAATTGCAACAATCAGGCTTCCTCCGCCCCTAAAATGGGCGACATATGGGTGGTGAGAGGAGCGCTGCTCTCTGTCACGGGTCACACACAGCCCGCTCCCTCTCTCAGTCCAGGAAAACAAGGTTGGGAGCCCTGCGGGGGATTTGAGGGGGATTTGAGCTTTTTTTTTTGAGAAAAAAAATCCGGGGGGCGGCGGGGGGCGGGCAGGGAAGCCGCCCCCCCCCGCCCCGATCACTCACCGTCTTCTCCTCCCTCCTCTTCCACCTGGTCGGCCCAGCTGGGCTTCGAGCTAAGGACACAGCACAGCGTCAGGCGCCGGCCCCGCTCCCCCCTCCGCCATTTTGAGGCCCCCAAACCCCCCCCCGGGCTCCGTCCCCGGGCCCCGACTCCCCTCCGCTTCCCTCCAATGCCCCCCACGGGCCCCGATTCCCACCCCGGCCCCCGATTCCGCTTCCCGAGCCCCGATCCCCCCCTCCAGGCCCCCTCCCGCCGCCCCGGGCCCGGCCCCGCTCCCTCACTCGTAGTCGCCCGTCGGCATCGCCCCGCCGCCTCCCTCACGCGTCCCCACCGGAAGGGAAGCGCTTCACTTCCGGCCAGCCGGGCCTCACTTCCGGTGCCGGGAGCCGGCCGCGCGGTGCATGCCGGGAAGCGGTTGCTAAGCAACGGCCCGCGGGGGAGGGGGGGGATTGAGGCCTACTGCGCCCCCCCGAAGCCTGAGAAAGGCGTGGGGGGAGGGGGCTATAATTTATAGGAGAGATTTATTTGAAGAAATATTACAACATATAAAAACTACATAAAGTATCAATTCCCACTTGTACAAAGCGGCCGATTATTTTCAATACATTGCGGCGTAAAAACGGGAGATGGGAGGGTGGGGGGGGGGGGGGCCAGGGCAGGGCCGGGACCTGGGGGGGGTCCCGCCGGAGGTGCTGGGGGCCCCGTGGGCACCCTGCCGGGGCCGGGGGGGGCTGCACCGGGGGGGGGAACCAGGGCGGTAGTGGAGTTCGACCATCACAGACAGCGGCGGAGGGCAGAGACGTGGGCACGAGCACAGCCGCAGGGAAGGTCCCACGGACCGAGAATTTTAAAAACAAACCAAAAAAAAACAAACAAAAAAAAACAAACAAAAAAATCAAAACAAAACCAAAAAATAAAAGGGGATAAAATAAATCAGTGCATGTTTGGGAGTCCTGGTGCCGGAGGCGCGTCAGTCAGCCGGTTCCACCGTTTCCATCTTCTCCGGGGCG
This sequence comes from Aythya baeri, assembly GCA_026413565.1. Taxonomy (NCBI): domain Eukaryota; kingdom Metazoa; phylum Chordata; class Aves; order Anseriformes; family Anatidae; genus Aythya; species Aythya baeri. The sequence goes on from CM048640.1 coordinate 1,051,392, forward strand.
CTGGGCGCTGTGGGGAGAGGAGGGGGGTGATGGCGGCGGCGCTCCCCGAGCCCCCATTATTGCCCCCATTAATTCTCCACCTCCCTCATCTCCTGCTTTAATGGAGCAGAAACGCCAATCCCAATCCCCTGAGCCCCTTCTGGTGAGGTGTAGGGACCGCTGGCCCCGCACCTACCCGCGGTGTCTTCCCTCAGCTTCGCCAACACGCACGATTTGATCTCCAGCCCGATGGCTTTGGCTAGAGGAGGAGGCACTGCGTTACCGACCTGCGACAGAGGTAGGGTTACGTTGGCGCGGGCTCGGCGGCGGCGGCGGCGCCACGGGGCTGCGCGCGAGCGGCCACACTTCACCTGTCTGTGCTTGTCGAGGATGTTCCCGAAGAGCCGGTAGGTATCGGGGAAGCCCTGGGAGCGGGCGCACTCCCTCACGCTCACTACCCGGTGCTGCTCGGGGTGCAGAACCCGGCCCTGCGGCGACAAAGGAAGGAGCTGAAGAAAAGAGAGAGGGGGGGGACACCCTTTGTTTTGGGGGGGAGAGATCCGGTGGCACCCACCTGCTTGCCCATGGGTTCGGGGTTGGTGACGGTGGTGCTGAAGAAGCCATCCCACTCCAGCCGCCCGTAGAGCCCGGCCCAGTGGTTGTGCCGGTTGCCGGTGTGGGGCAGGCACCAGGGGATGAGGGTGTTGAACTGCCGGTCCGCGGGGTCGCAGGGCTTCCCTGGGGGAGACGGGGAGCAATTATCCAAACATTAAAAAAAAAAAGCAGCAAAAGCTATCAATCCGCTGCTCTCTCCCCAGACTGACCCTGTGGGGCCGCACGCGCCACCAGCCCGATTAAACTTGATCACAGCTCGCTGTGAATCACCTCTTGAGTGGCTCCCATCAGAGGCAGCTCCGTAAATGCCAGCAATAATAAAAAAGCATTTGAGGAACACGGCCACATTCGAGGAACACGGCCTCATCTGTGTCATTGGAAAGCGTGGAAATGAAATAACTTCGCCAGCCACAGCAGATGAAATTAAAGAATGAAGCTCATAGAGCAGGCTGGGAAATTCACACTCGGGAGGTTTAAAAGAGCAAATATCAGCTGAAGCAGGGCGAGTAGAAGATATTATTTTATACGTTCGAGCTGCAGAGGGAAAATTGGTTTTGCAAGTGTTTATATCAATGGTGAAGGGAGCAGTTTGTCCTGCGGGGATGAGGACACCAGGACGATGTCCGCGGGAAGGAATGGGCGTAAGGGGTGCTGGGCTGAATTACCTAACCCTAATTAGCAAGGTTAGAAGTGGATTTGACCCCGTCCCACCACACAAGGTGCAGGAAATCTCCCAGTCCACGGGCTGGGGTGCTGACGCCTACCTTCTGCGCAGGAGCAGACTCCCCGCAGCGCTCCTGAGCTGCTGCGGCCGTTCTTCTTCTCGTGGTGCGTGTACCGCAGCTTGCGCGTGGTCGTGCCGTCCGACAGCCGCACCTCGATGTTGGGCAGGTCACGCCAGTCGGAGCCGGGGGCCAGGGGGATGTGTCTCATCCGCGCCGCGACCAAGGCGCTCATGTCCTGCAAACGCCAAGCCTGCTGTCACCTCCCACCGCCCCAGCGCTCGGTGACAGGGCAAAGGGGCTCGGAGGGACGCCGGTCAGCCCAGCACCAGGTCTGCGGCCCCATTGCTATCACTGTGGGAGAGGGAGAGATCCCAGCAGCTCCACCAGCCTCGTCTTTTCCTCTCAAATTGCCCCAAGTTTTGGGATAAACACACAGGGACTGCTCGGGGATGATCTCACCACGTTTGCTCAGCACCCACAAAACATCCCTGCCCTAATCTCTGGGTCTGGCGGGTGCTAACGCAGCGTCACCCCCCCCCGCCACGTACCTTGCAGATGTGATCCCTGAGGATGGGCTGGTACTGGGAGCCCCGGATCTGCCGCTGGAACCAGGACTGGGGCTCCCCGTTGTAGGAGATCTCCAGGGCAGAGGCACCGTTCCGGATTTCGGGCAGGTCGGACATGGTGTCCCGCACCGTGATGGTGCGGAAGGGGCCGGAGTACGTCCTGGGAGCACGGGGCAAGCCGTGAGCAGCTAAACCCTACGAGCTAAACCCTCGACGAGCGACGCGGCGCTCCGAAGGCTCACCGGGTGATGTTGCTGACAAACTTCTTGTCGTCCACCACCACGCTCAGCTGGCAGGCACGGGGCGCAAACACGTGCAGGGGCTCAGGGAACATGGGCAGCTTCTCACCGGGAGCCGCAGCAAGGACGATGGCTCTCCGCCGCGTCTGGGCCACGCCGTACTGGCCAGCCTGGGAAGGAAGGGACCCTCCTGAGCAACGGGGTCTGGCAATCCCTGTCTAGTTTCCCCCCTAAAAAGCTGGGAAGCTCCCTCGAAAGCAGAGGAGTGAAGGAAACCAAAGAGCTCAAACGGCACCGCTTTGGAGGGGACGGTTCAGAGCAGAGCCAGGCTGGAGTCAAAGGGGTTTTGCTCTCGTGAACCGCCTCGGGGTGCCGTGCTCGTGCCCCGAACCCACCTGCAGGACCCCGAAGGTGCACTGGTAACCCATGCGGACAAGGCAGCGCAGGGTGAGCTTCAGCACCATGGAGCGCTTGAAGGACACGAAGTTCCTGACGTTCTCCAGCAGGAAGAACCGCGGCCGGTAGTAGTCGCAGTAGCTGCCAGGAGGGAGAGGGACCACGAACGAGGATGGAGCAGCGGTCGAGGCTCCCGGGGACGTGCCCGCACCCCGCCACCTCCTTACCTGAGGAAGGAGACCACCAGGGAGTTCTTGAACTTGGAGTAGGTGCGGGAGTTGAAGCGATTCATGCCGCTGAAGCCCTGGCACGGGGGGCCTCCGCACAGCATCTCCACGTCCCCCTTCTGCGGCAGCTTCTGCCCCAGCGAGTTGGTTTTCTCGCCGGACATGACCAGCTTCAGCAGGACGTTGCAGTCCTCCGTGAAGACGGTGGTGCCAGGGTTGTTCAGCCGGAAAGCCTGGGCGGCCGGCTCCCACATCTCGATGGCCCACAGCGTCTCCGACACGCCTGGGGAGACGAGGCAGAGAGTCCTGGGCTTGCTCGGATGAGCAGAGCGCCGCTTCGTGCTCCCCGATCCAGCTCGGGGCTCCTAAGATAAGGGCTGGAGGAAGCGAGCAGCGAGATTTCCCCCCCCTCTGCCGCTCACCTGCCTGGTGGAAGCCCTCGGAGAGCCCCCCGCAGCCAGAGAACACGTCCAAGGTCCGCAGTTTGGGCAGCTTCAGCTCAGCAGGCTCCTGCTCGCTCTGCTCGCAGGTGACGGACGACTTCCCTTTGCCTTTGCCTGCAAGCAGAGCCCCGCTCACATCAAAAGGCAAAGTCATTTCCTCCGCTCAGTGCTTACAAGGCGAATTTTTCTGCCCTCCTCCTCCGCAGCAGCAGCTAAACCATCGGCTTAAAGCACCTTTCTACCCGTAATTCTTCTGCCACTGCCAGAATACGCCCCTGCACTTGGAAGGAAAGCCTCTCCTCTTTCCCCCCGTGATCCCTTTCCACCCAACAGCCCGTGGATGCAGTCAGACAGCTTCAGGCTCAGACCAGAGCCGCAGGAGCTCGCGGAGCAGCTCCTCGCCTTGGCAGGGTTCAAAACCCTACGCTAGAGAGCGGCCAGCCCCAGCAGAGGGCTGCCAGCAAGGAAAAAAAAAAAACTTCAAGAGGGGCCAGATGCCGTTGCCGAGAGGTTTATTTCACAGAGGTGAGGTCCTTGCACAGCTGTCCCTTAAGAACAGAGCCACAGACCGCAGAGCTGCATCCTGTGAGAGCACCGGAGCGGGAGAAGAGCCCAGCAACATCTGGCTGGTGGCAAATCTTATCTCGGCTCCGCAGCACCCAATGGCAGGCGCGAACGGGTGCCCCACGCCGCCACCCACCCCCCTAGGCACTCACCTTTCCCTTTGCCTTTCCCCTTCCCTTTATTCCCGGAGCTCCGCGCGTGGTTGGGAGGATCTTCGAAGCTCTTGGTTTTTGCGTTGTAAGCCTTGGGGTGGGGGAGAGAAGGAGTTGGGGAAGCTTGAACACAACGAGCTTTCCTCGCCAAGATGCGAGGCGCGGGCTGGAAGAGCTCAGCGCGTGTTTTCAGGTCCCCTTGGGGCCGTGCCCCTCACCTCTAAGAAGTAGAAGCGGTCGAGGCCGCCCGCGGAATAGTCCTGGATGCTCTCGGTCAGGTCCTCGCCGTACACCACCGTGCAGCGGCCCTGCACAGCACGGAAATCGACGGTCGTCTCCTCGTCGCTCCAGTACAGGAGGTTGATGTCTGCGTGGTAGCTGGCTTTCATGGACTTGTGCGTGTTCTCGGGTCTGCAGAAAGAGCTCCTGCTTAGGGGAAACGCTCGGGGGCAAACCCTAACCCCGGTCCGGCCCAGGTTGTGGTGCTTCCCTGCCCGCTGCACGGCTCCATCTCCACGGAGAGAAGCGGGTTGATTTCCTCCCGCAGCACGTCTGCTAGCACGAGCTGGGCGCAGCACCAAAGGGCTGACTCGTTTTGTACCCAAAGGACCTTTTGGGGTTTGCTGGGGGGAAGGAGAGGAAGCCAGCGCCGCGCAGCGAAGCAAATTTAAAGACGGAGAGATCTGGAAGCGAGGCCTCAAACACGTGGCCTGAGCGTTAGCACGCTCCTCTCCGCTGCCAAGGCTCCTCGCACACATCTCCCCGTGGTGCACGGGGGATGACTAAGAGCCTGCAAATGTTTGGGTAAACACCCACACCCCGGGACAGCGCTGACAGCACGCCACAGCAGAGGCTCCAGCGGCCCCAAACCCCTTCAGGCAGTGCCCACGCTGCTCCCCAAGGTCCTACAGAGGTGCCCGAAGTACCAGCGGGCTCCGCAGAGACCTTGTGCCGATGCCACCGAGCTCTTCCCGGCACCCGAAACACCGGGCAGCCCCGGTGGGAACCTCCCGGCCCCGCTCACCTGTAAAACTTGAAGATGCGCAGCTTGATGTCAGCCTCGTTGGGCTTGCCGTTGCTGCGGATGTTGCAGAAGATCTCCTTGATGCGGCCCACGCGGTAAGGGTCGGGGGCATCCAGGTTGCTGCCCTTGATGTACTCCGAGTACTTGCGGTAGTGCTCCGGGTGCAGCTCCTCGTCCACCGCCTCCTTCTTGGGGCGCTTGGCCGGGCTGGCGGGTTTCATGCTGGGGAGCGGGGAGAGAAAACACGTTGGGGAGCCCCTTTCCAGCACCCCAAATAAAATAACGCAGCCCGGAGCATCCTCCTTCCACTTCCCTGCTTGCTTCCACCTCTTCTGCCCCCCTCGCTGCTGCACGGGCACCGAGCCACTCTGGAATAGGGCACGCACGAGGTGCCTGCACGCTGCAGCCCTCTTCCTAAAGGGCTTTGCTATTTCTCTTCCCCTAATTACAGGGCAGCAGGCAGGGTCTGGATCCCTCTTTCATCCACCCAAGCTCTTTCTTTTGAAGGGAAACGACCCGGCTCTCGGAGCGAAGTCGCTCCGTTGAATAACGGGAGGTGAAATCAGGGTTAAAGCTCTCGGAAATCAGGGCGCCGGGTGCTTATAGCTTGTGGGATCGACAGGACGGCATCCCTAGAAGTGCTTCCAGCCCCCTGCAAGCACCAACCTGAAGGAAAAGGCATCGGGCAGCAGGTAGACGCCGTCTCCCACCCTGTACTGCACTCCGTTCTTGGTGGCCAGGGCGTAGAACATCTTCCCATCCCCTTCCTCCAGGGGCTCGGCCACTTTGGGTATCTCCTTGTGCCTCACCTCGTCCAGACGCGTGCAGCTCATGCAGAACCTGCGGGACAGGGACAGGAGCGCGGTGACGGGGCCGCGGGGAGGCTCCGGCGGCTCTGGCGAGGAGCGGTTCCCCCGCGCCGCCCCGCTCGCGGCTCACTTGTACTTGTTGTCTTCCGTGGGCTCGGTCTTGGGCGGCGACTCGAAGCGGGCGTACTCCTGGTCGTACCACATCTGGTAGAAGTACGTCCTCCCGTCGTCCTCCACCATCTTGATCTCCATGTCCAGCCCGCCCTGCTGGGAGAGAGGTGTTGGCAGGGAGCGGCGCCGCCGCCTCTCCGCCGCCGCTGTGCGCCGCCGCGCGCCGAATCCAGCCAGAGTTCGCGGGGCTCTCCCCCACCTCCATGGACCAGTTCTCCGAGGGCGCCTTGTAGATGACGTTGACTTTGCCGTGGATGTAGGACAGCTGCATGTCCTCGCATTCGTCCACCAGGAAGAGCTCCAAGGGGTCGGAGGTGGCCCCCAGGACGGTGTCCGAGCCCGGGCAGAACCAGTGTGCGTGGAACATCTGCCCGCTGCTGTCCTCCCACATGGCCGTCACCCTGCGGGCGAGGAGCCAGGGTTATGCCCTTCCTGGGACACCAGGAAGGGGCTGCATTGCTCTGAGCCTCACCAGAGCAATTAGGAGAGCAATTAGGGCTCCCTAATTGGCAAGAACCACGAGCAGGGACCGACCTGGCGAGGTAGAGGGGCTTGGTGGGATCGTCGGGGCTGACGGAGACGCAGTCTCCCACCTCCAGGGTCTCCGAGTCGATGCACACCCTCTGGTAGTAGTCCTTCTTCCCATCGCTCTGAGGAGGCACGGGACGGTCGGGGAGAGCTTTAAATCCCCACGGGAGACACGGCCCCGCTGCGGCCCCGTGCGCCCAGCCTCACCTTGACCGGCTCGCCCACCCAGGAGATGCGGCTCTTGTTCTGCTTCTTCTTCCTGCCCTGCAGCATCTTTTTGGGCGACGGCATTTCGGGGATGTTATCGTCCACTTCTTCATCCTCGTCAGCTTCCCGGACAGCCAGGTTGGGGCACCTGGGGTCACAAAAGGACCGTGGCTGCAGCCCCGTTGTGCGGAGACCAGGACGGACCTGGCGCTTTGCAGACCCCGTCCCCTCTCTCCGGAGGGGGACAAATGCCACCAGGGTGGCTCGGTGGGGGCGCACCTCCTCTGCAAACAGGCCTGCTTGCTCCGTCCGCTGCCCCCAAACTTCACCATGTTCTGGCAAGCCTTGCATTTGCCACACTCGGGCTGCTGGCACACCTGCGGCGGGGAGAAATCAGCTTGAGCACGGGCAGGAGCAGCAGGGACCCCGCAGGCAGGAGGGGCAGGGGCTACGGGACGGCCTCAGGAATCGCTCCTCTTTGGATTTCAGGAAGAAATCCTTCACCATCAGGGTGCTGAGGCACTGGAACAGCTTTTGCCTGGAGAAGCTGCGGATGCCCCAGCGTTGGAAGCGTTCGGAATTGGGTTGGACGAGGCTTTGAGCAACCTGAGCTAGTGGAAGCCATCCCTGGCTAGAAGGGATCCTTCCAACCCAAACCCCTCCACGCTTCTCCGTCCCGAGGGACCCAGCGAACTCGTGATGTGGGAACCCCAAATGGGGCTGGGGGGGCGTTCGGGGTGGGGACGGCACCGTTTCGCCTGGCCCCACGCGCCCGTTACCTCGCAGACGCCGCAGCGCCGGCGCTTCATGGCGTTCTCCTTGTCGTCCTCCTTCTCGTCCTTCTCGATCTGCTCCGAGAAGAAGGTGTCGAAGATGAGGTACACCAGCTTGGTGGTGGTGGCCTTGGTGGGGCCCTTGTCCTTGTCTATTTTGGTGGGGTGCCGGATGGCCTGCCGCCGGACGGCTCGCCTGCGGGCAAGGTGAGAGCCGTGAGCCCAACGCCTCGGACCCCCGCCACGCGCTCAGCACCCACGGAGCAAAGGGATTCCCTCTGGGCCAGTTTTGGGAGGATTTCTGCACCCATCTCCCGCTGCTATGAAAGCACCCGGGTTAAATCCCTCAAGTTCTCCCAGCTGGGAGCAAGCACCGGGCTTCATCCCGGGAGGATCCCGTCCGCAAAGCCGGCGCGGAGCAAACTTTCGGGTTTCCACGGCCGTGCGGGGAAGGATGGGGGCTCACCTCTTCCCCAGGGTGACCCCAGCCAGCTTGATCAGGTCTCTCATGCAGGGCGTGATGAGGACGGGGGGCTCGTCGCTGTCCCCGGCTTCGTCGTAGCTTTCCACCTGCTCCACCACGAACTGAGCGTGCCGCAGGAGCGAGTCCTCTGTGAAGCGGTTGAAGTTCAGCCCCGCGGGAGGCACGGTGGTCTGCGAGGACGGGCAGGTTAGGGGTAGGGAAAAGCAAAACCCCCTCCACCGTCCCCAAATCTCCCCGCGGCCCGGCGCAATCCTGGGGGTCGCTCCGCTCACCTCGATCTTGTTGAGCAGATCCTCGTAGCTGACGTCGCGGTTGTTCTGCAGGAACTCCACCACGATCTTGCTCATGTAGATCTTCTCCTGCATCAGGGCGAAGATGGGCGCGTACTCCTCGCTGGGCTCCATCAGGATGTAGTCGGCGAAGGCTGCGGCCGAGAGCGGGAGGTAAAGAACCGGGGAACCGGGCGGTCAGGACCGAGCTAGGACTGCAGGAGATGTTTTGTTTTGTTTTTGTTTTTTTTTTTTGGGGGGGGGGAAGCCAGCCCGTCCACACGGCTACAAGGGACCTCAGCACACGTGGTAGTGGCACCCTGCCCGGGGACTTGTCTTTTATTCTTGGCGTGCTGCTACCTCAGGAGAAAGCCAAGACAACCCCAGGTTGCTTTGCCACCACAAACTCCGTTTGCTGCTGCCCAGGGGAGCTACGTCCTCCTCTGACACCACCTCTGTTTGGAACAGAACAGGTTCCTGGAAGGGTGCCGTTCCTGCTCCTTGCAGGAAACGGGAAGGGAAACGCTTTCAAACCCCAAAAACTCAGCTTCTTCCCCTAGTTAGGGCCAGGAACAAACGGAAAAGCCTCTCCGGGAGTGACCCTGATTGAAGCAAGGACTTTAAAACACCGACACAGGCGCCAAGCTCGCCGCCCTGGCTCGCCCACCTGTGGTGAAGCCGATCAGGGCTTTCTCCCCGCCGTCGAAGCCCGTGATCCACCAGGCATTTATGGGCCCCAGCTTCTTGGCTCTCACCCCTCCTGCAAGAGAGAAGCCGCAGAGATCAGCCCAAAACCCAAGGAGCTGCAGAGGGGAGAGCTGAGTCCCACGGGGGGGTCCACCGGCCCCGCAGACCCCCCGGGCTCCTCCGCACCACGCTCACCATCCAGGCAAGGGTTGTCGTCGTAAATGGGCTTCACAGCTCCGCTGAAATACAGCTCGATGTTCCTCTCGATCAGGCCGGTGTCAAAGGGGCACAGGTGACCTCGCTTGTCGTAGACGCTGGTGGGGACGGAGGCAGGTTGCGTTTCGTGTTGGTTTTGTTTTTTTTTTCCACCAGGTTTGCGAATCCGGGGGGGGTTTTCCTAGCCTGCTCCCCCCAAACCTCACCTAAAAGAGGTGACTTTGTGCTGCGGAAGGTCCTCGTAGCTTTCAAAGCCGTCTTCGTTCGCGTCGAAGAGGGACAAGCGCTCATCCGTCAGCATTTCGGGCTCCTCCAGCTGGGCGAGACACAGAGAGGAGGGCGTTGGAGGAGCGCTCCCCGCCCGGCAGCACCCCGTGCCCCAAAAAGGGCCGATTCCTTACGGCATCGTCGGGATCCCCTTGGAAGAATTTGAGGTCAGGGTCATCGAGGTACTGTCTGCAGTCGACACACTTGGGAGGGGTGGTCTGCAAGACACAGGGGGGGGGCGGCGTGAGCTCTTCTCTCCCCGCTCCTCCACCAGCCTCGGGCTCCGAGCTCCTTTCCCCGAGCGGCCCCGTGCTCTCGTTCCCAAAGCATCCAGGCTCTTTGAAAGCAGCCAAGGCAGCTCTCGCGGGCCGTGCTGCTCCCCAACTCGCTGGGGTTTTATTTTTGGGCAGCTGTGCGTGCTTGGAAAGGGCTTCCCCCTTCCCTCAGGGAACCCCAGGCACCACGTGGAAGAGCCACAGGAATAAAAAAGCCCCAAAAACGCCGGGGTGCGGGCTGGGAAAGCGACTTACTTTAGCAGGTGTTGTAGTTTTAACCTGAGTAATTTCATCTTTTATCTCAGACCTGGGAGTGAGAAAACACAAAGAGGGGGGGGGGGATGAAGGCACAGAGCAGAGAAACGTCCCCACAGGCCCCTAAAGGTGGCGCGAGCGTGGTGCAGGCTGGATCCCCTGCTTCCCCCCGAAATCCCCTGCTTCCTCCCCAAAACCCCCTGCTTCCCCCTGCTCCTCCCCGTGCCGATGGGGCTGAACGGCCCCGACCCTGCAGCCCCAAGGGGGCCGGAACCGACGCTGCGGGGTCCCCAGGGTCCGCTCAGAAAACGCTCGAACGGCAGGCTCTGCTCCTCACCCTTCTTTGGTTTCGATTTTAATCCTCTTCTCGTCTTGTTCCTTGAGGGAGAAACGAAGGGGTGTACGAGGATGAGGACAGAGCGCCCGGCGGCCTCGGGAACAACGCGGACGCACGAGCAACCCCGGCCACGAGCTCACCCCCCGCCGGCACCGCCACGCACCTTCTCCTCCAGCTCCTCCTCATCCTCCTTCTCCGCGCTCACCTCCTGCTTCACCTCCCCGTTCACCTCCTCCGATTTCCGTTTGTTGGACCTGGTGGTTTCAAACGCCGGGGGGTCAGCCCCCGGGGGTTCCACGCCGGGCGTAACGAGCGCTTCGGGGGACGCCGAGGGGCTCCGGCTCCTCGCGGGAAGCCGGCGGGTTTGGGGAGCGAGGGAGGAGGGTGAAGGCTCCCCGGGGACCCCCTGAAGGAGCCAGGGGTCCCACCCCGCGTACTGACCCTTTGGAAAACATGCTCAGGATGCTCGGCTGCCGGCCGGAGCTGCGGGTGACCCGGGAGCTGGCAGGAGACCCTGTTGGGACGACAGCCAGGGTCGGCAGCGTTAGCGGCGTGGGACGCACTGCCCTGCACCTTCCCCAGCCCCCAGGCAGCCAACAGCCCCCTCCCTGCCCCCCCCCAGCCCCCAGCAAGGCAAAGAGACCCCAAAACCCCATCCGGAGGGGCTCTGTTATCCACCCCACGGGGAACCACCGCGCTCCCGCTCCGTGTTGAATGGCGGCGGGCGATTCCCTGCTGCTTTTTACGCGGCTGCGAGAGCGGAGCCGTTACTTTTGCTCTCCCCGTTGGATCTGCTCCTCCTGGCCTTGCGGGCCCGCGGCACGGGGGTTGAGGAAGAGGAAGAGGCGGCCGCTTCCTCCATCTCCATCGCACTGTCCTCTTCCCCGTCGGGCCCTGCCCGCTCCGAGTCCTCGTCGCTGCCGTAGGCGCCGTTCTTGGAGCACCCGTTGGACGCCCGCAGCAGCGGCGCCGCGTCCCCATTCTCCGCCGAGAGCTCTTGGTGGAGCAGGGCTTTCACCTTGGCCAGGTACCTCTCCTGCAGGGAAGGGGGAAGAGGATCAGCGTGGGTTTGAACGGGGCAGGAGCAAAATGCAGCTGAGCTCTCCCCCCCTGCCCAAGGAAACCGGGCACCGGGTCTCACCTCCGACAGCTCCTCGCAGCGCAGTTTGGCTTCGAGCTCGCTCAGCTGGTCCTGCACATCCGCCTGCAAGAAGCCCTGGATGAGGCTGAGCTTCTCCTGCACGCTCTCCTGCGGGGACGGAGGGGACAGCGTGGGCCGGGGGCGGACGCGGCTTCCTCCCCGCGGGGGCTCGGCTCCGAACCCGGGCGCCGCTCACCCAGCTGCCGGGGGACCTCCTGACATGACATGATGGCGAGCTCCGTGACAACGGGGACGCGGGGACATACGGACCGCAGCGGGACCGCGACCTCACCGCAGGGCACGTGTCCGGGGAAAAAGCTGGGCCAGCAAGGGGAGACGGGCTCTCACTTGGCCTGCCCGCCCTGCCCGTCCCCATCCCGCCCTGCCCGGGGTGAGCCCCGAACCGGAGCCTCGCGAGCGCTCCCTTCCCGTGCCACGCCGATGAATCACCGCGCGCCAAAGAGGCACCGAGAGCCCGACCGCGAGCTGAGCCGAGGGCGCGCGCTTTTTTTTTTTTTTTTTTGGGGGGAGTGTGTGTGGGGGGGGAGCCCCGGAAAGGCGTTTCCCGCCGGCGGCGGCAGCACCCGGCACCCACCTTCTCGCTCAGGCTCTCTTCATCCCGCTCCAAAGCTTGCAGCCTGCCAGAGGAGAGGGGCAGGGGGTCAAGGGGAATCCGCGGCGGGGAGGAACGCCGGGCGGCTGCGCCCCGAAATCACTCGCGTGTGTCCGTGAGCCTGGGTGTCCCCCCCCCCCCCCCAAAACGCACGCACCCCAGGGAAGGTCGCCGCTGCGTGCACGAGCAGGAAACGGCGCCGTACCCCAAAATCTACACCCCGAAACGGCGCCGGGGATGGGGAATAAAGCGCAAGGATGGGCACGGGGCACGGCCGAAACGCCGGGGGAGCAGCCACGTGTCGCCGTCCCGCGGGCGCACAAAGCGGCGCCGGGACGCCCCCCGACCCCTTCTTTTGGGGATCCCCAAAAGCGTTCCCAGCCCCCCCAAGACCCTCTAACCCCGGGCAGGACGTGTCCCTCACCGGCAGCCGGGGCCGGCCATGCAGCCGGGACGCGGGGAGCCGGATGCGGCGTGCCCGGAAGAGCGGCGGCCGAACCGGAGAGCGAAGCGGCACTCGCGGGGCGGTTTGGGGTGGTGGTGGGGAAAAGGGGTGGGTTTTGGGGTAAGGGCGGGGGGGACACGGGACACGGGGAGGGGCACGCACACACACACACACACGGGGTGAACGCTGGGGGCCCCCCCCTCGCCGCCGGCCGGGGGGATGCCGGGAGGAGAGCGGAAGGGACAATAGCGGCCGGGGAGCGCGGCACAGGAAGCGCCAGCCCCTCCGGGCGCCCTCCCCGTGGACGGGGCGAGACGGTTGGCGGGGATTTTTTGGGGGTGTGGGGGGGGGCACACGCATTACGAAGCCCCCCTGAGTCCCTCCCCAATACCCATGCACACCCCGCAAGAGAGCGGGAGCGGGCGCCAAAGCCGTGGCACCCGGAGGAAGGCGGGCGTCCCGCTTCCGCAAGCACCCCCTCCGGGGGAAATCGAGGCAGGAATTTCGGTGCCCCCCCATCCCCGCCATGCTGCCACCCCACGAGGGGATGGGGTTGAGCGTGGTGTGCGTGTTGTCCCCCCCCCAAAAAATAAAAAACAACAAAACTAACCCCAACAAACCTTTCTTCCTGCCCCGGGTGGCAGCGCGGGGACCAAGCCACGTGGGGGCACGGGCGGGCGCCCCCATCGCCACGTGGGGCCCGGCTGCGGGGCAGGCGTTGGGCCCCCCCAGTCCTCAGTGACCCCCCCAGATTCTGGGGGTCGGGGCTGCCCCATGCAGAGGAAGAGGGGGCGACGGGGGGAGTGGGCACAGCGTGGGGAACCGTGCCCCGTGGCGGTGCTTGGGGCTGGGGGTGCGGAGCGGTGCTGGGGGGGTCAGGGCAAGAATTGGAGGGGTCAGAACAAGAATTGGGGGGGTTTACGGCAGTCCTGGGGGGGTTAGGGCGAGAATTGGGAGGGTTATTGCAGTGCTGGGGGGTATTATTACAGCACCAGGGGGCATTGCACTGCACGGGGGACTTCAGGGCAGTGCATGGGGGAAATGCAGTGCGGGGGGGGGCAAAGAGGGGGGCTGTGCAGTGCATCGGGATCCTTGCACTGCCTGGGGGTGATGCTCTGCATGGGGGGGGGGGAGCACAGTGCTGTGGGTCAGTGCCTGGCCTAGAGCTGTCGGAGGCATGCAGCGAGATGCAGTGCAATGAGGGGGGTGGCAGTGCAGTGCAGTGCAACACAGAGGTGTCTTTGCAGTGCAATGCGACTCAAAGCAGAGCTGTCAGTGCAGTGCAAGGCAATGCAAAGCATGGGGGCTGTCAGCACGGTGCAACGAGGGGGCTGTCAGTGCAGTGCGATGCAACACAGGGTGGCTGTCAGTGCAGGGCAAGGCAGGGTGTTGTCACCACACCACACCACGCTGCTGGGCGCTATCAGTACCACACAGCAAGGTGCAGGGCGCTGCCAGGCATCAAGGCTGTGCCCAGCGCGGCCTGCAAAGCACAGAGCAGTGAAGGGGGTCACTGTGTTGCATTGTATTGCATTGCATTGCATTGCATTGCATTGCATTGCAGCATGTTGCATTGCATTGCAGTACATTGCCTTGTGGTGTGTTGCATTGTGTTGCGTTACGTTGCACGCAGCGCATACATGCTATTGCATCACATTGCATTATATCATATTGCATAGCAATAGGTTGCATTGCATTATGTTGCATTACATTGCATGGCCTTGCACTGCGTTGCATTGCATTCTGTTATGTCGTACCACATTGCATTAGGTTGCATTGCATGGTATGGCACTGCACTGAGTTGCATTGCATTGCATTGCATCAGATTACATTGCAAGGCATTGCATTATGTTGCATTACATCACACTACGATGCATCGCATCACACTGTAGACTGTTGCATTGCATTGCACTGCACAGCATTGCGTTACATTGCATGACATTGCATTGCATGACATCACAGTGCAGCGTGCTGCAGCACATTGCATTACATTCAATTGCATCGCACTGTGCCATATTGCATTGCATTACGTTGCAGCCTGCTGAATTGCATTACGTTACACCACGTTGCATTGCAACACAGCCTGTTACACTGCACTGCATTACGTAGCGCCATGTTGCATTGTGTTCCATTGCATCTACTTCCATTGAATTGCATCCCATTCTGTTGCAGTGTTGCATCGTGTTGCGCTGTGCTGCATTGCATTGCATCCCATTGCATTACATCGCGTCGTGTTGCATTACACTGCAGCCCAGTGCATTGCACACTGCACTGCGCTGCGCTGCATTACAGCCTGTTGCAGTGCATTACGTTGCACCACGTTGCATTGCATTGCACCGCAGCCCATCACATCCCACCACACACTGCATTTCATTGCACCGTGTTGCATTGCAACCCGTTTCATTGCATTGCAACCCGTCGTGTTGCATTGCAACCCGTCGTGTTGCATTGCAACCCGTCGTGTTGCACTGCACACTGCATTACACTGCATTGCATTACAGCCTGTCGTGTTACATTGCATTGCATTACGCTGCACCGCGTTGCATTGCACTGCACCGCAACCCGCCGCGTTGCATTGCACGCTGCATCACGCTGCATTGCATTACAGCCTGTCGCGCTACGTTGCATTGCATTACGCCGCACCGCGTTGCATTGCACTGCATTACGCTGCGCCCTGTTGCATTGCATTGCACCGCAACCCACCGCGTTGCATTGCACACTGCATTACGCTGCACCCTGTTGCATTGCATTACGTTGCATCGCATCACGTTGCATCGCAATACGTTGCACTGCACCGCGTTGCATTGCATCGCACCGCGTTGCATTGCATTGCACCGTGTTGCATTGCATCGCGCCGCCCCGCCGCAACCAGCCCTGCGCAGCGCCCCCGGGCCGTGCCCCGGCGGTGCCCCGGTGCTGCTCCCGGTGCTCCCGGTGCCGGTTCCCCCCCGGTGCCCCGGGGACTCACCGTCGGCGCAGCTCGGCGGGCAGCGGGGCCGGGGGCAGCGGCGCGGCCCGGGCCGGCATCGGGAGGGCGGCGGCGGGAGCGGGGCCGGGACGGGAGCGCGCGGAAAGCGGCGGGGGCGGGGCCGGGCGGGACCATTCCGGGGAGGGCGGGGGGAGGATTGGGGATGGGAGGGTCCATTCCCGTGGGGGGGGGGGACGGGACTGAGTGGGGGTGGGAGGTACCATTGGAGGGATTGGGGGGTATTTGGGGGGAATGGACCATTGGGGAGATTTGGGGGGGAAATTTAGGGGGAATGTACCATTGGGGGTATTTGGGGGGAATGTACCATTGTAGGGATTGGGGGGAAATTGGGGGGAATGTACCATTGGGGGATTTGGGGGGTATTTTGGGGGGAATGTACCATTGTAGGGGTTGGGGGGATATTTTTGGGGAATGTACCATTGGGGGATTGGGGGGATATTTTGGGGGGAATGTACCATTGGGGGATTTGGGGGGGGGAAATTTGGGGGGAATGTACCATTGGGGGATTTGGGGGGATATTTTGGGGGAATGTACCATTGGGGGATTTGGGGGGGTATTTGGGAGGGAATGTACCATTGTAGGGATTGGGGGGATATTTGGGGGGAATGTACCATTGGGGGATTTGGGGGGATATTTGGGGGGAATGTACCATCGGAGGGATTGGGGGGAATTTTGGGGGAATGTACCATTGTAGGGATTGGGGGGGATATTTTTGGGGGAATGTACCATTGGGGGGATTGGGGGTATTTGGGGGGAATGTACCATCGGGAGGTATTTGGGGGGGAATGTACCATTGTAAGGATTGGGGGGATAATTTTGGGGGAATGTACCACTGTAGGGATTGGGGGGATATTTGGGGGAATGTACCATTGGGGGATTTGGATATGGGGGGGATATTTAGGGGGAATGTACCATTGTAGGGATTGAGGGGGCATTTTGGGGGAATGTACCATTGGGGGATTTGGGGGGACACGAGGGGGCTGTACTATGGCGGGGGGATGGGTGGGGGGAGTGGGGTGTACCACTGTGGGATTTGGGGGGGGATATTTGGGGTGGGACATACCATTGTGGGGATTTAGGGGTGATCCAGGGATGGGATGTACCATTGTGGGAGTTGGGGGGATATTTCAGGAGGAATGTACCAATGGGGAGACTGGGGGGGGGGCACAGATGAGGCTGAACCACTGGAGGGGGATTGGGGTTGGGGTGGACCATTGGGGGGGGTATTGGGGGGGTGGAATGTACCAATGGGGGGATTTGGGAGGGGATTGTGGGGGTGGGAGTCGTACCATTGTGGGTATGGGGGGGTTGGGCCGTACCACTGTAGGGATGGGGGGGATATGGGCTGAAACCCTGTGGGGTTGGGGGGCTCTGGGTCGTACCATTGCTGGGACCGGGGGGGGATCGAGGTCCTACCATTGTGAGGTTGGGGGGGGTGAGGCCCAACCCCAGGACCCCCCCCTGAAGGGCCAGAGGCGGCTGTGGGGCAGCAGCGGCCTACGGGGCCTCGTCCGCCCTCGCACACGCATGTGGACGGACGTAGATGTGAACACACACGCGTACACACGTGTGCACACTCACAGAGACCCGGACACGCTCGTGGACACGTGTGCACACGTAAACACACACGTGCACGCTCACAGACACGCGTAGACACGTGGACACACACAGACACGCGTGCGCACACGCAGAGACACGTGTGTGCACACTCAGAGGCACACGTGTGCACGCTCATAGACACTCGTACACACTCGTACACCCACATACACACCCAAAAACACCCCTACACACCCGTCCACACCCGTACACACGTGTGCACACTCACAGACAAGCACACACACGCACACAGCCCCGTCCACACCCCTACGCCCGCGCACGCACGTGCGCACAGGCCCGGCCGCCACCGGCCGCCTCCTTCCCCCCGGGGCCGTTCCCGTCTGGCCCCCGGGTCCCAGAGGAACAGAAAGCAGAAGGCGGCCGCCCCCGGCCCCCCCCCTCGGCACAGGAAAACCCCGGCTTCCCGTTCCCGCCACCGCACCGAGCCCCGGGGCTGCTTTCGGCACCGGTGACGGCACGACGCGGCCGGGGGGCACCGGGGACGTGTCCCCAGTGCGACCCCACACCCCCCACACCTCAAAGTCCCCATCCAAGCTCTGAGTGTCGCCCCCCTCTCTCCCCCCCCAAAAAAAAAAAAACACCCATCCCCACCCACAAAGGAGACGGAGGCGGGTGGAAAAGCCACGTTTTAATACAAACATCGCCCGTGGGCGGGTGCCGGGGTCGGGGGTCCGCGGCGGGGCCCCATCCGCGCGCCAGCACGCGGTGGGAGGACGCTGGTGTCCCCCTCCCTCACCCTCCCCCCCCCAAAAAAAAAATAATAAAAAAAAAAAAATACCCCCCCTCCCTCACCTCCACCCCACGGCGTTTCCCACGGGGCTGGGTTTTTCCCGAGCTTGGGGAGCCCCACGGGGAAGGGAATTCGCCACCGGCGCCGGCGGTGCCGCGCCGACCCGTCCAACGGGTCCCGGCGGCGGCCCCGGGGCTCGGGCAGGGCGTGGGAAGGAGCACGCGTGGCCGTGCCCGCGCACACGCACGCGGCGCACGGGAGAGTGGGGAGACTGGGAGGGGGGTTGGGAGGGTGTTTAGGGGATCTGTCCGTCCGTCCGTACCTGGAAAGGGAAGCCCGGCCCCCGAAACGGCGCCCTTCGTACCGCTGTGCCCGCTGTGGGGTGTCTGTGGGGCCGTGGGGGGCCAGGGGTGGCCATGGGGTGGCCATGGGGTTTCCATGGGGGATCCTTGGGGTGGCCATGGGGTTTCCATGGGGTATCCATGGGGTTTCCATGGGTATCCATGGGGTTTCCATGGTGTTTCCACGGGGTATCCATTGCATTTCCATGGGGTATCCATGGGACATCCACAGGACACCCATGGGGTATCCATGAGGTTTCCATGGGGTATCCACGGGGTATCCATAGGGTGTCCATGGGGGTACCCATGGGACATCCACAGGACCCCCATGGAGTATCCATGAGGTTTCCATGGGGTATCCATGAGGTTTCCATGGGGTGTCCTTGGGGCAACCCTGGGATATCCATGGAGCATCTCTGGGATATCCATGGGATATCCATGGGGCGTTCACGGGGCACCCACGGGGTGTCCCTGGGTGCCCACGGAGCATCCATGGGGTGTCCACGGGGGGGTCCACGGAGCATCTACGGGGTGTCCGTGGAGTATCCATGGGATGTCCATGGAGTATCCATGGGATGTCCATGGGATTTCCACGGAATATCCATGGAACATCTGTGACGTGTCCATGGGATGCCCAGGGGGTGTCCGTGGGGCGTCCGTGGGACCCCTCAGACGGAGGTGGTGCACTCGCGGGTGATGGGCGAGGTGGGCAGCTCGTGCTTCTGGGTGCAGCGCTCCAGCGAGCTGGAGCTGCGCAGCGGCAGCATGCAGCGCCCCGGGGGCTCGCTCCCCCGGCCGGCCCCGCAGCAGCACAGCACCCGCAGGAACTCCCGGCGCATGTCCTTGCTGCGCAGCGTGTAGATGATGGGGTTGGCGGCCGAGTTGAGGGTGGCGAAGGCGAAGAAATAGTTCGCCTTGTAGAGGATCCGGCACGCCCGGACGGGGCAGGAGGCGTCCATGAGGAGGATGATGAAGGCCGGCAGCCAGCAGACGATGAAGGCCCCCAGGACGATGGTGACCGTCTTGAGCAGGGCCAGGGTCTGGGCGCTGGCGATCTCGGCGTGGCTGGAGCGCACGATGCAGTAGATGCGGCTGTAGAGCCCCACGATGGTGAGGAGGATGAGGGTGAAGATGGTGATGACGAAGAGGATGTAGCGCTTGGAGTAGAGGGGCAGGACGGTGGAGCAGTCGTGCAGGTCGCTCATGCAGTTCCAGCCCATGATGGGCAAGCTGCCGATGGCGGCGGCGATCACCCAGCAGGCGCCGATGAGCAGCACCATGCGGCAGTTCTTGTCGCTGCTGTAGACCTTCACCTTGGTGATGGCCACGTGGCGCTCGATGGCGATGGCCAACAGGCTGAAGACGGAGGCGGCCAGCGTGGCGAAGGCCGTGCCCTCCCGCACGAACCACTGCACCGGCGTCAGGCGGAAAGTGGTGGCCCCGGAGAGCAGGATGTTGGCCATGAAGGCCAAGCCGGCCAGCAGGTCGGAGAAGGCCAGGTTGCCGATGAAGATGTACATGGCCGAGTGGAACTTCTTGTTGCGGCAGACGGAGATGAGCACCAGCAGGTTCTCCAGCACGATGAAGCAGCACAGCACGACGATGAGGATGGAGACCGCCCAGCGCGAGGCGCTGGGCGAGCCCTCCGAGTCCTCCTTGGTGAAGTTGTAGTGCTCCCGGATCTTCTCCGTGTTGAAGTACTCCTTGTAGATGCTCCCCATGGCTGCCCGCCCGGCCGCCGAGCCGGGACGCGGCGCCCGGCGGAGGAAGACCTGCGGGGAGGAAGGCACCGGGGGGGTTGGTGGCACCGGGGACGACGCGGCTGTGCGCACCGAGCGTCACGGCGCGGGCACGCACACGGCGTCTCGCGCTCGGCGCCGGGTGGCCGCAACGGAGCAGAAATGACTCAGAGAGGAAATCCGGATGGCAGCGATAAGAGATGAGCCTCCGAGCTGCCCGGGGTGCAGAGCGGGGCCACCGGATCCGTCCCCAACGCTGGGGACACGGTGGGTGGCCCCGTTGATGGAGGAGGTGACATTTTAGGGCCGGCACCAGGCACCGGCGCAGAGTGCCCAGAGGAACCAGAGCCCATGGGAGGGATGGGGACACCACTGGGGACACTGGTGGGGACTGGGACACATGGGGATGGGGACAGGGGGCACCAATATTGGCCCCGAACCCCCCCACGCAGCACCCATCCCACAACAGGGACCCCGCGCTGGTCCCAGTTAGGGCAGGGGGACCCAGCACCACCCCCCAGTTCCCACCAGTTTGGGACGGGGCGACCAGCACTGCGCCCCCCCAGTTAGGATGGGGACCGCCACCTCCCCGTGGGGACAGGGGGCACGGCGCTGCCCCCCCATCAGGATAAGGCCCACGCAGCCCCAAATGGCGACACCACACCCCCTTTTTTTCCCCTTTTTCTTTTTTTGGGGTGGGGCGGGGCTTTCTCAGCAACGTGGGGGGCTCCGGGGGCTGTGTCCCCGACCCCCCCCCCAAGGCTGGAACAACGCTGGGACCCCCAGACACGTTGCAAGACCCCCCACCCACCTCATGCAATCACTCCCGGGACCCCCCCAGCCGTTCCCGGGACCTCCCAACCTCTCCCGGGTCCCCCCCTCGCAACCGCTCCCGGGACCCCCACGCCCCACATCGAAACCGATTCCGGGCCCCCCCTCGCAACCACCCCCGGGACCCCCTCCCCATGCAACCGATGCCGGGATCCCCCCCCCCCGGGACCCATCCCCGGGCCCCCACCCCGTATCCAATCCCGGGACCCCCACCCCGTAACCGGACCCGGGACCCCAAAACCTCCGGTCCTGGGACCCCCCCCAAGGGGAAAAGGGTGAAGGGGAGGGGGTCTGGGGGGGGGAAAAAAGGGACGGGTGCCCCCCACCTCCGGTCCCGGTGCCGGTGCCGGCCCCGCCGAGCGCTGCCTCCCGCCGCCGCCCGGGCTCTGCGCAGCCGCGCCCGGTGCCCGGGCACCGCCCCTCGGTCGTCGGGACCCCCGGGGACCCCCCCCCCGGTGGTTGGGGTCGGTGAAACGGAGCCGTGCGGCCACCGCTTCCCCTTCCCCTTCCCCTCGTCCCCGTTCCCCGGTGGCTCCCCGGCCCCGTTACCGGCGGCTGCGAACGCGGCGCCGGGCGGAGCGAGGGGAACGGGCGGCCCCGGAGAGCGCAGCGGGACCCCAAAACGGGACCCCAAAACGGGACCCCAAAAAGGGACCCCAAAGGGGGATGGATTTTCGACCGGGATCCCAAAGAGGGGTCCTCACGCCGGGATTCGCTCCCGGAATCCCAAAGCGTGACCCCAAAGCGGGATCCCCACCGGGATTCTCCCCACGGGATCTGGCACCGGGACCCAAATCCAGGACCCCCAGCAGGATCCCAAACTGGGATCCCCACCGGGATCCTCCCCCGGGATCCCAAAGTGCGATCCCAAAGCGAGATCCCCACCAGGATTCTCCCCCGGGACCAAATTCCGTGTCCCAGTACTGGGATCCGGCACCGGGACCCAAATCCAGGACCCCCAGCAGGATCCCAAACTGGGATCCCCACTGGGATCCTTCCCCCGGGACCCAAAATCCCAGGAGGACCGGGATGCTGCACCGGGATCCTGCACCAGCACCCCAAACTGGGAGCCCCACTGGGATCTGCTCCTGGGACCAACACCAGGACCCCACAACGGGATCCTGCACCAGCGCCCCAAACCAGGACCCCAAACTGGGACTCCCTCCTGGGACCCCAGACTGGGATTCTCTCCCAGAACCCCAAACTGGGACCCCAAAACAGAATCCCCAAACTGGGATTCTCTCCTGAAACCCCAAACCAGGATCCCAAACCGGGATCCCAAACTGGGATCCCAAACTGGGATTCTCTCCTGAAACTCCAAACTGGGATCCCAAACCGGGACCCCAAACCGGGACCCCAAACTGGGCTCTGAGGGGGGGCCTGGGAGCAAGGGGGGGGCAGAGCAGGATGGGGCTGGGAGGGGCCTGGGACATTTTGGGGGATCCTGGGATGCTTTGGGGTGTCCTCAGACATCTTGGGGGGGTCCTGGGACATTTTGAGGGATCTAGGGACATTTTGGGGGGTCCTGGGAGACTTTGGAGGATCTTGAGACATTTTGAGGGATCCTGGGGCATTTTGGGGGGTCCTGGGACATTTTGGGGGTCCTGGGACATTTTTGGGAGTCCTGGGAGATTTTGGGGTATCCTGGGGCATTTTGGGGTATCCTGGGACATTTTGGGGTATCCTGGGACGTTTTGGGGGGATCCCGGGCAGGATTTGGGGCACCTTATACACAGAAGGCCCAGACAAAAAGGATCGGAGGTGGCCCAGACAAGGCCTCAACCCCCGAGGCACCTCATGGGGGGGGGCGGGGGGGGGGCACAGGGGTCAGGGCCCCCCCCTAGGTTACGAGGGCACGGAGCGGGGTCAGCGGGGCCGGGCAACACAGGGGCCGCTTGTTCCCAAAATACCCGCCCGGCAAATGGGATCAGCCCCCGGGCGGCCTGGGTTTAAGCGGCCGGCGGAGGCGGGGGCCAGATGGCAGGATCCGGCCCCGGGGGGGGGACACCGGATGGCCACCGAATCCCCCCCCCTCACCACGTGTCCCCAAAATGTCCCCAAAACGTCCCCAAAACCCCCTTGGGGCCGTGGAGTGTTTGCGGAGTGGGGCTGCGGGGCGGGCACGCGGGTGTGCAAGGGGGTGGGGGGTGTCGGCACCCATGGGGGCACGCGAGGGTGTGGGAGGGTGATGGGATGCGGGTGCCAGCACCCTGTGCACACCCATATAGTGGTGGCCCATGGGTGCTGGCACCCTGTGCACACTTGTGTTGGTGCAAGCGATGGCACCCGGGTGCTGGTACCATGGTGCACACCCATATAGCGGTGGCCCATGGGTGCTGGCACCCTGTGCACACCCGTGTTGGTGTAACTGATGGGACGTGGGTGCTGGCACCCTGTGCACACCCATATAGTGGTGCCATGTGGGTGCTGGCACCCTGTGCACAACCGTGTGTTGGTGTCCCATGGGTGCTGGCACCCTGTGCACACTCATGTTGGTGTAAGCGATGGCACGTGGGTGCTGGCACCCTGTGCACACCCATATAGCGGTGCCCCATGGGTGCTGGCACCCTGTGCACACTTGTGTTGGTGTAAGTAATGGCACACGGGTGACAGCACCCTGTGCACACCCGTGTGTTGGTGTCCCATGGGTGCTGGCACCCTGTGCACACTCGTGTTGGTGTAAACGATGGCACCCGGGTGCTGGTACCACGGTGCACACCCATATAGTGGTGCCCCATGGGTGCCGGCACCCTGTGCACACTCATGATGGTGTAAGCGATGGCACGTGGGTGCTGGCACCCTGTGCACACCCATATATTGGTGCCATGTGGGTGCTGGCACCCTGTGCACACCCGTGTTGGTGTATGCGATGGCACCCGGGTGCTGGCACCACGGTGCACACCCGTGTGTTGGTGCCCCATGGGTGCTGGCACCCTGTGCACACCCATATAGCGGTGGCCCATGGGTGCCAGCACCCTGTGCACACTCGTGTTGGTGTAAGTGATGGCACGTGGGTGCTGGCACCCTGTGCACACCCATATAATGGTGTCCTGTGGGTGCTGGCACCCTGTGCACACCCATATAATGGTGTCCTGTGGGTGCTGGCACCCTGTGCACACCCATATAATGGTGTCCTGTGGGTGCTGGAACCCTGTGCACACCCATATAGTGGTGCCCCGTGGGTGCCGGCACCCTGTGCACACTCATGATGGTGTAAGCGGTGGCCCATGGGTGCCAGCACCCTGACACACACCCATGTTGGTGTAAGAGATGGCACACGGGTGCCAGCGCCCTGTGCACACCCATATAGTGGTGTCATGTGGGTGCCAGTGCCCTGTGCACACTCATATAGCGGTGCCCCATGGGTGCTGGCACCCTGTGCACACTTGTGTTGGTGCAAGCGATGGCACCCGGGTGGCAGCACCCTGTGCACACCCATATATTGGTGCCCTGTGGGTGCCAGCACCCTGTGCACACACACACGAGGCCACGCACGTGCCAGGACCCCAAAGTGCACGAGGTTACACCCATGTCGGTGCCAGGGATGCCACACGGGTGCCCCCACCCCTTGCACACCCACACCCATGGGTGCCCCCACCCCTTGCACACTCGTACCAGTGCCAGGGATGCCACAAGGGTGCCAGCACCCCTTGCACACCCATATCGGTGCCCCCACCCCGTGCACACCCATACTGGTGCCCCCCCCCTTGCACACCCATACTGGTGCCCCCCCCCCTTGCACACCCATACTGGTGCCCCCCCCTTGCACACCCATACCAGTGCCCCCCCCCTTGCACACCCATACCAGTGCCCCCCCCCTTGCACACCCATAGACACGGGTGCCCCCACCCTGTGCACACCCATACCAGTGCCCCCCCCTTGCACACCCATACTGGTGCCCCCACCCCTTGCACGCCCGTACCAGTGCCAGGGATGCCACATGGGTGCCCCCACCCCTTGCACACCCATATCGGTGCCCCCACCCTTTGCACACCCATAGTGGTGCCCCCCCCTTGCACACCCATACTGGTGCCCCCCATTGCACACCCATACCCATGCCCCCTTGCACACCCATACTGGTGCCCCCCTTGCACACCCATACCAGTGCCCCCCTTGCACACCCATACCAGTGCCCCCCCAGCTCCTTGCACCACCACCCAGCACCGCAGCCGTTACCCCTTGCACAACCAGCCAACGGCCCCCCCGGGGACACCGAGCTGGGAGGGGGGGGGCACACACACACACAAACACACACACACATGGAGGGGGGGGGGGGGCGTGCAAGGGTCCCGCTCCCATGGCCGAGGCTCCGGGGGGGGCCACGCAGCTGCGGGGCAGATGTCGGCGGGGGCCGCGGCAGCTGGTCCGGATTAGGGCCCCCCCCCCCTCCCCGCCCCATCCCAAAGGGGCCGGGGGCGAACAATGGGGGCTGGCGGCAGCCCCAGCACCACGGTGGGGGGGGGGCACAGGGGCCAGGACCCCCCCCCCTAAAGATAATGAGTGGGGATGTTAAGACCCCCCCCCCAGCAAGGATCGGTCCCTTGTGGGCCCCCCCCCTCCCCGTGATGGGGTGGATGTGGTGCCCCCCCCCCCCAATGGTTTTTGGGGTCTGGGGGTAAATTGGGGGGGGGTACCCAAGGGAGGACACCGGGGGGGGGCACACATTTGGGGGGGGCACTCGTGGAAGGGGGGGGTCCCGCTCCATCGCGGTGGGGTGGAGGCTGGATAGGGCCACCCATAATTTATTTTTTTTGGGGGGGGGGAAATTGGGGAGGGATGCGGGGAGCCGCGGGGGGGTCGGATCCGTTACTTGGTGGGGGGGCGCACGCCAAATTTGGGCCCCCCCCCTGACGAGCGGGGCCGGGGGCGGCCGCAATCCGCACGGATTTCTTTATTTTTTTTGGGGGGAGGGGGGGCACCGAAAGGGGGGGCAGGGCCGCCTCCTCTCCCCGCCAACCCCCTCCCCAAAAAAAAAAAAAAAAAAAAAAAATCCCCACCCACGTCGCCACCCGTGAACCGGATTTTGGGGAGGGGGGGGCGAATTTGGCGCCTCGTTTTTAGGAAACCCGGGGGGGGAGGACCCTAATTTTTTTTTTTTTTTGGGGGGTCGGGGGTAAAGGGGCCCGATGGGGGGGAGGGCACGGGGCACGGCCACGGGGGGCTCGCGGCGCCTCTTACCGGCTGCGCTCCGCTCCCAGCATGTGCGCGGGGGCGGCTCCGGGTGGGGCGGCCCCGGGGCCCTCCCCGCCCCCGGGGGGGGGGTCGGTGACGCCCCCCCTCCCCCATCCCCTCCCCCTTTCCCCATCTCCCTCCCCCCCTCCCCGTTTTTTTTTTTTTTTTTTTTTTGGGGGTGTTGGAGCATCTTTGGGGTGCCCCCCCCTCCCCATAAATAATTTTGGGGGGGTTTCCCCCCCGGGGGGGGGCGGGGATAGGAGGTGTGTCCCCCCCCCGCCCCCCCCTTCCACGCCCCCTGGATTTTTGGGTGGGAATCGGGGGATTTTATGCTTCCGGAGGGAGATTTTTAATTTATTTTTTTTTGTGGGGGGAGGATGGGGGAGGAACTGGGGAGGACTGGGGGATACTGGGGGGACTGGGGGATACTGGGGGGCACAGGGGGAACTGGGGGTATTGGGGTGTACTGGGGGAACTGGGGGGACTGGGAGATACTGGGGGAACTGGGGAGTACTGGGGAGTACTGGGGGACACTGGGGGGGGAATGGGAGGCACTGGGGAGTACTGGGGGAAACTGGGGCGACTGGGAGGTACTGGGGGGACTGGGAGATACTGGGGGGTACTGGGGGAACTGTGGGCACTGGTGGGACTGGGGGGTAGTGGGAGATACTGGTGGGACTGGAGGTATCTGGGGAGTACTGGGGGAAACTGGGAGGACTGGGGGCACTGGGAATAGTGGAGGTACTGGGAGAACTGGGGAGCACTGGTGGTACTGGGGGAACTGGAGGGGACTGGGGGGGGACTGGTGGGTACTGGAAGCACCGGGGGGATTGGGGGGTACTGGGAAGACTGGGAAGACTTGGGGGTACTGGGTGGTATCTGGGATTACTGGGAGCACTGGTCGTACTGGGAATACTGGGGGGGAATGGGGAGTGCCAAGGGCACTGGAGGGGATGTGGGTTACTGGGGGACACTACTGGGGGTACTGGGGATACTGGGGAGTACCGGGGGCACTGGAGGATACTGGGAATACTGGGGGGCTGGGCGGGGTACTGGGGGGCTGGGGATAGTGGAGGTACTGGGAGCACTGGGCCACTGGGGGGCACTGGTGGTACTGGGAATACTGGGAGGACTGGGAGGGGACTGGGGGCACCGGGGATAGTGGAGGCACTGGAGGTACTGGGAGCACTGGGCCACTGGGAGGCGCTGGTGGTACTGGGAATACTGGGGGCACTGGGGGATACTGGGAGCACAGGGACACCGGGGGTTCTGCAGGATACTGGGGGTACTGGAGGGACTGGGGGATACTGGGGGGAGGCACTGGGAGCACTGGGGACACTGGGGATAGTGGGGGGACTGGAGGTGCTGGGGGTACTGGGAACACTGGGCGGTACTGGGAGCACTGGGGGTTAGTGGGAGCACTGGGGGTACGGGGGATACTGGGTGGAACTGGGAGCACTGGGAGGTACTGGGGCACTGAGGGATACTGGGGGGCCGCTTGGGGACACTGGGCATACTGGGAGCACTGGGAACTAGGGGTACTGGTAGCACTGGGAGTTACTGGGAATACTGGGAGCAGTAGGGATAGGGGGGTGCTGGGGGCACTGGGAGCACTGGGTGGATACTGGAGGGCACTAGGGGGTACTGGGAATACTGGGGGGTACTAGGGGATACTGGTAGCAGTGGAGGGTTACTGGGAGCACTGGGGATGGGGGATTGTTAGGGATAGTGGGGCATACTGGGAGCACTGGGAGTTACTGGGACGTACTGGGAGCACTGGGGAGGAGTTATTGGGAGTACTGGGCGATACTGGGAGTACTGGGCGTTACTGGGAGCACTGGGGAGGAGTTATCGGGAGCACTGGGCGATACTGGGAGCACTGGGCCGTACTGGGAGCGCTGGCCCCGCCTCCCCGGAAGCCCCGCCCCCCTCCGCCCCTCGATCCTTGACGTCATCACTGGGCGCCGCGCGCGCCGCGCCAGACCCCTCCCCTTCCGTAACGTCACAATCAGGCGCCCCCCCCCCGCCATGTTCCGCGCCGGGCCCCGCGGAGTCGCCGCCGCCGCCTGGGCCTGGGCCCGGGCCGCGCGGGTGAGGGGCGGGGCCTGAGGGAGGTGGGAGGGGCTTGGAAAGGGGGTGGGGGTGGGCTGGGTGGAAGTGGGCGGGGCCTGGGGGAGGTGGGCGGGGCTTGGGTGGAGGTGGCCTTGCGGGGGTGGGAGCGGCTTGGAGGGGGGAGGTGGGCGGGGTCTGGGGAGGAGGGCGAGGCTTGGAGATGGTGGGAGGGGCGTGGGGAGGTGGGCGTGGTTTGGAGGTGGTGGGCGTGGCTTGGAGGTGGTGGGAGGGGCCTGGGGAGGGGGAGGGGCTTGGGGTGGAGGCAAGCTTGCAGGGGGTGGGGGGTTGGAGTAGGGGGCGGGGCTTGGGAGGTGGTGGGAGGGGCTTGAGGGTGGGCGGGGACTTTGAGTTGGTGGGAGGGGCGGTGTCTGGGGGAGGGGCGGGGCTTATGATGTGGTGGGAGGGGCTTGAAGGGGGTGGACGGGGCCTGTATGGGGTGGGCGGGGCTTGGAGAGGTGGACGGGGCTTGGGGAAGTGGGCGGGGCTTGGAGGTGGCGGGAGGGACTTAGGGAGGTGGGCGTGGATTGGAGGTGGTGGGAGGGGCTTGGGGAGGGGGCGGGGCTTGGGGGTGGGCGGGGACTTTGAGTTGGTGGGGGGCTTAGGGAGGGGGTGGGGTCTGGGGAAGGGGGCGGGGCTTGGGAAGTGGTGGGAGGGCCTTGGAGGGGTGGGTGGGGCCTGGGCGAGGTGGGAGGGACCTGTGTGGGGTGGGCGTGGCTTGGAGGGGTGGGCGGTGGCCTGTGGATGTGGGCGGGGCCTGGAGATGTGGGCGGGGCTTGTGGGGAGGGGGGCGGGGCCTGCTGGGGGGGTCCTTGGTGCCGGGGTCCCGCTGACGGCCGTGAACCCGCAGGGGGCGGCGAGCACCGGGAGCGGTGCAGGTGAGTAGGGGGGGACGGGGATGGGGGGCACTGGGGGGACTGGGGGGCACTGGGGGACACTGGGGGGATGATGGGGGCATGGGGACGGGGGGACATCGGGGTTGGGGTCATCATTAGGGACAGGGTGGCTGTGGGGTCAGGGATATTGGGGACAGGGTGGCCATGGGGTCAGGGACATCTTTGGGGACAGGGTGGCCATGGGGTCGGGGACATCATGGGGACATTGGGGACAGGGTGGCTGTGGGGTCAGGGACATCATGGGGACATTGGAGACAGGGTGGCCATAGGGTTGGGGTCATCATTAGGGACAGGACGGTTTTGGGGTCAGGGACATTGTTGGGGACAGGGTGGCTGTGGGGTTGGGGACATCATGGGGACACTGGGGACAGGGTGGCCATGGGGTCAGGGACATCCATGGGGACAGTGGGACCATGGGGCTGGGGACATTGGAGACAGGGTGGCTGTGGGGTCAGGGTCATCATTAGGGACAGGGTGACTGTGGGGTCAGGGACATCCTTGGGGACAGGACAGCTGTGGGGTCAGGGACAGTGGGGACAGGATGGCTGTGGGGTCGGGCTCATCATGGGGACAGGGTGGCCATGGGGTTAGGGACATCCCTGGGGACACTGGGGCCATGGGGCTGGGGACATTGGGAACAGGATGGATATGGGGTCGGGGACATCCGTGGGGACAGGGTGGCCATGGGGCTGGGGACATTGGGAACAGGGTGACTGTGGGGTTGGGGATATTGGGGACAGGATGGCTGCGGGGTCGGGGTCATCATGGGGACATTAGGAACAGGACGGCTTTGGGGTCAGGGATATTGGGGACAGGGTGGCTGTGGGATCGGGGACATCTTTGGGGACAGGGTGGCTTTGGGGTCGGGCACACCACGAGGACATCACCGCCCCCATCCCCTCATCCCCCAACAGAGCTCCCGTCCCCTACACCCCCTGTCCCCCAACCCCCGTCCCCCCGTCCCCCCGCCGCCCCCGTTGTCCCCATTGTCCCCGTCCCGGTCCCCGTTGCTGCGTTCCTGCGGTGTCCCGGTGGCCCCGGGGGGGGTCTCGGCGCAGGCGTGGGTGGGGTCCCTGCGGCACCCCCAGCACCAGCGCCTGGGGCTGGCCCAGCTGCACCCCGACGTCTTCGCCATCGCGCCCAGGTAGGGGGGGGGGGGCTTTTGGGGTCGGGGGGGGGGGATTTGGGGTCGGGGGGGGGGGGATTTGGGGTCATGGGGAGGGCCTTTGGGGTCAGAGGGGGCGGATTTGGGGGCTTTTTGGAGGGGGGATTTGGGGTCTAGGTGGAGCTTTGGGGTCGGAGGGGGGGTTTGGGGTCGGTGGGGGCTGTTTTGGGGTCGGGGGGGATTTGGGGTCGGAGGGGGGTTTGGGGTCATGGGGAGGGCCTTTTGGGGTCAGAGGGGGCGGATTTTGGGGTTGGAGGGGGGATTTGGGGTCGGGGGGATTTGGGGTCGGGGGTGGGTTTGGGGTTGGAGGAGGGGGATTTGGGGTCATGGGGAGGGCCTTTTGGGGTCAGAGGGGGCGGATTTTGGGGTTGGAGGGGGGTTTGGGGTCAGAGGGGGGCTTTTGGGGTCGAGGGGGATTTGGGGTCGGAGGGGGGTTTTGGGGTTGGGATGGGGCTTTTGGGGTCATGGGGAGGGCCTTTTGGGGTCAGAGGGGGCGGATTTTGGGGTCGGAGGGGGGATTTGGGGTTGGGGGGGGGGTTTTGGGTTGGTGGGGGGGTTTGGGGTTGGGATGGGGCTTTTGGGGTCATGGGGAGGGCCTTTTGGGGTCAGAGGAGGCGGATTTTGGGGTTGGAGGGGGGATTTGGGGTTGGAGGGGGGCTTTTTGGTTTGGTGGGGGGATTTGGGGTTGGAGGGGGGCTTTTTGGGTTGGTGGGGGGATTTGGGGTCGGAGGGGGGATTTGAGGTCAGAGGGGGGTTGGGGTCGGAGGGGGCTTTTCGGGTCGGGATTTGGGGTCTAGGTGGAGCTTTGGGGTCGGAGGGGGGTTTGGGGTCGGTGGGGGCTGTTTTGGGGTCGGGGAGGGGGATTTGGGGTCGGGGGGGGATTTGGGGTTGGAGGGGGGTTTTGGGGTCATGGGGAGGGCCTTTTGGGGTCAGAGAGGGCGGATTTTGGGGTTGGAGGGGGGCTTTTGGGGTCGGAGGGGGATTTGGGGTCGGTTAAGGGGGTTTTGGGGTTGGAGGGGGAGGTTTGGGGGTCTGGGAGGGGGAT
Organism: Aythya baeri; assembly: GCA_026413565.1. Lineage (NCBI taxonomy): Eukaryota > Metazoa > Chordata > Aves > Anseriformes > Anatidae > Aythya > Aythya baeri. Next base: position 1,082,433 of record CM048640.1, read on the forward strand.
TTGGGGTCGGAAGGGGGAATTTGGGGTGGGGGGGGCTGTTTTGGGGTCGGGGGGGGTTTGGGGTCGGAGGGGGGCTTTTGGGGTTGGGATGGGGCTTTTGGGGTCATGGGGAGGGCCTTTTGGGGTCAGAGGGGGCGGATTTGGGGGTCGGAGGGGGGATTTGGGGTCGGAGGGGGGATTTGGGGTCGGAGGGGGCTGTTTTGGGATCAGAGTGGGGGGGTTTGGGGGTTGGAGGGGGCTGTTTTGGGGTCAGGGGTGTCACCTGTGGGGTCTAGGGGGAGCTTTGGGGACCCTCTTTGGGGTGTTGGGGTCTCCTTTTGGGGTGTTGGGACCCCAATTTAGGATGTTGGGGCCCCCATTTAGGATGCTGGGGTCCCTATTTGGGGTGTTGGGGTCCCTATTTGGGGTGCTGGGGTTTCCTTTTGGGGTGTTGGGGTCCCCTTTGGGGTACGGGGTCACTGGGGGACCCCCGGGTGATGCCCCCGCCCCGTGTCCCGCAGGCTGGACATCCTACACGCGGTGGCCACGTGGCAGAAGAACTTCAAGAGGATCGTGAGTGGGGTTTTGGGGTCGGGGGGGAGGTTTTGGGGTGGGAGGGAGAGATTTGGGGCAGAGGGAGAGGTTTGGGGGCAGAGGGAGAGGTTTTGGGGCAGAGGGGGAAGTTTTGGGGCAAAGGGAGAGGTTTTGGGGCAGAGGGAGAGGTTTGGGGGGAGAGAAATGGGTTTTGGGGACAGGGGGAGAGGTTTTGGGGTGGAAGGGGGAGGTTTTGGGGTGAGGGGAAGAGATTTGGGGGAGAGGGAGAGGTTTGGGGGGAGAGAAAGGGGTTTTGAGGACAGAGGGAGAGGTTTTGGGGACAGGGAGAGGTTTTGGGGTGAGAAGGGGAGGTTTTGGGGCAGAGGAAGAGGTTTGGGGGAGAGGTTTTGGGGCAGAGTAAAAGGTTTTGGGGCAGAGGAAGAGGTTTGGGGTGAGAGGGAGAGATTTGGGGCAGAGGGTGAGGTTTTGGGGCGAAAGGGAGAGGCTTTGGGGGGGAGGTTTTGGGGACAGAGGGAGGTTTTGGGGCAGAGGAAGAGGTTTGGGGGAGAGGTTTGGGGTGAGAGGGAGAGGTTTGGGGGGGAGGTTTTGGGGTGGAGGAAAAGGTTTTGGGGCAGAGGGAGATGTTGGGGAGATTTTTAGGGTGAGGGGGAGTTTTTTGGGGTGAGAGTGAGTTTTTTGGGGCAAGAGGGAGAGTTTTGGGGCTCGGGGAGGTTTTTGGGGTGAGAGGGAGAGCTTTGGGGCAAGGGGGAGTTTTTTGGGGCGAGAGGGAGTTTTTGGGGTGAGTGAGGTTTTTGGGGCGAGAGGGATAGTTTTGGGATTCGGGGGGAGGTTTTTGGGGCAAGAGGGAATTTTTTGGGGCAAGAGGGAGTTTTTGGGGGTGAGCAAGGTTTTTGGGGTGAGAGAGAGAGTTTGGGGATTGTGGGGAGGTTTTTGGGGTGAGAGGGAGAGTTTTGGGGCAAGTGGGAGTTTTTTGGGGCGAGAGGGAGAGTTTTGGGGCTTGTGGGGAGGTTTTTGGGGCGAGAGGGAGAGTTTTGGGGCTTGGAGGGCAGATTTTGGGGCTGAGAGGGCGGATTTTGGGGCTGAGAGGGCATATTTTGGGGCGAGAAGGAGACCTTTGGGTGCCAGCGGGACACCTTTAGGCGGCGAAAAGAGGGAATTTTGTAGGACGAACAAACCTCGGGGTGACCGGGGCGGGTTTGGGGATACCGAGGGAGATTTGGGGTGGCTCGGGGGGTGGTCCCAGTGCCTGGGATTTTAATTTTAATTAAGATTTTAATTAAGATTTTAATTAAGATTTGAATTTGGCCCCCCCCAGAGCTACGCCAAGGTGAAGACTCGCGCCGAGGTGCGGGGCGGCGGGCGCAAGCCGTGGCGCCAGAAGGGGACGGGGCGAGCGCGGCACGGCAGCATCCGATCCCCGCTGTGGCGGGGGGGTGAGTGACCCCATAGGGTCTTTGGGGTCGGAGGGGGCTGTCAAAGCGCCCCAGAGTCCCCATTTAGGGTGTTGGGGGTCTCCTTCTGGGGTGTTGGGGTCCCCATTTAGGGTATGGGGGTCTCCTTTATGGTGTTGTAGTTCCTTTGGGGTGTTGGGGTCCCTATTTGGGGTGTGGGGGTCCCTATTTGGGGTGTTGGGGTCCCTATTTGGGGTGCTGGGGTCTCCTTTTGGGCTGTGGGGTCCCCTTTTGGGCTGTGGGGGCCCCTATTTGGGGTGTTGGGGCTCCAATTTAGGATGTTGGGGCCCCCATTTAGGATGTTGGGGCCCTATTTTGGAGTGTTGGGGTCTCCTTTTGGGGTGTGGAGGCCCCTATTTGGGGTGTTGTGGCTCCAATTTAGGATGTTGGGGCCCCCATTTAGGATGTTGGGGCCCTATTTTGGAGTGTTGGGGTCTCCTTTTGGGGTGTTGGGGTCCCCATTTAGGGTATGGGGGTCTCCTTTATGGTGTTGTAGTTCCTTTGGGATGTTGGGGTTCCCATTTGAGGTGTCGGAGCTCCAATTTAGGATCTTGGGGCCCCCATTTAGGATGTTGGGGCCCTATTTTTTTGGGGGGGGACGAATTTAGGACCCCCCCAAGCTCCCAAATCGACCCCATACAGGTGGCATCGCGCACGGCCCGCGGGGCCCCACCAGCTACTACTACATGCTGCCCATGAAGGTGCGGGTGCTGGGGCTGAAGGTGGCGCTCACCGTCAAGCTGATGCAGGTACGGGAGACCCCAAAAACCCCAAATCCATCCCAAAGGGGGGTTTTTGGCTGTCCCCCGCTGACATTTGGGGTTTTTCTAGGACCAGCTGCACGTGGTGGACAACCTGGAGATGCCCACGGCCGACCCCCGGTACCTGCAGGACCTGGCGCGGTACCGCCACTGGGGCAGCTCCGTGCTCATCGTTGACGTGTGAGCCCCCCCCTGTCACCCCATTATCCCCCCCCCGTGTCTCCAAACCCCGTCCCGGTGTCCCCAAACCCTGTCCCGGTGTCCCCAAAGCGTAATTTTCCCTTTTCTCCCCAGCGATGAGATGCCGGAGAACATCGAAAAAGCCGTGGCCGGCCTCAAAACCATCACCCTGATCCCTGTCATAGGTGAGAGCCCCCAAAAGTGCCCTAAAGTGTCCCCAAAATGTCCCTAAAGCAACCCCCAAAGCGTCCCCGAAGTGTCCCTGAAACTTCCCCAAAGTGTCCCCAAAGCATCTCCCCAAAGCGCCCTAAAATATCCCCAAAGCACCCTAAAACATCCCCAAAGTGCCCTAAAACGTCCCCAAAGCGTCCCCAAAACGTCCCCATAAGTGTCCCCAAAGAGTCCCCAAAATGTCCTCAAAGTGCCCCCAAAGCATCCTCAAAGTGCCCCAAAAGCCTCCACAGCACCCCAAAACGTCTCAAAAAGTCCCCAAAACATCCCCAAAGCACCCCAAAATGCCCCCAAAGCTCCCTAAAGTGTCCCCAAAGCACCCTAAAGCACCCCAAAATGTCCCCAAAGCATCCCCAAAGCACCCTAAAGCACCCCAAAGCTCTCCAAAGCACCCCCAAAATGCCCCAAAGCATCCCCAAAGTGTCCCAAAGCGTCCTCAAAGCGCCCCAGAAGTCCCCAAAGTGCCCTAAAGCGCCCCAAAGTGCCCTAAAGTGCCCCAAAGTGTCCCCAAAGCGCCCCAAAGCTCCCCAAAGCATCCCCGAAGTGCCCCAAAGTGTCCTCAAAGCGCCCCAGAAGTCCCCAAAGTGCCCCAAAGTGCCCCCAGAACATTCCCAAATTACCCCCAAGTGCCCTAAAGTGCCCCAAAGTGTCCCCAAAGCGCCCCAAAGCTCTCCAAAGCACCCCCAAAATGCCCCAAAGCATCCCCAAAGTGCCCCAAAGCGTCCTCAAAGCGCCCCAGAAGTCCCCAAAGTGCCCTAAAGCGCCCCAAAGTACCCTAAAGTGCCCCAAAGTGTCCCCAAAGCGCCCCAAAGCTCTCCAAAGCACCCCCAAAATGCCCCAAATCTCCCCAAAGCACCCCAAAGCGTCCCCGAAGTACCCCAGAAGTCCCCAAAGTGCCCCCAGAACATCCCCAAAGCGCCCCAAAGTGCCCTAAAGCGCCCCGAAGCGCCCCCGAAACGTCCCCAAAGTGTCCCCACCGTGTCCCCGCAGGTCTCAACGTCCACAGCATGCTGAAGCACCAGACGCTGGTGCTGACGGTGGCCGCCGTGGACTTCTTGGAGAAGAAGCTGCTGTGGCACGACACACGCTACTCGCCCCTCTACCCCTTCTCCATGCCCTACAGCGACATCCCATAGCCGGGACGGGGTCTGGGGGCTCTGCGCCTCCTCCCCCTGCCCCATTAAAGTGAGGTCGTGCCCAGCTCTCGGGTTTTGTTGTTGTTTTTTTTTTGGGGGGGGGGCTTGAAGACTTCGTTTTAGGGTTTGGGTGGCTCCTGGGTTTGTGGTACAGGTGCCCCGTGGGGACACGGGGATGTATGGCCACCCTATGGGGAAGTACAGCCACCCCACGGGGTCATGGGGACATACAGCCACCCCATGGGGACATACAGCCACCCCTTGGGGATATGGGGACACACAGACACCCCATGGGGACATACAGCCACCCCATGGGGACATGGGGACATACAGCCACCCCATGGGGACATACAGATGCCCCTTGGGGACATGGGGCCATATGGCCACCCCGTGAGGACATGGGGTCATACAGCTACCCCTTAGGGATATGGGGACATACAGCCACTCTGTGGGGACATATAGCCACCCCTTAGGGATATGGGGACATACAGCCACCCCTTGGGGACAATCCAGGCTTGGGGACGGCTTTGGGGCCAGCTCTGCCAGCACGCACATCCTCTCCCACGGTGAGTGGTGGCACCTGGTGGCACCTTGGTGGCTCCCAGGTCCCGCTGCGGGGCTGGGGACACGGCGGGGCCAGCTCGCCTCGTCCCCTCCCGCGGGCTCCTCCGCAGCGTCCTCATCCTCATGGTGGTGACATCGGTGACGTTGGCCACGCTGGTGGCACTTGTCACGCCGCGGGGTGGCCGGAGAAGCTGCAGGGGCCGTGAGCGAGCGGTGCTGAGCCCGTCCCCGCTGTGCCCCAGCCCCAAGAGCACCTCGGGGTGACGGCGCCGTCCCCGTGCCCCCGGGGACATCGGGTGCCGTGCAAGGGACGAGGGCACGGCGCCAAGTGGCACCGCTCCAGCTCCAGGCACCCAGAGGTAGGGACGGGCCCGGGCACGGCCCTTTCCTGGCAGTGCCGTGGCTGCAAAGTGGAAAGCAGCCAGGGCACGGGCTCGTTAACCAGGCTCATTAGCCGGGCTCGTTAACGGGGGACGTTTGGGGGACGTTTGTGGGGTGCATTCGTGGGCCAGGATGGGGCCGGAGGGCAGGGAGGCAGCAAAGGGATGTGTGGGGGGGGGTGGCTTGGAGCCTGTGGAGAGTGTGCAAGGGGTCTGGGGCTTGTAACGAGTGTGCAAAGGGAGGTTGGGGCTTGTAATGAGTGTGCAAAGAGGGCTTAGGGTTTGCAACAGGCGTGCAAAGGGGCTCTGGGGGTTGTAAGGAGTGTTCAAAGGGTCTGGGGCTTGTAATGAGTGTGCAAAGGGGCTTGGAGCCCACAGTGAGCGTGCAAGGGGGCTTGGAGCCCGTTACATGCATGCAACGGGGCTTGGAGCCTGTAACACACGTGTGCAATGGGGGTTGGAGCTTGCAACAAGTGTGCAACGCAGCTTGGAGCATGTAACATGCATGCAATGGGGCTCAGAGCTTGCAGCAAGTATGCAACGGGGCTTGGAGCACGTAACATGCATGCAACAGGGGTTGGAGCTTGCAGTGAGTGTGCAACAAGGCTTGGAGCCTGTAACATGCATGCAATGGGGCTTGGAGCTTGCAGCAAGAATGCAACAGGGCTTGGAGCCCATAACATGCATGCAATGCAGCTTGGAGCATGTAACATGCATGCAATGGGGCTCAGAGCTTGCAGCAAGTGTGCAACAGGGCTTGGAGCACGTAACATGCATGCAATGGGGCTTGGAGCTTGCAGCAAGTGTGGAATGGGGCTTGGAGCATGCAACATGCATGCAACAGGGCTTGGAGCTTGCAGTGAGCGTGCAATGGGGCTTTGTGCATGCAGTGAGTGTGCAACAAGGCTTGGAGCACGTAGCATGCATGCAACAGGGCTTAGAGCTTGCAGTGAGTGTGCAAGGGGGCTCAGCACCCCAAGAAGACCACGGTGGGAGCATGAAGGCAGCAGCCGGAGGGCCCCTTCCTGCAGCGATGCTGGCGTGTGGCTGCCCCGTGCGGGCGCTTCCGGACATTTCGGGACAAGCGTGAGGCCACCGGAGCTTGGGGGGGGGGCTCTGTAGGACCGGACGGGTTGGGCCGCATCCTGCACCGGGCACCGTATCCTGTATTGGGGCCCGCGTCCCCCCGCTGAATTTCCCCATCGGAAGCCCGGAGCCAGAGGTGACACGTGCTGGCGCCTGAGCCCATCCTGCTCGGATGCAACGGGGATGTCCCCGGGGTTGGGACGCTCGGTGGCTGCCGTCCCCGAGGTCCCCCGGGACCCCCGTGGCCTCGTTAGCGCCTTCGTTAAGCGGTGGCCGTGCCGCCAGCCCTTGGCACGGGGTGGCACCTTATGGGATGGGTTAGGGGACAGGGACACAGGGACACAGGGATGTCCCCGAGGGTGTCCCCAAGGGTGTCCCCAGGGGTGCCGCACGGTGACGGAGCCATGGGAGCGGCAGAGCAGAGGAAGGAATTTGGGGTGTCCCCCGTGTCCCGGTCCCCCATGTCCCTCCCAGTCCACTGCTGTGTCCAGTGTCCCTGTCCCCATGTCCTTCCCCACCCATCCCATGTCCCCCAGGTCCCCTCAGTGCACCCCCTTGTCCCTGTCCCCCAATCCTTTCCCACATCCCCGTGCCCCGTGTCGCTCCCCATCCATCCCCCCGTCCCCCGCGGCCCCCCCAATCCTCCCCCTTGTCCCTGTCCCCACGTCCCTCCCCACATCCCCACATCCCTCCCCAAGTTCCCACGTCCCTCCCCATCCATCCCATGCCCCCACGTCCCCACATCCTCCCCCCACGCCCCTCCCAACCCCTCCCTGCACCCCCACGTCCCCCCCCACGTGCCCCATGTCCCCGTGTCCCCGTCCCCACACTGCTGACCACGCAGGAAACGCCCTTTGTGCAGCCCCAGCGAGGCCACGGCCATGGAGAGATAAGGAATTCCTGACGCCTGCCCCAAAAACACCGGGGGGGGGGTGGCCTTGGGGACGAGGAACCGTGCACGGGGGACGGCGGAGCCGTGGGGCGCCGCGTGGGTTCCCTTTTCCCGGTAGGGACAAGGGGACGCAGCCCCGTGGTGGCTCTGGTTGGGGACAGGGCCACGTGGTTTCCGCGGTCCCGGCGCACTTCTTATAAAGCCAGCAGGGTTTTTGGCTGTGGGATGCAGAAGTGAAACCCCGGGAGCTGGCCCCGGACTTTCCTCTGTCACCGGCGCCAAGACAAAGCCCAGGGGACACGCGGGGTGACAGCGCCAGCGGCGTGGGCTGCGCTTTGTCCCCAGGTCAGCGTTGGGTATAGCTTGGAGGCGTTTCTCAACCTGAGGCTTTTGTCCCAAAAGGAAAACTTCGGAAAGCCAGCGGCCCCCGCCGTGCCAAAAGCCGGGGCGGCCTCATCCTGGCCCCCCAGCGCCGATGGGGGGGTCTGGCCGCCCTCCCGGCTCCTCGTGGTGAGAAAAAGGCCTCACTTCCACAAAAAAAAAAACCAAAAAAACAAAAAAACAGAACACGAAGAGAAAAAGGAGTGCGCAGGAGGGAGTTTGGCTGGCTGTTTGTCTCCATGCATTTGGGATGAGGTCACTGTTCTGATGCTGAGCCTTAATCCAGCCCTGGCCAGGCCCCCACAAAAATCCTGGGTGTGGAGGGGGGGCGTCAGGAAGCCCCGAATTTGTCTTATGGGGCTGAGTCCCCCCCTCCAAACCCCCAAATTTGGGAGCCCTGGTGCCTGGGCTTGGTGCAGGGGGCTGGAGAGAGTGCAGTGGGGCAGATTTGGGGGGCTGCCCCATACCAGGGCAGGGGGGCAGGGGGGCAGGGGGGCAGGAGGGCTGCCCCATGGGGGCAGAAAGAAGGTGCCCCTTTCCCAGGCAGCGGGGCAGGAGGGCTGCTCCATCTGGGGCAAATCTGCCCCACCCCAGGGCAGTGGGGCAGAAAACCTGCCCCGTCCCAGGGCGGGGAGGCAGTGGGGGGCGGGGAGGGCAAAAGAACTGCCCCATCCCGGGGCAATGGGGCAGGAAAACTGCCCCGTCCGGGGTGGGAGAGCAGTGGGGCTGGAGGGCTGTGGGGCTGTCCCACGGCCCCAGGCCAGGGTCCAGCTGCCCGGGGGAACCCCGGCGCCGAAGTCCCCACAGCCCCGGAATTCCCCGGGGGGGGCCGGGAGGGGCCGGGCTTGTGCCGAGCTCATAAAGCGCCTGCCCGGCGGGGCGGTGGGAGCACAGCGAGGATCCTGAGCCAGCAACACCGGTGCGAACGGAGAGCCCGAACCGGAGCCGGTGCCGGTGTCCTTGGAGAGCCAAAGCGGAGCTATCCCGGTGCGCACGGAGAGTCCGAAACGGAGCCGATACCGGTGTCCTTGGAGAGCCCAAAGCGGAGCCGTCCCGGTGCGAACGGAGAGCCCGAACCGGAGCCGGTACCGGTGCGCACGGAGAGCCCGAACCGGAGCCGGTACCGGTGCGCACGGAGAGCCCGATCGCCTTGGGAACCGAGATTTTCGGAGACCCCGACCGGCCCCATCCCGGTGCGCACGGACTGCTCGGACCGGCCCCATCCCGGTGCGCACGGAGACCCCCCCCCCAGCTCTCCCCGGTCCCTCCTCGGTGTTCCCGGAGCTCCGAAGCGGCCCGGTGCCGGTGCCATGCGCCCCGCAGCGCTCCCACTGCTCCTGTGCGCCGTGAACATGCTCGCAGGTGAGGGGCACCGGGGGGGGCACGGGGGTGGTGGGGAGAGGGCGGCGGGGACCCGCGTGTCCCCAGGGCTGTGGCACCGGAGGGGGAGCGTGCAAGGGGGTCGGGGCGAGCACGAGCACGTCGGGGCGAGCACGCGCGTGTCAGAGCGAGCGTGTGACTCCGAGCGTGTCGGTGACACCGTGGCGGAGCCCTTGTTGAGCGCGTCCCCCACGCGAGTTGGGGGCGGTGGGGGTTGGGGGGGGGACGACGCGGCGCAGCCCAGCCCGGGTACCCTTGCGAAATCTGTTTGTCCTGGGGCAATTCCGAGGAATTTTTCCCTTGCTTCCGCCCGGTTATTCTGGGAAAGGGCAGGACTTTGCCCTGGGCGGCCGAGGAAAACCTCGGGGAACCCCCAGCGGCGGGGCTCAGCCACTGACTCACCGGGGGGGCTTTTTTTTTTTTTTTTCCCAGAGCGGGGGCTCCGCAGCCCAGCTTTGCCAGGAAGGGATTTGCTTTTTGTCACCCTCGCGGGGCTGTCACCGCGATGAGGATCCGGCCGCCGGCTGGGGACAGCTGCTGCGAGCCGCCGGCGCGCCCCACGCCTCTCCGCGTACCCTCTGCCCTTTCTGCTCATTTTTTTTGGGCTGTGGCAGATGGGGGGGGGGGGGTGATGGGGGAAGGGATGGATCCTGCCCTCCCCACGCGCCCTCAAGGGCACTTCCCACAGCAAAGGAGAAGCTCGGAAGCTCCACACTTCTCCCTCGCTGCCGCCACGGGGACGCTTCCCCTTGGGGTGATGGGTTGGGGACAAACCTGGGGGGCCCCTTTGGCTTCTCCTGGGGGGTTCCCCAGCACCCTGCGGACCCTCACGGGTGTTCGTTTCGCCTCGCAGGGCGGCTGCACGCTTCCTTCGAGGTGTTCATCGAGCCTTCGGAGCCGGTGGTGGAGTACGGCGGGACGGTGCGCCTCAAGTGCAGGACCACGTGCCAGGACCCCAGCATCAGGGGTAACGTGGAGACTTCTTTCTACAAGCACCTGCTGAACGCTTCGGGGCCGAGCGAGAAGGTGGTGGAGCTGCGTAACATCACCGAGTGGAGCTCCAACATCCTCTGCTACTTCTTCTGCAAGGACACGAGGAAGACGGTGTCGGCCACCCTCATCGCTTACCGTAAGCGGCTCTGGGATGGCGCCGTCAGCCCCGGTGGCACCGAGGGTGACCCCTTCACGCCGCGTCTTGTCCTCCCCCCAACCCAGGTCCCCTGGAGCAGGCGGTGCTGGAGCCGGTGCCGCAGCTGGCGGTGGGTGACAGCCACGAGCTGGTGTGCCACGTGCCCCGCGTGGCACCCGTCCGAAACCTGATGGTGATCCTGCGCCGCGGTGCCACCACCCTGCACACCGCCACCTTCGAGGACAGTGACAAGAACGAGCCGCAGGACGTGGTGGTGAGACACCTGGTGACAGCAGAGCGCGGGGACCGGGGGCAGAACGTCACCTGCCAGGCGCTGCTCGACCTGCAGCCCAGCAACGTCCACTTCAACGCCACCTCCTCCCCGCGGGTGCTGGACGTCTACGGTGAGCTGGCGCCGGTGTCACCGCGTGTTCCCCAGCCGGCGGTGGCCGTGTCTCACCGCTTGCTCCCCTGCTGCAGATTTCCCTCAGGATCCCCAGCTGGAGATGAGCGAGACCAACCTGGAGACAGACGAGAAGTTCAGCGTCTCCTGCAGCGTCCGGGACGTCTTCCCAGCACCGCGCTTCGAGCTTTCCTTGGCCGGCCACCCGCTGCCATTCCGTGTCACCGAGGACGGGCTCCGCGCGGTGGCCGAGGTGTCCCACGCTCAGAAGGGACGATTCGAGGTGGTTTGCAGCGTGCGGGTGGGACCCAAGGAGCGGCGGCAGCAGGCTTTGGTCCACGTCTACAGTAAGTGCAGCACGCTCGGGCGGGTGGCACGGTGGGAACGGCGTCCCTCAGGTGTCCCCCGATGTCACCCGCAGGCTTCCCCCAGCCGCAGCTGAACGTCAACACCCGTGTCCCCAGGGAGGGGACGGAGGTGAGCGGGGGCTGCGTCCTGCCACCCGGCCACTCCCCGGAGCTGCAGCTGCAGGTGACGGCGGGTCCCCGCGTCCTGGCCGCCTGGGGACCGTCCCCGCTGGGCTTTACGTGGAAGGTGTCGGAGGAGGATAGTGGCACCGAGGTGGTCTGCGAGGCCAGGATGCCCGCAAGCATCAAACCCCCGAAGAAGAGTGCGCCCGTGGTGCTCATCGTCAATGGTGGGTGCGCAGGGGGCAGCCAGGGGGGTGGCGGGGACGTCGCGGCGCATTTCAGGGGGGAGTAATGTCCCCTGGTGTCCCCACAGCCTCGCCCAAACTGGACGACAGGAGCTGCCCCCCCAGCCAGAACTGGACGGAAGGGGAGGAGGTGACGCTGCGGTGCCAGGCGCGGGGCAACCCCCAGCCCGATGTGGCTTGTGACAAGGACGGGACCAGCTTCATCCCTGGAAAGTGGCACGTGGCCAAACGTGCCCACACCGGCACGTTCCGGTGCCGGGCCAGCAACGCGCTGGGCACGGTGGAGCACAACATCACCGTGTGGGTGCAGTGTGAGTGGGGACGGGGCGCTGGGTGCTGGGAGGGGGGTGATACGTTATATGGGTGCTGCTGACCCCCCCCCAACCCGTGCCGTCCCGCAGACCATGACATCAACGTGGGGTTCATCGTGGCCGTGGTGCTGGTGGTGCTGGGCACCCTGGCCGGCGCCGGCATTGCTTACGGCATCTACTACCGCAAGAAGAAGATCCGTGAGTACCAGCTGCAGAAGAAGCAGCAGCGCATGGAGATGCAGAAGCTGCGCCCGGAGGAGACGCTCGGCATCAACGGGTCGGCCCCGGGGAGCCAGCCGTAGCCGCGCCGCCGCCGGAGCCGCCGCAGGGAGCGCGGGCTGAGGGGCACCCCTGGGTGCCGAGCGCCGTGTACGGCACCGGGTGCCGGCGGGGAGCAGCCGGCGGGACCTCGCGGAGAGGGTGACGCCGGGCAAGGCCAACACTACATTGGGGACGGCCGCCGTCGCCTCGGGATGGTGACAAACCGAGGAGGGACCCCGCAGTGCCGGGGGAAGCGGTTTGGGGTCGAGCAGTGCCGTTCCGCGGGACGAAGGCGCTCCTCGTCCTCCTCGTGTTGGAGCCCACGAACCGTGGGGGGTTCCCAGTGCTTGCTGCCCCCCTGGGCTGGCCCAGGGCTTTGGCAGGAGCTGCTGCTGCTGCTTAGGAGGAGGAGGAGGAGGAGGAAGATGAAGGTGCTCGGAGCGCCGTTTGTATGTGTTGCACAATTAAAGGCCGGGGGTGATGACGAGGGGACCCCCCCTGCTGTGTTTCTGTCCAAACCTCGCTGGTTTTTTGGCGCTGCACCCACGGTCAACCCCCCGCCGAGCATGCGCGGGGGCCCCAATCCCCACTTCCTTCCTTCCTTCGTCGCGCCGCCATTTGGCCTCGCTGAAGATGGGGACGGGGGGACACGGGGACAGGGAAGGGGACGGGGAGGGCTGGGGTGACGCCAGGGCTGCGAGGCTGGGGGCTCCCTGCTGCCCCTGGCCCCGGGTGTCCTCGGTCTCCGCCGTGGCCGTGCCTCGGGGTCACCGTCCTGCTCTGCCCCTCGTGGGGCTGCTGCTGCTGGCTCAGGCCGGTAAGTGCTAGGGAGGTGTCCCCTCTTGTCCCCTCCTGTCCCCAGATTGGTCCCTGTGCCATCCCTGTGTCCCCTCCCGTCCCCAAATTGGTCCCTGTGCCATCCCTGTGTCCCCTCCCGTCCCCAAATTGGTCCCTGTGCCATCCCTGTGTCCCATCTTGTCCCCTCCTGTACCCAACATGGTCCCCAGAACATGCCATGTGTCCCAGTTTGTTGCCTCCTGTCCCCAGCCTGGTTTCCCGTGCCATCCCTGTGTCCCCTCCTGTCCCCAGATTGGTCCCTGTGCCACCCCTGTGTCCCACCCTGTCTCCAAACTGGTCCCTGTGCCATCCCTGTGTCCCACCCTGTCCCCAAACTGGTCCCTGTGGCCCCTCCTGTCCCCACATTGGTCCCTGTGCCATCCCTGTGTCCCATCTTGTCCTCTTCTGTCCCCAGCCTGGCTTCCCGTGCCATCCCTGTGTCCCCTCCTGTCCCCAAATTGGTCCCTGTGCCACCCCTGTGTCCCACCCTGTCTCCAAACTGGTCCCTGTGCCATCCATGTGTCCCTTCTTGTCCCCTCCTGTCCCCAGCCTGGTCCCTGTGCCACCCCCGTGTCCCTTCTTACCCCTTCCTATCCCCACCACCATCCCCAGCACCCACCCCCTCTCACCCCCCTCCTCTCCGCAGGCCGTGCCACGCGTCCCACCTCGTCCCCCTCCGTCCCCACCTCGTCCCCCTGTGTCCCCAACTCGCCCCCGAGCTTTGCCTCCGGGGACAGCCCCTTCAGCGTGAGCGTGACGGGCAGCGCCTCGGAGGTGTCCTACGGGGGGACCGCGCTCATCAACTGCTCCACCACCTGCGCCCACCCCGGTGCCATCGTGGGCGTGGAGACCTCGCTCACCAAGGAGGAGGCTGCGCGGGGCCGGGGCTGGCTGGCGGTGCGGCTGAGCAACATCACCGAGCCCTCCTCCGACATCGTCTGCTACTCCAGCTGCTTCGGCCAGAGGAAGGTCTCGAGCTTCAGGATGCTGGCGTACGGTAGGTGCCCCCCCTGCCCCTTCCCAAATCCCGTCCTGCTCCCGCGGCGGAGCGGAGTTTGGGGACGGCAGGAGGCTCGGTGGCGTCTCTCGGCGAGGTGCTGTGGGCTCAGGGGAGGTGACGTCCCCGGTGTCCCCCTCTGTGCGCTCGTTGAGCCCCCCCCCCGGAGCACCGCGGGTCCCAGCACGGGGATGTGGGGGTGCTGGAATGGGGCTGGAGGTGGCCGCGAGGGTGCTGGAGGCTGGAGCAGCTCCGCCGGCGGGTGTTCAGCCTAAAATGTTTGGGATTTTGGGGGGTTCAGCCTGGAGAGAAGGCTCTGGGAGACCCGAAAGCAGGATGCCAACTCCTCAAGGGGGCTGCAGGAGAGCTGGGGGGGGGTCTTCATCAGGGGGTGTGGTGATGGATCAGGCTTTGAGCTAAAAGGGGGAAGATGGAGATGAGACACGAGGAAGGAATCCGTCACCATGAGGGGGGTGAGGGGCTGGAACCAGCCCCCCAAAGGAGCTGTGGGTGCCCGAGTTTGGGGTGGATGGGGCTTTGAGGGGTCGTGCCCATGGGAGGGGTCTTTAGGGTCCCTTCCAACCCCAATCGGTTCGTGGTTTGATGGCTCAGTGATTTGGTGATCCTGTGACCTGGTGATTTGGGGATCCTACGGTGTGGTGATTCAGTGCTCTGGTGATTCACTGAGTCCATGATCCAACGCTTGGATGACCTAATGGGTTCGTCATCCTGTGACCTGATGATCCTGTGACCTGATGATCCTGTGATCTGATAACCCAATGATCCCGCGATCCCACGATCCTATGATTTGACACTCCTATGACGCAATGATCCCACAATTCGATATTTCCACGATTCCATGGCTCACCGGTTTGCTGACCCAACAATCCTATAATTGGATGATTTGTTGATTCAGTGGCCCTATGTTTCCATGGCATGGTGGTTCCATGGCTCCCTGTTTCCACGATCCCATAATTCGATCACTCCATGATTCAATTATTCCCCAATTCAATTATTCCCTGAATCAGTTATTCCATGACTCATTTTTTCCAACATTTGACAGTTCCAAAATCTTACAGTTCTGTGATTTGACAGTTGTACGATTTGATGGTTCCACGATTTAGTGTTCCCACGAGTTGTTGGCCCCATGATTTCTTGGTCCCATTAATCGCAATTTCTATGATTTGGTGATTCCGTTGTTTGATGATTGCGTGGTTTGGTGATTCCACAATTTGGTGATTCCACGATTTGGTGATTCCATGATTTGTCACTTCCATGATTTGCCAATTCCGTGTTTTGCTGGTCCCATAATTTGATGATTCCACAATTTGAAGGTTCCAGGATTTGGTGGTCCCATGATTTCAAGGCTCCATAATCTGACGATTCCAAGATTTAATGATTGCGTGGTTTGATGGCTCCATGATTTGCTGATTCCATGATTTACTGATCCCGTGATTTGGTGGGTCCATGATTTGCCAGCTCTATATTTTGCTGGTCCCATTATTTTGCAAGTCCATGATTTGAAGGTTCCACAATTTGGTGATCTGAAGGTTCCATAACTCACCAGTTCCATGATTTAATGATCGAAGGGGTCGATGGCTCCATCATTTGGCAATTCCACAACTTGATGATTCCTTGATTTATCAGTTCCCTGATTTGGCTATTCCGTGTTTTGGTGACACCGTGATTTGCCAATTCCATGATTCGCCACTTCCATGATTTATCAGCTCCATGGTTTGGCGGTTCCATGATTTGCCAATTCCATGATTTATCGATTCCATGATTTACCGATTCCATGATTTACCGATTCCATGATTTGTTGGTTCCTTGATTTGTTGGTTCCTTGATTTGTTGGTTCCTTGATTTCCCCATTCCATGTTTTCCTGCTCCCAAAATTTGCCAGCTCCGTGATTTATCATTTCCAAACCGAATGCCCGAATCCCCCTGCGCCCACCCAGCCCCGTGCCCTCCCTCCCCCTGCAGACTTCCCTGAGCCCGTCCTGCTCGCCAGCGACCCCAACACCACCTGCAACCATCCGGTGACCCTGCGGTGCTCCGCGGCCCCCAGCCAGCCCCCGGGGGTGCAGCTGCGGCTGCGCAGCCGCCGCCGCCCCCCGACCCCCTGGCAGGAGGGAGCGGTGAGCGTGGATCTGACGGCGCGCGAGGAGGACGACGGCGACGAATTCGTCTGCGACGCGCAGCTCTTGGTGGGCGACCTGGTGCTGAACAAGAGCTCGGATGTGGTCAAGCTGAACGTCATGTGTGAGTGGGGTGCTGGGGCTGGATCCGGGCAAAATCCCCCCCAGTTGTGGTGCAAAAACCCCACCGCCACCATGATAAAGCCCCCGGCACCATGCAGAGCCCCCCAGCCATGCTGCAAAACCCTTCATCTCCATGCAAAACCCCCCAGACCTGCTGCAAAACCCCTTATCCCCGTGCAAAACCCCCCAGACATGATGCAAAACCCCTTATCCCCATGCAAAACCCCCCAGACCTGCTGCAAAACCCCTTATCCCCATGCAACCCCCCCCCAGCTCTGGTGAAAACCCCCCAGCCATGCTGCAAAACCCTTCATCTCCATGCAACCCCCCCCCCCAGGCTGTGGTGCAACCCCTCCTAACCCCATGTAAAACCCTCAGACATGGTGCAACCCTCCCCAACCCCATACAAAACCCCCAGCCATGCTGCAGACCCCCCCGATCTCCATGCAAAACCCCCCCAGCTCTGTTGCAAAACCCCCCAACCCCGTGCAAAAAACCCCCCAACCCCACGCAAAACCCTCAGCCGTGCTGCAAAACCCTTCCTTGACCCCAGGCCCTGTGCAAGGCCCCCCACCCTTAGCCTTGGGGCAAAACCCCCCTGTCCTGATGCAAAAAAATCCCCTGTCCCCATGCAAAAAAAAAATAAATCCCACCCCACTTGGCCCCCTTGGACCAGAGCAACCCCCCCACCCCACTGCAAAGCCACTTGGCCCCTGTCCAACCCCAGGGCTGGAGCAAAACCCTCGGTCCCATCGACCCCCCCTGCATCCTGTGCAACCCCCCCCCATGCTGCAAAACTCCCCAGCCCCCTTGCAACACCCCCCAGCCCTGGTGCAAAGCTCCGACGCCGGGTTTGCACCCAGCCAAACCTCGTGTCCCCCCTCTCCTGTGCCCCCCCCAGACCTACCCAAGCTGGACGACGGGAGCTGCCCCCCCAGCCAGAACTGGACGGAAGGGGAGGAGGTGACGCTGCGGTGCCAGGCGTGGGGCAACCCCCGGCCCCATGTGGCTTGTGACAAGGACGGGACCCCCGTCACCCCCGGGCTGCGGCACGTGGCCAAACGTGCCCACACCGGCACGTTCCGGTGCCGGGCCAGCAACGCGCTGGGCACGGTGGAGCACAACATCACCGTGTGGGTGCAGTGTGAGTGGGGACGGGGCGCTGGGTGCTGGGAGGGGGGTGATACGTTATATGGGTGCTGCTGACCCCCCCCCAACCCGTGCCATCCCGCAGACCATGACATCAACGTGGGGTTCATCGTGGCCATGGTGCTGGTGGTGCTGGGCACCCTGGCCGGCGCCGGCATTGCTTACGGCATCTACTACCGCAAGAAGAAGATCCGTGAGTACCAGCTGCAGAAGAAGCAGCAGCGCATGGAGATGCAGAAGCTGCGCCCGGAGGAGACGGTCGGCATCAACGGGTCGGCCCCGGGGAGCCAGCCGTAGCCGCGCCGCCGCCGGAGCCGCCGCAGGGAGCGCGGGCTGAGGGGCACCCCTGGGTGCCGAGCGCCGTGTACGGCACCGGGTGCCGGCGGGGAGCAGCCGGTGGGACCTCGCGGAGGGGGTGACGCCGGGCAAGGCCAACACTACATTGGGGACGGCCGCCGTCGCCTCGGGATGGTGACAAACCGAGGAGGGACCCCGCAGTGCCGGGGGAAGCGGTTTGGGGTCGAGCGGTGACGTTCCGCGGGACGAAGGCGCTCCTCGTCCTCCTCGTGTTGGAGCCCACGAACCGTGGGGGGTTCCCAGTGCTTGCTGCCCCCCTGGGCTGGCCCAGGGCTTTGGCAGGAGCTGCTGCTGCTGCTGCTGAGGAGGAGGAGGAGGAAGATGAAGGTGCTCGGAGCGCCGTTTGTATGTGTTGCACAATTAAAGGCCGGGGGTGATGACGAGGGGACCCCCCCTGCTGTGTTTCTGTCCAAACCTCGCTGTTTTTTGGCGCTGCACCCACGGTCAACCCCCCGCCGAGCATGCGCGGGGGCCCCAATCCCCACTTCCTTCCTTCCTTCGTCGCGCCGCCATTTGGCCTCGCTGAAGATGGGGACGGGGGGACACGGGGACAGGGAAGGGGACGGGGAAGGCCGGGGTGACGCCAGGGCTGCGAGGCTGGGGGCTCCCCGCTGCCCCTGGCCCCGGGTGTCCTCGGTCTCCGCCGTGGCCGTGCCTCGGGGTCACCGTCCTGCTCTGCCCCTCGTGGGGCTGCTGCTGCTGGCTCAGGCCGGTAAGTGCTAGGGAGGTGTCCCCTCTTGTCCCCTCCTGTCCCCAAATTGGTCCCTGTGCCATCCCTGTGTCCCCTCTTGTCCCCAAATTGGTCCCTGTGCCATCCCTGTGTCCCCTCCTGTCCCCCAAATTGGTCCCTGTGCCATCCCTGTGTCCCCTCTTGTCCTCTCCTGTACCCAACATGGTCCCCAGAACATGCCATGTGTCCCAGTTTGTCGCCTCCTGTCCCCAGCCTCGTTTCCCGTGCCATCCCTGTGTCCCCTCCTGTCCCCAGATTGGTCCCTGTGCCATCTCTGTGTCCCCTAATGTCCCCAAACTGCTTCCTGTGCCACCCCCATGTCCCTTCTTGTCCCCATCTGTCCCCAGTCTGGTTCTTGTGCCATCCCTGTGTCCCATCTTGTCCCCTCCTGTTCCCAGCCTGGTTTCCCATGCCATCCCTGTGTCCCCTCCTGTCCCTAGACTGGTCCCTGTGCCATCCCTGTGTCCCTTCTTGTCCCCTCCTGTCCCCAGCCTGGTCCCTGTGCCACCCCCGTGTCCCTTCTTACCCCTTCCTCTCCCCACCACCATCCCCAGCACCCACCCCCTCTCACCCCCCTCCTCTCCGCAGGCCGTGCCACGCGTCCCACCTCGTCCCCCTCCGTCCCCACCTCGTCCCCCTGTGTCCCCACCTCGCCCCCGGGCTTTGCCTCCGGGGACAGCCCCTTCAGCGTGAGCGTGACGGGCAGCGCCTCGGAGGTGTCCTACGGGGGGACCGCGCTCATCAACTGCTCCACCACCTGCGCCCACCCCGGTGCCATCGTGGGCGTGGAGACCTCGCTCACCAAGGAGGAGGCTGCGCGGGGCCGGGGCTGGCTGGCGGTGCGGCTGAGCAACATCACCGAGCCCTCCTCCGACATCGTCTGCTACTCCAGCTGCTTCGGCCAGAGGAAGGTCTCGAGCTTCAGGATGCTGGCGTACGGTAGGTGCCCCCCCTGCCCCTTCCCAAATCCCATCCTGCTCCCGCGGCGGAGCGGAGTTTGGGGACGGCAGGAGGCTCGGTGGCGTCTCTCGGCGAGGTGCCGTGGGCTCAGGGGAGGTGACGTCCCTGGTGTCCCCCTCTGTGCGCTCGTTGAGCCCCCCCCAAGGAGCACCGTGGGTCCCAGCACGAGGATGTGGGGATGCTGGAATGGGGCTGGAGGTGGCCGCGAGGGTGCTGGAGGCTGGAGCAGCTCCGCCGGGGGGTGTTCAGCCTAAAATGTTTGGGATTTTGGGGGGTTCAGCCTGGAGAGAAGGCTCTGGGAGACCCGAAAGCAGGATGCCAACTCCTCAAGGGGGATGCAGGAGAGCTGGGGGGGGGTCTTCATCAGGGGGTGTGGTGATGGATCAGGCTTTGAGCTAAAAGGGGGAAGATGGAGATGAGACACGAGGAAGGAATCCGTCACCATGAGGGGGGTGAGGGGCTGGAACCAGCCCCCCAGAGGAGCTGTGGGTGCCCGAGTTTGGGGTGGATGGGGCTTTGAGGGGTCGTGCCCATGGGAGGGGTCTTTAGGGTCCCTTCCAACCCCAATCGGTTCGTGGTTTGATGGCTCAGTGACTCGGTGATCCGATGACCTGGTGATTCACTGAGTCCATGATCCAACGCTTCGATGACCTAATGGGCTCGTCATCCTGTGACCTGATGATCCTGTGACCTGATGATCCTGTGATCTGATGATCCTGTGATCTGATAACCCAATGATCCCACGATCCCACGATCCTATGATTTGACACTCCTATGACGCAATGATCCCACAATTCGATATTTCCACGATTCCATGGCTCACCGGTTTGATGACCCAAAGATCCTATAATTGGATGATTTGTTGATTCAGTGGCCCTATGCTTCCATGGCTTGGAGGTTCCATGGTTCCCTGTTTCCACGATCCCATAATTCGATCACTCCATGATTCAATTATTCCCCGATTCAATTATTCCCTGAATCAGTTATTCCATGACTCATTTTTTCCAACATCTGACAGTTCCAAAATCTTACAGTTCTGTGATTTGACAGTTGTACGATTTGATGGTTCCACGATTTAGTGCTCCCGTGAGTTGTTGGCCCCATGATTTCTTGGTCCCATTATTCGCAATTTCTATGATTTGGTGATTCTGTTATTTGATGATTGCGTGGTTTGGTGATTCCACGATTTGGTGATTCCACGATTTGGTGATTCCATGATTTGTCACTTCCATGATTTGCCAATTCCGTGTTTTGCTGGTCCCATGATTTGATGATTCCACCATTTGAAGGTTCCAGGATTTGGTGGTCCCATGATTTCAAGGTTCCATAATCTGACGATTCCATGATTTAATGATTGCGTGGTTTGCTGGCTCCATGATTTGCTGCTTCCATGATTTGGTGGGTCCATGATTTGCCAGTTCTATATTTTGCTGGTCCCATTATTTTGCGAGTCCATGATTTGAAGGTTCCACAATTTGGTGGTCCCATGATCTGAAGCTTCCATAATTCACCAGTTCCATGATTGAAGGGGTTGATGGCTCCATGATTTGGCAATTCCACAACTTGATGATTCCTTGATTTATCAGTTCCCTGATTTGGCTATTCCATGATTTGGTGACACCGTGATTTGGTGACACCATGATTTGCCAATTCCATGATTCGCCACTTCCATGATTTATCAGCTCCATGTTTTGGCGGTTCCATGATTTGCCAATTCCATGATTTATCGATTCCATGATTTATCGATTCCATGATTTATCGATTCCATGATTTACCAATTCCATGATTTGTTGGTTCCTCGATTTGTTGGTTCCTTGATTTCCCCATTCCACGTTTTCCTGCTTCCACGATTTGCCAGCTCCGTGATTCATCGTTTCCAAACCGAATGCCCGAATCCCCCTGCACCCACCCAGCCCCGTGCCCTCCCTCCCCCTGCAGACTTCCCTGAGCCCGTCCTGCTCGCCAGCGACCCCAACACCACCTGCAACCATCCGGTGACCCTGCGGTGCTCCGCGGCCCCCAGCCAGCCCCCGGGGGTGCAGCTGCGGCTGCGCAGCCGCCGCCGCCCCCCGACCCCCTGGCAGGAGGGAGCGGTGAGCGTGGATCTGACGGCGCGCGAGGAGGACGACGGCGACGAGTTCGTCTGCGACGCGCAGCTCTTGGTGGGCGACCTGGTGCTGAACAAGAGCTCGGATGTGGTCAAGCTGAACGTCATGTGTGAGTGGGGTGCTGGGGCTGGATCCGGGCAAAATCCCCCCCAGTTGTGGTGTAAAACCCCACCACCACCATGATAAAGCCCCCGGCACCATGCAGAGCCCCCCAGCCATGCTGCAAGACCCTTCATCTCCATGCAAAACCCCCCAGACCTGCTGCAAAACCCCTTATCCCCATGCAAAACCCCCCAGACCTGCTGCAAAACCCCTTATCCCCATGCAAAACCCCCCAGACCTGCTGCAAAACCCCTTATCCCCATGCAAAACCCCCCAGACCTGCTGCAAAACCCCTTATCCCCATGCAAACCCCCCCCAGCTCTGGTGAAAACCCCCCAGCCATGCTGCAAAACCCTTCATCTCCATGCAACCCCCCCCCCCAGGCTGTGGTGCAACCCCTCCTAACCCCACGTAAAACCCTCAAACATGGTGCAACCCTCCCCAACCCCATACAAAACCCCCAGCCGTGCTGCAGACCCCCCGATCTCCATGCAAAACCCCCCAGCTCTGTTGCAAAACCCCCCAACCCCGTGCAAAACCCCCCCCAACCCCATGCAAAACCCTCAGCCGTGCTGCAAAACCCTTCCTTGACCCCAGGCCCTGTGCAAGGCCCCCCACCCTTAGCCTTGGGGTAAACCCTCCCTGTCCTGATGCAAAAAAATCCCTGTCCCCATGCAAAAAAATAAAATAAATCCCACCCCACTTGGCCCCCTTGGACCAGAGCAACCCCCCCACCCCACTGCAAAGCCACTTGGCCCCTGTCCAACCCCGGGGCTGGAGCAAAACCCTCGGTCCCATCGACCCCCCCTGCATCCTGTGCAACCCCCCCCCATGCTGCAAAACTCCCCAGCCCCCTTGCAACACCCCCCAGCCCTGGTGCAAAGCTCCGACGCCGGGTTTGCACCCAGCCAAACCTCGTGTCCCCCCCCTCCTGTGCCCCCCCCAGACCTACCCAAGCTGGACGACGGGAGCTGCCCCCCCAGCCAGAACTGGACGGAAGGGGAGGAGGTGACGCTGCGGTGCCAGGCGCGGGGCAACCCCCGGCCCCATGTGGCTTGTGACAAGGACGGGACCCCCGTCACCCCCGGGCTGCGGCACGTGGCCAAACGTGCCCACACCGGCACGTTCCGGTGCCGGGCCAGCAACGCGCTGGGCACGGTGGAGCACAACATCACCGTGTGGGTGCAGTGTGAGTGGGGACGGGGCGCTGGGTGCTGGGAGGGGGGTGATACGTTATATGGGTGCTGCTGACCCCCCCCCAACCCGTGCCATCCCGCAGACCATGACATCAACGTGGGGCTCATCGTGGCCGTGGTGCTGGTGGTGGTGGGTTCCGTGGCCGGTGCCGGCATTGCTTACGGCATCTACTACCGCAAGAAGAAGATCCAGGAGTACCAGCTGAGGGAGAGGCAGCGGCGCTTGGAGATGGAGCAGCGGCGCTTGGCGTAGGAGGAGGAGGAGGAGGAGGAAGAGGAGGAGGAGGAAGAGGAGGAGGAGGAAGAAAATGACGGTGAATATTCGGCGCCGGGGATGGAGCCGTAGCTTTGCGCTCCGAGCGCACCAAAACCCCGCGCCCCTCGCCCGGGGACAGATCCCAGTGGCTGAGGGGGGGTGGGTTGTCCCCTGGCAGCCCCCATCCCTGCCATGGGACCCCCCCCCCCAAAAAAAAAATAATAATTCTGGATGGGGCTCGTTCAGCACGTGTGGGTGCAGCTGGCGTCATCCGTGCCCTGCACGAGCGTCCGCTGGTGGCACCGGGTGGCACCGGGTGGCGAGTGCCCGCTGTCACCATCCCCTCCTTGTACAGAGAGCCAGGGTGGCACCGCTGTCCCCCCCCCCCAGCTTGATGGCATCCTGGGGGGGTGCTTGGGGGCTATTAAATGTCCTCCTGCTGGCAGTGGCACTCGTCTTGGGGTCACCTGCTTGAGGGGAGGGGGGTGACATTGGGGGGCATGCGGCAGAGCTGGTGCCTGGAGGCTCAGCTGGAAGGTGGGGGGGGGGGCGTGGGAAGGGGTGGCAGGGTGTGTGGGGGGTGTCCCCATGCCTGGTTGTGGGGCAGGGACATGGGACAAGGTTTGGGGACAGCAGATGGTGGCCAGGCTGGGGGTCCCCATCTCCAGCTGGGGGCTGGGGACATGGGGAAGGGTTTGGGGACAGGGAATGAGGCTGGGGGATGGAAATGGGGTGGGGGAGGATGGGAGGAATATGGGGGCGGGGGGGCACAGGGACCAGCTTTGGGGCTCGGGGACACCGATGGGGACCGGGGGCCGGGGCTGGAAGCAGGGACAAGGGACAGGGCTGGGGGATGGGAAAGAGGGGAGGGGCGATGGGAACAGAGCTGGGGACAGGGGGGGCCATGGGGCTGCCGCCAGGGCTTGGGTCCCCAAAGCCACCGTCGTCCCCAAAGCTGGCATTGTCCCCAGAGCCAGCATCGTCCCCAGCACCCGAGCGCTGTCCCCAACGCCTGGGCGCTGTCCCCAAGGCCGGGGCTGGCAGCAGCAGCAGACAGAGGGGCTGTGAGCGCGGAGCCTGGCGCTCGCTGGCACCGTCGCTCGCTCCCGGCATGACACCGGCTCCCGCTTGGCCGCCACGGCACAGCACGGCACGGCTTGGCACGGCACGGCCTGCTTCAGCTCATCCACCGGCATCACCGCCACCGGTACTGGAACCAGCACCGGTGCGGGCACGGCACCGTGGGCGGCGTGGGCACGGCGGTTCGGCATCGCCGCGCTGCGGGGCTGCGTGGGCCGCGGCGAGGTACGGAGCGTGCTGCGCTCGGCGGGTGAATCACGCCTCGCCTGCGCCCACGGGGGGGGACGGGGACACGGAGGGGGCTGCACGGGGTGGGCTGGGGGCTGCACGGTGGTGTGCACGGCGTTGCACATGAGCAGCACGCGTCTTCATGCATGGTGCACACGCGGGGAGCGGCTCAATGCACACGCGGCGCAGCAGCAGGCACATATGGCACGCACCGGTGTGAGCAAAATGCACGCCAGCAAGTGCACAGGGTGCACACCTGCATGCACACGATGCACGCCTGAACATGCACGAATAGTGCACGCCTGCTTGCACATGAAATGAACCGCTTCATGCGCACAACACATGCATGGACATGCACGAATAGTGCACGCCTGCATGCACGTGAAATGAACCCCTTCATGCACACAATACACGCATGGACATGCACGAATCATTCATGCCTGCATGCACACACAACTCACACCTTCGTGCACACAATACATGCGTGGACATGCACGAATAGTGCACGCCTGCATGCACATGTGATGCACGCTTTTGTGCACGCAATGCATGCCTGAGCATGCACAAATAAAACACACTTGCATGAACATGTAATGCATGCCTTTGTGCACATGATGCATGTGTGAACATGCACGAATAATGCACACCTGCATGCACATGATGCATGCACAAACATGCACAAATAGTGCACGCCTGCATGCACACACAACTCACGCCTTCATGCACACAATACATGCACGGACATACACAAATAGTGCACGCCTGCATGCACACAAAGTGCACGCCTTCGTGCACGCAATACATGCATGAACATGCACAAATAGTGCATGCCTGCATGCAGACACGATGCACACCTGCATGCACACAATGCACGCCTGAACATGCACGAATAATACACCTGCATGCACACAAAATACATGCCTGCATGCACATGATGCACACATGAACATGCACAATTAATGCACGCCCCCTCTATGAGCACGATGCACTCCTAACGCATGCACACGCAGAGCACGAGTCACACGCCATGCCTGCATGCATGTGCATGGGCGTGCATGCAATGCATACGCACATGCAATGTGCACACAGATGCACACGCAATGCACACGCAATGCACACGCAATGCACGCAAACACACCCACGCAATGCACGCCTGCAGGTGCACACCCCACAAACACCAAGCCCCCTTCTTCCCACGCAGCCCCCTCCATGGGTGGGGGGGGAGCACCCACGCATCGAGACCGCCCCCCACACACCCCGGGGGTCCCTTTGCAGCCCTCCTCCCCCTCACCTCCCCTCCTCCCCGTGCCCACCCCCCCCGCCCCGGGGCCCCCCCGCCCCAGGTGGGTGCGTGGGCAGAGCTGCACGTCTGGCGCTGCACCCACGCGGCACCCACTCGTGCAATCCGAACACGGGTGGGGGGGGGCACGGCTCCCACCCCACCCCCCCCCAGTGTGGGGGGGGCGTTATCGGGGGCGGAGGGGGGGGGGAGGAGCCTCGGTGCGCAGCGTCGAGGAGCTGCCTTCATCCCCATCCTCATCCTCGCCTTCATCCCCATCCTCGCCTTCATCTCCATCCACGTCTTCATCCCCATCCTCATCTTCATCCTCATCCTCATCCTCCCTGATCACCCCCCCTCCCCACCCCCAAAATAACAGAGCCCGGACCCGATGGCCCCCCCCCGGCCGGCTGCACGGCTCCTGCCCCCCCTGATCCTGGCGCTTGCAGGTATGGGGGGGGAGCACCGGGGGAGGGTTTTTTGGGGTTGGGGACCCCGTGTTTTGGGGTGGGGGACCCCAAGATGCGTAATTATGGGAGGGGATCCCCTGACCTGTAATTATAGGGGGGGGGGATCCCCATGGAACCGAGGAACTGGGGGGGTGCTGGGGGTGAGCCCTGCTAGGGTCTGGGGGCTCGGTGTGGGGCTGGGGTGCTGGCATGGGGCTGGGGTCCCTGAGTATGGGGCTGGGGTCTTGGAGTGGGGTTGGGGTCCTGGAGGGGGGCTGAAGTCCTGGCTTTGGGGGCTGAGGTCCCAGGTTTTGGGGCTGGGAGTCCTGGGTTTTGGTTCCAGGCTCCCGGTTCAGGGTTTGGGGGTCCTGCTGTGGGTTCTGAGGTCCTGATTTGGGGTTCTGGGGGGTCTCTGACTTTGATTTCCGGGGTCTTGCTTTGGGGCTGGGGGTCCATGTTTGGTTCTGGGGTCCTGGGTTTGAGGCTGGGGTCCCAGGTTTTGGTGCACGGGTCCCTGGTTTGGTTCTGAGGTCACAGTTATGGGGTTGGGGCCCCTGGGCTTTGGTTCTGGGGTCCTGGTGTGGGGCTCAGGGGTCCTGCTCTGGGTTCTGAGGTCCTGGTTTTGGAGCTGGGGTAGGGCCCTGGGTTTTGAGGTTGGGTTTAGGGTTCGGGTCCTGCGTGAGGGGCAGGGGTCCTGGTTTGGTTCCAGGTTTCAGGGTTTGGTTCTGGGCTCCTGGTTTGGAGTTAGAGGGGGGTCCTGCTCCAGGTTCTGGGCTCCTGGGTTTAGTTTTGGGGTGGGCTCCTGCGTTTTGGTTCTGGGCTCTTGGGTTTGGTTCCTGGCTCCTAGTTTGGTTCCAGAGTCCCAGTTTGGTTCCGGAGTCCCAGTTTGGTTCCGGAGTCCCAGTTTGGTTCCAGGCTCCCCCTTTGGTTCTGGGCTCCCAGTTTGGAGCTCGGAAGTCCTGTTCTGGGTTCTGGGATCCTGGGTTTGGTTCTGGGCTCCCAGTTTGGTTCCTGGCTCCCAGTCTGGTTCGGGGTCCCAGTCTAGTGCCAGGCTCCTGTTCTGGGGCTGGGGGGCTCCCACTGGGGCACGGCCCCCATCCCCGCTGGCTGCCCCCGGGGGGGCTCTTTCAGGGGCCGCCCGGGGCACGTTCACGGTGCGCGCCTGGCCCCAGGTGGCCGTGGTGCCCTTCGGGGGCTCGGTGGCCATCAACTGCAGCCACAGCGGCTGCCCGGACCACGAGCCCACCTTGGGGCTGGAGACGTCGCTCACCAAAAACGCCACGGAGGCCGGCAGCAGCTGGCAAAAATTCCTCCTGGTCAACGTCTCCGAGTGGAACCCGCAGCCTGCCCTCTGCTACGCGACCTGCGGGGAGCAGCGGGCCACGGCGCCCGCCGCCGTCCTCGTCTACCGTGAGTGCTGGCACTGGACAAAGGGGGACGGCGGCACGGTGGGGGGTCCCGGCTGCACCCCACAGCTCTGCATCTGCCCCCCCCCAGGGGTGCCGGAGCGCGTGGTGCTGGATCCGGTGTCCCCCGTGGCCGTGGGCGAGAGCCGCAACCTGACGTGCCGGGTGGCGGAGGCGGCCCCGCTGGCCAACCTGACGGTCACCCTGCGCCGGGGCGGCGAGACGCTGCGCACCCAAAACTTCAGGGCCGCTGTCGGCAGCGCCAGCGTGGCCGTCAGCCACCTGCTGACCGTCGGCCCCGGGGACCACGGGCAGGACGTCACCTGCCACGCCGAGCTGTCCCTGCGCCCCCACGGGCCACTCTTCGCGCGCGCCGCCGTGCCCGTCAAGCTGGCGGTGTACGGTGAGGACCCGCGGCACGGCTCGGAGCATCCTGACCTTGGTCCCATTCGGATCCTGGCCCCGTCCCCATCCCCATCCCATCCCTGTTCCCTGTTCCAGTCCCCATCCCAAGCCTATCCCCATCCCTCTTCCATTCCCATCCCTGTCTGCACCACTTCCCATCCCACTTCCATCTCTATCCTAGTCCCAATCCCATCTCCATCCCAACCCAATCTCCATCCCTATTCCATTCCCATCCCTATCCACACCCCTTCCCATCCCACTTCCATCCCTATCCCATCCCCATCCCATCCCCGTCCTGTCCCCATCTCCATCCCCAGCCTCATTCCAGTCCCCATCCCCTTCCCTTGCCAGTCCCCATCCCATCCCCATCCCTAACCCATCCCCATCCCCATCCACCCCCCAATTTCCAGCCCCATTCCCGTCCCCCTCCCCATTTCCAAACCCATCCCAATGCACCCCACCACCCCACCCCGTACCCACCACCTTCACCGCGCACGTCTCCGTGCCGTGCTCTCCGCTCCCCCCTCCGCCACCCACCCCTCACCGCGGGGGTCCCCTCGCTCTCCGGGTGCAGAGCCCCGGGGTCCCCTCACGGTGCCACCGCGTCCCCGCAGCTCTCCCCGAGCCACCGCAGCTGCAGGCCCCCGTGCGCCTCGAGGCCGGCGCCGCCGCCAACGCCAGCTGCCGGGTGGTCGGCGCCTTCCCCGCCGAGGACGCCCACTTCTCCCTGGTGCTGGACGGGCGCAGCCTGGACGTGGCGGTGACGGAGGCGGGGGACACGCTGACCGCCAGCACCCGCCTCTCCCCGCGCACCGCGGGGCTCCAGGAGCTGAACTGCACCGTGACCGTGGGCGCCGCGGCACGGACGGCGCGGGCGCAGCTCCACGTCTACCGTAAGCCCTCAGAGGGGAGGCTGTCGGCTGAGGGGTGTCCCCTAAATCCCACCCCAAATGTTGAGCTCTCTGTCTCCATCCCGCAGGATTCCCGGCGCCCGTCCTGGAGCTCAGCCCGGTGCCGGCGGGCGGCGAGGTGACGGTGACGTGCCGCGCCGCCGCCGCCGAGCCCCCCGCCGTGCGG
This sequence comes from Aythya baeri, assembly GCA_026413565.1. Classification (NCBI taxonomy): domain Eukaryota; kingdom Metazoa; phylum Chordata; class Aves; order Anseriformes; family Anatidae; genus Aythya; species Aythya baeri. The sequence goes on from CM048640.1 coordinate 1,111,105, forward strand.
CTGCAGCTCCGTGACACCGACGGGGGGGTCTTGGCCGAGGGGCCGCAGCCGCAGCTGGAGCTGCGCCTGGTGGCCCAGCGGGAGGACGACGGGCGCTGGTTCGGGTGCCGGGCCAGCCTGGCCGTGGGGGACGGCACGGTGACGAAGGACACCGAGGCTCGGCTCGCTGTGCTGTGTGAGTCCGGCACGTGCCCCGAATCCGGCCCCTTTGAGCCCAGAATGTGGCTGTGGGGGTGGAAATCCCAATTGTCTGCTGGGGCAGAGCGGGGAGCGCTGGGGATGAAATGGGTGCAGGGTGTGGGGCCCCATCCTGTCCCCTTTCTATCCCTGTCTCCATCACATCCCAACCCCAATCCCCATCCCATCTCCATCCCCATACCATCCCTGTTCCCATCACATCCCCATCCTAATTCCCATCCTAATCCCAACCCCCATCCCATTTCTGTCCCCAACCCATCCCTGTCCCCATGACATCCCAATCACTATCCCATCCCATCCCCATCATATCCCAATCCCCATCCCAATCACCATCTCCATCCCATCCCTGTCCCCATCCTATCCCAAACCCCATCCCATCTCCATCTTTATCCCATCTCCATCTTATCCCAACCCCATACCATCCCTGTTCCCATCACATCCCCATCCCAATTCCCATCCCAATCCCATCCCATCTCCATCCTTATCCAATCTCCATCCCAATTCCCATCCCAATCCCATCCCAAATCCCATCCCATCTCCATCCTTACCCAATCTCCATCCCATCCCTGTCTCCATCTCATCCCAATCCCATCCCATTCCACCTTTTTTTCCATCCCCATCCCATCCATTCCTCATCCCCATCCCCATCCCACCCCATCCCCACACACCCCCCAACCCCGCTGCCTTCCCCCATCCCAATCCTCCCCTCTTTCCCCCCCCAGACATGCCCGAAATGGAGGCGAGCTCCTGCCCGAGCAACCGCATGTGGCTGCAGGGGACGCGGGAGGCTCTGTCCTGCGGGGCCACCGGCAACCCCGCGCCCACCGTCACCTGCACCCGCGACGGGGCCACCGTCAGCACCCAGCGCCCCGAGCTGGTCACCCGCTCCCGCGCCGGCACCTACCTCTGCAATGCCACCAACAGCTTGGGGACACGCAGCCGGCTCGTCACCGTCCGCGTGGAGTGTGAGTGGGGTCGGGAACGGGGCGCCGGGGCAGGGGGCACGGGGACAGGGAGGGTGACACCGCGGGGCGAGGGAGGCAGCGTCCCCGGGGGGAGGCGGTGAGGATGCTCGGAGGCTGAGCTGGGGGTGTTTGGCCTCAGTTCTCTAATTTTGTTAGTCTTTTTCTTTAATTCTGTAAATGTACAGTTCTCTAATCCTAAAATTCTCTAATCCTGAAGTTCTGTAATTCTATAATTCTGTAAATCTATAATTCTGTAAACCTACAGTTCTCTAATTCTAAAATTCTCTGATCCTGAGATTCTATAATTCTAAAATTCTGTAAGTCTATAATTCCGTATATCTCTAATTCTAAAATTCTCTAATCCTGAAATTCTATAATGCTATAATTCTATGATTCTGTAAAGTTATAATTCTGTAAATCTCTAATTCTAAAATTCTGTAATCTTGAAATTCTGTAATTCCCTATTTGTATTGTTCTATAATTCTGTAAATCTCTAATTCTCTAATTCAAAAGTTCTGTAATCCTGAAAGTCTATGATTGTCTAATTATATAGTTCTATAATTCTGTAAATCTCTAATTCCCTAATTCAAAAACTATGCAATTCTGAAATTCTGTAATTCAAAAATTCTGTAATCCTGAAATTCTCTAATTCTATAGTTCTTTAATTCTGTAGTTCGATAATTCTATAAATCTATAATTCTGTAAATCTACAATTCTGTAATTCAAAAATCCTGTAATCCTGACATTCTATAATTATCTAATTCCGTAAATCTCCAATTCTGTAAATCTCTAATTCTCTAATTCTAAATTTCTGTAACCCTGAAATTCTCTAATTCTCTAATTCCGTAAATCTCTAATAATTCTCTATATAATTCTGTAAATCTCTAAATCTCTAATTCTCTAAATAATTCTGTAAATCTCTAATTCTCTATATAATTCTGTAAATCTCTAATTCCATAGTCCTATAACTGCCATTCTCTCACCGACCCCGTGTCCCCCCCCCCAGATGAGCCCAGCCTGACGGAGAGCGGGTGCCCCGCGCACCGCACCTGGGTGGAGGGCGAGCGGCGCGAGCTGGCGTGCCGCGCCGAGGGGGACCCGGCCCCCAGCACCCGCTGCACCCGCGACGAGGGCCCCCCCGGCACCGGGGGTGGCCGGGCCGTCAGCCGGAGCGACGCCGGGCGCTACACGTGCCGAGCCACCAACAAGCACGGCTCGGCGCTGCGCAGCGTCTACGTCAGCGTCGAGTGTGAGTAGGGGGAGCCTGGGGGGGGCCGCGGCCGTGCCGGCGGTGCCGTGGTTGTGCCGGGGCCGTGCCGGGGACCTGGAGGTGCCAGGGATGTGCTGGGGGTGTTTTGGGGGTGCAGCCGTGCCGAGGATGCTGTTGACGGTGCGAGGGATGCCGGGGATCCCGTAACAACACCAGGGGTGCCGTGGCCACGCCGGTGATGCCGTGGTTGTTTTGGGGATCTGGCCACAGCAGGGATGCCAGCTGTGCCAGGGAACCTATGGCTATGCCAGGGATGCCATGGCTGTTTTGGGGATCTGGCCATGGCACGGATGCTCTTACCCACTTCAGGGGTCCCGGCTGTGCCATAAATGCTGTAGCTCCACCAGGAATCCCACAACCATACCAGGGACCCGGTGACCATCCCAGAGCCATGCCGGGGATGCTGTGGCTGTTTTGGGGATCTGGTCACGGTGCAGATTCCGTTATCCACGGCAGAGATCCCACAGCTATGCCGGGGATCCCATATCCATGCTGGGGATCCCGTGGCCATGCCGGGGATGCCACGGGAGACCCCAACCCTCACCCTCTCTCCCCGCAGACGAGCCCAGCATCGGCGAGGCCGGCTGCCCGGCACGGCGGCTCTGGGTGGAGGGGACGGCGGCGGAGCTGGGCTGCAACGCCAGTGGCAACCCCCTGCCCCACGTCGCCTGTGCCAAGCTGGGGGACCCCCACGCCCCCCCGGCCAGCCCCAACGTCACCCGCGCCCACGCCGGCACCTACCAGTGCCGAGCCACCAACGCGCACGGCTCAGCTCTCCGCAACATCACCATCACCGTTGAGTGTGAGCGCGGCACGGGGAGTGTTAGGGGGGGAAAGAAGGGAAATGGGGGGCGTTTTGGGGTAAAAAAAGGGGTGACTGGGGGTTTTTTTTGCTTCCCCACGCAGACAGCCCGGTGGCGGTGAGCCTGCGCGTGGTGCCCTCGGCCAACGTCTCGCGCGGCGCGAGCTTCAGCGTGGAGTGCCGTGCCGAGGGGCTGCCGCCCCCCACCTTCGGCTGGGCGCTGCCGCCCGCCCCCAACCTGCGTTTCGGCGCCGACAACCGCTCGGTGGCCGTGGCGCGAGCGGCCGCCGCCAACCGGGGCGTCTACACCTGCACCGCGTCCAACCGGCACGGCCGGCGCGCCGGCAGCGTGGTGGTGCGCGTGGACGGTGAGCCAAAGGCGCAGGGTATGGGGGACACCGGGGATGGCACCGGCACCGGGGTGGCATCACCGGCGTCCCCTTGTCGCCCCGCAGAGAGCCGGCTGGCCCTACTGGTGTCACTGGGCGTGCTGGGTGCCGTCACCGTGCTGGGGTTGGCGGCGGCGGGGATTTATTACCTGAAGACGACGGCGTGCAAGAAGGGCGAGTACAACGTGAGGGACGCCGAGGGCACCTCGGAAGGCGCCCGCCTGCACCGGGGGGACGCAGGGGGCCGGGCGGAGGTGTTTGGCATCCAGCTCACCCCCACCTGAGGGACGGGGACGGCCCCTCCGCCACACGCAGGGACGCTTTGCGCGCCGCCGGGGTTTGGCCCCGCACTTGGCATGGGTTTGGGGGGTCCCCAAAAGCGCAGGGGACACGGGGACCCTCCGGGCTGGGATGGCTGTCATGATGCTGTCCCCAAGGTAACGGGGTTGGGTTTGATTTTTTTTTTTTTGGGGGGGTTGTTGGTTTTTTAGCCACTTCGGCGTCTAATTTTATGGAGACTGCAGCGGGAGGGGGGCCTCACGCAACGAGGCCGTCGCCGCCGCGCTGGAATGTGCCAAATAAATAATTTACATTTTAAAGAGAGGGAGGAGGACGCTGGCAGGATGGGACCGTGCTCAGAGCACCCAGCCCTGCCCTACAAGGGGGGGGGGCACCCCACTGAAGATCTCCCCCCTCCAGTCCTCCCCCCTGGATCCGATGGGAACGGAGCCGTGCAGACGGCATCAGGGCAGGAAAAAATAAATTTAATGAGACAGCCAGGGACCGCCCTGCGCTGCTTCCTGAGGCCCTGCACGGTGCTGGGAGCCCCCCCTGGGTGTCCCCCCCCTGGTGCTTCAGCTCTTGTCCCTGTTCTGCCACCGCAGCAGGTGGTAGATGCCGCACTTCTCCGCGTGGTAATGGGCGGCGTAGATGAAGCCGGCGCCGCCGAGCACGGCAACGAACAGCAGCGTTAGCAGCAGGGCCAGGAGGACGTAGGACGGGGGCTCTGGGGGGACAGGGGGGGGTGAAATGGGGATGGGGACAGGGACGGAGGTGGGAATGGGATGGGGAGAGGATGAGGGAATGAGGGGAGGAGGAGGGATGGGATGGGGATGGGGAATGAGGGCAGGAGCTGGGATGGGATGGGATGGGAATGGGATGGGGACAGGTTGGGAACGAGGACAGGAATGGGAGTGGGATGGGGACAGGTTGGGAATGAGGATAGGAATGGGACAAGGACAGCAAAAGGGATGGGAATGGGATGGGGACGGGATGGGGACAGGATGGGAACGGTGAGAGGAAGAGGTATGGGAATGGGATGAGGATGGAAACAGGGATGGGGAGAGGGACAATATAGGAATGAGATGGGAATGGGAGCGGGGACAGAATGGGAATGGGGACAGGATGGGATGGGGACGGATGAAGGTGAGGTCAGGGATGGAAACGGAACGGGGACAGAGACGAGATCGGGATGGAAATGGGATAAGGACAGGGATGAGAGTGAGGGCAGGGAATGGATGGGATCAGGGACAAGATGGGGACGGGGACGAGTGATGACAACGATGGGATGGGGACAGGATGGGGATGGGAACGGGATGGGGACAGGGATGGGGCCAAGAAGACGGAAACAGGACCAGGAATAGGAACAGGACAGGGATGAGACGGGGCCGTGGGCGCCCCCGGGGGACTCACCCACCACCTCCATGGTCACCGGGGCGGAGGTGCGGTTGAAGCGGGGCCCGCTGGCCTGGCAGGTGAGGTTCTCCCCGTGGTCCTGCTTGCGGGCGGTGACGCCGTAGGACACGGTGACGCTGGGGGTCTGGGGGAAGGTGGTCGCCGCCAGCTCCTCGCCGCCGCGGCACAAGGTCACCGTCAGGTTGTGGATGACCCCATCGCTCTCCACCTGGCACGTCACGGTGTAGTTCTTGCCCGGCGCCATCCGCGGCACCGGCTCCAGCATCACCTTTATGGGGACAGCTGGGGGGGGGGGGGAAATAAAAATAAAATAAAATAAAATAAAATAAAATAAAATAAAATAAAATAAAATAAAATAAAATAAAATAAAATAAAATAAAATAAAATAAAATAAAATAAAATAAAATAAAATAAAATAAAATAAAATAAAATAAAATAAAATAAAATAAAATAAAATAAAATAAAATAAAATAAAATAAAATAAAATAAAGGGGGTGGCACCTGGGGATGTCTGGGAGCCACCGCGGTGCCCAATTGATGGGAGCAGGGTGAGGGGTGGGAGAGGGGCTGGAAATGGGTTGGGGGTGGAGATGGGGAAAAAAGGAGGCAGGGGGGGAAAAAGGGGAAAGGGGTGGCTGCAAGGGGGAAAAAGGGGAAAGGGGGAAAGGGGTGGCCAAGGGGGAAAAAAGGGAAAGGGGAAAAGGGGAAAAGGGGTGGCCAAGGGGGAAAAAGGGAAAGGGGAAAAGGGACGGCCAAGGGAGAAAAAAGGGAAAGGGAAAAAGGGAAAAGGGGAAAAGGGGTGGCCAAGGGGGAAAAAGGGAAAGGGAAAGGGGAAAAGGGGTGGCCAAGGGGGAAAAAAAAGGGAAGGGAAAGGGGTGGCCAAGGGGGAAAAAAGGGAAAAAGGGGTAGCTGAAGGGAAAGTGAAAGGGAAAGAGGAAAAGGGGTGGGAAAGAGGAAAAGGGGTGGGAAAGAGGAAAAGGGGTGGGAAAGAGGAAAAGGGGTGGGAAAGAGGAAAAGGGGTGGGAAAGAGGAAAAGGGGTGGGAAAGAGGAAAAGGGGTGGCAAAGGGGAAAAAATGGAAAAGGAAAGGGGTGGCTGAATGGGAAAGCGAAAGGGAAAGGAGCGGCCGAGGGGAAAGTGAAAGGGAAAGGGGCAAAGGGGCGGCTGAGGAGAAAAAAAGGGGAAAGTGGTGGCCGAAGGGAAAGGGGCGGGATGCCCCGAACCGTGCAGGTCCTCACCGTACACCGTCAGCTGCACGGGCACGGCGCTGCAGTTGGAGAAGCTCCGGTGGGGCTCCAGGGACAGGTTGAAGCAACAGGTGACGTCCTGCCCGTGGTCCCCGGGGCCGAGGGTCAGCGGGTGGCTGACGGCCACGCTGGCGCTGCCGGCGGCGGCCCCGAAGTTTTGGGTGCGCAGCGTCTCGCCGCCCCGGCGCAGGGTGACCGTCAGGTTGGCCAGCGGGGCCGCCTCCGCCACCCGGCACGTCAGGTTGCGGCTCTCGCCCACGGCCACGGGGGACACCGGATCCAGCACCACGCGCTCCGGCACCCCTGGGGGGGCAGACACCGAGCTGTGGGGTGCAGCCGGGACCCCCACGGTGCCGCCGTCCCCAATTTGTCCAGCGCCAGCACTCACGGTAGACGAGGATGGTGGCGGGCGCCGTGGGCGTCTTATCCATCTTCCCGCAGGTGGCGTAGCAGAGGGCAGGCTGCGGGTTCCACTCGGAGACGTTGACCAGGAGGAATTTTTGCCAGCTGCCGCCGGCCTCCGTGGCGTTTTTGGTGAGCGACGTCTCCAGCCCCAAGGTGGTCTCGGGGTCCGAGCAGCCGCTGTGGCTGCAGGTGATGGCCACCGAGCCCCCGAAGGGCACCACGGCCACCCGGGGCTCGGCGCGCACCGTGAACGTGCCCCGGGCGACCCCTGAAAGAGCCCCCCCGGGGGCAGCCAGCGGGGACGGGGTCCGTGCACCAGCGGGAGCCCCCCCAGCCCCAGAACGGGAGTAGGAATTAAATGCGGGACCCCCAGAACCAAAAGCCCCAAGAAGGACCCCAAAAGCTGGAGGAGGATTTCCCCCCCCGCCAAGGTCTAAACTGAGAGGTGGGGAGAAGCAAACTGGGAGCCCGGTACCAAAACCCAGGAGCCTGTCCCCAAATTCAGGAGCCCAGAACCCAGAACAGGACCCTCCAGTTCCAAACTGGGAGCCCGGAACCGAATGGGGACCCCGGAACCAAACGGGGAGCCTGGAACCAAACTGGGAGCTCGGAACCAAACCAGTGCCCCAGCCCCAAACCCAGGAGTCCAGAACCCAAAACAGGACCCCCCCAAGCTCCAAACTGGGACGCCGGAACCAAACTGGGACCCCAGTACCAAAGGGCGAGCCCAGAACCAAAACCCAGGAGCCCGTCCCCAAAGCCAGGAGCGCAGAACAGGACCCTCCAGTTCCTAACTGGGACCCCAGAACCAAACTGGGAGCTCAGAACCAAAACCCAGGAGCCTGTCCCCAAAGCCAGGAGCCCAGAACAGGACCCTCCAGTTCCCAACTGGGACCCCAGAACCAAACTGGGAGCTCGGAACCAAACCAGGGCCCCGTCCCCAAACCCAGGAGCCCAGAACAGGACCCTCCAGTTCCCAACTGGGACCCCGGAACCAAACTGGGAGCCCGGAACCCAAACCAGGACCCCCCAAGCTCCAAACTGGGAGCCTGGAACCAAAGCTCAGGACCCCAGCCCCATACCGGGACCCCAGCCCCACACCCACTGCCGCGTCCCCCCCCCGGCCACCACCCCTTTCCCACAGTTTTTGGGGTGAGCCCCCCACGCCCCACGCTCCCCGGTGCCCCCCCACACCCCCTCTCCCCTTCTACCTGCCAGGGCCAGGAGCAGGGGGGGCAGCAGCCCCGCGGTCGGTCCCATGGGTGGCAGCTCCGCGGGTGTCCCCGAGTCCTGCTGGGCGGTGGCGGCGTCACATTCCCACTGCCAGCCCTGGGAAGTCCCCTCGCTGGGAAGCGTCACCTTCCTGTCCCTTTTCCTGCCCACCCTTCCTGCCTGCACCGCCACGGCCGTGGTGCCACCACCCCCAAATCCTGCCCCGCGGCCCCAAAACCGTTACCGGAGACCCCCAGCACGGCCCCCGTCTCCTGGACCCCCCAAATCCTGCCCCGCGGCCCCAAAACCGTTACCGGAGACCCCCAGCGCAGCCCCCAACTCCTGGACCCCCCAAATCCTGCCCCTCGTCCCCAAAACCGTTACCGGAGACCCCCAGCATGGCCCCCGTCTCCTGTAACCCCAAATCCTGCCCCATGTCCCCAAAACCATTACCGGAGACCCCCCAGTGCAGCCCCCAACTCCTGTCCCCCCCAAATCCTCAACTCATTACTGGAGACCCCCCAGCGCAGCCCCCATCTCCTGTCCCCCCCAAATCCTGCCCCATGGCCCCAAAACCGTTACCGGAGACCCCCAGCGCAGCCCCCACCCCCTGACCCCAAATCCCACCCCATGTCCCCAGCCTATTACCGGAGACCCCCAAAACAGCCCCCACCCCCGTCCCCAAATCCTGCCCCCTGTCCCCAACCCATTATCGGATATGGGGACCCCAGCATGGCTCCCCCCCGCCCCCCCCAAATCCTTCACCACATCCCCAACCCGTTACCGTAGACCCCCAAAAGAGCCCCCACCCCAAAAGGGGACACAGCCCCCTGCCACCCCCTTGCCCCCCCATAACCCTCCCCATAATCCCCCCCGCAGCCACCAACCTCCCCCAACCCCCCCCAAAGTCCTCCCCCCAAAAAAAAAAAGAGGTGACGCGTGGCCGTGCCGAGTGCCCCCTCCACCAGGGGGGGCGTTTAATAGCCCCCAAACACCCCAAATTCACAACCCCAGCTCCCACCCCCCCAAAAAAAAAATTAAGGGGGGGGTCCAGCCCCGTTGTCACCCCCTGCCCTGCGCGTCCCCATCCCCGCAGTGGGGGCACCGGGAGCCGGGGGGGGCGCTTCTCCGCGGGACGCTCCAGCACCGCTGGCACCGCTGCCGGTACTTCTTGTACCTGGGGGGGGGGACAATAATTTATTTTTGGGGGGGGTCAGACCCTCGTGGAGGGGTTATTGGGGTGCTGGGGGGGGGTCTCTACCTGATCCCGCAGGCGTTGCACAGGGGGGTCCCGTTCTCGGCCGCCCTCCACAGGGGGGTGCGCTGGGTTTTGCAGGAGGCGCAGCTCTTGGCCCCCCCTTGGGGAAAAAAATAAAGGGATTTGGTGACCCCCCCACCCCCAAAAAAAAAAAAAATCCCTAAATTGGGATTTTTTCCCCCCCCCCACGGCCTTACCCTGAGCGGGGGGGGCGTCGTCGTCCGAGCTGCTGCCGGCCCCGGGGGTCCTGGAGTGGGGGGCGCGGGCGCTGCCCCCCCGGCTGCGGGGAGAGGAGAGGGTGAAATTTGGGGGGGGGGGCGCACGGACGGACAGACGGACGGGAGGGCACCCAAGGGTGCGTCCGGACGGACAGACGGATGGAGGCACCCAAGGGACGCCCAGCCTGGACAGACGGACAGACAGATGGACAGAGGCACCCAAGGGACACCCAGCACCGCATCCAGACAGACAGACGGACAGAGGGAGGCACCCAAAGGACACCCATTGCCCTGCCCAGGCAGACAGATGGACAAAGGGAGGCACCCAAGGGACACCCAGCACCACGTCCAGACAGACAGACGGACAGAGGGAGGCACCCAAGGGACACCCAGCCTGGACAGACGGACAGATGGACGGAGGCACCCAAGGGACACCCATTGCCCTGTCTGGACAGACAGACGGACAGAGGCACCCAAGGGACACCCAGCACCGCATCCAGACAGACAGACGGACAGAGGGAGGCACCCAAAGGACACCCATTGCCCTGCCCAGGCAGACAGATGGACAAAGGGAGGCACCCAAGGGACACCCAGCCTGGACAGACAGACAGACGGATGGACAGAGTCACCCAAGGGACACCCATAACCCTGTCTGGACAGACAGACGGATGGACGGAGACACCCAAGGGACACCCAGCATCATGTTCAGACAGACAGACGGACAGAGGGAGGCACCCAAGGGGCGCCCAGCACCCTGCCTGGACAGACAGACGGACAGAGGCACCCAAGGGACGCCCAGCACCGTATCTGGACAGACAGACGGACAGAGGGAGGCACCCAAGGGACACCCAGCCTGGACAGACGGACAGACAGATGGACAGAGGCACCCAAGGGACACCCATTGCCCTGCCTGGACAGACAGACGGACAGAGGCACCCAAGGGATGCCCAGCACCCTGCCTGGACAGATGGACGGACAAAGGCACCCAAGGGACACCCAGCCTGGACAGACAGATGGACAGACAGAGGCACCCAAGGGACACCCATTGCCCTGCCCAGGCAGACAGATGGACAAAGGGAGGCACCCAAGGGACACCCAGCCTGGACAGACAGACAGACGGATGGACAGAGTCACCCAAGGGACACCCATTGCCCTGTCTGGACAGACAGACGGACAGAGGCACCCAAGGGACACCCAGCACCGCATCCAGACAGACAGACGGACAAAGGGAGGCACCCAAGGGACACCCAGCCTGGACAGACGGACAGATGGACGGAGGCACCCAAGGGACACCCAGCACCCTGCCTGGACAGACAGACGGATGGATGGACAGAGGCACCCAAGGGACGCCCAGCACCATATTTGGACAGACAGACAGACAAAGGAAGGCACCCAAGGGACACCCAGCACCCTGCCCAGATGGACAGAGGCACCCAAGGGACACCCAGCACCATATCTGGACAGACGGACGGACAGAGGGAGGCACCCAAGGGACACCCAGCCTGGACAGACAGACGGACAGAGGCACCCAAGGGACACCCATGACCCTGCCTGGACAGACAGACGGACAGAGGGAGGCACCCAAGGGACACCCAGCCTGGACAGACGGACAGATGGACGGAGGCACCCAAGGGACACCCATGACCCTGCCCCCCCCCCCCTTAGGGTTACCTGCGGCGGGCGACGATGAGGAGGCCGCGACCTTCATCATCCCCCCCCCCCCCGGCCGGGGGGGGGCCCAGGCGCAGGCTGAGGGTGACCCCGCGGAAATGGGGGTCCCGGGGGGGGGCCCCCCGCTTGGGGGTCTCCTGCTTGCGGGGTCGGGGCCGGGGGGGGCCCAAGTGGCGGCACTGGAGGCTGATGAGGCTCAGGGGGTCCAAGCCGCGGGGGGGGCTCGGGGATGCCCCGGGGGGTCGCGGGGGGTCCGGATGGGGGTCCCTCGGGGGGGGGGGTCGCCGAGGGGGGCAGCAGCCGGGCGGATTCCTGCAGGAAAGCGAGGGCATGGGCGGGGGGAGGGGGGGAGGGAGGGGGGGGTGGGGGGCACTGCTGGGGGGTTATGGGATGGGGGGTTGTGGGGTGGGAGGAGAGGTTATGGGGTTATGGGGTCGGGGGGAGGTTTTGGGGTGGGGGGAAGGGAGAGGTTATGGGGTCGGGGGGAGGGAGAGGTTATGGGGTTATGGGGTCGGGGGGAGGTTTTGGGGTGGGGGGTAAGGGAGAGGTTATGGGGTTATGGGGTCGGGGAGGGAGGTTTTGGGGTGGGGGGAGGTTTTGGGGTTGGGGGGTAGGAGAAGGGTTATGGGGTCGGGGGGTGAAAGAGAGGTTATGGGGTCGGGGGGTAAGGGAGAGTTTATGGGGTCGGGGGGGGTAAGGGAGAGAGGTTATGGGGTCGGGGGTCGAAGTTGGGGGGGGGGGACACGAGGTTAGGGGGGACACGAGGTTAAGGGGGTCACCGATCCCCGCTGTGCCCCCCTCCCCCTCCCCCCCGGTTCCCCCATCCCCACCTGCAGCCCCGGGGGTCCCGGTTCGTGCCCCCCCGGGCTGTCCGGGGGTGGGGGGCGGTGGGGGGGCCGCAGGGCTCGGGCTCGAGGCAGAGGAGGCGCTGCAGGAGCGAGAAGTCGGGGGGTGCCCCTCCTGGAACAGCTGCTCCGCCATCACCCCCCTCCCCAAAATTTCCCCCCCCCCACCCCCAAGGAACGGCCCTAAAACGGCCCCGGCCCCAAATCGGCCTCAGCTGTGCAGGGGGGCGGGGGGCAGAGTAAAGGGCAGCGCCCCCCCCCCTCCAATCCAACCCCCCAACAGCAAGGGCACGGTCCTACAAGAGGGTGGACCCCCCCAGATGGAGCAGGGCCCCCCAAAATGGAAAACGACCCCCCCACACATGGGACACGGCCCCCCCAAAATGTGTCAGGACCCCCCCAGGATGGAGCAGAGCCCCCAAAATGTGTCCGAGCCCCCCAAGACATTTTGGGACCCCCCCAAGATGGAGCAGGCCCCCCTCGATGTGTCACAGACCCCCAATATGTGTCCGAGCCCCCCCCAGATGGCACACAGCCCCCCCCAAGCCATTTTAGGACCCCCCCGATGTGTCAAGACCCCCCCAAAATGTGTCCGAGCCCCCCCAGATGGAACAGGACCCCCCCAGGTGGGGCACAGCCCCCCTAGGATGGAGCATGACCCCCCCCAAGATGTGCCAGGACCCCCCCCAAGACGTTTTAGGACCCCCCCCAGTTGGAGTATGACCCCCCCAGATGGGACACAGCCCCCCCAAGCTTTACCAGGACCCCCCCCAAGCCATTTTAGGACCCCCCCCCGATCCATCAACCCCCCCAGACCCCTCACCCCCCACCCACCCCACCCCCCCCCATCCCAACTGTGTGCGCGTGGGGGGTCCATCCCCACCCCCCACCCCCCCCCATACACAAAAACCCCAAACTCAGCCTCGACCTTTTATTACCACGACCCCCCCCCCGGGGACCCCTCCAGCAGCCCCCACACATACCGGGACTGCGTGGGGGGGTCACCCCTTAACGGGGGGGGTTATAGGGTTATAGGGTGGGGGGGGTCCCGGGGGGGGTCTCCGTCGTCAGTGGGGGCGGGGGACGTGGCCGTCGACGTAGAAGTTGCGGGTGAAGGGGGCAGCGTCAGCTCGGCCCCCTCCAGCAGCGGGCTCAGCACCAGCTGGCAGCCCAGGCGCGAGCTCAGCTGCAGCTGCGGGGCCAGCTCCAGGAGGTCCTCCTCCCTGCGGGGGGTTATAGGGTCAGGGGGTGTATGGGGTCAGGGGGAGTGTATGGGGTCTGGGGGAGTAAGTAGGGTCAGGGGGCGTTATAGGGTTGGGGGGGGATATGGGGTCAGGGGGAGTGTATAGGATCAGGGGGAGTAAATAGGGTCAGGGGGAGTGTATAGGGTCAGGGGGGGTTATAGGGTCAGGGAGGGGAAATAGGGTCGGGGGGAGTATATGGGGTCTGGGGGGGAATGGGGTCAGGGGTGGTATGGAGTCTAGGGGGCTGTATAGGGCCAGGGGGGGCATATAGGGTCAGGGGGAGTAAATAGGGTCAGGGGGAGTATATGGGGTCTGGAGGGTGTATGGGGTCTGGGGGATAAATACGGTTGGGGGCAGAATGGGGTCGGGGGTGGTATGGAGTCTAGGGAGCTGTATAGGGTCGGGGGGGCATATAGGGTCAGGGGGAGTAAATAGGGTCGGGGGGAGACATGGAGTCGGGGGGGGTATATGGGGTCAGGGGGAGTAAATAGGGTCAGGGGGAGTGTATAGGGTCGGGGGGTGTATAGGGTCAGGGGGAGTAAATAGGGTCAGGGGGAGTATATAGGATCAGGGGGCTGTATAGGGTCAGGGGGTAAATGGGGTCAGGGGGAGCTGTGGGGTCCTGAGGTGCTCTGTTGGGTCCTGGGGGTCCCGGGGGTGCTGGGGGGTCCCTAATGGGGCTGGGGGTCCTGGGGGGCCCTGTGAGATCCCGGGGGCGTTGTGGGGTCTGGGGTGGGGCTGTGGGGTCCCAAATGGGGTTGTGGGGTCCTGGGAGGGCTGGGGGCTTCTGGGTGGGGGCTATGGTATGGGGTCGTGGGGGGCTGTGGGATTCCTAATGGGGTTATGGGGTCCGGGGGTTGGGGCATATCTGTGGGGTCCCGGGGGGTTCTGTGGGGTCGGGGTGATCCCTGGGGGTTCTTTGGGGTCGGGGGTGTCCCGGAGGGCCTGTGGGGTCCTGGGGGGTTCCCGGGGAGGGCTGGGGGATTCTGTGGGGTCCCGGGGGCGTTATGGGGTCCGGGGCGGGTCTGTGGGGTCAGAAGGATCCCGGGGGCTTCTGTGGGGTCGGGGGGTCCCGGGTGGGTCGGGGGAGTCGGGGGGTCCCGGGGGGCTTCTGTGGGGTCGGGGGATCCCAGGAGGTTCTGTGGGGTCGGGGTGATCCCAGGGGGTTCTTTGAGGTCGGGGGGGGTCCCGGGGGTTCTGTGGGGTCGGGGGGTTCTGTGGGGTCGGGGTGATCCCTGGGGGTGTTTTTGGGGTCGGGGGGGTCCCGGCTGGGTTCTGTGGGGTTGGGGTGATCCCAGGGGGGTTTTTTGGGGTCGGGGGGGTCCCGCGTGGGTCTGTGGGGTCGGGGTGATCCCTGGAGGTGTTTTTGGGGTCGGGAGGGTCCCGGGGAGGTTCTATGGGGTCGGGGAGGGGTGTTTTGGGGTCGGGGGGGCCGTTACTCTTCGCTGGGGCCCGGCAGGCGGCTGAGGTGGTCGCTGCTGACGTAGACGTGGCAGGTGGAGCAGGCCAGGGACGCCTCACAGGCACCTACGGACCGGGGGGGGCTCAGTACCGGCCCCGGGACCCCCGGGACCCCCACACCCCATATCCCCCATATCCCCCCCCCGGTGCCCACCCACGCGGTCCAGCCCCTAGCGCAGGGCCCGCCGCAGGACGCTCTCCCCGACCCGGCCCCGAGCCGGCACCCGCCGCCCGCTGCGGTCCACGAAGACGACGTTCACCCTGCGGACACAGCGCCCGTCAGCGCCCGGTGCCCCCTCCCCGAGGAAAAGGAACCGGAGCCGGAGCTGGAACCGGAGCCGGAACCGGAGCCGTTTTTTCCGCCCCCCCCCCGCCCCTCACCACTCGGTGCCGGTGGCGGCGCAGCAGAAGCCCCGCAGCAGCGCCCGGCCGCCGCGCAGCGCTCTGCGGGCCGCCATGACAGCGGGGCGGGCTTATAAAGGGGGCGGGGCTTGGTGGAGGGGGCGGGGCTTGCGGTGGGGGAGTTGCGATTGGTGGGTTGTAAGAGAGGGGTGGGGCTTGGTGGGGGTGGCTATGGGGGAGGTGGGGTTATGGGGAAAGGGGCGTGGTTATGGGTATGGGCGTGGCCACAAGGAAGGGGGCGTGGCCATGAGAAGGGGGCGTGGCCATGAGCCCCCCATTAAAGGGGGGTAATGGGGGGGTCCCAAGGGGGGGTCCCAAAGGTGGGGGGGTAAAGGGGGGCCTAAGGGGGGTCCTAAAGGTGGGGGGGTAAGGGGGGGTCCCAAAAACATGGGGGGGTCCCAAAAATATGGGGGGGGGGTCCCAAAAACATGGGGGGGTATAAGGGGTCCTAAAAGGGGGGGCACAATGGGGTCCCTAAAATTGGGTGTGGGGGGGCAAAGGGGGTCCCATAGATAAGGGGGGGGCCTTAAAATAGGGGAGGCATAAGGGGGTCTTAAATATGGGGGGCACAAGGGGTCCCAAGGATGGGGGGGTCATAAGGGGGTCCCTAAAATGGGGGGGGGTCATAAGGGGGCTCCCTAAAATGAGGGGGGTCATAGGGGGGTCCCTAAAGTGGGGGGGTCATAGGGGGGTCCTAGAGACAAGGGGGGGCCATAAGGGGGTCGGGCACACAAGAAAGGGGCCCCAAAAAAGGGGGGTCATAAGGGGGTCCCAAAGATGAGGGGGTCCCAAAGGTGTATGGGGGGGTCTAAAATTTGGGGGGGGGTCCCAAAGGTTTATTGGGGGGTCCCAAATGTGGGGAGGGTCCCAAATATATGGGGGGGCATGGACAAACACCAACGACAGCGGGGCTGCGATATAAATATAGCTTTACTTTGGGGGGGTCCGGCCGGGATCGGGGAGGGGGGGGGCAAGGACCCCCCCCCCCCTACAGCAAACCAGACAGCATCGACAGTAAAAAGAGGGCAGCAACTGAAAAACCCGGAATTTCCCCCAAAACGGAGAGAGGGGGGGGGAAGAGAAAGGCAAATGCAGCCCCCCCCCCCCCCCGGAAGCCAGTCCAGTTATGGGGGGGGGGTAAAATAATTTTCTGCCCCCCCCCAGCTTGGCTGAAGGCCGGGGGAAGCGGCGCTGCCTGGCAGCCCCCGGAAAGCGATAAAAACGAGGAAAAAAAATTAAAAAAATGGCAAAAAAAGTGAAAAATCTCAGTCATTAAAAAAAATCATCACTCACGCACGCAACTGAAATGTTGAGGAAATGGGGGGGGCACGGAAAAAGATGCCCCCCCCCCAAAAAAAAGAGCAGCAGGTTAAGGCGAGGAGCGCGTGGGGGGTGGGGGGCCCAGCCTGGGACCCCCCCCCCCACTTTGGGGTCACGGCTCCCGGTGCTGCAAAAAGGGGGGGGAGAGGGAGAGGAGGGAGGGGGGGGGGGGCAGAAAATGGTCAAAAATGGGTGAGAAATAGGAATTAAAGCTGCCCCCCCCCCCAAAAAAAATAAAAAAATAGGGGGTTGAAAATCCGGATCCTGCATTAAAAAAAATCGAAAAAAATGGAAAAAATGGGAAAAAAGGATGTAAAAAAAATTAAATCGGTTTGTACAAGATTTACAGGGGGGAAAGGGAGCGGGGGGGGGCAGAAAATGGTCAAAAGTGGGTGAGAAATAGGAATTAAAGCTGCCCCCCCCCAAAAAAATAGGGGGTTGAAAATCTGGATCCCGCGTTAAGAAAAATCGAAAAAAAAGGGAAAAATGGGAAAAAAGGATGTAAAAAAAAAAATAAATTGGTTTGTACAAGATTTACAGGTGGGAAAGGACTGGGGGGGGGAGAAAATGGTCAAAAACGGGTGAGAAAAAGGAATTAAAGCTGCCCCCCCCCAAAAAATAGGGGGTTGAAAATCTGGATCCCGCGTTAAGAAAAATCAAAAAAAAGGGGAAAATGGGAAAAAAAAGGGTGTAAAAAAAATTAAATCGGTTTGTACAAGATTTACAGGGGGGAAGGGTATTGGGGGGGTTTTTGGGGCGGGGGGTTAAAAAATCCTCTTGCGCTTCAGGTAGGAGTCGGCGTAGTGCCCCCAGCCCCTGCGAGTGCTGCCCCACGTAGCAGCCCTCGGGGCTGGGCTCCGGAGACGGCAGCAGGTGGGAGGAGGCGCGCTTCTGGGCGGGGGTCTGCCAAAATGGGGGGTTAGGGGGGGTAAAAAGGGGTGGGGGGGGGGAATGGAGGGGGTGGGGGGAAATGGGGGGTGGGGGGGAAATGGGGGGGGTGGGGGGAAATGGGGGGTTTGGGGGGAAAAAGGGGGTTGGAGGGGGAAAAAAGGGGGGTTGGAGGGGGAAAAAGGGGGGTATGGGGGGAATTTGGGGGTTAGGGGGGGAAAAAGGGGTGGGGGGGGAATGGAGGGGGTGGGGGGAAAATGGGGGGTGGGGGGAATAGGGGGGTTGGAGGGGGAAAAAGGGGGTTGGAGGGGGAAAAAGGGGGGTTGGGGGAAAAAATGGGGGGGTATGGGGGGGGGAATTTGGGGGGTTAGAGGGGGAAAAAGGGGTGGGGGGGAATGGAGGGGGTGGGGGGAAAAATGGGGGGTTGGGGGGAAATGGGGGGTTTGGGGGGAAATAGGGGGGTTGGAGGGGGAAAAAGGGGGTGGGGGGAAAAAGGGGGTTGGAGGGGGAAAAAGGGGGTTGGGGGGAAAAAAATGGGGGAGTTGGGGGGTAAGAAGGGGGTGGGGGGAAAATAGGGGGTGGGGGGGAAATAGGGGGGTTGGAGGGGGAAATAGGGGGTTACAGGGGGTAAAAAGGGGTTGGGGGGAAAAATGGGGGGGTTGGGGGGGTAAAAAGGGGGTTGGGGGGAAAAATGGGGGGGTGGGGGGGGAAAAGGGGGGTTGGAGGGGGAAAAAGGGGGTTGGGGGAAAAAATGGGGGGGTATGGGGGGAATTTGGGGGGTTAGAGGGGGGAAAAAGGGGTAGGGGGGAATGGAGGGGGTGGGGGGTGATGGGGTGGTTGGGGGGGAAATAGGGGGTGGGGGAGGGATTTGGGGGTTAGAGGGGGAGAAAAGGGGGTTACAGGGGGTAAAAAGGGGGCGGGGGGAAAAATGGGGGGTACGGGGGGAATTTGGGGGGTTAGAGGGGGAAAAACGGTGGGGGTTGGGGAGAAAATGGGGGGTTGGGGGGAAAAATGGGGGGTTAGAGGGGGAAAAGGGGGTGGGGGGAAAAAAGGGGGGGTACGGGGGGAATTTGGGGGTTAGAGGGGGAAAAAGGGGGTGGGGGGTAATGGGGGGTTGGGGGGTAAAAAGGGGGTTACAGGGGGAAAAAAGGGGGGTATGGGGAGAATTTGGGGGGTTAGAGGGGGAAAAAAGGGGGTTACAGGGGGAAAAAGGGGTTACAGGGGGTAAAAAGGGGGTGTGGGGGGGAAAAAGGGGGTTGGGGGGAAAAAATGGGGGGGTTAGGGGGAAAAATGGGGGGGGTGGGGGGAAAAGGGGGGTTGGAGGGGGAAAAAAGGGGGTTAGAGGGGGTAAAAAGGGGGTGGGGGGAATTTGGGGGGTTAGAGGGGGAAAAAACGGGGTGGGGGGGGAAAAAGGGGGGTATGGGGGGAATTTGGGGGTTATAGGGGAAAAAGGGGGTGGGGGGTAATGGGGGGCTATGGGGGGAGATGGGGGGATTTGGGGGTCTGTGAAAAAATGGGGGGCTCAGTAGGGAAATGGGGGGCTAGGGGGACAATGGGGGTCGGGGGTCTTAGGGGGCAGACGGGGGAAATGGGGGGGTCAGGGGGAAAATGGGGGGGTCAGGGGGGAGATGGGGGGTCAGGGGGGGGAGATGGGGGGGTCAGGGGCAAGATGGGGGGGTCGGGGGAAAATAGGGGGGTCATGGGGAAAATGGGGGTCAGGGAGAGAAATGGGGGGGTCAGGGGGAAAATAGGGGAAAAAAAGGGGTCAGCGGGGAGAGGGGGGTTGGGGGGGGAAAAATGGGGGGGCACACGGGGGGGCACCCTCTTACCTTGGTGTGGGAGCTGTGCGAGGGGGCGGGCAGGACGCCGTCTGAGGAGCCCCCCGGCGGCATCCCGAGGGGCTGGTGGGGGGCAAAGAGGGGGCGTTAAAAGGATGCTCCGGCCCCGTAGGGTGCCAGGGGGGTCCCCAAATTTTTGGGGGGGGTCCCGGGGGGGGGCAGGGACCTCACCTTGCCGAGGTGGCTCTGCTTCAGCCCGGCTTGAAGGCCGCTGGTGAAGTAGGAACTGGGGGACCCGGACAAAACCGGGGGCAGCGGCGGCCCCCCCCCCCCCAGAGCACCCCGCTCGAAGCCGGGGGACGCCGGGGAGGAGAGCTACGGGGGGGGGGCGGGGGGGAAAAAAAAGGGGATGGGGGTGAAGGGTGAGAACATGGGGGGGTTTTGGGGTGAGATTTTGGGGTCAGGGGGCGATTTAGGGGCAGATTTTGGGGTGGGGGAGATTTTGGGGGTTGGGATTTTGGGATTTGGGGGGATTTTGGGGTTGGGGGGGAGATTTTGGAGTTGGATTTTGGGGGTTGGGGGAGGATTTTGGGGATGGGGGGCGGATTTAGGGGTTGGGATTTTGGGGTTGAGGGGGCGGATTTTGGGGATGGGGGGCGGATTTGGGGGTTGGGATTTTGGGGTGGGGGGATTTGGGGTTGAGGGGGAGATTTGGGGGTCGGGGGCGATTTGGGGGCAGATTTTGGGGTTGGGGTGGGATTTTGGGGTTGGGGGAGGATTTTGGGGATGGGGGGCGGATTTGGGGGTTGGGATTTTGGGGTTGGGGGAGATTTAGGGGTTGAAGGGGTGGATTTTGGGGTTGGGGGGCAGATTTGGGGGTTGGGATTTTGGAGTTGTGGGGGGATTTTGGGGTTGAGGGGGGATTTGGGGTTGGGGGAGGAGGATTTTGGGGTTGAGGGGGGAGATTTTGGGGTTGGGGGGCAGATTTTGGTGGTTGGTAGGGGGATATTGGGGTTGGGGTGGATTTTGGGGTTTGGTGAGGGGGATTTGGGGGTTCAGGGGGCGGATTTGGGGGTTAGGGTTAGGGTTAGGGTTAGGGTTAGGGTTAGGGTTAGGGTTAGGGTTAGGGTTAGGGTTTTGGGGGGATTTTGGGGTTGGGGGAGATTTTGGGGTTGGGGGCAGATTTTGAGGTTGGGGGCGGATTTTGAGGTTGGGGGTGGATTTTGGGGTCGGGGGCCGATTTGGGGGTTGAGGGGAGGGATTTTGGGAGTTGAAGTGAGGGGATTTGGGGTTGGGGGCAGGACATTTTGGGGTTGGGGGGATTTTGGGGTGGGGGGCAGATTTTGGGGTTTGGGGGGGGGCGGATTTTGGGGTCTGGGGGGGTTACCTTGTGTCTACCATGCCCGAAGCTGCCCAGCAGGGGCCCGGCGTGCTCCCGGGTCTGGGGGAAGATGCGCGACCCCAAATCCTTCCCGGATAAAAGGAGGGGGGTTAAAAGGGGGGGGTGCAGCCGTTTGTAGGGTTTGTGGGGGGTGTTAAAAAAGAGGGGGGGGCGCCCCCAAACTTACGGGCTGGTAGTCAAAGGCGAAGCCCTCGGCCGCCAGCCCCGGGGAGGGGAGCAGGGGGTCGGCGAGGGAGGACGGGGAGCGGCGGGCGGTGGGGACGCTGCCCAGGACCCCGGCTTTGAGGGCGAAAGCTTTGTTGGCAGCACCTAGGAGAGGGGAAAAAAAACACGGGGGGGGAAAATTCGTAGCCCCCAGGATCGCCTCGGGCATCCTAAAAGCTGTAGGGAAAGGTTTTGGGATCCCCCCCCGCTCCCCCAAACCTCCGAGGCTGTTGGGCGGCAGGAGGCTCTGCAGGTTCAGGTAGGGGTTGAGGGGGATCTTGAAGTCTTTTGGGGGCTCCCCCAGCAGCGAAACCTGGAAAAAAAGCAGGGTGAGGGGGGAGATAACACACGGGGGGGGCTCTAAAGACCCCCAAAGACCCCCCCCATCCCATACCCCGGAGGTTGGGGGCCCGCTGTCGCCGCCCTGCTTTGGTTTTTGGAGGCCGCTGATGACGGAGCCCAGCAGGGAGGTGCTGAGACCCTGCAGGGCCGGGGGGGCAGGGTTGGGGGGCACCTGCGCCGCCGCCCCCCCCCCCAGCACCGAACCGTCGCGTTCGGCCCCCACCGGGTTGAGGAAAGGAGCCAGGGCCACGTTCCCGGAGGGTAAAATGGGAGATTTGACGTGACCCTGGGCCATGTCGCCGGGCAGGGGGCCGCCTGCGGGGAGAGAAAAATTAAGGGGAGGGCACCGGGGGGCACCAAAACCCCCCCCCCCAACCTCCCCCATCGTCCCCGGAGCGTTGTCACCCATCGGTACAGGGGGTTTGGTGCCCGAGGGGACGCGTCCTGGTGTCCCCAAGGGGATTTTACCTGCTGGGAGCTCCCCCAGGAGCTGGCCCGGGGGCTGCGTGGGCGCCGCCGCCGCCAAACCCAAGGCGCCGTGGGGCAGGGAGCCCAGCGGGGAGTCGCCCAAAATGCCCGGTTTCTGCAAAAACAGGGAGGGAGGGGAAGGAGGGGGGGGTTTTGCGGGGATCGAGGGGGCTTTGTGGGGCGTGAGGGGGATTTATGGGGTGCGAGGGGGCTTCGTGGGGGGGCTCGGGGCTTTGGATAGGCACCGGGAGCCGCCGGGGAGCTCGTGCGCCACGGGAAACGTGCCCAAAGGGACGCGGTCGCGTTTCAGAGCTCCCCACGGGGAGGCCGGCTGCAATCCCACAGCTCCTTAAAACCTCCTGGAAGCCCTTTTCCGACCCTATTGACCCTACAAAACTCCCACCTGCTGCGCCTGGGGCTGGTTCTGCAGCGCCAGCTGGAGCAGGGCGGTGGAGAGCGCCGGGTTGGCGACCAGCGGCAGGGACGGAGCGGCGCCGAGGATTCCTTTTTTTGGGGGGGAAAATGAAGCGGGGTGAGCCCCAAAAACAAACGCCCCCCGAGGCCGCCCCGAGCTGCTGGAGGGCTCGGGGCCTTACCCTGTTTTCCTCCGACGGCCCCGTGGAGCAGGGGGTTGAGCAGCAGCTGGAGAGAAGCGGGGTTGCCCAGGCTGTTGAGGATCTGGAGGATGTTGGGTTCGGGGAGGAGCCCCTTCCCCCGGTTCAGAGCCTTGAAAAAGAAAAGCAGCGAGTCAGGAGCAGGCAGGCTGAAGCCACAGCAGCCCAATTTCACCCCCACACCACCAGGACCAGCACCGCCAGCTCCCAAATTATTTTTTTTAGGGTGGGGAGGAGGCAAGCGACGACTCCCAACGGCGTCTTCGGCCACGCAGGGATTAAATCAGGGCGCACGGAGCGGGGACGGACGAGGACGGAGCTCAGGAGAGAGATTTAAGGGGAATTAATCGTGCTGGGGGGGTTTGGAGCCCCTCACCGTGGCTTGGGCAGCGATGAGGGCGGCCAGCATGCTGCGGCCGGGGGGGCCGGGGGCGCAGAAGGAGACGCGGACGTGGTTCCCGGCCAGCAGCAAGCCGTCCGTGGCTCGCTGCACCATCTCGGCCACCTCGGCCGATTCGTATTCCAGCACGGCGAAGCCTTTCAGCTGCCCGTCCTGCCCGTAAGCCAGCTGGGGGGGGCGAAAAAATAACAGGAGAAAGGGGTTTGGGGCGAGGGGAAGGGGTGAAGAGAGAGGCGGGGTGATGCTGCGCCTCTAAAAGGTGTCCTGAGACACCAAAAGCCACCCAAAGCCAAACCTGGTCCCTCAAAAATGAGCAATCCGCCCCCCAAAACCCACCCCTGTCACTCAAAAGCCACCCACCCACACAACAAAACCCCTCAAAATGCACCAAAATCACCCCAACTCCCACCCCCGGCCCCCCAATCCCACACAAAACCCAACGCCAGTGCTCCTAATCCCACTAAACCCCCCCCAAATTCACCCCCAGCCCCCCAAAAGCCACCCAACCCCCCTCCCAAATGCCTCCAAATGCTTCAAAATCTCCCCAACACCCAACCCCAGCTCCCTAAAGCCCCCCCAAACACCACAACCCCCTCCAAAATCCACCAAAATCCCCCCAACACCCACCCCCAGTCCCCCAAAGTCCCCCCAAATCCCCCAAACCCCCTCCAAAATGCCCCAAAATCCCCCCAACCCCCCGCAGTCCCCCGAAACCCCCTACAAACGCACCAAAATCCCCCCAACTCACACCCCCATCCCCCCGAAACCCACAAAAAAGCCCCCAGCCCCCTCCAAACGCACCAAAATCCCCCTAACCTCCCCCTCTCCCCCCAAAACCCCTCCTGAAATCCCCCAAACCCCTTCCAAACGCACCAAAATCCCCCCAACACCCACAAAAAGCCCCCTAACCCCACCCGCAGCCCCCAAACCCCCTCCAAAACGCACCAAAATCCCCCCTAACCTCCCTCCTCTCCCCCAAAACCCCTCCAAATCCCCCAAACCCCCTCCAAACGCACCAAAATCCCCCCAACACCCACCCCCAGCCCCCAAAATCCCTCAACCTCCTCCAAATGCACCAAAATCCCCCCAACACCCACCTGTCAGCCCCCCAAAGTCCCCCCAAATCCCCCAAACCCCCTCCAAATGCACCAAAATCCCAACCCCACCCACAGCCCCTTGAAACCCCTCCAAACACACCAAAATCCCCCTAACCTCCCCCTCTCCCCCGAAAGTCCCCCCAAATCCCCCAAGCCCCCTCCAAACGCACAAAAATCCCCCCAACCTCCCACCCCCAGCCCCCCAAAACCCCCAAAAAGCCCCAAACCCCCTCCAAAACGCACCAAAATCCCCCCAACACCCACCTGTCACCCCCCAAAGTCCCCCCAAATCCCCCAAACCCCCTCCAAAACGCACCAAAATCCCCCTAACCCCACTCCCATCCCCCCGAAACCCACAAAAGAGCCACCCAACCCCTCCAAACGCCCCAAAACCCCTCCTAACCTCCCTCCTCTACCCCCAAAGTCCCCCCAAATCCCCCAAACCCGCTCCAAATGCACCAAAATCCCCCGAAACCCACAAAAAAGCCCCCAACCCCCTCCAAAACGCACCAAAATCCCCCCAACACCCACCCCCGCCCCCAAAGTCTCCCCAAATCCCCCAAACCCCCTCCAAATGCACCAAAATCCCCCTAACCCCACCCGCAGCCCCTTGAAACCCCTCCAAACACACCAAAATCCCCCCAACACCCAAGCCCAGCCCCCCAAAATCCCTCAACCCCCTCCAAAACACACCAAAATCCCAACACCCACCCCCAGCCCCCCAAAATCCCCCCAAATCCCCCAAACCCCCTCCAAAACGCCCCAAAATCCCAACACCCCCTCACAGCCCCCGAAACCCCTCCAAAATGCCCCAAAATCCCCCTAACCTCCCCCTCTCCCCCCAAAGTCCCCTCCAAATCCCCCAAACCCCCTCCAAATGCACCAAAATCCCCCCAACACCCACCCCCAGCCCCTCAAAGTCCCCCCAAATCCCCCAAACCCCCTCCAAACACACCAAAATCCCCCGAACCCCACTCCCATCCCCGAAACCCACAAAAGAGCCACCCAACCCCCTCCAAACGCCCCCAAAACCCCTCCTAACCTCCCTCCTCTCCCCCAAAGTCCCCCCAAATCCCCCAAACCCGCTCCAAACGCACCAAAATCCCCCGAAACCCACAAAAAAAGCCCCCAACCCCTCCAAATGCACCAAAATCCCCCCAACACCCACCTGTCACCCCCCAAAGTCTCCCCAAATCCCCCAAACCCCCTCCAACTGCACCAAAATCCCCCTAACCCCACCCGCAGCCCCTTGAAACCCCTCCAAACACACCAAAATCCCCCCAACACCCACCCCCAGCCCCCCAAAATCCCTCAACCTCCTCCAAAACGCACCAAAATCCCCCCTAACCCCACTCCCATCCCCCCGAAACCCACAAAAGAGCCACCCAGCCCCCTCCAAACGCCCCAAAACCCCTCCTAACCTCCCTCCTCTCCCCCCAAAGTCCCCCCAAATCCCCCAAACCCGCTCCAAACGCACCAAAATCCCCCCGAAACCCACAAAAAAGCCCCCCAACCCCCTCCAAATGCACCAAAATCCCCCCAACACCCACCCCCAGCCCCCCAAAGTCCCCCCAAATCCCCCAAACCCCCTCCAAATGCACCAAAATCCCCCTAACCTCCCTCCTCTCCCGCAGCCCCTTGAAAGCCCCTCCAAACACACCAAAATTCCCCCAACACCCACCCCCAGCCCCCCAAAATCCCTCAACCTCCTCCAAAACGCACCAAAATCCCCCCAACACCCACCCCCAGCCCCCCAAAGTCTCCCCAAATCCCCCAAACCCCCTCCAAACCGCACCAAAATCCCCCCAACACCCCCCACAGCCCCCGAAACCCCTCCAAAACCCCCCAAAATCCCCCCAAACCCCCCACCTCTCCCCCCAAACCTCTTCCCAACCCCACCTGGCAGAACGTGGGGGGGCGGAGGGCCGAGAAAACCCTGCGCAGCTCCTCCAGGTCCCCGTAGTTGTGGGGCAGCTTGTCCACGCAGAGGCAGCGCGAGTGCAGCAGCTCGGCCGTCAGCTGCGCCCCGTCGCTCCAGTGCACGTAGAGCGCCCGCGTCCCCAGCTGCCTCCCCAAAAGATCCGACTTGGCCCGGGCCGCCGAATCCTTTTTCATGTACTCCACGAAGCCGTAGCCCTTGGAGTGCCCCGTCTTCTGGCTGTAGACGAGGAAGCAGCGCTCCAGGTTGCCGAAGGGCCGCACCAGCTCCTCGAATTGCTGCTGGCTGTAGAGCTGGGGGAGGTTGGCGATGCAGAGCAGGGCGTCCGGGGGTTGCAGCTGCACCGAGAGCTCTTTGTCGCGGAGTTTGCTGAGGTGGAACTGTCGGATGGCCGACTCGGCTTGCTCGCCGTTCAGCAGCGTGACGAAGGCTGCGGGAGGTGAGCGGGGATGGAGTCAGGGAGGGAGGGAGGGAGTCGCCCGAGGAAGGAGGGAGCCCATAAGGGTCGGGGGAATCAGAGAATGAGAGAATATGCCGAGTCGGGAGGGACCCCATAAAGATCTAAGGATCACAGAATCAGAGAATTAGAGAATATCCCGAGTCAGGAGGGACCCCATAAGGATCTAAGGATCATAGAATTAGAGAATATTCCGAGTTGGAAGGGACCCCATAAGGATCAGAGAATCAGAAAATCAGAGAATGAGAGAATATCCTGAGTCGGGAGGGACCCCATAAGGATCAGAGAATCAGAAAGTCAGAAAATTTGAGAATATCCCGAGTTGGAAGGGACCCCGTAAGCATCAGAGAATATCCTGAGTAAGGAGGGACCCCGTAAGGATCACAGAATATCCCGAGTAAGGAGGGACCCCGTAAGGGTCAGAGAATCAGAGAATGAGAGAATATCCTGAGTTGGGAGGGACCCCGTAAGCATCAGAGAATATCCTGAGTCAGAATGGACCCCATAAGGATCTAAGGATCACAGAATCAGAGAATTAGAGAATGTTCCAAGTTGGAAGAGACCCTGTAAGGATCAGAGAATCAGAGAATTAGAGAATATCCCAAGTTGGGAGGGACCTCGTAAAGATCAGAGAATATCCTGAGTTGGAAGCAACCCCGTAAGGATCACAAAATCAGAGAATCATAAAATTAGAGAATAACCCGAGTCAGAAAGGACCCTGTAAGGATCAGAGAATCACAGAACATCCCAGGTCAGAAGTGACCCCATAAGTATCATAGGATCATAGAATCAGAGAACATCCCGAGTTGGAAGGGACCCCATAAGAATCAGAGAATTAGAGAACATCCTGAGTTGGAAAAGACCCCGTAAGGATCAGAGAACATCCCAAGTTGGAATGGAATCCCATAAGGATCACAGAATATCCAAGTTTACACCCTCTAGGCCCTTGACCATCCTCGTTGCCCTCCTCTGGACCCTTTCTAACACTTTTTTACACCTTTTTTGCCCCGTGGTGCCCAGAACCGCACCCAGCACTCGAAGCGAGGCCGCAGCAGCGCGGGGCGATCGCCTCCAGCAGCCTCAGGGCGATTTGTGCCCCTAAAAACCCCATTAATTCCCCCAAACCTGCAGAAAACACCACGCTGGCGTGCTCCAGGAGGCAGCAGAGCCCCAAAAAAGCACCCAGGCCACCCTCTAGCAGCACCACGGGTTCACCCCAGCCAAATTCCACTCCCAAAATCCCTGCTAGCACCTCGGGGAAGCACCCAGGCAGCTCCTCCTGCCCACCGGGGACTTTGGGCTTTGCCCTGGGGTCGGTGGCGAGCAGGAGAAGCGCCCACAACCCCCGTGCTGCCCCTACACCGTGTCCCAAAGCTCGAAGCCCCGCGGCTTGCTGATTTTTTTTTCTGCCTGCTGAGTTTGGGCGCTGCCTAAATCGGGTCCGAGGGGGCTGCTGAAGGAAGAGACCAGAGGCAGGGGCGCGAGGGGGTGGTGGCAGCGGGGGCAGCGCGCTCACCGGTGCCCTTGTACTTGTCCACGAAGCAGTACTTCAGCTCGTAGTCGCTCAGCAGCTCGTGGACTTCCTAAAAAAAAAGAAAAAAATGAAAAAAAAATGAAAAAAAGTGAAAAAAAAGTGAAAAAAAAAGAAGCAGGGAGAGGGGCAGAGGTCAGCAGGATGCTCCCGGGGTGATGCCCACAGCCGTTTCTCTCTCGCCACGCATGGGGATGGGAGGATTTGGATGTGAGGCGCTCCTGCAGCACTATCAGACCCCAATTTTGCTCCATCTGGCCCCAAATTTGCTCCGTCTGGCCCCAGTTTCACACCATCAGACCCCAATTTTGCATCAGCGGGTCCCAGTTTTGCACCATTGGGCCCCAATTTCGCCCCGTAAGGTCCCAGTTTCTCCCCATCAGGCCCCAGTTTCAGTCTCCATCCCGCTTCCCGCTACACCCCCATTACTTCCCGGTCCCAGCCCCAATTCCCCCTCCTCAGCCCCAAACCGGCCCCAGTCCCGTTCCCAGCCCCCGGTACCGGCCCCAGTCCCATTCCCAGCCCCCGTTACCCCCCGGTACTGATCCCAGTTCCCTTTCCTCAGCCCCAAACTGATCCCAGTCCCCGTTACCCCTCATTCTTCCCGGTTCCAACCCCGTTCCCGGCCGATCCCAGCCCCCATTACCCCCGGTACCGGCCCCGGTTCCCCCTCCCCAGCCCCAAACCGGCCCCGTGTGTCCCCCCCGGTCCCCGTTCCTCCCCAGTACCGGCCCCGGTCCCCATCACCCCTATTAACCCCCGTTACCCCCCATTCCCGACCCCAATCCCCCTCCTCAGCCCCAAACCGGCCCCGTTCCCGCTCCCGTTCCCGTTCCCAGCCCCCATTACCCCCTGGTCCCGTTACCGGCCCCGTGTCCCCCCGGTCCCCGTTACCCCCCGGTCCCGGCCCCGTTCCCGTTCCCAGCCCCCGGTAACCCCCGGTTCCCGTCCCAATTCCCCCTCCTCAGCCCCAAACCGTCCCCGTTCCCCCCCCCTTCCCCTTCCCCGTACCAGGTTGCTGACGTCCGGCGGCAGCCCCCTGATCAGCACCTTGCGGCGGTTCCGGAACTGGCGTTCGCTGCGCTCCAGGCGGCTCCGGGCCTCGGCGGGGTCCAGCGGGGGCAGCTCCTCCTCGGGAGCGCGGCCCGGGCCCGGCCCCGGCCCCTCCGCCCCCGGCGCCGCCGCCGCCGCCGCCGCCGCCATCTTAGGCCCCCGCCGCCTCCCGCGACCATCCGCCGCCAAGACGCCGCCTCGCCATTGGTCCGGCGGAGGTGGCCGCCACCGCCTTCGGAGCATCCCGCCTCCGGATTGGTCGGTTCGGAGAGGTGAAGTCACCGCCCCCGCGCTTCTATTCGCTGTTGGGGTGAGGCCACGCCCACTATGAGCCCAACCCCTCCCGGAGACTCCCCGGGTCTTAAAGGGGCCGCGACCCGCTGGGACCTGCAGGGACCCCAGGACCCCCCCCGGCCCTATAGGGGCCCCCGACACCCCTCGGCCCTATAGAGGAGCCGGGCGCCCCCATAAACAGCCCTATAGGGACCCCAAAAAGGCCCCAGCCCGACAGGGACCCCAAAAGCCCCCCCAAATCCTATAGGGAGCACTGACACCCCCCATAGGACCCCCAAAACCCCGCCCTATAGGGGTCTCTGACATCCCCTGGCCCTATAGAGGAGCCAGACGCCCCCATAAACAGCCCTATAGGGACCCCAAAAAGCCCCCAGCCCGACAAGGACCCCAACCCCCCCCCCCCCCCAACTCCTATAGAGGGCCCTGACACCCACCCTATAGGACCCCCAAAACCCTGCCCCTATATAGGGACCCCAAAATCCTCCCCAACCCTATAGGAACCCCAAAACTCCCCCCCCAATGCTATAAGGAAGACTGATACCCCCCATAGGACCCCAAAACCCAGCCCTATAGGGGTCTCTGAGACCCCTTGGCCCTATAGAGGAGACGGACACCCCCATAAACAGCCCTATAGGGACCCCAAAAGCCCCCCCCAATCCGATACTGACACCCTCCTATAGAGGGCCCTGACACCCACCCTATAGGACCCCCATAACCCTGCCCCTATATAGGGACCCCAAAATCCTCCCCAACCCTATAGAGACCCCAAAACTCCCCCCCCAATGCTATAGGGAACACTGACACCCCCCCATAGGACCCCCAAAACCCTACCCTACAGGGCCCCCCAAACTCCCCTCTGCACCCTGCGGAGTCCTGACCCCCCCCCAAAAAAAAATAATCACCCTATAAGCCCTAAGGGAACCCTTCCCAACCCCAAAACCACCCCATAACCCCCACCCCATTACGGGGGGTGTCACAGACCCCATTACCCCCCCATAAGGCAGGCAGAGCAGCCGGGGCCGTTACAACCTTTATTGGGGCCCCCCCCGGTTGCCCCCCACCCCATAACCGGGGGGGGGGGGCCACGGCATCACACAGCAGGCAATAAATAAAGGGTTATGGGGCGGAGCAGCCCCCCCCTTTTTGCACATTTCGAGGTGTGGGGGGGCCACCAGCCCCCTCGTCCCCCCCAAATCAGCTCCGTCCGACCCTAAAAACCCCTCCCGGGGGCAGCACCACCCCCCTCACACCCCAAAAAGCTTTGTGGGGGGGGGAGACACAGCGCTGCCCCCCCCCGACCCTAAAAATCACCTCCCAAAACGCAGCGGAAAACCCCAAACTGCAATAAAGTGCCAAATTCTGTCGCTGACCCCTTCTTTTTGGGGTCGCGGGGGGGGGTTGGATGGGGTGGGTGCCCTCTCGGTGCCCCCCCCTCTGCCCCTAAAGCTCGCGGTCCCCAAATTTTGGCAGGGGGGGGGACGTGGACCCCATAAAGGGGGGTGCGGAGGGGCTGGGGCCGTCCCCGTCCCGTTTCACAGTGTTTGGCCCCATTTTGGTGTGTAGGGTGTGTGTGTGGGGGGGGAAATAAGGCGAGGACAAAAAAAGGGGGGGGGGATGAAAAAAGAGGCACGGCGGCGACAGGCCCCAAAACCCCAAAAAAAAAACGAGAGCGAAACCCGGTCCCGCCCTAAAACCCACCCCCAAAAAAAGGGGAAAAAAAAACCCTAAAGGTGGGGTCTCCCGGCCCTAAAGGGGCTGGGGGGGCCCTAAATGTGTGATGTCCCCCCCCCCTCAGCAGAGGCTGAAGACGGAGGGGGCCTGGGCCCGGTATTTTTCGTGGAAGGCTTTTAGGATTGGGATGAGGTTGGGGAAGGCCGGGCGGAACGAGGCCTCGGCCTCCCAGCAGTTCTTCATCAGGCGGTAGATCTGGGGAAAAAAAAGGGGAAAAAGGTTAAAAAAAGGGGCTGGGGGGGGGAAAGGGAACAGACAGGGGGTGAGGAGGTAATGGGGTGGGGGGAAAAAGGTTGAAAAAAGGGGAAGGGAGCAAAAAAAACAGCCAGGGGGGAGGATTTAATGGGGTGAGGGGAAAATGGTCAGAAAAAGGGGGCAGGGGGGCAAAAAAAAACACCCAGGGGTGAGGATTTAATGGGGTGGAGGGGAAAAAATGCTCAAAAAGGGGACAGGACCCTAAAAATCCCATGGTGGGGCAATGATTTAATGGGGTTGAGGTGAAAAAATGCTCAAAAAAAGGGTCAGGGCCCTAAAAATCCCATGAAAACCCAGGGGTGACAATTTAATGGGGTTGAGGTGAAAAAAAGCTCCAAAAAAGGGTCAGGGCCCTAAAAATCCCATGGAAGGGTGACAATTTAATGGGGTTGAGGTGAAAAAAAGCTCAAAAAAAGGGTCAGGGCCCTAAAAATCCCATGTAGGGGCGACGATTTAATGGGGTTGAGGGGAAGAGAGCTCAAAAAAGGGTCAGGGCCCTAAAAATCCCATGGAAGGGTGACAATTTAATGGGGTTGAGGTGAAAAAAAATCTCAATAGGGTCAGGATCCTAAAAAACCCATGGAGGGTTGATGATTTAATGGGGTTGAGGTGAAAAAATGCTCAAAAAAAGGGTCAGGGCCCTAAAAAAAACCATGGAGGGGCGATGATTTAATGGGGTTGAGGTGAAAAAAAAATCAAAAAAAGGGTCAGGGCCCCAAAAATCCCATGGAAGGGTGACAATTTAATGGGGCTGAGGGGAAGAGAGCTCAAAAAAAGGGTCAGGGCCCTAAAAAAACCATGAAGGGGCGACGATTTAACGGGGTTGAGGGGAAGAGAGCTCAAAAAAGGGTCAGGGCCCTAAAAAACCCATGGAGGGGTGACGATTTAATGGGGTTGAGGTGAAAAAAAGCTCCAAAAAAGGGTCAGGGCCCTAAAAAAAACATGGAAGGGTGACAATTTAATGGGGTTGAGGTGAAAAAATGCTCAAAAAAAGGGTCAGGGCCCTAAAAAAACCATGGATGGGCGACAATTTAATAGGGTGGATGGGCAGGGCCCCGTTTCCACCCGTTCCCTCATCCCACGTGGGGACTTTTGGGGTGGGAGAAAGGGGATTTACCTCGCAGGGACAGTCTTTGGGGCTGGGCAGCCTCTTCCCTCGGTCCAGCAGCTCGATCAGCCTCAGCACCGTCATCTGCCCCTGCGTGGCCCCGATCAGCTCGATGAATTTCTACGGGGGAGGATTTAGGGGGGTGAGGAACCGGCATCGGGATCGCCCCCACCCCGGGATCCCGGCCCCAAATCCCAAACCCACCACGGGAGGGCTCTGAGCGGGGTCGCAGCGCGTCAGGAGCTCGTAGAGGGTCACCCCAAAGGACCAAACGTCGGAGGCGTAGTAGAATTTGCACTCCTTGAGGCACTCCACGGCGTACCTGGGGGGCAACGGGGGATTGGGGACACAACGGGGGATTGGGGACACAGCGGGGATTTAGTGGGGTCACAATAGGGACACAATCAGGGCCCAACGGGGGCACAATGGGACCCAATGGGGCTGCAACAGGGCACAATAGGGCCACAATGGGGACACAATCAGGGACCCAATGGGGTCACAATAGGGACACAATGGGGTCACAACTGGGACTCAATGGGGACACAATTGAGGTCACAATCAAAGCCCAATGGGGCCACGATTGGGACTCAAAAGGGACCCAACGGGGACACAATCAGGGCCATGATTGGGACCCAATGGGGACACAATGGGGACTCAACAGGGACACAACTGGGGCCCAATGGGGCCGCAAGAGGGACTCAACAGGGACCCAATGGGGCCACAATCAGGACCCAATGGGGCCACAATGGGGACACAACTGGGACTCAACGTGGACCCAATGGGGACTCAAAAGGGACACAATCAGAGCCCAATGGGGCCACGATTGGGACTCAAAAGGGACCCAATGGGGCCACAAGGGAGCCACAATCGGGGACCCAACGGGGCCACAATGGGGACACAATCGGGGCCATGATTGGGACCCAATGGGGACACAATTGGGGCCCAATGGGGACGCAACACGGACCCAATGGGGCCACAAGGGAGCCACAATAGGGGACCCAACCGGAGCTCAATGGGGCCACAATTGGGACCCAATGGGGCCACAATGGGGACCCAATGGGTCCAGAATTGGGACCCAACAGGGCCACAATGGGGCCACAATCAGGGACCCAATGGGGACCCAACGGGGCCACAATCGAGACCCAGTGGGGCCCAAAAGGGACATAACAAGACCACAATCGGGACCCAATGGGGACACAATCAGGGACCCAACTAGGACCCAACAGGGCCACAAAGGGGGCCACAATCAAGGACCCAATGGGGCCACAATGGGGCCACAACTGGGGACCCCATGGGGCCACAATCAGGACCCAATTGGGGCCCAACAGGGACACGAGACCACAAGCAGGACCCAATGGGGACACAATCGGGGACCCAACGGGGCCACAATCGAGACCACAATGAGGGCCCAATAGGGCCACAATGGGGGCACAATTGGGGACCCAATGGGGCCACAATCGAGACCACAATGGGGGCACAATTGGAGACCACAATGGGGCCACAATTGGGGACCCAACGGGGCCACAATCGAGACCACAATAGGGTCACAATTGGGGACCCAACGGGGCCACAATCGAGACCACAATGGGGGCACAATTGGAGACCACAATAGGGACACAATTGGGGACCCAACGGGGCCACAATCGAGACCACAATGGGGGCACAATTGGAGACCACAATGGGGCCACAGTTGGGGACCCAATAGGGCCACAATCGAGACCACAATGGGGGCACAATTGGGGACCCAACGGGGCCACAATTGAGACCCAACGGGGCCACAATCGAGACCACAATAGGGACACACAACTGGGGACCCAACGGGGCCAGAACTGGGGTGGCGGCGCTCACCAGAAGACGGGGCTGTCCCCGTCCTCGCAGACGCGGTAGTACTCGTGGCCCTCAGGGATGGCTTTGGCCAGGCCGAAGTCCCCGATCTTCACCACGTTCTCATTCTCCAGCAGCACGTTGCGGGCGGCGAGGTCCCTGTGGATGTAGTGCAGCGAGTGCAGGTAGGCCATGCCCTGCGACGGGGGGGAAAACGGGCTTAGAGGGGGCGTGGGAGGGGCGGTTCGGGGAGGAAAAAGGGGATTGGAACCGTTTTGGGGAGAGAAAACGGGATTTAGAGACATTTAGGGGTGGAGCAAAAGGGAGGTGGAGGCGGGGAGCTCAGCCAGGTCTCGCTGTGGTTTTACCCCAAGGTTTTTCCCTATATCAAGAGGTATTTATGTGGGGAGAAGGGGGGCTTTAGAGGCAATTTGGGGAGGAAAAAGTGGATTGGAACCGTTTTGGGGAGAGAAAACAGGACTTGGAGCCATTTAGGGGGAGACCAAAAGGGAGGCGAAGGTTCAAGGGGGCAGGGAGCCCGGCCAGCTCTTGCTGTGCTTTTACCCCAAGGTTCTTCCCTATATCAAGAAGGATATATGGGGGGAAGAAAGGGGGCACTTTGAGACAGTTTAGAGGGGCTTTAGAGGCAGTTTGGGGAGGAAAAAGGGGATTGGAACCGTTTTGGGGAGGGAAAATGGGACTTGGAACCATTTATGGGGAGACCAAAAGGGAAGCGAAGGTTCAAGGGGGCAGGGAGCCCGGCCAGCTGTCGCCGTGCTTTTTCCCCAAGGTTTTTCCCCATTTCGGGGATGCCCCAGCAGAGGTCGGAGCCTTTACCTCGCAGATCTGCTGGGCGAAGAGCAGGATGTGCGCCAGGCTGACGTTGTGCTTGGGCAGGTAGTCGCGCAGGCTGCCCAGCGGCACGTACTCCATGATCAGCTGCACGATCTTCTCCCCTGGCCGAGGAGCAGAAGGTGAGGCAGAAACCCAAAAAAAAAAACACCCAGGGGGAGGAGAAACACCCCAAAAAATTGTGTTTTGAGCCTCCCCGCCACCCGGGCTGACGGGGAGCGAGCAGAACGCGTTCAGGCTCCACGAAACAGAGCCTGGAAGCCGGGTTTGTGCCCTCCTCGCAGCTCCTCCTTACCCTGCTCGCTGCAGCAGCCCTTGTACTTGACGATGTTCTCGTGGTAGAGCGTCTTGAGGATCTCAATCTCCCTCTTCCAGCTGGCCAGCAGCTGCTGGCTGCAGCCGGCCTTCAGGGATTTGACGGCCACCATCTCGCCCGTGCCGTCGTTGGTGGGGTCGTAGCAGTAGAGGCTCACCTTGCCAAAATGCCCCTGGAGGGTTGGAGCAGGGATTGGGGGCACCACCGGCACCGTTCCCCGCTTCCCCCAGCCGGGCCAGGGAGGTTTTTGGGCAGAGGGAACAGCCACGGTGGCAACGGGTTGGAAATAAAGACTTTTGAGCCTCGTTCAGGTGCAGATTTTTGGGGGAAATCCGGGCAGAAAGAGGCCGCTGCTCCCAGAGGGGATGGGAGCGTATAAATGGTGCGTGGCTGCTGCAAAGGGAACATCCGACGGGGTCCCAGCCCCTCCGCGTGTCCCAGCCCACCCAAAAAGACCTCGGTGTCTTTGGGGGATCCATCCTCACCTCCCCCAGCTCGCGGATCTTCTTCAGGTAGCGCTTCTGGAAGACGGTGGGGTCGGACACGGGGAAGTCGGGGTTGACGGAGGTGACATCCACGAGGTCTGCAAAAGACGGGAGAGGTCAGGGGCCAGCCGAGCTCTGAGCCCCTTCTGCTCCTCCCCTTGCAGCCTGGGAGATAATTTCTGCTCCGGGGCTTTGCTCCCCAACAAAAATTGGCCAGGGAGGGGAGAAAAGAGCCCCGTGGGGAGGGCTCACACCATTATTGAAGCTGCGAGCTCCCAAAAGCAGACGCTGGCTGCGGCTGTGCCCACACCGGCGCCGGGAAGAAGCTGTGGAGGGAAGGGCAGGGGAGGGAAGGGAAGGGCAGGGGAGGGAAGGGCAGGGCCTCACTGTGGGGCTGGAGCTGGGTGAGGTCCCGGAGGATGGTGCGGAAGGACGGGCGCTCGCTGGGCGCGTAGCTGAGGCACTGCGAGATCAGCGTGGCCAGCTCCTTGCAGGAGGGCTCGGGCAGGCGGTGCCTCTTCTCGTAGAAACGCTCTTTCTGGGGGAGAAAAGTCAAAAAAAAACAGGTCACGGACGTGCCCGCAGCCACGGAGGAGCTCAAAGCCGTGAGGATGAGGGAAGCCAAGCGCCCCGCTGTCCCCGCTGTCCCTTTGTCACCTCGGAAGGCGTGCGCTCCTTGAGGGGGACGTCGGCGTCGAAGCAGATCTCCAGCAGCGTGGTGCCGAAGCTCCACTTGTCGGCGGCCGTGCTGAGGTTCCCCATGTCCTGCACGCACTCGGGGGCGATCCAGGGGATGCGATCCACGCGCTCTTTGGGAAGGAGAAGGCACAGGGGAGGGGGGGTCAGCCAGAAGGAGACACAACCCCAACCCCGCGGGATCAGCTTTCAGGCCGGCTGCCGTCACGGGGCTGGCATCAAAACCTCTCCAGCGCCCAAAACTGAGGGCTGGAAGGCAGGCAGGCGTTGCCAGAGCAGCTGAGGCATAACCCACGCTTTTGGCTAGCCGCAGGAGGTGGAAAAACCTCCACCAGCTCCCAACAAGCCCGGGCCAAGCCCTGCCCGGCCCAGGGAGCCCCGCGGGGAGCGGTACCTTCTCGAGACAGCACGGTGAAGCTGACCCCGGGGTCGCTGAGCTTCACGAAGGGCAGGGAGCCGTCCTCCAGCCCCTTCCTGGCCAGCAGAATGTTCTTGGCGCACACGTTGCCGTGCACCAGGTTCTTGTCCTCCTAGGGAAACGAGGAGACAAAGAGGGTCAGAGAGGAGGAACGCCGGGGAAACAAAACGGCTGCGGCGCTCCCGGGCCCCCGCCTTCCGTCCCCTCCCTGCCTCTCTCCTCATCCCTCCGCACAAAGCTGGAGCCTGGGGGCAAATCCGGAGCCTGGGGATTACCCAGCGCAGCTCACGCCTTCCTGAGCTGCTGGCCAGAAGCCCAGCAAGCAGAGGAAGCAGCTTCCTCCTCCTCCTCTTCCTCCTCTCCTTCCCAGCCCCACAGCCCCCAGCTGAAACTCCGGAGCAGCTCCAGCGTTTTGGGTCCCCAGAAAAGCGCTCACCTCCACCACAGAGGGAGAAGGGACAGGTTATTACGCTAAAAAAAACACATTTATCTGCTCGGAGAGCTGAGCAAAGGGACCGATCCTCCCCGCTGTGCCCCCCGGCCCCTCACCAGGTAGCTCAGGGCGCTCGCCAGCTGCTTGGCCACGGTGATCTTCCAGCTCACGGTGACCCGGCCCTTCTCCTTGCGCAGCAGCACGTCCAGAGGGCCGTGCTCTACGAACTCCTCCACCATGATATCTGGGAACACAAAGCGGGGATGTTTTGGGACCAGAAACCCCGAAATCCGGCCCTAGGAACGGCAACGGGAGGGCGGCCGATGGGTGCGGGGCCAGCCCGGGACTCACTCTCAGAGCCCCGCACGCAGACGCCGTGCACGAAGGCCAGGTGGACGTGGGACACTTGGCTCATCAGGCTGGCCGTCTCGAAAAACGCCTGGAAAGAGCCAAAAAAAAAGAGGTCAGGAAGCTGGGGAGCACCACCAAGCTGCCCAGGGAGCTGGATCGACGCTCAGGAAGATCGCGGGGCTCACCAGGGCGATGTCTCGGTGGCTGGGGTCCAGGACTTTGAGCACCACGTGCAGCTCCCTGCTGTTGTTGTTGGGCTCGCTGGAGAAGTACTCGGCCTCGTCGTCGGCCCCGGCGGCGCTGCAGACGTTGAGGACGCCGTCGTAGATGTTGGTGCGGGTGCCTTGCCCCAGGTGGGCTCGCTGAGGGCAGAGGGAGAAGGAAAATGAGCAGCGGGGCTCTCCCCGTCCCCCCGCTGGGGCTGTGGGTGGGCAGGGAAGGAATTGCGCCCTGAGCCGACCGTGCTGCTGCTTTGCTTCGCCCCCTCCTTGCAGAGGGAGGGAATAAAGGGCTGAAGCAACCCTAAAATACGTCTCTGCCCTTCCCTCGCACGGTGGCGGGGGTTTGGTGGCAGGCCCTGACCGGGAATTGGGGATCTGTCCCCAAAATCCGCGTGCCCCGTCCCCAAAAGCCACTGACCTGCGTGATCTCGTTCTTGCGGATCTGGTGGAAGCTGAGCTGGGTCAGGTTTAGGATCTGCTTCGTGCTGTCCTTCACCTTCCACGTGATCAGCAGGTCCGAGATCTCTGCCAGAAGAGGGAACCGAGCCTTCGGAAACCGCCCGGTGCCCCCTCGCTCCCGGGGGAGGAGGAGAGCCGCCCCCCCTACCTCCTGGTTTGGGCGGGCAGCACCTCTTCACCGTGAAGCTCTCCTCGCCGGATTTGAGGGTGCAGCCCTTGAGGACGTCCAGGAGCTCGCGCAGAGTGGGGAACTCGCGGTCCCAGCCCTCCAGCACGAAGGAGTTGCCCTTCTTCTGGATGCGGAACTGCCGGTACTTCGGGGCTCCCTGCGCCCCGGGGCCCTGAGGGAGGGCAGGAGGAGTCAGGATGGGTGGTGGAGCTCCGGGACCCAAAGTTTGGCAGCTCCGACCCCGGTCCTAATGGGGTCGGCACCGTCTGGAGATCACGGCTCTGCCTGCCCCTTGGTGGGCGAGCAAACGGAGCCGTTCCCCTTCCCTGGTCTGCTGAGCAGGACAGAAAACTGCAGGGATTTCAAAACTGCAGGGGTTTAGCAGCAACAGGAGCAGGACCCAAAACTGCAGGGATTTCAAAATTGCAGGGATTTAGCAGAAACAGGACCCAAAACTGCGGGGATTTAGCAGGAACAGGAGCAAGACCCAAAACTGCAGGGATTTAGCAGGAACAGGATCAGGCCCCAAAACTGCAGGGGTTTTAAAACCGCAGGGATTCAGCAGCAACAGGAGTGGGACCCAAAACTGCAGGGGTTTCGAGGCAAAAAGAGTAAGATGTGAAACCACAGGGTTTTAGCAGCAAAAATAGCAGAACCCAAAGCTGCTGGGATTTAGCAGCAGAAAGAGCAGGACCCAAAACTGCAGGGATTTAGCAGCAACAGGAGCAGGACCCAAAACTGCAGGGATTCAGCAGCAAAAAGAGCAGGACCCAAAACTGCAGGGATTTCAAAATTGCAGGGATTTAGCAGAAACAGGACCCAAAATGGCAGGGATTTAGCAGGAACAGGAGCAAGACCCAAAACTGCAGGGATTCAGCACCAAAAGCGCAGGCTGCTCCACCTCAAAGCTGCTCCCCTCGCCCTCCCGCGTGGAAACTCCTCTGGCCGAGCCCAGCTACGACCCAAGCAGCAAAAAGCAAATTTCCAGCTCGCAGATTTCCCTTTTGGCACAGCGAATCCTCCCCGGGGAAGGCCGCGAGGCGCCGGCACGCCCGCCCTACCTGCTGGTGGCCCCGTTTGACCACGGACAAAATCATCCTGTTGAAGTCGAGGACGCTCCAGCGGATGATGTAGAGCCCTTCCTCCTGCTCCTCCCGCCGCAGCTTGGCGAAAACGAATTCCTCCCTAACGAGGGGGAGAAAGAAGGGGGAAGAGGCTCGAGACGAACCCCACGGCCCCGGGACGTCCCCCGGGACGCTGCGGGCCACGGGACGGGCCACGGGACGTACTGCATGGGGCCGTGGATGCCGTTGAGGATGCTCATGACGAGGCGTGGAGGAGCCACTTCGTGGCACAGGTAGTGGCTGGAGTCGGCCGTCAGTCGGAAGTAGCCGTCCACCAGCGAGACCAGGGAGAGGGCGCTCTCGTAGGACGGGAGGAGCACCTCCTGGGGGGCACGAGAAAGCGGCCAAAATCAGAGGAAACCGCCCCAAATCCCACCACCACCACCCCCCAGCCGGCCCGAGGAGAGAGCGAAGAACTCAGGGAGGGGAAAAAAAAATCGTGGAAAAACCCTCGTTCCTCTCCTCGCTGTCCCCAGAGGGAAAAAAATCGTGGAAAAATCCTCGTTTCTCTCCTCGCCATCCCCAGAGGGGAAAAATAAATGGATTTTTTCCATTTTGTTCTCCTTGCTGCCCCCTTGCAGCCCCCAGAGCCCAACCAAAACCCCCCACGGGTGCCGGGATGGGGTGGAGGTGCTCACCAGGCACTGGTTGTCCTGCCGGTTGATGCTGACTCTGCAGTCCTTGATGACGACGTGCGTGATCTCTCGGAAGTGGCAGAAATGAGCCCACTTGGGCTCGCTGGGCTCCGTTTGGCGCGGCCCCCGGGGCTCCGGCTCCTTGCTTCGGTTTTTCCTCCCGAAATAACCTCGGTGGGCGACAGCCTCGACGCTCTGCGGGGCCGAGGACAAAGGGAATGGGGGAACGGCACCACTCCAAGCCCGGCGGCCAAACTGGGATGAACTGGGAGGGAGCTCAGGGATCCCCAAGCCCCGTTTGGCTTCCAAACCGCACGCCAGGCGGCGGCAAAACCCGGGAGCGTGCGGTTTGCACCTCGCCCCACCTCCGTGGCCAAAACCCCGAGGGCTAACCTACCTCGGGAGGCACGGGCCGCCACTGGATGCCACCCGTGCCGGTGACAAGGACCTCGTGGGTCACGGGGGGGTCCCTGGGGAGCAGCGCGTGGCCGTGCTCCGCCGGCGCGTGGCCCCCGTTGACGTAGAGCGGCGCCTTCTCGCCCTCGGAGGAGGTCTCCAGGGAGAGCACGGGGTAGAGCTCGCTGCCGAAACGGGGTGCGAGGTGCTCCAGGGTGGCCAGGTACTTGTACATGATGTCCTGCTCCGTCAGCTTCCCCGCGCTGACCGTGTGGCGCTGGAAGCGCTGCACGAATTTCTTGAAGACGGTTTTCATGCGGAATTTGGTCAGGTAGTTGTTCTGCTGGATCTGGCGGTAGAAGGAGCGCGGGATGCAGTCCTTGAAGCTGCACGGGGGGAGGGAGAAACGGCTCAGGAAAATAAATTTCGTGCTGGGATCGCGCCCTAAAGCAGCCCAGCAGGCTGCGCTGCCCCGGCGTCTCCGAAAATTGGCTGGAAAAGGGAAAGCGAGGGCACGGAGCCAAGCAGGCCGCCCCCTCTGCGCTGGCTCCTGCTGCCCTCTTGCAGCAGCCTG
Source organism: Aythya baeri (assembly GCA_026413565.1). Taxonomy (NCBI): domain Eukaryota; kingdom Metazoa; phylum Chordata; class Aves; order Anseriformes; family Anatidae; genus Aythya; species Aythya baeri. Next base: position 1,152,220 of record CM048640.1, read on the forward strand.
CAGGCAGAGCAGGAGAAGCCCCTCGGAAAAGCACAGAGCAGAAATTTCCAGCTTTTTGGCACCGGGGCCAGGCGCTCACCTGTATTTCCTGGCCACTTCCTCCAGGGAGATGCCCTTCTTGATGGCGATGTGAGAGAGGTGGAGCACGGCCATGCCCAGGCTTTCGTTCTTGAACCTCTGGATCTCCTGCTCCGTCTGCAGGTCTCTCAGGGACGCCACGTCGTTGATGAATTCAGACTTCCCCTGGCGAGCAGGAGGAAGAAAATTCAACAATGAGGGGAAAAAAAAACCACCCTGCGCCGGCTCCGGGGCTGCTTTTCCTATATTATTTTTTTCCCACGTTGTTTTTTGTTGTTTTTAATGCTGTCACAGGATCCCCTCAGCCCAGCTGGATTGAAAAAAAAAGCTTTGAGGGCCCTGGCAGGCTCCCAGCTGTGTTTGCCCTTTCCACAAAGCACCCAAAGTTGGGGAAACAGCCGCTGACGAACGGGTTTGAGCCCTTGGGTGTCCCAAATCCCGGCCCGACCAGGATCCGGCCGGTCCTGCAGCCCTCACCTGCTCGAAGAGGTACTCGAAGGACGCTTTGTCGAGCACGGCTCCCCCCTGCAGCCTCTCGTCGGGGGTCTCGCTGGGCCGCGGCGCGTTGCGGTAGACGGCCGGCTCCTTCTCGTTCATCCCGTGCCAGTTCCGAAAGTAATACCTGCAGCAAAGCACCGGGACGGGGTCATCCCCGCTCACCGACACAGAAAATGCTCTGTTTTCACCCCAAAATCCTCCTAATGATGACTCCCTGATCCCACGGAGGGTTTTTGCCACCGGTCCCAAGAGGATATGGGGGTGAGGAATCAGCACGCGGGCGGCTGCACAGGTTCCCAGCAGCTTTTTAGGGCAAACCGCGCCGCCAAAACCGCTTTGAAACCCTGACCTGAGAACCAGGCACGTCCTCGAGGCGCTTTTCCCCTCCTCTCAACCCCAAAAACCACATCCAGCTCCAAAAAAAGGGGCAGAAGGGACTGGGTGTCCCCAAAAACGAGGCGGGTTGGCTGCAGGTTGAGAGCCGTGGGTCGATTCTGTGGCTGGAGGTGCCGCGAGGACTCCAAACCTTTGCCCTGCTCTGCTGCCTGGGGCTTTTTGCAGCACCCAGCCCGTTCCTAGAGGGCACAACGATCTTCCCATGCAAAATTTCCCAATATTTCCCACACGAGGACAAGCAGAGGGAAGCATCAGCTCCCTCCCAGCCCCATAAGAGGCAGGAGGAGCCGCAGGAGTCGCTTCGAAGGCATCGGGCAGGAGTGAAGGCAGCCCCAGGCTGCTCCTCCCCGTGTTTTTACCCTCACCCTGACAGCTCAGCCTGAAAAAGGCTCCCCCAGCGAGACTGCCAGCAGGAGGAAAAGCAGCAGCGAGCTCAGGGATCACCAGGGAGCCTGAAAACCTCACTGAGAGGTCAGGAAACGGAGCCACGGCCCGTAGGGGGCAAAAAAATATTGCCTCAGGGGGGACCGGGGCTGAGCAAGGCAGCAGAGACACGAACAGAGGAGCCCCAGGACTGAAGAAATTCATTTTTCCAACCGAGGTGCAGGCTCCAAAGCCGTCCAGCTCCTGGTTTGCTCCTTCAGGGGCTGGATTTAGCCGAGCCCTGGTGGCTCGCCGGCTCCGTGCCAACCTCGGGCGCGTTTCCAGGCTGCTCCACCAGCTGCCCGCCCCGCGGGGGTGCAGGAGGAAGCCAGCACAACCCCGGGGTTTATTTATTGTGTTCCAAAAGGCAGCCGGCTGCTTCGAGAGGCTCAACGAGCGCCCTCACCTCATGCGGAAGAGCAGGCTGAGGTTGGTGTCCTTGCCGATTTTGAAGACGTGGTTGGGGGGCAGCCAGGTCCTGCTCTGGGGGTCGTAGAGCGCGAAGAGGCTGTAGCAGAGCGGCGTGATGCCTGCGAAGACAAGGCGGCCAGGAGCCTCAGGCACGAATTCACAGCAGAAAACGTTAAAAAAAAGAATAAAATGATAAAGTCTTCGCTGATTCCCTCCGAGCTGCCAGATTCCTGGTGGCACAGCCCCCGGGCACGCTGCTGACAGCGGGGGCAGCGACCGAGGCGCCCGGGGACGGAGCTTTCCTCCTCCCCAGCACCCTTCCTAAATGTCAAAGGCAGCAGAGAGGTGCTGGGAGGGGGGGACACGGGCATCTGCTGCCTCTAAAAATGCTGTTAAACAGGGACACGGGCATCTGGGCCTCATTTGAAGCCAGCCCCACGCTTTCCATCGTGCTGGGGAAGCCAGCTGGGCGCAGGAGCCTCAGCACGGTGCAGAGACGCCGCGGGAAACGCCGTGGGAGACCCGAAACGAGGCTTTTTGAGACCCAAAACGAGAGAGTTTGGCCGACGAGGGGAGAGCTGCAGCCTGCTCCAGCAAATCGGGGCTCAAAAAGACACTGAGCCGCAGCTCAGGGCTGCGAGGAGCCCCCCCCGGGATCAGTTCTGCAAAGCTGCACCTGGGGGGGGGACCCCACGGCACGGGGAACGAGAGGGAGCGAGGAGGAGAAGTGCTGCAGCCTGACCGCAGCCCCCGTTCCCCCTTTCCCCACTCGGGGGGAGGAGGTGGAAGTGGTTGGCTGGGGGAAGGCGCTTTTGGTTCCTTCCCTTCGCTTCTCACGTCTCTAGCTCGTTAGTAATTAGCAATTAAATCTCCCTGCCGCCCCGCTCCGAGCCCGTTTGGCCCGTCAGGATAATTACAGCGCCGTCTCCCCCTCCTCTTCTCGACCCTTGAGCCCTTTTTGCCGTATTTCTCCCCGTTTTTTTGGGCTGAGGGGTGAGAGGAGCGCTCTGCGACTCCCACCTCGCCTCGCCCCAAGCCAGGGCGAGCGAGGCTGAACTCCCACAGCGGGCTCAGCACCAAAAAGCCGCTTTTTCGGAGCAAAAAGGGGAGCTCGGGGGGGTGCCAAAGAGCTCGGGACGAGGCGGCGCAAGCGGAGGGGAACGCCGCCGGGCTCACCGATGCGCCGGGCGAGGTCGATGCAGATCTCCTCGGCGCTCGGCGTGCCCTGCGGGTAGCTCTGGCATCGCTCGCGCTCCTCGGGGCCACCCCAGTGCAGGGAAACTTTGAGGCCACCACCGCCACCGGGAGGGGAGCAGCAGCCCTCGGGCTCCGACTCGCTGTGCTTCACCGCGCACTGGCACAGAGACATCTCCTGCGGGGCAAAAGGGGATGGGGTTAACGGGGTTAACGGGGTTAAAGGGGACGGGGAGGGGGTAAGGGGGCACTGGGAGCGCCCCCCTCACCTCCCCCGGGCACCCACCTCGCCGTCAGCTGGAGCATAACGCGGAGCTGGTCCCCTGGCAGCGGCGGCGACGGCGTTCCCTGCGTGGGGAGGAGGGGTTGGGGGTGACAAATTGATCCGTGGGCCCCCCCAGGGGGTGCAGGATCGCGGTTCCCACCCCAGGACCACGGCTCCCACCCCAATCTCAGCCCCTGCCTCTGCCCCCGAGGACCCCAAGGGTGTTGCTCGCTGCAAATTTGCCCAAATTAGTTTTTTTTTTTTCCTCTTTTCTGCCAAGAAAAGGGTTCGGGTCGCAGCTCAGCACCCTCAAATCACCACCAGGATCCCGAGCCGCCCGCACCCCGCAGCTCCGGGCCCCGCTCTTCCGTAGGGACAGGGACGGACACGGAGCCGTGACCCAGCCCGACAGGGAAAACCCAACCAAATCTGGAGTTTTCAGCCCTAAAATAGCTCAGGGTGCGATTCTCGTGGCATTCAGGTGCTTAAAGACGCCGAATAACCAGGTTTTGCCCCAAAAAAGCTTTATTTAGGGTGGCTGCAGGCCTTGCAGGAGCTCTGAGCAAGCTCAGGGCAAGGTTTGGGGTGGTTTTGCCTCTTTTTGCTCCCCGCCAGAGGCCCCGAGAGAGGTCGGCGGCCCCAGGAGGCCGCGGCTCAAAGGTCGCGGGCAGGAGAGGGCGGGGAGGGATCGGGGCCGGCTGCTGGCGCCCCCGTTTCTAGGGATAAGGGGGGATTTGGGATGTTAGGGGCCCCCCCAGGCCCCAAAATGGGGGATGTCAATGGGGTTGGAGTCCCAGCACCCCAGATCCTGAACCTAAAACCTCCCCGATCCTGACCCCAAAGCCCCCCTGATCCTGACCCCAAAGCCCTCCAGGTCCTGAGCTTCCAAATCCTGACCCCAAAACCTCCCCAAATCCTGACCCCAAAGCCCCCCAGATCCTGAACCTCCAGGTCTTGACCCCAAAGCTCCCCAAATCCTGACCCCAAAGCCCCCCCGATCCTGACCCCACAGCCCCACCCCCGCAGACCTGACAGCCCCCAGCCCCCCCACATCACAGCCACGACTGCTCTGACCCCCCCAGGCCCCACACCCTGAAGACCCCCATACCCTGCGCCCCCAACACCCCCAACCCCACAACTCCCCCTCAGCCCCACCTCCACCCCTCCTTCACCCCCACAAATCCCCCGGCCCTATACCTCTCCCCCAGCCCCACAAATCCCATCAACCCCACAACTGCCCCCCCGACCCTCCATCACCCCCCGTCCCCCCAAATTCCCCCTCAGCCCCACATTCCTCCCCTGACCCCACAACTCCCCCTCAGCCCCACATCCCCCCTCCCATCCCACAACTCCCCTCCACCCCACACATTGCCCCCCCCCCGACCCCACAAGTCCCCCTTGGCCCCACAACTCCCCTCCAGCCCCATAAACCCCCACCCGGCCCCAGAACCCCCCTCAACCCCATATCCTCCCCTTAGCCCCACAACTCCCCTCCAGCCCCATAAACTCTCCAGCCCCATAAACCCCCCCCCGGCCCCAGAAACCCCCCCCCCAACCCCTTTCCCCCCCCTTGGCCCCATAACCCCCCCCCCGACCCCACAAATCCCCCCTCGGCCCCATATCCCCCCTCCCACCCCACAACTCCCCTCCACCCCACATTGCCCCCCGGCCCCATAAACTCCCCTGTCCCCCAAATCCCCCCCCCCGGCCCCATAAACCCCCCTCAAAGCCCCCAATTCCCTCCCCAGCCCCACCCCCGCCCCAAATCCCGCTCTCCCCGCCCCCCGGCCCTGCCTTCCCCCCGCAGCCCCTCCAGCCCCCCAAGCCCCTCACACACCGGCCCCGGTCCGGTTCCGCTTCCGCTCCCAGTTCCGCTTCCGGTCCCGGTCCCGGCCCCGCTCCCCGCCGGCCCGGCCGCGGTTCCGGCTCCGTGGGTCCCGCAGAGACGCCGCCTCCCATTGGACGCCATGAGACGCGCGCTGCTATTGGCCAGCCGCCGCCACGGGGCCACGCCCACCCGCCTGCGCCCCGTGGGCGGGGGCCGAGCGCCGCAGGAGGGGGCGTGGTCTGTGGTGAATGGGCGTGGTCTACATATGTGGGCGTGGTCTTAGGTGGTGTGGGCGTGGTCTTTGGTAAATGGGGGTGTGGCCTGGAGAAGGGGGCGTGGCCACAGCCGGGGCTTGGGCTCAGCTTGATGGGGGCAAATTGGGGGGGACAGGGGGAAATGGGGGGGGCAGGGGGCAAATTGGGGAGGAATTGGTGGAATTGGGGGGTGGGGGGCAAATTGGGGGCACAGGGGGATGTGGGGGGCTGGGGGCAAATTTTGGGGGCAAAGGTGGAAACGGGGGGCTGGGGGGTCAAATTGGGGGAATTGGTGGAATTGGGGGGCAAATTGGGGGCACAGGGGGATTTGGGGGGCTGGGGGCAAATTTTGGGGGGCAAAGGTGGAAATGGGGGGCCTGGGGGTCAAATTGGGGGAAATTGGTGGAATTGGGGGGCAAATTGGGGGCACAGGGGGATTTGGGGGGCTGGGGGCAAATTTTGGGGGGCAAAGGTGGAAACGGGGGGCTGGGGGCAATTTAGGGGCACAAGGGGGGCAAATTGGGGGGGCACAGCTGGGTATGGGGGGCAGATGGTCCAAATTTGGGGGGGGGGCACGGTTGGATTTGGAGGGGCAGATAGCCCAAAATGGGGGGGGGCACACAGGTGAATATGGGGGGCAGAGGGTCTGAATTGGGGGGGTACAACTGGAAATGGGGGGGGGCAAAGGTCCTAACTGGAGGGGGACATGGCCCAAATTGGGGGGGCACATCCCTAAAGTCGTGTGGTTCCCCCCCCAACCCCCTCCAACCAACACCCCCCACCCCCTTTACCCCCCCAACCCCCTTCACCCCCCCGAGCCAATATCCCCTCCCAAGCCCCTTTTGCCCCCCAACACCCCCACCCCTTTTGCCCCCCTTTTCACCCCCCACCCCCTTTTTTGTCCCCTTTTTCCCCCCAGCCCCCTTTTTACCCCCCAGCTCCATTTTTGCCCCCCAGCCCCCTTTTTACCCCCCGCCCCCTTTTCACCCCCACCCCCCTTTTTACCTGCCCCCGCCCCCTTTTTGCCCCCTTTTTGCCCCCGAGCCCGCTTTTCACCCCCTTTTACCCCCCCACCCCTTTTTACCCCCAACCCCCTTTTTGCCCCCCCAGCCCCCTTTTTGCCCCCCCCCCCCACCACAACACCCCCTCTACTTCCATCACTTTTATTGGTGCCAGAGCCCAGGCGCTGCCCTGGAGCCGCGGTGACCATTGCACTGCCCGGCCCCCCCCCGGCAGGAGGAGGAGGAGGGGGGGGGGGACAATCCCCAAAAAAACCCCCCCCCCGCCCACACCCAGCATCAGAGGGGGGCTTTAAGGGGGTGAAGGAGTTTGGGGGGGGTCGTGGCACCCCAAAAACCCCCCCAAAGGGGCGAGGCGGGGGGCTGTGGGGATGCCCCCCCCCCCCCAAAAAAAAAAAAAGGGCTGTGGGGGGGGGTGAGAAGCGTGCGTGGCGGCGAGGAGCGAGGAAGAGGAAGGGGGGGGGAGGAAGAGCGGCCCCCTCACGCCTTCCCCTTGCCCTCGGCCCCGCTCTCTTTTGGGGTCTCCTTCGGGATCTCCTCGTAGACGGCCTCGGCCCCCCCCTCCCCGCTTTTGTCCCCCCCCTTGGCGTTGGGGACCCAGAGCCCGGAGTCGATGCAGCGCTTCATGTGGTACATGGCCTCCTGCGTAAGGGGGGGGGGGGGGGGAAAAAGGGTTAAAAATATTAAAAAAAGGGTTAAAAATAAGGAAAAATGTATCAAAATGATCAAAAAGGGAGCCGCGGCCCCAAAAAAACCGCCCGGTGCGCACCGTGGGGTCCATCTTGCTGATGGTGTCCTGCAGCAGCTGCACGTCCTTCACGTCAAAACACTTCTGCCGCCCCGGGGGGGGGCTAAGTTGGGGTTGGGCAAAGCCCCCCCCAAAATACCGAACGCCTACAGGGTCACCCCCATCCCCTACGAGCCCCCCCTGCCCCCAAAAAGCCCCCATGAAGCCCCCAAAAGCCCCAAACATCTACGGGGTAATCCCATCCCCTACAAGCCCCCCGCCCCAAAAAAGCCCCCACCACCTACAAATGCCCCCCAAAACCCTCCTGCCCCAAAATTTCCACCCTCACCTCCCCCAAACCCCCCAACCCCCCAAAACCCCCAACCCCCCCCAACTCCCCAATCCCTGCTTCCCCAAACCCCCCCCAAACCCTCCCAAAACTCCTTCCTACCCCCCCAAAGCCCCTCCAACCCCCCAGACACCCCCCCCCACAAAGCCTCCCACAAATATCCCCCAAAACACCCCCCAGAACCCCCTTCCCCCAATACCCCCCAACCCCCCAAAAAAACAACCCCCAACTCCCCCAAAACCCCCCAACCCCCCGAAATGCCCCCCAAAACCTCCCAATACCCCCTCAACCCCCAAAATGCCCCCCAGCCCCCCTTAGCCTCCCCCAAAGCCCCCCAGAACCCCCAAACCTCCCCCAACCACCCCATAAAAAACCCCAACCCCCATAAAAAAAACCAACCCCCCCCAACACCCCCAAAACCCCCTAACCCCTCCCCAGAGCCCCCCAGGACCCCCTTAGCCTCCCCCAAAGCCCCCAGAAACCCCCCCAACCCCCCTAAAAAAAAAAAAAAAAAAAAAATACCCCCAGAGCCCCCCAGGACCCCCCCAGCCTCCCCCAAAGCCCCCAGAACCCCCCCCAACCCCCCCAGCCCCCTTAGCCTCCCCAAAGCCCCCCAGAACCCCCCAACCCCCCCCAGCCCCCCTTAGCCTCCCCAAAGCCCCCCAGAACCCCCCCCCCAAAAAAACAATACCCCCCAGAGCCCCCCAGAACCCCCTTAGCCTCCCCCAAAGCCCCCAGAACCCCCCCCCAAACCTCCCTCAACCCCCCAAAAAAACCAATTCCCCCCAAATGCCCCCCAGCCCTCTTAGCCTCCCCCAAAGCCCCCTGAAGCCCCCGAACCCCCTTAAAAAACTCCAATACCCCCCGAGCCCACCAGGACCCCCAAATGCCCCCAGAACCCACCCAACCCCCCTTAGCCTCCCCCAAAGCCCCCCAGAACCCCCCAAAACTCCCCACTCCCCCCAAAAAAAAACAATACCCCCCCCAGAGCCCCCCAGGACCCCCCAGAGCCCCCCAGGACCCCCTTAGCCTCCCCCAAAGCCCCCAGAACCCCCCAAAGCCCCCCAACCCCCCCCACTCACGGGGGGCAGGGACTCGTAGACCTCGACGGGGTCGAGCCCCCCCGGGCCGAGGCGCTTCTGGCGCTCCTGCTCCTCGTACTCGCGCAGCGCCCGCTCCACGCGCACCTTGGCGCGGCCCCGCACGCGCTCCTTGAACGCCTCCAGCTCCTCCGTGAAGCCCTCCATGTACTGCTGGTCGGCCGTCTGCGGGGGGGGAAAGGGAGAAAAAAAAATGGGGGAAAAAGGGGGAAAAAGAAAGGAGAAAAGGGGAAAAAGAAAGGAGAAAAGGGGAAAAAGAAAGGAGAAAAGGGGAAAAAGAAAGGAGAAAAGGGGAAAAAGAAAGGAGAAAAGGGGAAAAAGAAAGGAGAAAAGGGGAAAAAGAAAGGAGAAAAGGGGAAAAAGAAAGGAGAAAAGGGGAAAAAGAAAGGAGAAAAGGGGAAAAAGAAAGGAGAAAAGGGGAAAAAGAAAGGAGAAAAGGGGAAAAAGAAAGGGGAAAAGGGAGAAATAGGAAAAAAGGAGAAAAGGAGAAGAGAAAGGAATAAAGGGAAAAACGGGAGGAGAAGAAAGGAAAAAGAAATAAAAAAGGGAGAAAAAGGGGGAAAGGAAAAAAGGGAGAAAAAGAAACGAAAGAAGGGGAAAAAATAAAGGAAAAAAGGAAAAAAAGGGGAGAAAAAGGAAAAAGAGAAAAGGAGAAAAAGGAGAAAAGGAGAAGAGAAAGGAAAAAAGGGAGAAAAAGAAAGGAAAAGGAGAAAAGGGAGAAAATGGGAGAAAATGAAAGGGAAAAAAGGGAGAAAAAAGGAAGAAAAGAAAGGAAAAAAGGGAGAAAAAGGGAGAAAAAGGGAGAAAAAAGGAAAAAATAGAAGAAAGGAAAAGGAGAAAAAGGGAGAAAAAGAAAGGAAGAACAGGGGGAAAAGGAAAAACGGGGAAAAACGGGAGAAAATGACAGGAAAAAAAGGGAGAAAAGAAAGGAAAAAAGGGAGAAAAAGAGGAAAAATAAAGGAAAAACAGGAGAAAATAAAGAAAAGGAAAAAAGGGAGAAAGGAAAGGAAAAGGAAAGGAGGGGAGAAAAAAAGGGAATAAAGAAAGCAGAGGAGGAAAAAGGGAAAGCAGGGGAGAAAACAGAAAAAAGAAAGCAGGGGAGGAAAAGGGGAAAAAGGAAAGAAGGGAAGGAAAAAAGGAAATAAAGAAAGGAAGGGAGGAAAAAATGGAAAAGAAGGGGAGGGAAAAAGGGAAAAGGGGAGGAAAAAGGGAAGAAAGGGAAATGGGAGGGGGGAAAGGAAAAAGGGAAAAAAGGAAAAAGGAAGAAAAAAGAAAGGGGAGAAAAAAGGGAAAAAGGAAAAAAGGGGAGAAAGAAGGGAAAAAGAAGAAAAAAGAAAGAAGGGGACATAAAAGGGGAGAAAAAACAAAAGGGGTTAAAAGAAGAAAAGGGCAAAAAGAAAGAAGAGAAAGAAGGGAGGGGGGCAAAATAAAGAGAAAAAAGAAAGAAGGGGAGCAAAAAGAAAGGTCCCCACCCCTCCTCCCACCCCTCCCTGGTGTCGTTTTGAAGATTCAGCTTTGAAGAACTGAAGCTGAGTCGTACAACTCGGTGCGTTGGAAAATTTGGGTTAAAAAGAGGCGAAAACGGTTCTTTTTTGTGGTGTGAGAAGGAAGAGGGGGGGTCCTCACCTTGATCTTGGTGAAGAACTGCCTGAAGCACGCCCGGGGATCCACCTTGAGGCTCTTGGCCAGCTCCAGGATGAACTGCATGACGATGGTCTGGTGGGCCACCTGCTCCATCAGCGCGTGTTTCTGCCCCAGAACCCCAAAAAATCATCAAAAAAAACACAAATTCCGCAAAAAAAATTCACCCCGAGAGCTTTTATTCCCCGCGAGGATGCTCGGGGAGGGGTTGAGCAGGGGGAAAATAACCCAAAAGGTGATGGTGGGGAGGGAAAAAGCTCCAAAAGGCGACAGGGAGGGGGAATTGGGAGGGGAAAAAAGCTCCAAAAGGTGATGGGGGGGGGTAAAAGGGGCAGGGCCCCCCCCGCGGCCCCCCCCTCACCTCCTCCACCTCCAGGTCGATGCACCAGATCACCAAGTAATTAGCTGTCTCCTCGCAAACGAGGTGTGGGTTATCCGACAGGTACTTCTGGCTGTCGTCCCAGCGCCGCAGCATGCCTGGCCAACACAAATCCCCCCCCCCGTGGTTAATTGTTCCTAATTAATCAATTAACCCCCCCCCCCCATCCGCCCCGTAAGTCGTAAATCGTGGTGGAGCTGGAATAAATTGGGGAGAAATTGATTTGGGCCTCAGCAGGGGAAAGGAGGCAAGAGGAAGGTGCAAAATGAGTGAAATGAGGAAAAAATTGTGGGTTTTTTCCTGGTTTTGGGGCCCCCCCCAAGGGACTGGGCCCCCCCCAGGTACCAGGAACACCCCCCAGGGACCGGGGACACCCCAGTAAGGGTGGGCAGAGCCCCGATTTTCACCTCAGCAGGGAAAAGAACGCGAGAGGAAGGTGTCAAATGGGTAAAATGAGGAAAAAATCATGTTTTTTTTCCTGGTTTTGGGCCCCCCCCAGGACCAGGGCCCCCCCAGGGACTGGGGACACCCCAGTAAGGGTGGGCAGAGCCCCGATTTTCACCTCAGCAGGGAAAAGAAGGCGAGAGGAAGGTGTCAAATGGGTAAAATGAGGAAAAAATCATGTTTTTTTTCCTGGTTTTGGGCCCCCCCCCCCACGACCAGGCCCCCCCAGGGCCCGGGTGCTCACCGAAATGTTTGATCTGCTTCTCGTATCTCTCCACGAAGCTTTTGTGCTTCTTCTCCTTCTGCTCCTCCGTCTCCTCCTTCTCCTCCGGCTTGACGTTGAAGACGCTCTGCGGGGCCGAGCCAGGTCGCCTGACCCCAAATCCACACCCCAAAAAAACCGGGGCGGGTGGGATACAGGGAAAACAACCCCCGAAAAACCAAAAAACCCCCCAAAAACCCACCTTGCTGAAGCCGTCTTTGCTCAGCGTGTCGACGTTCCAGGGCATGTTCTTCTCCTTTTTCTTCAGCTCCTCCAGCTTGCTCTCCCAACCCCTCTCCTCGTTCCGTAGCTGCTGAGCCTCGGCCTGCAGCCGGGCCACCTCGGCTCGCCCGCCTTCGGCCTCGGCCACCTCCAGCTCCTTCAGCTTCCTCTGGCACTCGGCCAGTTTGCGCTTGCACTCGCGGCACCCCTTGTCCAGCTCCTCCTTCTCCTTCTGGAACTGCTCCATGCGCTCCACGCGGGCCTGCGGGGGGGGGGATTTCAAACTTTTAAGCCCCCCCCCGAAACCTCAAAGCGTTTCCCAATAGGATTAGAAGCAGAAATTATCCTTTTTTTATTAGAAATGGGGTGTTTTTCCCCTTTTTTGGGGGTTGGAAGGGATGGAAACAGCACCAAAAGGCCACCCCTTTCCAGCAAGACCCCAAGCGCTGCCCCCATAAGGGAAATCCGCCCCCCCCCCGTGTTCAGTCTTTATTAGGATGGGGGAAAAAAGGGAGGTTTTGGGGCCTGGCGGGGGTGGGGAGAGGGCTGAGAGCCCCCGGGGATAAAATGGGGATGGGGGGGGGGGCTGAGGGGCCTGGGGTCCCCCCCCCAGAACTATGGGGAAGGGGTCGGAGGTGAGGCTGTGGGGTCAGGGCCCTATAAACCCCCCGGCCCTATAAATGTGACAGTGGGGGGGTGGTCCTGGGGGGGGTTGCCATGTAAACGGGGGACCCGATCACCAAGGGGATGGAGAGAGGGGGTCCAAGGGGGAGGGTTTAGGAAGGGGGGAGGGTTTAGGAAGGGGGGAGGGTTTAGGAAGGGGGGAGCGGGCCCAAAAGGGATGGGGGCGATAGGGGAGGGGGCGGTCACCATGGCAACTGGGGGGGGGTCTCGGTCTCCATGGCAACCGGGACCCCAATGGGAAAGGCTGAAAGGGGGGGGGCGAGGCCTAGCCGGGTTGCCACGGCAACGAAGCCTTCAGGGAGCGGGGGGGGGCTGAGGCCTAGCCTGGTTGCCATAGCAACGAAGCCTCCCGGGAGCAGCGGGGCTTAAGGGGAGCGGGGAGGGGAAGGGGGGGGGGTCCGGGGCCTAGCGCGGTTGCCATGACAACGAGGCCTGGCGGCAACGGCGGGGGCCCGACCTGGTGCCGCCATCGGAAGAGGCTGGCCGTGTCGATGTTGGGGTGCGTCTCGTCCTCGTCATCCGACACCTCGATGTGGTCCCAGACGCTGTAATCCACCATGGCGGGGGGGTGCGTGTGGGGGAGGGGGGGGGGCCCGGCTCCCTCCGCTCTCTTCTGGAACCCTCCAGCCGCCCTCTCCCTCCTTCCCTCCCCGCCCGCTTCCGCCCTGCGCACTTCCGGCCGCGCCGGGCGCTCTGCGCATGCGCGCCGCGCCGCCCGGCTGGCGATGCCGCTGGCTTTGCCCGGTTCAAAGATGGCGCCGGTTTTAAAGAGACAGGAGCCCCGGAAAATGGTGGGGGGTGGGAGGGGGTTGGAAAGGGTAAGGGGGTATGGGGGGTTTGGGGGGGTCTTTCTGATCCTAAAAATAGGGAGGGGGAGAGGGATGTGTATAGGGCTTGGGTGGGGGATATGGGGATATGGGGGGTATGGGGGGCAGGGGGATATGGGGGGATATTGGGATGTGGGGGGCGGGGGAGGATATAGGGGATATGGGGGGGATATAGGGAGACATGGGGATGGGGGAGATATGGGAATGTGGAGGGGTGTGGGGGCATATGGGGATGTGGGGGGCGAGGGGGACATGGGGATATGGGGATGTGGGGGCGCAGGGGAGGATATGGGGACATGGGGGGGCATGGGGGGACATGGGGATATAGGGACATGGGGATGGGGGCTATGGGGACATTGGGGGGCATTGGGGGACACGGGGACACGGGGTTATGGGGTTATGGGGACGTGGGGGCCACGGTGCCAGCGCTCTGAGGGCACCGGTGACACCGGGGGGGACCAGTATGGGGTGAGGGGGCTGTCCCATTACCAGGGGCCCCATTACTGGGGGGATCCCATTGCCGGGATTCCCGTTACCGGGAGGTTCCCGTTAATGGGGTTCCCGTTACTGGGGTCCTGTTACCGGGGAGATCCCGTTACCGGGGTTCCCATTACTGGGGGATCCCATTACTGGGTTCCCGTTACTGGGGGGACCCCATTACTGGAGGGATCCCATTACAGGGGGGTTCCCGTTACCGGGAGGATGCTGTTACCGGGGAGTTCCCGTTACCAGGGGGATCCGTTACTGGGGGACCCCATTACCAGGAGTTCCCGTTACTGGAAGGTTCCCGTTACTGGGGGGATTCCATTACTGAGGAGACCCCATTACTGGGTTCCCATTACCGGGAGGTTCCCGTTACTGGGAGGATCTTGGTACCAAGGGGACCCCGTTACCAGGATGTTCCCGTTACCGGGGGGACCCCGTTACTGGGTTCCCGTTACCGGGAGGTTCCTGTTACCGAGATGATCCTGTTACTGGGAGGATCCTGGTACCAGGAGAACCCCATTACCAGAGGGTCCCGTTACTGGGGGGACCCCATTACCGGGGTTTCCTGTTAGCGGGAGGTTCCCGTTACCAGGAGGACCCCATTACCAGAGATTCCCGTTACCGAAGGGACCCCATTACCAAGGGGTTCCCGTTACCGGGAGGTTCCCATTACAGAAGGGACCCCATTACCGGGATGTTCCCGTTAACAGGAGGACCCCATTACCGGGGGGTTCCCGTTACCAGGGGGACCCCATTACCGGGAGGACCCCATTACCGGGAGGATCCCGTTACCAGAGATTCCCGTTACCGAGGGGCTCCCATTACCGGGTTCCCATTACGGGGGGGACCCCATTACCGGGGGGTTCCCGTTACCGGGAAGTTCCCATTACCGGGAGGACCCCGTTACCAGAGGTTCCCGTTACCAGGGGGACCCCATTACCGGGGCATCCCATTACCGGGGGGTTCTCGTTACCGGAAGGTTCCCGTTACCGGGGGGACCCCATTACCGGGAGGACCCCGTTACCAGAGATTCCCATCACCGAGGGGCTCCCGTTACCGGGTTCCCGTTACCGAGGGGCTCCCGTTACCGGGTTCCCATTACCGGGAGATTCCCGTTACCGGGAGCTTCCCGTTACCGAAGGGACCCCACTACCGGGGTTTCCCATTACCGGGGGGGGGCTCCCGTTGCCCACGTGGTCCCTCCCGGAGCCGCTCCCGCCGCGTTTCCGCCGGCCCCGCGCTGCGCCCGGGCGGCTCCGGTGGCACCGGGACCGGGACCGGGACCGGGACCGGGACCGGGGAGGGGGGTGAGGGGTTGGGGGGGTGGAGAAGGCGGGACCCCCCCTCCCTCCCTCCGTCCCCCGCCGCCCCCGCGCTCCGCCGTAAACACCGGCAGGTGGATGCCGGGCAGCGCCGCCGCACCGGGAGCCGCCGAGGTACCGGGGGGGCACCGGGATGGGGGAGCCCAGGACCGGGAGGAGGTGTGGGGGGGGCCGGGGGGCCTGAGGATGGGATTTGGGGCTCCGGTGACCGGGCACCGGGGGGTGGGGGAGAACCGGGGGTTTTGGGGAGCCGGGGGATGGCACCGCTGGGGGTGTCCCCGGTGGCACCGGTGCGCAGCACCCGTAGTCCCCCCCCCGCCCTAAAAAAAAATAAAAAACCCTAAAAAAATATAAAAAAAACTAAAAAACCCTAAAATCACCGGTCCCGGTGCCTCCCGGTGCTGGGTACGGGGTGGGGGGGGGGACGCAAGGGGCTGAGCTTCGTGCCCGCCCCACCGGCACCACCGGGAGCGAGGCCGGGGCTGCGGGAAGGGATCCCGCGGGAAAGGATCCCAGGGAAACGGATCCCATGGGAAGGGATCCTATAGGAAAGGGGATCCGAGGAGAAAAGGGGTCCCGTAGGAAGTGGGGTCCCGTAGGAAAGGGGATCTATAGGGATGGGGATCCAATAGGAAGGGGGATCCCATAGGAAGGGGGATCCAATAGGAAGGGGGATCCAATAGGAAGGGGGATCCATAGGAAGCGGGTCCCATAGGAAGGGGGGGTCCTATAGGAATGGGGTCCCATAGGAAAGGGGGTCCTATAGGAATGGGAATCCATAGGAAAGGGGATCCGATAGAAACGGGGATCCATAGGAAGGGGGAACCATAGGGAGGGGGATCCCATAGGAATGGGAATCCATAGGAAAGGGGATCCAATAGGAAGGGGGATCCATAGGAAAGGGGACCCCATAAGAAAGGGGGTCCAATAGGAATGGGGGTCCTGTAGGAATGGGAATCCATAGGAAGGGGGATCCATAGGAAAGGGAACCCCATAGGAAAGGGGATCCATAGGAAGGGGGATCCACAGGAATGGGGATCCTATAGGAAGGGGTCCCCATAGGAATGGGGATCCATAGGAAAGGGGGTCCCATAGGAAGGGGGATCCCAAAGGAAAGGGGATCCATAGGAAGGGGGATCCATAGGAATGGGGATCCTATAGGAAGGGGGGGCCCATGGGAAAGGGGACCCCATAGGAAGGGGGATCCATAGGAAAGGGGAACCCATAAGAAAGGGGATCTATAGGAATGGGGATCCATAGGAAAGGGGGTCACATAGGAAGGGGGATCCCATAGGAAAGGGGATCCGATAGGAAAGGGGATCCATAGGAAGGGGGACCCACAGGAATGGGGATCCCATAGGAAGGGGGATCCATAGGCAGGGGGATCCCACGGGAGCGGTGCCGGTGCCGCGGGAAGCGATGCGGCAGGGCCGCGGGAAGGGATTCCGGCGGCGGGGAGAAACGCTGCCGCAGGAGGGGAAACGGGACCGGCAGGAGCGGGGCCACGGGGTGCCGGGCATTGGGGTGCCGGGCATTGGGGTGCCGTGCCATGGGGCACCGTGCCAACGCCGTACCGGTGCCGTGGGGTGCCATACCGGTGCCGTGGGGCACGATGCCGGTGCTATGGGGCCTGATTCCGGTGCTATGGGGCACGAGTCCGGGGTTATAGGGCCTGATACCGGTGTTATAGGGCCTGATGCCGGGGTTATAGGGCCTGATGCTGGGGTTATAGGGCCTGATGCGGGTCCTATGGGGCCTGCCGCCGGTGCCATGCCGATGCCGGCGTTCCCTTGGCAACCCCGCTTGCGAAGATGCGGGGGTCCCCAACGCCCCCAGCCCCGATCCGCTGGCGGTGAGGGGGGGGCACTTGCTTGTAGCTTGCTTGCAGCCCCCCCCTACCCCATAGTGCCCCCCGGCACGCGGATGGGGAATTTGGGGGGGCACCGGGGGGGGGCTGCGTGGTCTCACCGCCGCCGCTCTCTCCCGCAGGCGGCCGAGCCCCCCGGGTCCCCCCCCATGGCCCCCGCGCCCTGAGCAGGGCGGGTGCATGGAGAAGAGCCCGGGCGCCCCCCAGGAGGAGGTGAGCGGGGCTGGGGGGGGCACAAAGGGGGGGTATTTAGGGATGGGGGGCACGGGGGGTATTTAGGGATGGGGGGCGCAAAGGGGGGTATTTAGGGATGGAGAGGGGCACGGGGGGGGGTATTTAGGGAGGGGGGGGCACCCAGGCTGGGTTAATGCCCCCTCCCCAGAGTTCCCAGCCTAATGAAGCGCTTCGTTAGGGGCAGCCCGCGGGGGCACGCTGCTGCGGCGCGGCCCCCCGGGTCTTTGGGGAGGGGGGGCGCTGCGGGGGTGCCGTGCTGTGCCATGCCGTGCCGTGCCATGCCGTGTAAGGGTTGATGGCCATGTGCCGTGCCGTGCCATGCCGTGCCGTGCCGTGCCAGGTTGTGCCATGCTGTGCCGTGCCGTGCCATGCCGTGCCATGCCATGCTGTGCCATGCCGTGTAGGGATGCCTGGCCGTGTGCCGTGCCGTGCCAGGTTGTGCCATGCCGTGTAGGGATGCCTGGCCATGTGCCATGCCGTGCCATGCCGTGCCGTGCTGTGCCATGCCAGGTTGTGCCATGCAGTGCCGTGCCATGCAGAGATGCCTGGCCGTGTGCCGTGCCGTGCCGTATCATGCCATGCCATGCCAGGTTGCGCCGTGCCATGCCGAGTAAGAATGCCTGGCCATGTGCCGTGCTGTGCCATGCCGTGCCGTGCCATGCCATGCCAGGTTGTGCCATGCCGTGCCAGGTTGTGCCATGCCGTGCCGTGATGCCTGGCCATGTGCCATGCTGTGCCGTGGCGAGCTGTGCCGTGCCGTGCCGTGCCAGGTTGTGCCATGCCGTGCCGTGCCATGTAGAGATGCCTGGCCATGTGCCGTGCCATGCCATATTGTGCCGTGCCAGGTTGTGCCATGCAGTGCCGTGCCATGTAGAGATGCCTGGCCATGTGCCGTGCCGTGCTGTGCCGTGCCATGCCGTGTAGGGATGCCTGGCCGTGTGCTACACTGTGCCGTGCAGTATCGTGCCGTGCCGTGCCAGGTTGCGCCATGCCGCGCCGTGTAAGGATGCCTGGCGGTGTGCCATGCTGTGCCGTGCCATGCCAAGCCGTGCTGTGCCGTGCCGTACCATGCCATGCCGTGTAGGGATGCCTGGCCGTGTGCCGTGCCGTATTGCGCCGTGCCATGCCAGGTTTCTTGGCCATGCTGTGCCGGACCACGCCGTGCTGTTCTGTGCTGTGCCATGCCCTGTACCATGCCATTCCGTGCCATTCTGTGCCATTCCGTGTCATTCCGTGCCGTTCCATGCTGTGTCGTGGCATTCTGTGCTGTGCCGTGCTGTTCCATGCCACGCCGTGCCATGCTGTGCCATGCCACACCATGCTGTGCCAAGCCATGCCAAGCCATACCGTGCCATTCCATGCTGTGCCATGCCACGCGAGGGTCCCTGGCTGTGCCGTGCCGTGCCGTGCCATGTGAATCTCCCTGGCCGTGCCGTGCTGTGCCGTACCGTGCCGTGCCGTGTTGCATTATCTCATGCTGTGCTATACTCCTTGGCTGTGCCATGCCATGTCGTGCCATGTCGTGCCATGTCGTGCCATGCCGTGCCACGTCGTGCCATGCCGTGCCATGCTGTGCCATGCCGTGCCATGCCATAACGTGCCATGCCGTGCCATGCCGTGCCGTGCCGTGCCGTGCCATGCTGTGCCGTGCCGTGCGTGCCCCCTGACCCCCCCTGCCCCTTACCCACAGCCCCCCCCGGAGTCTCCGGAGCCGGGGTCCCGCAGCCACCCCGCGCCCCCCCCGGCCATGCTGGGGGCCGAGCTGCGGCGTGGGCGCCGTCGCCCCTCGGCCGGCCTCTTGGTGCCCCCCTGGAAGCCCCCGGAGCGGGCGCGCTCCCCCGAGCTGCCCCGACCCACCTCGCTGCCGCTGCGCGTGCCCCCCCGCATCGCCGTCACCCAGGCCGAGCCCCACAGGTAGGGACGGGGGCGTGTTTTTTTGGGGGGGGGGGATTTCCTGGGGGGGACATGGGGGGAGATGGTGAGGGGATAACGAGGGGATGGGGGCGAGTTCCTAAATGGGGGAAGTGCTTGGGGTGGGGGCAGTGGTGGGGATGGGGGCTGCGTGTGGGGACAGGGACAGGATAGGGACAGGGACAGGGACAGGATGGGGACAAGGAGCTTGAGAGGGTGACAAGTGCCTGGGACAGGACCAGGATGGTGCTGGGGACAAGGATGGTGCCTGGCATGGGGACAATCCGGGATGGGGATGGGGACGGGGATGGGGACAAATGGCCAGGGATGATGAGACGTGGGACAGGGACAGGGACAGGGACAGGACCGGAGCCAGGATGGGGACGGTGCTGGGGACGGGGACAGCACCCAGGATGAGGCCAAGCATCGGGTCATGGGGACAATTTTTTGGGGATGGGGGCAATTTTGGGGGATGGGGACAATTTGGGGGGATGAGGACGATTTTTGGGGATGGGGACAATTTGGGGGGATGGGGACAATTTGGGGGGATGGGGACAAGCGTCTGGGGACGGGCACAGTGCCACCCTGGGGCCGTGGCCCCGCTGGGCACCACCAGCTCTGGACCCGCCGCCACCGCCACCGCCGCGGGGCTGCAGCGAGGGTCCTGGCCCCGTGTCCCCACCGTGTCCCCACCGTGTCCCCGCCGTGTCCCCGCCGTGTCCCCGTGCCCCCAGCCCCTCGGTGCCGCTTCCCTTGCGGGCTGGATGCGGCCCCGGCCGGGGCTGCAGCGGGGAGCCGGGTGCCCCCCCCTCGCCCCCCCCCCCCGCTGCAATGAATCATCCGCCGAAATTTCCAGGGTGTGCTCCCGCCCGCTGCCCTCCCACCACCCAGCTCACCCCCCCAACCCTCGGACCCCCATTTTCATCCCGACCCCCCCCCGACCCCCTCCATGGGGGGGTGCCTGGAGCGCGGTGCTGGGGGTGCATCCCCTGGGGGGGGGCGGCGCAATGTGTTGTGATCGGGGGATTTTTTTTTTTTTGGGGGGGGGCGCATGGGGGTGCCCCCACCCTGCCCGTGGTGCCCCCAGGGGGTGCTGGGGGGCTCCCAGCAGCGCCGTTTTTCCCCTAAGGGGGGGCGCCCTGCGGTACTTTTGGGGGAGGTCCCCGAATTATGGGGGGGGGGGCACCTTGTTTTGCCTTGGTATCGGCGGGGGGGGGATTTCCCCAGCCGGGGGGAGCCCCCACTGAGAGGGGAGCCCCCACTGAGGGGGGGATCCCATGGCGAGGGGTCCCCATTTGGGGGCGCGGGGGGGGATGCGACGGGTCCCGGAGGGGATCCCATTACCGGGGGGTTCCCCCTTGTACCCGGGTTGGGGGGGGGGGGGGGCAGTTCCCGACGGGAGGGGGCGGAGGTGGGGGGGGGGGGGGAAGAACCGGAGGCTGCGCCGGGGCGGGGAGGCGCCGAGGCGGGCGCGCAGAGGCGGCGGCACCGGCGGCGGCAGCGGCACCGGCACCGGCAGCGGCGGCAGGCGCCTCCCCGGGGGTCTTCCCCGTCGGTTCCCGGGGGCCATGCGGAGCCCGGAACCGGGTAGAGCCCCTCGGCTCCCCCCGCCGCCACCGCCGCCGCGCATCGTTAGGAACCGGGGGAACGGGGAGCGGAGGGGTGGAAGGGGGGGGGGGGCGCGCAAAACGGAGCCGCCGCCGGTGCGCCCCGGTGCCGGGGGGATGGAGGGGGCGGCGGGAGCTCGGAAAAGCCTCTCGCTGTCGTTGCCGGTGCCCCGGGAGGGGTCGGCAACCTTGAAGCCCCCCCAGCACCTCTGGCGCCAGCCCCGGACCCCCATCCGCATCCGGCACCGCGGCTTCTCCGACACCGAGCGGCCGCCGCCGCGGCCCATGGAGCGGGCGGACGCCGTGGACACCGGTGACCGACCCGGGCTGCGCAAATCTCGCATGTCCTGGCCTTCCTCCTCCTCCTCCTCCTCCTGCTCTTCCTCCCACGGACCCCCCGGCACCGGCAGGCGGTAGGTGCGGGCGACGGCGGGGCCGCGGGGAGCGGGACGCCGCCGCCGGCCCCCTCGACGCCTCCGGTGACGCGGAGCCGTGGGGACCCCCGCGAGGCTTTGGGGATGGGGGACCCATCCCTGGGACCCCATCCCCAAAAAACCTGGATCCCCAGCATCCCGAGGGGCTCGGGACCCCCCCGGTAACCCCCCACCCTTTTGGGGCGAACCCGCTCCGAGCGGAACCGACCACGGGCACCCAACGGAGGGTCCCCAACCCGGAACCGCGGCGCCGTTCCCCGTGGGTGCTGGCAGAGGGGGGGTCCCGTTCCCCGTCTTCCCCCCCCCGGGAGCCATCTGGCGCCGGGTCTGGCTGTTCCCGGCAGCTGGAAGGAATTTTGTTTTTTTGGGGGGGCGAGCAAACAACTTGTGAATCGACGGCTGGTGCCTCGTAGTAACGCGGCGGGAGCGCGCGGCGCCTCGCTCTTCCGGGCGAGCGGCACCTCCGGCTTCATTAGGGGGAGATAATTTATGCAAACGAAGCGCAGCAGATGGTTCGGGCTCCTTCTTCCCTCCTCTTCCTTCGCTCTTCTAATTGGGGCCAGGGCGCCGCGCCGAGGAGCTTCCCCTCGCCGGGTGGGCGCGGGGGCGGCGGATTTGGGGGGCGCCGAGCCCCGGCCCCGGTGCGGGGCCACCGGCTCCGGCTCCGCCGGGAGGAACCGGCTCAAACCTTGGCCGGTCCCTTCCTGGAGCAATTAATTGAATTAGGGCAAAACAATGGGGCCGCTTGGGCGACCGGCTCTGCTGGGGTTTCTTCTCCCCCCCCCAGCAGCTCCGGTATTCGGGAAGGATCCGGCCACTGCCGGCTCCCGGAGCCTTTTCCGAAACCTTTTCTCAAACCCTTTCCAAAACCTTCCCCGAAACCTTTCCCGAAACCTTTTCCAAAACCTTTTCCGAAACCTCCCGCCCCCGCTGGCCGGACCCCAACCCCCCCCGCCGTGCCCCGAGCTCCGCCGCCTTCCGTGGGCTCCCGCAGCCCTCACCCTAATTAATTCCTCCTGCCTTAATTCCTTTCCTTTTAGGAAAAAAAATAATCAAATAACCGCCGAGCTCTCGCACCTCCGCGGGGCCGCGCCGCTCCCCGGCCGATAAAAGCCCCGCCGGCATTTATTGTGTGCCGTAATCTTTTTCGAGCCCGATGAGTCACCTGCGCCCATTAAAAGTGATTCACGTCGGTTTTAAGCTCCCGGATAATTTCCCCGTTTACTAGAAAATCCCGCGCCGGCGGGCGGGCCGAGCACACGCGCGCGGCTGCTGGAAATAGCAGGGACGCCCCCGGGACGGGACGGGATTGCGGCACCGCACGGCGGGGGCCCCGCTGGGGTGGCTGTCCCCGTGCTCGTCCCGTCCCCGTGCTCGTCCCGTCCCCGTGCCCGTCCTCGTCCCCGTGTCCATCCCGGCCCCGTGTCCATCCCGGCCCCAAACCGTCCTGGCCCAGTGCCCGGCCCTGTTTGTGCCTTGGCTCCATCCCATCTCTCTCCGTTCCCAGTTCCTTTCCAGTCCCATCCCATCCCATTTGTGTCCCCATCCCCATCCCATTTGTGTCCCTATCCCATTTGTGTCCCCAACCCATTTGTGTCCCCATCCCATTTGTGTCCCTATCCTATTTGTGTCCCCATCCCCATCCCATTCGTGTCCCCATCCCATTTCTGTCCCCATCCCATTTACATCCCCATCCCAGTTGTGTTTCCAACCCATTTGCATCCCTATCCTCATCCCATTTGTGTCCCCATCCCATTTGTGTCCCTATCCTATTTCTGTCCCCATCCCCATCCCATTTGTGTCACCATCCCAGTTGTGTCCCAATCCCATTTGTGTCCCCATCCTATTTCTATCCCCATCCCATTTGTGTCCTCAACCCATTTGTGACCCCATCCCATTTGTGTCCCCGTCCCATTTGTGTCCCTACCCTATTTGTGTCCCCATCCCATTCGTGTCCCCATCCCATTTGTGACCCCATTCAATTTGTGTCTTCATCCCCATCCCATTTGTGTCCCCAATTCCATTTCTGTCCCCATCCCCATCCCATTTCTGTCCCTATACCATTTGTGTCCCCATCCCATTTCTGTCCCCATCCCATTTCTGTCCCCATCCCCATCCCATTTCTGTCCCCATCCCAATTCTGTCCCCATTCCCATCCCATTAGTGTCCCCATCCCCATCCCATTTCTGTCCCCATCCTCATCCCATTTGTGTCCCCATCCCATTTGTGTCCCAATCCCATTTGTGTCCCCATCCTATTTCTATCCCCATCCCATTTGTGTCCTCAACCCATTTGTGTCCCCGTCCCCATCCCATTTCTGTCCCCATTCCCATCCCATTAGTGTCCTCATCCCATTTCTGTCCCCATCCCATTTCTGTCCCCATCCCCATCCCATTTCTGTCCCCATCCCATTTCTGTCCCCATCCCCATCCCATTTCTGTCCCCATCCCATTTCTGTCCCCATCTCATTTCTGTCCCCATCCCCATCCCATTTCTGTCCCATCCCACCCCCCCCCCCCTCCCATTCCTTCACCAGCCCTTTCCTTCTCAACACCCCCTTGGTGACGGGGTCAGGAACAGGGACAGGGACAGGGACAGGGACAGGGACAGGGACAGGGACAGGGCCGGGTATGGGGCCGGGACGTGGAGCAGCCGTGCCCCCCCACCTTTCACCACCTCCAAATTTTCCCCTTGCAGCCAGCCCAGGCACAAACAACCCCCGGGGGGGGGCACAGCCTCCTCCCCATCCCGGGGACACCGGGGACACCGTGGCCTTTTTGGGGAGGGGGGGTCACAGACCCCATGTCCCCATCCCCGGAGGTGCTTTGGGGTCCGGTGCTTGGGTTCGGAGACGTTCGGTGCCTCCCCCCCCCAATTTAGCCCCCCCCCCGAGAGCGCCGGTTGCTAAATTTGCCGGCGGTGAGTCAGCCGGCGGCTGCTGCGCGGCCCCCCCCCGGCGTCACCCAGCGTCGCCCACCGCCCACCGGCGGGGAAATGGGGACCCCCGAGAGCCCCCCCCCCAATGGGGATGGGGGCGTCGGTGGGGTTGAGGTCCTGTGGGAGGCCGGGGGGGGTCTTCCTGGGGGGGCTGGGGTCTTACTGGGGGGTTGGGGTCTTCCTGGGGGCTGGGGTCTTACTGGGGGCTGGGGTCCTCCTGGGGGGGCTGGGGTCTTAGTGGGGGGCTGGGGTCTTACTGGGGGGCTGGAGTCTTACTGGGGGGGTAGGGTCTTAATGGGGGGGCTGGGGTCTTACTGGGGGCTGGAGTCCTCCTGGGGGGGCTGGGGTCTTACTGGGGGGCTAGGGTCTTAGTGGGGGGGCTGGGGTCTTACTGGGGGTTAGGGTCTTAGTGGGGGGCTGGGGTCCTCCTGGGGGCTGGGGTCCTCATGGGGGGCCAGGGTCTTACTTGGGGTCTGGGGTCTTACTGGGGAGGTCTGGGGTCTTACTGGGGGGCTGGGGTCTTACTGGGAGGTCTGGGGTCTTACTGGGGGGCTAAGATCTTACTGGGAGGCTGGGGTCCTCCTGGGGGGCTGGGGTCTTACTGGGAGGGCTGGGGACTTCGTGGGGGGCTGGGGTCCTCCTGGGGGCCGGGGTCATACTGGGGGGCTGGGGTCTTACTGGGGGGCTGGGGTCTTACTGGGGGGGCTGGGGTGCTCCTGGGGGTCTGGGGTCTTCCTGGGGGGCTGGGGTCTTACTGGGGGCTGGGGTCTTGCTGGGGGTCTGGGGTCTTACTGGGGGTTTAGGGTCTTACTGGGAGGTCTGGGGTCTTACTGGGGGCTGGGGTCTTCCTGGGGGGGCTGGGGTCTTACTGGGGGTTTAGGGTCTTACTGGGAGGTCTGGGGTCTTGCTTGGGGTCTGGGGTCTTCCTGGGGGGCAGGGGTCTTACTGGGGGGCTGGGGTCTTCCTGGGGGGCTGGGGTCTTACTGGGGGCTGGGGTCTTCCTGGGAGGGCTGGGGTCTTCCTGGGGGGCTGGGGTCCTCCTGGGAGGTCTGGGGTCTTACTGGGGGTTAGGGTCTTACTGGGGGGCTGGGGTCTTATTGGGGGCTGGGGTCCTCCTGGGGGGCTGGGGTCTTACTGGGGGGGCTGGGGTCTTACTGGGGGGCTAGGATCTTACTGGGGTCTTACTGGGGGTTAGGGTCTTAGTGGGGGGCTGGGGTCCTCCTGGGGGGGCTGGGGTCTTACTGGGGGGCTGGGGTCTTAGTGTGGGGGCTGGGGTCTTACTGGGGGGTCTAGGATCTTACGGGGGGCTGGGGTCTTCCTGGGGGGCTGGGGTCTTACTGGGGGCTGGGGTCTTCCTGGGAGGTCTGGGGTCTTCCTGGGGGGCTGGGGTCTTACTGGGGGGCTGGGGTCTTCCTGGGAGGTCTGGGGTCTTCCTGGGGGGCTGGGGTCTTACTGGGGGCTGGGGTCTTCCTGGGAGGTCTGGGGTCTTCCTGGGGGGGCTGGGGTCTTCCTGGGGGGGCTGGGGTCCTCCTGGGGGGCTGTAGGGCACAGGGAGGTTTTGGGGTACAGGGAGGCCATGGGGGGGTCCCCACTGCAGGATGGGACCCGCACCTGGGGGTGTCCCCAAGCCCCTTGGTGAAGGCGGGGGGGGCACCCCAAAAGGGTGAGGGGCCCCCTGAGCTGCTGTGGGGTGTGGGGACGGGATGGGGACAGGGTGGGGATGGGGGCATGGGATGGGGATGGGGACAGGGACATGGGATGGGGAGGGGGACATAGGATGGGGACTTGGAATGGGCTTGGGGACAGGGGATGGGGTCATGGGACAGGGACAGGGAATATGGGATGAGGACATGGGATGGGGACAGGGAATATGGGATTAGGACATGGCATGGGGGCAGGAACACGGGATGGGGACAAGGACATGGGATAGGGAATATGGGATGGGGAGGGGGACATGGGACGGGGACGGGGATGGGGTCATGGGATGAGGATAGAGAATACGGGATGAAGACGGGAATATGGGATGGGGACAGGGACACGGGATGGGGACAGGAAATATGGGAGGGGGACACAGAATGGGGACAGGGATGGGGTCATGGGATGGGGACAGGGAATATGGGATGGGGACAGGGACTTGTAATGAGGACAGGGACTATGGGATGAGGATGGGGATGGATGAGGTGGGATGGAGACACGGGACAGGGACAGGGACTCGGAATGGGTACAGGAAATATGGGATGGGGAATCTGGGATGGGACAGGGTCGGGGACAGGGACCCATAATGGGTACAGGGAAGATGGAATGGGGCATATGGGATAGGGACAGGGACTCATAATGGGGACAGGGACACAGGATGGGGACAGGAAATATGGGATGGGGACATGGGATGGGGACAGGGTAAATGAGATGGGGACAGGGACTTGTAATGGGGACAAGGAAGATGGGATGGGGAATCTGGGATGGGACGGGGACACAGGATGGGGACAGGGAATATGGGATGGGGACAGGGACTCATAATGGGGACAGGGAATATGGGATGGGGATGGGGATGGATGGGATCGGGACGGGGACACGGGACAGGGACAGGGACTCGGAATGGGGACAGGAAATATGGGATGGGGACAGGGACGGGGACAGGGACCCGTAATGGGGACAGGGACCCGGGACGGGGACAGGGACAGGGTGGGGGTCACCCCCCCCCCACGCACATCCCCTACAGCGCCGGCACCGCCGCGGGGCCGAGATTTTTGGGGCCGGGGGGGCGTGGCCATTTAGGGAGGGGGCGTGTCCTTTTTGGAGGGGGCGTGTCCTCGAGGCGGGGGGCGTGTCCTTTCGGGGGGGGGGGGGCGTACCCGGCCCCCCCCCGCGGCCCCCCCGGCGCTCTCTCACCCCGTTCCCTGCCCGCAGCCATGGCCCGGGAGCGGCGGGGCCGGGGCCGGCCCCGGGTCCCCGAACTGCGGTTGGAGGACGGGGGGGGCCCCACGGGACCCGGGGGGGGCCCTTTAGGACCCGGGGGGGGGCCGGTGTCCCCCCCCCTCGCCTCCCCCGGGGGCTCCCCCGGTTTCCTGCAGCGCCTCCGCCTCAACCGCAGCATCCAGGAGCGGCACCGCCGGCTGCGGGGCAGGTACCGGGACCCCCGGGACCCCATTACCACCCCCCACACCCGCCACCCCCTTCTTGACCCCCCCGGGACCCCGTTTTGCCCCCCGGGATCTCTTTTTGCCCCCCGGCCCCGTTTTGCCTCCCCCATGCCCCAGTTGGTGCCTGCCCTATAACCCCGTTTTGCCCGCCCTATAACCCCATTTATCACCCCCCCCCGTGACCCCATTTTACCCCCCCAGGACCCCGTTTTGCCCCCGGACCCCATTTTGTTCCCCCATAACCCTATTTCCCCCCATAACCCTATTTTGCCCCCCAACCCTATTTGCCTCCAACCCTATTTCCCCCCATAACCCATTTTGCCCCCCAACCCCATTTTGCCCCCCATAACCCCACTTCCCCCCATAACCCTATTCGCCCCCCATAACCTCATTTCCCCCAGCCCCATTTTACCCCCCAACCCCATTTTGCCCCCCATAACCCTATTTGCCCCCCATAACCCCATTTCCCCCAACCCCATTTTGCCCCCCATTGCAGGGAGCAGGGCACGGCTCCCCCGCTGCCCCCAAATCCCCGTGCCCCCCCAGTGTCACCATAAGGTGGGGGGGACAAATCCCGGTGTCCCTTCTGGGAAGGGGGGCACGGAGCTGTGGGGTGGGGGCTGGTGGCCCCCAAAACCCGGGGGGGGGCACCCTGTGTCCATAAAGGGGGGGCAGGACCCTTTTGGGTCCTTTTGGGGGGGGGCCCTGTGCCCCCCCCCCGCTGTTAGGAGGGGAAGCAGCGGCCGTGCAGGGCGGGGGCAGGACACGGAGCCCCCCCCGGCTCTTTTATGGGACAACGCCACCCCCCCCCCCCGTGGCCATATATTGAGGGGGGGGGGGATCTTTTTGTGACCCCCCCCCCGGCACTCGTCAGCCTTTGGGGCGCTTTGTTTTTATGGCGACCCTACAATAACATTGGGGGGGCGGGGGGCGGGCCGCCGGGTTCCTTCCGCGCTCCAGGGGGAAGTGGGCGACGGTTGGAGGGGAGGGGACACCGGGGAACCCCCCTTGGTGACAACACCGGGGGGGGGACACGGAAATGGGGCCGGGGGCGCGATGCCCGGGGGACCCCATAAGGGGCTGGGGGGCGGGAAGGGGGGGCCCGTGGGTTGGTGGCACCGCGAGGGGGTCCCGTGCGCCCCCCCCCACCCCGTGACCCTATAGGGGACCCCGATCCCCGTCGCCACCCATGGGTGCTGCTGCACCCAAGGGTCCCCGTGTCACAGCAGGACCCCCCCCCTGCGCCCCCCCCCCCAAGGTGACATCGGTGACACCGATAGGGGAGGGGGGGCGGCGGCGCCGGCACCCGTGGGGGGGCACCCATGGGTGTCACCGGCACCCGTTGGGGGCTGGCAGCACCCGTGGGATGGCACCCATGGGGTGGCACTTGTGGGGTGGCGCTGGCATCCGTGGGGGGGCACCCAGGGGTGTCACTGGTAGCTGTGGGGTGTCACCAGCACCCGTGGGGTGTCACCAGCACCCATGGGTGTCACTGGCACTCGTGGGGTGTCACTTACGGGGTGCCAGCAGCACCCATGGGTGTCACTGGCAGCCGTGGGGTGTCACCAACACCCGGGGGGTGTCACCAGCACCCATAGGGTGTCACTGGCACCCAGGGGGGGGCACCCATGGGTGTCACCGGCACCCACGGCATGGCACCAAGCTCGATTTGGGGTCTGCAGGGATGGGAATGGGGACAGGGTGGGGACACAAATAGGGCCAGGGATGGGGACACAGGACGGGGATGGGGACACAAATGGGGACAGGATGGGGCCAGGGACACAAATAGGGCCAGGGATGGGGACATGGGACAGGGGACAGGGATAGGGACACAAATGGGGACAGGGATGGGATTGGGATAGGGATGAGGATGGGAATAGGGCCTTGGGGACAGGACAAGGGTAGGGACAGGGATGGGGACAGGAATGGGGACAGGGAACGGAATAGGGGCTTGGATAGGGGAATAGGGACAAGGGTGGGGCCAGGGATGGGGCCAGGGACACAAATAGGGGCACGGATGGGGACATGGGACAGGGATAGGGAAACAAATGGGGATGGGGACTGGGATGGGGACCCCAGCAGTGGGGCCGGGCTGTGGCCACATTTTAGGGTCGGGGCTGGGTTGGGGCCACATTTTAGGGTCAGGGCCGGGCTGGGGCCACGTTTTGGGGTCAGGGCAAGGTTGGGGCCACATTTTAGGGCTGGGGCCAGGCTGGGGCCACATTTTAGGTTCGGGGCCAGGTTGGAGCCATGTTTTGGGATCGGGGCCAGGTTGGGGCCACATTTTAGGGTCGGGGCCTGGCTGTGGCCACGTTTTGGGGTCGGGGCCTGGCTGTGGCCACATTTTAGGTTCCGGGCTGGGTTGGGGCCACATTTTAGGGTCAGGGCCTGGCTGTGGCCACGTTTTGGGGTCAGGGCCTGGCTGTGGCCACGTTTTGGGATCGGGGCCTGGCTGGGACCACGTTTTAGGGTCGGGGCCTGGCTGTGGCCACGTTTTGGGATCGGGGCCTGGCTGTGGCCACATTTTAGGGTCAGGGCCAGGTTGGGGCCACGTTTTGGGGTTGGGGCCTGGCTGGGACCACATTTTGGGGTTGGGGCCTGGCTGTGGCCACGTTTCGGGATCGGGGCCTGGCTGTGGCCACGTTTCGGGATCGGGGCCTGTCCGCTGACCCTCCTCCCCGTGTCCCCTCGGTGTCCCCGCAGCTTCGAGGTGGAGAATGGCGCGTCCCCCGCCCGCAGCCCCCTGTCCCCCCAGGCCAGCCCGGGGCTGGTGCTGCACCCAGGGGTGCCCCCCGGGCAGCGCCGCGAGTCCTTCCTCTACCGCTCCGACAGCGACTACGACGCCTCCCCCAAAAGCATGTCCCGCAACTCCTCCATCGCCAGCGAGGCGTGAGTGCCCCCCCCGGACCCCCCCGAAACCCCAAAATCCCCCCCCAGCCGCACGGACCCCTCGCTGCCCCCTTTATGCATCCCATAGGGCCCCCTCGCCGCCCCACAACCCCGCCGGCCCCATAAGTGGCTCCGGGACCCCCTGCGTGTCCCGATGACCCCGGCTCCTTGTCCTGCCCCCCTTTTTGTCCTGCCCCCCACCCCGCTGACCCCATACAGGCGCCAGTGACCCCGCGCTGTCCCCTCCGTGTCACCGTCACCCCACGTGTGATGGGGACCCCCTCGCTGACCCCATACCCCAGGGAACCCCCTGCACTGTCCCCATACTTGCCCCCCACCCCCACGGTCCCCTACATGTCCCAGTGACCCTCCCACTGCCACCTTACACATCCCAGTGACCCCCCATCACCCTACATCCCCCCAGTGTCACCTTCTATGTCCCAGGGACCCCCCCAGTGTCCCCCTACATGTCCCAGGGACCCCCGCTGTCACCCTACAACCCCACTGTCCCCCTACACATCCCAGTGTCCCCCCAGTGTCCCCTTACACATCCCAGTGACCCCCCACTGCCACCCTACACATCCCAGTAACCCCCCATCACCCTACATCCCCCCAGTGTCACCCTCTATGTCCCAGGGACCCCCCCCACGGTCACCCTACACCCCCCAATGTCCTCCTAAACATCCCAATGACCCCCCCATCACCCTACACGTCCCAAGGACCCCCCCCATGTCCCCCTACACATCCCAGTGCCCCCCCCAATGCCACCCTCCAATGTCCCAGTGCCCCCCCACTGCCACCCTATGCCCCCCAGTGTCCCCCTGACAGTGGGACCACCCCACTGTCCCCCCCATGTTGCAGTGACCCCCCACTGTCCCCCTACACATCCCAGTGCCCCCCCATGTCCCCCTACACGTCCCAAGGACCCCCCCAATGTCCCCTTACACAGTGACCCCCCATCACCCTACACTCCATAGACCCCCCCAGAGCTCCCCCCATCTCAGGGCCCCCCCCGAGCCCCCCACTTGTGTCCCCCCCCCCCGTGTCCCTGTCCCCCCCTGCTGACCCCCATCTCTCTTGCAGCCACGCCGAGGACCTGATCGTCACCCCCTTCGCCCAGGTAGGGGGACGGGGACAAGGGGGGCACAGCAGGGTTGGGACCCCCACCCCAAACCCTAAAAAGGGTTGGGACCCCCCACCCCAAACCCTAAAACTGTTTGGGGGGGGCAGGGTGAATCCCACTGCTTGGGCTGCAGGCGCTATTTGGGGCTGGGGTCCCCCCACTGTGTCTGACCCCCCTCATTGTGCCCCCCCCCCTTTGTGTCCCCCCCCCATTTTTGTGCCCCCCTTATTGTGCCCCCCAGGTGCTGGCGAGCCTCCGCAGCGTCCGCAACAACTTCTCCATCCTCGCCAATGTGCCCACCCCCACGGCCAGCAAGTGAGTGACCCCCCCAAATCCCACCCTGACATGGGGGGGACAGGGCTGTGACCCCCCCCCCCAAAAAAAAAACAATCTCTTCCCCCCCCCCAGGTGGTCGCCTGTTGGCTCCCAGCCCCCCGCTGTCTGCAAGGCCACGCTCTCAGGTTGGCGCTGAAGGGGTTAATTTTTTTTTTGGGGGGGGGGGGGGGGCAGTTTGGGGCTGACGGGGTTAATTTGTTTTGGGGGGGGTCCTTGGGGCTGAAGGGGTTAATTTTTGGGGGGGGGGCTTGCTGGGGAAACTGAGGCACGGGCTGGCGGATCCCAACCCTGTCCCCATCCCAATGGGGTCCCTGTAACCCCCCCCAAATAAATGTCCCCATCCCTGTCCCCATGGGGTCCTTGTACCCCCCCCCCAAATGTCCCCATCCTAATGGGGTCCCCATAACCCCCCCCAAAATGTCCCCATCCCCTTGGGGTCCTTGTAACCCCCCCCAAATGTCCCCATCCTAATGGGGTCCCTGTAACCCCCCCAAATGTCCCGATCCCTGTCCCCTTGGGGTCCTTGTACCCCCCCCCAAATGTCCCCATCCCCTTGGGGTCCTTTTAACCCCCCCCAAATGTCCCCATCCCCATGGGGTCCCTGTAGCCCCCTTGTCCCCATCCCCATGGGGTCCCCTCTTCCTATCCCCTTCCCCCCATCCCTTAGGGGTCCCCTCACCCCGTCCCCTTTCCCCCATCCCCATGGGGTCCCCGAGCCCCGAGCCCCCTGTAGCCCCCTTTTCCTGTCCCCATGGGGTCCCCCCACCCCATCCCCTTCTCCCCATCCCCATGGGGTCCCCTCACCCTGTCCCCATGGGGTCCCCACACCCCCTCCCCATGGGGTCCCCTCTCCCTGTCCCCATCCCCATGGGGTCCCCTCTCCCTGTCCCCATGGGATCCCCTCACCTCATCCCCATGGGGTCCCCTCTCCCCATCCCCTCAGGGTCCCCTCTCCCCATCCCCGTCCCCATGGGGTCCCCTCTTCCCATCCCCTTCTCCCCATCCCCCGGGGGTCCCCCCACCCCGTCCCCTCGGGGTCCCCTCTCCCCCTCCCTGTCCCCATGGGATCCCCTCACCCCATCCCCTCAGGGTCCCCTCACCCTGTCCCCATGGGGTCCCCCCACCCCATCCCCTTCTCCCCATCCCCATGGGGTCCCCTCGCCCGGTCCCCCTGGGATCCCCTCACCTCATCCCCATGGGGTCCCCTCTCCCCATCCCCATCCCCATGGGGTCCCCTCTTCCCATCCCCTCAGGGTCCCCTCACCCTGTCCCCATGGGATCCTCTCACCCCGTCCCCTCGGGGTCCCCTCACCCCATCCCCTTTCCCCCTGTCCCCATGGGGTCCCCTCGCCCCATCCCCTTTCCCTCATCCCCTCGGGGTCCCCTCTCCCTGTCCCCATGGGATCCCCTCACCCTGTCCCCATGGGGTCCCCTCGCCCCGTCCCCTTTCCCCCATCCCCATGGGGTCTCCTCTTCCCATCCCCTCAGGGTCCCCTCACCCTGTCCCCATGGGGTCCCCTCTCCCCGTCCCCTGGGGGTCCCCTGGGGGTCCCGTGGGGTCCCCCCGCACCCCCTGACGCGGCGGCCCCGCAGAGGAGACGTACGAGCAGCTGGCCATGGAGACGCTGGAGGAGCTGGACTGGTGCCTGGACCAGCTGGAGGCCGTGCAGCCGCACCGCTCCGTCAGCGAGATGGCCTCCAACAAGGTGCGGGGACACGGGGACGTCGTGGGGACAGCGTGGGGACATGGGGACATCATGGGAACACAGGGACATCATGGGGACAGGAATGGAGACAGCTTCATCATGGGGACATGGGGACATCACGGGGACATCATGGGGACATGGGGACACCGTGGGGACACCGTGGGGACACGGGGACATCAGGGGGACATGGGGACGCCATGGGGATACGGAGACATCATGGGGATATGGGGACATGGGGACACTATGGGGATATGGGGACATCATGGGGACAGGAATGGAGACAGCTCCATCATGGGGACATCGTGGGGACATGGGGACATCATGGGGACATCATGGGGACACGGGGACATCATGGGGATATAGGGACACAGGGACACTATGGGGATATGGGGACACCATGGGGACACGGGGACATCGTGGGGACATGGGGACGCCGTGGGGATATGGGGACATGGGGACATCATGGGGACATGAGGACAACATGGGGACACCATGGGGACATGGGGACATCATGGGGATATGGGGACACGGGGACACTATGGGGATATGGGGACACCATGGGGACAGGGGCACACCAGGGGGACATCGTGGGGACACCATGGGGACATGGGGACACCATAGGGACACGGGGACGCCGTGGGGACTTGGGGACATGGTGGGGACAGGAATGGAGACAGCTCCATCATGGGGACATGGGGACACGGGGACACTGTGGGGACATCATGGGGACACCATGGGGCCATGGGGACATCATGGGGACATGGGGATATGGGGACACCATGGGGACACAGGGACACCATGGGGACATCATGGGGACACCATGGGGACATGGGGACATCATGCGGACATCATGCAGATATCATGGGGACATGGGGACACGGGGACATCATGGGGACACCATGGGGACACCATGGGGACATGGGGACATCGTGGGGACATAGGGACATCGTGGGGACATAGGGACATCATGGGGACATCCTGGGGACACCGGGACACCATGGGGACATCATGGGGACATGGTGCCATCATGGGGATGTGGCTCCGTCACGGGGACAGGGATGGGGACAGCTCCACCATGTGGATGGGGTCATGGCTCCGTCATGGGGACAGCTCCGTCATGGGGACACATTTGGGGACATGGTTCCACCATGGGGACATGGCTCCACTGTGGGGACAGGAATGGGGACGGCACCGTCATGGGGACACATCTGGGGACATGGCTCCGCCGTAGGGACATGGATGGGGACAGCTCTGTCATGGGGACAGGGATGGGGACAGGGATGGGGACAGCTCCGTCATGGGGACAGGGATGGGGACATGGCTCTATCATGGGGACATGGCTCCCCCATGGGGACAGCTCCGTCATGGGGACGGGGACAGGGCCCTGCTCCGATATGGGGACAGGGTTGGGGACAGCTCCATCATGGAGATGTTTCTGCCATAGGACAAGGGATGGGGACAGGGATGGGGACAGGGATGGGGACAGTTCTGTCATGGGGACGTATATGGGGACATGGCTCCGTCATGGGGACAGGGATGGGGACGTGGCTCCGCCATAGGGACGGGAATGGGGACAGGGATGGGGCCGTGGCACCGCCATGGGGTTGGGGACAGGAACCTGTCACCTTTATGGGGACAGGGACGGGGACAGGAACCTGGCGCCGCCTTGGGGACACAAATGGGACACAGCTGCTATGGGGACGGGGACGGGACCCTGCTCCATATGGGGACAGGGACGGGGACAAGACCCCCGCTGTGCCGTGGGGACGGGTCCCCAGCACCGCTGTGGGGACAGGGACAGGGCTTTGGGGACAGGGACAAGGTTTTGGGGTCAGGGACGTGGCTTTGGGGTCAGGGATGGGACTTTGGGGTCAGAGATGGGACTTTGGGGACAAGGACAGGGCTTTGGGGTCAGGGACAAGGCTTTGGGGACAGGGACGGGGCTTTGGGGTCTGTTTCTCCCCCCCATTTTATAGGACCACCCCCTTTTACAGCCCCCCCATTTTTAGGACCCCCCCATTTTTTAGGACCCCCCCATTTTTTAGCCCTCCCCATTTTATAGGCCCCCCCCACTTTATAGGACCCCCCATATTATAGGACCCCCCCATTTTATAGAACCCCCTTTTTTTATAGGACCCCCCCATTTTATAGCCCCCCCATTTTATAGGACCCCCCCTTTTACAGCCCCCCATTTTGTAGCCCCCCCCATTTTATAACCCCCCCTAATCTTATAGGACCCCCCCATTTTATTGGACCCCCTTTTTTTATAGCCCCCCCCCATTACAGGACCCCCCCATTTTATAAACCCCCCCATCTTATAGCTCCCCCCATTTTACAGCCCCCCCCCATTTTCTAGCCCCCCCATCATTTTATAGGACCCCCCCATTTCATAGCCCCCCCCATTTTACCCCCCCATTTTACCCCCCCCCACCCCCTTACACCCCCCTATCCATGGTTGGGGGGGACCCATCCCTACCCCCCCCCACCCCCCCCCATTACACCGCAGCGTGGCCGTGACCGTGGGGGGGGGGACACAAATACGGGGGGGGGGGGGGGGGGGGGGCCACACGCAGGAGGGAGGGGCCGGGGGGGCGTGGGGTGGGGGGAGGAGCGAGGCCGAGCACCCGCAGCCCCGCGCAGGCGTCAGGACCCCGCCCGCAGCCCCACATCGGCCACCGGGACCCGCCGGGACCCCCCTCGGACCCCCCGGACCCCCTGGACCCCCGGACCCCCGGACCCCCCGGACCCCCCCACCCCATAGCATCCTCTGCGTCCCTGCCGGCCTCTCCCGCATCCCCCCTCCCTTTCCTTCCCCCCATCCGATTTTTGTGTGCCCCCCCCGATTTTTGACCCCCTCCCCTATTTTTGTCCCCCCCAGCCCCCCCCTTAGCCCATCACCTCCCATCCCCCCCATTCCCCCCATCCTCCTTGACCCCCCTTTCATTCCTGACCCCCCTTCAATTTCTAACCCCCCTCAAATTTCTAACCCCCCCAAATTTCTGACCCCCCCTCCATTCCTCACCCCCCCGATGGCTTTGGGGGTCCCCGCTGACCCCCAGCACCCCCTATAAGGGGGGAGGGGAGATTGCACGGCCGTGGAGGGGGGGGCAGCGATGTGACCGGCCCCCCCGGCGTCTGCAGCACCGGGGGTGGGGGGGGGCACTGGCGGTGCCCTCCTGCCCCAGGGGGCTCTGCTGCCCCCCCCGGCACCCACCATGCCCACGACCCCCCCCGAGCCCTGAAGCATCCCCAGGCCGTTAAAGGGCAGTGGGGGGGAGAAATTTTGTAGGGGGTGGGGGGTTGTGACCCCCCCCCGGCACCCTTAGGGTGGCAGCGGGGGCCCGGTGCCCCCCCCGCGGCCAGAAAATGCCCTTGGTGGACTTCTTCTGCGAGACCTGCGCCAAGCCCTGGCTCGTGGGCTGGTGGGACCAGGTAAGGGCTTTTTTTTTTGGGGGGGGGGTCTTTGACTTTGTCCCCCCCCCCCCGAAAAAAAAATTAAAAAAAAAAAAAAATTATCCCCATTTGGACCCCCCCGGGGGCAGCTTCAGAAAGTGGGGAGGGGGCGCACAAATGAGTGGGGGGGGGCTTTTTGGGAAAGGAGGGGGATTTTTGTTGGGGGGGGGGGGGATTTTTTTTTCAGGGGGGGGATTTTTTTTTACGGGGGGGGGTTTCTGGAGTTGGGGGCATGTTGAGGTTTGGGGGGGGGGCTCTGTGTGTGTGCCCCCCCCCCCCCAGGGGGTTTGTGGCTTGGGGCGGGCCGGGGTGTTGGCAGAGCCGTGATGAAGTCGTGGGGGCACCTCGCTGACCCCCCCCCTTGGCTCCCCCCCCCAAAAAAAAAATACCCGGGTGGGGATTGGGCAGTTGCTATGGAGACTGCGGTCGCCATGGAGACCGGGCGGAGCGCTCTGATTGGCTGCGGGGAGGGATGCAGGAGGATGCTCCCCCCCCCCCATAAATTGGGGGGGGGGGCTGTTTTTTTTTTTTGGGGGGGGGTGCTGGGGGCGTGGGGGCTGTGTTCACCCCCCCAGCCGAAATGTGGCTTCCTACAAAGTTGGGGGGAGGGGGGCACCCCAAGTTTTTTTTTTTTTTTTGGGGGGGGGTGGGGGGTCTTTGGTAAATTCGGGGGCTGGGGATGTGTGTGCCCCCCCCCCCAAGGGGCCTCGCAGCCGGGCACCGGAGGGATGAGTCACGGTGGGGGGCGGGGGGGGCGCATCCGGGCCCCCGCTCAAGGACAGCCAGGACTCATTTAGGGGGAGGGCACAAAATGGGGGGTCCCAAAACCCCCCCCCAGTGTCAAAATGGGGGTGAGGGGGGGCAACGCTGCCGTGGGGGGGTCCCTGTGGTCTCCATCCCTGCCCCCCCAGGGGGTGCCCACCTTGCACCCCCACGCTGCAGGGGTGAGTGTGGGACTGGCTGTTTGGTGTTTTTTTTTTGGGGGGGACGCCGTGGGACCCCCCCCCGTTGACTTCTGTCCCCCCTCCCCAATTTTTGTGCCCCCCCCCCCCCACAGTTCAAGAGGATGCTGAACCGGGAGCTGACGCACCTCTCCGAGATGAGCCGCTCGGGCAACCAGGTGTCCGAGTACATCGCCAGCACCTTCCTGGGTGAGACCCCCCCCCAAAAAAGACCCCCCCAAAAAAAATACACAACCCCCCCCCCAAAAAAAAAAGACCCCCCAGGACCCCAGCACACGCCCCTTGTGCCTGCAGCCTTTAAACGCGCGCTGGTTGCATCTCAATCCCTTGCACACACACCCCCTGCACATGCATCTCTCTGCACTCTCCTTGCATGTGCATCCCTTGCACGTGCATCCCTTAAATACGCATTCCTTGAATGTGCATCCTTTGCACATGCATCCTTTAAACACACATCCCTTGCACGTGCATCCCTTGCACGTGCATCCTTTAAATGCAATCCCTTGTACATACATCCCTTGCACGTGCATCCTTTAAATGCATGTTCCTTGCACATGCATCCTTTAAATGCACATTCCTTGAATGTGCATCCCTTGCACATGCATCCTTTAAATGCAATCCCTTGTACATGCATCCCTTGCACATGCATCCCTTAAATGCACATTCCTTGAATGTGCATCCCTTGCACATGCATCCTTTAAATGCACATCCCTTGCACATGCATCCCTTGCACGTGCGTCCTTTAAATGCAATCCCTTTCACGTGCATCTTTTGCACATGCATCCTATAAACACACATCCCGTGCACATGCATCCCTTAAATGCACATTCCTTGAATGTGCATCCTTTGCACATGCATCCTTTAAACACACATCCCTTGCACGTGCATCCCTTCCTTGCACATGCATCCCTTGCACATGCATCCCTTAAATGCACATTCCTTGAATGTGCATCCTTTGCACATGTATCCTTTAAACACACATCCCTTGCACATTCATCCTTTAAATGCAATCCCTTGCATGTGCATCCCTTGCACATACATCCCTTAAACACACATCCCTTGCACGTGCATCCCTTAAATGCACATTCCTTGCATGTGCATCCCTTGCACATGTATCCTTTAAACACACATCCCTTGCACATGCATCCCTTGCACATGCATCCTTTAAATGCAATCCCTTGTACATGCATCCCTTGCACGTGCATCCCTTTGCACATGTATCCCTTAAATGCACATCCCTTGCATGTGCATCCCTTTGCACATGCATCCTTTGCACATGCATCTCTTAAATGCAATCCATTACATGTGCATCATTTGCACATTCATCCTTTAAATGCACATCCCTTGCACGTGCATCCTTTAAATGCCCATCCCTTGCACATGCCTCCCTTGCACAGGCATCCCTTAAATACACATCCTTTGGACATTCATCCCTTAAATGCACATCCTTTGCACACGTGTCCCTTAAATGTGCATCCCTTAAGTGCACATCCCTTAAGTGCACATCCCTTGTACACATGGCCCTTAAATGCACGTCCCTTGCACACACCCCCCTTCAACGCACGCCTCTTAAATGCACATCCCTTAAATGCACGTCCCTTGCACAAGCATCCCTTAAATGCCCTCTCCTTAAATGCACATCCCTTGCACACACACCCCTTAAATGCACACCCCCTAAACACCCCCCCACTTGCACGCCCCCCCAGACAAGCAGACGGAGGTGGAGATCCCGTCGCCCACCCCCAAGGAGCGGGAGAAGAAGAGGCGCCAGCAGCCCATGTGCCACATCAGCGGGGTGAAGAAGCTGCCCCACGG
Source organism: Aythya baeri (assembly GCA_026413565.1). Lineage (NCBI taxonomy): Eukaryota > Metazoa > Chordata > Aves > Anseriformes > Anatidae > Aythya > Aythya baeri. The sequence continues at coordinate 1,191,443 of CM048640.1, forward strand.
CTGCAGCCTCACCAACTGCAGCATCCCTCGCTTCGGCGTCAAATCCGACCAGGAGGAGCTGCTCGGCAAGGTACCGTGATCTAAGGGGGGCGGGCAGCGGGGATTTTTTGGGGCGGTGGGAGCGGGGGGCACCCCGCCGGACCCACGGCTTTTTGCTCCAGGAGCTGGACAACCTCAACAAGTGGGGGCTGAACATTTTCCGCGTCTCCGAGTACTCCAACAACCGCTCGCTCAGCTGCATCATGTACACCATCTTCCAGGTAGCAGCCACGTGGTTTTGTTTTGTCTTTTTAAATTATTTTTACTTTGGGGAGGGGATTTTATGCTCGGATCCCGCCCCCCCCCCCCCTTTGCCCCAAATCCTCGGGGTGTAGGAACGGGAGCTGGTGAAGACCTTTAAGATCCCGGTGGACACGCTGCTGACCTACACGCTGACGCTGGAGGACCACTACCACGCCGACGTCGCCTACCACAACAGCCTGCACGCCGCCGACGTCATGCAGTCCACGCACGTCCTGCTCTCCACGCCCGCCCTCGACGTGAGCCCCGGGGGGGGGTCTCTCGGGTTTGGGGGGGTCTTGAGGTGCCGTAGGGTCCAAGCAGCGGAGTGCCGGCGCGGTCCCGAGGGGGCACGGTCCCCAAGATGTTGGGTTTTTTTGAGCTGCCACGGCCCCAAAGTGTCCCCAAACGGGGGGCTGCTGAGATGCTGGGGTGCCCAAATGTCACGGTCCCAAGACGCCGTTGTCCCCAAGGTGTTGGGGTCTCGAGGGGTTGAGGGGTCCAGCTGTGGAGTTCCTGGGGTGCCGGGGTCCCTGGGTGCCACGCTCCCAAGGGGTTTGGTGCTCCCAGACTCCAGGGTCCCCAAATGCCCCCAGCTGCAAGATTCCACAGCCCCCAGATTTGGGGCTCCTGAGGTTGTGGGGTCCCTAAACACCACGCTCCCAAGACAGCGGGGTCCCCAGATTGTGGGGTCCCCAAATGCCACGGTCTCCAGATGCCGGGGTCCCCAGATGTTGGGCTCCTGATGTGCCAGGCTCCTCAGCCACTGCAATCTCTGCGTGCTGGGGTCCCTAGATATTGGGATCCCTAAATATTGGGGTCCCTAGATAGCAGAGTCCATAAGTATCAGGGTTCCTAAATATCAGGGTCCCTAGATATCAGGGTCCCTAAATGTCAGGGTCCCTAGATATCAGGGTCCCTAGGTATTGGAGTCCCTAAATATCAGGGTCCCTAAATATTGGGGTCCCTAAATATCAGGGTCCCTAGATAGCAGGGTCCATAAGTATCGGGGTCCCTAAATGTCAGGGTCCCTAGATATCAGTGTCCCAAAATATCAGGGTCCCTAGATATTGGGGTCCCTAGATAGCAGAGTCCATAAGTATCAGGGTCCCTAAATATTGGGGTCCCTAAATATCGGGGTCCCTAAATATTGAGGTCCATAGATATCAGGGTCCCTAAATATCAGGGTCCATAAGTTTCGGGGTCCCTAGATATCAGGGTCCCTAGATATCGGGATCCCTAAATATCAGGGTCCCTAGATATTGGGGTCCCTAAATATCGGGGTCTGCAAACATTGGGGGGGTGGCACCGCGCTGAGCGTGCCGCTGCCGCAGGCGGTGTTCACCGACCTGGAGATCCTGGCGGCTCTCTTCGCCGCCGCCATCCACGATGTCGACCACCCCGGCGTCTCCAACCAGTTCCTCATCAACACCAGTGAGTGCTGGGGGCCAGGGGGGGGCCTTGCACGTGCACATCGCCTTGCACGCGCAGGGTCTTGCACGCCAGCATCGTCTTGCACACCTGCATCACTTTGCACGCTTGCATCCTGTGGCGTATGCCCGCTGTCTTGCACACGCTGCTGGCTTGCACGCCATGCTGCACGTGCACGGTGTTGCACGTGGGCATCGTCTTGCACACATGCATTGCGTGCGCGTGTCGTCTTGCACATGCAAACTGCCCTGCACGTTCATGATCTTGCACGCGCATCGCCTTGCACAATTGCACTGAGATCGACCCTGCCTTGCACAACGCTGCTCCGTGCACGGGGTCCTGCACGTGCACGGGGTCCTGCACGTGCACGGCGTCTTGCACACCCGTGTCGTCTTGCACACCTCCATCACCTTGCACAACATGTGTCACCTTGCGCGTGCAAATCATCTTGCACGTGCGTGGTCTTGCCGTTCACCTTGCACCCCCCTTGGCCGCGTGCATCTTCTTGCACAAGCAGCATCTTGCACTGCGTGCGCCACCTGCATGCGCGCGTTGTGCACGCCCAGCCTTGCATGTGGGGCGTGCAAAGGGCCGGGAGGGGGGGGTTATCCTCACCCCCCCGCTGCCCCCCCCTGCAGATTCGGAGCTGGCGCTGATGTACAACGACGAGTCGGTGCTGGAGAACCACCACCTGGCCGTGGGCTTCAAGCTGCTGCAGGAGGAGAACTGCGACATCTTCCAGAACCTCAGCAAGCGGCAGCGCCAGACCCTGCGCAAGATGGTCATCGACATGGTAGGGCCCCCCCGAGCCCCCCCCGGGGCCGGCGCGCCCCCCGCCCCCTGACCCCGTCCCTGCAGGTCCTGGCCACCGACATGTCCAAGCACATGAGCCTCTTGGCCGACCTCAAGACCATGGTGGAGACCAAGAAGGTGACGAGCTCCGGGGTGCTGCTGCTGGACAACTACACGGACAGGATACAGGTGTGGGGTATGGTTGGGGGGGGTAATTTTTTAATTTGGGGGGGGGTCTGGGGGAGCTGACGTGGAGCACCCTTAGGTGCTGCGGAACATGGTGCACTGCGCCGACCTGAGCAACCCCACCAAGCCGCTGGAGCTGTACCGGCAGTGGACCGACCGCATCATGGAGGAGTTCTTCAGGCAGGGTGACAAGGAGCGGGAGCGGGGCATGGAGATCAGCCCCATGTGCGACAAGCACACCGCCTCCGTGGAGAAGTCCCAGGTGGGTGGGTGGCAGGGGGACGCGCCGCGTCACCCCGGCTGGGTGGCCCCGTGTGGTTGGGTGTGGGGCTGTGGGTGGTGGGTGGGGACATGGAGCTGTGGTGTCACCCCGAATGGGTGTCCCCTTGTGATCGGACATGGCCATGGGTGTTGTATGGGGACACAAACCCATGGTGTCACCTCAACTGGGTGTCCCCTTGTGGTTGGACATGGCCAAGGATGTTGGATGGGGACAGAGAGCTGTGGTGTCACCCCAGTTGGGTGTCTGTTCATGGTTGGACATGGCCATGGACACTGGATGGGGATAGGGAGCCACTGGATGGGGACAGGGACCAGTGGTGTCACCCCGAATGGGTGTCTCTTCATGGTTGGACGTGGCCATGGATGTTGGGTGGGGACAAGAACCATTGGATGTGGACAGGGACCCATGGTGTCACCCCAATTGGGTGTCCCCTCCTGGTTGGACATGGCCATGGACATTGGATGGGGATAGGGAGCCGCTGGATGGGGACAGGGAGCTGTGGTGTCACCCCAGTTGGGTGTCCCCTCATGGTTGGTCATGGCCATGGATGTTGGATGGGGACAAGAACCATTGGATGGGGACAGGGACCCATGGTGTCACCCCAATTGGGTGTCCCCTCCTGGTTGGACATGGCCATGGACACTGGATGGGGATAGGGAGCCGCTGGATGGGGACAGGGACCAGTGGTGTCACCCCAAATGGGTGTCTCTTCATGGTTGGATGTGGCCATGGATTTTGGGTGGGGACAAGAACCATTGGATGGGGACAGGGACCCATGGTGTCACCCCAGTTGGGTGTCCCCTGGTGGTTGGACATGGCCGTGGACATTGGATGGGGACAAGAACCATTGGATGGGGACAGGGACCCATGGTGTCACCCCAATTGGGTGTCCCCTCGTGGTTGGACATGGCCATGGGTGTTGTGTGGGGACAGGGACACGTGTTGTCACCCCAACTGAGTGTCCCCTTGGGGTTGGACATGGCCATGGGTGTTGCGTGGGGACACAAACCCATGGTGTCACCCCAACTGGGTGTCCCCTCATCGTCACTAATGGCTATAGACGTTGTGTGGGGACACGAACCCATGGTGTCACCCACCTGGGTGTCCCCTCGTGGTCACACATGGCCATGGGTGTTGGGTGGGGACATGAACCCATGGTGTCACCCCAACTGGGTGTCCCCTCGTGATTGGACATGGCCATGGGTGTTGTGTGGGGACAGGGACGTGTGGTGTCACCCAACTGGGTGTCCCCTTGGGGTTGGACATGTCCATGGGTGTTGTGTGGGGACAGGGCCCCGTGGTGTCACCCACCTGGGCGTCCCCTCACGGTCACACACCACCACGGCCGCCAAACGAGAGCAGGCCCCGCGTTACCCCCACACCCCCTCCTCCCCCCGTAACCCCCCATCACCTCCCAAACACCCCCTGCCCGCCCATCCCCATGACCTTTGGGTCCCCAAGGGTGGCCCCTTGACCCCCCCCCGTTACGGTGTCCCCCCCCCCCTAGGTGGGCTTCATCGACTACATCGTGCACCCGCTGTGGGAGACGTGGGCCGACCTGGTGCACCCCGACGCCCAGGACATCCTGGACACCTTGGAGGACAACCGGGACTGGTACCACAGCATGATCCCCCAAAGCCCCTCGCCCCCGAAGACCCCCGGCCCCCACCCCGGCCCCGAACGCTTCCACTTCGAGCTGACGCTGGAGGAAGAGGGCGAGGGCCCCCAGCGCCCCCGGGGGACGAGGACAAGGACAATGACGGGACCTCGAGGGACGAGGCGGCCCAGGACTGGTGACCCCCCCCCCACCTCTCAAAGACCCCCCCTCCTCTTTAATCAACGTGGGTTTATTTCTCGGGGGGCTCCCTCCGCTCGAGCAGAACTCGGATTTGGGTTGATTTGATTTGGTTTTCACGGGTTTGGTTCGGGTGGGGGGGTTGGGGTGGGGGTGGGGGTGGGGGATTTTTATTGTATTTTTTAAAAAAAAATTGCAAAAGACAAAAAAAAAAAAAAGCCCCCCACCCCCACCCTGGGAAAAGAAACAAAAAAAAAAGGGAACACGCACGTGCCCCCCCAAAAAAAAAAATCAATCACCCAAAAAGCCATTTTTCTGGAGGTTGGGGGGGCAGAGCCAGCCCAGGGGGTCCTGGGGAGGGGGGGGGGACAGTTTTCCCCAAAAATTTGGGGCGCGTTTCCCCCCCCAAAGTCTTCCGCTCGCTCCTCCTTTTGCACAGGGACCCCCGGGGAGTGAGAAGGAATTTGCCCCCCCCCCCCCACCAAGCCCTTTTGGGGGGGTGGGCGGGGGCAGCCCTGGAGGGGGGGGAAGGAAGGCACTTTGGTGCCCCCCCAGCACCCCCAAACCCACTGGGGTCTGTGCAGGGCGAGGGTCCAGGCCATCACGGGGTGCTGGGGGTGCCCCCCCAAAAAAAAAAAATCCCCAATAGAGGTGAAGCAATAACAAGGTGCCCCCCCAGGTCCGGGGGGCAGACCCCAAGCAGACAGCCCGGGGGGGTTTGGGGAGGGGGGGCACCATTTCTGCACACAGTACTGTAGCATCGGGGCTGCGTCGCCCATATATATTTTTTTTGGGGGGGGGGCGAGCTGGGTGCAATGGTGCTGGGGGTTGGGGGTGCAGCCCCCCCCCTCCCACACACTTTTTTTTTTTTTTTTTTTTTTTTTTTTGGGGGGGGGACACGCGCAGAGCTTTTATTTTTGTACGCGGGGCGTTGCTGTACATACTGTGAATAGCTGGGCCGCGAGGGGGGGCGAAACCCCCCCCACCCCCCAAAAAAATCCCCTGAGACCCCCCCTGGGGTCTCCAGCAGCCGGATTTCCCCCCCCCTCTTTTCCCTACGCCCCCTTCTCCTGTGTCCCCCCCCCAAAAAAAAAACCACCACCGGCTGCAATGAGCTCAAATAAAGAGAAGGGAGCGTGCCGGGGGGGGCTGTGCTTTTATTTGGGGGGGGGGCAATTTTTTTGGGGGGGGGGTAATTTGGGGAGGGGGCAGAGTGTGGTTGAATGGGGTCGGGGGGTCCTATAGGTTTATAGGGGGTCCCAGAGGTTGGCCCAGATATTGGTTGAGGGGGGTCCTATGGCCATGGGGGGTCCCACAGGCTGGGGGGGCAAAAACTTGGCGGGGGGGCCACACAAACCGGGCTTGGTATTTGGGGGGGGTCCCATAACTCGCCCCTATAGGCCCCTATAGGACTTGGGGGGTCCTCCAGCCTTGGGGGGGGACCCCACAGCCACGGGGGGGTCCCCACGGCCAAGGGGGGGTCCCCAAGCCACGGGGGGGGGTCCCCAAGCCACGGGGGGGGTCCCCAGACCCCGTTGGGGGGGTCCCAGGCCCAAACTCAGCCCCTTGGGGGGGGTCCCAGGACCCCCAAGACCGCCCGCACCATAGAGAGGAGGCCTCCGGGGCGGCTAGAAGGGCCCCGTGGGCGCCACTTCCGGGTTGTGGTGGGAGGGGGGCGGCGCATGCGCAGTAGAGGCCCCGCCCCCCCGGTTCAAAACTCCCAGCGCGCGCAGCTCCGGTAACGGGGGGGGGGCGGAGGGGTCCTTAAAGCCCCCCCGGGGTGGAAACGGGGCCTGGGGGGGGGCTGGGAGGGGGTAGTTAATGAGGGGGGCCAGTTAATGAGGGGGGGCGAGGGGGAGGTTTGGGGCCGGTCAGAGCCCCCCACCGAGAAAATGGAGGCCTGAGCCCCCCCCCCCCAAAAAAATCCCTCAGCCCCTGCCCCCCCCCCCCCCCCAAAGGCCGGTCACTGCCCCCCCAATTTTACACCCCCCTTAACCCCCAAATCCCCCCCCTCAGCCCCTTTGTTGTGTGCTCCCCCCAAAAAAAAACTCACCCTGTGCCCCCCGGACCTGTCACTGCCCCCCCCCAATTTTACACCCCTTTTAACCCCTAAATCCCCCCCAGTCCCTGTTACCCTCTCCACCCCCTCCTCGACCCCCAAACCCCCCCGACTTCACCCTGTGCCCCCCAGGACCTGTCACTGCCCCCCCATTTTGCCCCCCTTAATCCCCCTTTTAATCCCCAAATCCCCCCCCAGCCCCTCTCCCTCTCCCCTAAACCCTCCCCGTGCCCTCCCCACCCCCTCCTTTACCCCCCAAAACCCCCCAAAACCTCACCCTGTGCCCCCCGGACCTGTCACTGCCCCCCCCCCAAATTTTACACCCCCTTTTTACCCCCAACCCCCCCAGCCCCTCTCCCTCTCCCCCAAACCCTCCCCGTGCCCTCCCCACCCTCCTCCTTTACCCCCCCAAACCCCCCAAACCTCACCCTGTGCCCCCCGGACCTGTCACTGCCCCCCCCCAAATTTTACACCCCCTTTTTACCCCCAACCCCCCCCAGCCCCTCTCCCTCTCCCCCAAACCCTCCCCGTGCCCTCCCCACCCCCTCCTTTACCCCCCAAACCCCCCCAAACCTCACCCTGTGCCCCCCGGACCTGTCACTGCCCCCCCCCCAATTTTACACCCCCCTTTTAACCCCCAAATCCCCCCAGCCCCTCTCCCTCTCCCCTAAACCCTCCCCTCCCCTCCCCACCCCCTCCTTTACCCCCCCAAAACCCCCCAAACCTCACCCTGTGCCCCCCAGGACCTCTCACTGCCCCCCCCAATTTTACACCCCCTTTTAACCCCCCTTAACCCCCAAATCCCCCCAGCCCCTCACCCTCTCCCCCAAACCCTCCCCGTGCCCTCCCCACCCCCTCCTTTCCCCCCAAACCCCCCCCAAAACCCCCCAAACCCTTTCTAACCCCTCACTTTCCCCCCCCCAGATTTCCAGGCCCCTTTTTTTTCGGCCCCCCCGGACCCCCCCGCCCCGACCATGCTGAGCGAGCGGCTGCAGGAGCTGGAGGAGGTGAGCAAGGAGCTGCTCAAGGTGCTGCTGGAGGACTGGGCCGGCGCCCGCCTGCGCCGCAGCCTGGACAAACGCCGCCGAGCCGAGGACAAGCTGCTGGCCACCCAGGCCACCGCCGCCCAAACGGTCACGGGTGGGTGTCCCCCTGCCCCCCCCGGTTTGATTTTTGTCCCCGTGTCCCCCCCTTTTTTGTCCCCGTCACGTTTTGCCTCGGTGTGGTCGCAGAGCTGGCGGCGGCGGAGGAGGCGGTGGCGCGGAGCCTCCTGGAGCGCCAGCAGGAGCTGCAGCGGGGCCGCCGGCGGCTGCAGGAGCTGGAGGAGGAGGTGGAGAGGGCGCGGGAGGCCGGCGCCACGCTGCAGGCCACCAACAAATATCCTTTTCGGCAAAAATCCCACAAAACACCCCAAAATCCCAACCGTATCCCACCTCCCGGGCACCCTCGAGCCACGACGGGGCCGCCCCTCGTCTTTTCTCCCCATGCTCCTCACACCTTTTACCCTCCAGGCATCCTCGTAGCTCTCCTTTCTCCCCCCCCCAGCCTGATAATTTTATAATTTTATCATTTTATCATTTTCTGCCCTTTTTTTTCCACGCTGTGGCACCCGGAGCGGGACAATGCCTTCCCTCAGGCACACCGCCGCCTCCCACCCCCTTCACCGCCCAGCCACGCGTCCCGTGGTGCTCGTTACACTTCACACCCCCCCCCCAGCCCGTTATTTATTTACCCAACCCCGTGCAGGGCGTAAACCCTACAGAAATCTCCGCTGAAATCCCCCAAAACTCCCCTCGCCCCCCCAAATCTCCCTCACCCCACCAGATGGTCGAGCTCGGCGTGAAAAGGAAATTAAATTCCCCGAGCGCAGCCGGTGCTGGTATTAAAACCCTTTGCGCTGTGAATGGTGACCGCAGGGTCTTTTTGGGGTCGTGGGGGGGTTTTTTGGGGCCCCCCCACACCCTTTTTATCTTCCTTCACCGCCCCCACCGCCCTGCGGCAGGAGCTGGAGGAGCTGCGGGGCCAAAGCCGGCGGCTGGAGGAGGGCGGCGAGCAGGAGGCCGAGGCCGTGCCCTCTGCTGCGTGAGTAGGCCCCCCCCCCAGCTGCCTGTTTGGGGGGTTCCCAGACCCCGTTTCTTCCCCTGGGGGGGGGGGGGGACCCTCACCCTTTTTTCCCTCCCCCGCAGCTATGTCACGCAGCTCTACTACAAAATCAGCCGCATCGACTGGGACTACGAGGCCGAGCCGGCGCGGATCAAAGGCAGTGAGTGCCCCCCACCCCCCCACGAGGCACCCGGTGCCCCCCACCCCATCGTCACCCCTTTTTTTTCCTTCCTCCCCCCCCCACAAGTCCACTACGGCCCTGACATCGCCCAGCCCATCGACATCGACGGCCGCCAGCACTCGCGCTGCTTCGTCAGCGACTACTTGTGGAGCCTGGTGCCGACGGCGTGGTGAGCCCTTGGCCTGGCTCAGTTCGGCTCAATTTGGGTCAGTTCGGCTCGGTTTGGGTCACTTTGGCTCAATTCGGGTCAGTTTGGCTCAGTTTGGGTCAGTTTGGCTCAGTTTGGCTCAGTTTGGCTCAGTTTGGCTCAGTTTGGGTCACTTTGGCTCAATTTGGGTCACTTTGGCTCAATTTGGGTCACTTTGGCTCAGTTTGGCTCAGTTTGGGTCACTTTGGCTCAGTTTGGGTCACTTTGGCTCCATTTGGTTTGTTTTGGCTCCCTTTGGCACGGCCCAGCTCGGTTTGGTGCCACCCTAATTGCAAAGGTATTTTTTTTTTTAATTCCTGTAACAACGGGGGGGGCAAAAGGGGAGGGGAAATGGGGGGAAAAAAAAAAAAAGGGGATTTTTGAAATCATTAAAACCAGTCCATCCGTCTGGAAACGACGCGGCACGAGGCTGTCCAGGAGCTCCAAGGGGGATTTTTTTAGGGTGGCGGGGGGGGGTCGCCCCGCAAGCCCCTCCAGCTCTCCCCGGTGCCGCTCAGTCCGAAATCGCGGGGCTGCCGCCGTGGGGAATAAAACGGAGTTGGGGGGGGGAGAAAAAAGGCTCCTGCTGCGTGTGTGTGTGTGTCCCCCCCTCCTCGGTGGGTGCCGCGGCACGCAGCCCGTCCCCCACGGCGGCTCCGGGGCTAGCAGGGACACTCGTGGCTCTCGCTGGCCTTGCGCTCGCCCTGCTTGCAGGGCTCCATGGTGATGGCCACCCCGACCCCGCTGCGCCCCGACGTCATCCGCGTCACCTCCGTCCACGCGTCCTCGGCCGGCTCGTAGCACTCCACCGAATCCAGGAAGGTGTGGCCGTCGTAACCACCTGCACCCCCCCCCCAAAAAAAAAAAAAACACCAAAATAAAGGATTTGAACCACTCAAGGATCTTTTTTCACACCCCCGAACCCCCCCGGGACCTACCCAGCACGTAGATCTTGCCCTGGTAGACGGTGACGCCGAGGGCGCTGCGGCGGTGCCGCATGGGGGCCACGAAGCTCCAGCTGTCGGTCTCCACGTCGTAGCGCTCGGTGCTGTTGAGCTGGTCGGTGCCGTCGTACCCCCCCATGGCGTAAATGCAGTTGTTGAGGGCGCACACCCCTGCCCGGGATGAGAAATGAAGTTTTTTTGGGTGTTTTTTTATTTTTTTGGGGGACCCTGAAGCGCCACGTCCCGGGTGCGCAAATTCCCCGCTCTCGGCCCCAGCTCCTTCCCCAGGCCCTCGTTGGGAAGAATTCTGCCCTGATTTCACCAAAATGCCCCCAATTTCAGCCCCGTGCCCCGCCAAAAAGCCGTAACCCTTATCCCAGAACCCCCATCTCCCGACAAAGACCCCCCCCCACCTTCCCTGCAGCCCCTTTGGGGCTCTGGCAGCCATCCCCCTGCTCCCCTAGACCCCATTTTTCTTTCCCCAAACCCTTCTTTCTGGGCTGCCCCCCCCCCAAAAGCCCCCTCCTCACCCCAGGACCCCCCAGCCTCCCCCTTGTGGCTCCGACAGCCATCCCCCTGCCCCCCAGCCCCTTCTTCCCCCATCCCCTTCCTTCCCCCCTACCCCCCCAAAAATCCCATCCTCACCCCCTGCCCCCCCTTGGGGCTCTGACAGCCATCCCCCTGCTCCCCCAAACCCTTCTTTTCAGCCTGCCCCCCCAGAAGCCCCCTTTGGGCCCCAACAGCCATCCCCCTGCCCCCCAGCCCCTTTTTTCATCCCCCAACCCCTTCCTTCTCCCCCTACCCCCCAAAAATCCCCCCTCACCCCAGAACTCCCCCAGCACCCCCTTGGGGCTCTGAGACCCATCCCCCTGCCCCCCAGCCCCTTCCTTCCCCCTACCCCCCCAAAAATCCCATCCTCACCCCATTTCCCCCCCCCATCGCCCCCCCCCATCTCACCGGCCCCGCTGCGGATGCTGGCCATGGGGGCGATGGCTCTCCAGGCGTCCCTCTCGGGGTGGTAGCACTCGGCCGAGCGCAGCCGGGCCGTGCCGTCGAACCCCCCCACGGCGTAAAGCAGCCGGTTCAGCACCGCCACCCCCACCCCGATGCGACGCGTCAGCATGGGGGCCACCAGCTGCCACTCGTCCCGCTCCGGTTCATACCTGGGGGGGGGGGGCACACGCATGTAACAGGGGTAAATTCCCCCCCACAGCTCCTGGGGGGACACAGGAGCATTTTGGGGACCCCCCCTACCTAAAAATCCCTCTCCATGGGGTCCTGCTGTTGGTGGCAGCAGGGTGGGTTTAAGCCTAAGCCCCCCCCCCTCAAAGCGTATCCTAGCAGCCCTGGGGGGGCTTATTTATGGCTGCCCCCCCCCCCAGACACCCCCAAACTCACGGGGTAAAGCTGTGCCCCCCCCAGGGTTGTGTTAATGGACCCGGGGGGGGGTATTTCCCTGCAGGAACACCCCTGGGGGTGCTTTGGGGTGGATCTGTGCCCCCCTCCCGGGGCAAAATGCCCTCCTTTCCCCCCCCCCACGTTTAGGGCAGGTCCGTGTCTATAGCTTCTGTTGGCAGCCCTGGGGCAGATTCTTTCCTCCCCGGGGGGGGCTCTTTTGTTATTGGACCCAGGGCAGATTCTTACCCCCCCCCAAGACAGATTCTTTTGGGCCCCCCAGGACAGCTCCTTTTGCCCCCATCCCCCTGGGGCATCTCCTTTTGCCCCCCCGGGACACCTCCTTCCCCCACCCAAACAAACCCTCACCCCCCCCCCAGCACCAAACCCTTACCCCCCTACACTCCCGCATCCCCCATTAATCCCCCACACCCCCTATTAACCCCACCACCACCCCATTAACCCCACCACCACCCCATTAACACCCCACACACACCCCATTAACCCCCACCACACCCCATTAACCCCCCCACACACCCCATTAACCCCCCACACACCCCATTAACCCCACCACCCCATTACCACCCCATTAACCCCCCCACACACCCCATTAACCCCCACACACCCCATTAACCCCCCACACACCCCATTAACCCCCTACACACCCCATTAACACCCCCACACACCCCATTAACCCCACCACCACCCCATTAACCCCCACACACCCCATTAACCCCCCTACCACCCCATTAACCCCACACACACCCCATTTAACCCCCCACACACCCCATTAACCCCCCACACCCCCATTAACCACCCCAATAACCCCCACACCACCCCATTAACCCCTCCTCCTCACCCCATTAACCACCCCATTAACCCCCCCACCCCATTAACCACCCCATTAACCCCACCACCACCCCATTAACCACCCCATTACCCCCCAACACCCCATTAACCACCCCATTAACCCCCACACACCCCATTAACCCCCCACACCCCATAAACCACCCCATTAACCCCCCTACCATCCCATTAACCCCCCACACCCCATTAACCCCACCACCACCCCACTAACCCCCCCATTAACCCCCCACACCCCATTAACCCCCCACACCCCATTAACCTACCCATTAACCCCCCCCACCCCATTAACCCCACCACCACCCCATTAACCCCCCCACCCCCTATTAACCCCCCTCCTCCCCATTAACCACCCCATTAACCCCCACACCCCATTAACCCCCTCCCCAAACCCCATTAACCCCCCCACCACCCCATTACCCCCACCCCCTCACCTCTCCACGCTGCTGTGGTGCACGCAGCCGTGCGACCCCCCCACGGCGTAGATCATGCCGTCGATCACCCCCACCCCGATGCGGTTGCGGGGGACGCTCATGGGGGCGCAGGGCGACCAGCGGTTGGTCATGGGGTTGTAGCAATCGATGGCGGCCGAGTCGGTGTTGCCGTCGGGCGAATTATTCCTCCCCCCGACGGCGTAAAACAACCCCCCCACCACGCAACCCCCCAACCCGCTGCGGGGCACCTGCAGGTCGGCCAACCTGACCCAAGAACCGTCGCGGGGGTTGAAAGCCTCCAGGTAGCCCAAAGATTGCCGGTAGTAGCCACCGGCCGTGTAGATCAACTGGCCGACTTTGGGAGCCCGGCCGGGGAGGACCTGGGTGGGTTTGTGGAGGGTGAGGTCTTGGAAAATCTGCGCCAGGTAATCCTTGCAGCGGGCGTCGGAGCGCAGCAGCTCGCATTTTTGGAGCTGCAGCTGGAGGAAGTGCGGGGTGAGCGCGTGGCAGCGCACGGCGCGCAGCAGGGCCTGGACGTAAGGGCGCCGGTGCTCGCAGTCGTACTGCACCCAGTTGATGCAGGCGTGGAACACCTCCGACTCGCAGCGCACGTTCAGCTCGTCCCGGCTGATCAAAGTGGCCAGCTGGCAGTGGGAGAGGTTGAAGAATTCCTCCTGCTTCGAGACCTTGGAGGAGGGGGGAAAAAAAAAAAAAAGCGGTGACCCCCCCCCGTTCTGCTGTACCCGCGCCGTGTGTGGCTCGCCGGGGTCCCCGATAAATGGCCCCGACAGATGCGGAGCCTGGTCCTGTCCCACAGAGACCCCCCCCCCCCAAGGGTCCTCGCGTCCCCCAGTCCTGTGGGGGTCTCCCCACACCCCCCCCAGGACCCCTCCCAGCCCCTCTCAACCCCCCCAGTCTCTTGGGGTTCTCTTCACATCCCCCAGCCCCATGGGGCTCTCCCCAGGACCCCTCCCCAGCCCCTCGGGGTTCTCCCCACCTCCCCCAACCCCGTGGGGCTCTCCCTACACCCCCAGGACCCCCTCCAGTACCCCCTCCCAACCCCCCCAAGACCCCCTCAGCTCCCTCCCAACCCCCCAGGACTCTCCCAGCCCCCTCCCAAACCCCCCAAGACCCCCTCAGCCTCCTCCCAAACCCCTCAGGACCCCCCAGCCTCCTCCCAAACCCCCCAGGACCCCTTCCAACCCCTCCAAGACCCCCCAAACCTCCCCAAACCCCCCAACCCCCTCAGGACCCCCCAGCCTCCTCTCCACCCTCCCCAAGACCCCTCCCCAACCCCTCAAGACCCCCCAAACCTCCTCAGGACCCCCTCAGACCCCTTCCCAGTACCCCCTCAAGACCCCCCAAACCTCCCCAAGACCCCCTCAAGACCCCCCAAACCTCCCAGGACCCCCCACCCCCTCCCAACCCCCCAGGACCCCCTCAGCCTCCTCCCAAACCCCCCAGGACCCCCTAAGGACCCCCTCAGCCTCCTCCCAACTCCCCAAGATCCCCCCAAACCTCCCCAAAACCCCCCCAACCCCCTCAGGACCCCCCCAAACCTCCTCTCCAACTCTCCCCAAGACCCCTCCCCAAACCCCCCCAAACCCCCCTCCAACCCCCTCAGGACCCCCACACCCCCTCCCAACCCCCCCAGGACCCCCAGCCTCCTCCCAAGACCCCCCAGGACCCCTTCCAACCCCTCCAAGACCCCCCAAGACCTCCCCAAACCCCCCCAACCCCCTCAAGACTCCCCCAGCCTCCTCTCCACCCTCCCCAAGACCCCTCCCCAACCCTCAAGACCCCCTAAACCTCTCCAAGACCCCCTCAAACCCCCTCAGGACCTCCTCAAACCCCCTCCCAACCCCCCCAGGACCCCCTCAGCCTCCTCTCCACCCCCCAAGACCCCCTCAAACCTCCCCAAGACCCCCTCAAACCTCCCCAAGACCCCCCAACCCCCCTCCAACCCCCAAGACCCCCCAAACCTCCCCAAAACCCCCCAACCCCCCCAGGACCTCCTCAGCCCCCTCCCAACCCCTCCAAGACCCCCCCAAGCCCCCCAGGACCCCCTCAGCCCCCTCCCAACCCCCCAGGACCCCCTCAGCCTCCTCTCCAACCCCCAAGACCCCCCAAACCTCCCCAAAACCCCCCAAACCCCACCTTTGACCCCCCCCCGGCTCACCTCCCCGAAGTGCATGTAGATATACTCGCGGGCCCGCTGGTGCAGCTCGGCGCAGCCGATCTGCTCGGCGAAGTTGGCGATGCCGATGGCGTTGCTGGGGTCGAGCTGCTGCACCAGGAAGTCGCAGCAGGCGCGCACCACGCTGTCGATCTGGTACATGACGGCGCCGTTCATCACGTGCAGCACGCAGCGCTCGCCCACCGAGATGGAGGCGGTGTAGGCGAACTCCACCAGCCGCTCCATCACCCGCGGGTGCACCCCTTCGATGGGCACCACCTCCATCGCCTGCTCCCGCAGGCCGGCCGTGAACATGGCCTTGAAGACGGGGCTGGAGGAAGCCAGGACCACTTTGTGGGCCGGGAAATCGGCGGGGGGGGCGTCGCGGTAGCGCACCCGCAGGGTGACGTCGCAGAGCTGGCGGCTGAGCCGCAGCTGGTTCATGATGCCGAAGGCCTGCTTGGGGTGCTCCTCCAGGGTGTAGCTGAACGAGCGGTTCCCCTGCCCCGACGGCGTCACCTCCGCCTGGCACTCGGGGGCGTACATGGCCGGAGGAGCATGGCAGGGCCCCCCCCGGGGGCGATTTTTGGTGGGTTGTGGTTTTGGGGGGGGGGGTATGGGGGTTCCGGGTGGGCTAAGAGGGAGCCGCGGGGCTCGCGGGGGGCGGCGAGGGGACGGCGGCGGCGGTGGAGCTGTGGGAGAGAGGAGGGGTTAGAGGGGGGGGGGGGGAAAGGGGGGGGGGATAGGGGGCCCTAAATTATCCCTGGGGGGTTTGGGGGAAACTGAGGCACAAGGGGGGAAGGGGGCCCCAAATTATCCCTGGGCATTTGGGGAAATTGAGGCATGGAGAGGGAAGGGGACCCCAAATTGTCTCTGGGGTATTTGGGGGAAATCGAGGTATGGGGGGGAATGAGGCACCCCCAGAAAAACCTGGGGCATTTGGGGGAAACTGAGGCACAGGGGGGTTAGGGGACCCCAGATTGTCCCTGGGGCATTTGGAGAAACTGAGGCACAAGGGGAGAAGGGGGCCCCAAATTATCCCTGGGGCATTTGGGGGAAATCGAGACATGGGGGGGAAGGGGGCCCCAAATTATCCCTGGGTATTTGGGGAAATTGAGGCATGGAGAGGGAAGGGTCCCCAAATTATCCCTGGGGCATTTGGGGGAAACTGAGGTATAGGGGGGGGAAGAGTCACCCCCAGATCGTCCCTGGGGCATTTGGGGGAAAGAGGCACCCCCAGATCAAACCTGGGGCATTTGGGGGAAACTGAGGCACGGGGGGGGAAGGGGGCCCCAAATTGTCCCTGGGGCATTTGGGGGAAACTGAGGCATTGGGGGGGGCAGGGGACCCCAAATTATCTCTGGGGCATTTGGGGGAAACTGAGGCACGGGGGGGGAAGGGGGCCCCAAATTATCCCTGGGGGATTTGGGGGAAATCGAGGCACCCCCAGATTGTCCCTGGGGCGTTTGGGGAAACTGAGGCAAGGGGGGGGCGGACAGAGGCACCCCCAAATCATCCCTGGGGCATTTGGGGGAAACTGGGACACTGGGGGGGCAGAGAAATGGACCCCCCCCAATCATCCCTGAAGCTCAGTGGGGAAACTGAGGCACGGGGGGGTCAGAGGGGGCTGTGGGGTGGGGAAATTGAGGCACGAGGGGGGAGAAAAGGGGACCCCCCCCCCGATCATCCCTGGAACATGGCGGGGGGGCATAGGAAGGGGGGGCCTCTCACGATCCCCAGCACCCAACGGGGAAACTGAGGCGCGGGGGGGGCAGGGAAGGGAAGCCCCGACAGCACGGGGGGGGGTCACGGGGTGGGGGGTCACGGCCCCCGGTGTCACCCCCGATACACGCGGGGGGGAAATTGAAGCAAGGGGGTCCCAGTCGCTTTCCCCCCCCATAACCCCCCCAATTCCCTCCCCCTCCCCCAGCTATCCCAGTGCCCCCCGGATATTATTTTTTTTTTTGGGGGGGGGACACAAAAAAACCCAAAAAATCGAACATGGGGGGGGGAGGGCTGTGTAAACAAACCGGGGGGGGGGGGGGGGGGGGCAAAGGGAGCTGGAAGGGGGTGGGGGGCGGTCCCGGGGGCGGGGTTCTGGAGGGGGGGTCCCGAGGAGGGTTGGGGGGGGTCCTGGGGATTTGGGGGGGGTGGGAGGGTGGGGGGCTCACCCGGCCATGGCGCGGCCCCGGCGGCTGCTGGCGGCGCGGGGGGGGGGAGGGGACGGGGGGCGGTGACGGGGGAGGGGGGGCGGGGGGCCGTGACTAAGCAGCGCGCGGCGCCCACGTCACAGTAAGAGTCCCCCCCCCCCCGCGCTTGGCCACGCCCCCTCCTTCGCTATCCACGCCCATCATTCGGTGACGTCACAGGGAGGCCACGCCCACTCCCTGCCGCGGCCCCCCCCCCGGGGGTTTCCCGCCAGAATAAAAGTCCTCGGGGAGGGGAGGGGGGGGGTGTGACGTCACGGGGGTGGCCCCTGAGTCACGTGGGGGGCTGCTACGTCACGGGGGTGGCCCCGTGGCCGCTGGGTGGCCCCTGCGTGGCCCCTGCGTCACCCGGGGCTGGGGCTCTGGGTGTCCCTTGGGTGTCACCTGCCCCCCGGGGTGTCCCCGTGGCCCCTGGGTGGCCCCTGGGTGGCCCCGTGTCACCCTGGGTTGGGACACTTCAGTGTCCCTTGGGTGTCCCCGTTCTCTGGGGTGTCCCCATGTCCCCTGGGTCCCCCCATGTCACCCTGGATTGGGAAATTTTGGTGTCCCTTGGGTGTCCCCTTGTCCCTGTCCCCTGTTCCCTGGGTGTCCCGTGTCCCTGGGGTGTCCCCGTGTCCCCTGGGGTGTCCCCGTGTCACCCTGGACTGGGACATTCTGGCATCCCCCTGCCCCCTGGGGTGTCCCCTTGTCCCCTCAGGTGTCCCCCTGTCTCCTGGCGTGTCCCCTGGTCCCCCCGTGTCGCCCTGGATTGGGACACTTCAGTGTCCCTTGGGTGTCCCCATTCCCTGGGGTGTCCCCGTGTCCCTTGGGTGTCCCCATATTACCCCATGCTGGGACATTCTGGTGTCCCCATGTCCCCCGGGGTGTCCCCCTGTCCCCTGGGTGTCCCTGTGTCACCCTGGATTGGGACATTCTGGTGTCCCCCTGTTCCCTGGAGTGTCCCCACATCCCCTGGAGTGTCCGCACGTCCCCTGGGTGTCCCCACGTTACCCTGGGTTGGGATGTTCTGACATCCCCGTGTCACCCTGGGTGTCCCCGTGTCACCCTGAGTGTCCCCATGTCACCCTGGGTGTCCTCGTGTCACCCCAAGTGTCCTCGTGTCACCCCGGGGCTGGGCCCATCCCACTGCCCCCCCCGGTTGGGGACCTCTCGGTGTCCCCTGCGCTGTCCCCAGTGGGAGGGGACTCAGTGAGGCTCAGCGGCTCCAAAAACCTCCAAAATCGGCTTTTTTTTATTACAAACGTATTACAAAAAAATATTGAGCAAGGGTGTGGGGGGGAAGCAAAGAGAGCAGTGGGGTCACGGTGGGGGGGTAGGACAACAACAGTGACAGGATGGGGACGGGGACCCCCCCCAGCCTTGGCGGTGCTGGGGAGGGGACAGGGATGGGGACAGGGACATGGGGACAAGGACGGGGACAGCGCCAGGCCCCCCCCCCACATCACCCCTGCCCCCCCTGCGCCCCTTTCCCCCCTTGGGGCCCCGTGGAGCCGCTGGTGTCCCCCCCCTCCGCCCTGGCCGTCCCGGAGCGACTCCCGCTACCCCCCCCGGTGCCGGGCAACCCCCTCCTGGTCCCTTCTCCGGGGGGGTCACGGCCGCAGCCCCCAGCCCCTAACAACCTCCCGACGGCTCGGCAAAGCTCCCGGCTGGTCAGGGTGTAGAGCAAGGGGTTGAGCAAGGAGTTGGCCATGGCCACCCCCAGGAAATAATCGGCCTGGTAGAGCACGGCGCAAGCCCCCGGGCAACCCCAGGCGTCCAAGAGCAAGAGGAGGAAGAGGGGCAACCAACAGGCGATGAAGGCCCCCACCACCACCGCCACCGTCCGCAGCAGGGCCAGGTAAGCCCTCGCCCTGCGTTTCCCCCCCAGGCGCCTCCCGCTGCCCCTCGCCGCCCGGTAGACGCGGGCGTAGAGGATGACGATGGCCACCAAGATGGCGAGGAAGAGCGCCACGCAGAAGAAGACGTAGCCCTTGGAGTAGAGCGGCAGCACGGTGGAGCAGGCCGCCAGGTCCCCCAGGCAGTTCCACCCCAAACCCGGCAAGGCCGCCAAGGCCACCGCCGCCCCCCAGCTGGCCCCCGCCAACGCCAGCATCCTCCCCTTCTTGTCCCCGCGGGCCACCGCCACCCGCGCCATGGTGAGGTGCCGCTCCACCGCGATGGCCAAGAGGCTGAGCACCGAGGCGGCCAAGGTGGCGAAGACGCCGCCCTCGCGGAGGAACCAGAGGGCCGGCGTCAGGCGCAGGGTGGTGGCGCCGGACATGGCGATGTTGGCGGTGTAAGCCACGCCGGCCAGCAGGTCGGAGAGGGTCAGGTTGCCCAGCAGGTAGTACATGGGCGAGTGCAGCTTCTTGTCGCGCCACAGGGCCACCAGCACCACCAGGTTCTCCAGCACGATGACGCCGCAGACGGCCAGGAAGGCGACGGCCTCGGGCCGCAGGCTGCCGCGGTAGCGCCCGGCGTGCAGCTTGCCCGTGTAGTTGTAGTGCAGAGCGATGATGGCGTTGTCCGGCGGCTCCATGGCGGGCGGAGCGGGGTGGCTACATGGCGGGGGCACCCCGGGGTGCGGGGTGTGTGTGTGGGGGGGGGGTCCGCTGGGCCTGCGGGAGGGTGGGGGTGTGAGTGAGGGCACCCGTGGGTGGGTGTGTTGTGGATCTATGTGTGGGCACCCATGGGTGCTCATATTGTGGATATCCGTGTGTGGGCACCCATGGGTGCCCCACAGACACATATCCATGACATGAGCACCCATGGGTGCCCATGTTGTGGATATATGTGTGTGGGCACCCATGGGTGCTCGTGGCATGGATATGTGTCTGTGGGGCACCCATGGGTGCCTGTGTTGTGGATATATGTGTGTGGGCACCCATGGGTGGGTATGTCATGGATACATGTCTGTGGGGCACCCATGGGTGGTCATGTTGTGGATATCCATGTGCGCGCACCCATGGTGTTCGTGTCATGGATATGTGTCTGTGGGGCACCCATGGGTGCTCGTGTAATGGATATGTGTCTGTGGGACACCTGTGGGTGTTGGTGTCATGGATATGTACACATTGGCACCCATGGGTGCTCGTGTTGGGGATGTATGTGTGTGGGCACCCATAGGTGGGTGTGTCATGGATATGTGTCTGTGGGGCACCCATGGGTGCCCGTGTTGTGGATATATGTGTGTGGGCACCCATGGGTGCTCGTGTCATGGATATGGGTCTGTGGGGCACCCATGGGTGCCCGTGTTGTGGATATATGTGCGTGGGCACCCATGGGTGGGTGTGTCATGAATATGTGTCTGTGGGGCACCTGTGGGTGTTGGTGTCGTAGATATGTACACGTTGGCACCCATGGGTGGTCGTGTTGTGGATATACACATGGGGGCCACCCATGGGTGGGTATGTCATGGATACGTGCCTATGGGGCACCTACGGGTGCTTGTGTTATGTATATACGTGTGGGTACCCATGGGTGGGTATGTCATGGATATGTGTCTGTGGGGCACCCATGGGTGCTCGTGTTGTGGATATATATGTGTGCGCACCCACGGTGTTTGTGTCATAGATATGTGTCTGTGGGGCACCCATGAGTGCCCGTGTTGTGGATATATGGGTGTGGGCACCCATGGGTGGGTATGTCATGGATACGTGTCTGTGGGGCACCCATGGGTGTTCATATTGTGGATATATGTGTGTGGGGCACCCGTGGGTGTTTGTATCAAGGATATACATGCATGGGCACCCGTGGGTGGCTGTGTTGTGGATACACGTGTGGGGCACCCTCAGGTGTTTGTGGCATGGATATACGCATGTGGGTGCTCATGTCATGAATACATGTGTGTGGGGCACCCGTGGGTGCTCGTGTTGCGGTTACAGATGTGTGGGGCACCCGTGGGTGTTCATGTCATGGATGTACGCACGTGGACACCTGTGGGTGTTTGTGTCATGGATACATGCGTGTGGGGCACCCATGGGTGTTCGTGTTGTGGATATATGTGTGTGGGCACCCATGGTTGTGTTGTGGATACACGTGTGGGGCACCCATGGGTGTTTGTGTCATGGATACATGCGTGTGGGGCACCCATGGATGTTCACACAGTGGATACACACGTCTGGGGCACCCATGGGTGTTCGTGTCATGGATACACATGTGTGGGGCACCCATGGGTGTTCATGTCATGGATACACGCGTGTGGGGCACCCATGGGTGTTCGTGTCATGGATACATGCGTGTGGGGCACCCATGGGTGTTCGTGTTGTGGATACACGTGTGGGGCACCCATGGGTGTTCACACGGTGGATACACATGTGTGGGGCACCCATGGGTGTTCACACGGTGGATACACATGTGTGGGGCACCCATGGGTGTTCATGTCATGGATACACGCGTGTGGGGCACCCATGGGTGTTCGCACAGTGGATACACATGTGTGGGGCACCCATGGGTGTTTGTGTCATGGATACATGCATGTGGGGCACCCATGGGTGTTCGTGTTGTGGATACATGCATGTGGGGCACCCATGGGTGTTCACACGGTGGATACACATGTGTGGGGCACCCATGGGTGCTCGTGTCATGGATACACACATGTGCGGCTCACATGGGTGCTCACGCCATGGCTACACGCGTGTGCAACTCACGTGTGTTGCTGGACACACGTGCACGGGGCTCCCCACACGGCCCCACATGCGTGTGCACCCCCACGGGGCACCCCACGCACCCCACACGTGTGTGTTTTTGGTCGGGGGGGGCCACGCACGTTTGCACACCCACAGGGGGATGCGGGGGGGGGGTGGGCACCCTTTGGGTGCTGACCGCACCCGTGGGTGCTCGCACGGGGTCCGTGCCAGCGCATGCGCCTCTATGGGTGCTCCCCACCCCGGGGTGCCAAGGGAGGGGTGTGTGTGTGTGGGGGGGGGGTTTCTCCGTGCGCACGTGCGCGCAGGCTCCCCGGGGGCCCCCCCCCCCCCCCACCCGTGGGATCCCTGCCCACCCATGGGTGCCCCCCCCGTGGGATCCCTGCACCCCTTTGCGCGTCGCTGCCCGCGGGCACCCGCCGCCGTCTCGCCCTGCCCTCTCGCCCACGCCCCGGCTCGGGGCGCCGCGGGCACCCACCGCGGTTGGGGGCGCGGCCCCCCCCCCCCCCCCCCCCAAAAAAATAAATCCCAACCCCCCACGCCAGGAACCTGCCCAAATATTTGGGGTGGGTGGGATGGGTGCGGCCGGGCCCCCAGGGCACTGCTGGAGAAGGGAGGGAAAAGGGGGGGGGGGGCACCCAGCCTGGCGGGGGTGGCACCGGTTTGGGGGGGTGGAATGGGATGGGGGGCTGTGGGGATGGGGGGTCTTAAGAGCTGTGGGAATGGGGTGGGGGGCGTCTGAGGGATGGGAATGGGGCGGGGGTCCTGGGAGTTGTTGGAATAGGGGGGGGGGGTCCTAAAAGCAGTGGGGGGGGAGGGAGGTGTGGGAATGGGGTGGGGGGCTGTGGGAATGGGGGGGGTCCTGAGAGCTGTAGGAATGGGGGGGGGGTCCTGAGAGCTTTAGGAATGGGGTGGGGGGTCCTGAGAGACTTGGGAATGGGGTGGGGGCTGTGGGAATTTGGGGGGGTCTTAAGAGCTGTAGGAATGGGGGGGGGGCTGAGAGACTTGGGAATGGGGTGGGGGGCTGTGGGAATGGGGGGGGGGGTCCTGAGAGCTGTAGGAATTTGGGGGGGGGGTCCAGGAAACCGTGGGAATGGGGAAAGGGGGGGCTGTGAGCCTTGGGAATGAGGGGGGGGTCCCGAGAGCCGTGGGAATGGGATGGGGGGGTCCGTGGGAATGGGGGGTGGGAGGGGGGTTAAATCGTGCCCCCCAAAACCCAGCGCCCCCCGTCCCCCCGTGCCTCAGTTTCCCCACCCGGGGGGAAAACTGTGCTGGGGGGGTAAGCTGTGCTGGGGGGGTGAGGGTGGTGTGGGGGGTCTCTCTCCTTGCCCGCCTCCCCCACCCCCCAGCAGCCCCCGGTGTCCCCCCGGGACTCACCGCGGGGACCCGGCGCCGCTCCGCGCTGCGCTGCCTCCGGTGGGGCGCGGCGGGGCCGGGCGGGGCCGGGCGGGGCGGGGGCAGCTCCTGCATTTGGGCCGCCCCCCCCCCCCCAAAAATAAAATTCCTCCCCCCTCCCCCCAACACACTTCATTCCGGTTGGGGGGGGAGCGACGACCCCCGAGGTGCCCCCCTTGGGGGTACCCAAAGCTCTCCAGGCCCCTCTGCACCCCCCCCAGGTGTGTGCCCCCCCAGGTGTGTGTGTGACCCCCCAGGTGTGTGTGACCCCCCCAGGTGTGTGTGACCCCCCAGGTGTCTGTGACCCCCCCAGGTGTCTGTGACCCCCCCAGGTGTCTGTGCCCCCCCCAATGTGTGTGCTCCCCCCCAGTGTGTGTGACCCCCCCCCATGTGTGTGACCCCCCAGGTGTCTGTGACCCCCCCATGTGTGTGCCCCCCCTCCAGGTGTCTGTGACCCCCCAATATGTGTGTGCCCCCCCTAGGTGTGTGTGTGCCCCCCCCCATGTGTGTGTGCCCACCCCCAGGTGTCTGTGACCCCCCCATGTGTGTGTGACCCCCCCCAGGTGTGCCCAAGCCCCCCCCCAGATGTGCCCAACCTCCTCCGTGGGCATCCCCAAGCCCCCAGGACATCCCTGAGCCCCCCCTCCCCAAATTCGAGCCCCCCCCCGAAATGCACCCCCCAGATGCACCCGAGCCTCTAAGACGTACCCTAAACCCCGCTAAAATGTGCCCCAAATCCCCCAAAATGCACCCAAGGCCCCCCCGATATGTCCGAGCCCCCCCCAAAATGTGCCTGAGCCCCCCAAATATACCCGAGCCCCCCCCAAATATCTCATGACCCCCCCAAATTTACCTGAGCCCCCCCCCAAACGTGCCCGAACCCCCCCAGATCCCTCCTGGAGGTGCCCAACCTCCTCTTTAAGGGTCCCCCCAGGACACTCCGAGGCCCCCCAAAAATCCCAAAGCCCCCCCAAAAAATCCCAGAGGCCCCCTAAAAATTCCCTGATCCCCCCCCAAATCCCCGGGGCCCCCCAAAAATTCCCCGAGCCCCCCCAAAATGTGCATGAGCCCCCCCAGATCCCTCCTGGAGGTGCCCAACCCCCTCTTTAAGGGTCCCCCCAGGACACTCCGAGCCCCCCAAAAATCCCAGAGCACCCCAAAAAAAAAATTCCCTGCGCCCCCCATAAATCCCGGAGCCCCCCAAAATCCCCGGACCCCCCCAAAATCCCCGGGGCCCCCCAAAATTCCCCGAGTCCCCCCAGATCCCTTCTGGATGTGCCCAACCCCCTCTTTAAGGGTCCCCCCAGGACACCCCGAGCCCCCAAAAATCCCAGAGCACCCCAAAAAAAAATTCCCTGCGCCCCCCATAAATCCCGGAGCCCCCCAAAATCCCCAGACCCCCCAAAATCTCCTGCCCCCCCCCCGGCGCCGGGCGGGGCTGCCGAACCGGTCGCCGTGGCCGCCCGTCTGGCTGGGGCTGCCCGCGTCTGGCTGCCCGCACCCATAGGGCAGGTCCCGGCCTGCACCCCGACCCCATCCCGGCACCCCAAAACCTGCCCCCGGGGGTCACCACCCCATTAGGACCCCCCCCCCTCGATCCCAATCGGGGCAGTCCGATGGGGTGGGGGCGTCCCGAATGCATCTGGGTGCCCCAAAATGCAGCAGGGTGCTCAAAATAGGGAAACCTAAATAGGGAACCCTAAATCCACCAGGGCACCCCAAGTCCTTCAGGGTGCCCCGAATCCATCAGGGCACCCCAAATAGGGAACCCTAAATAAATGAGGGCACAACAAATCCCTCAGGACACCCCAAATAGGGAACCCTAAATCCCTCAGGGCACCCCAAATAGGGCACCCCAAATAGGGCACCCCATCTAGGGAGCCCCAAATCCACCAGGGGACCCCAAATGGGAACCCCAAATCCACCAGGGCACCCCGACTAGGGAACCCCAAATCCACCAGGGTCCTCATCCTAAGCAGGGCACCCCAGAAGTGTGTGGGGACCCCAAATCCACCAGGTCACCCCAACTAGGGGACCCCAAATCCCTTAGAGCACCCCAAATAGGGCACCCCAAATCCACCAGGGGCCCCATCCTAAGCGAGGCACCCCAGAAGTGTGTGGGGACCCCAAATCCACCAGGGCACCCCAAATAGGGAACCCCAAATCCCTCAGGGCACCCCAAACCCAACCAGGGTCCCCCAAACCCATCAGTACCCCCACCCTAACCTGGGCACCCCAAAAGTGCCAGGGCACCCCAATAATGCGTGGGCACCCCAACCCCATTAGGATGCCCTAAACCAGGACACCCCGAACCTGAGGGCCCCCTATGGCTGACCAGGGCACCCCCAAACCCTACAGAGCCCCCCCAAGAACCCAGATGTGACCCCAAATGTCCCCGTGTCCCCCTGAAGTGTAACCCCAAATGTCCTTGTGTGCCCCCCCTGAAATGTGACCCCACATGTCATGCCCCCCTCAAATAGTATCCCAAATATCCCTGTGTCCCCCCCAATGTGACCCCAAATGTCATGCCCCCCCAAAAATCCCTGTGTGACCCCACAAGTGTGACCCCAAATATCCGTGTGCCCCCCAAAACATGACCCCAAATGTCCTTGTGTCCCCCACAAAATGTGACCCCAAATGTGCCCCCTCAAAATGTGATCCCAAATATCTGTCCCCCCATATGACCCCAAATATCCACGTGTCCCCCCCAAAATGTGACCCCAAAATGTCGTGCCCCATAAATGTGACCCCAAAATGTGACCCCAAAATGTCATGCCCCCCCAAATGTGACCCCAAATATTTGTGTGCCCCCCCAAATGTCCCTTAATGTCGTGTCCCCCCCCAAATATGACCCGAAATATCCCAGTGACCCCCAAATGTGACCCCAAATATTCTCCTCCCCCCTCCCAAAAAGTGACCCCAAATACCCCCGGGTGCCCCCATAAACGTGACCCCAAATGTTGTGCCCCCAAAATGTGACCCCAAATGTTCGTTTATTCCCCCAAAATGACCCCAAATGTCACGCCCCCCCCCAAAAAATTGTCCCCAAATACCCCCATGTGCCCCCCTAAACGTGACCCCAAATGCCCCCCCCAAAGGCCCCCAGTGGCGCACTAGGCCCCATGGAAACCATGGAAACCCCCCCACTTCCGCCCGGCCGCGACGCCGCTTCCGGTTTCTGCCTGCCCGCACCCAAAATGGCGGCGGCCGTGCCCGTAGGCCCCGCCCCCCGGCGCCGGGACCACGCCCCCTGCCGCCGGGGCCCCGCCCCGCCCCGCGCGCCGCCGCCGCCGCCATGAGCGCGGGCCCGCGGCGGGGGGGGGGCGGCGGCCGCGGGGCCCCTCCCGGTCCCGCTTCCGCTTCCGCTTCCGGTAGCGGGCCCGGTGAAAGCCCCGGTTCCGGTTCCGGGCCCGGTGAGGGGCAGCGGGTGCGGGGCCGTTTCCTGTCGGCTTTGAACAGCGTCCGATATGGTGCGGGCCGGCACCGGAGGGCACCGGGAGGGCACCGGGGGTACGGGGGGGCTTGGGATGGGGACCGGGGGGTACCGGGAGGGTGTTAGGGGGTACCGGGGGTCATGGGCTGGGGACTGGGGGTACCGTAGGGCTACCGGGAGGGTAACGGGGGCGTACCGGGGGGCGTGGGAGGGGGTAAGGGGGTACCGGGGGGCACGGGGGGCACCGGGGGGTACCGGGAGGGTGTTAGGGGGTACCGGGGGGCTTGGGTTAAGGACTGGGGGCACCGGGAGGTACCGGGAGGGTACCGGGAGGGTGTTAGGGGGCACTGGGGGGCACTGGGGGGTACTGGGGGCTACCGGGGGGCACGGGGGCTCAGGGGGTCTTTGGGGGGAGTAATGGGGTCGGGGGAGCATAGGGGGGCCTTGGGGGGTTACTGGGGGTGTATGGGGGTGTACGGGGAGGGTTTGGGGGGCACCGGGGGGGTATGGGGGGCTCAGGGGGTCTTTGGGGGCGTGGGAGTGGGGTCAGGGGGGCACGGGGGGTTTTGGGGGGTTACTGGGGGTCCCAAGGGCTCAGGGGGTCCTGTGGGGGGAGGGGTTAATGGGGTCGGGGGTGTCCTGGGGTCTTGGGATGGGGGCTGGGGGTTACCGGGGGGTCCTGGGGGGGTCCCAGGGGTTCAGGGGGTACTTGGGGATAGGGGTAAATGGGGTGGGGGCTCTGGGGGGAGTCCTGGGGGTGTGTGGGGGGCTCAGGGGGTCTTAGGATGGGGGCTGGGGGTTACCGGGGAGGTTTCAGGGATGTTTGGGGGCTCAGGGGGTCCTGGGGGGTCCCGGGGGTCTTGGGATGGGGCTCGGAGGTTACCGGGGGTACGGGGGGAATGGGGTGGTCAGGGGGTCCATGGGGGGAGAAATGGGGTCAGGGGGGATGGGGGGGGGGGGGGACAAGGCCCCTTTAGGGCCGTTTTGGGGTCCTGAGGGTCTTGGGAGCTTTTTTTGGGGAGGGGTCGTTATTAGGGGAGGGGGTCCCCAACCATCCTGGGATGTCCCCAACCATTCCGGGGTGTCCCCAACCATCTTGGGGGGTCCCCGACCGTTCCGGGGGGGTTTCCCTCTTGTCCCCCCCCCCTTAGGCTGGACCCTTCGACCCCGCACCCGCTTCAGCCCCGCGGCCCCGCTGCACCTCCTGGGCCGCGCCTACTGCCTGGCGACGGAAGGTGAGCACCACGGGGGGGGGGGGTCCCGGGACCTTTGGGACCCTCGGGACCCCCTAAATTTTACATTTTTCCCCCCCCCCCAGAGGACGCCGAACGTTTCCGTCGGGATTTCTGCTCCCGTTTGTGGCTGACGTACCGGCGAGATTTCCCGGTGCTGCCCGGTACCTCCTGGAGCACCGACGGGGGTTGGGGCTGCGCCCTGCGCTCGGGGCAGATGCTGCTGGCCCAGGGGCTGCTCCTGCACCTCCTGGGGAGAGGTGGGCACCCCAAAAAGCTTTAGGATCCCCCCCCCACGGCGCCCCGAAATCCTTCCCGATAGCCGCACGCTCAGGGAGGGGAGGGGGAGAGCCTGGGGTGGCCCCTGGGTGGCCCCGTGTGCCTGGGGATCCCGGCTTGTGCTGATTTGGGGTGTTTTGGGGTTTTCTGGGTGTCCCCGTGTCTCTGGTGATGCCATGTTGTTCTGGGTTGGGGTGTTTTGGGGTCCCCTGGGGTGTCCCCGTGTCCCTGGTGATCCCACATTGCTCTCATATGGGGTATTTTGGGGTTTTCTGGGTGCCCCCATGTCCCTGGTGATCCTATGTTGTCCTGGGTGTTTGGGTTTTCTTTGGGTGTCCCCATGTCCCCTGGGGCGTCCCCGTATTCCCTGGGATGTCCCCGTGTCCCTGGTGATCCCATATTGCTCTCGTTTGGGGTATTTTGGGGTTTTCGGGGTGTCCCCATGTCTCTGGTGATCCCATATTGTCTTGGGTTGGGGGGTTTGGGGTTTCTTTAGGTGTCCCCATGTCCCTGTTGATCCCATATTGTTCTGGGTTTGGATATTTTAGGGTCCTCTGGGTGTCCCTGTATCCCCTGGGTGCCCCCGTGTCCTTATATTGTCCTGGGTTGAGGTGTTTGGGGTTTTCTGTGTGTTCCCATGTCCCCTGGGGAGTCCCCATGTCCTCTGGGCGTCCCCGTGTCCTGGTGATCCCATATTCTGGGTTGGGGTGTTTTGGGGTCCCCTGGGGTGTCCCCGTGTCCCTGGTGATCCCATATTGCTCTCATTTGGGGTATTTTGGGGTTTTTGTGTGTCCCTGTATCCCCTGGGTGTCCCCATGTCCCTGGTGATCCCTTATTGTTTTGGGGTTGGGATCTTTTGGGGTCCCCTGGGTTGTCTCCATGTTATCTGGGGATCCTATATTGCTCTGAGCTGGGGTTTTTTGGGGTTTTTGTGTGTCCCTGTATCCCCTGGGTGTTCTCATGTCCCTGTTGATCCCATATTGCCCTGGGTTGGGATGTTTTGGGGTCCCCTGGGGTGTCCCTGTATCCCCTGGACATTCCCACGTCCCTGGTGATCCCGTATTGTCCTGATTTGGGGTGTTTGGGGGTTTTCTGGGTGTCCCCATGTCCCTGGTGATCCCATATTCTGGGTTGGGGTGTTTTGGGGTCCCCTGGGGTGTCCCTGTGTCTCTGGTGATCCCATATTGTCCTGGGTTGGGGTGTTTTTTTGTTTTTTTTTTGGGGGGTGTCCCCATGTCCCCTGGGTGTCCCCATGTCCCTGGTGATCCCATATTGCTTTCATTTGGGGTATTTTGGGGTTTCCTGGGTGTCCCCATGTCCCTGTTGATCCCATATTGTTCTGGGTTTGGATATTTTAGGGTCCTCTGGGTGTCCCTGTATCCCCTGGGTGCCCCCGTGTCCTTATATTGTCCTGGGTTGAGGTGTTTGGGGTTTTCTGTGTGTTCCCATGTCCCCTGGGGAGTCCCCATGTCCTCTGGGCGTCCCCATGTCCCTGGTGATCCCATATTCTGGGTTGGGGTGTTTTGGGGTCCCCTGGGGTGTCCCCGTGTCCCTGGTGATCCCATATTGCTCTCATTTGGGGTATTTTGGGGTTTTTGTGTGTCCTTGTATCCCCTGGGTGTCCCCATGTCCCTGGTGATCCCGTATTGTCCTGATTTGGGGTGTTTGGGGTTTCTTTGGGTGTCTCCATGTCCCCTAGGTGTTCTCACGTCCCTGGTGATCCCATATTGTTTTGGGGTCCCCGTATCCCCTGGATGTCCCCATGTCCCTGGTGATCCCGTATTGTCCTGATTTGGGGTGTTTGGGGTTTCTTTGGGTGTCCCCCTGTCCCCTGCGTGTCCCCATGTCCCTGGTCATCCCATATTATTTTGGGGTTGGGATCTTTTGTTGTCCCCGGGGTGTCCCCTGTGACAGGGACAGAGACGAGATGGGAACACGGCGACCGCGATCCCACCCCCAAAACCACCCCAACCCCCCAAAATCCCCCCTAACGCCCCCCTCCCCGTGCTCGTTCCTAGACTGGACGTGGTCGGGGGCTCTGGGGGGGTCCCCGCTGTCCCCCCCCTCGCCCCCCGAGGCCGAGCGGTGGCACCGGGCGCTGGTGGCCTGTTTTGGGGACCACCCGCGGGCCCCTTTGGGCATCCACCGCCTGGTGGAGCTGGGACGAGGAGCTGGGAAAAGGGCCGGCGACTGGTACGGCCCCTCCATCGTCGCCCACATCCTCAGGTAAAAACCCCTGGGGGTTGGGGGGCGCTCTGGGGGGCTCGGGGAGACCCCCACCCCAAAAAAAAACCCCTATAGGGTCACCCATCCCCTGCAGGAAAGCGGTGGAGAGCTGCCCCGAAGCCGCCGGGCTCGCGGTTTACGTCTCGCAGGATTGCACTGGTGGGTGCTGGGGGGGCGTGGGGGGGCACGGGGGCTCCCCCCTTTTATTTTTTGGTCCGGGGGGGTCCCGGCTGAGCCCCCCCACCCCTAAATTTTGGCAGTGTACAAGGGGGACGTGGCCGGGCTGGTGCATGGGGTCGCCAACGGGGCCGTGCTGGTGCTGGTGCCGGTGAGGCTGGGTGGGGAGCGCCTCAACCCCGTCTACGTGGAGGGCATGAAGGTGAGGCTGTGGGGTTTTTTGGGGGGGTTTTGGCCCCCCCGGAGGGGTTTTATCCCCCTGGGGGGGGGTGCGGAAGGGACATCGTCTGTCTCTGGGGCACGGGGAGGTGTGGGGAACCCCAAATCCATCAGGGTGACCCAAATAGGGGACTCCAAATTCCTCAGGGCATCCCAAATAGGGGACCCCAAATCCATCAGGGTGCACCAAATAGGGTGCCCCAAATCCACCAGGGGACCCATCCTAATTGGGGCACCCCGGAAGTGTGTGGGAACCCCGAATCCACCAGGGCACCCCAAATAGGGGACCCTAAATCCATCAGGAGCCTCATCCTAAGTGGGGCACCCCAGAAGTGTGTGGGGACCCCAAATCCCTCAGGGCATCCCAAATAGGGGACCCCAAATCCATCAGGAGCCTCATCCTAAGCAGGGTGCCCCAGAAGTGTGTGGGAACCCCAAATCCACCAAGGCACCCCAAATAGGGGACCCCAAATCCATCAGGAGCCTCATCCTAAGCAGGGCACCCCAAATTCACAAGGTCACCCCAAATAGGGTCCCCCAAATCCACCAAGGGCCCTGTCTTAAGCGTGGCACCCCAGAAGTGTGTGGGGACCCCAAACCCACCAGGGTACCCCAAGACTATTGGGACCCTCACCCCCAATCAGGACATCCCAAGCAAAGCACCCCAAATCTGTCGGGTCCTCGTCCTAACCAGGGCACCCCAATTGGGTTTGGGTACCCCAAATCCCTCAGGGCCCCCCAGACCCAACCAGGGCACCCCAAACCCACCAGGGCCCCCACCCTAACTTGGACACCCCAAAAATTTTAGGGTCACTGCACACATCGGGGCACCCCAAAAGTGCCAGGGTGCCCTAAACCAGGACACCCCGAACCTGAGAGCCCCCCAAGCCTGACCAGGGCCCCCCCCCAACCCTACAAAGCCCCCCAAGAGCCCAGATGTGCCCCCAAATGTCCCCATGTCCCCCCAGATGTGCCCCCAAATGTCCTTGTGTACCCCCCAAATGGTACCCCAAATATCCCTGTGTCCCCCCAATGTGACCCCAAATGTTGTGCCCCCCCAAAACGTGACCCCAAATATCTGTGTGCCCCCCAAAATGCGACCCCAAATGTTGCACCCCCCCAAATGTGACCCCAAAGAGTCGTGCCTCCCCAAATGTGACCCCAAATATTCTCGTCCCCCCCAAAAAAAGTGACCTCAAATACCCCCAGGTGCCCCCATAAACGTGACCCCAAATATCCCCGTGTCCCCCCAAATGTGCCCCCAAATGTCCCTGTGTGCCCCCAAGTCCCCCCCAAAGTACCCCAAATATCCCCGTGTGTCCCCCCCAAATATGATCCCAAATGCCCCCATGTCCCCCCCCAAACGTACCCCAAATATCCCCGTGTCCCCCCCCCCAAATGTACCCCCAAATGTCCTTGTGTGCCCCCAAATGTCCCCGTGTCCCCCAAAATGTGCCCCCAAATGTCCTTGTGTGCCCCCAAATGCCCCCGCGGCCCCCCCCCCCGTACCCCAAATATCCCCGTGTGTCCCCCCCCCCCAAATAGGCCCCCAAATATCCCCGTGTCCCCCCCCCAGGAGCTGCTGAAGCTCAAGTCCTGCGTGGGGATCATCGGGGGCCGCCCGCGGCACTCCCTCTACTTTGTCGGCTTCCAAGGTACCGTGGAGCCCCCCCGGGACCCCCAGGGTGTCACCGCGACCCCGGTGTCACCGTGGGGCCCCCCCCGCGTGTCCTGTGTCATTGTGTCCCCCCCCCAGATAATTTCCTGCTCTACCTGGACCCCCACTACTGCCAGCCCTACGTGGACACCTCCCGCGACGCCTTCCCCTTGCAGGTGGGTGCGAGCTGCCGGGGGGGGGGGGGGGATAAAAAAAGAAAAAACAAGGAACGGACGCGGGGAATTAATCGGGGGGGCTAACGGGAGGGGGGCTCCTCGGGGCGCCACGCCCCCCCACCGCCCCCTCCCCAGTCTTTCCACTGCAGCTCCCCCCGCAAGCTGCCCTTCGCCAAGATGGACCCGAGCTGCGCCATCGGCTTCTACGCGCGCCGCGGGCACGAGCTGGACGAGCTCTGCGCCGAGCTGGCCCGTGTGAGTCCCCCCCCCCCCCCCAAAATTATTTTATCCAAGGTGGGGGCACCCTTAAGGCCCCCCCCAACCCCTTCACGTTGTTTTTTTTTTCGTTTTTTTTTAAAAAAAAAGGTGCTGGAGGCCCCCCCGGGCCAGGAGCGCTACCCCATGTTCACCGTAGCCGAGGGCCGGGCGCAGGAGCAGGGTTTGGAGGAGCCGCGTTTGCCCCCCCCCGCTGCCCCCCACCCCCCCCGGCGTCACAAAAACCGAAAAAACGCCGGGGACGACTTCGTCCTCCTCTGAGGGGGCCCGCGGGGACCCCCCCGGGGGGGGCCGTACACTGGATGAGCCGGGAGGGGGGGGGCAACCCGGAGCCCCCCCCCCCCCACACTCCCCTTCCCCTCAGGGTCGCTGCACGCTCAGGGCTGACTTTTTTCCGTTCCCAAGGGGCTGGGAGGGGGGGGGGCACACGAGCCGACCCCCCCCCAAGCACCCCACTCTTGGAAATTGCCCCCCCACCCCAAAACGGGGTCGTTTCGGCCGTCACGCTGCTCGCGGCGAGGGTCGGGGTTTATTTATTGTGGCTCAGGCCCCCCCCTCGGCCGCCCGTCCCATTAAAGGTGTACTTGAAGCTCAGCATCGCTTCTTTTTAATGGGGGGGGGGGGACACAGTGGAGGGGGGGGTTTTCACCGTGCCCCCCCCCCCTCGCCGTTGCCGCAGCAGCTGCCGGTAGCGCAGGCGCCGGGGGTTGAGGCCGAAGGCTTGCAGCCGCCTCCCGCTGAAGTTGCGCCCCCCCAGGCGCACGGCAGCCCCCAAGGGGGCCGTGCCCCGTGGCCGGACCCCCCCGGTAGGGGCCGGGGGGGGCGTGGAGGTAGCCGGGGGGGGCACAGAAGCAGCCGGGGGGGGCGTAGAGGCGGCTGGGGGGGGTGCGGATGCAGCCGGGGGGGTCCCCACTCGCTGCCGCCGCCGCTTGTCCCGTTGCTTCTTCCCCAATTTGGTTTTCGGGGCCGGGGCCGCTTCGGGCTCTTCCTCCGTGCTGCAGGGAATTTGGGGGGGGGGTAAAGGGGTTGTGTGTGACCCCCCCAGGCTGTAATGCCCCCCCCCAGGCTGTAGGGACCCCCCCAATGACGCCGATCCCCTACGTACGTGGCCGCGAGGGATTTTAGGATCTGCCGCTTCTTCCACGTGTTCTGCGCCCGCCGGCTGTAGTTGGCCTGATCCTGCCGCTCCTCCCGCTCCGACCTGCAGGCCAGGACCCCCCCCCCGGCAAAATCATGTGGGGGGGACACGCAGGGACACACAAAATCCCCCCCCCACCCTAAAAATCCCCCCACCCCCCTCACCGGTACATGCAGGTCTTGCGCAGGGAGCACCAGCGGTTCAGCTCCTTGTCGTCAGCGGCCAGGATCTGGGAAGCAAAAAGGGGGGGTTGTAAGGATCCTGGGGGGGTGCAGGCCCCGTGGGGGGGTCACAGGATGTTGGGGGGAAGGAGTGTGTGTCCCCCCCCCGGGGGGGCTCTACCTCGTCGGTGGTGAGGCCGAAGTCGCAGGGGACGACGTTGCGGTACTTGAAGCGGCACGGCAGGTCCCCCACCAGGTCCTCGTAGTCCAGCCCATAATACTCATCCAGGTACTGCTCGAAGGTGCCGCTGGCTGTGCCGAAATTCATGGGGGGGGGCTCAGTAACCCCCCCCCGGGGAAGGATTTAGGATTTGGGGGGGGGAACCCCAATGTTACCGGGGTTGAACGCCGGCTTCTCCCGCTCCACCGCCTCCCGAAATCGCGTCCGGCGCCGCTTCTTGCCCAGCGCCGGCGCCTCCCTCTTCTTGGGGGGGGCCGGGGGGGCGGCGGGGTCGTAGTCAGCGTCCATCTTAAGCGGGGGGGGCACAGGGTTGGCGTGGGGGGGTCAAATTTTCCCCCCACCCCGAAGTGTTACAGGGGTGAGGGGAAGACGCACCACGAAGTCGGGGTCTTCGCAGTGCGGCTCCCGGCGGCCGCTCCACGCGTCCCAGTTCCAGGCTGTGGGGGGGGGGACACACACACGTTAGGGACGTGGGGGGGGCGCTGGTGGCATCGGGGGGGGACACGGTGGTGGCCTCGGTCCTACTCACCCTCTGGGCCTTCCTCGTCCTCCTCGTCCTCGAATTGCGGCTTCTCCTCCTCGCCGCAGCCGTAGTAGTCGTCCCCAAAAACCTCCTGGGGGTACGGGGGGGTCAATGGGGACAGGGGGGGCTCAGCGGGGATGGGGGGGGGCTTGGGGACAGGGGGCGCTTGGGGACAGGCCAGGGGACAGGAGGGGGGCAGGCCAGGGGGATGGGACAAGGGGAGAGAGAAAAAGCCCCAGCAGCGGGGATGGGGATGGGGGCAGAGGGTCGGGATGGGGTCAGGGTGGGATGGGGACAAGGAGGGGACAAGAAGGGGGTCAGGACGGGGTGGGGACAACGAGGGGACAATAATGGGGTCAGGACGGGGTGGGGACAACGAGGGGACAATAATGGGGTCAGGACGGGGTGGGGACAACGAGGGGACAATAATGGGGTCAGAGGGGACAGGACAGGAGGAATGGGGTCACAGCAGGACGGGACGGGGCCGCAACAGGACGGAGAGGAGTCCAGCGGGGACACCGAGGGATGGGGACACGGGGTTGGGGACAAGCCGGGGGGACAGCAGGGGGACAGGGTGTGACGAGGGGGGGTTGGGGACACCCACGGCCATCATTTGGTCGTGCTGGGCCGGGTCGAAGTCCCCCTCCAGCTGGCTCTCGCAGAAGCCGACGGCGGCGTTGCCGGTGGCCTCGCGCAGCCGCGCCAGGCGGGCGGCGATCTCCTCCCGCTTCAGGTTCTTCAGCTGCTTCAGCTCCTCCCGCTTCCGCGCCTTCTCCTGGGGACAGAAGGACAAAAGGAGGGGACAGGGGGACAGCGGGGTGAGGGACAGGTGGGCAGGGACCCCCCTGACCCCCCCCCAGCTTCCCATCGCTCACCTTCTTCTTCCTCTCCCGGACCTTCTCCCGCTTCTCCTTGCGGCGCTCGTCGCGGCGCCGCACCGAGGTGGCGATGCTCCGGGGGTACGTCTGCACCTGGGGGGGGGCA